>CAJGYO010000003.1:81292095-82556839 GCA_904845875.1 Miscanthus lutarioriparius | reverse complement strand
TCATGCATGATGCTTGATGAGTACAATGCATGAATGTAAATGGCATGCTATGCAATGCTTTGATGCTTGTTGATTAACTTTAGCTCTTAGGTATTTAAGCATTCAAGTGGTGTACTAATAGGCTATCAGAGTGAGTTATTGGATAGGCTGGTGTGATTGGCAGATAGTCCGGTGACTCAGGGACTTAGTGAAACAGAACAATTAGATCGACGTACCCTCTATGGTGATTCATGGACACTCTGGTGGTACTTAGTGGTTTTAGAAAACTTAAGTGATCACACTATAAATCAATGGAACATTCCGTTAAGGTGACGGACAATCCATCAGGCAAGGTCTAGGTTTCACTAAACGACTAAGTGTTCAGGTTCCATCAGAACGTTCCGCCAAAGGTGACAGAGCTTCCAGCACTACTTGGCTATCTTTAGGTTTTTATGTGCAGTGAGTCTATAAATCTGTGGACACTCCAGTGTGATCTGCGGACTCTACTCTATAACAAGTCTGTAGCCCTAGACTCTTTGGGTTTGGTTTATAATTCCATAGACACTCCGCTAGACACGACGGACGCTCTGGTGAATTATGAAGTGCTCTGCTCATGTTAATAGACAAATGGCTATGGTGATGGACACTCCAATGATTTAGACAGACACTCACGTCAAGATTATCGACAATGAACCATACTTGTTACTTCAAAATGCAAATCTTCACCTCAAGCATTTGCATGGCCAAAACATCACTAGGATAAGTTTCTAGTGTCCTATGGAACATATCTAGCTAGTTGGTTCTAGATCCAAAGTGTGCAATCTTGGATTTTGGCCAAACGGTGATATTTTCTAGGGTTAGTGCTCATGAAAGTGAAAACTAGGGTATTGGCTCAAATCAAACCATACCAAAGCTGTAAAAGATAGATGCAAGCTCCTCAAAGGTGGTGGAGAAGCTGGATCTAGCTTTGGTGACTTGGTTCTTGCTTCTTGCCTTCTCATCCTAGCCCTAAATGGCAAGGGTGAGAGGACTCTTCCCCCTTTAACCCTAATCTCTTGTGGTACATGCCTCCTAGATGATCTCCATCTTCATCCTAGCAGTTCTAAGCTCCAATTCCCTTCTCCTTTCCTTTTTCTTCTCCTTGCTTGAGTGTGGGAGAGAGTAGAGAGAGAGTGTGATGAACTAGAGAGACAGGGAGTGTGAGTGAAATGGTGAGCTTCCTAGGCTACTGGTTTGGGTGCTCCATGAGATGGACAGGTGTGCTGGTGTGTGGGACCAAAGAAGCTAAGCAAGTGACACTTCAACTCTACAGCATGGGCTGTACTAACGGACCGTCCATTGGTGCGATGGACTGTCCGGTATGTGTCGACAGAAACTATCAGAAACCTAACTCTGTCAGACGGTTTAAATGAGCTAATGGATCGTCCGATGAGTGTGGCGGATCATTCGTCAGTTCACCTGGGAGCAGACTGAAAGCAGATTTCAGCACAACTTGAATTTAGATTTTGATTTGGATGCAAAAGATGATCATGATGCTTATGCTCACAAACATGTCATGATCGGGTCACGACAAGTATATTCCTCGTTGGGCTTGAGGATACCTGGAAGCTGGGCCATTGGCCTGGCACGCCACATGGACCTCTACACCCACGAGGTCTTCGCCAAGTTCAGTTGGGAGTTCATCCTCGACAAATTCTATGAGCTCCTAGTAGATACATGCTGGGTCCCCCGATATGGATCCAACACCACTTCCCTGCTGCATCCTGACTGATTTTCCAATCGGCGTCAGGAACGCGGTGGCCAGCTACCGCTACATGCTTCGCCAGGTTATGATGGCCACACCCGATCTTTGCACCCTCATAATCGAGGACTAGGATGAGGAACATTGCAATGATGATCCAAATCGATTCATCGCAATGGCAAGCATCCATAGTCTTGTTGACGTGAGAATAGGCGAAGAGCCCACCACAAACGCCGAACTCGTCGCGTACAACACCGAGCTCGCTGCGTACAACCTGGATGAGGACTTCACCGACTCCATCAACCAGACCAAGTATGAGGAGTACCTAGCTAATTACGTCTAGGAGGACAAAGAGGTGGGCCACGACCTCTCTCCTCTTCAGGAACGCTATATGGTCGACACACAAAAGTTGACTCTCAAGATCACCGTAGGGCTGACGACGATCACTTTGATACACACACCCCACTATTGGCCACATGTCAACACCCGCCTCAAGACCAACCAACAGATCCAAGATCACCTTCTTGGTAACATTAATGACTTGGCCGCATAAAAAATGTGCTTCACCGTCGACTCGAGACTAGAGATGCACCTTCATGAACGTAACGTCCACAACGACATACTTCGTGAAAGTGAGAACACCCAATTGCACCCAAAGGTTAGTCAGAACCTAGTAGCAACCATGCAGGTGACCCAGGACATGCCGGAACCGTCGTCGTAAGAAGGGCATCACAAACTCCACAACATCGGAGATCTTGTGGAGGATGTGTGTAACACCTCGGGTGTTTAAATACTAAAACTGCCATGTCATCATATGCATTGCAAAGCATTTGGTCATATTCAAAACTTTGATATGCATTCACTAAAACAAGTTTACATTTATGTTATGAGTGTTGCCTTGTATGATTTGGATCGAGTTCAAAGATTTGTTGTGATGTGGATTTCCGAAAACCCTGATTTTCAGTGATTTGTTTTACCCCGAAAACCCATTTCAAAATCAAAGTACATTTTGGGGTTGAGCCTTAAAGCAAAAATGTAGAGTTTGTTGAGTTGTACAAAGTTTGTTTTTGGAGTTTTCAAAGTTGTTTAGAAAAATTTGAAGTAATTTGAAAAGGCGAAATGTACTTAAAGTGTCCCCTTTTGAATTCAAATTTGCATTTCAAAATGTAGACCGAATTGGGTATGGGTATAAAAGCAAAGTTGTAGAACTTTAGATTTTGAGCAACTTTTATTTTTAAAGATTTTTGAGTTGTTACATGAATTTGGGAGTAATTTGTGATTTAAAACGATGGGCAATTTTGTAAATACGATGAACAATGCCCGTGGAAGACACCTCATCACCGGCGTGCTTCAAATGCGTTCTGGTCGTCGTCGTGGCCGTCCTTGGCTTCACGCTGGCGCAGGGAAGACGCCGTCGTGGCTTCCTCTTGCTTCCTGGCCGTCCTTTAAAGGCCGAGACGCAGTCGCCGTCGTTCTTTTCTCCTCCTCTGTTTTCCAGTCGCCGCCGCCGCTGCTCCGTTGAGCCCTCGCCGTCGATTTAGCGCCTGTGCCGTCGTAGCAAAGCGCTCAACAGCTTCGCTTACTCCTTGCACACCTAGCCAACCAACTGTGGTCACTTGATTTCGCCGGGAACCTACTGTGCGTGCCTTTCTTCCTCGTGGCCGGCAACCTCACCGTCGCGAGCGCGTCACCGTGGCTAGAGCTCTCTGGTGAGCCGTTGCTCTTGCTCAGTGCACCTACAGCTTCGCCTTGTTCCTGTGACGCTCCATGACCGGTTGATTTCTCCTTTTGTCCACCACAGTCACTGGAAAATCGCTGTCACCGTCGATTGCTCCGTCGTGATCGCTGCGACCGTCGACCCGCCTATCCGTTGTTCCTCCGGCTCGTCCATCGCGTTCAACGTGTTCGGGGTGAGCTTCTGGTTCTTCCCGAGCTGTTTGTTTAACCGCTACCACACTTGTTTCGCCAGCGTAGCGCCGCCGAGTCGCCGTGTCCGCCATGGCCGGTGTCGAGCTCGATCCTCGCTGTAATTGCTTAAGCTAGTGCCGTCAATCGATGCAGGGTGGTGTGGGGAGTGTTTTGGTACCTTGGCCGTCGCCGTTGGTCTCACCGTCGGCAAGTTTTCGCCGGTCAGCGCCGTCGTTGCCGTGGTCAGCGTCGAAGGTTGAAGATGACATGTGGGATCGGGTGTCAGTGACTCAGCGGTTTGAAAATGATTTTTTCCTTTTTCAGAAATGAATGAATAGTGTCTGTTTTTGTTATTTTTGTGTAGATTTATTTAAAGCTCCAAAAATTATGAAACTTTTTGTGTGACCTCTCTGTGATGAATACTATTTAGTAAAAATATGAAATGTTGTTTTTTAGTACTTTTTAAATGTGATAAAAATTGCTCAAATAATTAATAAATGAGTTTCCATAATTTTTTAGGCTTATTTATTTATCCAAAAATTATGAAAATTGTTTTGCCACTTAGTTATCATGTGATGAACCTATATAAAAATTTTGAAGTCAATTGGAACAAGTTGATTTATTTCATAATTTTGGATTTAATAATTAATTCATAAAGCAAATAGTAATCTTTAATGATTTAGGTTTTGATTGAATTTTGGATTGTGTGTGATGACCTTGGGTTATTAGTTGGTAATGATCTTTGACAATTGATGTTAGTAGTACGGAAAGGTTTAGTTAGTTTGACTTGTAACTGTACCGCGAAGGAAAGTTGTATTCAAGTTATTACTTTTGCATCCATCATTAAGCATCATGTCTCATATCTCGCATCATGTTAAACATGGCATTGTACTACGTGTAGTGAACGAAGGTGAGCACGTGGTAGTTAATCAAGTAGTTGAGGTGGTTGATCCGTCTGTGGAGGTTGGTTTTGATATCGGTGGAACGACTCCGGAATCGGACTTTTCCATCAACGAAGGCAAGCCCCGGATGCATTTAAACCTACCTTATGTTTTACAAAATTATTTCACTTTTGCTTTTATATATTGCATTAAGTGATTAGAAGTCAAGTGGAAACCTAATTGATGCATTACCAACCTTGTTTTTTCATATCTACCTTGTTACCAGTTTTAATTCGTATATGCCTAGTTTTGCTTAGCTATGCTTAGAACGATGAAAGTCGGGTGATTACCTGTTATCTATAAGTTTTAAATGGAACTTTGGTTACTTATGTTATCATGTGATATGGGAATGTGGAGTAATAAATCTAGACCGAGCGAACTCGGTGTAGGGGAGCCACAAGACATGGAGGTCTTGTGAGCGGGTTCTTTTCGCCTATGTCGATTAAGGCCCGTACCATTGTTGAACCGCATGAGGTGAGACTTTGTAGTACTAACCACATACTCCGGTAAGTCTTAACTTGGCTATTCTATCACGAGAATGGCTACTCGCGCACTGGGAGTGGAGAGATGGCGAGAATAGCGTGTACCCACGTGGCAATGGGCTGGATTGATGGAGTACTGTATTCTCGGGTGGCGCGGACCCGTTCTTATTTTAGAGGATCCGAGGGTAGGTTGATATATGTAAGTCGGGGACCTACATATATCATGTGGTCTGGAATCCCCAGCTGGGTTTAATCGGTTCGAATCGTCGTTGCTCCTCGGTTATGGAGACTCACTTCTCTGTTCATCATCGTAGTTAAATAACTGGAACTTGAGGATGGTTTGTGAAGGTGTTGGTTATGAAGTTTCATGATCTCAATACGGATCATGTCAGCTTTGTATATGATCTTATGAAGTTTTAAATGTTGATGTAATGAATTTTATTAAAAAGTTTTTACGCAAAAGAAATTTGATTATTGCTAAAGCCATACCTTGAATCCCTGAGCCTGCATTCTTAAGTTCTATCAGTTTTTATTTTCAGTTAAGTCTTGTTGAGTACTTTTGTACTTAGGGTTCGTTGACCCTTGTTGCAGGTGAGCCTCATGAGCAGATCTGTTTTGGATCGTGTTGCATGACTGTTGTTTAGTGCGATGACGATAAGTAAATGTGTGGCCCTTGGGCAGGGCAACTTATTTGTGTGTTCTGTAATATGTTATAATGCCACTCCACTACTTTGGTTTGTATTATTTATCGAACTTAGTTGTATGGTTTGAAACAAATGGTTTGTAAACTAAGTTATTGTAAGACTTCCGCTATATTACTCTGATGTATTTATTTGAATAAACTGTTGTAATACTGCAATGACTCTGTAATGGGATCCTGCTCGGAAATCGTGGATGATTCGGGGTTCCCCGTGGACACCCGACAGTCTTCTTAAGTTACCGGGAATATATGCATAGATGTCAAAGGTCATTGGACAGTGACAGGTGCATGTGGACCTTATAATTTAGGAGGTTCTGCCACAATGTGACAGCGCAGCTACCCGAACCAAGCTATGCTTATATTTAGTGCTTTCTATTCATAACCCAAAATAGAAATTTTGGGAGGTGACATTGTGTATATTCATTACCTAGTTATATAAGCATTTAGAGGCCACTTTTAGACGCCCACTTTTATCAACACGGTAAGGAAAGAAAGAAAAGTTTTATTTTCTAAAGAAGGTTCTAATTTAGTAGCCACTTATCTTTAACATAAAAATATGAAAAACTAAAGGTCTGTTTGGTTTATTTCCTCGCTTAGCCATACTAACCTCTGACATGCACAGATAAGTGGTGGGCATTTCGTCCACCAAACTCTTGGCATGGTGCAGCAAAAATTTGTACTACAAAAGAGTAAGGTGGATTGCGACATGTTAATGCTCAGTCACGAAGCAAACAGTTGGCCTCGGTACGCAACTTCCGTGTGACTAGTTTTGGCTACAAACCAAATATAACCTAAGGGACTGTTTGGTTCACCATCTCAACTTGCCATGCCTCACATGCGGCATGCCATAGTTATTTTGCATGTTGTTTAACCTTTGACAGCCACAGTCGATCTCCAACAAAAGCTCTCAGCAATCTCGGCACACTATATGGCATCGAATTCATATGCCACATCTCGTAGCGTGCCATAGTCTGCCACATGGGACGTGGCAGCCGCTGGCTGGCATCCAACACCCTCTAAGTATATTCTATTTACGTAAATCATAAATTAACTCTTATTTTCTCCTCTGACGTTATAGCGCATTTACTACCTATTTTTAATATATGATTCTATTAATTATTAATAATTTATTTCTAGTCTCGAAAAGATCTAAATATAGTATATGAATTAAAAACTTTTGACTCGGTAATAAGTCATCCGCAACCGTCGATGACGATACGAGTCAATTTTTCATACACCAGAATTAACTCTGCGTCTCTCCCGAGTTACCAACTATAATAAATGCTGCTTTTCCTTGCAGCCCCGGACAGTTGTCCATCGGGCCTGCTTGTCAGTGACTGTGGAGAGCACGAGAAAGTGTGTGCCCACGACTTTTTAGACTTTCTGCTCCCGGCATCCTCTCCGCCAAATTTCGCATTTCCTTCGAGCTCCGGTGAACGGCGCTCCATTTTGGAGATTTAGCAACCGCTCCCTCGCTCCGCCATTTTTTTTTTATCGCCTCATCAGTCACTAGTTGGTCAAATCCTCCGCTCCCCCGCAGCCCTCATCGGCCTCTCCAATCCAGCTTTCCGTCTTCGTCATGCGCCACGAGGGTTTGGGGAATTTTGGAGCGGAGGAGGAGGAGGCAAGGGAGGGCGGGCAGGGAAGTTTGGTTATGGAAATGGATGTGGAGGAATCCTCGCCGTCTTCGTCGTCGATGTCGTCTCCGGCCGGGTCGTCGGATTCCATAGACCTCAACTTCCTGCCGTTCCTCAAGAGGGAGCCCAAGTCGGAGCCGGCGTCACCAGAGCTCGGGCCCCTGCCGCTGCCTGGGCCCCCGACCCAGACTCCGCCGCAACAGCATGCGGCGGCTCCGGCTCCGGCTCCTGAGGCCTCGGTGCCTCTGCCGCCAGCGACTCCTGACCTCTCGTCCGCGCCGGTGATGGCGCCGCTGCAGTCGCTGCCACCTAACCAGGACGTGGACGCGCTCCTTCAGGAGTACTACCGCCTCGCGAGCCTCTACGTCTCGTCTACGGGGTCCGGGGCGATCGTCCCGGCGCCGGCGCCGGAGGCGGCCGCACCGGCAGTGGTGCAGTCCGCGTCCGGGTCCGTCGTGAAGAAGCGCCGGCCGCGTTCGTCGGACCTCGTGCGGGTCTCCTCGCTCGGCGTGCAGGACCAGATCTACTTCCGCGAGCTCGTGCGCAGGGCGCGCATCACTTTCGAGTGCCTCCGCGGGCTGCTACTCAGGGACGACGAGCGCGCCGAGTCCTCGGCCTCGCGGGCGTCGCCGGGTTCGGCGTTGCCAGGGAACGGCGCCGCGTCCGCGCGGACCTGCGCGCCGCAGCGCTCATGGCGGACCACGACCTCTGGCTCAATCGCGACCGCCGCATCGTGGGGCCGATGCCCGGGATCTCGGTGGGCGACGCCTTCTTCTTCCGCATGGAGCTCTGCGTGCTTGGCCTCCATGGCCAGGTGCAGGCAGGAATTGATTATGTCACTGCAGGGAGGTCTGCATCTGGGGAGCCTATAGCCACATCTATAATTGTATCTGGTGGGTATGAGGATGATGATGATCACGGCGACGTACTTGTGTACACTGGGCATGGCGGCCGTGATCCCAACCTCCACAAGCATTGCGTTGATCAGAAGCTGGAGGGCGGCAATCTTGCGCTCGAGCGCAACATGGCTTATGGTATTGAGATTCGTGTAATCCGTGCTGTCAAGTCAAGACGAAGCCCTGTTGGTAAGGTATACTTCTACGATGGCCTCTACAAGGTTGTCGACTACTGGCTCGACCGTGGGAAATCTGGGTTTGGTGTTTATAAGTATAGAATGCTGCGCATTGAGGGCCAAGAGCCCATGGGTACTGTCAATTATCGAGTAGCTGAACAGCTTAAGGTGGATGTGTTGGCTATAAGGCCAACAGGGTATTTGAGCTTTGATATCTCCATGGGCCGAGAGACCTTGCCAGTTGCACTCTTCAATGATGTTGATGATGATCAGGACCCACTCTTGTTTGAGTATCTGGCACGGCCAATATTTCCTACCTCTGCTGTCCAGGGGAAGTTTGCTGAAGGTGGTGGTGGTGGTTGTGATTGCGCTGGGATTTGCTCAATTGGATGTAACTGTGCAGGGAGGAATGGTGGCGAGTTTGCATATGATAAGACTGGAACCCTGCTACGAGGCAAGCCACTGGTATATGAGTGTGGGCCATACTGCAGGTGCCCACCTAGTTGCCCCAACAGGGTTAGTCAGAAGGGCTTCAACATAGGCTTGAGGTATTCCGTCAAGGGAGACTGGGTGGGAGTTCGGTCTTTGGATCTCATTAAGGCTGGCACATTCATTTGTGAATTCAGCGGGATTGTCCTTACTCACCAGCAGTCAGAGATTGTGGCAGCGAATGGCGATTGCCTGGTGCGTCCAAGTAGGTTTCCTCCAAGGTGGTTGGATTGGGGTGATATATCTGATGTGAACCCTGATTATGTGGCTCCAGACCATCCTGCTATTCCTGAGTTAAACTTTTGCAATTGATGTGTCAAGGGCAAGGAATGTGGCATGCTATTTCAGCCACAGTTGCAGTCCAAACATGTTTGTCCAGTTTGTGCTGTTTGACCATTACAATCGTCTTACCCCACCTCATGATCTTTGCCATGGAAAACATTCCACCATTGAGGGAGCTAAGCATTGACTATGGGATGGTTGATGAATGGGTTGGACAGTTAACCATGTAGCTGGAGTACCTATTTAGAAGGCAGTGCTCTCTTTCTTTTCCCTTTATTTTTGAAGTTTCCATAATGCTTCACTTGGGGATCATCAAGCCAACTGCTGACTAAAATTCCTCAGCTGGTAATTCTCTTTATTCCTCATGTGCTATTTTTCTTTTGGTACTTCATAGGACTGTTTCTTGGCAGTAGTTACTCATAATTTTCCTTCAAAGATTGCTTTGTGTATGTGGTTGAGTTCCATGTGTACTTCAAACTTTATATTTTGCTATACTGTATACTTGTGCTCAGATCTAGACTAATTATAGTATCGTGTCCTTCAAAGATAGCAATGCAGTATAGATAGCAGTGCTCTCTTTAGGAGGATGTGTCCTTCAAAGATCTAGACTAATACTGTATACTTGTGCATTGCTATCCTCCTAATTTCTCTACTTCATTGCTGATTCAGTGCTTTGGTTAAAAAAATCTATACTGCAGTTGCAGAAGAGGTTGTATGTCACTCATTTGCTAAACCGTCTAATGCGCATGATCCATGGCTGTGGCCCTTGGCACTTGCTAGTTATGTCTGCACACTGCATCCTAGCAAAATCTAAATAGTAACTTTTATTCTTTTTCCAGTAAGAAAGATGATGATGTTATTGCATAGCCATTAGGTGACCATCTCTAGTTTCTTTCCCTGTTGGTTTGTAGTTTCATTGACCTGGACATGCCTATTCTGCCAATAGATGAGGATTACCATTGTAGCTATTTAGTTGAACTACCAGATCCTATGGGACAAGGTTTCATCAAGATCATGTGTGGTATCAAAGATTGATGGCTGGTGAACAATAAAAGAATCCAGCAGCAAACTCATGTGTTAGAACCCTATTACAGTAGCTTGTAGTCCTGATCATTAAAAGATTCAATGATGAGCATGTTGGGCTTCTGAAAGTTTGACAGCCTTAATTGTGTGAATGCTGGGCTTCTTAAAGTTGCTGCTTTGGTCACCAGCCCACCACCACAGCTCAATGATGAGCTGTCACTAATGGAGTAGTTGTCTTGCAAAACCTTTGATATGGTTAGACAATACTGGTTCCTGTTATGTTTGCATGCTATAATAGAATACTTCATGAACAAAACATCTGTTGTATACTTGTATGTGGTGAGGAGACATAAAAATCAAGTTGACAAAGCTTCTGTTATTTTCTGTGGCAAACTATTGAGTAGTGACCCTTTTTCCTGTTTTGTTGGTTTAGACCCAAATGACCAATATCATTCACTGATCTGATGTCTCTTTCCAGCTATTCTATGTCCAACTGCTCTTTATTCCTCCACTCATTATCACAAATGATCAGTTGTTCCTGTGTATGCCATTGGCACTTGTACAGTTTTGAAACAGACATTTTGCTCATTGCTCTATTATATTTGTGCAAGGATTTTTGCATGTGACTTCACAAAAATTCTTATTGTGGTTCATATGCTCTGCAGTGATAGTCAAAATTGTCAGTTATTAACTGATTACCTACTTTCATATTTGCCTAAAGTTGTGTTATGGTTTCAAATTTAGTCCATACCAAAGTTCTGGATAGTTATAACTCACAATTTTTTGTCAGATTTATCTGATAGCTACAACTTTTGTTTGTGTTTCTGATATGGAAGAGACATATCTTGTACATCTGTGTATGAAAACTGATATTTAACGTAAGCATGCAGGAGACTGCTTCATAGCCTGTAGAAATATTTATTGTAAATTTTGGGTAGCATATAGCATGAGAGTTTTACTGTGAATTTATTATTGAGTTGTGTTCTTTGGCTTTTATTCTAGTTTTGCAGTCACGCATGTGCCTCTTTTGGTTTTCTTTTATTCAGTTGAGTGTGTACTTATACATACCTGATGTAAACTTACAATTGTCCAAGCAATGGTGATTTATCCATAAATCTAATTAGCTGTGCACATTATTATTTTGTGCTTTTACTGTATTTTTTTGCACTTACATATTGGTTCTTAGCATAATATTGTACTATTTATTCTTTTTCTTAAGTCATTTGATCCACTTTAGATTCAGATACTGTTGTCTTTTTTTGCATGCTTGATCCCAACTCGTGTTGGTCCAGAATATGCTGAATTGCTGATTGTTTCATGCATATAATTTATGAACTTAGAATGAAACTCTGTGCATCTTCAGGTGTTTTTCTCCATGCTTGCATAATTAACTTGAGTAACAGTTTCCCACTATTTCGTAAATTTTAGCTAATAACTACACAAATGTGGTTGCTCTTGGCTGTTTACTAGTCTTTTAGAAGTCCTAAAATTTATGGTATCCTTCTTTTTTCAGTTCAACAATGGAGGTTTCCAACTAGCATAATGTTCCTCTGGCGATGACAGAGGCTTGCATAAGGTGGACCAAGCTGCACTCATTGTCATCAACAGTACATCAGCCGTTCATTGTATATTTTGCCTGATAACCTAGGTGCCTTGGCCAATTTTCTAGATGAACCCGCTTTTGAAGTATTATATGTGTGCTGCTGTAGGAAACTTGTTTGACGTGGCTGGCGCCGAATTTCAGTCTTAACCTTCGTGTTATGAGTTGTTGCTGCTGGAACTCATTTTGTACATATATCTGTAAATTATCTAGCTGGAAATGTGTGCTCTTCTGTTGGGAATTGTTGGTCCATATGTGGCAAAGTTATTTGCATACCTTGTGGAATTGAAGATTCGGCGTAGCCAGGCTTGTCCAGTAGGTCATTGCATTGATGGTTTTGTGAAAGTTCTGTTGAGCGAAATTATTTGCATCCCTTGTGCAGAACTCCGCATTGCGTCATGTACTGAGTCAGACAATGAGCGTCATGTACTGTGTCAGACAATAATGACGGAGATGTCGGTGTTACTACTGTCCTTCTATTGGTGCGCTACGGACCTCTTGGAACAGATATGCAGTGATGGGTGTTGCATCGTCATCGTCACCGTCTGTGAAAACTAGTGGACAACCAATCCTGCTTGGTTGCTCAGTCTCAAGCCTCATGACCATGAGCCACCATGAGGACGCCTTGAGATGTTCCCATGTTGCAGCGTCATTCAATCCCCACAATTTCGGGTTTTCATGTGGTATTGACTAATGACAACGTCAGGTGAAATGAGTCTCCACGCATCTTACTATCATATATTCAATCCATTTCAAATTGTAAGACGTTTAACTTTTTTGACACCAAATTTGATAACTCGTCTTATTCAAAAATTTATGTAAAATATCACTTCTTTCGTCGTGATTTGGTTTATTAATAAAAATTCTTCAAGAATGACTTAAATTTGACTATATTTATATAAATTTTTTAAATAAGACGAGTGGTCAAACTTGGGGTCAAAAAAGTCAAACGTCTTACAATTTATGATGGAAGGAGTACTTATCAGCCTGCGCTGTCTGATGCCAAAGTCATTATAATCTGCAACATAAGTGTAATTAATAGCAAAGACAGTCAATGATTTCAAACGCAAGAGTGGAAAATCAAAATGAATGTAACAGGAATACAAACTAAGCAAATAATTGCATAACACAAGAAAATAAGATGAAATTATTATTTTACTAACTGTACAACTCCCATTATAGAAGTAGTAAAAAGTGGAACTGCTTCCAGAAATCCCCAAGCCGACACGGTAAAAAATTAAGTACAGAAAAAAGGGATTAATAAGCAAAGGCCTAGATGCAAAAGAGAGAGAGAAAAGGAGGATGGAAGAGTACTCCCTCAATCTTTTTTTTTCAGACGTTAATCAGATCAATTTTGAGCTAACCAGCGACAAACACATGGGAATCGAGGTAGTACAAGAATAAGTACATGAAATCAAGCATTACTCGCAGCAACTGAAAAGAGGCAAAAGTAAATAATTAAACTATAACACAACAAATAAGATTTATTCCCCTGTTTCAAATTATAAGGCATTTTAGCTTTTTTAAATACATTACTTTTACTATATATTTAGACGTAGTGTATATCTAACTACATAACAGCAATGTGTCCAGAAATGTTAAAACGTCTTGTAATTTAGAATTGAGGGAGTAGGAGACTGGCATGGCTACCTTGCCCTCACTTTACTCCATCATTGCCTCTACCTTCTCTCTATGCATAGGGGCAGGGTGAAGCCCTAGGACCTGCCCCCCCCCTCTTCCACCCTAGGGTCGTCTCAACAATTTCAAGGCCTCTTGGACAAGCAAGCGGTTGGTGCCTAGCAATATAAATCTTTTAGGGCCTGCTTGACATGACTTCGGCTCCTGCAGCAGCTTCTACGGAGGAGCTGTACCCAACAATTTAGAAAGATGATCTGTTTTCTGGTGAATAGTAGAGGAGTCAGGGCTAATTTGGGGATTTTAGGAGCTACAGTTTGTGGCTCCGACTTCTCTCGAAGAGCACTTGAAGATGAGCCATGCAAAACAAGACCTTAATATGACGATTAAAGTGCATAGTACTACCAATAAAAGTTAACTTGCAGCATACGTTGGAAACGAGCGGGAATAGTCAAATATTGGAATAGAAAGCGACGAACAGGCTAATTCCATGTTAGTTATGCTCAGTATATGAGCCTTTAAATTTTTATTTCAATGAACCAAATACATATACTAAGTACTATATACATACATATACTCGTGGTCCCCTCGTGGCCCTCCCCTTCCCCCTCCCCACCCAACCCCACCTCCCCGCGCATAAGGGTGGGCGTTCGGTTCTCGGTTCGGTTTCGGTTCGGTTCTCTCGGTTATTGATGAAATTCGGTTCCTGGAAAATGGGAACCGATCGGTTCCAAAAAAATTTAGGAACCGAGCATTTTGGTTCTCGGTTATTTCGGTTCGGTTCCGGTTCTAACCGAACTAACCGAATTTTTTCAAAAGACCTGTTGTAAGGCAAATTTATGCAACACTGTGTTCATTTTTCATAATAATAATGTATAAAAAACAATAGCAATACAATAACACAAATATATAGCAGTTCAAATATAAAACACTACACATAAACCAAACATAATCTTACAAATACAAGTAAGTGAAGTATAATTCATGTAATTCGGTTCTTTCGGTTAATTCGGTTAACCGAGAGTAGGAACCGAATTTTCTTCGGTTATTTCAGTTCCTCAATATCAGGAACCGAATAAGGAACCGAATTTTTTGGTTCCGGTTCTTTCGGTTTCGGTTCCGATTCTTTCGGTATGGTTTTCGGTTTTCGGTTAAATTTGCCCAGGGCGACCCGCGCATTGAGTGCTTGGTGGCACAGACAATTGGATATAAATGGAGCGAGAAACAATCAAGTCAGAGATAAAAGTCCTATTCCCATTAAATAATCTTTTAAGCCCTTATAACTCAAGAAAGGTATTTATAATAGTACAAAAGTATATGGAACGTCCATAATGAAAAAAAAATACTACACGAACAATTTAATCAAATTGATAAACAAAGCACAAGCACATGATAACTATTCACAAAAATAAATAAAAAGCATGACAACTTGTGAAGATCGCCTGCTACTTCTTACCCTATAGATGGTATAGCAATTTCAAAAGTATTATTAAACAAGAGAGTATATATAATTTCAAACATTATGCTAGAGATTTAGAAAACCACTCCTTATAGTTCCATGATTCCTGTTGTTTGGGGCAAGGTTAAGCTTAAAATCTTGAAACTTTAACTATCAACTTATAAAATATTAAATATCTAATTTGAAAACACTAAGACAACATGTATAGATTATTCTTAAAGTACTTAGTAGAGAGTCATAGTCAAATATATGTTTTAGAGCCATGTTGTCCAAAACGACAAGAACTATAAAACTAAAGGGAGGAAGAAAGTGTTGGGTGCATTAGTTAGGTCAAAGGGCATTACTAATCACTCATACAAACCAAACTTATTTTTAAACATTATTTTCCATTCATCTCCTAACTTCATGCGTATTCGGTGGTATCCACTATACACGAATCAACTTTAGAGAAACCCGTTGACTCGTTGAGCCACTTAATCCAACGGGCTATCATTTATCCTAGACTAAATCAAGCTAGAGACACGAGCCTAGGCAAAAAGGTAATTAGGTAATCATAGAACAAAGTAAAAGGCACAAGGAAGGTAGTAGAACAATAGCCAGCCCTTTCATGTTTACTTCATGCTCCTTTTACATCCTCTCTTTTTTCTCTTTTTCCATTTTTTTGTAGGAGCAGCACAATTCTACCCTTTGCACAAAGTAGATCAGATCAAGCTACCTCAGAACATACGCATTTTCTAAATAGGGGTAAAAAAGGTAAAAGGAAGATTCTCTCTCTCTCTCTCTCGGGAGAGAACCTAGATTTGTTAGTGATGCTAGATTAGTTGATGGGAGTTGTTGGATTGCCCCTTCCTCCTTAGACCTTTGAGGAATCAAAGGTAAAAGTGAGACATGGAAAATCCAATAGGAATGAAGATAGCTGAAGGCTAGGGTGGCAACCTGAAAAGGGATAGATATGAAGTGGAATGGAAGAGAGAGGAAAGACCAGGGGGTCACTTGTAAATTTTACCTAGCCAGCGGTGGACACATGATCCTCACGTGCTCTCTCTTCCACACTGGATGCTGACATTGCTTGCCACGTAGGATCTAATGGCCTGGCGAAGGCTTATGGACCCACAGTGAACTACTTAAAAAGTTTATATACCAAAAAATATATTTTGAGAGTTGATGGACCTAAATGACACCCGTCCAAAAGTTGAAGGACCTTGCTGTATTTTACTCTTTTTTATTTGTTTTTGTGAATAGTTATCATGTGCTTGTGATTTGTTTATCAATTTGATTAAAATTGTTCTTGTAGAAATTTTTTTGTTATTATGGACGCCTGAGCACATGACGATTTTCTCAAGTGGCTAAGAAGTCAAGTTAAATTTATTTATTTATACATGCACGCGACCACCTACAGTTTGGGACAAGTAAATTTTTCTCAAGTATGACCCTCACCATTTATGTCTCCAGAAAAAATTACTGTAAAAATATATTTTGTAATTAATCTAATAATATTTATTTGATATTTTTTTTAAATTTTAATCAAATTTAAAATTATTTGATTCCTCAAAAAACAATAATTGTACTCAGAAGGAATAACCGAAGTACCATTACAGTATTTCAGCTTGTACTCAGACGGAAGAACCGAAGTACCATTACAGTATTTCAGCATGCGTAGCTATAGGCGCCGTTCGGCTGACACGAAATGCAGCTGAAAATCACTGTTCAGAGTTGAAAAATACTGTTAACCGAAGTACCATTACAGTATTTCAGCTTGTACTCAGACGGAAGAGCCGAAGTACCATTACAGTATTTCAGCATGCGTAGCTATAGGCGCCGTTCGGCTGACACGAAATGCAGCTGAAAATCACTGTTCAGAGCTGAAAAATACTGTTCACTCTCTCACAAATTCCTCCACACGTGGAAAAGGAGAATAAGATGCGCCGTACCTAGGCAGTACGGAGTTGGACATAGGGGCTGTACATCACTGGGAAATGGGTCCAGAGGACATGATCAGCTACAATTCGTACCATTCAACAAATATACTACAGCAAAAGGGCATCGATTGTTGTTGGAATGTTGGCACGGTAAAGATGGCAAATAACGTAAAAAAACTACAATACCAGAAGCCACCACATCTCAAAATCTACCAATAGATTGCAATAATAATCAGGACCGAAATGATTTGGGTTAAACGAAAGAATGTTGACAGCAAATCTGTTATAACACAATGAAAGAAGACAAGCGGTCGCTTCTCAATATTCGACGTCAGAGCAGTCGAAATCTCCAAATCTTCCACTCATCCCTCCTGTTAGATCCGGCAGAGTATAGCCCTTTTCACCCACAGCATAGTAACTTTAAAACCCCCCTCACCAATGCTATCATCACCTACTACTATCTATGCCCCGTTCCTGCCTTTTTTCGACTTGTTCTTTTTTTCCCGTGTCTTCTTTTTCTTCTCTTCAGGTGTTGTCCACACGTAATCGGAAGGAATGGCAAATGGGTCCTGGATGTCCTCCACGCGGCTGCTTGGGCCCGGTGCTGTCGAGAAGTTCTGGCGGTAAGGCGCCTTGATCCACTGAATCCAGGAGCTTGAAGAAGGCTGCACTGCTGGGCTCTTGCTGTTGTCAGGACTTGAAGGTGGTGTGGTGAACTCCTCCAGCGGCTGTAGCTCTTCAAATTTTGTGAATGTCACAAGCACTCTGATTGTAGGCACAACTGGAATAGCAACCTGAGGGAAAAATTCATTACTGAATTATACATTGACTATTACAATGGCACAGAAAGGATTATAACTGCAGGAAAGAAATTGTTATTCAACAAAGAGCAAGATTAGATAAAAGTATATTTCTGCAGTGGGCAACAAACAGGACAAATTAGTTTTCTCAATCTAAACATGCATGATTCTTAGTTGCATCGATTTTTCTGAAATTATATACCAGCATCTGTTGAATGGATACTTCAACGAAGATTGCATATATCAATACACGAACCGTTGAATTAGAACTAAAGTCCAAACAAATGAATCAGGCAAACTATCTACGTTTTTCCTCTTGTATTTGAATGCTGTCTACTTGATCCTACTGCCTGTTTCCAGAGCATGCTGCCATATGAAAGTGCAATTAGTTTTTTTACCAAGCCTGCATACATCTATAGTACTTAGGAAAAAAAATATAAAATACAAGCATCTAAGAGCAACGTTCCTGTTAACAAATGAGTGGATAACAGTATACACTAGATGTAATAACAGTATACCTTATTACAGATTAGTAAGTAAAACATGGATAACACTAGATGGTACTATTTTCCTATGAAAAATTGTATCCTATTTCACTCATCTGATCCCCTAGATTCATATTTATGTTGCCTCTATGGGATTCCCTCACCCATTCCAATAAAAGTCTAATATTAGGCTAATGCTCCCTACTTGGCAGATATGGCATGAAAGATATACCAACATAGACATGTAGAACCACACCAATAATAACAAAAACAGGAACAATGTAACAATATCAATATCAGCAATCTAGAGAACGATGCATTGTTGCAAAGTGTAAACTGTAAGGTTGTCTTGTTACCAACTCCAATACCTAACTAAAATTATATAGAATGATCCATTTGAATCATAAGTATAGAACTTCATGCCTTGCATTGAAAATTTAGGCCCACATTATATTCTACTTCAAACTGAAAATAGAACCTTTCAAGACAAAAATAACATTAAACAGTTTCTGCTACAAATGAATATGACGTCTAAAGCAGGTCTGTAATATCAATAGTCACTCACCTGATAAACCCTATGGTCTACAGTAATTTAAATTGATCCTGAATCTGATTTTAAAACTTATTTTTCCTAAGGCAGCCAATATTGGAGCTAAGATTTGATAAAATCAACAATATAGACACCAATTTGCACCAAACTTCCCCATGCATATTGATAGATGTTAGTTTTTCATCCATACAAAGTATGGCTCAATCTTAAGTTGACAAAGGTATATATATTCCATGATATTCATTGGTACGGAGATCTCCAACAGAAAACTCCTTTCAAAGCTTAAAACTAATAGTATGAGACTGCAATATAAAATCATCTAACTACTCATTGCCTACTACAGTAGTAGAGGACCACATTAACTAGGTAAGAAGTGACCATCTATCAGAACAGGATATGAATATATGAACAAGGTATCCCTAAAACATTTTAGCGACCATACAAGTGGTAAATGCTCTGAATTTGATCAGTAAACAAACACAAAAAAGGGACTCTCCAAGTATGATATTACAAAGATTCATTAACATAAATATCTGGCCTAGTAGAGAAACTTGATTGTATAAAATCTACCTTGCTACCTACTTTATCCTAGTCCACTACTATAGAGACTGCATGTTAAGCTTCATATCATTGTTGTTTCCTTGCACAAAACAGGATACAAAAAAGTTTAACAGCCAGAATCAATTTTAGACTAAGAGCACATGTTTCATACATCCTCTGTGCAACCAATCTAACACCCAAAAAACACTTTCTGTCTATGAATTATGAAATGTCACCGACAGTACAATTTCATTGTGCCCAATGGACAGAAATTATCGGATTTATGAAAGAGAATAACCAGGTCAACAATTATGTACAAACTGCAGCACATAATGACAGAAATTTAGATAGCTACGAAGGTATAAATATGTCGACTACTGCAAGATGGCTCTCCAATAGTTCTGAAACAAGCTCATGTCTTCAAGCATGCAGGGTAATTAATCTATACAGTGGCGATTTTTCTGACTACAGAAACTGACACAAAATTGAGTGTTAAACTAGATATGAAACAATCAAGGTGAATTAACAGCACACATAATGGAGGGACAAACTGTAGAGAAGGTATTGCATCTTGAAACATGTATCAGATCATACCTTGACTGGAAATGTTCCTGGAGGGAGTTTTGTTGTAAGTAGATCCCTCAAACGACGAATTGCCTTCACCTTGTTTGCAAGAATATCAAGCAATGGCAGCAGCTCCTCAGTCCGAAGAGGGAAATTTGGAGAGAGCCAGAGAACAGGCCTTAGTCCTTTCTTATACTCGCTTTCTTTGGAACCTTCTTTGCGCCTATGCTCATTCTCCGCAGAAGCAACATGTCTCCTATTATCCCTTTCCCTGATCCTTCTGTTGTCATCTGCTCTGACTACATCTACCGAATGCCTTCCTGGTCTTGTTTGTACATTTGAGGGCGATTCAATGAGGAGGTCGCTCACCTTCTCATCTACACAGAGCGAGCTCCTTGGAGGTGCCATCTTCTTCACCCCTTCTGGCTTGCTAACCTGACTTCTCTTTCCCCAATTACTGAACCAACCTTTCTTGTCATGCTTACTCTCTCCAATTCCAGAAACACTCATGTCCTCAATCGGTATCTCCCTCTCCCTTGGCTCAACGCAACTATGTCGAGGACCAGCAAATGAGTCAGACTCCCCACCGGCATCTGGAGAATCCATTTTTAGAGCGGCCTCCAACTGCTTCTTCTCCTCCTCTGTCAGAACATCATCAAACCCCTCGCTCTCTGTATCATTGTCATTGCAAGATGAGAAGAATTCCTCATCCGTCATCGCCCCCGGGACCCTCCTTGACTTGACACTGACCACCACATGATTCATGTCATACACCTTTGCCTTCCACGGACCAACGGCCTCTGTCCGTTCCTGCCGCCGCCATGTGAGCTGCGGGAGCAGCACCGCTTGGGTGACGTCGATCCCCGGACGGAAGATGTTGGTCTGTGACATTGCAGAGACCTCCTGCTGGACCTCTGCCTCTGAGGCCGGGGCGCCTGCCCCCTCCAGCGCGTTCATAATCTCCTTGTCCTTGTGGTTGATCATGAACAGTGAACCCGGCGGCACCTTGCCGTCCTCCGAACCCTCCCCGAGGAAGAGTATGGTCTGGTCGGAGCGCTGGATCTTGAAGCCATCGAAACCGGCGAGGGTCATGTCGGCGCGGAGGTTGGCGCCGCGCTTCCAGACACTGTAGGTGTCGGAGGGCGCGATGCGGGAGATGAATGGGATGACGGAGCTCTCGAAGTGGAAGGTGATCTCCATGTAGAAGTCCCGCATCCGGTGCATGGCAGCGACGACGCGGGGAAGGCGGCGGCACCACTTGGCCCAGGCGAGGGGCTGGTAGTGGCGCACGATGACGCGCGCCAGGGCCTCCTCGCGCGCGCAGATGGCCTCCTGGAGCGCGCTCCAGCCCTGCTCGTTCTGCAGGCTCCAGTCGGCGCCGGCCGCCATGAGCATCTCGGCCGCCGTGGCGTCGCAGAGGCGCACGGCGAGGTGGAGCGGCGTCTCCCGCCCCGGCACGTCGCGGCGGTCGATGACCGCCGAGACGGCCTCGGCGCGGGCCTCCTCGGCGACGGAGTCCGCCTCCGTCCGGATCTCCTCGGGCCGGCGCGCCCGCGGGAGCGCGTCCAGCACGCGGCGCAGCGCGGCGTGGTCCCGCGCCGCCACGGCGTGGTGCGCCGGGCTGTGCGCGTACCTGGCGGCGTCGACGCCGGCCATCGCGGCGTCCGTCCGCGCCCGGCGAACCTCGGCCCCCCAGGAAGCTGAGGGAATCGGAGAAAAAAACGGCGCCTCTGCTCCTCGCTCTTATCTGCGGCGGCAGCGGAAGGTAAGGCTTGAGCGGAATGGATGGCGGCGGAAATCAATTGCCCAGTGATACTAAAGAAAAGAGCTTCCTTTCTTGCTTACCAGTCGCCCCCAATCTTGGAGTTCCTCCCTGCTTCCTTGCCTTGCCTCTTTGGGTTCTCTGCTCCCCCTCCCCTCTCTCCTCCCTCGGCTTGGCTCTGTTGTATTACTCCCACCCTCCGACCCTCGTCTCCTCTCCCTCTCTCTCTCCAGACCCAGGCTAGAGTAGACTGGGCAGCGCCTCCCCCTACCCTCACGTCATGAGGGGCTTGCCCAGGAACAGGGGAAGAGAGGGAAAGTGTGTGTGTGAGAGAGAGAGGGACACCAGAAGCAGCCTTGCAATGGGGCGACGTGAGAGATTGAAAAGAGAGCAAGACGAAAGGGGTGAAGAACTTTTGTTTTCTTCTCCCCTTCTCCTTCTCCCCCTCTCTCTCTTGTTTCTCTCTCTATCTACACATTTCTTCGGAGGGAGGAGAACCGTTTTGTTATGCGATTTTGTCCGTCTCTGTCTACACATTAAAATTACGCCGCTGATTGATCGCTAAGTAATCAATTGGCGTTTTATGATTGTTTTGAGCGTTTTGGATTTTATGATACGTCATGCGTGTGCCCACACCCCTGCAATGCGCTGCAGCAGAGAGCAATAGGGGGTGAAGTCCATCCTCAGACCACAGCGTTGCTTCGTCTGTGGTGTCTGTTTCACCAACATGTCCAGTGGACATGTCTGGAAGGTGAGTGAGGCTATGCTTCCATCAGTGTGATAGTTACTTTGTTTCGATAATTAGGAAATTAGATGACTTCTCGGTAAATTGCTCTAAGATTTGTGAGCCGACCGTAAACTCTACTCCATAACCATGAGCAATGCTTAAATTGTTGGGCTAGTTTTGGAGCACAAACTTGTGTCTCTTCAATGGTGGCATCTGCATGAGATTGGAGAAAACGACAATAATTTACGCATACGTTCATAACCGTTATGTCTAGCTTGAGCTTTTGCATATAAATTGCTAGAGAAAACGACAATAATGTACGCACATGCTCATAATAGTTCATGTCTAGCTTGAGCCGTTAACATGTTGTATACAATTTTTTTGGAATTATCGACAGATAATATAAAAAGATGTGTACTCCATACTATGCTTGTTTTATACGTAATAACATCATCAATTGGCTTCATTTCAAAAATTGAAGAGCTAAAACCATTTGGTTCCTACTGAACCTGCAATGGTTTTTGATTTATATGCCTTTGTTCCCTAAAGAAGTAAAGAGTGATAACTCATTGATAAGTACATTGTCAAAGGTTCAAAATTCCTCTAAGATTTGTGAGTCATAAGACACCAAGTGTATAACTATAAACCCTACTCCATAACCATGAGCAATGCTTAAATTGTCGTGCTAGTTTTGAAGAACATCCTTGTCTCTTCAAAGGTGGCTATCCGCGTGACACAGAGAAAACGACAACTATTTGCACATACGTTCATAACCGTTATGCCTAGCATGAGCTGTTGTACAAAATTTTGTCGAGAAAAAGACAATAATTTGTACATATGTTCATAACCATTATGTTTAACCTGAGCTGTTGAGTTGTTGTACACAATTTTTTGGAGTTATCGACAAAGAATTAATGAAAAGATGTGTACTCTATACTCTGCTTGTTTTATACGTAGTACATCACTAATTGGCTTCTGTTTCTACAATTGAAGAACCTACAATGTTTTTTGATTTATATGCCTTTGTTCCCTAAAGAAGTAAAGAGTGATAGCTCATTTGATAAGTATAGTGTCAAAGTTCAATATTCCTCTAAGATTTTTGAGTCATAAGACATCAAATGTATTACTGTAAACTCTACTCAATAACGATGAGGAATGTTTAAATTGTTGTGCAATTTTGAAATACAAATTTGTCTCTTCAACGGTGGTTGTCCTCGTGACACGGAGAAAACATAGCAATTGTTTGCACACACGTTCATAACCGTTATGCCTAGCTTGAGTTGTTTTATACGATTTTTTTAGCAACGACAACAATTTATGCATACATTCATAACCGTTATGTTTAGCCTGAGTTGTTGATGAGTTGTACACAATTTTTTTGAGTTATCGAAAGAAATAAGGAAAAGATGTGTACTCCATACTTTGCTTGTTTTATGCGTAGAACGTCATTAATTGCCTTTAGTTTCAAAAAAATGAAGAGCCAAAAACCTTTGGCCCCTATGTTTTGGTTGGTTCTCTATGAACCTGCAATGGTTTTTTATTTATATTTCTTTGTTCCCTAATAGGCAAAGAGTGCTAATTCATTTGATAAGTACAATGTCAAAGTTCAAAATCCTCTAAGATCTATAAGTCATAAGACATCAATTGTATTACTATAAACTCACTCCATAACCATGAACAATGCTTAAATTGCCTTACTAGTTTTGAAGTACAAACTTGTCTCTTTTATAATAAGTATTTGTGCACACATCCATAACTGTTATGCCTAGCTTGAGTTCTTGTATACAATTTTTTTTAGAAAACAACAATAATTTATATAGATGTTTGTAACCATTATGTCTACCTTGAGCTGTTATATACAAACTTTTGGAGTTATCGACAAAGAAATAATGAAAAGATGCATACTCCATAAGCTGCTCGTTTTATATATGGTAAAATCATCAATTGGCTTTTGTTTTCAAAATTGAAGGGCCCTATGCTTTGGTTGTTCCTCACGAACCCACAATGATTTTTGATGTATGCCTTTGACGATGCTACTCTTTTTTCCAGTTCAATTGTTATAATAGGAAAATTCTGGAAGTGATATTGAATTGAGCATGACAAAACTATAAAACGTGCATTCCATGCCCTCTGTTTGTTTCCTCTTCAAAAACGAAGAAAAACTATTACTCCCTGCATTTTGTGTCTCTCTTCGTCATTGAAGGGCCGCCATTATATTGATAAGAAAAAAAGTTAGTTGCAATTTCCTTATATACCTCACTATACCACTTTTTTTTTTGTACCATGTCTTTCCCTCTACATCTACAAGACTACAAATCTACAACCTCAACTCTCCTTCATGTCCAGCTTCTTGTCTGAAAACAAACCCACCTGTTTTTTTGCACAAGTTTGCAGGAAATTTCCCTTTGCTGGAGCTGGACATTGTTGCATGCACAAACGCCGTACTTTCAGGTAGAGACCACATAGCACCCAGGTAAAGAAAGTGAGAAAGATGAGGAGGAATGGAGAATGGCAGACGACGCGAAAAGGGTGTAAAAGATTGATTGTTTACCCCGATCATACCGGCATGATTTTGCAGAGGTCCCACGGCGCCCCTGGACCACCGAATTATTTAGGCAGGATTTCGAATTATTTCGCAATGAAACTCCCAGCGCCAGAGCCAGGCAGGGGCAGAAGAAGCCCAGAAACAGAAAGGGGACATGGACCCGGCTACTCGCGGCGAATTTTTATTTTTCAATCATTTTTAATCAATATTTCAACGTTGTTGCGCCGACGCATGTGACGCGGCAACATCGGCCATGTTGGATGGCGTTTCCGATGTAAAAAAGCTTGTCGGTGGCGCGACAGTATTGTCTCGTCGTGCCACTGGGAGTGGCGGCATGACAAGACTAAATTTTCGAAAAATCATAACTCTTCAATACGAAGTCGGATGAAGATGATTTTTATATAAAAATTATAGATCTCGACGAGATCTATAACTTTCTAGTTTTAAGTTTTTTCGTTTGAGAAAGTTAAGATACTCAAAAAAATAATATAAAATTTCAACACCATAATAATCGCCATTTAAAAAATAATATCTTTTTTGTATGGTGTCAAATCAAGATACATTTTGTATCAAAGTTATAGCTCTTAACGAGATCTACAAGTTTATAGTTTTGAGTTTTCATATTTAAGGTCGTTAACATACTCTAATAACTAATATAAAGTTTTAATAGCATATTAATCGTGTATCAAAACTTATCTTTTTAGAAAAATCGTATATTTCTTATTTGATGTCACGTAAAACTACTTTTTAAATAAAAGTTGTAGATTTTATTGGGACCTCCAAATTTGATATAAAAAGTACCATCGTTTGACATCATACAGAAACAATATTATTTTTCTAATGCGACAATCACAAATACGCGATTATTATGCTATTAAAATTTTATATTATATTTTTGAGCATCTTAACGACTCCAAATGTTAAAATTACAAACTACAAAGTTGTAGATCTCATTGAGAGCTACAACTTTTATGTAAAAAGTATCTTTATTTGACAACATACAGAAATGATATTATATATTTTTCTAATACGACAAGTATTAGTACGCGATTATTATAGTTCTAAAATTTTATATTATTTTTTGAGCATCTTAACGACTCCAAATGTTAAAACTCAAAACTACAAAGTTGTAGATCTCATTGAGAGCTACAACTTACATGTTAAAAGTATCTTCATTTGACAACATACAAGAACGATATTATTTTTCTAATACGACAAGTACTAGTACGCGGTTATTATGCTCTAGAAATTTTATATTATTATTTTTGAGCATCTTAACGTCCTTAAATGAAAAAAACTCAAAACTACAAAGTTATAGATCTTATCGAGAGCTATAATTTTTATATAAATTTTATCTACATCCAACGTCGTATTAAAGAGTTATGATTTTTCAAATATTGAGTCTTGTCACACCACTCCTGGTGGCACGACGGAACAATACTATCACGCCAACGGGAGTGGCGTGACAACGTTTTTCACGTCGGAAACACCGTCTAACGTGGTGGATGTTGCTGCGCCATTACACATTGTCGCGCCAGCCAAAAAGGTTAGATCAGAAAAAAAAATAGAAGCGATTATTATTAAAATATTGAATAAAAAAGGATTAAAAATAAAAAAATCCACTACTTGCCCTCTTTGCTCTCGTCATGCATCCCCTATGCAGCGGCACCACTTGTTGGTTGTTGCCCAGCTACTGCTCATGGAGTTTTACAGTTACTACTACATGGCAATTTATTTGTTCTTTTTACTTTTTTGGTTTGGTATAAATACAGTACACAAGAGATTATTAGAAATGATTTTTTTATTTTTATTTAAAAAAAAACTTGGAAGCGGATGTGTGTGGCGTGATTAATGGTTTGGATCTGGGTGGGGCGGCCATGTGTGTGGGGAGAGGCGATGGATCCGCAGAGGGGTCTCACATTGTCACATGGGCCTTGATCCAGGGTGGTCCCCAGGCGTCAGACGCTGGTTTTTTTTTCCTATTTCATCCCCTCAATTCCTTTTCTATTTATAGTATATTATTATATAGCTGCGCCCAAATGGCGCAGTACAGTGATGCTGGTGGGATTGGAAATCCCCTGTTTATTCCTTTTATTTTATTATTAAAAGAAGAAAAGAAAAATAGAAAATTTGGTTAGTCAAGTTTTGTCAACTCTTGAAGATTAAGAAAATGAGCCCTTACAGAAAAATGAGGGAGATTGGGTGGCAAGGGCAACGGCAACGACTGGAAAAGTCAGAACCCGGAAGATTGTAGGCGGGCAGAGCTAGGGTTATTGATCCATTATTACTAGTAGTACTACTAGGGATCGAGATCAGGTGAAGTTTAGATGTCGCCCTTGTTAATCAGAGTATGTTATGCACGTAAATATGACGTGGATCAGACCTGCAACAAGATTTCCGATGCCCAGATCGTAGAACTGCTTATCAACCATGCTACAATATTTTTCTCTTATAATAAAATAATATCAGTCGATTTATCAGTTAAAAAAACCATCAAAGATTTAAAGCAACCATGTGTTGTTAATCAGAGGTGATGATTTGCCATGGCACGACCCAGATATTAAGCCAAGCAAAAATTAATAGTAAATCACGCCAAATATTTTTTATTTCTAATTTCTAAATAAAATACTTCTCTATAAAAAAGATGCAATATCAATTTTTCAAGGAGTCAAACAATTTGAAGTTTTGATCGAACTTATATAAAAAATACAAACATTTATGATACAAAATAAATATTATTAAATTATTAATTATGAAATATAATTTCTAAATAAATCTATATCTATATGGAGACATAAATGTCAATACCCCGCCATCAATGCTGGAAAAAATATGTGTTTTTTTAAGATTCGAACTCACGACATCAACGCTCACGTTCACTCAGGCGCAAATAGTACTCGGGCGCACATACTAGCTAGACTACACAAATTATGTGACTATATAGCTAACGCCATTCTTTTAACTACATATTTTTGGATCTTATATATATTATATATTTGACACTCAAAACAATCTCAAATAAAAACGTTGTTAACTGCAACGTTGTAGATCTCCTTGAGTACTGCAACTTTGTTGTTGACTTTGTCTCTATTTAACATTGTTAAACATGTCAAATCTGATCCGAGAACTTATATTGAATATTTGAAATTGTAAACCATCTCAAATTAAGAAGTTGTCAACTACAAAGTTTTAGATCTCTTTAAACTCTATAATTTTGATAATAAGTTTATCTTCATCCGATCTAATATGAAAAAAAATATTTTTTTTGCGCAAATAGGTATTACCACCCGTTCAAGCCACAAACCAGCAATATATCACCATGCCTACCACTGCCGGTTAAAGCCACGAACCGGTAGTGATACTCTATCACTATCGATTCCAAGATAACCGACAGTGACGAGCCGACAATAAATGTCACTTCTATAGTAGGGCATCTTTTTTCGGACAGAGGGAGTACAACTCAATTGCAACACACGCTCACCCCTACATCATATGTAACTACACATTTTGTATATGGGCAAAGTAAGGGCCTAAAATGAGCTAAAATACCCATCCAAACAGAGGGTTAATAGGTTGAGTAATCTTTTAGCTAATAGCTAAATATCTAACTAGTTATTAGCCAACCTCTAACTAATGTAAATTAATTTTTAGCCCCAACTAATAACTAATTAACCATAACTGAATTAAACAGGCCCTAAACTAGTATGAAGAATAGACATCGCCACTACAAAATAGCATTACAAATCAAAGGACATGGCATCATAGTGATATCCAATATGTCAAAAAAAGGGATACTATGTTACATAATTAATATACATATATTTTTAAACCTACGGAGAAATAGTAAGGTCCTATGCATATTACACACATGCTAGCTAGTAGTTAAGCAGGATAAGGATCCCCATTGAGATTTATACTCCCTGCAAGGACAAGGGTCGAGGATGGTGAAAATTCCTTTCCTCATGTGAGTAGGGACCTCTCTATTTTACCTAATCCTCACCAAAAGAAAGTCACCCACAACATGACCTGCTTGCAAACAATCACCCCAATGAAGTGGGAGGAGATTATCTTGACTTGGTTACATTCTCCCTTGCCTTCAAGCTTCAACCAATCGAGTTTCCAAACCGGGCATTGCCCACCTCACGCTTTACCCTTCTTTCATGTCCTGAGCAACCGATCGAGTAGGTTCGCCACCGTCCATCGCAAGTAGCTTTAGTGGCGCTTCACTTTAACCCATCTCTTTTTTTTTTCTCGAATACGCAAGAGCATTGCGTATCACACTTTAACCCATCTCATTTCGCACCAAACACACAAATCCCTGATCCTCACGCATAATCTTACCTATTAAGATAAAGTTGGCAACAAGAACAACACAACGAAGGAATGAAAGCCCTACTATATATGTGAAGCTTACTAGCATGCGCAATCCCCATCCAAGCTTAATTTGCTCAAACATTAGAAAAAGGAGCTAGTGTTACTACTATTGGATCTAGCGAGAAGCAGGGTGACACGGCAATCAAATATGGCGGTGTTTTTTCTTTGGAAAGCAAAGAAGAAGAGACGGGAAGCAAGGGCTTTTATGTCATTATTTTTGTCCACTCGAATCGAGTGGCATGCAGGGACTGGGACTGGGACTGGGACTGGGACGTGTCGTCGCGGCACCGGCAGAGCAAACCGTGGTCGGCCGTCGGCGTCCGTGGAAGTCTGCGGGGATTAGGGGTCGCCCCGGAGGACCAATCCTGGTTCAGATTAGTGGGTGGCCGGATTAAGACAGCCCGGTTCGCGAGGCGGAAGCGGAGGCGGCGTGCATGTTTAGCGCGTCGCTTGGGCCCAGCGTGCAGATAGCTCCGGATCAGGGTCAAATAAACACGGTTTCTCAGCTCATGGTCTGATTCGTCAGTACAGGGGCATTCTCGTGTAGTAAAAAAAAAAATCTGGACGATTATTAACATACATTGTGTTGAAATTTAGGCTTAGCCCATTTTCAAATTAATCTTAAAGCTCATATTAAATGCTAGATGCATTAATGTTTTAGTCTCGTATAAAACATTGACTAAATGTTGATTAACTCAAATAAATGACTTGTGTGTGTGCACCTACGGCCTTGTTCGGCTGGTATTAAAGTCGGCTGATAAGTCGGCTGAAACTGTTTTGTTGTAGCTGATAAGCCAGCTGATAAGTTCAAGCGAACATGCCCATAAAGTTGAGGGACGAAGGGTGTGCAACGAGCGCGCGCGTCAAGCCGAGCCGTGGCGTGGCACGAGCATGATAGAATCATCGACTTGGTAGTTACCGGGAGAGAAATCACAGCGGGAGTTATTGTCCATTTCTCTATGATTACTCGGTCCTAGTAACTAAGCCCGCGCGTACCATGACATGACGTGGTATAGGGTGGCTGGTTTTGACCACTTCGCCTATTTGATGGAGTCATCAAATCGGCAGTTATCAGGAGAGAAATCGCAGTGGAAGTTACCGTCTGTTGCTCCATGGATACTTCATCCCATTAATAACATAGTGTCTAGGTGCATAGTCCTGTCTCTCTATTTTCTCCCCTATTGGCATGTGATTACTCAGTCCCAACCGAGCCTGTCGCTCCATGACATGATGTGGTCTGGGGTAGACCTAGTAAGCGATCCCAGCGTGGCATGACATGGTGTAGGGTGGGCTGGTTTTTGCCACTTGGGCCGTTTGATAAAGTCATCAAATGGGTAGCTATTTGGAGAGAAAGCACAACAGGAGTTGCCATCCCTTACTCAACGATTACTCCATCCTAGCAACACCAAAACATCTAGGTGCATTTTCCCGTCTCTCCGTCTTCTCTCCAACTGGTGCATATAAGGGCACAGACATCTGAAGCCTTGCGTGGAACCACCGCACCTTTTCTTCTCTGTTTTTGTTGCTCTCGAGTGTTCCCCGTTCTAGCTTATGCACGTAAAAGGTTGGAAGAGCAAGCCTCTAAAACTGTTGCCCGTCTATGAGTATGTGGGCGCATCAGGTTTACGAGATCATGCAAATGCTCCTGTTCGTCTTCTTCGTGACGCTAATACTACTTCGTCTTCTTTTTGGTTGTCTTTCATGGGACTGCACAGCGGACAATTACCTACACCGACTAAGGTCCACGGTTTCAAGCAACTCACTATGTCAACTAGTGAGAAAGGTGCCGCTAATGTTCCCAACATTGGTCTCGCCTCTAGGTATACTTCGGTTCTTGTTAGATTTTCAATATGTTTATCATTAGTTATATAAAGGTTAATCCTTATTAATATTAAAATTAATGATATTAGTTATTGTTTTTAAATATTTTAATAATACATATTATGTATCACTGGTCATATCAATTGAAATTTAACATAATTAGACATATGAAATTAATGTCATTATATATATATATATATATATATATATATATATATATATATATAGGGAGAGTATATTCAGTAGCCAGCTACAAAATAAGTTATTCTGTAGCCACCTCCATTTACGATAATTTTATATACTAATTTACGATAATGCCAATACATATTTACGATAGTTGGGTTGCTATAATACATGGGGATATTTACCGTAACGTCAGAGTAAACCACTTAGTAAGGAGTTATTGTAATCTCATAAATTAACATAGTAATTATCGTAACTCAAAGTGGCATAATATTGTTTGTCTTTACTCTTAAATAGATTTAATGGTACATATTATTAGATTGCAAAATCAATATTATTAGTCATCAATTATAGGAATAATTTTTAGAAAGTTTCACCTAGTACTATATTCTTCATGGATAATACTTGTAGGATATCTTCAAATATAGATCCGAAATGAAATTGAGAATAATAAGAGAAAACAGATTCAAACACATCTATTTAGTATTCATATTATAAATTTTAATGGATATTACAGGATTCGATCAATTCAAATATCCTGATATCCATTTACATCCTCGCTTCCGTCCGCGCCTAGTCGTCGGACCGGGAGAATCACGTTTATTTTTCCTTTTGGCGTGCGTAGAATTCCTTTTGTACTGTCTTTTCCTGATTTTCCTCAGCCGAGTGCCGAGCGCCTTTCCCTCTTCCGTCAATTCAATGGCTTGGCACGAGGACACGTCGTCGCCTGCACACACACGCAGTTTATGTGCACGCAGCTATGGCATGCAGGGTAGCGCAGTCAGGCAGTCAGAGGCGCAGAGCTCGAGCCGGGACTAGGGGAGTAGAGGGGGTAGGGACCTTGTCCTGCTCGAGCTCATCGCCGTCTTTTTTGTCTGCATCTCCTGCCCGCAGCTTTGCACCAAAGCGAGCCGGCCAGCGAGCGAAAGCTGCTCCCTCCTGCCGTTGATGCGCCGTCCGCCGTGTGCCGCGGGGAAAGCCGCGCGCGAGAGGAGAGATCCATTGGTGTTTCGACTGGCACCATCACCATGTTGTTCTCTTGCGACGTCTCTCGCTAGAATAGAGAAGTCACGGCAGCGAACGTCGGAGTGCGTTCATCATGGCATCGCAGTCGGCCCGAAGTCCTCATCCTAGATATAATATTGGAGCCCACAGCCCAGCCCAGCCCAGCCCATCTGAAAGCCGAATCAGTATCACCCATGGACGCCACTGTCCTGACGACATCTACCGTCAACAAACCGTCACTGTCCGCACCTTTCGGCCCGACATGAGCCTAACATGGCCAGCTAGGAGTCAAGCCTATGCCAACCTAGCTAGTCCGTGCCCCCATGAATCATTTTGAAAATATAAAAATGATGTAGTTGTCAAACTGCACATTCAAATTAAATTCGATTATACCATTGTTATTCTTACAAATAAATCTTTCAAATCAAGACTCTATATGAATATTATTTAAAAAATTAATTAAATAATATTTTCTTCATGAAGACAGAAAAACCACAAAAGGCGATGTTTTAGGTTCAAGATAGAATGTCTCGTCTTCGTATGGGAAATGTTCTAAATTCGAGAGAACAATATTTGAGATTTAGGATAAATAAATCTAGGTTCATATGAATGGCATTACAATATCTATGAAAAAAAATGGATAACAAAAGCTATGAAATATACATAAATAGATAAATGAATAACATAAATACAGCATCAATAAAAGATAGAACAAAGCATAAAGGAAACAAAAAATAACAAACATAAAAGACACGTCATAGAGGAAAATTTAAAATACATCAAAGGGATACTATTTGATGTAGTGTGAATAAACAAAAATACAACATAGAAGATAACATGTATACTGCTCAAGGTTGTTTCAGTTATTTCTAAATTCCAATATATGCTCAAGGTTGCTAGACTATCACTGAAACTGTGTAAATTAATTAACCGTGTGCACTAGTTGTGCCGGAGGTAGGCGTTGTACTCGACGGTTGCATCGCCGGTCTTGGCGTCGAACGAGTAGGTCCGGGCCTGGCAGTAGCCGCGCGCGAAGCGTAACGCGCCGGTCCTGCCGACCACGGCCATCTCCCTGACGGCCACGGCCGCCTGGTTGGGCCCGACGACGGCGACGCTGCTGCCGTTGTAGGCGCTGCCGTCCAGGAACACGAAGGTCATGGCCATGAGCAGCGACAGGCTGTCCTTCCCGGCGCAGACGTACATGCCCTGCGCGCGCCCGACGACCGTCGACGACGCCGCCTGCAGGTCGGGCCCCTCGGTGAGCGGGTCGTCCATGACGTAGACCGCGCCGAAGCTCGATCGTGGCGGAGGCGTTGGTCGTCGCGGCCTCCGCCACCCTCGCCACCGTCGGGCTCGGCCCGCTCATCACGTCGTGCCAGTAGAACCGCAGGTGCGTCTCCTTCTCCGCCGCAGCCGCTGACGCCGACGCCGCGAGTAGTAGCGCCAGCAGCACGACGGCCAGGGAGGAGGAGACGGCGCAACTGCTCGGCGAGGCAGCCGTCATGATTGATGTTGGTTGTGGACTGTGGTGAGATGCACGCACTCTGCGCCTTCTGGTTTGGTTTTCTTGTGAATTTTTTTGTATTTTTGTCCTTTTTAAAAATATTTTTTACAAATAACCCTCTGGCGAAATATTTTCTGGAAATAGGCCAAACACTCGGCGTGTTAGGACACAACGTCGTGGTCTCTGCCTCGGCGCAGTGTCAGTTGACGCCGAGGTACCGCCACGTCAGCGCTGACTCTGGTCGTATTTTTTACCGTGGCCCTGGGCCCGCAGAGCTCGGCGTGGGCTTAGTTAACGCCGAACCCCATACCTCGGCGCGGCCCGATTCAAGGCCGAGGTCTAGGCACATAAGGCCGCGCCGTGGCCCCCTTCTTCCTCCATCCCTTCGTTCTTCTTCTCTGTTGGCCGTGGCTCCCTGCTGTCTCTCTTAGGGTTGAAAACGGTCGGGAACGGTCGGGAAAACACCGTAACCATTCCCGCTCCTGCATTATATGACCGGGAACGGTGGCGGGAACGGGAAAGCCGGACGGAAAAACGAATTCGATATTACAGGATATCGGGAACGAAATACTTCGATCGGGAACGTGTCGATTACGATCGGGAATCGATAACACAAAAACGGAAACATCTTTATACATGTAACCACTTAAAACAGTTAGCTCAACGTAATAATTGCAACCATGCATTGAAGCATATACGGATGAAAGCAACACAGAATGAAGCAACCACACACAATACATCACAGTTCACAGGCAATGAGGCAACAATCACATAGCACACAAGTCACAGCCGTACATCACAGTTCACAGGCAGGCAAGGCAACCACACACAGGCAATGGTCCAACACTCGGCTCACTCACAGACAAGAGACAACGAGACAACCTACTGGTCCAACACTCAACTCACAAGTACAAGTCCAAATTAAAAATAAAACATGCCCAGCTGCCAAGTGCCAACAGCCAAACACACAATAGATGAACATATCATAAGCAGACAACACTACATGTCAAAGAAACCCAGATCATCTCCATGTGGTCCATCTCCTTCGTCATCGCTGTCCGCGACATCGTCGTCCTAAAAAAAATAGGAGGCATCAGTGTTGGAAAGAACTGATCTAGCCACAGCCCAGTTATCAACTAATATGCAAAATCATAGACAAGGGTGAAGCTCTGTCCCTCTGTTATTCTGAATCAAGATATATGTAGGAAGCATATGTAGCACATGCATGACACATAAAGTTCTCAAGTTTAATAGAATCTTTATTTTTAAGTTGCTTTAATTTTAAGGGTGTTAATTCACTTCTAGGTAAGTTTTTTTTTGTTTTCATACTTACTTGATTTCTAAGTTGCGCTTATTTAGATTTCCCAAAAACTCCTAACAGTTTGTTTCTTACTTTGAACTTTTCTGCCCAGTTACCAACTCACAGTTGCTTGAAGCTAACCTTCGGTTTAGTTGCTAATAGTCTATCAAGTGATGTATAAATACTAGAATTATTATCCTTTCCCCTAGATTAGAACTCTAGAGTAAACACTAGTAGTCTAGTACACTACACAGCCCCAGCCACATACAACAGCAACATATATATAACAAACAATGTAGCCAAATGACTAGATAACTTAATTGACAATACCTCAATGTTCAGCTTTGAAACAAGGGCCTCAATAACTTCAAGATCATCAACAATAGAACCAATCTTCTTATATAAAATTCAAAGTAAGCCAAGACTCATATATCAGCAAATATGATTATGATAAAATATTGTACAATTAAAACTAAGATGCTTTTCTAACCTCTTCTTTCTGCAGCAACCCAATCTTTCATGCATATCAAAGCTTCAACCATTTCAGGGTCAAGGCGGCTACGGAAAGGATCAACAACACGTCCACCAGCGCTAAAAGCAGACTCAGAAGCCACAGTTGAGACTTGTACAGCTAGCAAATCACGAGCTATTTTTGAAAGAATAGGATACTCATCGGTCTGGTTCTTCCACCATGCCAAGATATCAAATTGACCACTGAGCCTCAGAGGCGGATCTGCCATGTACTTGTCCAACTCATTCATATCATCAGCACCATGCCCACTAGACTCATACAAGAAGTTCTCTAGTTCATCATCTCCACTGTCCACTAACATGTCATCTGTATCCTTAGCACCATTTGATCCACTTTTAGGCCTTGAAGATGAAGGAGCAGCAACAGCATAGAACTGGTACAATTTCTTCATGACATCAACAAGTTCATCAACATGAACTTGAGATGAGATGCCATGGAATTTTCTCATGTAGAACTCGATAAGCCTTTTCTTATATCTAGGATCTAGAAAGCAGGCAACAGCAAGTGTAGTGGATGATTTCTTCCAATATTTTTCAAACTTCCTACTCATAGAAGTAGCCATTGCACTAATAGTGATATCTTGACAAACAGACCATTCATCTAGTAAAATCTTTATCTCACAAAACCCTCTATAGAACAGATTTGCAGTTGGATATAAAGTACCAGACAACAGTTCAGTGAGATCAAAGAATTTCTTCAAGCATTGGAACAATTTAAATGCCATGGCCCATTCACCAGGAGAAGGAGTGATTTTTCATACCTACGGCGATCTGATGATTTAAGCCTCATGAATGCATTCTTGTAGTACAAAGCATCTCGAAGCATCAAATACGTGGAATTCCATCTGGTTGACACATCAAGTGAAAGACCCTTGTTTGTATCCAGCCCACACTCAGTTGCACGCTTCATGAGCTCCTCCCATTGCAATGGGGATCCCTTGACAGCAAGAACTAGTTGTCTAATATTCTCAATTGTGGGTGTGATTACACTTAAACCATCCCTAGCAACAAGGTTCAGTATGTGACAAGCACACCTCACATGGAAGAATAGTCCATCACATATCAAAGCCGTTGAACTAGCATTGGCCCTTAGATCAGAGATGATGTCTTTGACTGCTACTTCATTTGCTGATGCATTGTCCAAGGTCAGAGCAAACATTCTCTTGTCAATATACCACTTAACCATAAGTTCAGTAAATGTCTCAGAGAGCTTTGTACCAGTATGACAGCCCTGTACATGCACAAAGTTCACAATCCTTTTCTGGATATGCCAATTGTCATCTATCCAATGTACAGTTACACACATGTATGACTTGTTCTGATTTGAAGTCCACATGTCCATGGTGGCACTAAACCGACAAGAGACAGATTTGAACATGCTATACAACCTCTCCTTTTCAGCTAAGAACATGTTCATAATTTCTTTTCTAATGGTAACACGAGATCTGATTGGAAAGGTAGGACGCAGGGATTTGATGAAATCAACAAAATACTCATGCTCAGATATATTAAATGGGTACTCATGCATGACTATTGCCAAGTAAAACTTTCTCAAGCTAGCCTCTTCATCATACCTGTATGGTACCACAGCAGTAATGTCTTTCCCCCCATCTTTTTCCACTTTGAGCTGCTGCTGGCCCTTCACTATACTATGTGCCACCCTCAGATGGGTCCAAAATCCAGTTGTTCCGTAGTTGCTCTCACATCTGCCCTTGTGATTGCATTTGGGCCAATCGCAATAAGCCCACATCTGAACATATGTCTTGCCATTATCCTCAACGACCACTCTCTTCTTGGTAAAGTACTGCCATACATTGGATGTGCACCTCTTATGCCTCTTTCCACAAGGTACATCTCCCTCTTGCACAGGCTCATCGCCGTCAACGCTGATTGCACTTGTAGTACTTGTTCCAGCAGCAACAAAACCTCTATCACTTGCACCAAGAGTCCCCTATGTCACTTGCAACAAAGACACCTAGATCACTCTCGCACCAAAGAAGACATATGTCACTTGCAATGGCAGCACCACTCGCCACCAAAGACCTTCTAGGCCAAGCACCACACAACCACTGCCACCAAAGACCACTTGAACTGAACCATCGCCACCAAAGCAGCAAAGACTCGCCACCTTGACTTGGACTAGATGCGTGGAGTTGCACTTGCAGATGATCTGAATGGACATATACCAAGATCTTTACCACAATTACCGTGGCTTTCACTTGACCTCTTAGATCCCGCCAAGACAAGAATAGAACACAACAATATGAATCTAAGACACCAAGATCAATCAAAATGACCAAAGTAATTGGACCTTACTCAATTACTTTTACTCATGCATCTGTTGGTTGCAATTGCAATATGAATCTAAAACATTCATTTGGGAATCAAAATGACAGTAGTAATCGGACCTTACTCAATTACTTTTACTCATGCATCTCATTAGTTTGATAGTTTCATCTAACACACAAGCAATAAAACACAAGGGGACAATATTCATCTCATTAGTTTTATCCCTAACAACAAGCAATCCCATGTAGTGATTCACACATCTAACATCTTTGCCAATAAATGAAACATACACTAATTCACACATCTTTACCTGCCTGTTGGAAAAGGCGCGAGGGTGCTGCTGTTCACCGGCGGAGGTGGTTCCAGGAAGAGGCGGCGCTTGGAGGCGGATGAGGCAGATGCAGAACCAGAAGCTTGCTCACTTGGTGGTGGCTTCATCTTGGCGTCCGGCCTGCCTCCCTAGCCCCCCAAGTTGTGGATCTGTTGTCGCCTCGTCGGACGGCGGCGACCACCGGCCAGGCAAGGCACCAGGAGGGACCGAGGGAGGCCAGGCCACCAGGCGCCAGGAGCCCAGGAGAGGAGAGCTGGAGAGGCGCTTGAGAGTTGAGAGAGATTGAGAGTCTGAGAGGGAGAGCCGGAGAGGAGGGAATGCGGCGCGGGCGAGTTGCGGTGGGCGGCGACGTGCGGCGTGCGGGCGAGTTGAGAGAGACTGTCGAAGCCGAAGAGGCGAAGATTGGGGATTTGGGTGCTTAGGGTTTGCGGCATGCGGGCGAGTTGAAAGACTTATGCAATGCGGGCGTGGCTGCTGGGGTTTCGAGGGTTTTGGGCGATTTGACGGACGTGGCAGCGTGGCGTGGGGTTTGGGTGGACCGGGGGGGTGAGTTGGGCCATTTGCCTGGAGGCCTTGAAAACAGGAATTTCCTGCGGTAGTTTCCCGAACAAATACGGGATCCGCTAATTCGGTCAGGAAATCACTCTAACCGATTTCGACACCAGATTCGCCGTATTTTCCCAGATTTCTTCCCGATTCCGTTTTTTCCCGAGAAAATGATATTCGGTCGGGATTTTCGGTATTCGGTGTCGGTCGGTACGGGAATTCCCGTTCCCGTTTTCAACCATAGTCTCTCTCTCCCATCCGGCCCCCACCAAACCCTAACTCCCAAGTGCTTCTCTAGGCGGCCAGATCTCGCCTGCCGACACTTCCCCAAGGTAATGCTCCTTCCCCTTGTAACACCCCAAGCCCGGCACAGGCCTCACCTACATAGCAACCCGCTTGCGCTTTCGTCCTCGCTTCACGCAAAATGGTTAACCGAAGGTTATTACGTATTCTTGGCCTAGCTATTTAAGCTGGTCTGACCGTCCCTCAGTTTATAGTATGGTACTAAACCTCGGGTGAACAGTGTTCCGTGATGCTACAGTACTCGGTGCTACGGTAACCCAAAATCGGTCCGGCCTAACTTGGCCCAATGGGCTGGGTCTCACATCCACCCACCCTCAAAGGATTCGACATCCTCGTCGAACTATCGAACCAGCTTACCCATATGGGATAAATGCTCAGGATCGACTCTCTTGGCCACGTTCATATTTCCAGCTCCACGGCCCAAGTGCCATGCTCTTCTAGAGTCATGCGCAGCCTGTCCGAGCTCCCGAGCTGTACGTCTATGAAACCACGAGAGTTGGCTCATGCGCAGCTTGTCCGAGCTCCCGAGCCATACGTCTATGAAACCACGAGAGTTGGCTCTGAATACCATCTGTAACACCCCAGGCTCGGCACACGGCACAGGCCCACTCTATCAAGGGGTGGGCCCCACCTACATAGCAACCTTCTTGCGCTTTCGTCCTCGCTTCGCGCAAAACGGTTAACCGAAGGTTATTATGCGTCCTTGGCCTAGCTATTTAAGCTGGTCTAGCCGTCCCTCCGTTCCTAGTATGGCACTAAACCTCGGGCAAACAGTGTTCCGTGATGCTACAGTACTCGGTACTAAAGTACCCCTAAATCGGTCTAGCCCAACTTGGCCCAATGGGCTGGGTCTCACACCCTTCTTCTAATCTGTCCGCATAGGTTTACTTGCATTGTCTCTAAAATTGTGGAAATGTGGGGGTATGTTAAGTTGCTATGGTATTTTTGTAGATGTATTTGTGTAATATATGACTTAGTTTGATTTGATAGGTCATTTGAGGTCTGGTTTTTAGGTAGTTCTTGTTAAATATTGGTTAGTTTGCCTAAGAGTTGATAAATTGGCATTATGGTTTCATGTGGATTGCTGTACAAATTACTATTGTTAATTATTTGGTTTAAGCTATAATTGTAGTAGGCATCAGTGTGTTAATTAATACCTAGTGGTAAATTTAGTTAATTGTTTTATTGATTTGCATATTACTTATGTCCGATTTGTTATTATTTCGGCTCTAATTGAATGATATTAGCTTGATACGTGACAACATTTGTTGTGTGATGGCTGTAGATGGATAAATTAGTGAGGTTGCATCATGAAGGATGTGTTGTTAGGACAAGAGATGATAGTGTTGAATTTGAGGACACGTTTGAGGATGTGTTGATTTTTTCTGAGTCACCCTCTTTGACCCAGTTAGTTGATCGAGTGAAAGTAAGGTTAGGTTGGTCCGAAGGAGATGTGCATGTTCAGTTTGAAGGGGTCATTGATGTTGGGTCATGTAAGGGTCCACGCATCAAGAGGTTGCTCAAAATTACAAGCGAGTTTGAATGGAATGATTACAAGACAGCTGTGTTGGTCTCCGAAGTGCGATCTTTCAATTTGATGGTAACTAAGGAGCATGGCATAGGAATTGAGAACATTGAAGTATGCCCATCGTTTGGCACTCGCATAGAGAATGGTCCGTCACTAGAAGAAGAAATAGTTCTCACACAACCAACTTGTGGCGGTATTGAAGGGTTAGGATTGGCCGAGGGAGATGATGGTTGTGGTGACGGCGTCGGAGATGATCACGACAATGCGGGAGCCGATGGTGATGACAATTATGGTAGTGATGATGATGATGATGAGTCTTATGGAGTTGGTGAGGGAGAAGAAGCTTTGGACGACGCTAGCAAAGATGACTTAATTGATGATGATCTTAGTGACGAAGCTGATCTTAGTGGCGAAGATGACTTTGGAGATGCCAGGGCTATGAACCGGTATGATATGGAGGTAGCTGGAGATGATGAAACCTTTGTAGAGGAATTAGCTGAAGACTATAACGATGATCGTCCTGTTCATCGTCTCGATGATAGGGAAATAGTAATATTGAGGAGGGTGTTTCCTGGGAGGGATCCACTAGTTCCTGATTTCGAGGACCTTAGCCATGGGCACATGGAAATAGCTAATGGAGGACCAAGTGATACAACAGTACCTGATGTTAGTGGATGCAACATCATAAGGAAGGGTATTTTGTTTGCTACCATGGATCTATTTACACCAAAATTTGGGAGAAGAACGCGGGAATTCGAAGGCTTCTAAGATCGTGCCAAACAAGGAATCGATTGCATGAAGATTGATATCAGCTGATTCAGAGGAGACACTAGAATCGGCTCTCTTTGAATGATGTCAGCAAGTAACGATAATGGCCTATGGTTGGCGTCGGGAGATGCATATTGGACTCTACAAAAAGGGAAAGTTTAGGGTCTAACTTATCTTAAGATTAGGAATGTTCTCTTTTATACCAAAGATTGTAATGAGTCGTACTCGAATAGGATTCATATTTAGGCTCCGGGTATAAATATTGGACCCCGGCTATTGTAAAAGACACACAATCAATCAAATACAAGTTACCTACTTTTTTGTCTCCGGCCACCCCTTAGGAGTAGGAGTAGAGTAGATCTCAACGAGTTCTTCAGCAAGCAGGGCTGCATCGGTCTGGCCGACCTCCGGCTTGTCTGTAAGTACCATCATGGCTTATACTTCTGTTCATACGGCTGCATCGATCTGGTCGACCTCCACTACGACTCTAGTATAAGGTAGTTATCGATTCTTGTCTAGTTCAAGTACGGCTGCATCGATCCGGTCGACCTCCACTGCTCGAACTAGATTAAGGTCAAGTTATTGGCTCTATCTAAGGGTGGCGTCCTTCGGATAGATTCATTAAGTTACCGATATTGCTTATTGCTTTCATTATTTATTTAATTACAGCAATATCACTTCGCCCGATCGGGATTGATCTAGATTGGCCTTATATCCTGTTTAACCCATTGTTTATTAATCTAATCTGATCTAATCCACACCCTAAACGATGAGTTATGTTTTATCGACTGTTTTATGTCAATCTTGATCGTGCATAGTGTGCGGTTAAGGTATGTCTGGTCTTGAATAGATCTATCGGCTAACGAAAACCGTTCCATGGCCCGTTGTCATGGCCTGTGTGATTCTGCCTCACACCCCACTGTTAGCACCATGGAGTGGGGATCGTTATTTGGTAGATCTGTTCCTGATAGGGCATGACCTTAATTGTGCGCTATGCCTGAATCAACTGTTTTAGCCGATATCGAGTGTTTTCACATTTGCAGTTCACGTCACCAGACTGTTGAAGTAAGGATAGGTTGAAAGATATGTTAGCCCCATGATCTTATTATTGTATTACGACCTGCATGATTCTGCCTCATGTTCCACTGATATTAGTAATAAGTTAGGGTCATCGAATTTATTGCTGTTTCTACGGCCTGCATGATTCTGCCCATGCCCCACTGGTCATAGCGATAGATGAGATCTAATATGTTCATTTGATTTATCTGTATTAAATAGTTAAATGATGATGGGCTAAATTTTCATATAAAAAAGGGATTCGGTTACTTGCAGTCATTGGCTTAGCATAAACTGATTAGTGTTGACATCCTACTGTCATTGACTAATATTTGTCTAAATAATGATATTCATCCTGAATGATAACCGATTTTTCTTCTATAACTCCATGAGCTTTAACTGATTTATTCTTATGAGTATGCTGGAATCAGCTATTTAGTCGATCTCCTTCCACATCGGCTCTCAGAGCCGCACATTCAGGACTGTTTGGCAACACCGACTGTTCCACCTTAAATTACTGATTAGCTTTCTCTCCTTGTCAATTGCAGGGTCAAATTGGCTAGCACGTCTCGGGAGGAGTGCGCAGGATCGTTAATCCCTGCGTTGAAGTCAGGCGGATCTCCAGCTCCATAGAGCAGACCCTTCCGGCTTGCTCGTGTGCCTCGGCACGTGATAAATTTTTGTGTCGACACATGTTCTGGCGACCACGATGGGACCCCACAATCATCATGGCGGCTCACAACAACAACAACATCCTTATGGTATCTTACAAAGACTTACCTAATGGAGATAAATATGTCATCAGCAAAGCTATAGAAGAATTTTAGAACAAGTGTTTGTTGTCCTACACAAAAAAATGTGACAATACAATTGTTCAGAAATATCCACTACAAAGAGTTCTATTGCATGGGCAGACAGATGCAAATGAAGCAGAAGATAGGCATTTCTTCATGGAAGCTGTAAACAAATCTGTTCATGATGCCATATCAAACCATAATGAAATCTTCTTGAACACATTCCACAACACCATGAAAGAGGTGTTTCATGGGTTTCTAGTTGATCAGGTTGGACCGGCTTATTACAACATTCCACATCTGTCGACTCAAGGGACTAATCAAACCGGTACCAGCTATCAAGAAGTAGCACCAGCTGGTAATGATGATGTCCAGGTAGTTCAGGGTTCATCTGAGCAAGCTCAAGGTGCTACTATAAATCAGATACAATATAATCCTGGATCGTTAGTGCAGCATGTGCAACAGCCGGTGGGGCAAGGTCAAAACTAGATGATTAATTTTGGCACATCAGGCCATATACCATCGCCGGCTCAAAAAATAGCACCATCAATTCAAAGGATCCGTAGAGATATAGATCCTAATATCTATAACCAGAGACTTCAAGCGGCAAACCAGCAAAGGACCCAGCGGATAGAGATTCCACAGGGGTATCATTATGGCATAGATTATAACACCCTTCACATGATTCCGAATCTAGGATATCAAGGTACACAAGATTTTAATCCGCAGATGGGTCAGTAGGTGCAGAGAAATCCAAATTTGAATGCTGATGAGTTGTTGCTGAGAGTGACCAGGATTATGAAGAATCGGTTCGGTCTGAAGCCAAAAGAGCTGACCTTCTCGTACAAACGCCCATATCCAGAATGGTATGATTTGGTCGCTCTTCCTATAAATTATAGGCTCCCAGAGTTTACTAAGTTTACTGGCCAAGACAACACAAGCACAATAGAATATGTCAGTCGATATCTTACACAATTGGACGAGGCATCCGTTGAAGAGGCCCATCGAGTTCGTTTCTTCTCCCTATCACAGTCAGGGCCAGCCTTCACTTGGTTTTCATCACTGCCAGTCAACTCCATTGCCAATTGGGCTGACCTAGAGAAGAAATTTCATACATATTTCTATACTGGGACTGAAGAAAAGAAGATTACCGATTTGACAACTATAAGGCAGAAAACTAATGAATCAAGCACTGAGTTTCTTCAGAGGTTCTGAGAGACTAGAAATTTGTGCTTCTCATTAAACTTGGCTGATGATCAGCTAGCTGCTTTGGCCATTCAGGGGATGCTGCCAACATGGAAATAAAAGCTACTGGGACATAAATTTGACAACTTGGGTCAATTGGCTCAATGAGTGGCAGTGCTCAATAGCCAGTTCCAGAATATGCGCAGAGATACCTGATTCCAGAAAAGTACCGCAATGGCTGAAGCTTATAATCCATATTCAGTAGATGATAGCTATGAAGATGAAGAAGAAGAGGTTGCCGTGGCTGAATGGAATTAGGGCAAAAAGACAGTAATAGTGCCAAATCCTTGGGGAATAGGAGTCGAGGAGAGCTATGACTTTGACGCCACAAATTTCTTGCTTGAGAAGGGACAGATCAAGTTACCCTATAATCATGTTATCTTGCCCCCTGATCAGTTGAAGAATAAGAAGTTCTGCAAGTTCCATAACACTACTTCTCATTCCACTAATGAATGCAAAATTTTCCGGTAGCATATACAGAGGGCTATTCAGCAAGGAAGGCTCAAATTTGATACGCCTCGGAAGATGAAAGTCGATGATAATCCTTTCCTAGGAGATCAAAACATGGTCGATGCTAGGCTGCTCAAAGAAAAAACTAAGGTCCTGACATCAACCAAATCAAGAGAAACTGGAACAGTCGATCCTGAGATGCAAATATCGGCGGACGAATACAGAGAAATTAGAAGACGTCATGACATGCAAAATAGCTGATATGAGCAGGGAGAAACATCAAAAGATGGGGTGACAAAGACATGGGTTACATCTCGAATTCTGTTGAATAAATGGTAGCGACAGAAGGAAAAAGATTATCAGCGTTGGTTAGAAGAGCAAGAATACCAGCGTCAACAGGAAAAAGAGAGGTATGAAAGAAAGCAAGCTGAATCACATTGGAATTGTCCTTTCTTCAGACATTGCTTGAACGAAGGTTTGAAGTTGCCTACCAGGAATAACTGTCCAGAGTGCAACGAACAATATTGGGAGTTTTGGCAATCTCAAACCAGCTGCCGGTCTGTCCATGCTCAAGATGTGTATCACCACAATAACATGGATCGGCGCTTAAAAAATAAAAGTGTTCATGATCGGCTTGGAAAATGAGTTGTTGACCAAGACTGGGCTGATTATGAAGAAGAAGGCAACGGGAGAGAATATGTTTGGCAGGAAGGCCAATGGTGTCTAGGAGGTTTGACAAGAAGCTAGAAGAGAAGGGTGCAATGCCTAAGGAATAGAGAGTTGGAACAGGTTCAGGCATCCGGTAAATCTCAAGTATGGCGTGCAAAGCAAACATCCAATAGAAGGCAACCATCGGCTAATATTCAAATGGTCTTTCTGTTGCCATCAGAGTTCAGGGCTCCAGCAGATCAAGAAGTTTACTCAGATTTTGATGAATCAGAGTATGAGGAGATAGTTGCCAAGTTGACAGTTGTATAGCAAGCAATATTTGATAAACCAGTCAAGCATTGGCACTGGCTTTGTATGTGAAAGGTTTTGTTGATGGGAAGCCGATGAACAAGATGTTGGTGGACGGAGGTGCTTCTGTCATTCTCATGCCTTACACCACTTTTCATAAACTTGGCAAGGGACCAGGAGATCTGATTGAGACCGACATGATGCTTAAGGACTTTGGGGGTAATGCGTCTAAGACCCAGGGGGCAATAAACGTTGAACTAACAATTGGGAGTAAGACTCTGCTTACCACGTTCTTCGTCATCGATGGAAAAGGGTCATATAGTTTACTCCTTGGTCGTGATTGGATTCATGCGAACTGTTGTGTGCCATCGACCATGCATCAATGTTTGATTCAATGGCATGGAGATGACGTCGAGCTGGTTCGCGCTAATGAATCTGTGAGTATCGCAACAGCCGATCCAGTCATTTGGGAGCTAGGAGATTTCGAATGCTTTTCTGGCAAACTATGGGAAGGAGGCTTCATTAAGATCACTAATGAAGGCCAACGGCCGATACAAGCAATCGACTCTGAGAGTTTGTTTTATTAAATAATCATGGCTTCGCGTTGGTCGTTGGATTAAGGGGAGTAAGCATTGATCCTAGAGATAGGCTTAGGCCGACGTATGTGAATGCTAAGTCAAATCATGAGTGCAATTCAAAGTTGATAGACCTATTAAAGGAAGTTTCATTTTGCTTGATGAGATGCTTGACCTGGATCGATCGATCATTTAACCTTTGGTCTGAAGTTCTGGTGCAACCTATCAATAGAAATTGATGAGAAATATTTGAAGGAACATTATCCTAACATTTGATCAACACTTGATAGCCGATTCATTTAGTCATCAGCTCTAATAGCCGATACCAGAAGGGTATCGCCTCTAGTTCAAAAATAAGCCTAAAGATATGAAGAAAGCTGATACGATATGTATCGCCTATAGAGCAAAAATAAAAAGCAAAGACAAGCATGACATATACAAGGGCATTGCACTAAGACATGTTCATGGAAGACCAAGAGACTTTGTTCATCGATTCTCCCTAAGTACAGACTAATCAAAGACCTTGTTCACCACATCCTGAGCAGATCTGATGTCCACAATGGCCTTAGCCATGACAATAAACTCTTCTAGTAGATCCTCATGCTCCTCAGGGCCATCGCCCATCAGGAAACCAGTCTCCATGGCATGGAGCTCGTATTCGATCTGGACTTGCGCCGTGGTCAGTGCCACCAACGCGCCATGACGAACGCCGTGGAGGGCGATCTCCTGAACGCGGGCCAAAATGTCATGGATGCGAGCGTTGATGAGGGGGCCCCTAGCGTTAATGGCATCCATGGCCGCGTTCACCACTAGTTGGAGGGACTCCAACTGCACTGTCAGGGTTGAGGATAATAGAAAACAGAAGAACTATCAAGATAAAGATAGTGGAAATCAGAATAGAGGTGTTCCTGAAGTTCATCTTACCCGCTACCACGGTGTTAGACTCAGCCAATAGTGCTCGAATGGCACTGGCCTCCTCCTCGATCGCATGAAGGGCAGCCTGAGAGACCCCAAGATGGATCTCAAGCTGGCCGTTCTCCCGAGTTGCCTCAAAATAATGGTCTTGGGCCGCCCTCCACTCTCAGAGAAAATGCCGAGCAACGTCGTCGTTGTAGGAATCGAAAGAATTCGATGACGAAGCCGGCGCAGAAGACACAGAGTCAGAGGGCTCACCGGCTCTAGGAAGAAGATGAAGACTATCGTTCAAAATGAATCTATAGACAAATTAAAATAGTTCATCATCACAAACAGAAGATGTCGATCTCATCTCATGCATCGAAGGCGTTGGCTCGCTGGCATGTTTACCTCCAGAATTTCCTCCGCTACGTGCTTGCCTTGGCTATCCTGGCCGGCCATGGAGTTTGTTTGGATTTTCAAGGAGAGGGGAGAAAACCTCTACAGAGTCTACGAGGGTGGAGAAGTGCAAAGGAACAGGAGCGGTTGCAAGCGTAGATGTGTTCAAGGCCGGAGCCCTCAGCTAGTATTTGAAGCCATGGAGCGATGAGGTGGATGTCTCGGGACGTGCAAAAGGCAACCGCAATTAATAGAAGGTGAAGCGCCACCTCACTAATACCAAAGAGAATACGGCACCGGGTGACTAAAGACAGAAGATCGAAGGGTTCTCTTAATAATAAAGGCCGTGTTTTCAGACTTAATTGGATTAAGGTTGAAAGTCTGGAATCGGCTATTTTCAAATCGGCTCTTTAGCCGAAACAAGAAACACAACGATGCAATGGAAAGTATGGTTGTCATTAGTTCTACACAAGACATATGTTGATACACGAATTACAAGTCTAGAATATCCTGGTTTGCTTTTAGCACTTCTAGTCGAGTAGCCTCAACTTCTGTGATCTGTTGTTTGTCTTCTTCGGCTGACCCAGGAATGTTCTCGAGGCTACTCCGAATGGCCTTGCCCTCTCTAACTTTGACCAGCAGTTCCTGTTTCTTTTGTTTGATGACATCGGGTATTTGAGCCACGGTGGACTTATGACGATCAATGGCATCCTTCATGTTTTCCAGCTCCTCCTCAAGTTCTGCACGCTTGACTTCCAGTTGAGACAACTCTAGGTCAATGCTGAGGGAGGAATTCTTCAAATGATCAATCAGCTGTGCCAGCTCTTTGGCCTCTTGCTTGTTGGAGTTCCCTTTGGCCAATAAAGTTTCACGACCGGACAGATTCCTCTGAGCCTGTTTCACCTTCAGGACCTGATCTTCAAAGATAGATAAAGGAGACAAGACTCTGAAGAGAGCTGGGGATAGATTATCCTTGATGGCCAAGAAGACTCTATGCATTGACTCAGTGTCTTGAACCAAATTGGTTGTATTCTTCTCAAACATTGGCAAAACATCTCTTAGCTGATTTTTGGTCTCTTCTGACAAAGCTTCCTTGAAGGAGGTGGCTGACGAGCTGATTTCATCTTCATCAAGATACTCCTCAAGATTGAAAGAGTAGCTCAGGGCTGGAAGATCGAGTACCTGTGTATAAAGAAATCTTGGTTAGAAGGTTTGAATAAGTTTATAACAAAATGAATGATGAAAAAGATACAATACCTTTTCTGTAGTAGCTTCTGTCTGAAGAGGAGGAACAACTGATGATGCACTAGTAATATCTGGTTGAATCGGCTCTGGACTCTCAACATTGACATCTGCAAACATCAGAATTTTTTAGTTCGTATTTATTGCAGAGAAATAAATTGAGCATGTGACTTTCCAAGCATCAGTTGTGTGCGGGATTGGGGAGTTGATAGTTTGAACATCAGCGACGGCAGGATCATTTTCAATAAGGAGACTATCAGATTCCTGCTCTTGCGTCGGTGTTTCCTCAGGAAGTACCTAGCATGGTAAGAAATCAGATGAGGAATAAAAGTTGAATAAAGAATTTTTGAGGAAATACTTCGGCAGCATCATGGATGAGATGGGAGGACTCACGTCTTCTGCCATTTTTGAAGAATATGTTGTTTCAACCAAAATTGGCTCTTCTTGGGGATCGGTTGATGAAGGTCTAGTTGATGCCAAACTGAACGCCTAGGACAATAGCTCCACACCCAGAACTGATTGGGATGTAATGGTTGATAACTGTGAAGGAAGGGGGTCAGCAATTGAATGTCATTTTGAGAAGGAAATGAATTGTTTACCTGAGTAGCTGACGGTCTTATTCTGCGGAGCCTCTTCCTAGTAGTGGTTTTCTGGGTTGTCCCTTGAGCCGCCTTGTGCTTTGAAGATTGATATGTTACAATAGTGGAGGCAGCATGAGTTTTTATTAATTTCTTCAGTGAAGGCACAGCCGATCCCATTCTTGAAACTGGGCATGGTGTTTGGTAATCTATAGGACGCCCCTTCCTATCCAAGCTCGAAGGATCAAATTCAGCATCCTGAAAAGCTCGATTAGAACAGTTGGCAGAAGAATTCGTCGGGCAGTTATCTTGAAAAGAAATGGCAAGTTACCTCTCTGTTAGAAGCAAATTCTCTATCTAGAGCTATACACAAAGGGTGAACCAATCCACAGAAAAGATGAGAGTGCCATTCTTGCTGCCAGGAGTCAGAGAGTAGAAGAGAAGCTGACTCTGATCCAGTCATGCAAGCAAAGGGAAGGAAGGTCTGACCCCAGTTGGAAAACTCTGGAGACTTCCAGTACTTCACTAATATCCTCTCTTGGCTTCAGTATATCCTTGAAGAAAAGTTGAGGAGACAATTGACCAAAACCAAACCGACGAGCTACAAAAGATGAATTGTAAAATTCATAGGTTGGAATGTTTCTTGGGAGGAAGGAACCTATAGCCATTTTGCCACGACCATGATGAAATTCGGCTGGAAGGACACAGGGCTTGATAAAGGAATTGAAGATTGCAGCCACCGTCTTATCTGAACAGCCTGATTCAAATCGAAATTTGAATGGGAAGATCAGCTCATTGTTTTGTATGGCAGCCAAGTCAGGATGTCTGCAGCAAACCCTCTATAAAACTTTTTGAAGAGATGACCAATGTCAATATCGATTGTTATGGCCGATGCAGCCTCACCATAGCTTGTACACTGACGGGTTCTTCCTTCTTCACCTCTATATTCCTCATCAAAGTTGGAGGAAGGAAAACTCAGGTTTCTGAGATCAAGCCTTACAATCTTGTGCATGTATAGGTTAAGCCACAATTGTATCAACCACCAGGGGCCACTAATAGTGTGCACTGGTTCATTCTTCAGTAATTGGGCAGCTACCTGGTACATCAGATGATAAGCGGCTCCTAACAGATACTTTCTGAGAGGGATGTCCTTGCCTACAGCTAGATGCTCAGCCATGAGTTTATGATTGTAAGTCAGGCCACAAGATGAGCCACAGAAGATGAATCTCTCAAGCCACATGTTTAGAAAGGCTACATACTCCCTTTCACTAACATTTGATTCGTCTCTAATGTGGTTCAGAATGTAACTGGCCCATCCTATGCAGTCTAATATCTTGGCTAATTTCTTGGATCCGGCACTCAAGTACTCATAAGGCTGTATTGACCCAGTAATTCTAAGGCCGATCAACATGTAAACATCGGCCAGAGTGATGGTCATTGGACCGTGACCAAATACAAAGGCATAAAGAGCATTGGACCAGAAATAAGACGCGGAAATCAAGAGTGAATCATTCCTCTCCATCCCAGACAACGAGAGTGTCAAGCATTGATTCAAATCATAAAGCTCCCAATCTCTACCCTTTTTCTCAGACACCCTACGGAACCAATTTCTCTATCCCTTAGGCATTTTGGGCCAATTTCTGAATAGAGTTTTGGTATTCCAAGAGGACAAATCCACTGCAGACTGTTTGAAGAGGATTTGGTTGATTTCTTGATGGATAAAATCAGATGGATCAAGATCACCCATAGGCCCAAGAAAATAAACATTGGAAGCAACAGCTGACGGAATCAAGATTTCATTCCTCATTTCCTAGAAATCGGATAAAATAAATTTGAGGACAAAGGAAATACAGGGTAGCGACCGACAATTTGAGAATGGGAAATTGAAAGCATACCTCAGGGACGTGATCGCTGGTTGCCATTGAAGCTGAAGAAGATTTGAGTCTAACGAAGAGTGCTTGAATAACTGCTTGATAGAACAGAGGATTTGCTAGGGTTTGAGGCCTTGGCGATGACGGCATCGGATGTTAAGATTTGCTCAAGGAAGAGGGGAAAAGCAAACAGGCCGAGTAAGTTAGAAGGGATATTGTTGGGATATTATATAAAACTCGAGCCAGGAAGTCAGGAGCCATGCGTATATCTCCGAATAGAATGGTTACGGCGTGGTAAACAGATAAATAGGAATTTTGGAATAAAATCACTTTTATCCCAACATTGGGGGGCATGTGTTTACACCAAAATTTGGGAGAAGAACGCGAGAATTTGAAGGCTTCCAAGATCATGCCAAACAAGGAATCGATTGCATGAAGATTGACATTAGTTGATTCAGAGGAGACACTGGAATCGGCTCTCTTTGAATGACGTCAGCAAGTAACGATAACGGGCTATGGTTGGCGTCGGGAGATGCATATCGGACTCTACAAAAAGGGAAAGATTAGGGTCCAAGTTATCTTAAGATTAGGAATGTTCTCTTTTATACCAAAGATTATAATGAGTCATACTCGAATAGGATTCATGTTTAGGCTCTAGGTATAAATATTGGACCCCAGCTATTATAAAAGACACACAATCAATCAAATACAAGTTACTTACTTTTTCGGCTCCGGCCACCCCTTAGGAGTAGGAGTAGAGTTGATCTCGATGAGTTCTTTAGGGAGCAGGGCTACATCGGTCTGGCTGACCTCCGGCTTGCCTATAAGTACCGTCATGGCTTATACTTCTATTCATACAGCTGCATCGATCTGGTCGACCTCCACTGTGACTCTGGTATAAGCTAGTTATCGATTCTTATCTAGTTCAAGTACGGCTACATCGATCCGGTCGACCTCCACTGCTCGAACTAGATTAAGGTCAAGTTATCGGCTCTATCTAAGGGTGGCGTCCTTCGGATAGATTCATTAAGTTACCGATATTGCTTATTGCTTTCATTATTTATTTAATTACAGCAATATCACTTCGCCCGATTGGGATTGATCTAGATCAGCCTTATATCCTATTTAACCCATCGTTTATTAATCTAAACTGATCTAATCCGCACCCTAAATGATGAATTATGTTTTATCGGTTGTTTTATGTCAATCTTGATCGTGCATAGTGTGCGGTTAAGGCATGTCTGGTTTTGAATAGATCTATCGGCTAATGAAAATCGTTCCATGGCCTGTTATCACGGCCTATGTGATTTTGCCTCACACCCTACTATTAGCACCGTGGAGTAGGGATCATTATTTGGTAGATCTATTTCTAATAGTGCATGACCTTAATTATGCGCTATGCTTGAATCGGCTGTTTTAGCCGATATCGAGTGTTTTTACATATGCAGTTCATGTCACGAGACCATTGAAGTAAGGATAGGTTAAAATATATGTTAGCCCCATGATCTTATTTTGTATTATGGCCTACATGATTCTGCCTCATGCCCCACTAATATTAGTAAAAATTTAGGGTCGTCGAATTTATTGTTGTTTCTACGTCCTGCATGATTCTACCTCATGCCCCACTGGTCATAGCGATAGATGAGATCTAATATGTTCATTTGATTTATCTCTATTAAATGGTTAAATGATGATGGGCTGAATTTTCATATAAAAAAGGGATTCGGTTACTTGTAGTCATTGGCTTAGTATAAACTGATTAGTGTTGACATCCTACTACCATTGACTAATATTTGTCTAAATAACGATAGTCATCCTAAATGATAACCGATTTTTCTTCCATAACTCCATGAGCTTTAACTGATTTATTCTTATGAGTATGCTAGAATCGACTATTTAGTCGATCTCCTTCCACACCGGCTCTTAGAGCCGCACATTCGGGACCATCTGGCAACACCGGCATGTTCTGCCTGAAATTACTGATTAGCTTTCTCTCCTTGTCAGTTGCAGGGTCAAATTGGCTAGCACGTCTCGGGAGGAGTGCGCAGGATCGTTAATCCCTGCATTGAAGTTAGGCGGATCTCCAGCTCCATCGAGCAGACCCTTCTAGCTTGCTCGTGTGCCTCGGCACGGGACATATTTTCGTGCCGACAGGATCACTTGAAATCGTGGTTACAAGAGTACTCCATTGTGCACAACCGTCCATATATGGTCACTAATTCATGCAAGGACTCTAGGTACACTGTTGCATGTGAAGAACAAAGTTGTGGGTGGAGAGTATGTGCTAGGAAAACAAAGGCAGGCACATGGAAGATTACTTCAGTGAAGCAACTAGATGTTTGCGCCATGGTTGAGGCAGAAGAGAACCATTTGCAGCTCAATTCTAGGTTCATCGCTAGGCAATTATGCGCCTTGGTGAAGCATTTGCCAACCATTATGGTGTTCGTGTCGGTTTAGATCATCTTCCTACGTTATAATTACTATGTCAAGTATGGAAAAGCATGGAGGGCAAAGCAACGTGCACTTGAACTTATCTTTGGAGATTGGGAACAAGCGTATGAGCGTCTTCCTGTAATGTTGAATGCAATGAAAGCTATAAATCCTGGGATGCACTTTGAGTATTTGCCTAAGGAGGGTGAAACGAGGAATGGGAGGCAAGTTTTTGGTAGGGCATTCTGGGCTTTTGGCCAGAGCATCAAAGCATTCAAGCATTGCAGGCTCGTCGTCTCAATTGATGGCATGTTTCTTATAGGAAAATTTGAAGGTACAATGGTTATATGTATTGGAACTGATTCAGAAGACCAACTTGTCCCATTGTCCTTTGTGATTGTTCAAAAGGACGACACTGATAGGTGGTGTTGGTTCCTCAGACTAGTAAGACAAGTGGTTATTGGACCAGGGCATGATGTTTGTGTCATATCAGATAGGCATGCTGGCATTCTAAATGCTGTACAAGAAGAGATGCCCGGTTATGGCCAAATACATCACCGGTGGTGCACGAGACACCTTGCTCAGAATCTTATAAGGCATGATGGCACAAAGGACAACTTCAAGTTATTTGAGGAGGTTTGCAGGCAGCTTGAGGTTAAGTTATTCAATGAGAAGCTAGATGCCCTGAAGTTAGCCACAAATGCTAGCAGAAGACAGTTCCTCGCTGAATTGATGTCGTCGAAGGAGAAATGGACCCTTGCATACGACACCGGAGGTTGGAGATGGGGCTTCATGACTAGTAACATGGCAGAGATGTTCAATAGTCTTCTAAGAGGGTGCTGGGGTCTTCCCGTGACTGCTATTGCCTCGTTCACGTTCTATAAGTTGAATGCTTGGTTTGTTGTGAGGAAAAAACATGCGAGATCTCTATGGATAGCAAACAAACCTTGGCCACTGTTAGTATCTCAACAACTCTCTTTCTCAAAGAAGTCTAAAACACAAAAGGGAGCATGTTTTGATCCTTTGAACAACACATATGAGATTCTAGAGAGCGGTGGAACTAACATTGGTGGTGAAGACCGTGGTGCTGCAAAGCATAAAGTAATAATCAATGAGAACAAATGTTCATGTGGGAAACCAACCAAATACCATAGGCCTTGCTCCCACATGATTACAGCTTGTCGGATTAGACGTGCTGATGCTGAGGTCCCTCCCCATTTGGCATTTGAGTTCTCATTGAGAAACCTTATGAGCACTTGGAATCCTCAGTTTGAGCCATTTCTAGACGAAGACCAATGGCCGTTGCATGATGGCCCAAAGTATGTGGCTGATCTAGGCTTGCTTTGGAAGAGTAGAGGACCCAGGAGGCGGAAGTGGTTCAAGACGGACATGGATCGAGCCACCAAAGATCAACCATGAGTAAGGTCGACGCACATTTTGTAGAGGACACTCAACGTAGCCGTTGCTCAAAGTGCCATAAGCCAGGCCACAATAGAAGGAAATGTCCTGAAGTACTTAGAGAACATGTATCTAATGCATTTGTTTGCTTAGTAGTTATTAGAGTGTTATTACTTGTTTTCTTATTAATGTTTTGTTATCTTTTGCTGTACTTGTTTTTCTCATAGGCATCTAAAGTGTTTTTATTTAAATTTTGTTACTTGTTCTTTTACCAATGTTTCATAATTTTTGTCATCAGCACTAATGCTTTGTCGCTTGTCAACATGAAGGATGGACTAGTTCCCCCTACTTGATCCAAGGTTCGATGAGAAGCACCGGGCTCGAAGGATAGAGTAGGGAGAGGCAAACTTTAATTGCCTCCATTTATGTGAATTCAACAAATGTAGTACTTACTTTCTATTCTATCTGTTTTGCTGGTGCTCAACATCTTGAGGCCAATGACACATGAGTTCGCTATGACCATGGTCTATGATGAGCACTACATGCCCCTCCTAAAGCGTGCGAAGCTTGCTACCGTTGCTCGTGTCTATCGTCGTGGGGTGCCAACTTTCAACTCGGCAGCCTTGACAACGATGATTGATAGGTGGCGACCAGAGACACATAGCTTCCACCTGCCATGCGGAGAGATCACAGTCACTTTAGAGGATGCAGCCATGATCCTTGGACTAAAAATCCAAGGATTCCTAGGCATAGGAGACATGGAGTCTGCTGGCTGGGAGGACCATGTGGCTCAGTTCTTGGAACGTCCACTACCAGAGCTTCAGCCTGGCAAGAAGTGGCGTAGGAGTGGTGTGCTAGTTAAGTGGCTTTGGGAGCAGTTTCATTAGTGCCCACCCAGAGCAGACGAGGCAACCATGAACTACCACTATAGGGCCTAGGTCCTACACATGTTTAGTACTGTTATATTCCCTGATGGCACCGAAGACATGGCATCGTGGATGTATATCCCTTGCTTTCATAACTGGGATGATGCTAGGAACAGGAGCTGGGGTTCGGCGGTACTTTTGTTCCTGTACCGTTAGTTGTGCGAGGCTTGCCTGTGGCCTTCAGGCGCGCATGCTACAATGTTAGGGTGCACACACTTTTGCAGGTAAATGAAACTTGTGTAAGTTTGAATTCATCGATTGTTGTTTGTTAAACACATTTCTGTAACTTTGTAGATTTGGATGTGGGAGAGACTTTTAGTTGGGAGGCCGCATAAGATTGAACACCCTCAGGCTTGGTTCCCAGAAGGAGACACATTCGTCGCCCCTACCATGGCACACCTCTATGAGCGAGCCTGCGGTACTTACCAAGTCTCCCGCCACACGTACATCAGCTACACGAATGAGCTCGACATCCTATTGCCACAATACGTAAGTTTGCAAACACGCTAACTCCTATTTGGATTTGTGTACATATTGATCACCACATTGTGTGCAGGTTGAGTGGCAGCCATATACTTAGGAAAGAATTACGGGGATGAATTTGAGCACCCTATGCAAGGAGGACGAGGAGTTGTGGACCATGAGGTGCCCGCTTATTTGTTTCTATGCAGTGGAGTACCATCTCCCTCACCGTGTCGCACGACAGTTTAGTAGGTTGCAGCCTTGTCCTCCAGAGGACTTCTCCACCAACTGGCAGCTCCACAAGTATGTAACATTGGAATGTACCATTTTCCACTATGTCATGTGTCATTGGAATGTACCATTGTCTTTGAATTGCTATCAATATTACAGGTTGAATCGACGCCGCCAAAAGAAGATCATGAACTAGCAGAGCAAACACCAGTGTTTCATCGGTGAGTGGCATTTGTTTGAGCAGAACAACATGTGAATCCATGCCATCCATTGAGATAAGGCATTCCGTGAGTACCTTGTTTGGCTAGGGGAAAGGACAAGGTTACATTTAAAGATGGCCTAGAAGGAGCAAGATATTGTTGAGATCGTGAGCTCGGATGAAGGTGAAAACCCCTATGACCAAGCTACCCAAGGAGGATGACAGGTTGAGGTTGCCCCTCTCTTAACCCGAGCGGTGAGTGAGAACCAAAGCTTGTTTTTTAGTTTTGTGGGCAATGTACTAATGAATTGCTTGATTAGGGCAAGGAAATCATGGGGACAGTAGCAGAGCAAGGAGTGGCATTGATGATCCCTAAGGGTGATCCTGATGAGGCCAACCTGCTATGACAGGCCCTTCAGGTGGTCCTCAAACTTTTGTTGTCTTCATACAAGGATTTTGAACAATTGGTTAACTTGCATCGTGTGGACAACCACAGCATGCCATTTATCGCCTATGCAAAATAGCATGCATCGGATGTCGACATGGCCAAGATGTTGCAGTCCCACCACAGCTTGTTGCTACTCCATCTGGTTCACATGGTGTAGGACCATCGGCTTCACATGGTGGTATAGGTACATCCAGCGGTGCCCATGAAGATGAGGAAGGAGGACACCAAGGAGGCGACTAAGCAGAAGACGATGACGATGATGACGTCGACTATGATGAGCTAAGCATGTCATAGCTTGATGATGCACCTCTGGGAACTCAAGGATCCTTTGCTGCTGGACATCCACATAGGACGAGTTGACTAGTGGACAGGTACACTGCAAGGACGTATGCACTTGGCAGAGGCAAGCATAGGACTTGGGCTCCATGTTAAGGTACAATACTTGGCTTTCAATGCTACATTGGTTAACCCCTTTGTGCTATTACTCCAAGCCTTACTCCATGCCCCTTTGTGCCTTTCAGTGGTCTACTCTTGTAGAACGCATCGCATCAAGTGAAGTGGGCAAAGTTGAGCCAATGCCATCTTATGACGCACACGAGTGGTTCCTTTTGATGTGCCAACTTTTGTGTCAACTATTGGCAACATGTCTTGGCTATGTTGCAAACTAAATGGATGGATTATGTTGGAAACTTGTATGGACCATGCGTTCTCTTTGAATAATTATTGGGAACTATGCATGCAACTTGTATGAACTATGTTGAAAATGTCTAGAAATGCTGTGTATTCAGTTATTCAGAATTACTTTATTGCAATAGGTCGAACTGGTTGCCATCATGTGTATGAAATGAACAAATCCCTTGGTCGGCGTTCAATCAACAAGCGCCAAGATAAGTAACCTTGGCGTCATACAATTTCACGCCGAGGTGGGCGCCCAGAGCCAGTTCCTTGCTAAGTATTTGTTGGTCATGGCGCTGACATGTCCCACCTCAGTGTTAAGTCAAAAGACATTGAGCCGTAGGCCTCGGCCCTGACCGGCTCTACGTCGAGCTCCGCCGACCCCAAACCTCACGATGGTGGGCCCAATCCTCATCGTGGCCTGACTCAACGCCGATGAGCCCTATCAAAGGCCCAAATCTCGGCATGGAATGACTCAACGCAGAGGTCTTAGCGGCGTCATGATGGTGGGCCCTGTCGAAGGCCCAAATCTCTACGCGGCATGACTCAGCGCCGAGGTCTTAGCCACATCACGATGGTGGGCCTAATCTGCGCTGTGACCTGACTCAATGCTTAGGCGCTCAAAGCACGCTGTGCTGGGCCTAAACCTTGGCACGCATCGACTCAATGCCTAGGTGTGGCAACTATTACCACTCTGCTGGGCCCAAACCTTGGTGTGGCCTGACTCAACGTCGAGCCCCAACCTAAAAGAGGCGTCCGGTCGCTTCCGGGCCCCCCTCCCTCATTCCTATCTCCATTGCGCCACACCTAGGGTTTGAGGTCGCCAGCAGCCGTCGTCAGCCACGCCCGCCCCCTCCGCCATCGTCATGCACACCCGCCCCCCTCCACCACTGGTAGCCCACCATCAGCCACGCCCGCCCCCCTCCCCTATGTGTCTTCGGCTTCCTTATCGCTCGATCTGGTACAGTCTTTCAGATCCGGAATGTTCTCAAAGATTGAACTCTGACATTTTCCCTTTTTCTGTTCTTCTGTCCATACAACTCTAGGGACCACCGGAAGCCTGCTATACTGGCACTGTCACCAACAGCTTCCTGCTCACCGCTGGAAGCTGCTAGGCACAAGTTGTGTGGCAAACGTACGAAGCGAACAAGCATGGCAAGTTTACTATGATGCATATTCCATCATGTCGTAGGTGTAGTCTTGGCCTTTGTTATGTGCGCTGTGATATGTTTTTGAACACACAACAAAATTAGCCATTGAACATGCACACAGATGCCATACCAATGCTCAAGCCAATGTGCAAAGTGGATGGACAATGAAACCAAGCTTTTGCTGGACATGTGCCTTCAAGAAAAGGAAAAGCTCAACTTCACCAGCATGGATGGTGTAAGTAGGCACGACTAGAACAACATTTACACCCACTTCCCCCAATATGATCGGAGATAGGTCAACAACAAACTATGGACCCTCAAATCAAAATACCTAAAGTGAAAGAAGGAGCTATCAGCCACTGGGCTCGGTCGTGACACACAAACAGGGGGCATTGCCGCTGAGCCTGGGTACTGGGAGACCCAGTACAGTACCCAGCCCGATAGCGACGACACTATTGAGTGCGCGGTAAGTTGACTATCTATTGCCATATGTTGTCAACTATTTGCCCTAGTAGTGGTTGCTACCATCCTTCTGACAAAAAGTTTGCAATGTGTTCATTGCAGGAAACAAGTGCTGCTAGTGGAAAATGTGGCATACCACCCCCCTTCTTGAATGAACTTGAAGAACTGTATGGCGACCCAAACCAGAGCACGGGCTGTTTCATGTCCACTGGTAGTATAGGTGCCGCAACGCCTCCTCACTTTGGACCCTCCAGTGACCACTCTGGTTCCAAAAGGGACAACAGGGACAATGTTATTAACAGCCCAGAGAAGAAGAAGTCTTGCAATGTGGGCGAGTACATGGCATGTTTATCGGAAAGCATTGCTGCGAGGAGTACATCTCGTGATCGAGAACGTACCCATGAACAGGTGGAGGTGGACGAAGCAATGCAAATCCTACGAGAAGACGGTGTGCCCGGTACTTTAGACCACCGATGACATTTGAGTGTTGTCTTGTATTGTTTTAGTTCATTTCTTGTCCGCTAGTTTTTTCAACTCGTGTGTGTTTGTATAATTTGCATCGATGTAATGTGGCCCGTGGCCAGAACCATGTGTTGTGTTTATTTTCCTGAACTCCAAATAACCTGTGTGCTGGCATGTTTCTTAATTTGTCATATGTGTGTTTTTGGTAAAACAAGTTACTTAATATTCATGTGCAAAGTTAAGTACCGTCTTTTGCTGCGTAGGCTAACTACTCATTTTTAGGTGTTCGTGAGGTGTGCACAACAGGAGCCCATGCACCAGCATGCTACGGTACTCATCAAGTAGGAAAGAGGTTAGTAAGTACCAAAAAGTGGGTACAAGTTTCTTAATTGGTGTCCTCGGTTGAGGTACATGGCTACATGATGTGTTAAAACATGTTTTTTCAAATTTCTAAAGTGTGTTTTTGCAAAAACATGTTTCTTAATTTGTGTATTACTTTTCTTAGTGTACAACTCACTACTGTGCGTGATGTGTGTTATACAATGCAGGCTATTTGGACCATGGAGACAAGTGATGAAGAAAGTGAAAATTCTAGTGAGAACAACTTCAACGAAGTGGTTACTGCAGCTATGGATGGAGGATATGCAATAATGTCCACTATGATGGTGCTGCCACAAGTCAACCCAACCTACCGTCACCCTAAAGCCACCGGACGACAATGGGTAGATAACCTTTTGCATGATTGTAGTAGATGCTTTGAGAACTTTCGTATGGAGCCTGAAAATTTTAGACGCTTGCATTACATATTATGTAACGGCTATGGTCTAGCATCCACTAGGGAACTTGATTCTTGGGAAGCTTTAGGCATGTTTCTTTGGGCATGTGGGACAGGGCAATCACGGCGGCAAATGAAAGAGAGATTACAGAGGGGATTGGGCACCTGTAGCTAGATATTTGCCCTAGTGCTTAATGCCATGGTGCCCTTTGCAAATGTAGTGCTTAGGCTAAAGGACTACACTTATGTTGTAGTGTCACATAAGTTGACAAAGTACACACCTTTTTTTGATCGCTGCATAGGAGCCCTTGATGGAACTCACATAGAAGTGATTGTTAAAGCAGCAGAACATGAGGCCTACACTAATAGGCATGGTTACACCAGCCAAAATGTGGTTGCTACTTGTGACTTCGACATGAGGTTCACGTATGTTGGCAGTGGGACAGAGGGTTCTACGCATGACATGCAGGTGCTAAAGACGGCTTGGGAGGATCCCAATTTCCCACACCCACCATCAGGTTTGTTTAACTAAATTGGTTGTTTGTGACAAGTGTTTGTTACCTTGTCTGTTTGTGACCTTGTCTATTTGTAAGTTTGTGTGTAGGAAGATATTGTTTGGTGGACTCTAGTTACGCACTAAGCCTGGGATATCTGCCGCCACATCCAAGAAACCAATGTGGTGATGCGGAGGAGGTGTTCAACCACCACCATTCCAAGCTGCGCACTGTTATATAACAGGCATTTGGGGTCGTGAAAGCTAAGTGGCAAATGTTGAAATGCATACCTCACTATAAGGGCACAAAGCAATCATAGATAATTCTTACTTTGTGTGCGTTGCACAACTACATGCATGAACTAGAGGGAAAGAATAAAGTAGTAACATACGAGGAACCACAAGGAGTTGGCCCTTTGACTCAAGTGGCACTTATGGCATTATCTGACCCTAGGGATATGGATCAAGTCTGGGACTAGATTACTTTCGGACTGGGACTACTTGGGAAGATGACGTATGTGAATCCGTTAAAGTAGTGTTAAAAAAGTTATTCATTCATCAATCTTTTGTTGACTGCCTAGTTGGGACTGGATAGGCTGTTATAAACATGCAGGTGAGTGTGTACTAAAGGATACATGGACAAGGGGAGCAACCAATGGCATGAAGAAGATGGCACCAGTTGCTTTTTGGATTTTGAACAATTGGGCTTCTTCTTCTTGGATGTACTTATATGTGGGTACAAGTTTTGTATTACTATTCCACAGATGCACCCAATTAGACTTAGAGGACTGATGTCATTTGCACAAATTTGGTAATGACCACTAAATAACTGCTGTAATGGGCAACTATAAACAAGAAGAGTGCATATGTAACACTTCTTGTAGCAGCTGATCATGTGGCTCCTAGGGGGCTACAAGTTCTGTAGTTGTGCCCACTACTTCCATTAGTAAGTTGTAAGCCGAGTACTTTAGTAGTATGTTGGACGGCATGGAATTTTGTATGCAACACTATGTGTCGTGTGTTGTAAAGGACCTATAATGAAACATCCGTTACGTACTATGCTATAAATTGTAGTAACTTATGTGTTCAAATGATGCTAATAGTGGGTAGGAACCTACCTAAACTCACTACCAGGCTCGGCATGAGATACATCAACACTTAGCCACAAACCTCAGCGTCAGGTATATTAACGCCGAGTTAAGAGCACATTGCTGGTCCTTACTGAGAAAATGGTGCCCGCGGCGCCACCATGCATGGCCTCGGCGTTGTATCACAACACGCCGAGCCAAAGAACTCAACGTCACACGTAACCACGCCGAGGTGTACGCCGGAGCCAATTCCTTACTGAGTAAGGTGTGCTCGTGGCACTGACCTAGCCGACCTCGGCGCTAAGTCAAACGACGCCGAGGCCCATACCTAAGCGCTGCCTGACTCAACGCCGAGGTTAGGCCCACAAACGTCGGTGGGGGCTAAAGTAGCCCCGACACCGAGACACACGGCCTCGGCATGTAGTTATCCCACGCCGAACCCTAGAACCACAACGACTGGGCTCGGCGCGCAACGACAAAGCACGGACCACCGCTCGGCGTACGTCGAGTCAACGCCGAGCCCCGAACCGAACCCCTCGGCGCGCGACGAGTCAGCGTTGTCCTTCTTGTGTACTCGGCATATGTAGACTCAACGCCGAGCCCCGAACTGAACCCGCCCTGCCCTCAATGCGCGATGAGTCAGCGTGGCCCTTCTTGTGCTCGGCGTGCATCCACTCGACGCCGAGCCCCCACCCTTTATAGTGCTCTTTGTCATCCAATTTTATAGTGCTATTCATAATGGTTGATTTGGTACCTAGTCTTCCACTGGGACATGGTTTGATTGGGATTGTTTAAGCAATTCTTGTAAGCATAGACCCCTTGCCAATTGATTCTGATTTGTTTCATGTAGAGCAGACGCCAATTGTTACTTCAAGCTCAACCAACAATGTTGATGGGGAAAAGGCGCTCCATGTTTGGTAAATGGATATAGTATTCCTTACATGGGTTCAAATGAAACACAAGAAAACACAATGAACGGTGTAGTACATAATAGCATTGTTCGCTAATAAAGCATGGAACTACCACACGGTGCAATCATAAATCCTTAGTCAGAAACATATTGAGTAAGGAACTCGTCGTCCAAGTACCAATCCTCTACCACAACCTCGTTGCCGTGGCTAGGCTCACCAGTATTGCCATGATATGCCTGTCGACTGTAGTAAGCGGCCTCCGCTGCATCTGCGGCCTAAGACAAGAACGCGTTCTCCTCCACCTTGTTAATGTGGGTACGCTCACCTGCATTGCCCTAATTTGCATGACATGTAGTAAGCGGCCTCTGCGGCATAAGAGAAGAACGCGTCCTCATCCTCCTCCACCTAGAAGCCTGCCTCTGCTAGAGTGATGAGCTCGCCTAGTCTGCCAGTGTCGTCCTCATCCTCCTTCACCTACAAGCCTGGCTCCGCTAGAGTGATGAGATCGCTCAACCTGGCAGTGTCGTTGTTATCCTCGTCCCCCTCATCGTCCAACACGATCGGAGATAGAACGGTGCGACTAGCACGCGTTCTGTGCTCATCTAACTTTTTTTCCTGAAACCTTACACAAGCCACCTCTGCGGCATGGTCCTCGCTGCATCCAATCCCTTCATGTATAAAATGCAACCAGTTAGTAACGCGATTATATTACATTTCAAATCAGGCAACAAAAATAATAAGGCTTCCAATCACTCACTGGCACATAATGCAACAACATGGTCGTTCAAGACCTGCATCTGTACTCTTTTCTCCTCCCTTGCCTCCTTCCTTGCCCTCTCCTTCTCAAATGCCCTCCATCTCTCCAACCCCATTTGTCAAGCCTAACACCGATCGGGTTACGAATACCGTGTTGTCTAGCAAACTCACGCATTTTCTTCTTCCGCTATTTAACGAAGTCGTCGATGTACTAAGGTCCATATCCCCTCTTCCGTGCAAGTACTTGCCTCCCCTTCAAGTCATCCAAGAACTTAGCTTGACCATCATAAGATTCCTACTTGTATTTCCTAGTGCTCTGTTCAAACGAAAAATTAGATCATAACTCTTTGCAAAAGAAAAAAAAATGATTTCATGTTTTCCACAACAATAACCAACCTTATCATAGTTAACCATATGTCCGCAATAATGGCCTACTCCAAGCTCCAAAGGGACTAGGCCGTAGTTGGCTTTAACACCACATTCGCACATGACAGGAGGTGCTTTCTAAATTACTCTTTCTTTCTTTCTTCTTTTCCTTTGGCTTTGGCGGCTTCGGCCATTGATTCTTAGGATAGTAGAGCCACTCCTTGAAACAACACTTCTCCATTGCAAACACCTAAAAAAGGTGACATTAGTACATGAACAAATATAGCTCAACATTTCAACAGATACACTTTTCACTTACTTCATGCTTGTTTGGACACATAAACTCTAATGTATTCTTAGGGTTTATCATAGTTCGATCTCTACAATCGCACAGAGGAGGTTCATCGAGTCATCGAATTACCGCTAAGTGCTTCTCCTTAGCCGTCATGGCCGGGGGGTTAGGGGGAGGTGGAACCCACCGCTCAAAGTGTTCACGTGGATGTCTCCCTCTCCACCAATCGTCGAAAAGGAGGTACCTTGGGTCAAACTTGTCTGGATCGTTGATCCATTGAAAGAAAAAGCACCTCTCATGGGCCTACACAACAAGATTCTAATAAAATATTAGTAACCTACTAACACAAATGACGAAAAAAAGATATGGAATTAATTACTTACATTAAAACGACTGCATGTGTAGAAGCAACGCGCCGCTGTGTCCAGATATCTCGATTGAAACACGTCGGCCGGAAAATCACAGTCACAGTGAGGGATAGGGAAGTCAGGAGGGACGGGGGCATCTTTGCTAAACGCGTCGGGGTACAATTCTCTAGGACGACCCTATTTCCGCCACAACTGCTCCCAATACATGTCTTGCATCTAACAAAACGGTTGTAATTAAACACCAATCCAAGGATGCTGATTAAATTAAACAAAAAATAAATACTAAAGCAAACTAAAGGTGAACCATTTGCATTACAACTAACCCTAATGCATTCAATAAACAACTAACCCTAATCCACCAATGAACAGCTAACTCAGCAAAGGAAACAAAGTTAGTATAACACAATAAACATACATTTGAGGCCTAAAATCGATTAAGACATAGTTTTCTCAAATGACATCAACCAACCAATCAAAGCCTACTATCCAAAACAAAAACAACAAATGCAACCGAATCCAACCGGATAAAAGGAAAGAGGTCAAGGAGGACCACCTTGGGGATGCGTCCTAAACCTTGATCTGGCCTCCCTATACCTGCATTTAGGGTTTAGGGTTCGTGGGAACAGAGGGGGACACAAATGAATGCACCAAGGAAAGGAGAGAATGGAGGAGGGAGGAAGAAGGGGGCCGCGACGTGGACTTTTGTGCCTAGATCTCGGCGTTAAGTCGGACCGCGCCAAGGCCTATGGCTCGGCGTTAACTAAGCTCACGCCAAGCACTACGGCCCCAAGTACCACGGTAAATTCTACGCCCGGAGTTAGCACTGATGTGGCGGTACCTCAGCGTCAACTGACACTGCACCGAGGCACAGACCACGGCGTTGTGTCCTAACACGCAGAGTGTTTGGTCTATTTCCAGAAAATGTTTCGCCAGGGGGTTATTTGTAAAAAAATGTTTTAAAAAAAGACCAAAATACAAAAAATTCATGGTTTTCTTCTCGTAAAGGGGGTGTGAGCATGGTATATTTTGACTTGACTTCATACACACGGTTGGTGTATACTTTAATTTATTTACAAATATCTCTTTAGTTTAGCAATAATAATGTCTCCTCTTCTGTATAGTGCAATATGGAGAACGTAGTATTTACACAAGTTTTAGGTGGATGCAACTACTAGTGGAGTAGTTATCAGTGAAGACTAGTCAGAGCTGAGTGTGTTCTTCTAAGACTAGGAGTTGACCTGCTTGGCTGTTTGTTTTAGATATGATGGGAAGCATTGCACATGCATTAGGCTATCTTCAACAGCCCAAACCCAAACATAAGACCCATTCTAAGAATTGGGTCACGCACAGTCACTGGGTCACGCAACCAAAATTTCCTTTCTCCAATAGCTAACCCAAAATTTCCTCCCTCCGCCGGCGAGACTGGCCCCACGCCTCTTGCGGCGGCGTCGCTCCTCCAGTCGCGGACTCGTGGTCGCGGCGAGCGTGGCTCCTCCACTCCCGGCACGCGCCTCCTCCACTGCCGGCGGTCGCGGCTCCTCCACTCCTCCAGTCGCGGTCGCGGCGGTCACGGCTCCTCCACAGCCGGCGGTCGCGGCGAGCGCCGCTCCTCCACTGCCGTCTTCCCCGCTCCAAAGCTCTGACCCAGGCCGCTGTCTCCGCCCTGCAGGCCGCCGTCCCCTCCCCGCTCCTAGGTAGTAGGCCGCCGCCTCCGGTGATCGAGCCAGCGGCGCACCTCCTCCCTCCGCGCCGCGGCCCGGCGCTAGTGGGCCCACACCAGCAGCGCCACTGCCGGCACCACGACGAGCGCCGCCAGCGCCGCCGCCGAGGACGGTTCCGCCTCCTCCTCCATTGGGCCGCCCCCTGCAGCTCCCCCTCCTCCTCCTCCGCCTCAGCCCGGCCCTCCTACCCCTCCGCGCATAGATCTCGGCCCCACCGCTCCTACTCGCCGGATCCGGGCCCCGATTCCCACCTCACCCGCGCAAATCCGCTGCAATTTAGACCCCTCCCCCGAGGCGGCGGAGGAGGTAGAGGAGGGGAGCTCATCCCCGCCGCGGTCGAGGATGTCACCGAGTTGCACGGCGAGGGTGGGCCCCGTGGCCCATGAGGCAGAGGCGGAGGAGGGGGAGTCGGCGTTGCTGGACAGGGACACGAGGCCGGACGCTCCCTGCCGCGGGCTTGCCTCGCCGAGCCGGTAGCGCCCTGCCGCGGTCCTCGCTGTCATCTCGTCCGCGGGCCCACCACTATGGGCGCAAGATTTTTGCGTCGTCTCTCCTTGACGACGCTTTTTTGCGTTCTGGCTAGCCTCGGATGCAAAATGAGTCCTTTTGTCTAGGTCTTCTGTTGGAGCATGTTTTTAGATATGCAAAATACCGTAAACCATCTATTTTGCGTTGGGGTTGCTCCGTTGGAGACAGTCTCAGGTGAACGCAAATGAGTCGTGCGTCGTCTGAAGTTGGCAGCCGACATTGATCTTTTTTTGTTTTTTTTTTCGTTGGACAAGTGTACGTGGTAGGTGATCTTTTCTTCGTTGAGAAGTGTGAAAGGGTTAAAATAAACGCATGCGTGTTAGGTAACCGCGCGCGAATTAGAAGGTGATGATGCAGTTTGTTGCACTTAATCCTTGACGAAGCTGGGGACTATCCCCCTGTTCGTTGGGTTTATAAGCTATATTTTTTCAGTCAACAAATAATATTTTTTTCTCATAATAAATTAGTCAACAGTACTTTCAGCCATGGCATATCAGCCAAGTGAACAGAGCAATATATCTGCAGGAGTATTTGTCAACTACAAAAGCATATATGCACTGCTATGTTTGCTCATCTAGAAGCTCTTTGCTTAAACTACTTCAGCAGTACTTTTTAGCGAATGAATAGTGTTTTTCTCTTACAACAAAATCAGTATATGCATCGACATAAGCCATGTTTGGATCAATTGAACTAGTCATTAGTTCAACTAAAGGTTAGGTGATCAAAATTTAGATGGCTAAAGTTTAGTCCTATGGTGTGCGGATACATGGAGTCATGGACTATGTCGAGGGACTAAGAGCAGCTCCAAAAGGCTCTATAAATTTAGATATTAATAAGTAAAGAAATCAGCTTTTAAAATCATTTTAGGCTCTCAAAATAGTAACATAACACAACAGATTCTCTAAAACCAACTCTCTATTGTTTAAACCTTCAACATCAACGGTCGCTAACCGAATTTGACCGTACTAGCATTAGAGTTTTATTTGGAGCACTTCATATGCTCCGTGCAGAAGGAAACGACAGCAATTAAGCTTTAAAATATCTTCTCATTCAGAGTTATTTTGATACATCGCAAGTACGACCTTCGCATTCTTAATTCACAACAATTTACACTCAACCCCACGCCAATTTAAAATCTCAATTCTTCTCCAACTCTGAACTATCTCCACTCTAACGAGTCCAAATAAAATTTTCAGCGAAATCAAAAGATTTTCGGTCGGGATTGTGTGTCCTGCGATGACTTTGGTGATTGCCATGACAAGATCGTCGTTGCAGACGTCGATTTCATCGGTAGACGGCCAATTTGTGGCCTTTATCTGCAAAGTGAGGGATGCTTCTGAGCGCCCCGTACGAGGACGACTCTGGGTCATCGATCTCATCGTCGATAGTCGCGGAGAGAAAATCGAGGTCTCGAGGTGATGAATCTGCATCCTATGTTGTACCGGATGATGCAACTTCCGACGTTCTCATCGATTCAGATGCGTTTTGGACTGGTTACGAAATGTTAGAATTTGCGGCATATCTAATGTTTTGGGTTGATCGTTGGATTCGACATACGGAATGCACTTTGGCTCCGGCGTTCGATGGAAGCTATTGGAGAATATTATGTATTTTTTATTTCAGATTTTATTCATGTGTAACCTGGAAATGTATTATGCTGAGTTTTAATATAATCCTCCTCCTCTTCGAAAAACAAACAAACGGACCATCTATCATCGTAGTGGCAAGGAACCATAAAAATTGTAAAGATCGATGAAGATTTCTATGGCGCCTAGTCGAGGCCCAGGAACCTCCACTGGCCCTATAGAATTTTTGGGCCACAAACAATCCGGGCGAGCATCAAAACAAGGCAAACTGGGACCTGCTCGATGGCCTTTTGGATTCCCAACAACACCGACGCATGGCCCCTATCGAAGCCTCGACTCCACGTCCTCGACCAACGCTTGGTAAACTCAAATTTTTGCATTCATGCTAGTTGCACCTCATATTTTTGCAGCCCAAAGTTTCTAAACATGTTTAGACATTGATGAGTCGAAAGTTTTTAATGTTTTCTAGATTTTTAGGATATTTTCTATTTTTTCTAGAGCTAAATCTAATTTTTTAAGCTTCTAGATATATTTTCACAAGCTCTAAACATTTTACTTTGATTCTTCATATCCCATTCTAACTCTATGGTTTTTGTCAGATTTTTATAAGAATAGAGACTTTTATATGGTTTAAAAAACCTTATGAAATATTTACCCTTTTTTAACTAAAAAAGATAAAGTTGCCTTTAAAATAACTTCAAATCAGGGTAGAGAGATAATTTAAACGATTTTGAGAGTTTGTAGGTTTTGAAGTTTCATAAGAAAAACCAGACTACAATAATATAATTTAGGGAGGTGGAAATGGACCTTTTTCCCTCTACGAACACACGCTTCTACAGTAGTTTATACATCAAGCAATTTTTTTTGAGAATTATACAATACAACGCAGACACCCACCACTATGAACGTACACCCCTACGCACGCAAACCTCTATGAGCATCTTTAAAGACTGAGCTGACAAATTCTCGAGATTAATGAAGTCCATCAGATGATCCAGCCCAACTACTCACGCACAGACTCATTGCCATTGATCTTACGTTGGGCCTCCTCTATTGATTCGGCAGCTCGAAACCCCCAAAATGGTAAAAGAATATTGTCCAAATATGTTGAATGAATATGATCCCGGAAAGTTTGTGGAAAAAGGTCAAAATAATCCCCTATTATAAAAAGGCTATTAAATGTTAGAATAGACACCATACAAAATGAAGAATTACAAAATTCAAAACTTGAGGATCTTCCAATTTGGAGAATTGAATCAAGTTAAGGCCTTGTCGCTGTTTATCGCCTCCTCCACGAGACCAGGACCTAGTCCAATTCTGCCACCCTCTCTAGATACGATTTGTTTATAGGTTAAGCTTTATTTCATCTCAATGAGAAAGAAGGTATCTTAATTCTAAATTATAAGTTGTTTTGGTTTTTTTAGATAAGACATAGCTTTTACTAGGTATTTAGACATAATGTATATCTAGGTGTGTAAGAACAGCTTTGACATTCGCCAAAAGAAAACAAAAGCTATGTATATAAAAAAATCAGAACAACTTACAATTTAGAATGGATGGAGTATATTTTAGTAAATGTATCGCTAATACACAAATATTTCTTTACAGCTAGCATTGATTTCTTACAGCGACGGTTCACATAAGAAACTAGCTTTAACTAGGACGGAAAGCGTTGTAGATCACGTATCCCTCTAAAATCCATTTTTAGAAGCGTGTTTTGTTAAGAAAAACCCACCCTTAAAAATGTAACCATTTTCAAGAATGGTTGTAGGGCCGATTTTATTAAGAGGACCGGCCCTAAAAACAAATGTTTCTAGGACAACCCTCTTCATAGAAACCTCCCTATAAATAATTTACAGAACGTTCTACTAGTGAACCGTCCCTAAAAATTACTTCCTATAAAACATTTTTCTCTCGCTCTATAACTCTACAGATCACTTCGATGGATGCTCACTTGGAGGCCGAAAAAAGTTGCAAAATTAGAGGGAGAAATTTTGCAGTTTAATAAAACGTTGAATGTTAGTTGGTTTAAAAAGAAGAGATTATGACATCCAAATGTCTTTTTACAAGTCAACTCATACATTCACTTTCTTGTTCAAGGTCTACTCATACATACGCTTTAAGAGGCAGTAAGAATATGACATCCGAATCTTGTTATATACTCCTCGTCTACTCACTTGTTAGGCGTTTATCCTTTTAAAAAAGAACTAATTAAAAGGGAGCAGCAGAACATACTACACACGCTCCCGCAGCAGAACAGATCGTGGTGGTGCGTCGTGCGTGCCTCCCTCGATGTCGATGGTGTGGTGGCCTGGGCTGGGCAGGCGCCCGTCGTCGAGCCACCGCCACCGCAGCAGCAAGGAAGGCCCCGCGGGGGCGACCTGAGAACACATGCATACAAGATCAACGGCGGCGGCCCAGCAGGCCAGCACGACCGATTCCGATTGAGCACTCTCATCTCATCGCCATGTGTTCCCAGTCCGCCCCCGCCGGAACTGCCTTGCATTGCACTGCGCTCGATCGCTTCTGTCGTCGTCGACCTTCTTCTTACTGTCATGGGCTAGGACCTAGGAGGGAACATACAGAGGACAGGAGTGAAGGAAGGAATCAGGGGGATATTGCAACAAATGAGCACACTATGACACCAAATGAGCACACTATGACACCAAGGCCTTGTTTAGATGCCATCCAAATTCTAAGTTTTTTCACTCTCTCTCCATCACATTAATTTTTAGCCACTTGCATGGAGTATTAAATGTAGGTAAAAAAATAACTAATTACACAGTTTAGTTGAAAATCACGAGATGAATCTTTTGAGCCTAGTTAGTTTAGGATTGAACAATATTTATCAAATAAGACGAAAATGTTACTATTCATGGGTTTCAAAAAATTTATAAAGTGAACAAGGCCCAAATGAGCTCATATCCTGTTCGCGATGGACGGACGGATCCCGCGGATGTGACGGGATGGGCGAGGTGTGCCAGGTAGCAGAGGTGCGTGGCGGTAGTACTCCTACGCGCGCCCGGCGAGTACAGCTTGTACTGCGCGCAGCTGGAGTCGCTGCCTTCCTGTCTTCTCATTCTGCTGCCGGCTGCCGCCACCAGTAGTACAGAGTACAGACGTACTACAGAGTACAGTGCTGTCGCCTCCGCCCTCTGGCCCCCTGAGACCTGAAGATCACTGGTTAGGGCCTGTTTGGATTCAAAAAATTTACGCAGTATCCATCGAATCGAATTTTACGATACATACGAGTACTAAATATAGACGAAAAAAAACTAATTATACAGTTGGGTGAGAAATCGCGAGACGAAACTTTCGAACCTAATTAGTCCATAATTAAACACTAATTGCCAAATATAAACAAACGGGCTACAGTACCCAAAACCAAAAATTTTTGGCATCTAAACGCGGCCTTAATTAAAGAGAGAAGAAGAATGTCTCAGTCTCACGTATCCCTAACTAAAGGTGTCTAATCCAATTGATCAGCGTAATTTAAGAGGTTAGGCTAACTGAAGAAGGCCTCTATGCCATGAAATCGTACATCCAATGGAAACCATAGCGGATTTCTTATACGCAGGCCTTAGACCAATATCTTTCGGATCTGTCTATTTGGAACTTGCGTGATTTGACCCATTTGAACACTCAAGCAATTTGAGAGGACAAATCATATAAATGATAAAAAAAGAAAAACAAAATTTGAGTGATCCAAGCCTCATGCTCACACGAGTAATCCTACATCACAAATCACACAAATAACCAAATAAAAAAATTCGAGTGAAACATACCTGAATTTCACACGAATTGCCAAAAAGAACGGTATCCACCTTCACGCAGAGAACACTACAAACAATGGAACAAAAAATCATTAAAATAAAAACAAAAAATATAAAAAAAACAAAAAACAGAATATTTCTATGAAATGCAAAATCACAAAAATTCTAAGAGAACTGCCAGAGCCATACAGACCAAAAAACAGAATTTCAAAAATAAAAAACCAGAAATTTTCTATGAAATGCAAAATCACAAAAATTATGAGAGAACTGGCTATACCAAACAAACAAAAAACAGAATTTCAAAAATAAAAAACCAGAAATTTTCTATGAAATGCAAAATAAAAAAGATTATGAGGGAACTGCCCGAAACAAACAGACCAAATAACATAATTTCAAAAAAAAACAAGAAAATTTCTATGAAAGGCAAAATAACAAAAAATTTGGAGGGAACTACTTGAATATAAACATACCAAAAAAATTCAAATAAAGAAAACTATAAAATAGAAAAAAGTAAAAATAATAGAAATAAGTAATGAACTTCTAGCACTGAGTACTACTGACATAAATAATACCTATAAATTACACATGATGCTGTAAGTGAAGTTGAACTACACTATAACTAGGATACCTATACCTATGCACACCCAGCTGCTGCTTCATCAATCAAAACTTGCAAGCCACACACACAGTCTATCGACTTGAGCACAAGACACTGGCCAGGCCTGAGCGCAACACAAGCTCAGGCACAAATCCAGGTCGAAATTTATTAGACACACCAACTATTAAAATCAACTAGGGCTTCTAACTAAGTTACCTTAAACAACTTTAACAACTTTCCAGATGATGAAGTAAATCCACAGGAAAATCTACCAAAATGCCAAATGAAAATAAACAAAAGTACAAAAGATCAGGCAACCTAAATAAAATTAACAAATAAACTTCTGGTATTAAATGCAAAATCAAAAAGATTCAGAAGCATGTGCCAGATCAAAATTCAAAAAGAACAGCATTGCCTCAAACAAAAAAATACCTACCAAATATTAAGAAGCCTAAACTTAATAATTTTTAATCTAATATCAGTTACATCACTAATAACTAGGAATTACAACAGATTAACAACTGAAAGTGTAGTTGAACTATAGTGTAAGTGAATTATTTGGAAAAGTGTGGCCTCAGCTATTGAATTTAGTGGTGGAAACCATATAAATTTAATCACAGGTGGCTGCACATGTAACAACATATGTCATGAAAGAGCAACATAAAGGCTGAATAAACCAGTAGAAAACCAAGATCATGCATGCCATGGAATCAATCTGCCCATCCATTCACTGCCACCAGCCTAGAATGAAACTGCTAATGACAGGGAATGGATGGTTCAGATAGATTTGATGACAGTCATGGAAAACAGCCGCAACAGAAGAACATATGTGCAGCCACCTCATAAATACATCTTTTAATTTGCATCATAGGCCAGATGAATACTCACTACTGACACAGAAAGACTCCATCTTCACCTCTGGCTCAACATCCAGACAACACAGGACCACACCAGGGAACAGACACAATAACAAAAACTAGAATCTAATCAAAATCAATCAAATCTACAAAATGGAATCATAAACTGAATGAAAAACTCACCGATGAAGCAAAAGTAGCGTCAGAAACTATCCCACTCTAGCTCCAGAGCCTAAGAAACTTATCCACGCCTAGGAAGACTACCAAAATCAAAAGAAATATGAAGTCATTATATTAATCAAACAACTTAGTACTAAATAAGTAATGAACTTTTAGCACTTAGTACTACTTACATAAATAATACCTATAACTTACACCTGATGAACAATTGTAAGTGAAGTAGAACTACATTATAACTAGGATACCTATAACTAGGAAACCATTATTTAGAGATAGAGCTGTAGCACAAGTTCTGGAATATAACAAAAAAAACTTAAGAGTACAAATCAGACAAATAGGAGTACAGAACACACAAAAGGGATAAAAATTGCATTTCCATGATCCCTAGAAAGAAAAAAACAGAAAATGAAAAATAATGATCAACATAGACCATTACAAATCCTTGCCAAGCCTACGTAATTTTTAGACAAACAACTAGTTGTATCAATGGTACCTATATTACACCTGATCAACAACAGTAAGTGCAATTGAAATCTACCGTAACTATAAAATCAATCAGTAGTAACAAGATAATAAAACCTAAGTTACCAAGAAGGAGTAAGCCAATATTTACAGCTAGAGCAATAGAACTGTCGGTGTTTTGTAAATCGGACTAGTAAATTTATACGATTGCCGCGCTACTCTAGGAAGACGATGGTAGCATCCAAAAGACACGAGGATTTATACTAGTTCAGGCCGGAGCTCTACATTCAGTCTCAGAGATGATCGAGTGCGTGTTCCTCGCTTGAATGCACTAAAGTTCTTACAATGGGGGGTGCAAGAATGGTGGAAGAGGATGGAGAGCTAGAGCTAGGAGATGGACTGTCTGAAGAGAAGCTCCAGGAGCCCTACTACTATAGAGAATAAATGAAATGATAGAGGATGAGAATCATGTCGAGATGGGTGCCCTGGCTACCCTTATATAGAGTTCGGGGCCAGGGCACATACAAAGCAATAGGTTCTCCCGACTGAGGGGTCGTGAGCCTGAGGGAGGGCCTAGCTAACTTGGCTTGCAAGCTACGCCATCTTGTGCAGTATGTCCGGGCATGGCTGTCATCACGGTCTTGTGGCCACGTCATGGCGTGGTGTGGTGTGGAGCTACTGTGCCGGGCGTGGCAGCACTATGGGCATGATGGTAGTTCGCCAGCCGTCCTATGCGACGTGGTCTCCGCCGTGGTCTTCGTCATCATCTCCTGGTTTCCTGGGGCATCGTACAAGAGTCGGTGGCTTCCCCCAGGTCGTGGATCGCCTTGTTGTCTTGAGGAGCGGGGGACCACGATCCCTACCGTTGGGGTCGTGATTCCTGCCAGCCTGGATGGCCTCTAAGTCAAGGCTCTCATCAGGGATCCCATCCCATAGAGGGTAGGATCATACTTTCATCTTGTCAGGCCATATCTGGCCAGTTGTCATTGTACCTGTCATCACCGCCCTGGGTGGTATTGTCTTGTCCATGCGGTGTGGCGCATGGATGGCGTCTGATCGGACGGAGGTGACTGCTGTCCCCTCGGTCCTTGCGGGGTCAGTGCGGCGTGCTTGTTCTTGTCAGAGCAGGCATGCTTGGTTGGGCTTAACCTCTCCCCGCTCCTTCCTAGGGTCGTGACAAGGGAGAGGTTGTGCGCCCTTGGAGCGCTTTACGGCTAAGGCAGGAGGAAGGGGTCGAGGCTGACCCCGACCTTAGCGTTCAGCCTGGTTTGCTTGGCTCAGCTGGGCCTCAGTCGTTCGGGCCTTTGCTAGCTAATATGCTGTGGGCCGCGTGGCATGCTAACTAATCGATGCCCTGAGACACCCCGGGGTTATGACCCCGACAGTAGCCCCCGAGCATTTTTACGATCATGAAGTGATCGTGAAAGTGCCGAGATGCGTGTGCATTGTGCGCGGGTTCGTAGTCGTGGCTTATTCGGGCTTCGTTGCTTGACCCATTGTGGGCAAGTGCGTTTGATGCAGTAGGTGGCCATTATGCTTTACCCCGTCAGGACGCCCCGACGATGTGGTGCATGACCGCTGAGCCTTGCTATGTCAGCGTGCTGTGTGTCAGGGCTCGTGACCCAGTCAGAACAGGGCGGTCTTGTCGACGCGATATCTGCCCCGACTTTCGGAGAGTCTCAATTTCCCCAACCTTATGCGGGACAGGGAGGTGTAGAACGCTGTACGAGAGTCTCAGGCTATTCGGTCTACCCTTGGGATTATAAATATGGGCTTATGTTGGCGGTCATTAATGATCAAATCCGACCGCCAACTAAGGTACAAAAAAGAGGAGAAATTGACAATCTTAAACACATATGCATTTACTATTAACCAAGTTCTACATGTATTTGAAGAACATTTTTTTGCAGGTCACAAACACAAATACATGGAATAATTCACCGAAAGGCGCCTTTCGATGCTGATTTGCACAAAGGAACAAGGGAGATGTCCATCAACTTAGTGCAAACCAAGCAAAGCACCACCGGGCTTTGATCCAGGTCCAACCCAGAGCCTGCCACGTGAAGGCGGTGGCGAGGCAGCTTAGTTAGGGGGCGGCCGACCCCTAGGGGCGGCCGACCCCCTACCAGCACTGCTCAGCCACCCCTTCAATAGGCGGTGGCATGCTCCCATTCTGAGGCGGTGCAGCTCTGTCCTCGCCAAGAATAGCCAAAGCACCGCCCTTGAGCCCTGTATAAATAGAGGGTACTGTCGATGTTTTACCACCGATAGCCTGCCACAGGGGTACCATGGCAGTATCGTTCGGGCTTCGGCGTATGCTGAACTCAATGGTAAACGCAAGAGACAATCGATTTATTCTGGTTCAGGCTCTTGATCGTAGATCGAGTAACGACCCTACGTCCAGTCAGCGTTTGCCTTTTGCGTTGGATTGATTATGAAGTGTTATGTTGTACAATTGTCCTCTTTCTTTCAGGAGCCCTGCCCTCCTTTATATAGTCAGGAGGCCAGAGTCCTAGTCGGTTTACAATGAGATTTCCTAGTAGGATTACTTAATAGTTCTATTACTAAGATTACATGGGAAGAATCCTAGTTGAACTAGATCTTCTCTCTCTCTTGCGGGGTATCCTGTGGGTCCCGCATCGACAAGCCCCCGAGCACTTCATGGTTGAGCTCTGAAAGTCTCGCTTTGCTCCTTCAAGTCTTGTTAGGTAGGAACAAAATGTTATCCGAGTGCTTTCTGGAGTGAAATCTTGTAGCGCTTCTTGGGACCTTCGAGTGGTGAGTGTTTTGTGAAGAAAAAAGTACATCCATCTGGTTGTAGCCCTCGAGCCTCTTGCTATTTGGTACAAGGAGCTGGAGGATCTAGTCTTGAAGTTGCTCTGATTGTTCGTCGAAGTTTTGTCAAAAAGAACTCGAATATGGCTCGTTCCGGGTTCTTTTTGTCATAATGTCTTGAAGTAGTCTGCGTTGAGGAAGTCTTTTGGTGACGTGCGCTTTTTCGGAGAAAAAGTGCACTCACTGAGTGTAGCCCCCGAGCCTCTTGCTATTTGGAACAAAAAGTTGGAGGGTCTTGATCCTTTATGTTTGTTTGAAAATCTGTGCTCTGAAGTAGTCCCTGAGATTTGAATTTTGCCCTCATCCGAGTAGTTTTTGTGGTATCTTTCCGAAGCGGTCCTTTAGTCTTGGATTAAACCATCATCCGAGTAGTTTCGCGGTGTGCAGCCTCCGAACCTATGTCCGGGTTCTTTTTTGGTGGGTGCAATTTTTCATAAAAATTGCACTCACTGAGTGTAGCCCCCGAGCCTCTTGCTTTTGCTTGCAAAAGTTGGAGGGTCCAGATTCCTGTCTTCAAAAAATTCTAGGGCTATGTATCCCGCAGCCTCGTGCTTTCTCCGAGTTCTTTTCTTTTGAAAAAGAAGTCGGTTGAAGAGTCTTGATGCGTCGTCGTCGTTGTAGTCTTGAGTTTCTTGTACTTTTTGATGCGTCGTCGTCGTCGGTTGAAGAGTCCTTCCGAATATGCCCGTCTTCGAGCACTGTTTTCCTCTCGCCTGAGCCGTCCATTATTGAGTCCTGTCCTTTCACTGTGTTCTTTGTCAGGCTTATTTTGTCGGTACTCCTGGTCCATGTGCGCCGCTCCTTTGGTCTATAAATACTGTCCCAGAGTGCTTGTTTTCATCTATTGGATATTCCGTTGAAACCTTCGTGGATATGAGCATGGTAGTTTGTGAAGTAGAGCAGCCCCCGGGCATATTTTGTAGTTCCTGTGTGTCTTGTCGTAGCTGGAGGAAGTCTTGTGATAGGGATTAGAGGTAGGCTAATCCCGCGACAGCATTGTGCCAGGATGTATGTGGTGGTAGTTGGAGGAAGTCTTGTGATGTGGGCTTCGCTCCTTCATCTGGCCGTTCTGGGTTGATCCTCGTCGCCTATCTTGAGACTGTTCGGCGTAGATCAACACCATATGCAGTATCACATCGGTCTTGGGTAGACAGATGCCTGCCGGCCTTCTCTGCTCCATGTTGTCCTACCGTGCTGCCGATTTCCGCCTTGAGTGCACTGCGTCCTTCCTTTGAAGAAAACAGTGTAGCTAATGGCAGTTTGTCCTTCCGAGTAGTAATTTGGGACACGTAGTCGTTCCAGAGCCTAGCCGTGTCCGCGTCCCTCTTTGCTACCTTGCTTTTCGTAGTGCCGAGTTCGTTGGGTCTTGTAAGATTTGTAATCTTCTATTTTTGAAGTCGCTTGTAATGTAACGAATTTTGTCTTTAAGATTTGTAATATTCTGCTTGTAATGTAATGAATCTTGTCTTCTGAGTTGTCTTTTACTTTTCTGTTGCGATCCCCGTTGTCCATGAGATTACCGGGTTCTTTCTCAAATAACCGGGTTCTTTTGTTCCTTGTGAGGTAGCCTTTTCTTTCTTCCTTTTTTCTTCTTGTTTTGACGAGTTGTTCTTGTAGCGATCCGATAACCTCGCCGTGGTCTTTGGACGGATAAGTCTGAAATCTACCCGTTGGTTTGTCTTTGTTGTGTGGATTTGTGCCTCCATTGTTTTGGCTTGCGTCGGTAAATGGACCATCGCGTTCCCACATTGTGTTTTATCGGGCCTTGTGGGCGTTTGTATCATTGAGAAACCTATTTAAAGACCCTTTGCTGCCCAACTCTTGCCTTTAAACCCTAGCTTTCAAAATCCACCGCCACACCGTCACTGTCGCCAGAACTTGAGCATCATCATCCTACATCTTCTTTAGCGCCTCTCTTGCTTCCGCCACCATGGGAAAGAAGAAAACCACAAGCAAGTCTCAGGCGACCTTCGTGAGACAAGGAATCATCCCTTTCTTTGATCGAAAATCGGAGTTCGTGGCTATGAGGGCTGCTCGAAGGTTTGGCCGGCCCCAACAACAACGAAGACCAATTGCCTTGAGCTCGTTAGCGATGGCTTGATCCAAAGCAAAGTCATCATGAATGGAGGGTTCCGGCGAGCATCGGGTTCCACTCCGGGTCCCGTGAGATTGTCCTTTTCGTTTCTTTTGTCCGCTACGGACTTTGCCTTCTGCTTTCGCTTTCCTTCATCGGTTTCTTATTTATTTCGGGATTAGTCTGAACCACCTAACCCCAAATGCCATTCTCCATCTTTCTATTTTTGTTCATCTTTGCTTTCCTTGAATCCTCCTTCTCTCTCTCTCTTTTTTCGCTTTTCTTTAAATCTGAAACCTCAACCCCGCCGTGAAGAAACCAGCGTTCTTGGCGGTTAGGGATTCGCCGCCAGTGGTCTCAAAATTAAGTTTTTGACTATGACCGTCGATTCTCAGTAAAAGATTGGCGTCTTAGTGGTGGTTTCTGTTGCCAATTTAATCCTTCCTTGCCATTCATCCCGGATCTGGTCACATGGTGAATGACCGATGGACAAGAAACTTGAATCGCTTCTTGAGATTCAAGTGATCCAACTCACTCCTTGATAGGATTAGCATGTCAAGAAAGCGGCGGGTTTGACCGGCTTTGGTATCGTTTGAGCTTTCTTACGTCACGGGTTCAGCCCTTGAAAGAGCGGGAGCATCTTGGCTTTGAGTATTTTGGGGCCGAGGATCCTTCACGCATGGTCCCAGCTCTTGAGTCGACCAAAGGAGGAGGTACTCGGCGTCTTCGAAAGATGCCGAAAGGGGTGAGCGCCATTCCCCTATTGCGTCATCCGAGTTCTCAGCCAACAACCCGCCCCAAGCTGTGAGTTGTCTATCTTTTTATTTGAGTACTTTATGCACTCTAGCTACGTTTGTTCTTGCTTAGCTTTTCTTTGTCTTGGTGTTTTATCCTTTTTCGCAGGGAGTTTGGGTGGAACTTTGTCGACCCGGTCTCTCCTGACGCTTTCCCTGCCGTGGCGGAGACTGGTGATAGACTTGCTGGGACTTCTACAATTAGTAAGTCCCAAACCTCTACCGCCCTTCCTGGGGTTTCTTCCGGATTTGTTGATGTATATGAAGAATATGTTCCTCGTCTAGTCCTCGCGCCCTCGCAGTTGTCCCGAAGAGGGGAGAACGGATGGGTCTTCATCTGCCTCGCCTGTCTCCAAGAAGCCTCGCAAACCAAGTACTCTCTCAGGTAGTCCAGTTGTTGCTAGCATGCTCTTAGGTGAGCTCATTTAATGCTCTTTGTTCTTTTATTTTCTTGTCTCTCTCATGATCCGATTACTTTTTATCCTTTTTTCAAAGAGTGCTCTGCTTTCCTTGGTCGAGGATGAAGAAGATGATGAAGTAACCCTCATCATGCTTGTGGTGAGTTGCTTTTCATATTCTGTTGCATTGAATTTCTCTTCTTTGTCTTGACCTTTAGTATTGATCTTTTGAAGTAATCGGAGGCCGGGTGTGAGCTCTTCCGAGGCTCCCGTGTCGACCTCTTCTGAAACTCCGATGTCGAGTTCTTTGGAAGCCCCAGATCTTTGAGTTCTACCGTGTCTCAGCCACTGCTCCTTCCAGCTGCTCCATGCCGGCTATTCCGCCTCGTCGCCGGGTGGCGGGGACGTTTTACCGTCGTGGTTCCTCCCATGAGGCCTTCTCTTAACCCGTGAAGAAGAGAGTGGTTGGGTGAGTAGATTATAGCTTTATCTTTTGGCTTTTATTTTCCTTCATCCGGTTCTTATCGGTGTTCCTTTTATCACTTTTCGTTGTTTCGTCTTCTCTCATTCCTTCATCGACTTGTTCTCTCGCCTCCCGCCGTTCCAACGAGTTCTCGAGCCTCGTGATTCACACATTTCTGCTGATGAAGTTGCTATGGGGGCTTCAGAGCTACTGGCGGTTATTCTTGTTTTGGCCGCTCCGAGGTGATCAGCCGTCATGTGCCACGGGTCCTTCCGAGGGTTTGACTCGGCTTCCTCGAAGGTTGCTTTGGTCGCTCCTTCTTCGCTCCATCCAGCTTCTCCTTCCCTTCTCTCGCTTCGGGCGGTCCTTCTTCTTCCGATGACGTGGTGCAACAGATTCGATGCCACCCATCGATTGTCGAGTGACCGCAGCACTGGGAGCTTGTCGACCCTAGCGACTTCTTTTGGTGAAAAGCTCCAGTAGGTTTCTATCGCCGTTCTTTTTTTGCATGCTCGTTTTCCTCCGCCTTACGCCTTGTTTTTCTTTGTCTCTTTTGGCTCAGGTCTTTCTCCCGTGATCATTCTAGCTTCTTTTCTCATCTGAAAAATGAGAGAAAGTTGTCTTCTGAGGTGGACGCGTTCTAAAAGCCGATCTTGACCTTCTCCGGCTGAGTTGGAGATGAACGTCAAATGCACCAAAAGGAGGAGAAAACCCTTCGTGCCCGGTAGTAGAGAGACGGAGACCGGCGGCGGAGACTATGAAGAATGAATGCAAAGGTGCTGCTGGTTCTGCTGTTTTTCTTGTATTTTGATTTCTTTTTTTTCGCTGACTTGTTCTTGGGTGTCTTGTCTAGTTCTCCGAGCTGAGAAGCTGAAGCTCTCGGAGAGCATCGATGAAATGAAGGCTCTAGTCCGCTCTAGTCATAATAAGGCTGAGGAGGTAATTACTCATGCTGAGGAAGAACTTGCCCTTGCTAAGCTGATTAGGCGCGGAGCTGATAGAGATCTTGTGCAGGCCCAAAGAACTATTGAAAGCTTGACCGGAAGTCAAGACGGCCATTGAAAAATTGGAACGTTCTGTGGAAATCTTTTCGTTCAGTAGCCGATGTTCTCCGGACTCCAGCGGACGACGGGCAATCTTGGGCGCAGTTCATTCCCCGGATTCCGACTCGTTTCCAAGAATTTGCGAAGAAGTGTGCCCAAGTATGTACCAAGAATGTGCTAGCCCAGGTCCGGGTCCTTGCTCCAGAGGTGCCTCTGTCCAAGATAGCAGAGGAAGCTGAAAGCCAAGAATACCTTGACGCCGTTGAGAGGATGGAGCCTGAGGTCGAAGGTTTAGCCAGTAGGGTTGTAGAAAGTCTAAATATTGACATTTCCCTTCCTGATGATAATGCCTGATCTGATTGACCAGCTTCTTGTAAAGCTTCTTGTAATATTACACTCCTCTTTAAATGAAGATTCTTTGTTTTCGTTGATGTATTCTTTGCCTGGGTGTGGTCGAAGTTACTTGTCTTGCTGAGTATTTTGTCCCATTTTCGTTTCTGCTCCACAAAACAACTCTATGTTATCCCGACGAGACCCTCGATTTGTCGAGTGCTTTGTCCGCTACCGTGACTTGTTAGATGTAAATCTTTGTGTTGACACCATGCTATGAAAAAATGACTTCGGCATAGAATGTTGCCTTTTGAGTGGCGCTTGTACTTTTCTCGGAAAAAAGTATTCCTATCTGGATGTAGCCCCGAGCCTCTTGCTTTTCTCGAACGAAGAGTTTGGAGGGTCTTTGGAGTTCGATTTGGTTGACTAGTTTTGGCCTCATCGGCGGGCTCAAGCGTCTTTTCAGCTATTTTGCTCTCGGCCGGGAAGCTCAGGCGTGTTTTCAGCCATTTTGCTTTTTGTTTCGGGTGTTAGCTTTTAGCTACCCTCATCGGCGGGCTCAAGCGTGTTTTCAGCTATTTTGCTCTCGGCCGGGAAGCTCAGGCGTGTTTTTAGCCATTTTGCTTTTTGTTTCGGGTGTTAGCTTTTAGCTACCCTCATCGGCGGGCTCAAGCGTGTTTTCAGCTATTTTGCTCTCGGCCGGGAAGCTCAGGCATGTTTTCAGCCATTTTGCTTTTTGTTTCGGGTGTTAGCTTTTAGCTACCCTCATCGGCGGGCTCAAGCGTGTTTTCAGCTATTTTGCTCTCGGCCGGGAAGCTCAGGCGTGTTTTCAGCCATTTTGCTTTTTGTTTCGGGTGTTAGCTTTTAGCTACCCTCATCGGCGGGCTCAAGCGTGTTTTCAGCTATTTTGCTCTGGGCCGGGAAGCTCAGGCATGTTTTCAGCCATTTTGCTTTTCTTCTTGGGTAAACAACTCGTTGGAAGTCATGATAAGACATGCTGTGGATGAATATCATCTTTATTGATCATGAATATGAACTAATACATATGTTGTCGAAGAATATCGTCTTTCGTCGATTTTGAATGTTGGTCCCTTGTGGCTTGCATATCTGTTTTATCTTGAGTTGTTTTTACGCGTAGAATCTTCTTAGCTGGCTGATGTGCCATGTATTGCTGACTTCTTTTCCATCTTCGGTTATTAACTTGTATGTGCCTGGTCCGGTGACCTTTGTGACAATGAACGGACCTTCCCATGGACTGAGAAGCTTATGTCGTCTGTCAGGTCTTTTGTATCCTTCTTAGTACTAAGTCTCCAACTTGTAGTGATCGAGGATGGGTACTTTTGTTGTAGTGCCGCCTTAAACCTTGTAGGTATCTCGGCCGATTGGAGGGTAGCATTTACTCGACTTCTTCCGAGTCATGTCGAGTTCTAATCTTCTTGTTTGTTCTTCTTCTCCTTCATCGTATTGTTATATCTTTGGTGATGTACAGATCAAGTCGGCCAGCAAAAGATCTGACTTCGATCCGTAAACTAGGAAGGAGGGTGAATGGCCCGTTGCTCGCTTATTTGAGTTCGTAGCCCCCATACTACTTTTGGTAATTCTTCAATCCATTTGGACCCATAGTCAACTAGTTCTTCGTATTATAACCTTGGTTTTAATCCGGCTAGTATGAGTCCATTGGCCCTTTCTACTTGTCCATTGGCTTCGGATGTGCAATGGACGCATAGTCTATCTTGAAACCACAGTCTTGTGCCCAACTTACAATTCAGAGTTTGTGAAGGAGAGCCTAGATCTGTGATGATTCGATTGGGCATGCCAAAGCGGTGCGTAATTTCTTGGATGAATTCGATTGCTTTGGTTGCGCTTATATCATGATGTGGGTTTGTATTCAATCCACTTGGTGAACTTGTCGATTGCCACAAAGATGTACTCGAAGCCGCCCTTTGCTTTCTTCTGAGGTCCCACTTGATCCAAATTTCCAAAGGAAAAAAGGCCAGCGGGTGGGATGCGAGATAAGATTGTGAGTCGGCACATGGGCTTGTTTTGCAAACATTTGGCAACCTTTGCATTTTCTCGACAAGTTCTTCTGCGTCTTTTTTAGAGCGGTTGGCGAAGAGAATCCGGTGCGAAATGCTTTTCCAACCAAAGGTGTCCTTGAAGCGGCATGATTTCCGCAGACAACTTTGAGTGTATCTCGTCTAGGATCTCTTTGCCTTCCTCAAATGAAACACATTTCGAGAGTACTCCCGATGATGTTTGCTCTTCTCAGTAGAGTCTATCTCCTACTAAACGTAGTTTTTGCTTCTGCGAACAACTTGGGTGGCTTCCGCTTTGTCTGCTTTGGTAATTTATTTTCTTTGATATAGTCGATGAAAACTTGGGTCCATGAGGTGTTGATTACCAAGATCTGAACGCCTTTAGCTTTGAATTTCGTTGGATGTCTCACCGGGTTGTTTGATAGAGGGAACTGATAGCTCTTGTATAAATACGCCGGGTGGAACCTTTGCTCTGTCTGATCCGAGCTTGGCAAGGACATCTGCTTCAATGTTGGAATCAGTACGTGTAAAATTTCTAATCCTTGGAAATATTTTTCAAGTTTCCGTATTTCAAAGACAATGAAGCACCCATGTTTTCTTTTGTGCAATCCCAATCTTTGTTTACTTGGTTGATGACTCTTCTTGGAATCGCCATATACGAGTAATCTCTTTATTCCGAGGGTAATTGCCACTCGTAGCCCGTGGATGAGGGCTTCATATTCTCGCTTCGTTATTTGTAGCTTGCCATAATATCTGAAGGACGTACTTGAGTTGTTTTCCTTCGGAGAAATGAGGAGAACGCCTGCACCGCTCCGCCTAGTTTGAGCGACCCATCAAAGTACATCTTCCAAAGGGTCAAGGATTGTATCGATAAAGGTCTTTGAATCTCATCATCCACTCGGCCACAAAATCGGCAAGGGCTTGAGATTTGATTGCTTTCCGTGGAGTGAAGTCGATGTTAAGAGATCCAAGTTCAACTGCCCACTTTGATATGCGTCCTGTCGCATCTCTATTGTGTAAAATGTCTCCGAGCGGGAAGTCTGTCACCACGGTAATTTTGTGGCTTTCAAATAGTGGCGAAGCTTCGTGAGAGGTGATAAGTAGGGCGAGAGTAGTTTTTGTACATGCGGTACCGGATTTTGATTCGAGACAATACTTGACCGATGTAGTACGGGTCGTTGTACTTTATACACACGCCCTTCTTCTTCTCTTTCTCGACTATTGTCGTCTTGACTCTGATAGTAGTCGCCGCAATGTATAGCATCATGTCTTCATCTTTCCTTGGGGGTGTGAGAATTGGTGGGGATGTGAGATATGCCTTAAGTTTCTTGAAAGCTTCATTCGACCTCCTTTGTCCATTCAAACTTGTCTGCCTTCTTTAGTAGTTTAAAGAAGGGTAACCCCTTTTCTCCAAGTCTTGATATGAAACGATTGAGGGCCGCCATGCATCCAAGTTAGTTTTTGAACATCTTTGATACTCCTAGGTTGCCCCATTTCTCATTATAGCTCGAATTTGCTTGGTGTTGGCTTCAATCCCACGCAGACTGACCAAAAATCCGAGTAGTTGCCCTGAAGGAACTCCGAATACACATTTATTTGGGTTCAATTTCCATCTCCATCTCTTCAAGTTTTCAAATGTTTGCTTTAAATCTTCAATCATGGTGTCTGGGTTCTTTGTTTTCACCACTACATCATCCACGTATGCCTCCACATTTTCACCGATTTGATCTCCAAGGCAAGTTTGTATAGCTCTTTGGTATGTGGCACCAGCGTTCTTTAGTCCAAACGACATAGTTTTGTAACAGTAAGCACCAAACGGAGTAATAAAAGAAGTCTTGCTCTGGTCTTGTTCTTTTAATGCAATCTGGTGATACCCTGAATAGCAATCGAGAAAGGATAATAGTGCACAGACCCATTTGTTGAGTCGACTATCTGTCAATGCGTGGTAGCCCAATGGATCTTTTGGGCAATGTTTGTTTTGATCCGTGTAGTCGGCCTTTATACGCCTTTCGTCTGTGTTCTTCTTTTGCATAAGGACCGGGGTTTGCTAGCCACCCGGATGAAGGATTTCTCCGATGAATCCGGCCGCCATCGGTTTTGTGATTTCTTTTTTAATCGTGACTTTTTGTCGTGTGAGAATCGTCGTAGCCGTTGCTTTACAGGCTTGGAGTTTTCATTAACATCAATTCTATGCTCACCAACTCTCTTGGGACACCGGCATGTCGGCCGCTTCCAGTGCGAAGATATCTTTGTTGTCCCAAGAAAGTTGGTGAGCGCGAAGTTCTATATTTTGCCGAGAGGTGAGCACCGATGGTTGCTTTGTCTTGGAGGTATCGCCAGTGCCCAAATCGATTTGCTTGATGTCGGCTTCTTTTGGTGGTGTGATGATGCTGGGCTTTTTAGCCGGTATTTCTAATTCTTCTTGTCTTATCTCCGCAGCAATTGTGGCTATTTGTTTTCTCCCATTGTCGGCCTGTGCTTTTGTCGCAATTTGGATTGCCTGAACGTCGCAGTCAAAAGCACGCTTCAAATCGCTTCGAAGAGAAAGGATATCGTTGGGTCCTGGCATCTTAAGCAATAAGTACGGATAATGTGGTATTGCCATGAATTTTGCCGCTGTCAAGTCCGAGGATCGCATGATATGATTTAATCAAGTCTCTGCGACCTCAAATTTGATAAACTCTGTTCGATAGTTCGCAGGAGTTCCAAAAGTGACGGGTAAAGTAACTTGTCCAAGTGGCATGGCTGCTTTGCCGGGTACTATTCCGTAAAAGGGGGTGCTTGTTGGTGTAATCATCCCAGCGAGTTGTAGTCCCATCTTCCTTAGTGTTTCTGAAAAGATGATGTTGAGTCCAGCTCCCCCATCAATTAGTACTTTGGTGACAGTCATACCGGCAATAGTTGGGTCTAAGACTAGTGGGTAATGGCCTGCGTTCTCTACGCTAGTCCATTGGTCTTCTCTTGAAAATTGGATTGGATATTGTGACCAATTGAGATATCTTGGTGTAGCCGGTTCTGCCGTCATGATAGTCCGTAGTGCTAGTTTTTCTTGACGTTTGCTTGTGCAATCTGGGGCCCCTGAGAAGATCACTGCTACCGTTCCCCTAGGTTTTTGAAATCCCTTGTCCTCGTGGTTGTCTTCATCTTTCTTGTGATTATCCTCTTTGGTGTTCTCCTTACTGTCTTTTCTCGTGTATCGATCATTGAAAGTGTAGCAGTTTCCGATGGTGTGTCTCCCGTTAGGGTGTAACGGGCAACGTATGTTTTCAATGTCATCATATCTTCTGGGTTTGGAAAACTTCTTTGATTTGTCGGCCATTGCCACGGTATTGTCTGGTCTACGCTTTCTTTCTTGATGTCTGCTATTTCGATGATTTTGCCTATCCGGGTTGTCTTGGTTGCTTCTATCCGGGAACCTTTCTCGTGTTTTTTCTTCTGCAGTAATCATTTTTTCTCTTGTTAAATGAATTCTTCATTGTTTCTCGGATTTTCTTTGCAGAAGTCTTGAAATTGCCACCTAGCCATGATTTCGTGAGAGAAAGCTTCAATTACTTCTCGTTCGGTGATGTCATGCACTTGAGCCCGTAGTTCACCGAATCGCCGATAGTAATTTCTGAGACTTTCGCCCCCCTTTTGTTTGAGTCCTTTCAGTTCGGCATGAGTGATCGGGTGTGTGATGATACCTACGAAATTTTCACAGAAAGCTCTTTGCAAGTCTTCCCAAGTTCTGATCGATCCTGGGTTCAATTTATCGAACCATTGGAGGGGCATCGCTTCCAGTGCCATGGGAAAGAACAAGGTTTTGATATCATCGTCTCCTTCGGCTAGTTCAATTGATTGTGAATATATTCTGAGCCATTGTCTTGGTTTGGTTTTGCCATCATACTTGGAGTGATTAGACGGTTTGAATTTGTGAGGTAATCGTACTGATGCCAACCTGTTTGCAAAACAGGGGAATCTGTCATGCGTTCCGGCTTCCTTGAATTTAGATTCGGCTCCTTCTTCTGGCCAAGTGTTGTTTTGATGGGAATAATTCTGCGAGGCTGTCTGGGTAGGCCCTCTACTCCTGGTCTTCCTTGGTTGTTCAAATTGATGGCCCCGACTATATTCCCTCCTACTTTCTCCGTTATGGCTTCCGCCTGGTCCAAGTCTTTCAAAAGCGGACTTCCTTTGATTTTGATCTTCTTGCCTGTGGGTTGTTGATCTGGCGGGTAGTCTTGATCGGGTTCTCTCTTCATGCGTTCTTGGGATCGTTGACCGGAGCAAGTCCTGGAGCTGTTCGTACTTCTCTCCATGATGTGAAGTTGCCCTGAGTTCTTCTAATGCTTCTCGAATCTTATCGTAAGGCGTACTCACTGTGCGTCTCTCTTCGGCCTCTTGTTGTGATTTTCTTTTGTCGTATTCACCAATTCGACTCGTATCTCGGTCCAGCTTCTCTCTGTTGTCGGCGCGGTGTTTTTGGCGCCCTTGTTTCAACTTGTTTTTCCTTTCTCTAGCTTTGTCTCGACTCTCGGTTTCTCCATCGTAGCCACGAGCAAAGGGTGATATGTTGGATTCGATTCATCGATGACCACATCGGGTGCTTCGGGGTTTAATGGTGACCGAGGATGTTGAACCATGAGCACTTCCGATGCGTGAGCCGTTCCGATTATTGTTGTTAGTTTTCATCTTGCCGGAGTTCTTGATGACTTCAGTATGCGCCTCAACGTCGTAGATTGAGTCTCCCTCTTGGTAAGGTAGAATAGCTATTGTTGTTGTGCCGACTAGTTGGGTTCCGCTATCCTCAGGAACGGATCCTGGCCAGTGGATGATACAGTCTTGCGATGTTATCATTAGTACGAGACCCTCCTGAGCTCCTGTCAGTGGTATCCCAAGTGTTGATTTGAAAGACCTTTCAAACTGTCCCTGATAGGATTTTGTCGTGTTGTCGAGCCCAAATGGAAAAGAACTCGGCCTTTTGAAAGAATTCTGAGGGTAATCCGAGTTGTTTTGGGTTGTGCTCTGGAATCTTGCCAAAAAGGAACTCGACTTCTTGAAACCACTCGAGTAGGACTTCATCTCGGATACGGAGCTTGAATTCGAGTCGGATACGTGTAGCCGTGGAATCTTATTCGAATCGGGTATTATGGGCTGCGTGAATCTTCTGATGAGCTGATCCGTCGTAGTTGTCGAAATAGAGGATTCTTCATGATGATCCGGATCTTTGAGGAGATGACTTTGAAGCTTGCCGTAGTTGTCCGCCTCGCAGATCCACGAGCCGAAGATGAAAATCGATCCCGTCGGGAAGATCATGTTATTGAGGTCCATCGAGGTCTCGGATGCAAAGTCGCCGAAGTCCCCTACCTGGCGCGCCAGCTGTCGATGTTTTACCACCGATAGCCTGCCACAGGGGTACCGTGGCAGTATCGTTCGGGCTTCGGCGTATACTGAACTCGATGGTAAACGCAAGAGACAGTCGATTTATCCTGGTTCAGGCCCTCGATCGTAGATCGAGTAGCGACCCTACGTCCAGTCAGCGTTTGCCTTTTGCGTTGGATTGATTATGAAGTGTTATGTTGTACAATTGTCCTCTTTCTTTCAGGAGCCCTGCCCTCCTTTATATAGTCAGGAGGCTAGAGTCCTAGTCGGTTTACAATGAGATTTCCTAGTAGGATTACTTAATAGTTCTATTACTAAGATTACATAGGAAGAATCCTAGTTGAACTAGATCTTCTCTCTCTCTTGCGGGGTATCCTGTGGGTCCCGCATCGACAGGTACCCCTCCTCTCATAACACACACTCCACTTGAGCAACACCTCACTCCCTCAGTCTCTAGTAGTAGCTTTACTTTCTTTTAGTATTTTAGAGCAAGGCAAAGCTACCTTGGAAAGCTTGGCTCCTTAGAAGAAGTTACCTTTGGGTATGAATAGAAATATGAGTTCTTCTAAAGTTATGCTCTCATGATATTTATAGTCATACTTATGAACTAGAGTATAGTTATTGTGTTATAATCTTGATATATGAACTAGTCTATAGTTTGTGTATCATGAGAGTAGCACACTTAACTTTATGCTTAAACACTCATATAACTTATATAATCGGAATTAGAGCTAAGTTGAGGTGGTAGTTCATTGTGCCGTCAGGTGTGCCCAAGTCCTTTACCTGTCGATCCGTAGGGTCGGGGACCTAGGGGGATTTGGGTAGTTTCTGTATACGCAAGCATGGTGCTTAGGTATAGAGAGACAGGTGAATGCATTGTCCCTTTCCACGGTTGAGGTGTACACGGCAGGTGGTGATAGCCTGTCCGTCCCTTGTAATCCCCCATGTTCGACTGGGGTGCAGGAGTCTAAATTGTCACATGAGGTTGCTGGCAGACCAGTACTCGGTGGCCTCTCGACCTGCTTCACACGTAGCCCTAAAACTAATTATGTAATTTGTATGATCATTAACTATTCTTTGTATGACTATACTAGACCAATGCCTGCTCGACTTAGGATTATTCTTTTATTCTTTCTTTTCTATTTTATCCTTTGAGGAATGCCATGTGTGTGTCCACTATCTTGAAATCACCATTCTTACCCCTGTTCTAAACATTGGTGTACTTGCAAGCATTATTATTGAAGTTCATATCCATACTAGACTCTTAATCAAATGCCTTTCTTTGGGAAAATATAAATAACGATACCCTGAATACTTCCGGGTGAAATGCTACAGTGATAGCTTCGTGCGCTTGCGGATAAATGTCTAAAATTGTTAAGGAACTATCAAGGCTATTACTTAGTGGCATTGCTAAATATTAGTGATGACACTAAGAAATACCAACAAGCACTTCTGGCGCCGTTGCTAGGGATACAAACCTAGTAGCTATGCTAAGAAGCACCAACAAGCATTTCTGGCGCCATTGCCGGGGAAGGCATATTGATTAAAGAATCTAGTAGGACATGTTTATGATAATATGCATGTAAGGTAGCCATTGTTTATGCAGGCTAACTTTGCTTGTTTTCTCCTGTTGTGGATGAAAACAGGATAGTGTATGACCGGTTTCGACCGGCCGAACAACTACACTCAAAATCTAGAGGCACACCTAAGGAAGAAACGGTCTCATGCTGCTTCTTCTGCTACTCTTCTGATAGTCGAATCAGTCACCCCTGCACCATCCACTACTCCAATCATGGCCAAGACCCTCTGTGACTACTCCACCCCCATTGTTGCCAACGTGCCCATTGGCCCCGCTGTTAACATTGGGGATGGGAACTTTGAGCTCCGTACCGGCCTCATCACGATGGTGCATGGTTTGCCTAGCGAGGACGCAAACACACATCTCCAACACTTCCTTGAGTTGTGCGACACCATCATCATCAAGGACATCGCACCTAAAAGCATCAGGCTCCGCTTGTTTCCCTTCCCCTCATGGGGAAGGCGAAGCAGTGATTTTATAAGGAAAAGGAAGCTGTCAAGACGTGGGACAAATGTTCCGCGACGTTCCTCGCCAAGTTCTTCCCCATGGGCAAAACCAATGCCCTGAGGGGACGAATTTCGAACTTCCAGCAAAGCTCTAAGGAAACCATTCCCGAGGCATGAGAAAGGCTGCAGGACTACATCCAAGCATGCCCGCACCACAGGATTGAAAACTGGTTTGTGCTCCAAAATTTTTATGATGGATTAATACCCATGTGTAGGGGCCACCTCGATGCTGCTGCTGGAGGCACCTTCCTTTCCCTCACCATTGATGGAGCCATGGCTCTCATCAATAAAATGGTGTCGAATCAAAGCTGGGGGGAGGAAAGGAAAACACAAAAAGGAATGCATACCATGAAGGAGACAGATATGCTTTCCGCAAAAATAGATTTATTGATGAAAAGACTTGAGGAACGGGCCCAAGATAAAGACGCTATGATGGGCACCATCCAGGCCATGGACTCACACACGACGTGTGAGGTCTGTGGGAACGTTGACCATTCGGGGAATGATTGCCCCAAAACCCACGAAGAAGCTGCCTTCATCAACAATGGGTTTCACAAACTAGGTAATAATGGGTGGAACAACCAGTCCCGCCCGCAAGGTAATTCGAACTACAATTCAAATTACAATTGGAATCAACTTTCTTTAAAAGATTTGGTACTCGGCCAAGCAAAAATAAATGAAAGTTTAACCAAAAAGCTCACCACCAATTATAAAATCCTAGAAAATATAAACTCTCAGATTGAAGGTTTAACTTCTGCTGTTAAAAATCAAATGAGTTTTAATAAAATGGTAGAATCACAACTAGCTAAAATTGCTGCTGCCATTCCTATTAGTAATGATGGAAAAATTCCTACCCAACCTAAAAATTCATGTGAAAAAGTAAATGTGGTGGTCATGAGGGGTGGTAAGTCCACTCGTGACCCACTAAATCCAAACCATTCTGCAGGAAAAGCAAAACAACGTCAAAAGGTCGAACCTTCAACAACACAAGAAGAAAAAGAAAAAGAACAAGAAGAGGAGACGGCACCAAAAGACTTCGTCGACATCAGCTACCTACCGTTTCCCACAAGGAAACGTAAGCAGGCCGTGGACGAGCAATTCGCTCATTTTGTTGAGATGATCGAGAAGATACATGTAAGCGCCCCCCTCATGGACGTCTTGCATGTACCCTCCTATGCCAAGTACATCAAGGACATCGTCAACAACAAGCGACCACTACCATCCACGGAGGTCGTCAAGCTAACAGAAGAGTGTAGCGCTGCTATACTTGACTTTCCTGAAAAGAAGAAGGATCTTGGGTGCCCCACAATCTCATGTTCCATCGGGATCCAATATTTCGACCAAGCTTTGTGCGACCTTGGAGCTAGCGTAAGCGTTATGCCCAAGGCCATCTTCGATAAGCTGAACCTCACGCAATTGACACCAACACCAATGATGCTTCAGCTAGCCGATTCGACGGTCCACTACCCGGCAAGGATAGCCGAAGATATTTCGGTGAAAATCCGGGATTGCTACATCCCTATCGACTTTGTGGTGCTCGACATGGAGGTTGCAAAAGAATCAACCCTCATCCTTAGGCGACCCTTCTTGAGCACCGCAGGAGCCCAAATTGATGTTGGAGCCAGAGAAATCCACTTCAATATCCATGGTAATGAAGAAAAATTCACCTTTAGGCCCAGGAAGGAGCAATGCTCCATGATTTGTATCAAGTATGGACCGAACCCACAAGGCCTAAAGGAGGTCCATATCCAACCTCAATTGGTGGATAGGCCTATGAAAAGGAACAAAGAAATAAAAAAGAAGCCAGAGCAGAAAAAAGTTAAACAAACAACAAAAGAGAAAATCCCAAAAACCGTTCCCATACCACAAAAGAAGAACAAGTCGGTGTGGAAACCAAAAGAAGAAGCTCCAAAGTCCACCACACCACCAGGAACAAACAAGATGGTGTGGAGGACGAAGAATGGGTAGCCCTCCGCATCCACTTCTCCTGGATCGGGCGCTCCATCAAGCAAGAATTAAACGGGGAAGGGTCCTACTCATTGGACCTTAAAAGGTGAATCCTTGCCAAAGGTAAATTGGTAGTTATCTTTTATAATTATGCTAAAACTTTGAATTCTTAGTTTATGCGTTAATAAGTTCAAAAATAAGATAAAACACATATATAAAAATTTGGCTTTAATTTACTTTTGTGTTGAATCCTAGCTGTCTTCCCATGTTCTATACAAAGTATATTTTGGTTTGAGGCATGGTTAGTGTACGATCATGTCTTCATAGTTTTTTTTAAATAAGCATAGTGCTTAGGTTAATTAGCCTACCTTGATCAAATATTTAATCATTGAACCAAAACTGCTAAGTGTAGACGATGGTTGAAATAAACAACATAAATTTTAGCAAACCAAAGTTTACCTTTTGTCTCCATTAAATAAAACCTAGCATTCGTCTGACGTTTTGCATGAAGTAAGCTTTGACACAGAGTATGGGTTCTGGTCGACCATACTTTTGTAGACTCTTTAAATTAAGCAAGGTGCTTAGGTTAATCAGTCTATCATGATCAATACGCTAGCTTGATCATTGTGCCAAAACTACTAAATACAAACGTTGGTTGATACACTAAATAAAATTAAATAAATTGCCTTAGAGTCGTTACACACCGTAGGCAACGAGCAATCTTGGGGGAGGACCCCCGTAGAGGTAAGTACTATCTTTTATTTTCCGCATTTTAATTTTTGCATTATTTATTTTTTGCATTTATTTAATTATTAGCATTTAAAAAATCGAAAAATAGAAAATCTAAAAAAAAGAAATATGATAAAAACAACAAAAATATATATTCCACTCTCATATGTATTTTAGGAATGTTTAGTTTCTCTTTTATTGAAATGATGAATAGTTGCTCTGTCTATAATTCATCTGTGCCTAGGTTGTAACTTAGTATTCCCCAAGATTTAAGTTTGTTGGCTAAAATGTCTCATCCTAAGACTTGAAACTTGTGAGTTGCAAAAGCATGATCATTTTCTAAGTTGTTGCAAGTTATGATATGGTAAATGGAATATGCTACGACTTTATTCTAAGAGAAGCTTGACATCCGGAGTTTTCATTTAAAAATGCTAAAATCAAAAGTTCCTCAATAGTTATGAATTCTTACCACGGCCATATGACAATATTCAAATTCAAAACCCTAGTCATATGCTACTTACATTCACATTGAGTTTTGTGAAATTGTTGTGACCCTTGTTGAGATTCTTGTCATGCACCCATAATCAAGATTCATGTACACCCACAAATAAAATGCTAACTCTTACGCTGAGAGTTACGCAAAAACATATTTTTTCATCCACCTAAAAAAAACTCCATTTATTTGTCATGAGTCTTTCTCTCTAAAGTTTTCATATGCCAAAAAGAAATATGGGGCTATGCTTAAAAAAAAGAGACACATGAAGCTCTCAAAATTGAAAAAGAAAAGAAAAAATGGAACACATGAAGGTTCCAAGTGTTGAAAAGAGAAAAAAATAAAGATAGCCCATACTTCCAAGGCAATAATCAAAAAAGAGAAATTCTTGATCAAAGGAGTACCAAAAATATTAGGATTAGGAAAATATTCCACACACTTGCACATCTTGATCAAAGTGTATGACTTGCATCTCCTTGATCTGGTTTTTGACTTAGCAATATGCCTCTCATTGATACCTACCTAAAACTCCACTCAAAGCCTTTTAGAGATAGGATGAAAACAAGGCCAAACAATGCCTTGGTGAGATCATACACATTGAACGATAGAGTGAATCATTTGAGAAACTTACATTTTATTTTGCAAAACCTTTAAAAACCTCTGGATAGAAGGTTGATCAAAGAATGAATGATTGGTAATTCTATTAAAACCGTTCTATCTTGCAACCATCTAAGACTTGGAAAAGCAATAGGCCCCACGGGGATTAAGTTAAAAGGGTAGATAGAATGCCAACTTATTTAAATTGAGGGAGAATACTTTGTTATAGGCATGGCACTTGTGAATTATATTCGGCATAGTAGCAACTCCTGATCAACAACCAATAAACTTAGCTATTTGCTCGGGACGAGCAAAGGTAAAGCTTGGGGGATCTTGTTGGCGGTCATTAACGAGCAAATCCTACCACCAACTAAGGCACAAAAAAGAGGAGAAATTGAAAATCTTAAACACATATGCATTTACTATTAACCAAGTTCCACATGTATTTGGAGAACATTATTTTGTAGGTCACAAACACAAATACATGGAATAATTCAGCGAATGGCGCCTTCCGACACTGTTTTACGCAAAGGAACAAGGGAGACGTCCATCAACTTAGTGCAAACTAGGCAAAGCACCACCGGGCTCTAATCTAGGTCCAGCCCAGAGCTTGCCACGCGAAGGCAGTGGCGAGGCGACTCAGTCAGGGGGCGACCGACCTCTAGGGGTGCCGGACCCCCTGCTGGCGCTGCTCAGCCACCCCTTCAACAGGCGGTGGCATGCTCCCATGCTGAGGTGGTGCAGCTCTATCCTCACCAAAAATAGCTTAAGCATCGCCCTTGAGCCCTGTATAAATAGAGGGGTACCCCCCTCTCATAACACACACTCCACTTGAGCAACTCCTTACTCCCTCACTCTCTAGTAGTAGCTTTACTTTCTTTTAGTAGTTTAGAGCAAGGCAAAGCTACCTTGGATAGGTTGGCTCCTTGGAAGAAGTGACCTTTGGGTATGAATAGAAATATGAGTTCTTCCAAAGTTATGCTCTCATATGATATTTAGTCATAGTTATGAACTAGAGTATAGTTGTTGTGTTATAATCTTGATATATGAACTAGTCTATAATTTATGTATCATGAGAGTAGCACACTTAACTTTATGCTTAAACACTCATATAACTTATATAATCGGAATTATAGCTAAGTTGAGGTGGCGGTTCATCGTGCCGTCAGGTGTGCCCAAGTCCTTTACCTGTCGATCCGTAGGGTCAGGGACCTGGGGGGATTTGGGTAGTTTTTGTATACGCAAGCGTGGTGCTTGGGTATGGAGAGACAGGTGAATGCATTGCCCCCCTTGTAATCCCCCATGTTCGACTAGGGCGTAGGAGTCTAAATTGTCACATGAGGTTGCTGGCAGACCAGTACTCGGTGGCCTCCCGACCTACTTCACACTTGGCCCTAAAACTAATTATGTAATTTGTATGATCATTAACTAATCTTTGTATGACTATACTAGACCAATGCCTGCTCGACTTAGTATTATTCTTTTATTCTTGCTTTTCTATTTTATCCTTTGAGGAATGCCAAGTGTGTGTCCACTATCTTGAAATCACCGTTCTTACCCCTGTTCTAAACATTGGTGTACTTGCAAGCATTATTATTCAAGTTCATATCCATACTAGACTCTTAATCAAATGCCTTCCTTTGGGAAAATATAAATAACGATACTCTGAATACTTCTGGGTGAAATGATACAATGATAGCTCCGTGCGCTTGCGGATAAATATCTAAATTTGTTAAGGAACTATCAAGGCTATTACTTAGTGGCATTGCTAAATATTAGTGACGACGCTAAAAAATTCCAAGCACTTCTGGCGCCGTTGCTAGGGATACAAACCCAGTAGCTATGCTAAAAAGCACCAACAGCTTCCCTTTCGTTCGAGCTACTCACGGCTATAACTACGAACCGTCCCCTTCCTTCCTACTGAGAGAGTGAGAAAATGGGAGGAATTTGTAGAGCACCGTGGTCGATGGTTGGCAGCGTCTTTTCCATAGGCTGGTGCTAGAAGGTGACTTGCGAGTAGTGGAGGATGAGATATCATGGAGGCTGGCTCCATGATCATGCAACCTAGGTTTTACTTGTGCCTGTGTGGCACAAGCATCCGCGATGGCTGTTGATCAGGGGAAGGTTCGCCCCTCTGCCACGAGCCATCAGAGTGTGCAGGCAGTGAGCCCGTTCTTCGGCGAGAATGTTCGTCGCTCCCTGGCCGCTGAATGATGGACCTAGCACACCGTTTGTCACTATGCCTAGTCATGGCATCATGACGACACGGCGAGATGTTCTGCGCTGGGGGCTGGTTCACCCTTCTCTCCTCCCTGTGTTCTTCAGTCTCAGGGGGCCGCGATGCTGCGAGGGGACCTTTAAGTTGTTCTTTTCCACCTTGTCCGACCACGCTTGCAGCTCGCACCCCTAGTGGCGCCATCCTGGAGGTGGTGTTGGGGTTTTCCCTTTCTTGTCTTTCATGGTTTGTCCACACGTGTAATGCCCATACCCATGGAATAGAATTTTCGAACTTTATATTCCTACCTCGAGGTCATGCTGAGTGCCCAAGACGCGAGGTCTGGTTATAGGGCTTTGTTCCTAAAATTGGGTCTTTTGTGTAGGTGGTCGACCTTCCTTCTTGTGGGATGGAAAAAATTGCCCTCGACGCGAAAGACCTTGCTTCATTTGTGCTTTGGCCTATTTGGCCCAAGTCTCCCCGTTCGCTGATCGGGTTATTACCTCATCCCCGAGTGGTAGTGTGATCACGGGTGTTTCCCTCTGGCCAAAAGTTGACACCTAGGCTCGAGCGGGCCCAGACTGTGCACGCTTGGATCATGGTGAAGTTGTTCTTGCACGGGGTTTGGCGCTGCCTCGTGAAGAGGGCATTGTCGCAAGCCCCGAGCATCCGAGTGACCATCCATGAGGGGTCGTTGACCCCTATTGGTTTGTCGGTTTTAGGTCATGGATCTAGGATCCTGAAAGGGGCTTGTCGCAGGGACTTGGCCTTGCTTGTTTTGGGATCCCCGGCGGCCTCCTGGGTCGCTGCGGCCTATTTTTCAGTCAATTTTAATTTTGCCCCACGCGGGGAGAGGCATGTCCACCATAACCATGCGGTCGGAGCGGTGCTCCTTGTTAGGGTTGATGGGTAATTTGAGCGGGACCCGATATCCTCCCCAATCGATGTGGAGTTCGGCTATGCCTCGTCGAGAGATGTCCCATAAATCATCGGCCGTTAATCCTGTTGGTCTCCAACCGCCTCTGTAGCGGCCAGAGGGCAAGATGCCTCCCCCTAGAGGGGGTCAACCTAGGAGACTTTGAAGTAGATGACTCAAACATAGAGAGAGATGGTCATGTGGTTCTGCACCACCGATTAGAGCCATGGGGCCCTCCTCCTCCCTGCCCCTACCCCTTTGTGGCCATGAGTCCTTCTAAGGACCGGCTGGAAAGATGAGTTCCTAGATACGACGTGAGATCATGGACGTGGTGGGTCGCACTGCACGTGGAATCTAGGAATTGTTGCCTCCCTAGTGGCTGCATGGCTTAACGGTGACTACTTACCCGAGGGGTAAGAAAAGGTTGCGTAGGAAATTAAGGAAACGAACAAGGAGGTGTAGGTCTTACATGTGCTCTGCCCGCCGCTTCTTCATTCCTTTCCCTTTGTCTTGTCCGCTAGGGCCATTCCTGTCTATGACCTTTTTATAGAAAGGTTAGTTTACCAATTCATGAGGATAGGTGGGTTAATATATGTTTGAAAAGAAGGGCTAAGGATAGAATCTGCGTAGCTGCTCAATGTTCCAGGAGTTGGTGTTGATCTCACTGGCATTGTTCATTAGTCGGTAGGATCTTGGGCGAATGATTTCAGTGATGATGAAGGGTCCTTCTCTGGGTGGCGTCAGCTTATGCACGTCCTTGGTGGTCTGGACCCATCTTAGGATGAGGTCGTCCACCTAAAACGCTTGCTCTCGGACATTCTTGTTGTGGTATCTCTGTAGCACTTGCTGGTACTTCACAGAGCGGAGGAGTGCTATCTCATGAGCTTCATCCATTTAGTTGAGCATGTCTTGTTGATCCTTCTCAGCTTTGGCTTCATCATATGCTAGGACTCGAGGTACTCCGTAGTCGAGGTTAGTCGATAAGATGGCTTCGGCGCCGTACACCATGAAGAACGGTGTGAAACTGGTGGATTGGTTTATAGTCATTCTCAAGCCCCAGAGCACGGCCGGTACCTCCCCCTCTCATCACCCCACAAATTTGTCGAGCTTGTCAAAGATACGGGGTTTAAGGGCCTAAAAGATCATGGCGTTCGCACTCTCCACTTGGCCATTGGTTCATGGGTGAGCGACGGAGGCCCAGTCGACTCGAATGCTGTAGTCGTCGCAAAATTGGAGGAATTTCTTCCCGGTGAAGAGCGTGCCATCATCGGTGATTATGGAGTTTGGGACTCCAAATCTGTATATGATGTCAAGGAAGAACTCCACTGCGTCTTCGGATCTTACTGTTGTTATAGGTTTAGCTTCAATCTATTTGGTGAACTTGTCGATCGTCACCATAAGGTGGGTGTAGCCCCCAAGTGCTCTCTTGAATGGCCTGAGTAGGTTGAGCCCCTAGGTCATGAAGGGCCATGTTGATGGTACGGTTTGCAGCTCTTGCGCGGGTAGGTGTGTTTGCCATGCATAGAACTGACATCCCTCACAGCTTTGTACGGTTTGTTGAGTGTCTACAACCGCCATGAGCCAGTAAAAGCCTTGTCGAAAGACCTTCCTAACCAGCACTCTGGGCGCTGCGTGATGTTCGCAGATTCCTGCGTGGGCCTCCTACAATATTCGTTGCCCTTCTTCTTGTGAGATGCATCTCTGGAGAATTCCTAAGGTGCTACGCTTGTAAAGGATGTTTCCTATGATCATATGGGATTTGTAGTGCCTTGCTAGGCGCCACGCCACCGTTAGGTCATCAGGTAAATTCCCCTATGCTAAATATTCTATGAAGGGCATGGTCCAATCTGACCTAGTGTGCGTCGCTGCTCGGTTGATTGCCATCAGGCCGGGAGGGCATGAGGCCTCTAGGTTATGGTGGTGTTCGACTGGCTGGGCGAGCTCTGCCTTGCCAGTCGCTCCCATCGTTTGGTCGTGTGGCTAAAGAGCTTGCACCAATGGTTTGTGCGTGTCATTGCCGAACACTACCGATGTGGCTGGTCCTCGACTTGATGCGATCTTGGCCAAAGAGTCGGCGGCTAGGTTGTCTCATCTAAGGATGTGGTGGAGTTCTAGCCTATCGAATCTTTCTTTGAGTTTTCAGACCTTGTCGCAGTAAGCCACCATCTTGCTGTCGCGACATGACGCTTCTTTCATGACCTGGCTGACGACAAACTTTGAGTCTTCTCTGATGAAGAGGCAGCGGGCGCCAAGCTCAGAGGCGATTCTGAGGCCATGGATGAGGGCTTCATATTCTGCGATGTTGTTGGTGGCCTGAAAGTGAAGTCAGATGGCATACTCCATGCGGTCTCCTGTCGGGGAGATTAGGATGACCCTAGCCCCTGTGCCTATGGCCATGAGCGAACCGTCGAAATATAGCGTCTAGTATTCCTAGCAAGTCAGGGGTGGGGGCGTCTATACTTCGGTCCATTCAACGATGAAGTCCACGAGGACCTGTGATTTGATCACTGTTCTTGGGACATATGTGATGTGGCAACCCATGAGCTTGGTTGCCCATTTGGCCACATGGTCGGAGGCATCGTGGTTCTGGATCACATCGCCGAGCGGGGTGGACACCACGACCGTGATGGGGTGTCGCTCAAAGTAATGCAACAACTTTCATTTAGCAATGAGGATCTTGTAGATGAGCTTCTGGATTTGTGGGTAACGCACCTTAGTGTCCGAAAGAACCTCGTTGATGAAGTATACTGGCCTCTGGATCTTGTGGGAGTGCTCGCCGTCTTCTCGCTCGACGACGAGTGCCATGCTGACCACCTGGCTGGCCGTGGCAATGTAAAGGAGGAGCGGTTCTCACTTCTCTGGTGATACCAATGTGGGGGTTGTTGCTAGGAATGCCTTGAGCTTCTCGAAGGCCTCCTATGCTTCAGCCATCTAGGTAAACTGATCGTCCTTTTTTAGGAGCTTGTATAATGGCATGCCATGCTCCCCTAGTCGGGAGATGAAGCAGCTCAGGGAGGCCAGGCATCCCATGAGCTTTTGGACTCCTTTTTGGTTCGTGGTGGGGCCTAGATTCTCGATCACCGTGATCTGCTCTGGGTTGGCTTCAATGCCCCATTCCAAAACGATGAACCCAAGGAGCTTTCCCTTGGGGACCCCGGATACGCACTTTTTGGGGTTAAGCTTGATCCTAAATTCTCTAAGACGAGTGAAGGCAGCTTCCAGGTTGCTGACTAGCTGGTCGGCTTTCCTAGACTTCACGATGATGTCGCTGATGTAGACCTTCACGATGTCCCCAATGAGCTCATCGAGGCATCAGTTCATGCACCTTTGGTAGGTGGCTCCCACGTTCTTGAGTCCAAAGGGCATGGTGACATAGCAGTAGGCACCGAAGGGGGTGATGAAAGAGGTTGCGAGCTGGTCGGCCTGTTTCATCATGATTTGATGGTACCCCGAATACACGTCTAGGAAGCATAGGGTTTCACAACCCGTGGTCGAGTCAACTACTTGATTGATTCGCGGTAGTGGGTAGGGTACCTTTGGGCATGCCTTATTCAAGTTGGTGTAGTCTACGCACATCGTCTTGGTCCCATTCTTCTTCCTAACCAGGACCGGGTTAGTGATCTACTCTGGGTGGAAGACTTCCTTGATGAATCCTACCGCCAGGAGCCTAGCGATCTCTTCTCCAATGGCCTTCTGCCTTTTGTCGTCGAAATGATGGAGGCGCTGTTTGACCGGTTTGGCTCCGGGCAAGATATCGAGGCTATGCTCGGCGACGTGCCACAAGATTCCTGGCATGTCGGAAGGTTTCCATGCAAAGATGTCCTGATTTTAGAGCAGGAAGTCGATGAGCTCATGCTCTTGTCTATCGAAGAGGCCGCAACTGATTCGAACGGTTTTGCTGGTGTCTTTGGGGTCGATCTATACTACCTTGGTGTCCTCTATGGGCTTGAAGGCTCCCTGGACTGCTTCCTCATGCTGGATTTAGGTGCGACCTTGGTCACGGTAGCCTGGATAGTTTGAAGCTCCGAGGCTCAGTTCGCGGTCGCTGCGATGTTGAGGTTTTCCTCCTCGTAGGAGTGTGCCTGGTGCAGGTCGCCGCTTATAGTGATGACTCCTCAGGGACTAGGAAGTTTAAGCTTGAGGTAAGCATAGTTAGGAACGGCCATGAATTTCACGTAGCATGGTCGGCCTAAAATGGCTTGATAAGCGCTGGGGAGGTCGATTACCTCGAAGTCGAGCGTCTCCGAATGGAAGTTCATGCGCCCTCCAAATGTAATGAGTAGGGCAACCCACCTAAGAGGGGAAGCTCATTCTCTAGGTTAAACCCCTTAGACGAGGGCGCTTGTCGGCCATATCGCTGCTCCGAAGAGGCTCAGATCGTCGTACATCCCTGAGTATAGGACATTGAGTCTGCTCCCCCCATCCATCAATACTTTGGTGAGACACGTTTCTTTGACTGTTCCGCTAACGACAAGGGGAAACTGCCCCAATGACTTTGGTGTGATCGGGCCTATAAAAGGTGATCGCTGCTTCCTACCATTTTGGATAGACCGGGTCAGCTCTGGCTTGGATTGCAGTCGTGTTGATCTCCCTCCCTGCTGGAGTCTTCTCTTGCTTTGACTTGTCCACGGATGGCTTGCCGATAGATGGTATCGATCGTCCTATTATGGCAGGCTCCTGGGCATGGCTATTAAATGTCATTCCGTGGGTCTGCCTGCCACGGGCCAGGGGGTCCTAGCCTCCAGAACATAGGATCTGGTCATAATCTTCGGCGTGGGAGGGTGTTGACCTCCCCATCGTGAAGAGCTCTTGGATGCAACCACCGTGGGCCGTTCCGTAAGCCTGCTCGCCGGCGATGATGAGAGAGGGTATTGGCCCCCTTATGTTTGTTGACTCTAGGATGTAGCCCCCATGGGCAGTTCCAAGAGTGTGTCCACCGTAGTCCATGGGATCTAGATCTCTGGTGTAGAGGTCTGGGCCACAGCTGGAGGCGGACACAGGCGCTGGCCCTTCGATTCCGATGAACTCATAATTTTCATGGCGGATGTGGCCGCCATGGGCCATTCCGCAAGCAAGTCCACCAATGATGTGAGGAGCCATCGCTTCCTTCAACAATCGAGAGTGCATGACTATCCCCAACCTAGCGCGCCAACTGTCGATGTTTTGTAAACTGGACTAGTAAATTTATACGATTGTCGTGCTGCTCTAGGAAGACAATGGTAGCATCCAAAAGACACAAGGATTTATACTGGTTCAAGCCAGAGCCCTATATCTAGTCTCAGAGATGATCAAGTGAGTGTTCCTCGCTTGAATGCTCTTAAGTTCTTACAATGGGGGTGCAAGAATGGTGGAAGAGGATGGAGAGCTAGAGCTAGGAGATGGACTGCCTGAAGAGAAGCTCCAGGAGCCCTACTATTATGGAGAATGGATGAAATGGTAGAGGATGAGAATCATGTCGAGATGGGTGCCCTGGCTACCCTTATATAGAGTTTAGGGCCAAGGCGCATACAAAGCAATAGGTTCTCTCAACTGAGGGGTCGTGAGCCTGAGGAAGGGCCTAGCTAACTTGGCTTGCAAGCTATGCCGTCTTGTGTAGTATGTTCGGGCATGGCTATCGTCATGGTCTTGTGGCCACATCGCAGCATGGTGTGGCGTGGAGCTACGGTGCCGAGCGTGGTGGCACTGTGGGCACGATGGTAGTTCGCCAGTCATCCTGTGCGATGTGGTCTCCGCTATGGTCTTCGTTAGCATCTCCTGGTTTCCTGGGGCATCGTACAAGAGTCGGTGGCCGCCTCTAGGTCATGGATCACCTTGTTGTCTTGAGGAGCGGGGGCCACGATCCCTACTAGTGGGGCCTTGATTCCCGCCAGCTTGGATGGCCTCTAAGTCAAGGCCCTCATCGTGGATCCTATCCCGTAGAGGGTAGGATCGTTGTTTTGTCTCGTTGGGCCATATTTGGCTAGTGGTCATTGTACCTGTCATCACTACCCCAGGTGATATTGTCTTATCCATGCGGTGTGGCACAGGGATGGCGTCTGACCGGATCGAGGTGACTATTGTCCCCTCAGTGCAGCGTGCTCACTCTTGTCAGAGCAGGCACGGTTGGCTGAGCTTGACCTCTCCTCGTTCCTTCCTAGGGTCGTCACGTGGGAGAGGTCGTGCGCCCTTGGAGCACCGTCTAGCTAAGGCAGGAGGAAGGGGTCAAGGTAGACCCTAGTCTTAGCGTCTGGCCTGGTTTGCTTGGCTCGGCTGGGCCTCGGTCATTCGGGCCTTTGCTAGCTGATATGCTATGGGGCGCGTGGCCTGCTAACTAATCGATGCCCTGAGACACCCCTGAGTTATGACCCAAACAAGATTAGATTCTAGAATATAACAAAAAAATAAAAAATTTGTTAGCTGAATGAACAAATTCTAACCTAAATTGGGATGATTTTAGTTGTAGAGAGCAAGCAATTGAGGATGACTTTAAGAGTAGAGGAGTATGTCAGATATTGAAAATTCATCAGGGACACAAAAAGACCATCAATGACCGTCCCCCATCACAACCTCTAGCAAACACATGTCCAAAACTCATATATCAACACAGGAAGAAGAAAAATAGAGAAGACAACAAAGAATCAGATCAATATCAACAAGTACAACATCTAACTAAAAATCAGAGACCAAGCAACTTACTATTTCATCATCAGTATGACCAAGGGCTTCCATCATTAGTATATGCGTGGAATGCCAAATAAAAATCAGAGTGGCATAACCTATAGTACTTAGAACCAAAAAATATGTATATAGAAAATTATCTATTAACTGGCCAGATGAAAGAGACACTTGGCCACCAAATTTGAACCTCACAGCCACCAAACATACAAAAAATTATTTCGCTGCCTCCCAATCATTGAAAATAGGGGCAAACATACATATACATATGCATGAAAAAACACACAAAAATAGAGCAAAAAATATTTATTACACACACTAACAAAACATAAGCGTAGCAGTTCAAATATTACAATAATATAGAAATTGAGGTTCAAACAAACATTAACATAACATCTCACATAATAAAATGTCTTACAATTGATTTCGTTGTTTTAGAATCCTTGTTATTATTTTTCATTTGTATATGTTTTGTTTATTTGGCTAGGTTGTTCCTCTAGCTCTTTCCTTAAATCCTATTGATGATGTTTCTTTTACTCTACACAATGAACTTGTTTCATTGTTTGTTGTTGATCATTTGGGCTTAGAGGCTGGAGAGCAATCCAAGCTTATCGCTGCTAAGGGTGTTTATTCTCAGGACAATGTGAGACTAGTTGCTCGTGTCATTAGGCAGTTTCTGGGGGAATCTTTTGTGCTAAAGATGAAGTATGCTTTGGATTCTATGAATTGCTCTATTTATGTCCTTGTGCCTGATGCTGAAGTCGCTGCTCTAATGGCTGGTCGATCATTTGAAGTTGAATTTGGTCAAACTATATCTTTCTATCGCGTACTAAGCTTCAAAGTTCGATCTGAAGATGATGACCGTTACCAGTCTGTTCAAGCGGTTATGCTTTGGCCGTTTTGTCTTTGAGGAGCTTCAAGGTCTATTTGGTGATGATGATGTGCAACAGTTTGTTTTAGTAGTTGCATCTAGTATCTTTGTCCAGTTATCTTTGTGATTTTCCTTTTAAATGTTTTTGTTATTTGTTTCCTGTATTTGTATGAACAAGACAATCTCTAATATATTACTGGTTTATGTTAAGTTTTTTTGGTCTTTTTGCATATATGTTTTTTTATGTTCCCTTTTTTATTCAAGTGTCCTCTAGATTGCTTCATCTGTTTCGTTGGCCTTGAATATCATATTGAAGTACTGATTTACTGCTTAGTGATTGTAATTTTCTTTGTTTTTTTATGCTTACAAAATCTTTATTTTTGTTTGTTTACTGATCAATTACAGGTTGTGAATTGTTGCCAATTTTTTTTGCTAGCCCTTGCTTATATTTTCTGAATTTCTACTACTGCTCCACTTCTAAATGATGGCTTCATTTTCTCAGGTAACCTAGGTTCTATTTTGTTTGTTTTATGGTTTTTTAGTTACAGTGTTGTTCAATTGGACTTACTGTTTTTTACTTGTATTTTTTTGTTGCTATATGGAGTTGGAGGTGTAGCTTGATGCAGATGTTGAGGGTAAGGTCTCTTTTCTTTTTATTTCTAATGCAGCTCAAAAAAAGAAAAGAGAGCTGTATTAGTCTAGTAATACTACATAGCTCTCTTTTTTTGGATATCATCTCTATTTTTTGTAGTTCTTGTTTGTTGAATCATTTATGTTCTCATTCCTATTCTGTTCTCTAGTTTCTTTTCGTGTATTGCTTCTTGTTCCTGTTTTGTTTATCTAGTTCCTGTTCATGTGTATGTAGTATCAAACATTCATGTGTTTGTATTGTTTCTTTTTGTTTGAGATTAGCCATGCAGTATTACTTGTAGTTGTTGGTGTACTCATCCTGTATTTGTCTTTTGTTTTCAGATGGATCCCGCGCGTGGTGTGTTTAAGATGGAAGAGAGAAAAGTTTCTCAGTATGTTTATTGAGATGCTTGGTTTGCAAGTTGGTGAGCAGAGTCGTTTGATGGCTATTACAAGGCTTAGACATTGTGATGATCAAGTGATGGTCAGCACTCGTGGCTATTTTGTTCAGTCTTTCAAATTGTGTTATGATGAGGCAGATGATACTGTGTATGCTTTAGCTCATTTGGATGATCTTTCTAAGCATTATCGTGGGTTCAAATCTAGAGTTGGTGCCAAATCTAGAGTTCGTCACCATTCTTTCTAAGCTTCAAGTGAAACCTAAAAATCTAGAGTTGGCACATGATATGAGTATTTTATTATTTTTGGAATTAATTAATTTCGTGAATAAAATGATTTTAGAAAAGTCTAAATTTTTTTTAGCCACGAAAAATACTCCGAAAGGTCCAAAAATTTGGGGAAAAGTTCTCAGAGACATATTAGAACGTGAGTAATCCAAATAATGTATTTAGAGCTCATGATAAGATATTTTTGAGCATCTAAAAATTAGATTATACTTGCAAAAAAGTGGGAAGAAGTTCCAGAAAAACCCAAAAAAATTCCTGAGAAGTTTTGATGGATAGGTTGATGGATGATGAACTGAAAAAGTGATTTGGAGCAGAAGAAGTGGATTCTTAGGTAGCACCAAACGAAAAGATTAAGATCAAGAAAGAAGGGATTTGATTTTCAGGAAAAGACAGAAAAGCTGGAGAAAGATAAATGACTTACTAAACATGTTTTGAAAATTTTACTCACAGCACAAAGTCAAGCAACAAGTAAACATCACATTATCTAAATGCCCGTCAAAATTAGAAAAGCTTAAAAATTCATATTTTTCCTATAACTAAATTTGCGCTAATTTAAACCAAACTTGGGAAATTCTACATCAACATTGAAATCATTTATTTTATTTAGTGTTTTCTATTCACAACCCAAAATCAAAAATTTTGGGGTGTGACACCCAACAACAATAAAACCATAAAATTGCATTAATCCACTAGATCAAAATAGACTGATATGACCACATATGAACAGATCAAGGCGTGCAAACACCCAGCACCAAAAGATCTAAAACCTAACAATAAAGTAAGTGCATATAAACAACCACAATACCAAGCCCTTTGCCTAACTACTAGAGCAGTGTTCTAGAAACGAAAACCAACAGGACAAAGCACAAAAAACATTAAAACTAGACAATGAAGAACTACGTGAAGAAAAAATATAAGAAAGAAAACAAAAACATTAACCAAGAGAAAGTAAAAAATAGGAAGAAGGAGAAAAGGGATCATAGGAATGGAGAAAAGAAAGAGAAATGAAGAACTATAAGAAATATCAAAGAAAAAGAAAGGTATAACATGAACAATGGTGATATCATGATCTAACTAATTCAAAGAAAGGAGATCAACAAATAAAAGACAAAAAAGTACAATAGAGAGGGAAGAGAACTTACTACTTTGAAGACTAAAGGCATGGAACCAAGAACGAAGACCAAAAACAGTAGAATACAAAAGATAGAGATGTAGAGGAGGAATAAACAAAAGAGGGAGAAGTAGAAATGGGCAGAGAAGTGCACACGGTGCAAATAAGAAGGCGAAAGGGTCAAAACAGGACCTAGTAGTAACTCCAGTCAATTACCAAAAGAGAGGAATGAAAGCACGTCCACTAACTACATACGGTAAAAAAGGAAGGAAACTATGACCGCACTAAATGCGCTTGCAACAACCAAGTTTTAATGCATGCAGAAAACTGACATATAGGAAATGGGCAGATTTAATAAACAAACCAAATTTTCAATACCTGCCATATTGAAAGGTCCTAATGGCTAGAGGGGGGGGTGAATAGCCTATTAAAAATTTCTACAACAACATTAAGACAAATGATTAGTCAATAAGATGGCGAAGCGAATTTTGCGCTAGTACTATACTTGGGGTCACAAGCCACCTACCCAATTCTATATTCTATGATCTCTAGAATATCACAACAAAGCTATGTCACTAATATACACCTAGGTGATCAACCTAGTGAGAGTAATACAATTAAATGATACACTATCTAGTCTTAACTACCACTAGCTCTATCCAAGTGAATGTATAATGAAATATAAGAGAGTGGTAGAGAGGTATACCACCGTGGCAAGTGACCGATGAGTGAATACCAATGAATACCAAGGAGACAATCAAGACACAATGATTTTTCCTCCGAGGTTCACTTGCTTGCCGGCAAGCTAGTCCCCATTGTGGCGATTCACTCACTTGGAGGTTCATGTGCTAATTGGCATCACACGCCAAACCCTCAATAGGGTGCCATGCAACCAACACAAGATGAGGATCACACAAGCCATGAGCAATTTACTAGAGTACCTTTTGGCTCTTTGCCTGGGAAAGGTCAAGAACCCCTCACAATCACCACGATCGGAGCCGGAGACAATCACCAACCTCTGCTCGATGATCCTTGCTACTCCAAGCCATCTAGGTGATGGCAACCACCAAGAGTAACAAGCCAAACCCACAGCAAAACCCGAATACCAAGTGCCTCTAGATGCAAACACTCAAGCAATGCACTTGGATTCTCACCCAATCTCACAAAGACGATGAATCAAAGATGGAGATGAGTGGGAGGGCTTTGGCTAAGCTCACAAGGTTGCTATGTCAATGCAAATGACCAAGAGAGTGAGCTAGAGCTGCCCAAAGGATATTTATAAACACCCCTAAACAATAGAGCCGTTGGCTCAATTATCGGGCTGACCGCGGGACAACCAAACGCGCAAGTCATGTGCACCGGACACGTCCGGCCGCTGCGTCTGGTCGCAGCCTGACCGCAATGTGTCCCTTTCAAATTGTTTAGCCATTGATGTCCAACGGCTATCTCTACGCACAGTAATACTACGTGATCGGTCGCGCTATTAGAAAACAACCAGACCCAGGAGACGCAACATCAGGTCAACTCTAAAGAGCTCCTAGAGCCACTCTGGGCCGACCGGACACATCTGATCACACCGGACCGGACACTCCTAGTGTCCGATGAATTATTGCGCTAAAAACCCGAGACTTGCTGGTTCACACTGGGCGTGTCCGGTGTGGCGACCGGACGCATCCGGTCGCTCTCTGCAATCCTGCATCAGGCTATATCACTTTGACCTGACGCTGAACAATAACTCGTCAGTGTCCGGTCACTCCACTAAGCTAGAGTTTGGTCACTTTCACTTAGTCGCTTACCTCAAGTCCAAATATCGGATGCGTCTAGTCCAGATTTTGGACATGTCCGGTCACTTCTATCTGACTACCCCAAGACTGGATAAAATACCGGACACGTCTGGTCCTAATTTTGGACGTGTCCGGTTACTCTGTGACCAGCATGACTAACTCCTTTTCAACTCTATCTTCTTTACCCTTGCTCAAATGTGCCAACCACCAAGTGTATCACCTTGTGCACATGTGTTAGCATATTTTCACAAATGTTTTCAAGGGTGTTAGCACTCCACTAGATCCTAAATGCATATGGAATGAGTTAGAGCATCTAGTGGCACTTTGATAACCACATTTCGATACGAGTTTCACTCCTCTTAATAGTATGGCTATCGATCCTAAATGTGATCACACTCACTAAGTGTCTCAATCAGCAGAACGAAAAAGCTCCTATCAAGTTTCACCTTTGCCTTGAGCTTCTTCTTTTTCTCTTTCTTCTTTTTCAAGTCCAAGCATTTGATCATCACCATGCCATCACCATCATCATGATTTTCTCCATTGCTTCATCACTTAGAGTAGTGCTACCTATCTCATAATCACTTTGATAAACTAGGTTTGCACTTAGGGTTTCATCAATTCACCAAAACCAAACTAGAGCTTTCAATCTCCCCCTTTTTGGTAATTGATGACAACCCACTCACAAAGATATAAATTGCAATTCATTTGAATCCATGTTGCTTGCCCAAGCATATTTACCATGTGTAAAAGGATATGGACAAGTTTCCTGAATCCCAAATGGTAGCAATTGCTCCCCCTACATATGTGCTAAGAGTTTGGATTGTAGCTTGCACATATGCTTAGATAGGAAATATAGGAGACAATGTCTACCAAATGATGCTAAGGTATAAGACATGGACCTTTGAAGCATGATACCAATCGAAGATCACCAATATACCATCCTTAGCACCATTAGTAACTAGACATACACAAAAACTAGAATACCCCATGAGTTCAACATTAGAAGCAAGGGTCTAGTTTCCATAAAATGAACATAAGTCTAGTTTCTTAACCTATGCATGCTAGTTTTTCATTTCATCATTCAATCCTATAACTATCATATACCACACAAGCATAAATATTGAAATTTAAAACTTGTGCCATGCAAGCAAACATATGAAATGCACATTCAAATGCATCCACCAAGTTTATGAGCTTGCTCCCCCTACTTGTGTGCTCAAAATTTTAATTGATCCCTTACTTTGTCATATCTTTCCCCCTGTGTCAATTTCTCAATTTATCCCCCTTTGTTATCTTTTCACTATCTTTGTACACTATTTCTCCCCCTTTGTCATCAATGACCTCAGAGGTTTAATTTTAAATAGGTTGAGATTATCAATGTCAATCAATGGGGTGAGGATCATTTTCTTATATTTGGTCCAATCTAGATCACTTGCCAAAGATATTTAACTCGGTTTGATCCAAGGACAAGCTTCTTCACATGTTCAAATAAGGGTTATCTTGTACCATGTTGAGTTAAACACTTATAGCTCATTTTCTAGATCAAACACTAGGTTTACAAGCCCACAAATATGTCATATGCTATCACTAGACCAAATTAAGCATAGAAGCAATAGTGGTACCATACAAACATCAAAATCATTTGATTTTCATGAATGAGCCTATTAAATGTGAAAAATGACTAGATGCACTAAACATGTCCTTAGCAAGGATGTATGCCATGCCAATCAACTTTTACCTTGGATTGCTTGAAGGAGAGGCATGTCATATAAGTGGGGAGGTGCATCAACACATATTTGAGAAATCCAATATGTTCAACTCATTCCTTAGCTTGCAAAACCTTTTCTCATCTAATGGCTTGGTGAATATATCGGCAAGTTCATCTTTGGTGCCTACACTCTTAATGCAAATGTTCCCTTTTTATTGGTGATCTCTTATGAAATGGTGGTGGACATCAATGTGCTTTGTTCTTGCATGTTGAACTAGATTGTTGGCTAACTTGATTGCACTCTCATTGTCACATAGCAATGGCACTTTCTTGAACTTGATTCCAAAGTTATTCAAGGTGGCCTTCATCCAAAGGATTTGTGCACAACAACTATCGGCGGATATGTATTCGGCTTCGGCGGTTGATAATGCAACACTATTTTGCTTCTTTGATGACCATGAAACAAGTGATCTTCCCAACAATTGACATGTGCCTGAGGTGCTCTTCCTTTCAACCTTGCATCCCACATAATCCAAGTCAGAGTAACCAACTAGCTCAAACTTTGCTCCTTTGGGATACCACAAACCAACATTTTATGTATGCTTCAAGTACCTCAATATTCTCTTTGTAGCCTTCAAATGACTTTCCCTTGGTGAGGCTTGAAATATTGCACACATGCATACACTAAACATGACATCCGGCCTTGATGCGGTCACATAGAGTAGGCTTCCAATCATAGACCGATACAATTTTGGATCCACCATATTGCCACTTGCATCACTATCCATGTTGCCATTTGTTCCCATTGGTGTACTAATGGCTTTGATATCACTCATGCCAAACTTCTTGAGCATGTCTTTGATGTACTTGCCTTGACTCACAAATGTACCATTCTTCAATTGCTTGATGTGAAGACCAAGGAAGTAACTTAACTCTCCAATCATGGACATTTCAAACTCATTAGCCATCATCTTTTCAAACTCTTCACAAAAGTCTTGATTGGTCGATCCAAATATGATGTCATCAACATAGATTTGCAACACAAATAAGTCTTTGCCAATCTTCTTGGTGAAAAGAGTGGTGTCAACCTTGCCCATCTTGAACCCTTTAGAGAGTAGGAAGTCCCTTAATCTCTCATACCATGCTCTAGGTGCTTGCTTCAAGCCATACAATGCCTTCTTCAACTTGTACACATGGTCGGGCTTCTTGTCATCTTCAAAACCGGGAGGTTGCTCAACATATACTTCTTCATTGATGTAACCATTGAGAAATGCACTCTTGACATCCATTTGATAGAGCTTGATGTTGTGGGCACAAGCATAGGCTAATAAGATTCTAATTGCTTCCAATCTAGCAACCGGGGCATATGTTTCTCCAAAGTCAAGACCTTCAACTTGTGTATATCCTTGTGCTACCAATCTTGCTTTGTTCCTTACTACTATCCCATCTTAATCTTGCTTGTTTCTAAAGACCCATTTGGTTCCAATCACATTGTGTCCCTTTGGTCTCTACCAATTCCCATACTTGATTTCTTGTGAAGTTATTCAATTCTTCATGCATAGCATTCACCCAATCGACATCCTTCAATGCTTCATCTATCTTCTTTGGTTCAATGGATGGCACAAATGAGAAATGCTCACAAAATGAAGCCAATCTTGATCTAGTTTGCACACCTCTTGAAATATCACCAATGATAGTGTCCAATGGATGATCCCTTGCAATATTGGTTGGTTGGAGGATTGGAACTTGATTGCTTGCACTTGCTTGATCATTGGGTTGAGATGATGCACTAGCCACTTGATCTTGTTCATTACATGAGAGCCACTTGTACTAGCTTGATTTGTATCATCTTGCACATTTGAGTTAGAGAGCACTTGCACTTGATCATCTTCATCATCATTCACTTGCCTAGGCCTCAATTCACCAACATCCATGTTCTTCATGGCATTTAAAAGTTGAATGCCTCTAACATCTTCCAAGTTCTCATTATCTTCTTGTGAACCCTTGGTTTCATCAAATTTAATGTCATGAACTTCCTCAAGAGTACCACTATCCAAATTCCAAACTCTATATGCTTTGCTAGTAGTTGAGTATCCAAGTAGCAATCCTTCATCACATTTCTTGTCAAACTTGCCCAATCTAGTGCCTTTCTTCAAGATATAGCATTTGCAACCAAAGACCCAAAAATATGCAATGTTGGGCTTTCTACCATTAAAGAGCTCGTATGGTGTCTTCTCTTTCAATGGGTGACAATAGAGGCGGTTGCTACAATAGCAAGTCGTGTTGATAGCTTCGACCCAAAAAGATTGACTCACATTATACTCACTAAGCATAGACCTTGCCATATGAATCAGTGTTCTATTCTTCCTCTCAATAAGGTCATTTGATTGTGGAGTGTACTTGGCCGAGAATTGATGTCTAATTCCAAATTTATCACACAACTCATCAATTTTAGTGTTCTTGAACTCACTACCATTGTCACTTCTAACTCTCTTGATGGTTGTTTCAAACTCATTATGAATGACCTTGACAAATGATTTGAATGTTGCAAACACATCACTTTTGTCCACTAGAAAGAATACCCAAGTATATCTAGTATAATCATCCTGTCGGGTTCATAAACATGGGGTCCCTTATGGACCGGCTTCCCCGCAAAGGCTCGGCCCAAGCAGGCAGCACACAACTCATGGGCCGGCCCAAATACCTGAGCGGCACACCGGGGGAGTGATCCAATCTCTGACCGAAAGGCCAGGCCGAGGAGGAACAACACCCGTTTTCTGACTCCGGCCCATCTCTCCGACCGGAGCGCTCGCTTCGGTCTCCAGCCCACCTCCGGACGGCCTCTTCAATCGGAAGGCCTGGCCAAAAACACCGCTTTTGACTCCGACCCCGCACTCTCTGACCGGGGATACGACCAATCCCTGCTCACCGCTCTTCTTCGACTGGCATGATTAGAGCCGACTAGGACCAACCGACCAGGGACGCCCGCCCAAAAAGGACCAGGGAACGAACAGAGAAAAGTAAGGCAAGGCGCATAAGTCAAACCACGATACTAGGGACCATACCCTGCACACCTGCAGGAACAGTACTCTGCAACCGCCCTGACACAAACAGTATTGTAGGCGTCGACATTTCCCTCTACAGTATTGTGGACGCCATTAACTCCCATACGGTATGTCCCCCCACGTACCTCTAGGCATCAACAGTGTTGTGGCACCTGGATTTACCATACCGAGCGCACATGGTGAAATCCCTCACATGCCTCTGGGAGTCAACAGTGTATGTAGGTGCCAACGTCTGCCATACCCAGACAAGGACGGTGGAACCTCCCATGTCCATCTGACATCCAAATAGTGTTGTAGGCGCCTACCATCATCCTATACCTACCGGCGTGGACAACAAGGTTTAGAAACATACGTACTCTCTCCCGCTCACTTGTAATCCCATCCCCTTCATCTATAAAAGGGGATGCGCTCTCTCCCAAAACAGAGGCAGTTGATTGAAGCTCAGATAGGTCAATCCAGGCTCTTCAAGCCACCCTAGATTCATTAGATCAACCAAGTTCACTAGCTCACAACCACAGAACCACTAGGTTCGGACCTCGAGCACACGCTTGAACACCTAGCTCGTAGCGAAGCTCCTGTCGCTCTTGACCCTTCCGACCAGAGCCTAACCAAACCTCTTGTACACCCCATCTTTCTCCTTCTCGTTTGTAACCCCACTGCAAACTTCAAGCACCTGGGCTCAGGAATAAAGTCACCGACCAACTCAGACTAGACGTAGGGCACGTTGCCTAAACCCGTATAAACCCTGTGTCATTGAGTGTTAGGCCACCTCCTATCACAACGTACGGCAAAACTACAAATATTTATGTGTTGGTCACTTTCTGCATCGACAGTTGGTGCCGTTCGTGGGGAAGATGCTGTACGTTCAACACTTTTTGGTCATCGGATGGCCCACTTTTCCGCCACCCTCGCTGTGGTGGGCTCAGGCGATACGATTCGCTTTGGCTCACTCAAGTTTCCCACTCTCCCATCGTTTGGGATATGGATTCCACCCGTCTTCGAGCCAACCCAGGCCTTCCTCTTCGAAAGCCTGGACTTCGTCGCCGACTGGCTCGGCGTACTACACCTCAGCGAGGAGGCTCATGTTTTGGCACCCGTCGGAGGGGCACCCTCCATCGACTCCGGGATGCACGACTTCGATGGCGCGACATCTGCGCTTCATTTCGAGCAAACTCTCTGCTCAAACCCCACTGTAAGTAATATGCGTACTGTTATTTACTCTTTATTTATTATCTCCCGCCGATCATCTAGAGGGACCGTATTGCCCACGCCATGAACACCGTACGACCAGTTCCCCTACGGCCTCGCATCCCCCATGGACGCATACACTCGGGGGCTCCGAAGGATGCTAGCACCATCCCCCCTCACATCTGAATTTGTGGGAATGGTGAGCTATGCTCCCGCCACCTTCCACGAACTCCTGGATAACGAGGGTGAGAGCGACGGCTCCAGCATCGGCGACATGGCACCCCATCACCGTCCGTCCCGGGAGTGCACAATGGCGGATGCTCTGGGATAGCCACCGATGGTTGTGGAATCTGTGCAGACCCGCACCCCTCCGGACTCACGTGCGGGGGCCCTCACGTCTACGCAAGTGCACACCGAGGAATTATGGCAATGGCGGCAGAACCAGCCACCGCTTGCGCTGGCGCGCTCGGTACAGTACGTGGCGCCCCACGCGCATGGCCCGGTGGGTGGCACCTGGGGTCATGCCCGCCAGGTCCAACATGACATCATGAACGAGGAAAACGATCTCCCACAGTTCGCTCGGGCCGGCCAGAACATCATTGCTGCGGCAATGCTTCTACGCAGCGTTTCTAAGCCTGTCGACCCCAATAGCGGGCAGTCTACCAGAACCTCTGGGTTCTAGTAGAAGTCACCGCTGTTCAACAGGCGGAAAGCTCTGCATCGTGACTCCAACATGCGCCCTCTCTCCCCACCGGAGGAATGGGGACGCGTCAGATGGATTGCTCCATCCGCTCGCCGCTACAGCCGCCGGGTGCGGCTCGGGAGGCAGCAACCGCGCCTCGGTCCGACCTGGTGCCCGCTCCACACCGACCACCAGTACACAAGCGGCCCGGTCCACACCAGGATGCTCGTAGCATTATCAGCTACCGGCATCGGGCCCGGCACGATGATGACGTCCACCGGGCGGCGGCAAGAGCGGGCGACATGGATCCTGGCCGAACCATCGAGGGGAGCGGTGAAACGTGCCCTAGGCACGGCGGCCAACTGACCGACCGGAGTCCCAGCCCTGAGGGTCTGGGGCCACGGGCCTTTGACCAGCATATCCGAAGAGCGCCATTCCCATAGCGCTTCTGACCGCCCACCAATATTAACAAGTACACTGAGGAGACGAACCCCGGTATTTGGCTCAAAGATTTTTGGCTCGCCTATCGAGCCAGAGGGGTGGATGATGACTTTTTCATCATTCAGTATCTCCCCATATGCATGGGGGAACATGTTCGGGCATGGCTTGAATTCCTCCCACACGACAGCATCCACGACTGGGTGAATCTCAAGAGGGTCTTCGTCGGGAATTTCTAGGGGACGTATGTCCGCCCTGGAAACTCCTAGGACCTCAAGAGTTGCCAGCAGGAGCCCAGCGAATCCCTATGGGACTACATCCACAGGTTCTCCCAACGATGCAACTCCCTCCTGGATGTCGTCGATGCGGACGTCATTAGCATGTTCCTCTCCGGGACGACCTATGAGTCCCTGATCCACAAGCTTGGATATCTGAAGCGCTGTACCACCTGCGACCTACTCAACGTTGCCACTAACCATGCCTCCGATGAGGAAGTGGTCAGAGCGGTCTTCAATGGAGGCTGGGACAAAGGCAAGGCCAAGCACACGGACCAAGACGAGGGTCCCTCCACACAAAGGGGCAAGAAGAACAAAAAGGACCGGCGCCGATCAGACAACACTACGTTGGTTGCCGCAACTGACCGCACGGGCATGCAGCCCCAACAGGGCCTGCCTGACCACTTCAATAAACTCATGGATAGTCTGTGCACCAACCATGCCTACCCCATCAAACACCTCTACAAGGACTATGAGCTCCTCAAACGTTTCCTACAACAGGCCGGTGGGCCGAAAGAAGGAGACGACAAAGAGGCAGCAGCTAAGAAGGGAGGCACGGTGGGCAAGGACGGAGATGGTTTCCCCGATGCCGATGAATGCATCATGATCTTTGGTGGATCCGACATCATCTGGTCCAAGCGCTAGCACAAGGTACGCTATAGGGAGGCATGTGCCACCAAGACGGTTGTCCCCTCCTTCCTCAGCTGGTCGAAATCTCCGATCACCTTCGATCAGAGGGACCATCCCTCCCACGTCATGAGACCAAGACGCTACCTACTCGTCGTCAATCCCATTGTCTACAAGAAGCACCTCACCAAGGTGCTGATGGACGGAGGCAGCGGCCTCAACATCCTCTATGTCGACACCCTCGACGCCATGCGCATCCCTCAATCGGAGCTCTGCCTGGCGGGCTCTCCCTTCCACGGGGTAATCCTAGGAGTGCAGGCATACCCGCTCAGGCAGATCGACCTGCTCGTCACTTTCGGCAACTGGACCAACTTCTGCTCGGAGGTCCTCACCTTCGAGGTGGTGGACTTTCCAGGGTTCTACCACGCCATCTTGGGGCAGCCATGCTACGCAAAATTCATGGCAATCCCCAACTACACCTACCTCAAGCTGAAGATGCCGAGACCAAATGGCATCATCACCGTCAGCAGCGCCTTTTCGCATGCGACCGCGAGCACTACGAGCTCGCCACTGCGGTCATCAACTCATCTGAGCTCCCATGGCTCGGGGAATCGACGGCCCTAGCAGTCCTAGACTATAACAAACCAACCTCCTCAGTGGCCATCTGCTCGAGGAAACCAAGGCTGTGGGAATTGACCCAACCAAGATGGTTCGGATCGGGACCCAACTCCTGGCCAAATAGGAATGCGAGCTCATCGACTTCCTACGCGATAATCGTGATGTCTTCGCATGGCAGCCTTTTGACATGCCGGGCATACCGTGGGAGGTCACCGAGCATGCACTGCGCCTCATCCTGGGCTCGAAGCCCGCCAAGCAGCACCTACGTCACTTCGACGATGAGAGGCGCAGGGCCATAGGCGAAGAAATCACCAAACTGCTGGCAGTCGGATTCATTAGAGAGGTATTCCACTCCGACTGGCTTGCCAATCCCGTTCTTGTTAAGAAGACCAGGAAGTGGAGAATGTGCGTTGACTATACTGGCCTCAACAAAGCGTGTCCAAAGGATCACTTTACTTTGCCACGCATAGACCAGATAGTTGACTCCACCTCAGGTTGCGAGATCCGCTCCTTTCTAGATGCCTACTCAGGCTATCACTAGATTGCGATGAAAGAGTCTGATCAGCTTGCAACCTCATTCATCACCCCATATGGTTCATACTGCTATGTAACCATGCCATTTGGCTTGAAGAACGCTGGCGCCACCTACCAAAGGTGCATGTAGCAATGCTTCGCCGACCAAATCGACCCGCTCGATCAGCCTGACCAAATCGAGCGACCAAGACCAACGATCGCCGTCTATGTTGATGACATAGTGGTCAAAATAGCTCAAGCCTATGACCTGATCACAAACTTGGCCGCAACGTTCACGAACCTCCAAAGGTTCAACATCAGGCTAAATCCCGAAAAATGTGTTTTTGGGGTTCCAAAGGGGAAGCTGCTAGGATACATTGTGTCCGAGCATGGCATCGTGGCCAACCCTAAAAAAATCATGGCCATCTCCAACATGTGTCCCATACGCAACATCAAGGGCGTGCAAAGGCTCACCGGCTGTCTGGCTGCCCTGAGTCGATTCATCTCCTGGCTCAGCGAATGGGGGATGCCACTCTACAAGCTCCTCAAAAAGGTGGACACTTTTGTTTGGACTGAGGAAGCCCAGCAGGCCCTAGAGAGCCTCAAATCATCCCTGACGTCAGCCCTGATCCTCATCGCTCCCGAATGAGGAGAACCCCTTCTCCTCTACATCACGGCCAGCAACCATGTGGGAAGCGCCGCGCTGGTCGTCGAAAGGGAGGAGCCGAGACACCAACTTAAGGTCCAGCGGCCCATGTACTTTGTCAGCGAAGTACTCACCGACCCCAAGGTCTGGTACCCCTAGGTGTAGAAACTCCTATACGCCGTGCTGATGGCGACCCGGAAGCTCCTGCACTACTTCACCGACCATGAAGTCGCGGTCGTCACTTCATACCCACTCGGGGACATCATCTACAACCACGACACCATGGGACGGATCTCTAAGTGGGCACTCGAACTCATGGGCCATGACATGAGGTACATCCCCCGCACCGCCATTAAATCTCAGGCTCTCATGGATTTTGTCGCTGAATGGATAGAGGTACAGCTACCGACCCGGACGTCACCCACGAGTACTGGACAATGTACTTCGACGGGTCCGTAGTGGCGCCTAGCTCGGGGGTTGGAGTGGTTCTGATCTCCCCGGGCGGGAGTAGGCTCCGCTATGCCATCTGCCTCCACTTTTTAGCCTCAAACAACGCCGCAGAGTACGAGGCCCTCATCAATGAACTACACATCGCCGTTGAGCTCGGTGCTATGCGAATCTACGTTCGCGGTGACTCAGAGCTAGTCATTGATCAGGTCATGAAGGAGTCCTCCTGCAAAAGCCCCCTCATGGCAGCATACTGCCAAGAGGTGCACAAGCTCGAGGACAAATTCTAGGGGATCGAGCTACATCACGTCCCTCGAAGGGACAACGATGTTGCCAATTTTCTTGCAAAATTGGCTACCAAGAGGGATCCATCCCCAAGCGGGGTCTTCATCAACGACGTCCATGAGCTGTCCGCCTGCATCCTGGAAGGTCCGACCCTAACATACCACGATGCCAAGCCAGCACTTGGGGGCTTTGACCCCAACGCCAAGCCGGCGCTCGGAGGCTCCGATCCCAGTACCTACATGACAACGTCACTCGCAAACGTCGCTGTATTGGCACTCGATCAAACCGACTGGCGAGCACCTCTACTCACCTACCTCCTCGAGGAGGTTCTCCCGCCCAAAAGGACTGAGGCCCGACAGATCGCTCGATGCGCCAAGACCTTCGTCGCGCTCGGTGATGAGCTCTACAAACGGAGTCCGTCAGGGGTACTCATGAAGTGTGTCCCCACCAACCAGGGGAAGCAGCTCCTCCTCGAGATCCATGTCAGGATTTGCAGACATCACATGGCCCCAAGGTCGCTGATCGAAAAAGCCTTTCACCAAGGTTTTTACTAGCCTACCACACTACGAGAGGCAGAGGAGGTCGTCCACAGGTGTGAAGGATGCCAGTTCTATGCTCGACAAACCCATTTGCCGGCACAGGAGCTCCGAACCATCCCCATCACCTGGCCATTCGTGGTCTAGGGCCTCGACATAGTGGGGCCCCTCAAAAAGGGCCCAGGCGGCTTCACTCACCTACTCATAGCAATCGACAAGTTCACCAAGTGGATAGAGGCCAAGCCCATTACCAACATCCGCTCGGAGGAGGCAGTCAAATTCTTCCTCAACATCATCTACCGGTTCGGCGTTCCTAACTATATCATCACTGACCATGGGACAAACTTTACTAGAAAGAAGTTCCTAGACTTCAGTGACGGATACAGCATCAGGATCGACTGGGCCTCGGTCAGACATCCATGAAGTAACGGTTAGGTCGAACATGCCAATGGCATGGTCCTCTAAGGACTTAAGTCATGCATCTTTGACCGACTCAACAAGTACACCAGGCGATGGGATGCAGAGGTCCCAGCGATCCTTTGGAGCCTAAGAACGACCCCAAACCAATCCACAGCGTTCACACCCTTCTTCCTGGCCTATGGAGCTGAGGCAGTGCTACCCTCCGACCTCAACCACGGCGCCCCAAGAGTGAAAGCTTTCAACCATGACTGAGTCATGGAGGCTCAGCAAGACGCAATCGACCTGTTCGAAGAGGCCCACGAGACAACCATCATCCATTCCGTTCGCTACCAACAAACCCTCCACAGGTACCACGAAAGGAAGATCAGGGGGAGGATACTCAAAGTTGGCGATCTCGTACTCCAGAGGACCCAATCAATGAAGGAAAAACACAAACTCTCTCCACCATGGGAAGGACCCTATACGGTGACAAAAGTGATCTGATCGGGCACCTACCGACTAGAGGACAACAACGGCAACGTTCTCAGCAAGACTTGGAACATTGAACAGCTACGTTGTTTTTCCCCTAAATTTGGTCTTACAACTTTTTAGTCAGCACTTGCCCTGTAAAGCGCCCTAGCCCAAAACACTTTCAGCCCAGGTTGCTCGTGGGCTCCATGAGGATACATTACTGAATACAACCTCTCTTTTACTCCCCTTTTTACCATCACATGGTAAACAACTTCATCCCCGAACGGAAGCACATTCCATTTCCTTTGATTGTCCTACGTAACTTTGTTCTTACTCCTAACTGAACGCACCCCGCCACGACCTACGGTCACGAGCAGCCGAGCCCCATAGGCCATGCCCAGGTTCTTAAAAAAGTTGTAGCCTACGGAACAATGGGCAAGTGCGAAAAAGAAAGGACAAAAACAATAGCTATGCTAGGATAAAAACAAGGAGCGGATAGTGATTCTATCACAAAAGCAGTACTGATATATTCATTGATACAAAAAAACTGTTCACACGGGGACTCACCCACAAAACTCAACTATTACATTTTCTACTACTCCAAATACTACTTTGGCCGCTTGACGACGTCGCCTGAACGCCACCGGACATAAACACCGCCGCTAAGACCCTGCCCAGTTCTACTCCCTCGACTTCGATGAGCGCAACGAGTACCTCAAGGGACCCACCCGGTTCCGCTCCCTCGACTTCAGCGAGCGCAACGGGTACCTCAAATGCATCGCACCCATAGATGCTCAGCAGAAGAGCAAGGAGCTCCTGACCTTCTTATGCAGTCGAGGCAGCTCCTAGTCAGGGACACTGCTACCGAGGTATGGCCGCCATGGCTGGAAGAGATCTCATCAAACTTTATGAACTAGCCAACCTGAGCAGGGCGCGGAACCCTCCACCGGCACGATCCTGAGCGACTTCCCCTCTGACAAGGCTCGCCCGGTGAAGATCCACCAGAGAAAGTCCACACATGGCTCCATCCCGAAGAAGACCTCGTAGATGAATCCAGCACCGCCCTGGGCAGCCTTCATCTCAACATCGTGCTCCAGATTCATGAAAGGATCTCTGCAGGCGCGGAACCCTCCGCCGGCATGATCCTGAGCGACTTCCCCTCCGACAAGGCTTGCCCGGTGAAGATCCACCGGAGAAAGTCCACACATGGCTCCATCCCAAAGAACACCTCGCAGATGAATCCAGCACCACCCTGGGTAGCCTTCATCTCGACATCGTGCTCTAGATTCACGAAAGGATCTGTAAGTCCTCCCCCTCGCTCACCCCCTCTCTCACTTAGGAACCACCGTGGCATACAAACACCCTCAGAGAGAAAGAGGAAGGAGGAGAGACAATAGTTGGAGAACAGGCAAAGGACTGCGATGAAGAGCCCTCTCCCTCCCCCTATTTAAGGAAGAAACGTGGCAGCCAAAGAGGGGCAAAAGATCAGAGCAAGAAACTCTCCCCCTTCCCCCATTCAATGCGGATGGGAAACGATGGGACGTACGCTGGCCGACCGAACGACGCCGGGTCAGATGGAACGTCGCTTGGTGAGATGAAACATGGTCTAGGTATGGCCCACCACTATCGCACGACTGGGCGAGAAAACCAAAATGTCACCACACACAGGCTGCTCTCCGCATCCCTAGGTAGGACTTGGAAAAGCCCAAAGTGGGATCTCCACCGGGAGAGACCATCGGGCTTCCTAAGTCGATCGAACGGGTCAGAAAACACACCGAGAGACAGGTATTAAGCGAAGGGACGCCCCATGTAGGCCATGCTGACTCTGTCACGAATGACGAGCACGGGTCCTGGTTGGACGTTTCCGACTGAAGCTCTCCAAACCCCATCACTCAAGTCATCAAGGTAACGCTACCAAACCCCTCTATTTCTTTATAAATCATTTCATACATCCATATGTGCATTCATTCCATACACCCATGCCTACCGGACGATTCAGGCCCTGAACCACCCAGGGGCTCGAGAACTAAGCATCGCACATGCAGTGAAATGCATCACAACGCTCCATGTTGCATCACGAAGCGGTGGTTGCCTCGTTCGACATGAGCAACCAACAGAGCCAGGGGAGAAAAACGTAGATGAGCCCCGTGCGGCCCTCGCCTAGTCTGGCAGACAGGGTCATCTCAACCTTCTCGTTCGATCCTGAACCTCTCACCAAGCCCATAGAATCTCCAACGAGGGGAGGCCACTAGGTCACCCGGGTCGGTCTCCGGAATGACCTGCACATCTGTCGGGTTGCACGTAAAGGAGCAGTGGAATGTCACAAGAGGGCTATGATGACCCCGTCACAAATGACAGACCCGGATTCCACTCAATCATACCTATTAGCGAACTCACCGAGCACGTCACTCGAGCCCGAGCGATCGGGACAAGTGACAAAACTCAGCCCCTCCGGTTGTGAGGAACCAAGGATGGGGTAACGCACAACAACTCACACCAACCCCTACTAAGGCCCAACATAGCTCGAGGGCTCAAGACACAAAAAGCCTGGGTCTACGACCCTAAACTCACCCCTTCCGACTGTGCTCCAAAACTACCTGGGTCTACGACCCCGATCTCGCCCCATCTAGATTCGCTTCGACTGCACGCCAAAAATGCCTAGGTCTGCAACCCCGAACTCGCCCCATTAGGATCCATGACTCTGACTCACCCGATCCCGTGGCGTGCACCGACGCTAGGATCAACAAGCTCCGTCTCGTCCGATCCCTTGACTAACTGCCTCACCCGATCACCGCGGCGCACACCGACGCCAGGATCAGCGAGCTCCGTCTCGTTCGATCCCTTGACTAATTGGCTCGCTCGATCCCATGGCACGCACCGACGCTAGGATCATAGAGATCTATCTCAAACTGATCCCTTGACTAACAAAACTAATCTCCTCGGCTGCACAATGACGCCTTGGTGACAATTCCATCTCAAACTGTAAAACACGCACACACGACCGCTAACAAACACACCCCAGATGGCTCTGCCCGAACAACCTGGGGGCTACACCCGCGGCTGTGCTCGCGCGCACCCAACGACAAAACAAAAACCTCCCCCGCTGGCAACACAGAAACCCCCCAGACGGTTCTGCTCGAACCGCCCAAGGGCTACACCCGTGGGTGCGCTCGCGCGCACCCACCGTCAAAGCAAAAAGTCCCTCAGACGATTCTACCCAAACCGCCCGAGGGCTCGGGGGATCCTGTCGGGTTCATAAACCCAGGGTCCCTCGCAGACCGGCTTCCCTGCAAAGGCTCAGGCCAAGCAGGCAGCACGCAACTCATGGGCCGGCCCAAATACCTGAGCGATAGGCCTGGGGAGTGATCCAATCTCTGACCGGAAGGCCAGGCCGAGGAGGAACAGCGCCCTTTTTCTGGCTCCGGCCCATCTCTCCGACCGGAGCGCTCGCTTCGGTCTCTAGCCCGCCTCCGGACGGCCTCTTCGACTAGAAGGCCTAGCCAAAAACACCGCTTCTAACTCCGACCCCGCACTCTCCGACCGGGGATACGACCAGCCCCTGCTCACCGCTCTTCTCCGGCTAGCACGATTATAGCCGACTGGGACCAACCGACCAGGGACGCCCGCCCAGAAAGGAACAGGGAATGAACGGAGAAAAGCAAGGCAAGGCGCACAAGTCAAACCATGATACAAGGGACCATACCGTGCACACCTGCAGGAACAGTACTCTACAACCGCCCTGACACAAATAGTTTTATAGGCGCCGACATTTCCCTCTACAGTATTGTGGGCACCATTAACTCCCATACGGTAAGGCCCCCCACGTACCTCTGGCCATCGACAGTGTTGTGGGCACCAGGATTTACCATACCGAGCGCACATGGTGAAATCCCTCACATGCCTCTAGACATCAACAGTGTATGCATGTGCCGACGTCTGCCTTACCCAGACAAGGACAATGGAACCTCCCATGTCCATCTGACATCCAAACAGTGTTGTAGGCGCCTACCATCATCTTGTACCTGACAGCATGGGCAACAAGGTTTAGAAACATACGTACTCTCTCCCTCTTACTTGTAAGGCCATCCCCTTCATCTATAAAAGGGGATATGCTCTCTCCCAAAACAGAGGCAGTTGATTGAAGCTCAGATAGGTCAATCCAGGCTCTTCAAGCCACCCTAGATTCATTAGATCAACCAAGTTCACTAGCTCACAACCATAGAACTGCTAGGTTCGGACCTCAAGCACACGCTTGAACACTTAGCTCATAGTGGAGCTCCTGTCACTCTCGGCCCTTCCGACCGGAGCCTGACCAGACCTCTTGTACACCCCATCTTTCTCCTTCTCGTTTGTAACCCCACTGCAAACTTCAAGCACCTAGGGTCAGGAATAAAGTCACCGAACGACTCAGACTAGATGTAGGGCACATTGCCTAAACCAGTATAAACCCTATGTCATTGAGTGCTAGGCCACCTCCGATCACAACGTACGGCAAAACTACAAATATTTACGTGTTGGTCACTTTCTGCACCGACACATCCACTATCACAAAGCCATATTTGTTACCACCAATGCTAGTGTATTGAGTTGGCCCAAACAAGTCCATGTGCAATAACTCAAATGCTTTACTAGTGCTCATCATGCTTTTCTTAGGATGGGTGTTTCCAACTTGTTTTTCGGCTTGACAAGAGTTGCAAAGCTTATCTTTCTCAAACACTACATCTTTCAAGCCTTTAACCAAGTCATGCTTGACCAATCTATTCAATTGTTTTATTCCAACATGACCAAGCCTTCTATACCATAACCAACCCATGCTAGACTTAGTGAACAAACATGTAGATAATTGAGCTTCACTAGAATTGAAATCAACCAAGTATAGATTCTCATATCTAGAGCCCTTGAAGATCAAGTTAGAGCCATCTACACTTATGATCTCTACATCATCTACCCCAAATATGCATTTGAATCCAAGATCACACAATTGAGCCATGGATAGCAAATTGAAGTTCAAGCTCTCTACCAGCAACACATTGGATATACTCATGTCATTGGATATTGCAATCTTACCAAGCCCTTTGACCTTGCCTTTGCTATTGTCACCAAATGTGATACTATCATAACAATCATTATCATTGGTATTGATTGAGTTGAACATTCTTGCATCACCGATCATGTGTTGAGTGCACCCACTATCAAGAACCCAATGCCTACCTCCGGCCTTGTAATTGACCTACAAAAGAAGATCAATTCTTTTTAGGAACCCAAACTTGCTTGGGTCCTTGAAGGTTAGTGACCAAGCTCTTTGGCACCTAAATAGCTTTCTTATTTGAGCCCATCCATGGTGTTCCAGTGAACTTAGCTTTCACACCATTTGTACCCTTAGTAAGCACATAGAAAGAATTAATCATAATTGAGGATACATTAGCACTTTTGCTCTTGTTCTTGCACTCATGATCTTTATGACCAACTTGCTTGCAACTAGTGCAAAACCGAACATTGTTCTTCACAAAACTAGTCTTGTGAGGAGCAAAGGCCGCCTTGCCTTTCTTGGGGGTATAGCCCAATCCCTCTTTGTAGAGAGAAGCTCTTTGGCTACCCAAGCACATAAGCAAGCGGTCCTCACCACCATAGGCCTTAGCCAAGGTGTGAGTGAGCTCATTGACCTTCTTCTTGAGGGTCTCATTCTCAACTATTAGTGAGGCATTACATGTGAAACTATCACTATTAGATGAAGTGGAAGTGGAAGTGCTACAAGAAGGGTTAGTGGGAGCAATAATGATAGGCTTATATAATGATTCATCAATTAGATCACAAGTTAACCCTACTTTACATGTCTCAACATGCTTCTTCTCATTTTGCTCATCAAGCAAAGTGGAATGAGCTCTTTCAAGCTTCTTGTGAGGCTTGCCAAGCTTCTCATGGGCTTCCTCTAGCCTCCCATGAAATGCATTGAGCTCACCAAAGGCTTGCTTAAGGGCTTATAGTTCCTTACGCAAGCTTTTGCATTCCCTTCTCTTAATGTCAAAGTGTTCTTTAGCATCATCTAGCATGTCAAGTAGTTCATCCTTAGTTGGTTCATTATCATCACTGTCACTTTCATTTTCATTTTCATTATCATGTTCCTCATCGCTTCCATCATCACAAGTTTGTACCTTAGTGGCCTTAGCCATGAAGCATGATAGAGTGTCGAAGAGAGAAGGCTTCTCATTGATGGCAATGCTTGCAAGTGCCTTCTTCTTGGTGGTCTTGTCATCATCACTATCATCATCATCACTTGAGGAAGCATCGCTATCCCAAGTGACCACATATGAACCACCCTTTTTCTTCTTCTTGAAGATCAACTTATCCTTCTTCTCTTTTTTTCCTTCTTGTCCTTCTTCTTGTTCTTCTTGTTGTCATCATTGTCAATATTGTATGGGCATTGAGCAACAAGATGATCTTTGCTTCTGTAATTGAAGCACCTTCTTGATTCTTCCTTGTTCTTGGATGAAGACTTCTTTCTTCTAGCATGGTAGCCCTTCTTCATCATGAACTTGCCAAATCTCTTGACAAAGAGAGCCATCTTCTCATCATCCATCTCATCAAAGCTCAAGTCTTCATCTTCACTTGATGATTCTTGATTTGCCTTGCCCTTGGATGATGTGGCCTTGAATGCCACACCCTTCTTCTTCTCATCCTTCTTCTCATCTTTCTTCTCCTTCTTTTCTTTCTTCTCATCATCATCTCTATATGTATCATCGGTCATTATATCTCCCAACACTTGGTTTGGTGTCATGGTGTCTAAACCACTCCTCACTAGAATAGTGACCAATGTGCCAAATCTTGAGGGTAAATATCTCAAGAACTTATGGGAGAAGTCCTTGTCCTCCACCTTCTCACCAAGTGCTTTGAGATCATTGACAAGCACTTGTAACCTATGGAACATCTCCGGCACACTCTCATCCTCCTTCATCTTGAAACTAGCAAACTTCTCCTTGAGGATATATGCCTTGGCACCCTTCACAGCTTGAGTGTCCTCAAATGATTCCTCCAACTTCTTCCATGCTTCATGAGCCATCTTAATGTTCTTGATTTTCTCAGATGTTATCTCATCAATAGCATCATGAATGGCACTAAGAGCAATGCCAATGTTTTGGAGAAGCACTTTTTTAGTGGCGGTGGGGTTCTCTGGATCCTCTGTCTCAATCTTGGTCTCCACCACCTTCCAAACTTTCCTATTGATTGACTTGATATATGTTGTCATCTTAGCCTTCCAATAGGGATAGTTTGAGCCATCAAATTGAGGTGGCTTCTTGGTGTTGTTGATTTGAGCCATTTTTACACCGAAGGTTGTTAAGCCTCAAATCACGGTGACCACAACTCCGATACCACTTGAAAGGTCCTAATGGCTAGAGGGGGGTGAATAGCCTATTAAAAATTTCTATAACAACACTAAGACAAATGATTAGTCAATAAGATGGCGAAGCGAATTTTGCGCTAGCACTATACTTGGGGTCGCAAGCCACCTTCCCAATTCTATTTTCTATGATCTCTAGTATATCTTAACATAGCTATGTCACTAATATACACCTAGGTGATCAACCTAGTGAGAGTAATACAATTAAATGATACACTGTCTAGTCTTAACTACCACTAGCTCTATCCAAGTGAATGTTTAATGAAATACAAGAGAGTGGTAGAGAGGTATACCACCGTGGCAAGTGACCAATGAGTGAATACCAATGAATACCAAGGAGACAATCAAGACACAATAATTTTTCCTCTGAGGTTCACTTGCTTGCCGGCAAGTTAGTCCCCATTGTGGCGATTCACTCACTTGGAGGTTCACGTGCTAATTGGCATCACATGCCAAACCCTCAATAGGGTGCCACACAACCAACACAAGATAAGGATCACACAAGCCATAAGCAATTTACTAGAGTACCTTTTGGCTCTCTACTGGGGAAAGGTCAAGAACCCCTCAAAATCACCACGATCAGAGCCGGAGACAATCACCAACCTCTGCTCGACGATCCTCGCTGCTCCAAGTTGTCTAGGTGGCGGCAACCACCAAGAGTAACAAGCCAAACCCACAGTGAAACACGAATACCAAGTGCCTCTAGATGCAAACACTTAAGCAATGCACTTGGATTCTCTCCCAATCTTACAAAGATGATGAATCAAAGATGGAGATGAGTGGGAGGGCTTTGGCTAAGATCACAAGGTTGCTATGTCAATGCAAATGGCCAAGAGAGAGAGCTAGAGCCGGCCAAACAATATTTATAGACACCCCCAAACAATAGAGCCGTTGGCTCAATTACTGGGCTGACTGCGGGACGACCGGACGTGCAGGTCATGTGCACCGGACGCGTTCGGCCGCTGCGTCTGGTCGTAGCCTGACCGCCATATGTCCCTTTCAAATTGTTTATCCATTGGCGCCCAATGGCTATCTCTGTGCACAGTAATACTACATGATCGGACGCGCTGTTAGAAAACGACCAGACCCAGGAGACGCAGCATCAGGTCGAGTCTAGAGAGCTCCTAGAGCCGCTCTGGGCCGACCAGATGCATCCGATCACACCGGACCTGATGCTCCCAGCGTCCAATGAATTATTGCGCTGAAAACCCAAGACTTGCTGGTTCACACCGAACATGTCTGGTGTGGCGACCGGACGCGTCCGATCGCTCTCTACAATCCTGCATCGGGCTATATCACTTTGACCTGACGCTAAACAGTAACTCATCAGCATCCGGTCACTCCACTGAGCTAGAGTCCAGTCACTTTCACTTAGTTGCTCACCTCGGGTCCAAATATTGGATGCGTCCGGTCCAGATTCTGGACGTGTCCGGTCACTTCTGTCTAACTACCCCAAGACTAGATAAAATACCGGGCGTGTCCAGTCCCAATTTCAGACGTGTCCAGTCACTCTGTGACTAGCACGACTAACTCCTTTTCAAATCTATCTTCTTTACCCTTGCTCAAATGTGCCAACCACCAAGTGTATCACCTTCTGCACATGTGTTAGCATATTTTGACAAATGTTTTCAAGGGTGTTAGCACTCCACTAGATCCTAAATGCATATGCAATGAGTTAGAGCATCTAGTGGCACTTTGATTACCATATTTCGATACTAGTTTCACCCCTCTTAATAGTACGGCTATCGATCCTAAATGTGATCACACTCACTAAGTGTCTCAATCATTAAAACAAAAAAGCTCCTATCAAGTTTCACCTTTGCCTTGAGCTTTTTATTTTTCTCTTTCTTGTTTTCCAAGTCCAAGCATTTGATCATCACCATGCCATCACCATCATCATGATTTTCACCATTGTTTCATCATTTGGAGTAGTGCTACATATCTCATAATAACTTTGATAAACTAGGTTAGCACTTAGGGTTTCATCAATTCACCAAAACTAAACTAGAGCTTTCACATATAGAAAATTGCCATATAGAAAACTGCCATATATCAAGAAATCAAAAGATTACCTGGAGACAGCAATGCAACTTTTCAATACCTACAAAAATAAAAATCAAATCATAAAGGACAAGCTAAGTGAGCAAAAAGAATACGGAACATAAACTGAGATTTGTTGTACCTCATAATCTAAAAATACACCAACAAAACATAAATACCATAAAAAACCAACACGCCAATCCCAGCATCTGATTCCACACCTATAAAAAAAAGAAGATAGCGTCACAGGAAGAAGAAAAACAAAGACTAAAACATAGAATTAGAAAATATACCACCCCAAAAAACAAGAAAATAATAGTTACATGAATAATACCTAAGGATTACACAGGATAAACAAGTATAAGTCCAATTGAAATCCACAATTAGTAAGACAACAAGGTACACTATATAACAAGAAGAAAAAAGGACAATTGGAATTACTTAGGAGTACAACAGTACCTCATAATGATATTGAAGGCCAATAGAACACATGAAGCAATCTAGAGGTAGATAGAACAATATATCAGAAACATAGAGGAACATATAAAGTCTTTATTTGCTTCACCTTACCCTCAACATCTGCATCAAGCTACACCTCCAACTCCATATAGCAACAAAAAAAATACAAATAAAAAACAGTAAGTCCAATTAAACAACAATGTAACTAAAAAAACCCATAAAACAAACAAAATAGAACCTAAGTTACATGAGAAATTGAAGCCATTATTTAGAAGTAGAGTAGTAGCAGAAATTCTAAAATTATAAGCAAGGGCTAGCAAACAAAAATTGGCAACAATTCACAACCTGTAATTGATTAGTAAACAAACAAAAAGAAAGATTGAGTAAGCATAAAAAGAAAACAAAGAAAATTACAATCACTAAGTAGTAAATTAGTACCTCAATATGATATTCAAGGCCAATGAAACAAATGAAGCAATCCATAGGACAATTGAAAAAAAGGAACATAAAAAAACATATATGCAAAAAGACAAAAAAAACTTAATATAAACCAGTAATATATTACAGACCGTCTTGTTCATACAAACACAGGAAACAAATAACAAAAACATTTAAAAGGAAAATTACAAAGATAACTGGACAAAGATACTAGATGCAACTACTAAAACAAACTGTTGCACATCATCATCACCAAATATACCTTGACACTCCTCAAAGACGAAACGGCCAAAGCATACCTGCTTGAACAGATTGGTAGCGATCATCATCTTCAGATCGAACTTCAAAGCTTAGAACGCGATAGAAAGACATAGTTTGAGCAAATTCAACTTCAAATGATTGACCAGCCACTAGAGCAGCGACTTCAGCATCAGGCACAAGGACATAAACAGAGGAATTCATAGAATCCAAAGCATACTTCATCTTCGGCACAAAAGGATCCCCAAAAAACTACCTAATGACACGAGCAACTAGTCTCACATTGTCTTGACAATAAACACCCTTAGCAACGATAAGCTTGGATTGCTCTCTAGCCTCTAAGCCCAAATAATCAACAACAAACAATGAAACAAGTTCATTGTGTAGAGTAAAAGGAACATCATCAACAGGATTTAAGGAAAGAACTAGAGGAACAACCAAGCCAAATAAACAAAACATATACAAATGAAAAATAATAACAAGGATTCTAAAACAATGAAATAAATTGAAACAAATAAATGAAATAATAAAAATATCACGAACCAGAAAACAAACCTTTTTAGTAACTGGTATCTCAATGAACTCCCTGAATGAATTCTTCCTTTTCTCAATGCTCTTGACTTGACAAATATGAAGAACTCCAGTGCCAACTGAAACTTGATAACCACGAAAGAAACTAGCTTGTTAATCCTCAAAAGCAAGGGCATAGACGATGTCATCATACTCATCATAGCAAAACTTTAGATTCTTCATAAAAAAACACTCCGTGAATCTCCTTCCAAGCTCGAGCAGCAAGCATAACATCATCATAAACACCCATATCAGCAATAGAACTCCTAACTGCCATTAGATGATCCTGCAAACCATGTTCCAGATCCAGGAATTCCATGACATGATGAGACAATTTCCAATTAGACAAGGAAAAGGCTCCAGAACTAAAAGTGGCATCCATCTACAATAATAAAGATAAAATTAACAAAAAAACAAATTAACATAATAAACAAAATAGAAGACCAAATAGAACTCTACTTACAGTAAAGATACATAATAGTTATAGTGAACAAACAACAATAAATTATACACAACTAAGCTGTAAAAAAAGAAGCAATGACACATCTAAATGACAAACTAGATGGTAAAAACTATTACCATTTACAATTCAACATTCAAAATAAGAGCAAAAAATATCGTGATACATGCCTACATGTATAAATTAGCTAGTATAAAAAATAGATCATATTAAATTGTCAAATTATGGGGCTAAAAACACAAGTAAAATTTAAAATCTAACAATAACATTACAAAGTAGAAATTTAAAACAACTAACTACAACTTACTAAGTGTCGGTGTTGGATGACCGGCAACTCGTCATGGGGTTATCCAGGACGATGGTTGGTGGGCTTTGACGTACCCGGAACTCGATGGTGAACGCAAAGAGACAAATAGTTTATACTGGTTCGGGCCCTTGTAATCGAGTAATAGCCTTTACGTCCAGTCGACGTGTAGCCATTTGCGTTGGATTGATTGGTGTGATTGTGTGTACAAGGTAGTGGACCGTACCTCTGTTTATATAGGGCAGAGGGTAGGGGCATGCATCTAGGCCTAGTTAGTTGCAAAGAAGAGTCCTAGTCCTATTACAGAATCTGGCTTTCATAGTAAGCTGACTAGGTTGATCTTGAATAGCCTAGATTCCACACCACCTTGCCTCGCATCCTCTAGTAGATCATGGAACAACCTAGGGCCCAACCAAGTAGTGGACCCTATGGCGAACCCCTAAGACCCTGGTCCGTCACTATACCATTAAGATACAAAAGGAAGATAATGATTAGACACATAAAAAAGCTCACATGGAATTACAGTGCATACTGGGCATAAAAATACACTTGAGACTAGAACCTAACAATAGAGAAATGGATCTAGATAGATTACTAAAATCTTGAGGAAAAAATATGACTGTTAAAGAGCCTACACATAGGATCTCTGGTTAGCCTAGAGGGGGGGGGGGTGAATAGGCCTATTAAAACAAAACTCAACCAAATGTCAAATTCAACCTGTGGCACTGCCGCTCTAAGCCCGTGGCACTGCCGCCCTGCAGCAGTGCCATGGTTTAGCTCGCCACCAAGGCTTGCCTAAGTCCACGTTGTTGAGGTTAGCCACTAAGGCTTAGGGCTTTACAACCCTTCCTCAATCTCAAGTCAAGAGAGTTAACTCTTGAGATGAGGGGTAAGCTTACTAGCTTCAAGAGATGGTTACAAACCTCCCAGGGGCTGCCACACAAGTTGGCAAGCTCCATGGGTGACACTCTGGGTGGCTTGGAGCAAGCTCCATGAGGAACAAACACAATCCACCGACTAAAATGCGAACCAAGTGCTCTTAGGCTTTGGGAATCAATGGATCCGCTCTCTAATCGAGTTTTGGAGCCTTTTCTCTCAAGGATTGATGGGAAAATCACAAATGAATGCTTAGGAGCTCAAGGTCACCAATGGAGAAGAGAGAGAACATGAACTGAGCAGCTGGTGTTAGTCTAAATGAGCAGAGGTCGAAGAAGAGACGTTGGAGGGGTGTCTAAGAGGTATAAATACCCCCAACCCCAATGGTCAATTAAGTCACGATAGTGCCATGACTCAACTACAGTAGTGCCTCTCTTCAGGTGCGGCACTGCCGCACCAGGCAAGACAGCAAGGGTGAAAATAGTTAAAGTTTGGCTGTCTTGGCTGAGCAACTAATGATGTAGGTGTATAAGATTGAGCACTTAGTTGCACACTTTAGCAAGTTTATTATGTCCCCCTTTATAGTACGACACTCCTATACTCAAATTTGAAATATAAAGAATTTAAACCTCCTTTGAGTTTGGTGTCGTCACTATTTGTAATTGGCATCTCTTCCATTTTGTATAACATCATCGATTGTAAATTCTCTGCTTGTCATCTTGATAAATCTCATTAGTCCTCTAATTGTGTGGTCATTATCAACCAAACCCACAATTAGGGCTTGATTGCACTTACAATCTCCCCCTTTTTGGTGATTGATGACAACCCAATTAGAGCTTACAAAAGATATGAATCATAACTGTGATTTTTCGAGCCATGGGTGTAGTGCCTCCCCCTAAATGTGTGAATGGAGAATTGAATTCTCAAATTGGCATAAGAGGCCGAGATTCACACTTTAGTGAATATGATGAGGCTCCCCCTACATCCATGCTCCTGTGGGGTGCTGCACACTATGTCAAGTATATAATCGTGATGCAAATGATAGTTCATGCACATATGAGTATGCTGGGACAGCTCGGTGTGGCACTACCACTCCTTAGCCACAGCACTACCACAGAGCGGCACTGCCGGGCTAGAGGTGCAGCACTGCCGCACTTACTGCAATAGCACAGAATAAAACAAGCACCACACAACAGATAATGTATATGTACAAGAGCATGCTAGCACAAATATATGACAAGCTACAGCATACACACATACATGTCCATATCCAATACAAATAGAGTACTTAGGTAGCAATATTACACAAATAGTTTTGAGCGGCTCTCAAACTCACTCCTACCATCTAACTTTCAATGGATAAGACATGCATGAAACTCTATCTACAGTGACCACCAAGGTGTCAAAAAGGAATTGACCCCTCTAATTTTCTCCTCCTTTGGCATAAAGAACCAAAAAGAGAAGAAAAGAAGAGAAATCAACCAACTCACTCCTCCTCCTCATCATCTTCTTGGATGTTCTCCCAATCGATGCTATCACCTCCACGAGCAGCACCACCATCGTTGTCGTCATCGGAGTCGATCCTCGCTCGTCCTTGGCGGTGAGTAGGGGAAGTGAAACAGGGAGAGCATGTGGATCATCTGGTGTGGTGGCGCTGAACCTCCACAATTGTCGTGTCACCCCACATGTCCATGTCCTCGTCATTGTCCTACTGCTCCTGCTAACCCTCCTCCTCCTCTTCCTCTGTATCTATGTCAGAAAGCCTAGGGAGGTCATCAAACCTCGGTGGTGACTGAGCTAGAGGAAGGGGTGGCAGCCCTGCACGCTCTCTAGCCTCTCGGTTTGCCTCCCAGTTCTCCAACCGGTCCTCATATGCGATCCTCACTGCATAGGTGCAAGTAGTAAAAATGTCCTTAATCCATTTTCCAAACTTCTTAATCTTCTTACCCTTGATAGACCTAGAGTGGGAGTACTCGGGCACATCCTCATCAGTTGAAGAGAGACATCTCACTGCCTTTCTAGCTCCTGAGGATTGGGTCTTCTCAATCTTGTAGATGGTGTGGAGACCGTCCTTGTCAAATCGATGACCGATGACCCTCTCAATCATAAGCATGAGATAAGGGGCATAGGGAAACCCCTTTCTCCCATCCTCCATAGCAATCCTCAACTCACGCCGCATGAACCGAGGTACATTGAACCTATCACCTCCAGGAGCAAATCGAGCAAGCACATTTCTCACATACCTATTAAGATCTGACGCTACTTCATCCTTGGGGTTGATTGTTGTAGCACCCAGTTTTAAGAACAAAACCAGATACACACCATATGTGAGCCTAGAAAGTCAAATCTCACATAGGACTATGAACTAAATGAAATTGTGAGAACACCCAACAAGATCATTACAATCATTACAAAGATTCAAAACAAGCAGAAGCATAATGACAATTTAACAAAGCACTAAAGGTGCACAATTCAATCATTGACTCAACTTGCGATACTATCGTCCTCATTGTACTAGGGGTAACAATCCTAAGACTCGTCTTCAGATTACGCAAGAAGGTGGTGACGAACAGTTCTAAAAGCATATCAAACCAAGGAGTGAAGATGAGAACACAGACTTTAAAATAGGAACCAAGGTAGAGATGAATAGCAAGGGTAGAGATATAGTAGAGAAGAAAATATCAAGGTTCATAGAGCAAGGGTTTTTATAGCAACTTTTAAACCTTAGAACGACCAGTTTTTACTAGGCTTGCATCCTACAGTCAGCATTGCTCTGATACCACTTTTTAGCCCTTGGTTTTAAGAACAAAACCAGACACACACCATATGTGAGCCTAGGAAGTCAAATCTCACATATAGCTACAAATAAAGGTAATATATCAATAGACAATGCTCAATATATAACGTACTTAGTATAAAGAATATAACTTTAGATAGCAAACAACGAAAGACAACTCCGATCTTCGGGTGAAGACTCTAATTCCACAGGGACAACTAACTAGTTGATCACAAGCCTAATTCCTCCAAACTCTAGCAATCTGGTACCCATCCAAGATTTTTCCAAAGATTTAAAAAGTAAAACAAGCATAAGTACATGTCGTACTCAACAAATATAACATGGGGTTCATGAGGCTCATAAGGCTGACACTGGTTTAACTGTGATTAGCTTTTAATTGTCACAATTTTAGCAATTGAGTAGCAACAAGTTTATCACCAGCCCATGTAAACACATGATCAAGTAAACATGAATAATGAATAGCATAAACAGTAATCATTAGTGAGCATCTTCATCGTCTATATCATCAGTGTTCATCATCTATTCTGTAAGGGTCCAAGGCCGCTCATGACAGTGAGCACAACTGATATACTAGTTTTACACTCTGCAGAGGTTGTACACTTTCACTGCGAGTCGTGATTTACCCTTTCGCCCGAGGTAGCTAATCGCTTGATCCACTTCTAAGGAAGGTCGGTAGGGTTCACTATGAATCCTTTCAAAGGTTCGCCTAATGAGATAGGGCCATTAGATTCACTTGGCAAACAGAGGTAGAGCCCCCCTTCCCGATGATACAATGACGCGCAGCCTATACACAAGGGGGGACAGAGGCCGCACTATACCCGATTCGACAAGCCATTCTTATGCCAATAAAGGTAACCACTAACAAGCTAGAAAAGGTCCTCATACTAAGCTAAATCCAGAGCCATGTAGCCCTCATAGCTGTATTGTAAGTCCCGGATGTTCGCTTATAGATAAGTCCTTAAGGAGAGGAATCTAGAGCACCATAAAAATAGCCCAATGCTCTAGCCCCCTGGTTCCATGTTGCTAAAAAGCATCTTTTAGTGTTTATTGCATAATCCATTAGTCAAGTTACAAGATCATGGCTTTAGTTGAGCACTAGCAAAGCTACCCAATGCAATAACCCAAAGGTGTCAAGGAATCTAGGAAAATTACTATGGTTGCCAAGATAGACACATGCAGCATGAATTAAATGATTAAAGGTGTAAAGGACAACAAGGAAGATCCCATTCTATACTTGCCTTAAACTTAGATCCTTCTTCTAGTCCAAACCTTCAAAGGATTGCTTCTGGATTCACCACGTATATCTCACCGACTGGACATGATTATAGCACCACACAAGCATCCAAGCAATCATACACGAAGCAAACAATAGAACCAAATTAGAATAGTACACCAAACATATGAAACAACAAGTAAAAAGGTTTAAAAGATGTTCTACACGTTAGTACAAACACACACACACGCGAAAAGCACTCTAATCGGAGCTATAACGAAGAAGTTATGAATTAAACAAGATTTTCTTTAATAAAATAATGGATTAAATCTAACCTCAAATTTCAAAAGTTTAAAACATGTTTAGCAGTAAGATGAACATGTAGACTACTCAATTACGAATCTAACGCAACTTGAACAGATCAAATCGGAGCTAAAACAAAGATTTTATGGCCTAATGAAAACTACTGGCAAAACTATAAATAAGTAGAACTTCTATTTTGAATTAAAATAAATAAAAATTGGAATTTTAAATCTGGAGTGGACTGTGGGTTCGAATATGGAAAAGTGTAGGGGCTCTTTTGCAAATAACCCCGGCGAAGGGGTATGGTCTAATCTCGGCCCTTGATCTTGGATTGGACGGACAGAAACAAATTAGTGAGAGAGAAGGCGTGGCCGGCGCCGGAATAGGAAGAGGAGGCGGCGACGGACATGGCTGGTGGTAACAGAGCTCATCGGCGCAACCCAAAATGGTCCTAGAGACCACGATTCGACACGGGGATTACACAGGGAGAAAGAGGACGGCGAGGCAAACTCACCTTGGCACTTTGCACGGTTGGAGATAACACGGAGACGATGCACGGTGCTCTGTGATGGATGGTTATGATGGTGCTAGGGCTGCGGTGGTGGCGCGGTGACTCGGCGAACGAGGAGGCTGCTGCTGAGGGTTATATGGGGTAATGGCACGGTGTTGGCGGCTGCTATTTATGGCCTGGGGAGCTTGGCATGCACGGCAAGGCACGGAGATGTGGTGGCGTTGGGCTTCCATTGCGCGGCAGAGAGTCCTAGGTGGCTATGTCATGATGAGGAAGAACACTAACAGATGGGTCCCACCAGTCGGCGACCAAAGGAGTGAGGCCCGCGTGTCAGTGGAACATGGCGGAAGAGAGGAGGTGGGTGCATCCGTGCATGGGCTTTCCTGCTAGGCCGCCAGCTGGGCTGCGGGAAGGGGGAGAGAGGCTGAGCGGGGTTGGCGCCGAGCTAGGCTTGCTGTTAAGCTGTGGGAAGGAGAGAAGGAGATGGGTCATGGGGTAAGGCCGGTGCCAAGGAGAGAGGGGAGAGGGGCAGGCCTTTGGGCCAGAAATGAAATAGAGGGAGAAGAGTTTTTCTATTTTTCTTTTTCTAAATTCTATTTTTAAATCTATTTTCAAACCATTTCAAAAGTATTTGAAATTATTTTGAATTTTTGGACAAAACCGCTCATCACAAAAATAAGTATGCATAAGCATGAATGCACAAAAATATTGCTAAATTCCTATGATAAATTTTAATTCAATGAAAATTATTATTTCCCCTATATTTCATGAGCACAAAATTTCAAAATTAACTCAATTTACATCTATTTAAAAAGGAGAAAATTTTAGGGTGTTACAATTGTGTGCCTGATCAAGTCGTTTAGAATGTAGTAGTAGCTTTGCAAGCCACTAACTTTGCCATCTACATCTCTCCTATTGATCCACATGTAGGCAATGTCTCTGATCTTAGCCCTAGGCTCATCATGAATATAGGTGAAGCCCGGTTCCTCCTCACTGAAACTAAGGATCCTGCTAAAGGTCACAAAGTCGACATGATAGTGTTGCCCCTCAGTCATCCAATGTATCTCATCTGCAACTAGGTCATAGTAGTAGGTGGCATGAAACTGGGCTAACACCTCTTCGTTTCAGTTGTATCTGACGCTCATGAGGTCAAAGAGCCCAAAGTGGCCACAAGCCTTGATCACTTTGTTGAATTCAGGCTCATTCTTTGATTGCAACTCCTCCCAGTCAACATACTGCATCTTGACAATCTTGGACTTCTTGGAGTTGAAGATAACTGAGGCATAAAAGTTGGAATGAAACTCATTCCAAAACCTATAGTTGACCCCTAGATCTTTAGGCTGCTCATATGGATTCTCATCACAAGCCTCTTCCACCATCTTCTGCTTTCCTACATAATTGATCACGAGATGTGCATGGGAATCAACAGGACACCTCATGAGCACCTCCTCAGAGTAATCAGTGATATAATCTCCATCAAACTCCTCTAGGTGAGGAGGAGTAGCTAGGAAAGCACTAAGAGGAATGTTGTGGCTAGCCGTCTCCAAATCTTCCTCCTCCTAGATCAACTGCTCTCTCCTCCCCCTGTCTCTAACATCCCCTCTTGCTGCTGCACTGTTGCTATCCTGCCATGACCATGGTGAGGGGCTTGCTTGTCACAGGGTTCAGCCATCTTCCTCTTCCCCCTCCAGTCATCGTCTCCTCCGGAGGCCATCTATGCAAAAACATAGAGCCAGATAAGAAACTATACAAATGGAGAGTAGATGAACATCTATGAGCCTAAATAAGTAAGAGGATTTCAATCATGAACTTGGAGAATTCCTTGGACAGTACTGCTCCAGGTGGTGCGACACTACCACACCCAGGAGCGACACTACCGCACTGGATGTTTCTTCGAGTTCATGATCTACTTCTTCTTTCTTACTTAGACTGCTCCTCAACTATCATTCTAAACCACTATACAATCTCTGAATGTACCAAACTATCTATGTCAATGATTCATTGAAGTTTGGTTAGAAGATTGCCTAGTAGAAATGAATTTTGACTCTAGGAGATGATTGAAATAGAAGAGGTGAGTCAACCATCGAACCAGAGCAACAAAAATTGCAAGATTTTGCACAGAGATACGGCACTACCGTGTTGAGGGTGCTGCACTGCCGCTGTAGTTAACTTAGCTCCAAAGTTGAATCATGATTTCTACATCAATCAAACCCCAAAATGCCATCCAAACTACTAGCCACCTTCCAATCAATCATCCAAGACAACTAGAATCGTTACATTGCATAGATCAGGAAGGATTTAGGGTTTCACCTTGGTTTCTCATGGATTGAGGAGAAGAAAGGAGAAACGGCTTGGCCCAAAAGCTTCAGCGGCCATCGGCGATGAGGAAAGAGACTGGTGGCCAGCGTGGCACTGTAGGAGAGCAGCAGCATGGCTAGGCGACGATGTGGCGACACGAGGAAGAGAGAGCGCACGTGTGTCAACATCTAGGCGAGGGCGAGATAGAGAGAGTAACCATGGGCCAGATGAGAAAAGGAAGAGGAAAGCAGGTCCCACGATTATTGCCGTTGTGGGCTGAATTCCTCTGGGTTTTGCTAAAGCGACATCCGAAATGTTGAAGGGTTTGCCTCATCCAAAGTAGTTGAGCACAACATGCACCGGCTGCAACATACTCGGCCGAGACACTAGGCAAGCTCCAAGAGTAACAAACATAATCGACCGGCTAAAACGTGAACCAAGTGCTCTTAGGCTTTGGGAATCAATGGATCTGCTCTCTAATCGAGTTTTGGAGACTTTTCTCTCAAGGATTGATGGGGAAATCACAAAGGAATGCTTGGGAGCTCAAGGTCACCAATGGAGAAGAGAGAGAACATGAACTGAGCAGTTGGCATTAGTCTGAATGAGCAGGGGTTGAAGAAGAGCCGTTGGAGGTGTGTGTGAGAGGTATAAATACCCCAACCCCAACGGTTAGTTAAGTCGCGGCAGTACCATGGCTCAACTTCGATAGTGCCGCACTACGGTAGTGTCTCTCTTTAGGTGCAGCACTGCCACACTAGGCAAGACAGCAGGGGTGAAAATAGTTAAAGTTTGGCTTGTTCATTAAGTCAACTAAGGAAGCGTGAGTTGAACTACCTAACATGTTATCTGGAGTTATCCATTGTGGAGCATGGAAGTGTTATCTTCTAGGGCGTAAAAGTGACATCTAAGTGGATCACAAGAATCTAAAGGACATCTTCACTAAGATAATTTTGAGCTTGTGACATCATTGTTGGATTGAAGCCTTCAAGGTTTTATGACTTGGAAAAGTGCTATCACTTGGAGAAGCAAAAGTCGTTGCCGATACCCTTAGCAATGGAGAGTTATGCTAAGAAGATTCGGACAACACCATGGACTTAGAATTGTGTTTGAGAGTTGAGCAACTTGACCTAAGCATATAAAGTTATTAATATTTTGAAGTTGGCGATAGAACCTATTTTGGATCAAGAAAGTAAGGAGGCTCCATTGGAAGGTGAATATTTTAAGAAAGAGAATTGATAGTATGGAGTAAAAAGGAAGGGTGGCCTAGTGATTGGAGTTACTTGAAGGGTGTTTGGAGTACCTGTCAACATTTTGGAATTAGTAGAGCAAGTTACTTGGAGTAAGGTTAACAGGTATGCAAAGTAGAGAAGAATCCAAAGGCGGAGGATCTGCATCTCTTTGATCACCATCGTCTGAATCTCGAGGATGAGTTTCATCTTAAGGAGGGTAGAATTGTATCACCCTAAAATTTGAATTTTTGGAAATAGAGCTAAAATGATTTCATTTGGAATTTTTGTGCTCATGAAAACATTGGAAAATAAAAATTTTCATTAATTTAAAATTTATCATAAGGTAGCAACATGTTTGTGCATACATGTTACTGCATATTTATTTTGTGGTGATTGGGTTTGATCAAAATTTCAAAACAATTTGAATCTAATTTGAATTTGGTTTTGAAAATTTGTTTAAAAATAAAAAAAGAAAATTTCCCTCCTTCCTTCATGGCCCAAAGGCGTGCTCCTCTCCCTCATCTCCTGCGGCCCAACTCCCCCTCCGCTGGCGTGGCCCATCTCCTTCTCTTTCTCGTGGCCCAGCTCGTGTTCCGGCCCAACCGCACCTAGCCAGCCGAGCGCCACGCCGCTCCGCTCTTCCCCTCTCCCTGCGCATCTCCATAACAGTCGGGTCCACGCTGTCAGGCATCATCTCCTTCCTCTGACTCGGCACCGCATCGGACTCCGCCGTTCCACCAGACTCCGCGTCGGCCATGCCTCATCCTTGCCTTGTGCCCCAAGCTGCTCCTGGCCATAAATACCGGGCGCCCACATCGTGCCGCTTCCATCCTGATCCTCAGAGCAAGATCCCATCTCGCCGAGTCACCGCACTGAGCTACGAGCCCTAGCACCACCTTAGCCACCATGTTCGCCGAGCTGCGCATCGCTTACATGCCTCCATCGTCGGCGAAAACTACCTTGGTGAGTTTGCGTTGCCTTCCTCTCTCTCTTGGTGCCCTCGCCTTGTGCAGTTGTGACCCATAGGCCTAGATCCCACAACGCCGGCGAGCTCGCTCATTCCAGCCATGGCGCCGCAACTATCTGCATCGTTGCCGGCAGCCATTCCCTCCCTCTCTAATCCCAGCCGGCTAAGTTAAATCCAACGATCCAGATTTCATGATACCCCTTTGGCCGATAGTTTTTCAAGAGCCCTTGCATTTTTGTAGATTAGAACCTGCCGTCCCTGTACTTTTGCTAAAGAGATCCTCGGCTTTTGAACAATCTAACCCGCAGTCCATGGCACACTTCCAGAATACGTTTTCGTATTCTAAAAACTTAGTTTCTTCGGTCAGATCCAAAATACGTTTTCATCTATTTATAGTTTTGCCACTATTTTCTTTAGGCCATAAAATCTTTGTTTTAACTCCGATTTGATCCGTTCAAGTTGCGTTAGATTCATAATTGATTAATCTACATGTTCAAGCTACTGTTAAACATATTTTTAACTTTTGAAATTCGAGGTTAGATTTAATCTATTATTTTATTAAAGGAAATCTTGTTTAATTCATAACTTCTTCGTTATTGCTCCGATTAGAGTGCTTTTCGCGCCTCTGTGATCGTAGTAACGTGTAGAACATCTTTAAAATCTTTTCCATGCTATTTATTATATTTGGTGTACTGTTCTAATTTAGTTCTATTGTTTGCTTCGTGTATGATTGCATGGATGCTTGTGTGGTGTTCTATGATCATGTCTAGTCGGTGAGAAGTACGTTGGTGGCATAGAAAAAGTTGGTGATCCAGAAGAAGTCCTTTGGAGGTTACAATTCAGTAGAAGAAGATCAGAGTTTTAAGGCAAGTATAGCATGGGATCTTCCTTGTTATCCTTGACTACCACAAAGGATTTCCTTCATACTGCATGTGTCTACCTTGACTACCTCTAAGGATTTCCTAGTACTTTGTTACATTGTACCTTGATTCCTATGGGTTATTGCATTGGGTAGTATGATGCTAGTGCTCAAGTACAACCATGACCTTGTAACTTGACTAATGGAATATGCAATAAACATTAAAAGATGCTTTTTAGCAACATGGAACAAGGGGGCTAGAGCATTGGGCTATTTTTGTGGTGCTCTAGATTCCTCTCTTTAAGGACTTATCTGTAAGCGAACATCCGGGAATTACAGTACAACTATGAAGGCTACATGGTTGTGGCTTTAGCTCAATATGAGGACCTTTTCAAGCTTGTTAGAGGTTACCTTTATGGCGTAAGAATGGCTAGCCGAATCGGGTATAGTGCGGTGTATAGGCTACGCATCATTGTGCCATCGGGAAGGGGGGCTCTACATCTGTTTGCCGAGTGAATCTAATGGCCCTAACTTGTTAGACAAACCTTTGAAAGGCTTCATAGTGAACCCTATCAACCTTCCTTGGTAGTGAGTCAAGAGGCTGATCACCTCAGGTGAAAGGGTAAATCACGACTCACAGTGAAAGTGTACAACCTCTACAGAGTGTAAAACTGGTATATCAGCCGTGCTCACGGTCACGAGCGGCCTTGGACCCTTATGAAATAGATGATGAACACTGATGATACTGATGATAAAGATGCTCACTAATGATTATTGTTTTTGCTATTCATTATTCATGTTTATCCGATCATGTGTTTATATGGGCTTGTGAATAAACTTGTTGCCACCCAATTGCTAAAAGATGACTCATTAAAAGCTAATCGCAATTAAACTAGTGTGAGCCTTTTGAGCCTCATGAATCCCATGTTATATTTGTTGAGTACGACATGTACTTACGCTTGCTTTACTTTTTAAATCTTTGGAAAAATCTCGGATGGATACTGTCGCAGAACCGACCAATTTATAAGAATACAAGTACAATGGCAATCCGCAAGCGGTCGCACTGTCATACTTGAACCCATATAAACCCGGTAGTCCGTCGAGTACCACGACGGGTCTCGATAAACGATTTACAACAACCAAGATCGTACAGGATTCAACATACATGCCACATATTACATAAAGTTCACGATATACTTTTCATCATCGAGTACGAATAAAAGTTATTACAAACCGAGTTTGATAAATAAAGCGGAAGCAAATAAGTTCAAGATAAAGTTTCCAACATAGTTTGATACAAAGTGCCAAGCTAGATCACGGTCCACAAAAGCAAGGATAGGAATTACTAAAGAAGCCTGCCCAAGGCTTACTCCTCATCCACAGCGGGATAGAAGCAACTCTTGCAATAACCATGATACACAGTGCCATCTGCAACAATGGGAAAATAAACCCTGAGTACGAGAAGGTACTCAAATTAGACTTACCCGTCATGAACCAGAAATAAAATGACTCCAAGGAGTATGCAAGGTCAGTATAAGTGGACGAATTTGACAACATTTTGCGAAAAAGGCAACTGATCCGTTGTACAATTATGATTCCTTTACCAAGTTAATTATAACTATCCATTTCTAGATTAGCAACTATCCTGTGCCAAACATGTGGTATCATTTAGAAGCATACAATAGTAACCATAGCAGGTATTGAAATTCCATTTTCATCCGAACCATCATGTTCCATAATACAGTTACTACGATGTTGGAGCTAGCCAAGTTTCTCACTATCTGGGAGAGACGGCGATTCAATCGATTTCAACCACCGGGAATTTATTCCTAACACAAACCTGTGTCTACCACCACGATAGCCTTAGGTCACCTTTGGTACAACTCGGGTACACATTTTATGGGTCCGTCAAGCGCCGCATAACTGGAACACCAGATGCCAGGATGCTCGAAAGCCAAGCTCGCCTTTGGGCTCGGTCGATCGTTCCCGGAAGGAGCGCATAATGAACGATTCCTACCCGAGTTGAATTACTCGGCCATGCGGTCGGAACGAATTATCCGGCCAGCTAAGTGAGAGGCATGCGTTCAATCTTGTCGAAGTTCCAACAACGGTGGGTCCTTGATCGACACTGACGGGATAGATCCACACCCAAGACCTCCATGCCTTGTTGCTTTTCTATCGACATCCCGCCCGGTCTCCATTTACATTAACCATGGTTCTTTCCACGATAGCAATGATAACCAACCGTGCTCCGGTATCCACCTATATCTCGCAGGTGACAGGAAATCACCCGACTTCTACCGGTCTAAGCATGGCTAAGCATATATTCGATCCTCGACCTATACCGTTAAAAGGGTAATATCTGGACAAGGAATGTACATGCATCAAGTGGTTTCATTCAACTCTTATAACCTAATGCAGCAATCATAAGTACTTAAGTAAACATTGATAAATTACTGGGAGACTTATAATGCTCCGGGGCTTGCCTCGCAGAAAGGAAGTAGGGCGATGGTCAGGACACTCCGGAAGCTCTTGTGGTTCTCGCTCCACGCCTTGAGGCTGCGGCTTATGGATCCTCCTGCGGGTTCCTTCCTCTCGCTTCTTCAATTCCAGCAACGTGATCTCTTCCTCCGATCCTAGATGCATGAGTATGGTATAAGTATTACGAATGCATATATGTTAACAAGTGCATCACGTTGTTTGAGTAGGTGCATATCTCTTCTCGATTATTACTTAACTACTTCTACAATGCATCGACTATGCCACAAACAAGAGCTACTTGTTTCACTCATAACTGAGTTCTACAAATCCAAATCCAGTGATCCTGGACTTTCTGGAAAGCTTATCAAATTCTCTACAACTTTGCTATTAACCATTTTATAGTACACCTCAGTTTCAACATGCAACTCATCACACTCTAGAATCAGTCCGGAAATGATTTAACATGCAATATAAAGTAAGAATACTTCTACTTCAGGCAATCATTCAAAATTTGACAACCTAGAACCTACCAATAGTTTAAGCATACCAAATACAGTTAAGATGACATAATGGTGAAGCCCAAACTATTTATTAAATTGCCTTTATTATTTTATTTAGATATCTAGGTTAAATAATAAATATATATCAGATGTGCTTAATAAATTCTCAAAAATTTACAGAGCCTTACTAATGCTATCAAAGGACTGCTATAAAAATTTCAGGTCATTTTACTAAGTAGAACATTCTATACAAAAATGACAAGGCAGCAAGGCTTGAAATAGCATAAATGGAAAATCCTATTGAAAAGTGTCAAGCAACAGATTTCATATTTTTCTTAGCATCCATATGGTACTAGGATTACCTCCAACAAATTTCATGAATTTTGGACTCATACTTAATTTATGAAAATTCATGCAAGGATTAACTAGTCATAAAAGAAAAATCTATAACTTTAAATCTACCCATGCACTGGTCCTCAAATTTTTACCAGAGTTCACACATGCTAAGATTTGTTCACCACAAAATTTCATAATTTTTTGAGCACAGGAACTCTAGATATAAAATAAACAAATTTGAATGCATTCAAAAGCACATTTCAAATCCCTATTTAAATCTCCAGAAATTTCTACTGTTGAACCCAAGAACATATTTTTATTAAATACTACATTTCCTAAGGAACACAACCATATTTATTTCACAAATTTAGGAGCTACCAAACTGAAGATACAAAATTCACAAAATAAATCAAAAACTGGATTCAAAATGAGTTAGCCTTCAATATCATCATCACGACAGGTGGGACCTGCTGGTCGGGGGACCCCACGCTGTCGAGGGATGACGGAGTGCAGAAAGCAAATGCCGCTTCTTTGGCATTCAAGGTTGCGCGGCTCGTCGTCGACGGCGAAGCCACGGCCGTGAGAGGTCATCATGGTATGACCTACGTGACTGGCGAACCCATCGAGCCACTTGGTCGGGTCCTATTGCCGACCCTAGAGTCGACGGCCCGCGCCATGGCGGAACGGCGGGTCGGACCACGGCAAAACGCCGGTGTGGGCTACGGTGGCACAAGGTCAAGCTCGGACGAGCGTATACTACCTAAGACAAACTCAACGCGCTAGCTAACGCCGGAGAGGTGGATTTGTGGCGCCCCGGCCCGGATGACGAGGCTCATGGGATGCTCCGGTGAGGTCGTGACGCGGCACGGTGGCTTACCGGGCGCCATTGTTGGGGCACAAAGGGTGCGGTGAGACTCGGTGATGTCGGTGGAGTGGCTGCGGTGGCGAATGGCGAGGTGGAGCGAGCGATTTGCGGTAATGGCGACGACGGGTGCTCGGCGCTGCGGTGGGTCGCTATGGGCGGAAGAAGGAGGCCGAGGCGGTTAAAATGGAGCGCCATAGGGTGGGCGGACGTTTGCGGCGGGTTAAGGTCGCGCGCCAGGCGCCGTCGTGGCTCAAGTGAGGACAGTCTTGTCGGCGACGCGCGCCGTCGCCGGGACACGCTGGCGGCAATGTTCTCTTGCCGGTCGGCCATCGTACATTCGCGATTCATTGATTCGCATTTAGCAAACGGCGCAATGTCCGACAAATGTTTTTCAATCGATTTAACTCGCTAAACCGTGGCTCCAACTCGTAAACCGTCTTAACAAAAATCCTAGCCCTATGTACCAGCTTCAACTTTCGTTCAAGGATCATGCTCCAATTCTCAACAGAAATGGAGTAAAATCATGATCAAGTTCGACATCGATCGGTCAATGAACCTAGACTTAGAAAAATTGCTTAAGTGTTGAAAACAAAGGATTCGATGATTTTGAAATCCAAATTCAAGCAGGTTAGGAGCTGAATCAGTCAAAGGCCCAAAATCAAAGTTGTTCCTTATGTCAAACACTACAACATTGCTTTAGTGAACTCCTCCATGCAAGGTCTCTAACACCTAGTTCAACTTTAGTCAAACATGTCACTTTGAAATCATGATACATACACAAACCATGGCTAAATGACTAAACTAGCCTTAGCACTAAATACCAAAGTTGTTCCTAATGATATCCTAAGCATGTTTAAACAATTTGCAAGGTCATTTAAGCATTTCATGTAGTAGTCACTCATATAGCTATTTAGGTCAACACATGAAATATCACTTAAGTGCTTGATCATGAAATGTGGCCTTCATGAACAAGGTTCCTTTTGTTAACCTAAGTGTAGCTAAGGTGTTTTAGTGACTAGCACTACCCACTTGAATTCATTTGCACATGATCATATGCATACGTTCCAAGAAACACGGAATAACAAGCAATGTCTCATATGTTTCGATCAAATGTTTCAATTGTAAATGATGGTTTATGAATGCTTGATGCTCATGCTCATGTTATGCAAGTCAAGTTATGCAAGGCTAACACCCGAGGTGTTACAGATACCAGATTGCTAGAGTTTGGAGGAAATTGGCTTGTGATCAACCAGTCAATTGTCCCTATGGAATTGGAGTCTTCCCCCAAAGATCGAAGTTGTCTTTCCGCTATTTGCTATCTAAGGTTATATCCTTTATACTAAGTACGGTATATATTGAGCATTGTCTTTTGATATTACCCTTATTTGTAGCTATATGTGAGATTTGACTTCCTGGGATCACATATGGTGTGTATCTGGTTTTGTTCTTAAAACCGGGTGCTACAAATAACATGGGTTTATGAAGCTCAGGAGGCCGACACTGGTTTACTACGGTTAGCATTATAATAAGTCAAAGTTTTAGCACTATATTAGCATTTAGTTGTGCTTAAGCCCCACTTAAACCACATGATCATAAACATGAGAAATAGTCATCATTAAAATTATCATCATTAATAACATCATCATCAAGTGAGCAACTATTCCATTAGTTTTTCGGGCCACTCCTGTCCGTGAGCATGGCTGTTATACCAATTTTTAATACTCTGCAGAGTTTGTCCATTTTTACCCGAGAGCCATGATTTACCCTTTCACCCGAGGTAGCTAATCTCTTGACCCACTACCTAGGAGGTCGGTAGGGTTCACTATGAAGCCTTTCAAAGGTTTCCCCAATAGGTTAGTAGCCGCTAGGTTTCCAATCGGCAAGAAGATGTAGAGGTCCCCTTCTAAATGGCACATTCCGCGTAGGCTATACACATAAAGACAGAGGCCGCACTTACCCGACTCGTCAAGCCCCTTTTGCGCCCTTTCGGTAACCACTAACAAGCTAGAAAAGGTCCTGCTACTGAGCTATAGCCAGAGCCATGTGGCACTCCCGGTTGTACTATATGTCCCAGCTTTTGCCAACAGATAAGTCCTTAGGGAGGGCCAAGAGCATCTTGTACAAAAGCCAATTGCTCTCTCGCCCTATTGTCCAGTTGCTAAAGCAAATTTTACCATTCGTTCCATATAATTAATAGTCATCATTCAGATCGCGTATGTTTAAATTAAGCACTAGCAAACTACACATATGCAGATATAACCCATCGGCAATCAAGGTACAAGGCAAAAATATCTAGGAGGTCCTTACAGGTATCAAATTAGACACATGCACATGACTAAATAATTAAATGGTGAAGAGGACACCCACGAAGGGGAAGACCGAGGACCGCGGGCGTAAATAGTGAAAATCTGAGGGTATAGTGCAGCGAAAAGAGCTCACCGGCGTGCGTGGAAATGACCCTAGAGGGCACGGTTCGACTTTGAAATTGCAGGGATGAAAGAGGGGGAAATGGGGATTCTCACCGCGGATGGAAATGAAGGCGCGATGGATCGGAGATGGCTCGCAGTTGGGAATGGCGGATGGTGAAGCCCCAGCACATCGACAACACGATAGGATCAAACAAGGGCAAAAAAGAAAGGAAAAATCCATGCGGGGAGAGTCACTACCGTGCAAAGAAGCTCGATAGTCGATCCAAAACAACGGCGAGGTGGCTGAACGGCAGCTCAAGCTCGGCGGCGTGAGCTAGGGTTGTGGCAACGCTACATGCTCGATAGGGGGTGACGGCTGTGAATAGATGGGAAAGGAGTGCGAAGGGGGGTGGCGGATTATATAGAGCGCCTGGTGCATGTGCAGGCTGCCAACGACACCGAGAATCTTGGGCGCGGGTGCCAGGATAAGGGCGATGTCAGTCCGATTTCGGCGTGGGAGGTTGGGAATGGTGCTGATGTGTGGGCCTAGCATGTCAGCGAGAGCAAGGGTTGGAGAGTGGAGGTGGGGCGCAGTTGGGCCGCCCTAAGAAGGAAAGGGCGTGTGCTGGCCAGCGGGAATAGGAAGGGAAGCAGGTTGGCTGGGCCAAAACCAAGAGAGGGAGGAAAGCAAAATAAATTCCTTTTTTCTTTTTATTTTCAGAGGTGTTCCAAACCATTTTCAAAAGGTTTTGAATATCATTTTCATATTTGATCCAAGCCACACAATACAAAATAAACAATGCTCTAGCATGAATGCAACAACATGTATCTAGACCTTATAGTTGATTTTAATTTCATACAATTATTATTTTACTAAGTTGAAATGCACACATAAATGCATTAATAAATCAATTTCACCTATTTTAAAAATAATGCAAATTTTAGGGTGTTACAATCCTACCCCCTTAAAAGAATCTCATCCTCAAGATTGGATGGTGCTTACTCAAACAACTGTGGGTATGCTTTCCTCAGATCCTCCTCTCTTTCCCATGTAGCCTCATCCTCTGTGTATTGATTCCACTGTTCCTTGCATATCTTTATAGCTCAGCTCCTTGTAACCCTTTCCGCTGTCTCCAAGATCTTTATCGGGTATTCCTCATATGTTAGATCTTCCTTAACAGCAAGCTATTCCAAAGGTATTTGCTCTTCTGGTACTCGTAGACACTTCTTTAATTGAGACACATGAAACACATTATGCACACCTAACAGATTCTCAGGCAGTTTGAGTTGGGAGGCCACTTCTCCATGTCTCTCTAGAATCTTGAAGGGACCAATGTACCTTGGTGCTAACTTTCCCTTCATATTGAACCTCTTCACACTTCTCATTGGTGATACCTTCAAGTACACATAATCCCCTACTTTGAAAGTCAACTCTCGTCTATGGGTATCAACATAACTCTTTTGTCGGGACTGTGCCACTCTCAAGTTGTCTCTGATCATCCTCACTTGTTCCTTGGCATTTCTAAGAACATCTGGTCCAAACACTTGAGTCTCTCCTATTTGGTTCCAAAACAGCGGGGTTCTGCACTTACGTCCATATAAAGCCTCAAAATGTGCCATCTTGAGACTCTTCTGGTGACTGTTGTTGTATGAGAACTCAACATATGGCAAACTCTTATCCCAACTAGTACCATATTGCAATGCACAAGCTCTCAACATGTCTTCCAAAATCTGGTTGATCCTTTTAGTTTGCCCGTCAGTTTGGGGGTGATAAGCAGAACTAAAATTCAACTTGGTTCCCAAAGATCTATGTACCTTCTGCCAGAATTGCGACATAAATTGAGTACCTCTATCAGACATGATCTTCTTCAGCACTCCATGCAGTCACACTATCCTTTCCATGTACAGCTCTGCTAGTCTTGCTCCTGAATAGGTGGTCTTAACTGGTAGAAAGTGGGCAACTTTAGTAAGCCGATCTACTATTACCCATATTGAGTCATAACCTCTCTATGTGCGAGGCAATCCATCAATACAAATCCATACCCACTTCTTCCTACTTCCATTCTGGTATCTTCATTGGTTGTAACAACCCTGTAGGTCTTTGGTACTCAGCTTTCACCCTCTGACAAGTGTCACACAAGGCCACATACTCAGCCACATCTCTCTTTAATCCATACCACCAATACTTCTCTTTAAGATCCAAGTACATCTTGGTGCTTCCAGGGTGTATGGAATAAGCTGACTCATGGGCTTCTCGCAGAATTGCATCTCGGATAGTCTTCACTTCAGGTACACATATCCTTTTCTCAAACCATAGAGTGCCATTCTCATCTATCCTAAAACCTAGTGCCTTTGCAATCACTATATTCTCTGCTATCTCCTTGAGTTTCACATCCTCTAACTAACCCATGCAAATCTCTTGCTCTATGGTAGGCGTCACTTCTAGCTCCATAGCATTAGTGACAATGCTTAGGTTTAGTTGCTCAAATTCTACACATAACTCCTTAGGTATTGGTGTCGCCTGAACCTCATTAACATAACTTTTTCTACTAAGAGCATCAGCTACGATATTTGCCTTACCAGGGTGATAGTGCACTTCCAAATCTTAATAATTGATCAATTCTAACCAACGACGCTGCCTCAAATTCAGATCTGACTAGGTAAAGATGTACTTTAAGCTCTTGTGATCTGTATAGATGTCACTCTGATGTCCGATCAAATAGTGTCTATAGATCTTCAAAGCATAAACCACCGCTGCTAACTCCAAGTCATGAGTGGGATAGTTCAGCTCATGCTTCCTCAATTGCCTTGATACATACTCCACAACTCTTCCTTCTTGCATGAGAACACATCTAAGGCCCTAGCGAGATGCATCACAATAGATGGAAAAGCTCTTACTCAAATCTAGCAAAACCAACACTGAAGCTGTAGTCAATCTCTTCTTCAACTCCTCAAAGTTAGCCTAGCACTTATCAGACCATACAAACTTAGCATTCTTCTCTAATAGGGCTGTCATAGGCCTAGCAAGTTTAGAAAACCCTTCAATAAACCTTCTGTAGTACCTAGCCAATCCCAAAAAGCTATGAATCTCACTCCCATTAGTTGGTGGTTTCTAGCTCAACACATCTTCTACCTTGCTTGGATCCACTGCTATACCACCATTGGAGACAACATGACCTAGGAAAGAAACTTCCTTCAACTAAAACTCACACTTGCTCCGCTTAGCATACAACTTGTGTTCTTTAAGCTTTTGCAAGACCAACCTTAGATGTTCAACATGCTCATCCTCAGTCTTGGAGAATACCAGTATATCATCAATGAATACCACCACAAACTTATCAAGAAACTCCATGAACACCTTATTCATCAAGTACATGAAGTGTATGTAGGTGCATTGGTCAAACCAAAGGACATAACTGTGTACTCAAATAACCCATACCTTGTAGTAAATACTGTCTTAGGTATGTCGATTGCATGAATCTTCAATTGATGATATCCAAAACATAGATCAATCTTCGAGAACACACAAGCACCTCTCAACTGGTCAAACAAGTCATCAATCCTTGGCAGCTGATACTTATTCTTGATAGTGACATCATTAATAGACCGATAGTCCACACACATCCATTGAGTTCCATCCTTCTTATCCACAAAGATCATAGGCGCCCCCATGGAGATGAACTAGGGCGTATGAAACCTTTCTCCTACAACTTTCAATTGTTTCTTAAGTTCCTCTAATGCATTAACCCCCATTCTATATGGACACTTAGCTATGGGTGCAGTTCCAGGTAATAATTCAATAATGAACTCAATATCACAGTTAGGTGGCATACCTGGCAAGTCATCGGGGAAGACATCCGGGAACTCCACCATAACACGGTAATGCTGGTTAGCATTATCATTCAGCTGGTTTATAGTGGTGGTCGGTTGTGCTTGCACTACCACATCTACACTGATTCGGTCCCCCTTTGGTGTGGTCAAAACAACTACCTTCTCCTTACACTGAACCACTGCCCGGTGTTGCATCATCCAATCCATACCCAAAATCAGATCAATACCAACTGTTCTCAACACAATAGGACTCACTTTGAAGTCTACCCCACTTAAAGAAATACTAGCTAAGGGACACCAATAAGAAGCTTGCATGATACCTCCCGGTGAATTTGCTAGTATGGGATTTTTCATAACACATAAGGGTATGCTATGCATTCTAACAAAAGCTTGTGATATGAAAGAATGCGAAGCACCAGAATCATAAAGAACGGTAGTAGAAATAGAGTTGACACTGAACGTCCCCAGCATGACCTCAGGTGTCTCCTATGTAGAATCAGCAGACACATGGTTCACCTTTCTAGTGTTGGGTGCTGGTTTCTGATTGCTATTCTATCATTGGGGGTCTGCTAGTTTGGCTTATCGGGGCAGTTCTACGACATGTGGCCCTCTTTGCCACAGCGAAAACACTTGTTGGGGGTGTTAGGGGCACTAGTCTTCATGGGGGTAGTATTGGGGTTCCCCTGACATGGTGTCTGCTGACCACCCTGCTGTTGGTTCTGCTGCCGTTGATGCTAAAATTGGTTGCACTGTCGGTATGGAGCACGGTTACACTGATTAGATGGACCCTAGTACCTCTGCTGAAAGCATTGCTATGGGTTGGCACGCTGGTGAGTGTTGCTTCCAGAGGCCTATCCCTGAAGCCTCCTCTTCTTAGCTTTCATCTCCTTGCGCTTATTGTCAATCATAATAGCCCGGTTCACAAATGCTTGGAAGTTAGGGAAGGTGTTAGACATGAGCTAGAGCTGAAGACCATCATATAGATCCTTGAGAAAGTGACGCTGCTTATCAGCATCATCTGCCACCTCATTAGGGGCGTAGCATGACAGTTGGGCAAACTTATCATGGTACTCTGCCATAGTCATAGACCCTTGCTTCAGAGCCCTGAATTCCTCCTATTTTAGCTCCACCAATCCTTCCAGGATGTGATATGCCCTGAACTCCTCCTTGAATTCCTGCCAGGTGATAGCAGGAGCATTGTTGGGACGTCCATACTAGTATGACTCCTACCAATCTTGGGCTGCTCCATGAAGTTGGCCAGAAGCATAGAGCACCTTTTCTAGATCATCACATTGTGCTATGTTCAGTTGTTTCTCCACAGCACATAGCCAGTCGTCTGCCTCCAAAGGATCAGCAGCATTAGTGAACACCAGAGGGCATCCCTATGCTTGTCCCTGACTTGGACAGGTGGTGGTCCCCCTACAGGCTGGTTATCCATGTGTTGCATCATTGCTTGCATCAGTTGTGCTTGCATTCCCATGAGTTGCTCCACGGTGACATGGGGTGGTGGTGGTGGATCCATGGGGGCACCTCTGCCATAGCCCCTGCCTCTGCCTCTGCCTCCCCTGGCGGCCATCTAATTTTTCAAGGCACATAAGTGAAATTTAGAAATATCCCATAAAAGATCACTTGTATAAGAGAAAAAGTAAAACTACACAGTTCTAGGTGAGTTCCAACGATAGCAGATCAGTAAAATAGGCATATCTTGAGTTCCAGACATCAATTTAAGATGTTATTTATATTGTTGGAAAGATTACAAAATTCTCTACAACTTTCGTATAGAACACTCTTCAGATTCTATAATTAAGTTCATAAAAAACAGACAGCAACCTCAGCTTGCGACGGTTAGATCTCCCAACCCAGAACTGATAAAAATGCGATTCTAGAGGCATTTGAAAGATATAGAAGTCTAGTTATCTCCATAAAATTTTCATGATTTTTGGACATACGAATAATGAGATATATGACAAAAACACAGATTGCTCCAGAAATCAGAAACAACAGAGATAGATAGAGCAACCCAAACTATGATATTCATTAACTCAAACTTATGGTTCTTAATTATGGGATTTGTGGACATGCCCACAATCTCCCAACAATCATGAAAACTCCAAATCAACCAATGCCACAAGCACAAACAACTAAGCAAATAAAATCTCACAAGACACACAATGACTCGACTCAACTCGCAAACTAACAACATTTTTATTACAAAGTGGCATCATAACTCTAAGGGGTGGTGTCAATGACGGTAAACTCCGGGGGCTTCTTCTCATAGAGCGGGGGCAATCCAAGCTGAGCTCTTAGGGCATCATTCTCCTTTTGGAGGCGCTTTCTGGTTCTCTACGCCTCATGTAGCTCTTCTTTGAGGTCTTCATTCTCCATTTGCATCACGTGAACATGCTTGACCATTGCGTCCAAGGTTGGCTCACTATTTTGGGGATTTTGAATCACCCAAGTCCCATCATTTGGATCATGTCAAGGAAGGAACCTGAAGTGATCCTCCTTCATGGCCTCATAGCATCGACCATGATAGTGGATGTTGGCCTCCTGAGCTGCTTCCTCCATGCTATCCAATGCCTTCGCCCTTCTTGCTGTGTGGATATGAACAGTTCCACCTTCTGACTATCACTGGCTTCATTGCATACCATGACGGATAGATCCATCTTCTAGTATGTGGCCTCCAAGGGGTGTGTATGCTCGGCATAGTAATACTTGATGGTAGCATTGAGGTCTGGGTAGTAGTCTTCTAGCATGTTGAGGAGCAATGAATGGTAGTAGGTATTGTTTGAAGCATACTTGAAGTGGTACGTGCTAATCCAACCTGGCTCATCCTCCACCTCTGGAGCAGCTGGGGCTAGCACCTGTACCGCTTGCTCTAGAAGTGGCTTAGGCATGGGTGTAGGAACTGGTGCAAGAGCTAGTGCTGGTGCAGGAGCTGGTGAGGCGACCCACTCCTCTTCATCTTCTTCAGTGATGTCCTCCACGAGCACGGGGCCCTCCTCAAGCATGGGGACCTCCTCGTCATCTGAGATGACCACGACCTCCTCCTCCGGTGGCGCCTGGGGTGCAAATAGAGCACGCTCTTGGTAGGAGCCTCCGGTGCTGATGCCAGCAGTCTTCTTGTCACGATGCATCTATAGATTGAGATTGAGATGAATTAGAAGCAATAAATTTTAATAATGGAATAAAGTGAAAGAAGCATAATAATTTTAGCAAATAACAAGACTAAGGTAGTAAGAATGAATAAGTGAAGCAAAAGATGCTAAAACGACCATCACTAACTGGGTCTGCGTCCTACAATCAATACAGCTCTGATACCAATCTGTCACACCTGATTTTAAGGATAAAATGGAATGCATAAATCTTATGTGCACCCAGAGATTAGTCGCACACATAAGCTAACAAATTACAAAGTATCATCATAGTGTTTATTACATCATGAACAATAATTCATTACAATAATATCAAGTCTATCATGAAAGTGGAAGAACTCGATAACTACTCTCCACAAGAGCCTCCAAACTCTAGAGGGACATCGACTGGTCAACCACAAGTCTAGTAATCCTTAGGGTAGTCCTCATAACCATTGCCATTTATTACCCATCCGAGATTTTTATCCAAATAATGAAAATAAACAAGTGTAAGTACATCTCATACTCAACAAGAATAACATGGGTTTATGAAGCTCAGGAGGCTGACACTAGTTTACTGTAGTTAGCATTTTAATAAGTCAAAGTTTTAGCATTATATTAGCATTTACTTGAGCTTAGGCCCCACTTAAACCACATGATCATAAACATGAGAAATAGTCATCATTAGAATTATCATCATTATAACATCATCATCAAGTGAGCAACTATTCTATCAGTTTTTAGGGCCACTTGTGTCCTTGAGCACAACTGATATACCAGTTTTTAATACTCTGCAGAGTTTGTACATCTTTATCCGTGAGCCGTGATTTACCCTTTCGCCCGAGGTAGCTAACCTCTTGACCCACTACCTAGGCATGGTTCACTATGAAGCCTTTCAAAGGTTTCCCTAACAAGTTAGTAGCTGCTAGATTTCCAATCGTCAAGCAGATGTAGAGCTCCCCTTCTAAATGGCACATTTCGCGTAGGCTATACACATAAAGACAGAGGCCGCACTACACCCGACTCATCAAGCCCCTTTTGTGCCTTTTGGGTAACCACTAACAAGCTAGAAAAGGTCCAGCTACTGAGCTAAAGCCAGAGCCATGTGGCACTCCTAGTTGTACTGTATGTCCTAGCTTTTGCCAACAGATAAGTCCTTAGGGAGGGCCAAGAGCATCTTGTACAAAAGCCAATTGCTCCCTCGCCCTATCGTCCATTTGCTAAAGCAAATTTTACCATTCGTTCCATATAATCAGTAGTCATCATTCAGATCATGTATGTTTAAATTGAGCGCTAGCAAACTAACCATATGCAGGTATAACCCAACGGTAATCAAGGTACAAGGTAACAATATCTAGGAGATCCTTACGGGTATCAAATTAGACACATGCACATGACTAAATAATTAAATGGTGAATAGGACAAGGAGATCCCATGCTATACTTGCCTTGCTCAAAGTTTCCCTGCTGGTCCTAGTCATCAAAGTAGTACTCCTGATCACCCGCGAATCGCTCACTGTCTATACTCGATCATCACATCAACATACAAGCATCCATGAGCAATCATCCATAGCAAACAAAGACTACAAATTAGAACATTACACCAACAGAGATAAAACAAGATAAAAGGTTTATAAAATGAATCTACGTCTCGCTAAGAACACACAGACACGAAGATCACGAAAATCGGAGCTCAAACATGAAAGTTATGAGTTAAACAAGATTTTCTTTTGTAATTAAAAGTGGCTTTGAAATAAAAGAAAAGAAAAATCGAAAATAAGAGGATTTTAAAAAAATGACAAAACTTATTTTTAGAAACTTACCAAAATTGCTCATTTATATTTGAGATGAAAAGTATGTTCAAACTCCATTTGAATTTGCATTTGGTTTACATTTGAATTTGGATTTGAATTTAGCTTAGAATTGGAAGATTAGAAATAGAATTCAGAAATAGAAAAGGATTTTTATTTGAAAAATATTCTATTCTTCTTCTTCAGCCCAGCACAGGAACCAGCCCGGCCCTTTCCCCTTTCTTCTTCCCGGCCCAGCCAGCAGCTGCCCCTCCCTTTCCCTCCTTCTGGCCTGCTTCGCATGGCTCGCTCGGCCTGCTCTGCTGGCCTGCTCCGCTCCCCTTCTCAGCGTTAGCCGCTGCTGATCAGCCCAGCTCGCACGCCCGCACCGCATTGGCCCATCCTGCGTCGGCCTGCTCCGCGCCTGCCTCTGCTTCGGCACCGCGGCCCACTTTGGCCTTCAGCGCCCACGCCCGCAGTGAGCACCCGCAAGCTGCTTCTCTCTCGTTGCCCCGCGGGTCCCGCCTGTCAGCCGGACACTCTCCTTCCTTCTTCTTCCTTTCCTTTCTTCCCCATTCTTTCCTTCCTCCGCCCGTCAATGGCTCACACCAAGACGGCAAGCCGCCGAATCACCGCGCCTACAAGGAAAGCCCCAATCTCGTGATTCCGTAGCTCCGTGCGCTCTCCTTCCTTCTTCGCGACACCCGCCACCTATAAAGCCCGAGCCGGACCCCCCTTCCTCTCCCTTTCCCATCCGCTCGAGCTCAATCTCACCGCCGCCGGCAAACTTCCCCTTCCCAAGCACTATCATCGACGTCGAAGCCACTCGAAGATCTGTCGTATTCCTCCGTGCCCGTAGGTACCGCCGTATCTCGGTTTTTGTCACAGTTTGCCCAGATTTCCCCCTCACCCACGCGCCTTTCTCTCTCTCCAGCCGCCATTGCCGTCGATGACCCGCTTCGGAGCCTCCCCGGACACCGTGCTCCATTCCAATCAAATCTCGGTGAGCTCCTCATCCCTTCTCTGCCCTTCGTTCGTCAACTAGTGTGCTAGGACGCCGTAACCGCGAGCACCGAACCACCAGCCATGGCGCCACCGCAGGGAACGCCGCCCCGACGTGCTCCCTGTCCCCGCTCGGTATCCCAGTGGTGTCGCAAGGTGATGCGCTTCACGTACGTGCTTTCGGCTTCGACCGGGGAAGTCCAGAACGCCTCTCCGACGCCCGCCGCCGTGCTCGGCTCACCGCCGGCCATGGTGCCCTCGCCGGTGTCATTGTGCAGCCACCGGTATCACCCGCACGCGCCCTGCGCCGTCAGATCAGAAAGGAATGGCCAAGATTAGAAGTACCGGTTGGATTAAGTGACCGGTACACCGCGGACCGTAGACCCGCTCCACCCCACCGCGTCAGCACTGGTCCACCACCACGTGGTGAACCGCGCCAACCAGCGGCTGCCGCGTGGCGCATAGTCAGCAGCCACGAGTCAAACCGCAGTCAAAGCCGCGCTTGTTTTACAAAATAGCCTCTCGGTTTTTAGTAGAATCAACCCGCAGTCCGATGTAATTCAAAATAAATGCATATCAGTCCTAATTTTATTCACTTTAGACCCTATAGTTTCCATAAATAGTACGCCCAGTCCAAAATACATTTAAATTCAGATTTTTAATTGTTTTAATTCAAATTTGAGTTCAAATATTTACAGGAATGCCACTGAATCTTATTTCATGCGTAACTTTTGCGTTCTAAGTCCGATTTGACCCGTTCAAATTGCGTTAGGATCGTATTTATGTTTTCTATATGTTTATACAACTGTTAGGCATGTTTTCAACACTTGAAATTCATGAGTAGATTTAATCTATTAATTAACCAAAGTAAAACTTGTTTAAATCATAACTTGTTCATTCTAACTCCGAAAAAGTCCGTTCAAGTTGCGTTAGAATCATAACGATAAAATCTATGCATTAGTAATAGTGTTTACTATATTGATATTTCTAAAATAACATGGTTTAAATTATATCTTGATTAAAGATTATGCAACTAAGTTTTATACATAAAATATAATTTGTTTTACTTTTGTTTTACAATCTAAATCTAAAATTGACTTAATTTAATCTATATTGTTTATAAAATATCTTTTGTATATGAATTCATATAGTTAACATAAACGAAGCCTATAGCTTCTTTTCCACGTGTTAAGCAAATCTCTCGGTAGTTGTAACTTTTCAACCGTACCTTCGATTAGCGTGTTTCTCGCGACTGTGTGTTCGTAGTGATACGTAGAATCATATATCAATCTCTTTTACTTATTTTTCTATGATTGGTGTACTGTTCTGATATAGATGCAACTGTATGCTATGCATGTATGTGTATGGATATTTGTGTGGTGTTCTACGATTGTCCAGTCGGTGAGATACACGTGGTGATCCAGAAGAAGAAGAAGAAGGACATGAAGAGTAAAGCTTACCGAAGGATCAGTGTATAAGGCAAGTATAGCATGGGATTATCCTTGTTACCTATTCACATTTAAACACTTGATTTATATTGCATGTGTCTCCCTTGTTACCATTAAGGATATCCTAGATATTTGATATCTTGCACCTTGAAAACCTTTGGGACAATGCATTAGGATAGTTTTTGCTAGTGCTTAATCAAAACCATGATCTTGTAACTTGACTAATGGTATATGCAATAAACATTAAAACATAACTTTTTAGTAACATGGAATCAGGGGGCTGGAGTGTTTATATGCTTCAGATTCCTCTCCCTAAGGACTTATCTGTAAGCGATCATCCAGGACTTACAGTACAGCTGTGAGGGCCATATGGCTCTGGCTTTAGCTCAGTATGAGGATCTTTTCTAGCTTGTTAGTGGTTACCTTTGAGGCGCATGGTATGTTTCCTTTGCTGCTAGGAAGTGTGTACCGTGCTGCGATGCCCACGCTTGCCACTCCTAGAGATGGGCCACATACGCCTGGCGGCCCTAACATGTTAGACGAATTCTTTGAAAGGCTTCATAGTGAACCCTGCCGACCTTCCTTGGAAGTGGGTCAAGAGAATAGCTACCTCGGGCGAAAGGGTAAATCACAACTCACAGTGAACGTGTACAACCTCTACAGAGTATAAAACTGTTATAACAGCCGTGCTCACGGACACGAGCGGCCTTGGACCCTTATGGAATAGAGATGATCACTAATGGATAATGATGATGCTAATGATCAATCATTTATGCTATACATTATTCATGTTTACCTGATCATGTGTTTATGGGAATGATAAATCCTTTGCCACTCAATTGCTTAAAAAGATGACCTATTAAAGCTAATCGCAGTTAAACCAGTGTCAGCCTTTTGAGCCTCATGAACCCCATGATATAATTGTTAAGTACGACATGTACTTACGCTTGCTTTACTTTTCTATACATTGGATAAAAATACTGGATGGGTACCAGATTGCTGGTTTGGAGGAGTTAGGCTTGTGGTCAACCAGTCAGTCGTCCCTGTGGATTTAGAGTCTTCGCCAGAAGATCGGAGTCAACTTTTCGCTGTCTTTACTCTGAGGTTATTTTCTTTTTACTAATACGTTATGTAATAAGTATTGTCTCTTGATGTTACCCTTATTTGTGGCTATATGTGAGATTTGACTTCTTGGGCTCACATATAATGTGTATATGGTTTTGTCTTTAAAACTGGGTGCTACAGCTGGCTGGGCCAAAACTGGGAGAGGGAGGAAAGCAAAATAAATTCCTTTTTCCTTTTTATTTTCAGAGGTTTTCCAAACCATTTTCAAAAGGTTTTGAATATCATTTTCATATTTGATCCAAACCACACAATACAAAAGAAACAATGCTCCAACATGAATGCAACAACATGTATCTAGACCTTATAGTTGATTTTATTTTCAGACAATTATTATTTTACTAAGTTGAAATGCCCACATAAATGCATAAATAAATCAATTTAACCTATTTTAAAAATGATGTAAATTTTAGGGTGTTACAAAAATTGAGTACCTTAGAAGCAACAAAATAAAACAGAGATGCAGATCCAAAGACCGAAGCTAACAAATTGCATGCATTCAATTGACAAAATCAATGAAATAAGCTAATTACGAGATAATTGTGATGCGGAAGACAAAGATGCACAAGACAGGTCTACAAGTAATCAGGTATAGGTTTATAATTAAATTCAACTTTTACTCCAAAGTTCAACTGATCACAATTATTATGAATTATCAAACTTTTGATATAATGAAATACAGAAACAGGAACATAGATAACCTCAACAACTGCAACTACTCATATGCAAAACCAAAGAATGGAGAGCAATGAAGAATATGATCTAGACCATGCACAGTTGATAACATACCGGTATAGATTATGAATCACAGAACAAACATAAATAAGATGAATTGCAACTATAAAAAAATCTCAAACAATGACTACTATTTTGCAGGACCAATGACAACACTACTATTGTAACAAACTTGGTCTAGTTCTCGGGAAGAACAGATAATCACACACAATACAGTAAAAAAGCAAACTGCACAAAAAAAAACAACAATAAAACTTATCGATATGCGGGTAGAACATAACCTGATTATTTGATGTGCAAAGAAGACTAGGACCAAAGAAGGCTACAAATATACAACAAGACATCAACAGATCAAGTAGAGACAACAACAACAAATGCATATCGAATAACAAGAATCAGATATATTCATTTTCTAGAAGGAAATGATTGGTAAGAAACTAACCATCTTAAATGATGATTAACATGTAGGGAAACCAGATAGCAACACAAGAAACCAATGTGAACAACTAGGAGTCAAATTTCAGTTTGAGAGCGATTGTAATGTAAGTTAAAATAAGGCATCAACTATCAAAAATGCATAGACAATTAACTAATAAAAGAAGACCTGCATTTTTTTTCAGCGGGATAATCAAGAGGACTACTTGTCAAATGAAGCCTTGACACATTGATTTTAATAGGACAAACATATTCAACTGCATGCAAGTCTTGGAGGTATGATGATTAAAAAAACAAGCACACAAATAAAAAAATCAGAAACACTAACCTTACAAAAACTTAATCCTGCAGTTGATTCCAGATCGATGAGTATAGAAAACAACACATATGTAGTATCCGAACATCTACCTATGAAAATGAGATAACAAATATGTGGAATCCATCGATGATTCATTCTTTGAGCAATCAGTTCAACAGGAATGAAAAATGATGAAAGAAATAGAAGCTAGGAGTTTACAGAGGAAGAAGTTGAAGAATTCATCGAGAGACAACAACAAGCAACAACAGAAGGGAACAATGCAGAATCTTCGACAAAGCAAGTATACACCACAAATTGGCATGGAATTCGAAACTAGAGATGATGCGCACCATTTCTTCAGCTTCTATGGCTTTATAGCAGGATTCAAAGTGGTTGTTACTCAAACAACAAGAACTACAAGTAAGAAAAAGAACAATGAAGTATACAAGCAGGAGATGAGATGTCACCGATATGGAAAAGCATCAAAGAAGAAGACAGATGAACAAGAAGAACAAAAACTGATGAATGATCAAGCAAAGAGGAAAGGAGCAAAGAGGAAAACAAACATAGAAATTAAACTGCCTTGTGTTAATGGAAATCAAAGAACACTACTAGAAATATCCACTTCTATGATGAAAATCTTAATGACGAATCTGAAATCGTCATAGAAGAACGCTTTTCATGACGAATATTTCTATTTCGTCAAAGATCAGTGGTGATGATCCTGCAACCCTCCCTTTCTATGACAAAATCAAGCATCATCACAAAAACATCATAGAAGAGAGTAGGGTTTCATCACAGATCACTCGCGCGTCTCTTCTGTGACGATCTCCTTTAAAACTGTGATGAACAGGGCTTTATCATTGAACTAATTGCACATCTAGGAGATCCTTACGGGTATCAAATTAGGCACATGCACATGACTAAATAATTAAATGGTGAATAGGACAAGGAGATCCCATGCTATACTTGCCTTGCTCAAAGTTTCCCTGCTGGTCCTAGTCATCAAAGTAGTACTCCTGATCACCTGCGAATTGCTGACCATCTATACTCGATCATCACATCAACATACAAGCATCCATGAGCAATCATCCATAGCAAACAAAGACTACAAATTAGAACATTACACCAACAGAGATAAAACAAGATAAAAGGTTTATAAAATGAATCTACGTCTCGCTAAGAACACACAGACATGAAGATCACGAAAATCGGAGCTCAAACATGAAAGTTATGAGTTAAACAAGATTTTCTATGGTAATTTAATAGATTAAATCTGACCATGAATTTTAAAAGTTGAAAACATGATTAACAGTGTAATAGACATGAAGATTACTTAATTACGAACCTAACGCAATTTGAATGGATCAAATGGGATCTAAAACGATGAAATATGATGAAAATGGCTATGGATGGCAAAACCGTAAATAACACAAACCTAAACAAATTAAAATAAATAAAAAAATCGAGTTTTTGAATCAGGCCGAGGACCGCATGCGTAAATAGTGAAAAGCCGAGGGGCTCTTTAACAAAAACACCCGCGAAGGGGTATTGGACGATCTGGACGGTTGGATCTAGATCGAACGGTGCGGATTAAATGAGAGAGAGAGAGAGGTGAGTGGCTGGCTGGAGAAGAAGCCGGCGCGGCGGTGTAGCCATGGCCGACGACGAGAAGGTCGCCGGCATGAACGATTAGGGCCCTACAGGCCACGGTTTGATGAACCAAGTACATGGGGACGACGCGGGGGTGATGGCGATCTCGCCTAGCCCCTTTACGCGGCCGAAGAGCAGGGCCAGCGCGGTTGTCGATATGGCCGGCGGCGAAAAGAACTCACCGACATGCGCGGAAATGGCCCTAGAGGCCATGGTTCGACTCAGAAATTGCACGGCATGAAAGAGGGGGAAATGGGGATTCTCACTATGGATGGAAATGAAGGCGCGACGGATCGGAGACGGCTCACGGCTAGGAATGGTGGACGGCGAAGCCCCTGCACGTAGGTGACGCAATAGGATCAAACAAGGGTGAAAAGAAAGGAAAAACCCGCACGGGGAGAGTCACTACCGTGCGAAGAATCTCGACAGCCGATCCAAAACGATGGCGAGGCGGCTAAATGGCAGCTCGAGCTCGGCGGCGCAAGCTAGTGTTACAGCGGCGTTGCGTGCTCGATAGGGGGTGACGGCTACGTGTAGATGGGAAAGGAGTGCGAAGGGGGGCGGTGGCTTATATAGAGCGCTGCACACGTTCAGAACTCTGAACAACGCCGAGAAGCTCGGGCACGGGCGGCTAGATAAGGGTGGCATTCGTCCAATTTTGGCACGGAGGTTAGGGATGGTGCTGACGTGTGGGCCCAGCATGTTGACGAGAGCAAGGGTGGGAGGGTCGAATCTGGGCGCGGTTGGGCCAGCCCAAGAAGGAAAAGAAGATACAAGGGCCAGTGTGAAGAGGAAGGGAAGCAGGCCATTTGGGCCAAAAGCGGGAGAGGAGGAAAGCAAAATAAATTCCTTTTTTCCTTTTTTATTTTCAGAGGTTTTCCAAACCATTTTCAAAAGGTTTTGAATATCATTTTCATATTTGATCCAAGCCACACAATACAAAAGAAACAATGCTCCAACATGAATGCAACAACATGTATCTAGACCTTATAGTTGATTTTATTTTCAGACAATTATTATTTTACTAAGTTGAAATGCCCACATAAATGCATAAATAAATCAATTTAACCTATTTTAAAAATGATGTAAATTTTAGGGTGTTACAAAAATTGAGTACCTTAGAAGCAACAAAATAAAACAGAGACAGATCCAGTACCAGGCTAAACAAATTGCATGCATTCAATTGACAAAATCAATGAAATAAGCTAATTACAGATAATTGTGATGCAGGAAGACAAAGATGCACAAGACAGGTCTACAAGTAATCAGGTATAGGTTTATAATTAAATTCAACTTTTACTCCAAAGTTCAACTGATCACAATTATTATGAATTATCAAACTTTTGATATAATGAAATACAGGAACCAGGAACATAGATAACCTCAACAACTGCAACTACTCATATGCAAAACCAAAGAATGGAGAGCAATGAAGAATATGATCTAGACCATGCACAGTTGATAACATACCAGGTATAGATTATGAATCACAGAACAAACATTAATAAGATGAATTGCAACTATAAAAAAATCTCAAACAATGACTACTATTTTGCAGGGACCAATGACAACACTACTATTGTAACAAACTTGGTCTAGTTCTCAGGAAGAACAGATAATCAGTCACACAATACAGGTAAAAGCAAACTGCACAAAGAAAACAACAATAAAACTTATCAGATGTGCAGGTAGAACATAACCTGATTATTTGATGTGCAGCAAGACTAGGACCAGCAGTGGCTACAAATATACAACAAGACATCAACAGATCAAGTAGAGACAACAACAACAAATGCATATCAGGTAACAGAACTGTATATATTCATTTTCTAGAAGGAAATGATTGGTAAGAAACTAACCATCTTAAATGATGATTAACATGTAGGGAAACCAGATAGCAACACAAGAAACCAATGAGAACAACTAGGAGTCAAATTTCAGTTTCAGAGCATATTGTAATGTAAGTTAAAATAAGGCATCAACTATCAAAAAATGCATAGACAATTAACTAATAAAAGAAGACCTGCATTTTTTTCAAGCAGGATAATCAAGAGGACTACTTGTCAAATGAAGCCTTCGACGACATTGATTTTAATAGGACAAACATATTCAACTGCATGCAAGTACTGGAGGTATGATGATTAAAAAAACAAGCACACAAATAAAAAAAATTAGAAACACTAACCTTACAAAAACTTAATCCTGCAGGTTGATTCTAGATCGATGAGTATAGAAAACAACACATATGTAGTATCTGGAACATCTACCTATGAAAATGAGATAACAAATATGTGGAATCCATTAGATGATTCAGTTGCTGAGCAATCAGTTCAACAGGGAACAGAAAATGATGAAAGAAATAGAAGCTAGGAGTTTACAGAGGAAGAAGTTGAAGAATTCATCAGGAGAGAACAACAAGCAACAACTGAAGGGAACAATGCAGATACTGACAGCAAGTATACACTACAAATTGGCATGGAATTCGAAACTAGAGATGATGCGCACCATTTCTTCAGCTTCTATGGCTTTATAGCAGGATTCGAAGTGGTTGTTACTCAAACAACAAGAACTACAAGTAAGAAAAAGAACAATGAAGTATACAAGCAGGAGATGAGATGTCACCGATATGGAAAAGCATCAAAGAAGAAGACAGATGAACAAGAAGAACAAAAACTGATGAATGATCAAGAAAAGGGGAAAGGAGCAAAGAGGAAAACAAACATAGAAATTAAACTGCCTTGTGTTAATGGAAATCAAAGAACACTACTAGAAATATCCACTTCTATGATGAAAATCTTAATGACGAATCCAAAATCGTCATAGAAGAGCGCTTTTCATGACGAATATTTCTATTTCATCAAAGATCAGTGGTGATGATCCTGCAACCCTCCATTTCTATGACAAAATCAAGCATCGTCACAAAAACATCATAGAAGAGAGTAGGGTTTCATCACAGATCACTCGCGCGTCTCATTTGTGACGATCTCCTTTAAAACTGTGATGAACAGGGCTTTGTCATTGAACTAATTACACATCTATGACGGACAATATTCGATCTGTAATGAACGACTTCGTCATAGATCTCCACATGGTACTTTCTCCATCAGACGTGTACCTGTGGGACCTACAGTTACTCATCCATGATGCTTGTAATTCATCATCAGCCTATTCGGGAGGCCGTATTGTATCGTGGATTATTTACTGCTGGCTGGTTTGGTGTGAGAGAAAAACACTGTTCCCGGCTGGAAATTTATGATCGTTTACGAGCAAGCGAACATGCTGCATAAAAGTCTCCGCTCGATCATATCTCCATGCGATGTGTACCTATGGGACCCTTCTCCATCTGACGTGTACCTGTGGGACCTATAGTTACTCATCCGTGACACTTGCAATTGGTCATAAAAGTCTTCGCATGGTCCTTTCTCCGTCCGACGTGTACCTGCGGGACCCTTCAGCATCCGACCTGTGGGACCTGATGGCTTACATGTCACGTGTACCTATGGGACCGTTCTCCATCTCCATCCGACCTATGGGACCTGACGGCTTGCATGTCACGTGTACCTGTGGGAGCATCCGACCTATGGGACCCGATGGCTCATGTGTCATGTGTACCTGTGGGACCATTCTCCACCTCCATCTGACCTGTGGGACCCAACGACTTGCATTTCACTTATACCTTTTGTGCCACCGGGGACTAATAAATTCAGAAAAACTTAATGCCTGGGAGTCGAACCCGGGACTCGGAGGAAGGAATACCCGGTCTTTACCATTGCGCTAGATGCCTGGTTGTATTGGCATGTCTTTGGATTTGTTATAGTATTATATTCTCTATGTGGATGCCCTACAGGTTAACCTATATTAGATATTTCCCCTTCGAATGGAAATAAATCTGTGCCCATTAGACTAGCGGCTGCATCAGCGGTGGAGGATCAACGGTGTGTCATGGTGGCTCCAGCGTCCTTTTGGAGGCTAGGCGGTGGGGCTTGCCGGTGGAGTGCAGCTGCATTAGCGTCTGTGTCCGTTGTGTGCCGCGGCATAGGCGACAGATCCAATCCGAATGCCTCCTTTCTCACTTTTTCCTGTTCGCTTCACTGTTTTGGTCCTTGCTTGAACATGAGGTATACAAGAAACATTGTCGCATTGCAGATTTGGTTAGGCCAATGCTGATGAAAAGAACTAGGAGGTGGCAATGGTTGGTTTTCTGCTGGTGTCTTGGTTTTCTGCATATGTTTAGTGTTCTAACTATAAATGCCTGTGTGCAACTAGGCCTATTAATTGTCAAGTGCTTGCTTGATTATACCTATCTGTCTAGACAAACATACATGCCCTTCGCTTCTGCCTTAAACTATTTTTTCTGTCCAGTGCTTGCTTGATTCTACATTTTTGTTTCATATGCTCCAGTGCCACCAGTGAGTCCTTATGATATTTTAAACTTGTAACATATCTGAGGCCACATTTCTGTGCCAATGATGTCTACATGGCTGTTGGATGTATTAGGATGCAGTTCATATGTTTGCCTTCTATGTCTTATCCTTGTTGACAACTAAGTTATCCATTTGGTTTCAAACAAGAGGAAGGCATCAAAAGCAAATCAATGCTTTGTGTCCATCATTCACATCACTGAGGTGAATACTGTTTAAGCTGCACATGTTGCTACTGATGCCAATGATAATCACTACCACTTGTTCACTGACATTCTACTTATGAAAACTGAAGAAGCTCAATTAACAGTTGAAATTGTAATGGTTACAGCTCCATTAACTACTACTCTAGTTAGAGTTATATATATATCTATGTGGTGCTACTCTAAATTTACATGAGGTCGTACCATGAAAATTGTTAATGGTTGTTAAAGTTGCACTTTGGTATGAGTTGTGGACTTCACTAATGGATCTTTGTTGAATTATTTTCCTCTTTAGAGATCACTGAGGATGCTCTCATCATACTGCACACTAACAAAATGGAGGAGGCCCCCAACAAGAGGAACGCACTAGCTAGCCTCATGGAGGATGTCGTTATTGAGATCCTACGCCGCCTCCCCACCCGCTCCTTGTTCTTCTACAAATGTGTCTGTCGCTCTAGGAAAAACCTCATCTCGGACCCCAACAACCATAAGAAACTGCCCCAGACTGTGGTGTGACATCCGGCCTAGTTTGGAATTTGACCCATAGTGGCCCATATACAAGTTAATGAGATATTGTGGAGAGTTTAGTCCCACCTTGGTTGATAAAGGTGGGATAGACCAACATATAAGGCTTCTAGAGTCCATCCCACCGTCCCCGGGTTAATCCTTTTACGCGAAGCGAGGACGAAAGCGTAAGTGGGATGGTGGTAGGTGTGGTTTGCTCAGCGTGCAAAGTGGATCTGAGCCATTTGGACTCTAGGGCGCTACAAAGTGGTATCAGAGCAATGCTGACTATAGGACGCAAGCCTAGATAGAACTGGACGTTTTAGCATGCTTTTATCTTTGCTTAGTTCTTGCTTTCTCTCTAACCTTGTTATTTGTGAAAAGTTATGCTCACTTCAGCCTCTGTTCTGTTATGAAAACCTTGTCTCTATTCTGAATCTTCTCACTTGTTCTATTAGATGGAATGTAACGAGATAACTGCTAGCATCAGAGATCAAGAGGATCAAGCTACGTTGTCCTTGACTGTATTCGACAAGGAGAAGCTTGTACCTATGCAACAACAAGCACCAGAAGGAATGACCCAACCTAGGAGTTTTCAACAGTGCTTGCCATAAGGTCAAACCAACATACCAAAGGGACCAGTGAAGAGACAAGTAGCAGAAGCTTGGAAGAATATGAAGTCCAACGAAGATGTTGGAAGGATGGCACAAGAATGTCAGGATCAACCACAGCAGAAGCAAGAACAGAAGGTCCAGAAGAAATAGGAGCAAGGAAGTAAAGGGAAACTACATCCAAGGAAGATTGAATAATGTGGATATGACTACCACTCATGGAGCTAAGGAGGTTGTGTATGGTTTCATTTTAGTAAACTCAGCTTCTGCCACATTGCTGTTTGACCCCAGAGCTTCACATCCGTTCATCTCTAGCCAATATGTAGAAGATCATAAGATAACTATGCTTCCAATGAGGAAACCAGTGATAGTTAAGTCCCCAAGAGGAGAAATGAAGGCAGACCACATATGCCCAATAGTTAGTCTTGACATAAAGGGGGTGAACTTCGTGGCAAACCTTATCGTTTTGGAGTAAATGGAAATTGATGTTATCCTAGGACAAGGATGGCTATCTGCTTGTAAAGGAGTGATTAAGTATGCCCAATGTTTGGTTCTTCTAACAACACCGTCAGGAGAAAGAATTGAGTATGAAGGTATTCAACCTGTACCTGAGGACAATGTGGATAAGAAGAGAAAGGAGGTCTCAACAGAGCAAGAATTGGGAAGCAATCAACATTCAAGTTCTACTACATTGTCACGTCCAGCTCCAATCCCTAGTCAGATAAACTTAGACTCTAAAGAATTAGAAGTTTCTCAAGCTAAGATTACTCCACTCTTTCCACCTGAGGTATGCATAGATGGGTGGACAATCACCTACAAGGAGTTTCAACCTCGAAAGATCAAGCGAGCTAAAAAGCGGTCTAGTCAAACAAAGATGAACTTACAGAGTCAGCAAGCTGATAATACTCTAAGCAACAATTCTGTGGAGTATGACATCACTAAAGATCTAGATAAGAGAAAGTGTTGTCATTGCCAGTAGGAAGGACATTATGTTAAATCTTGCCCACAAAAGAATCAATAATTACACCAAGGAAGTAGCAAGAGTCAGATCACTATCGAACTACCACCAGGAAGTGTCAGTGATACCCAACCCAAAAGAAGCATTTGGTGAAATTGATGAATGAAGAAGTCATGCTAGACTACCCAAGATCCTTAGTTAAGGAATAGAAGGTTGTGCCCTTTATGAAATAAAAATGATAGTAGCGCAAGTTGAGTCAATGATTGAGTTGTGCATCTTTAAGTGCTTTGTTGATTTGTCATTATGTTTATGCTTGTTTTGCATCTTTGTAATGATTGCAATGATCTTGTTGGGTGTTCCCATAATTTCATTTAGTTTATAGGCCTAAGGTATAAGGATTAATGAAATAAATAGTTGGGTTATGGTTTTCTTCTGTTTCCCTATCCTATCTTTAGAGCTGCCTGTCTTTATCGGTTCATATCTCTGATTTTGGACGATAAAAAACCCTAAGAAAATTCTGGACAACAGTAGACTTCAATCACAAGGCGATGCATCTGTGTTGTTTGGAACCGAGAATAGTTTCTCTTGTGCACTGGTTTCGACCAAGTGAACTGCAGAATTCAGAAAAGTGTTCTATAAGGAGGTTGTGGAGAATTTTATAAGCTTTCCAATGATATAAGCTACAACTTCATTGGAATAACAGAATGAGAGTTACAGCTATCTTACCACACTGCTATTTTCCTAATCGCAACGAAATTCAGATTTCTTGTCCTTGCCCATGTACAAGAGTATCATTGGGATGACAGAACATCTTGGTACTAGTAAGCTCATCTGAAGAAGATGCAAGCTATACTTTGGTGTCCCCTAGTTTATCTTTTCTTAAGGGGGTAGCTAAGTGGAAGAATTTGTAAGATGAAGTATCATACGTTCGAGTTTGCGCAGCGGAAGCGTGGTGGTACCCAAAGATGTAAGAGGAACTCAGAGTTTTAATGAGGTTTGGTTAGAAGTTCAAGAAAGGTTTATCCAAGATAATTAAGATTTTGGTAGAGCTACTGGAGAAGCTTTTAAATTAGTTTGGATCAAGAAACCTTAGGTAAGTGTTTGAAGGAATCCAAGGATAGAGTATTCCTATCTCTTAGTCGACGTCTTCCGAATCTCGAGGACGAGATTCATCAAGGGGGTAGAATTGTAACACCCTAAAATTTGCCTCTTTTGAAATAGAGCTAAAATGATTTATTTATGAATTTTTGTGCACATGAAATATAGGCAAATAAAAATTTTCATTAATTTAAAATTTATCATAAGGTAGTAACATGTTTGAGCATACATGTCATTGCATTTGATTTATTCGGTTGAGTGGATTTGAGTGAAAATTCAAATTGGTTAAAATTGCTTTTGCAAATGAAATTAAAAATGGCTTTGAAATAAAAGAAAAGGATTTAGAAAATGAAAGAACTTAAAAAGTTATTTTCAGAAAACTTACCCAAAATTGGTTCATTTATGTTTGAATTAAAATGTGTATTTTAAATCATTTTTATACTTGATTCGGTTCATATTTGAAATTGTTTTGAATTAAGAAAAGAAAAAGAATTTGGAAATAGAAAAGGATTTTGAAAAACTCTCTTTCTTCATTTTCAGCCCAACCCTAGATTTGGCCCAGCCCTCTTCTTCCTTCCCCTTCCCGGCTCATCCTGTTGGCGGCCTAGCAGCCTTTCTCCCCTTTCTCCCCTCCTCCCGCGCACAGCCCATCCCGCACTGGCTTGCCCACGCGGCCTAGCTAGGCAGCCCGCTCCACTTTGGCCCTTCACCGCAGCGCTAGTCAGCCACCCGCACCCACCCGCATTTCCCTTCCCCCCTTCACTGCGCTGCTGGCCCCGCCTGTCAGCCACCCACAAGCCCGTGGTCCCCTTCCTTCCCCTTCTTTCCTTTTCTTCCCCGCTTCCTTTCCTTCCCAGCCGCTCGCCGAAGGCGCTGCCATGCACGGCAAGCCGCCAGTCCACCGTGCCTGCATGGAAAGCGCCGAAATCACCACGCTCCCGCTTCCCTTCCTTCTACGCAGCGCCTGCCACCTTTAAAGCACCGAGCCGAGCCCCCTTCTTCTTCCCTTTCCCGTCTGCTCGAGCTCGCTCGCCACCGCCGCCCCGTAGCCCGCTGCTCCGGTGTCTAATCAATGACGCCGACGCGCTCGTGAGCTCCGTCGTTGTCCCCACACCCATAGGTACCATAATTTCTCGGTTTTGGTCATGATTGGATCTAATTTCCCCTCACCCGTGTGTTCTCTCTCTCTAGATCGCCGCCGCCGTCGAACCACCCCTTCGGAGGCCTTCCAGATGCCGCAACCACCTCCATACGCATCGTGGTGAGCTCCTGAACCCCCTTGATCCTTTATCGTCGCGTTCGGTGCACGGGAGCGCCGTAACAGCGAGCTCCCAAGCTGCCGTTCATGGCGCCACCGTAGGGCCATCGCCTCAACGTGCTCTCCGTCTTCCATTTCTACCTAGTTGAATCTGCAAGATCCCGTAGTATGTTCCTGTGTTATCGGTTGAACGCGAGATGGCCGGAATTGCTGGAACCGCGGACACCGGCGAGCTTTCCGCCGTCGCCCATGGCTGGCCGCTGTGCTCGGCACTGTAGCCACCGACCAGATCTCCCCTTCTTCCCCGTGATCTAATCAGCACCGTTCGATCATGATCCAACGGTCCAAAAACCCTGATACCCCTTCGCGTGGCTAAATTTCAGAAGAGCCCCTCGATTTCTTCAAAATAGAACCCGCCGTCCATTACGTATTTCTCAGTTTATGCTTTCTTCTTTTAAAAGCGTATTTTGCTCGGTTGGTTCCAAAAATACGTTTTTAGTTATTTACAGTTTTGCCATTCGATTTATTTAGGCTATAACTTTTGCCTTTTAAGTCTGATTTGACCCGTTGGAATTGCGTTAGGACCGTATTTATGTTTTCTACGTGTTTATACTACTGTTAGGCATGTTTTCAATATTTGAAATTCATGGGTAGATTTAATCTATTATTTAACTATAGGAAAACTTGTTTAAATCATAACTTATTCATTTTAACTCCGAAATAGTCCGTTCAAGTTGCGTTTGTTTCATAACGACGTGACCTACGCATTAGTAGCAATAATTTCTATGTCAAAATCTCTAGAATTTCATGGTTTAAATCACAACTTGAATAATAAATATGTCACTAGATTTATAAATAAAATGTAATAAATTCCACTTCAATTTTTAAAACCAAATATAAGTTGACTTAATTCAACTTAAGTATTTTCTCTAAAATATCTTATACAAGTTTTATATAATTATTAAAATAAATGAAGTCCGTGGTTTTGTTTTTAAAGTAAATCTTTCGGTAGTTGTATCTTTTCAACCGTAGTTCCGATTAGCGTGCCTCTCGCAACTGTGTGTTCGTAGCGATGCGTAGAATCGTATTTCAATCTCTTTTACTTATTTTTCTATGATTGGTGTACTGTTCTGATATAGATGCAATTGTATGCTATGCATGTATGTGTATGGATGTTTGTGTGGTGTTCTACGAATACATCTAGCCGGTGAGATATACGTGGTGATCCAGAAGAAGAAGAAGGACGTTGAAGATTAAAGCTTACCGAAGGATCAGTGTGTAAGGCAAGTATAGCATGGGACCATCCTTGTTATCTATTCACATTTAATCACTAAATTCATATTGCATGTGTCTACCTTGATGCCAATAAGGATATCCTAAATATTGATATCTTGTACCTTAACACCTTTGGGTTATTGCATTGGGTAGTTTTTGCTAGTGCTTAATCAAAACCATGATCTTGTAACTTGACTAATGGTATATGCAATAAACATTAAAACATGACATTTTAGTAACATGGAAATAGGTGGCTGGAGTGTTTAGATACTTTCTAAATGCTTCAGATTCCTCTCCCTAAGGACTTATCTGTAAGCGATCATTCAGGACTTACAGTACAGCTGTGAGGGCTATATGGCTCTAGCTTTAGCTCAGTATGAGGATCTTTTCTAGCTTGTTAGTGGTTACCTTTATGGCACATGAGGGTATGTTTCCTTTCCTGCTAGGATGTGTGTACCGTGCTGCGTGCCCACGCGTGCCACTCCTAGAGAAGGGCCACATACACCTAGCGGCCCTAACTTGTTAGACGAACCTTTGAAAGGCTTCATAGTGAACCCTGCCGACCTTCCTTGGAAGTGGGTCAAGAGATTAGCTACCTCAGGCGAAAGGGTAAATCATGACTCACAGTGAAAGTGTACAACCTCTGCAGAGTGTAAAACTGTTATAACAGTCGTGCTCACGGTCACGAGCGTCCTTGGACCCTTATGGAATAGAGATGATCACTAATGGATAATGTTACTAATGATTAATTGTTTATGCTATACATTATTCATGTTTACCTGATCATGTGTTTATGGGCTTATGGATAAACTTGTTGCCAACTGATTGCTAAAATTATACTAAACAAAGGCTAATCGCAGTTAAACCAGTGTCAGCCTTTTGAGCCTCATGAACCCCATGATATAATTGTTGAGTACGACATGTACTTATGCTTGCTTTACTTTTCTATACTTTGGATAAAAATCCTGGATGGGTACCAGATTGCTGGTTTGGAGGAGTTAGGATTGTGGTCAACCAGTTAGTCGTCCCTGTGGATTTGGAGTCTTCACCAGAAGATCGGAGTTGCCTTTTCGCTGTCTATACTCTGAGGTTATTTTCCTTTTACTAATATGTTATGTAATAAGTATTGTCTCTTGATATTACCCTTATTGGTGGCTATATGTGGGATTTGACTTCCTGGGATCACATATAGTGTGTATCTGAGCCGACCTTCGCGGCCACGGGCGCGTGTGGGCTAGGGGCGCGGACATGGGGTTCATTATGCATGTAGGCCTTGCGGGGTGCATGACATGGCACATGTGCCGGCACTAGGTGCACGGTTGCGTGCGCTAAGAGGGAATGTTCAGGTCATCGTTTGCCCGGTTGTGGGTGTGTTGGGCCGACGAGGACGTCGGTTCCTTTGAGGGGGGGGGTGTATGTGACATCCGACCTAGTTTGGAATTTGACCCATAGTGGCCCATATGCAAGTTAATGAGATATTGTGGAGAGTTTAGTCCCACCTTGGTTGATAAAGGTGGGATAGATCAACATATAAGGCTTCTAGAGTCCATCCCACTATCCCCAAGTTAATCCTTTTACACAAAGTGAGGATGAAAGCATAAGTGGGATGGTGGTCGGTGTGGTTTGCTTAGCGTGCAGAGTGGATCTGAGCCATTTGGACTCTAGGGCGTTACATGTGGCCGGCTTCTTCTATGACAGTGAGGACGACAATCGAAACTTCACTAGCATCATCCATGTTGTACACCGCTGCTCCTTGGAATTCTTGCCCTTCAACATTGAAAATGTAGCTGTCTCAGATTGCTACAACGGCCTCATCCTACGCTGGTACCTTGGAGTTGATGGATACAGCTATGTCATCTACAATCTAATGACCCAGAAGTTTGAATTCTGCCGCCTAGCACCCATGATGTTGGTTGCCCATGTTGGTGAGGCTCGCTTGGTGTTTGATCCGATAGCCTCCTCGCACTTCCATGTGATTGAATATGTGGATGTCAACGCTGTGTGCGTAGGTGTGGAGATCTACTCATCTCAAACTACAGCATGGATCTATAAGGAATCTAAATGGGGTGAGCATACTAATGTGACATTTTATAGACAACCAAGTGTGTTTCTTAACAGTTGTCTGCATATTATGGGACACTCTGAGGAGTACCCTATGATACTTGCTGTGGATATGGAGGGAAACACATGGAGGAAAATTGATGGGCCTTGTGGTCTTCAACACTCCATGCATCAAGCTCAGGGTCACTTGTGTGTATGTACTATTGGTGGTTCCAATGATTCCAAGCTTTCAATCTAGATTCTTGAAGACTATGGTACTGATAATTGGACATTGAAGCATACGGTCACCATGCAGATCCTGTTTGGAAGGATTAATATTAGATTTGGTTTCTTAGATTTTGTTGACGAGGATATAGTGATTACAGTTCACCCAGAATGGAATTTGATTTTCTTTGCTGGGGGGATGGAACAATCATCGCATATGACATGGACCGCATAAGTGTTCGTGTCATCCCTACCCATGTCTTTTGGTATGGTAGATGTACCATTAAAAAAGAGTTCATCTGCAGACCATTCTATCTTCCTTATGTTCCCTTATTCTTGGATTCATTAGCAGAGCAGTAAATAAAGCTACATTTGATGTATCTCTCTGTCATGCATTTTAAATGGACCAATGTTGTTTGCTTATCTATGGACATGTTAATTTCCTCAATGATGGATGTTGTCATTATTTTAGCTAAACTAGTGTGCCATCTTTGTTTTGTTTGCAAATTGAATTATTTGTTTGGTGCGCACATGTGTTATGGTGGTGTTATAGCTCCCGTCGCCGTTTCATCCGTTAATTTAGCTATATTAGAATAGTTATATTGATTTCTATGCCATGGATACATGGGGTATGCTGATGACGGCACTCCAAAATACACAAAAATGACACTTCAAAAGCACTACAATGCACCCGCCATATTGTACTACTAGGATATGCTACTATTAAGTTAGCCAAACTTAAAATCGTAAACAACACAGTAACAAAGCATCACAGGAAGATGAGGAAAACTACGGAGGATACTGTTAGACGCATTCAAATGTACAGAGGTCAGAATTTCTCATGTGTGCTAAAACATTTCAACACCAATGGCTCCTCTGCTCTACTAGACTAAGGCGAGACTTGCAGTCGGACATTCTTACATGTGCAATAACATTTCAACACCAATGGCTCCTCTGCTCTGCATTAGACTGAGGCGAGACTTGCTCCTCGCTATAAGGTTCTTTCAAGTTCAACAAATTTTATCAAAGACATGAGTTGGCTTCAACAGAGATCAAAGGCACACATGAATGTTTAGCATATTGTAGATCAGAATAAAGACATCTAGAAAGAAATCTGCAGTGACAAGCAACTAACAGGGGCTACAAATCAGCTATAAAATGAATAAAGGACCTGAGCTACACCACGTTCAACAGAGTTTAACCCACCTAAGGCCTTATTTGGATGTGCATGTATCATCTGAATCCACATGTGTTGAACTAGATAGGAGTGGAATTAAACTAAATTCCATTCCATTCCACTCCAACACATGTGGATTAAAGTGAATACACATGCATCCAAACAAGGATGTCCATGTATTCATCTTAATCCACATGCGTTGAAGTGGCTTGGAGTGGAATTAAACTAAATTCCATTCCATTCCACTCTAACACATGTGGATTGATGCGGATACACATGCATCCAAACAAGGCCTAATACAAAGTTCAACAAAAGTTAACACCAACATGAAAATTTTGCAAGGCCTAAGAGTTCACATATTTTGCAAGGGCTTCCTGTAGATCAAACTTATTCATGACTACTAATACTACTAATATGTTCCATAGATCAAGGGTTGAGGTTGGCATGCTGGATCTCATGGCATGTAGGATCTCATCCACGTCCACCTTCCATAAGACAGCGTTGGCGTCTGGCTCGAAAGTCTCGATCAGATAGGCGATGTCATCGTCCATCAAACACGGTGTAAAACTCTCCTCCGCCACTTCAAGGTTCATCGCTGTGCCAATCTAAAGCTAGGCAGCAGCCAACGCCGTGGCATCCCCCTGATGAATGGCTTCGGTCACCATGGCTCAAAGGTAGGCCAACAGGGCTTAGAGGTGCTCCTCTGCGATGAACAGATTATCCACTTTTCCCACGGGGAAGGCCACATTATAGGTGGCTAGCACGGACTATTGTAGGGTGCTGACCCATGCGCTCAGTACCATAGTAAGGTTCATCATGTGTTGGGCCTACTCATTGGTGATCGCCAATTCGCCTCGTGACTAGGAGACCAGATTCATGGAAGCTTGAAGTGTGTCGCGCGTGGCGTCCAGCTCACCACACAGCATCTCGATGTTCAGCCTGGTTGATGACAAAACCGCTTGGACCTCATGGTAATCCTTCAATAATTGACGATAGTCTACTTCATATGAGGATTCACGCTCATCTGAGGATTCGCCCACTTTAGAACCAGAGGGCTATGCGGGGACAGACAGGCTCGGCGGTGGCAAGCAGTGACAGGACGACTCTCCGGCACCACCAGGGGAAAGCCCCATGACCGGGGATGGCGCCGCCATGGAGGAAGCACTGTACAATGCAAGCCAAGTTCAAGCCCATATAGGATAAGGGGGAGAGCGATCTGATTGAGAAGGCAAATGACTTTTACCGAACTGACTAGCGCAGCATGGCATGGAATCACGGGTGGCTGCCTCCATCGGGGGATGCCTCGCGGGGCCACTTTCTGAGCGCGACCGCAGATGAAGAACCCAACAAGGCTCGAGATGCCATCATGCCCACGATCACCTATTGAGATAGTAGGCAAATTCCAAATACTAGTTAAATTAAACATCATGGACACAAATACTAGTGTGAGCATTGCTCACATACTCTAGTTAAATGAACATAAACAACATGAAGAGCAGTGATGATCCACCTCTAAAGGGGGAACTAGCGAGTTAGAGAGCAGGCCGGTGAGAGATCCGTCTGTCGTTGGAGGATTGCCAGCATTGAAGTCCTCCAGGGACTCCACATCGACAGACGACCTCATCTGCTCCACCATGGTCCTAGCAGGAGGTGTCGGTGGCACAGTAGGGTGGAAGGCAAAAGCTTTCGGATGGAATCAGGAGCTCTGTAGAGAGAAGGCAGCAGGTGTAACCTTCCCTCTCGCCCCTTCTCTCTACTGCTATAATTTGGGGGCCGTCGACCACCCCACGATCGAGACATTTGTGTGGGTGGGCGGCAGGGCTTTGCCCCATCATGTCTATGCAATGGGCTAGGAGGCGATGTCCCCTATTTCAAAAGGCTACTGACGACACCCACGTGCGTGCGCCTACGTTGGAATGTAGGAACACATCGTCCAGTTAGTCAAGATTTCAGACGGCCGGACCTTATGTGATCCTGTAAAGTATAAAATTTCTAAAAAAAATAATCCTTGATGCATGGTTCTTGCAAGTTCAACAAATCTTATCAAATACATGAAAATAAGACAAGTAGGGTTCAACATAGATCAAAGCCACTCATGACTACTACTACTATTGATACAAATGTTGTGACTAAGTGCACTCCATAGGCAATTGTTTTACTCATAGCTCTGTACTGTATAGTGTCCGACGAGATCAAATGTGCCATAGTTTGGACTTTCTTGTGAGTGTAGTAAAATATGAGAGTGAAGCCAATGCGTTAGGAAAGCTAGACACAAGAAGTGATTCGAGAAAAGGAGCTTCTAACATGCTTGAGATTTGAATGCCTGGTGCGGTTGTGATAGGTCTTTTCTGTACTAATTTGATTCCAATCCAAGTAGTCACATCAGTCGACGGGTAGACTGAAGGCGTGTCCAGCTCAGTTAGATTTACAATGCTCGGACCATCAAAGGGACTCTAGGGCAAGACAAGATAAATATTTTTTTCCAACCGGTGTGCTTCGCCTCGGGTACCGTCGCGCTCCGTGGGGAATTGGAACCTGTCATACCATAGAAGACATGTTCAACTGGGGATGCAGGAGCTTTGATGTTCCCAACCTTACACTGATCAAAATAGAGGATGTCTCCTCCATTTGTACCGATGAGATGGAGTGAGCCTCGGCGCTAGTTTTTACTACATGTTAGCTCCTCCACTGATGCCCCATCAGTGCGTGCATTCCTTGCGTTTGTGACAACACCAGAAACATAGAAAAAGAAAGCCCCCCATGAGAGGTGAACAAGAATAGAGATATATCAGCAAGGATTCCTCAAGATTGTCAAGTTCCCTAGTTGTCACGGTGGGACTGCAAGAAGACATGGTAGGACTGAGCTAGAGCGACCTGGAGTGCTTGAAGATCCTTCGTCCTGGAATGTATGCAGAAAAATTGGTAAGTGCCTATTTTATGTTTGTTGAATTCAATCTGCTAGGGTTTGCCATTGGGAATGTACTTGTCCCTCTATTTGGCTATCAATCTTTGTGAACACAGAAGCTGCCGGCTGTGATTACCCGAGCCATTGGAGGTCTCTAGAAACTCGAGCTTTGTCTGGACGATGAGCAGAGCCTCGCCCGGTGGAAGGTGGAGGTGTTCCCTGATGTCACCGATGGTGGCCACTTGTACCTCCACCGGCGATGGAGTCACTTCGCCCGCACCCTCGATGTCCACGATGGGTATTCTCTTGTATTATGGTATGATGATCGGTCATAGATTAACATCAAGGTCTTCGACATTACCAACTGTTGCAAGCAGTACCCATACAACTTCGTGGCCGGCGGTAATCATCTCTCCCTACCTATCGTGGAGCCAAGGAGTTTTGTAGTGATCCTGAAGAAGTACCACCTCAAAGCGAAGTATCTGGTGAGCACTCACGCGAGACGTAGAATGTATCGACGATGTCTCAAGTTACCATTGTCCTCGTTGTCATCAGTCCATTTTTGTGTGAGGCAACGAACGTGCTAGTGGACTTCGAGCGAGTGCACGACTACAAGCAGCGGTTCATCATCGAGCTATAGATGGCTTGGGTAGTCCTAGTGTGTGGGCTTGGAGAGGACCTTCATGAACAAAGTCTGGCGAGTGTCGTTCAAGTATGGGTGGGGTGCCTTCTACACTGATAACAACCTCAACATCGATGACACCTGCTTCTTCAGTGTGATCCACGTGGCCACCTACAGCAATGACAACGATGAGAAGGAGGAGTGAGGAGGAGCTGGAGGAATGGGAGGAGGAGCTAAAGGATGATGAAGCTAAGCTCAAGGTAGAGGTGCGCAAGACAAACGGCAAATGGAGGCGGTGAACTCGGCGCAAGAGTTGACACCATATGTATTTTGTTGTTTCATCAAAAGTATTATCCGTCCTATGAAGATTTCTTAGTATCAAACTGTCTTAGGCCCTGTTTGGATGGACTACAACTAGTTAGCCATGGCTAAAAATTAGCCAATTAGTTGTTTTATTAGTCCATACATGTTTGTATCCTAAACTAATTGTTGGTTTCTATGGACTAGTTGGATGGCCCCTGATAGTTGCTATCACTGTACTTTGTTGTTCATCAACTAATAGTGATCCGGACTATCTATATTTCCTAGGGTCAGACTATCCTAGGCTCTAGAAAATTTCAACATCTATACGCCCATGTCCTCCGATCAGAAAGGGCGAACACCGTTAGTACACTACAAATCAGAAAGAGAACCAGAAAGAGAACTACAGGCAAAAGCAACCAATATGGGCTAGACAAAGTTTAACTCACCTAATACAAAGTTTAACAAAAATTAACGCGGACATAGCGATTGTGTGGGTTAAACTCTGTTGAGCGTGGTGTAGATCAGGTCCTTTAGTCATTTGGTAGCTGTTTTCTAGCCCTTGTTGGATGGTTTTGCCTACTGGTTTCTTTCTGGTCCTCTTTCTGATCTGTAGTATGGTAAATATGCAAAACAGAATTCTTCCAATCAAGTCTCCCATCGATCTAATGCCTAGTGTAGGAGACACATAGCTATTCGAAGTTTACTGCACACATAAGAAAGTCCGAGCATTGTAAATCTGACCGGACCGGACACATCCCACGTTATATAGGGAAACCTATTTTGTACTAGTACTTTCATAGAATCCTTAAAGGAAACAAATATAATTGAAACAAAACAACAGAAAAGCAAAAGCTACAGAATACACTATATTTGAGGACAAATTTCAAATGACAGAATACACTACATTCGAAAAGAGTGAATTACTAGTTTCTTATTCCAATTTCCTATTCGAAAAATGGATTTCTTTGCAAAGCCTACAGTCCTCGCTGCAATATAGAGCCCTTCTTTCCCATCCGTCTGCATAGCCACAGATGATGCCTGCTCATAGAAGATCACTGTGCACCTGTGTCAGCGGTGGCAGCGACAACTTGCCCCACGTCGTGCGGAGGACCACCTCGGTGGCCGGGAGGCAGCACAACACACACCCCTTGTTGCTTAGCCACCTACTCGTTGGTCTACCGCTGCTGCCCGCCACCGCTGCCCATGATACTTCCTCGCCCTCGCCCTGTCTTATGTACCGCCATGCAGTGTTGTAGTCACCGGCATCGCCATTGTTCCTATAGACTAATAGGGCGAGATTGTGCCCGCCATTAGTGGCACAAGCGAGACTGTCGAGGCATGGCTGGGGGCTGTGCTTTTCCATGAATACAGTTTGTATCCCAGTAACAAAGCAAGCCTTCGGGTTGCCTACTTGGGTTAGGCTAGCAAGGAGGGCTTTGTAGTTGATGGGATCGTCCTATGTCCTCCCTCGTCTAAATCGATCTAGTGCCAGACGCCAATCGATGGTGGGGTCACCGCAGATGCAGCGCATGGATGAGCAGGTCTCCTTTAGGCTATGGAGGTCATCCATGGGCCGCTCCAAGGTCACAGCAAGGTGGCCAGCGATCACAATTTGCACCATGGTAGGAAGCGCCGTTAGCAACTTGATTACGGACGTGGATCGAGCTATGGCGTCTGGATGGCGGTGAGCTAGAGGGCTAGAGAGGCGGAGTAGCGTGATGTAGGTTGATTGAGGAGGAGGCAGGGGAGGCCGCCGAGCGGGGGCTATAGTAGGAGTTCTTGAAATACCCTCTACGAACTAGCGTGTGAATTCGCAACGACTTTTGCGCAATGCAAGGGGGAGTCAAATAATGGGAGTGAGGCCAAGCTTTGTACACACAAGGATGCTTGGGCTAGAATAGGCTTTTGAGTAGTGATTATTTTTGATAGGTTGAACCTTCTATCATCTGATGAAGTATACAGTCGCATAGTGCAGTCAAATCCAAGCAGTCGTAGGCTCACAGTAGCCGAGGGGCAACAACTAGCTAGAGATGGCTACATGGTTTCATAGGTTCTGATCATCTGCACTCCCTTGGCTATGTTTGATTGTCTGCACTCCCGGAGGAGAAGGAGAGACGCTCCTTTCATATAGACCTTGCATAGCTGATGAGAGTGAAGCGAATGTGGCAGGAAAGCTAGACACAAGAAGTGAATCAAGAAAAAGAGCTTTTGACCACCATGACACGCTTGACACTTGAATGCCTGGTATGGTTGTGATAGGTCTTTTCTATATACTTATTTCACTCTAATCCAAGCAGTCACAGCAGTCGAGAAGCAGATTGATTGCAACAACACTTTATACAGTCCTACGAGATCAAATACATAGGGCGGACTTTCTTACGTTCGTAGTAAAAGTCAACAGCTATGGCTCATCCGTTCTGCATTAGATCGAGGTGAGACTTGTTCATATGAACTCCTCGTTGCATGGTTCTTTCAAGTTCAACAAATCTATAGGCAAAAGCAACCAATAGAGGCTAGAAACCAGTTACCAAATGTCCAAAGGACCTGAGCTACACCATGCTCAACAGAGTTTAACCGAACTAATACAAAGTTCAATAAAAGTTCAACAAATGTTAACATAGACATGCATGCAAATAATTAAGACTCCACATATGATCATCCCACGGATCAAACCTAGTCATAACTTGTACTACTAATATGTCCCACATAGATCAATGGTTGATGCTGGTGTGTAGGATCTCATCCACATTCACCTTCACTAAGATGACATTGGCGGCTGGCTTGATGCGCTCGAACAAATCATCCATATAATCTTCGTCATCCGATGGCAGTGGAAAAGCCAACTGCACCAATAGGACTTTCACAGCTATGCCAAACTAAAGCTAGGTAGTAACCAGAGCTGTGGTAGCCCCTTGATGGATAGCTTTGAACACCATGGCCAAATGCGGGCTGACAGGGTTTGGAGGCTCTCCTCTGGTGCAGTGGCCGGATTGACCGCTGTCTGCACGGGGAAGGCGGCGTCATAGGTGGCAGTAGCATCAACAAGCAGGTTCTGGACCTCCACTTCAGCAGCCGCCTTCTCGTCTCGCGCATGGGCGGCTTCTTGTTAGGCGATGCCAAGTGCAGCACGCGCAACCTTTAGCTCATCGCGCAGCTTGTCGGCGTCCAGATTGGCCCATAAGTACAATTCTATGGCCTTGTGGTAAGCCTTCTTTAACTTAAAGTATTCTTCATTGTCTAATGATTCAGCACCAGAAGACTGTTTGGGGTCAGACGGGATCAACGACGGCTTGTGGCGATGGGATGTCTCTCTACGCAATGAAAGCCAAGTTCAAGCCAACAGGATAAGGGGGAGAGAGATCTGATTGAGAAGGTAAACGACTCATGGGACTATCCAGTTCAGCAGGGGATGGAATCATCGCTGGTGGCTGCCCCCACTAGGGGATGGTTCCCGAGCCGCTTTATGAGCATGACCGCAGACGAAGAACCTAGCTCTAGGGCCAATGATCTTTGGGACGCCGTCACGCCCACGTCCACCTGTTGAGAAAGTAGGAAATTTACAAATACTAGTTAAATTAAGCAGCATGAACACAAATACTAGCGTGAGCATTGCTTGCATACTCTAGTTAATTTAATGAAGATAAACAACAAGAACAACGGTACAAGAAAAAAAATCATCTCATCAGTAGGAACTGGGGGTGGGTGTGAGACCATGTCGATGAGAAGTTCGTCTGTCGTTGGAGAATGGTCGGCACTAAAGGCCTCCGAGGACTCCCCCCGGCCACGATCCAGCATGTACTCTCCCATAACCTTCATCATTCGTTGGTCTCGGTCATCCCCGTAGAAGGTGACCCTCGACTCGATTATAGGGTCCATCAGGCCTCGGAACTCCCACTAGGGTTGGTGCCTCATCTTCAAGGGGAGGACCCGACGACCGATCAAGGTATGGATCACCCTCGTCCTTGTCAGGCCCCGGTCCTTTAGGTCCTTGATCGCATCCAACAAGTTGGGCACATGCTGCCAGTAGGTCTCCACGGGCGGTTGTTCCTCCCATGACTCTGGGAGGTCACCACCCGGCCGGTTAGGAGAATAATGGCAGCGGCGGGCTCTCATTGGGGATATAGTGCCATGACTTTTGCCACCCCAAGTCTATAGAAGGGTAGCGGTCAAGGCTCAGGTACCTATCCTCCATTCTGGGAAGAAGTTGGATCATGGCGCCCCCCATCCAAGGAAGATGGGCCCCCCTTGGGCGCTGAGCGAACCACCTAGAATAAAGACCACTATCATGATGAAGATGGATAGGTGGAGGATCCCCTATGGGATCAAGTCATGGAGGCAGAGCCTGTAGTAGTACAGCAAGAACCAGAGTAAGGGGTGCGCCGGCACCCTGAACCCAAAAGAGTGGAAATGGGTGAAAGAGACAACATCATTCTCTTATGGCCTCGGCTCCACTTCGGTTCTCAGCGGGACTCTCGACCTGATCACATCGGTGGCCTTTGGGATCACTGCATTCAGTCGTAGCTCAACAAATGCCTTGTGGTTGATGGACGACTTCATCCACTACGTGGTCATGGTCCTTGTAGGAGGCGTCGGCAGCGCAAAGGGCATAGTAGGGTGGAGGGCAAAAGCTTTGGGATAGAAGGAGGAGATCTAGGGAGGGAAGGTAGATGATCATTGAAGGCAATAGATAACCTTCCCTCTTGTGCCCTTGTGTCTTCTATAGTTTGGGAGCCATGGAACCACCCCACGCCCTATGACCACTGACACGTTTGCATTGGTGGGCGGTTCGGCTTCGCCCCGTCGCATCAATGCGATGGGCCGCAAGGCAACGTCCCTGCTGGAACTGCCTGCGGACGCCACCCACGTACGCGTGCCTATGCGGGAATCTAGGGGCCTACAAGACGAAAATAGACGTCGCATGTCATTCATCAATACTATTCAGGTAGTCACGATTTCAAACCACCAGACCTTCTGTGATAAATCTTATCGCTCCACTAGTGTCCGACTAGTGAAAATTTTAAAGGATCATTCTGTCTATATGGTGTAGAAACATTTCAACAGCTATGCATCCGTCCTTTGACAGTTGCGATCAGCCCAAATCTGAATTCAACTACTCCCTCCATCCCAAATCGACGATTCAGAATTGTATAATTTGACAAAATAAAAAAAACTCAATGTAATAAGAATCAACCAAAGTTTATGAAGTATGAAAGAAATAAAGGAAGATAAATATAGTTGGACCAACATAAAAACTTTATTCCATTATATACAAAAGTACATTATATAGTATTTCTCTAATCTCTAATGTCTAAAAGAACTCATCTTACCAAGGGGACTCATGTCAGACGGTTGACAAATTGCATTTAGTCGATCAACATGAGTGAAGATGACACAGTAACACTACCAAGTCTTTTCATTTACTCGAAATTCCTAACATGGACAAAAATCTCGCCACTATCATAGTCTTCGACAATTGTAACAAAGCAATCGTTACAAGCATATAACGAACTGCAGCTTCAACAACGATCCGTCGGGGCTGCTGATGAACATGACATCCCCAAGCAACAAGCACCCTTTGTATGATACCTGGTGACACTCCTAGCTACCAAAGCGCAAGCTTGCTGATGGAATAAACATCGGTGTTGTGGTACGACGACATCTCTCTATATACATACAGAACAAAAAAACACAAGGAAAAATCATTAGAAAAACCACATATGAAACACTACACCTTGAACAAGCAAGAACTAGCACAAAACAATAGAATATTGCCTAGGCCATATCTTAGCCTCGATTGAGATCCTAACTAGAATAAAATGATAAAAAAACTCAAACTCACCTCAACAAGGACGATCACTATTGTTCTATGGGCAATAGCTGCTAACGAAGTTGTAACACTGTCTCCTTTCCTTGCCTAGCAACTTGCAAGTGAAAAGTAAAAGAGACCAGGAAGGATATTTATACACGACGCAGACGCTAACAAATGTTAGAAGACGTGAGTCCCCATAGCGTTACTAATTACTAATAAAATAGATTCAGAATATGAGCAGTCAGAGTAGTAGTCGAGGGGTTGGCGCATTTTCCTGCTCTGATTACAAGAAAGACTGGCGCGTTAAATACATAGAGCTGCGAACATTCTCGTTATTAGAGCAGGAAACACGTCAACCCCTCGACTACTACACTGGCAATTTGAGTAGTAACGGTGACGAGCAATGGGAACATACCCGAGCGATGGCATGTACAGCACCGATTGTGACTCAGCGAGGAGGAGGATGATTTGGAGTACTGTGACTCATCCAGCGACGAGTCTGGTGAGTCGGTGAATCGTTAGAGCACTAGCGAGGAGGAGGATGCTTTTTTTCTCTTTCTCTAGAAACTCAAATCCCCTTAGAATCCATGACTTTTTCCAGGTTGGGAAATCCATGGGGATATTAATAACCCATTTAGTTATTTATGGAGGGTTTTCCATCCCTAGGCCTGCCTTCCCCTTGCTTCCAAATTATAGGCCTTAGGTCAAACAGCTGCAGATGCAGTCACACACATAAAAAAATAATCGGCAGATGCAGCGCAACAAGCTATAGCGAGTTGGTTTATTTTTTTTTCTTTTTTGGTAATTTTTAGGTGTCCAATTCGTGCATCTTTTAATTATTTATTTATTATCATCCTCTTTTAGTTTTATGTTTATTTATGTTATTATGAAAAAACCCAAAAAGGCAACAACTAACTCATCGGATATATAAATAGGTGCACAGGAGAAAAATGAAAAGACGGATATTACATAAGTAACATTTTTTCATAATCATTTCCTATTAAAACATGGAATAAATTCTGGTCTCTGCTAAGCACCGTGCCCGCATGCCGAGCAGTCCCGCCAACACGCCCCAAAAATTTGATTTCGCTCCGCGCCGAGCAGTCCTGCCAACACGCACCGAAAATTAGATGTCCCTCTTTTGCCCTCCGCGTGGAAAATAGGTTTACCACTCCATCGATTTTAGATAAGGGCATTTGTGGTAATGTGATGGCCACATAAAAGCGCAAAGAGTCACTGTCTCCGCCTCCATCTCCATTCTCTAGCTGCACTGTCTCTCCTCTAGCTCCAAATCCTAGTCCCATGGCCTCCCTCTCCACTCTCCAACCGCCCCCTCTGCACCCTGCTCTGGACCCTAGGCGCCATCAGCACAGTAGCTCGACTCCCTCTCCACTCTCTAGCCACACCCTCTCTCATACATTTCCGAACCCTAGCCTCGATAATGGTACAAGGTAGATCCGGACCCCCTACCTCAGCACCTGCCACAACCAACCGGATCCAGATATGTTACCCCTTCATCAATGTCGGTCGCACCAGCTCCACAACCACGATGACAAGACCGGATATGAACATGGACACGGAGGAAGAGGTACCCAAATTCCTTTTATAATGTGTGCTCTACTATAGAAGCTAAACCAAGGATATATAGATAGCGATGGGGTTACATATTTCCTATAGTTGAGTGTAGCTGACATGTTCTTTATTGGATTAATGACTTTTGTATAAGCTGTAGTTACTAGTTAGGCGCTTATTTGCATACTCTTGCTCTATTGTGTTGACATTCCGTAGAAGCTTTAGTTAATAAATTCCTTTGTAATCTAGAAAGATGGAAGAACTTGGAATACGTGTGGGCAAAAAACCTATGTCTCTAAAGGCAAAAAAAGTCAAGCACAAAGGGTAGACATGGTGAAGATTTTGAATATATCCCCAAACCAGGGGAGATAGTTGAGGGATTTGATGTTACAGATGAAATAGATTCATATTTAGAAGATGAGCTAGTACACGTAGCAATTAAGGTGCTTGTTCTATCTTGTATTTAGTTCAATGGGGGTGTAGGTAGCAATGCAATGCTTTACTGTTTGGATAGCAATGCAATTTGTACATGCTTGCTGCTTAAGTTTGTATCTCCAATTTTAGTGTACAGGTCGAAGGAGCCATAGAGGAGGCTCTGCCAGCTAGACAAAAGGTAGCGCTGCCATGAGTCCTGGGAGAAGGCACTCCAAGCGGTTGAATTCAACATGACTAGGAGAATTTGCTCATGGAGTTCGTACTCAGAGGGTTGCCGCTGGCAAAAGGGTGGAGGTATCAGTAGTAGGTGAACATAATTCTCCATCACCATAGACACATGTACGTAGGGATCAATTCAAACTTCATGAATTCACTAGAGACATTTGTCGCGATGGCACCCTACCTAGCCCTGTGAGAGACTGCCCACAGCCAGATGATGATAGCCATGCCGAAGAGGAGCCCTCTGAGCAAACTCCCATCTCCACCCACTCACAGAACAATTGCCTAGGTTGGTATTACCTTACAGATGTCTATCAATCAATTAACACTAGCTATTTGATATCCATGTTACTTTTCTAATAATCTGAATGTATGAAAACTTTGTAGTACCATTGCTGAGAAGTGTGAGGAAGCTGAGGCCTCGAACTCATGGAATTTTACTTGACAAAATGAGCAAATCAATGGGAGGATTGAGGATGCCCATCTCTATTGCTGAGGGGAATAGAAGGCCACATGATCTAGTGCAAGCTGTTAAGTTTGCCTCAGAGGCAGGTGTACTAGTTAGGCATCAAATACCAATTTTGACGCATTGGAAACATTACAAGAAGCCCTTCGGTGTTGTCCATTATAGGAATTTTGTGGATAGGCTAACTGTATGTATGGGTATCCTCTCTTGACATTCAACTTTACTTTGAGCAACTTTAATGGATTTACTTTTCATTTACACTACTGCATGCAGTCAAGGCTGGACATTGATAAGGCTCACCCACCAACACAAGAAGCTTGCTGGAATATATTGCAGTCTAGGGTACGGTAGTCATGCTACAGGTTGAAGAAAACCTACTTCAATGGCGTCCCTACTGATTAGATCCCTATGACTTCTCCTGTCCCATCCATGACCAATGCATAGTGGGGTGAACTTGTTGAGACTTGGTCCAGTGCAAAGAACAAGGTGTGTGTGAACCCATCAATTTCCTATCTAGTCTTGCTATGGTCTACTTGTGCTGTAGTCTAACACAAATCAAGCTATAGGAAACATCTTAGACGAACAAGCAAAACCGTGCAAAAGTGAAGTACCACCAGTCTATAGGATCTCGCTCCTATGTTGTCTGGCTACAAACATTTGTAAGTGATGGTTGTGTTTTTATTGTTACTCTTGCCTTTGTATAAATATAAACAGAAACTCATGTGCAATGTGAATAGAAGGAGAACAAGAGGAAGGCCGCGGAACACGATCAAGGACTTGATGAACAACATGATGATCTAGGACTTGAACAACATGGTCGACCTAATGAAGATGTTAATGCTGTGGAAGTCTTTAAGGACTTCCATACCAGTACGAAAAAGGGCCTAAGGGATGGTGCAAGATCAGCAGTTGTAAATACCCTCATTTGCTTTCCTTGAAATCTACTAAACCCATTGCCATAAAAGAAGGAAACGCAGCAGGAGCCTAATGTGGCAACATCATTTAATTTTGTAGTTGCAATTTTACACCAATCAATATGGTACCTGTACATTGTGCTTATGTAATCTCTAGCGGCAGTAGGCTACAAAAGATCTATGTATTGTGCTTATGTAATCTCTATCAGCAGTAGGCTGAGAAAGTCATATGCATTAATTGTTATGAATTAATCTCTTGGGTTTTTAATTGAAGTCCTCTTCCACTATCTATAACCTAATGTTTTACTGATTGAATTTTATAGGAAGCTATGGAAGCTATGCAAGCATAACCTATTGCTGATGGGCAGCAACCAATGACTAGTGTTGATGTTGTTTTCAAGGTCCTCTGCCTCTACTAGGGCAAGCCCCCCTCCTAGGCAAGCAGGAAAACCCTTTTTTTGAAGAATGCTGGTATCCTGAGAAGCTCCACCAGAGCAGACATCGATGAAGATGACACTTCGGGAGCAGCTTGCTGGTGAACAGGAAAGTACCACTGCCCTCATCGAACTAGTGGATGAACTGAAGAGGAAGACAGAAGAGCCTGAAAGGGAGTTTGAGGAATTAAAGAAACAGCGACAGGAGGAGTACAATAGGCTCTGTGAGCAAGTCAAGTGCTTAAGCTCTCTTGGTAATTAACTCTTAGTCTTCAACTCCTATGGCTTAACACGGTGAACATTTGTGGTCTGTTGTGTGGACTCATGTCATGGTTTGTTGTGGTGAAACTCTGTCAGTGGCTTGCTGCTGACGTGTGAAATGTTAATTGTTGGCATTTGATTGCCAGCTAGAATAATTATGTTGTCAATCTGTGCAGTAGTGATGATCTTGAATTACTTTTCTGATATAATTAGTCCTGCATGAGGTAGAATCAGGACAGGCCACGCGATTAAATAAAAATGCGACAAGTGGACCAACCAGTGCATCACACGTGAATTGGCTAGGGCATGACACATGGGCTATTAAAAATCCGACACATGGAAGGAAATCGTCAAGTCACATGGACGTATAAAAATACGACATGTGGACAGATAGCATCGTGATGCGTTGTCAAATAAGAAACGGACACAAGGACCAATAAAAATACGACACGAGGTCCAATGAAGAAGTGACACGTGATCCAACTGCAACACAACACGTGTGCTAGTGGCATTGGTGAAGGTGACAGATAGTAGGCCCCAAGTCAAGGTTCTCTACCCGTGACCACGGACCCATCGAGGGTACAAGCATGGTAATTTTGGAATAAAATTACTTTTATCTCAAAATTGGGGGGCATGTGTTTACAACAAAATTCGGGAGGGAAGAACGTGGGAACTCAAAGCTCCTAAGATTGTATCATCAAGGAATAGATCAGATGTGAATTGATATCAGCTGGTTTTGATGTAGTGTCGGAATCGGCTATTTTATGGATGACGTCAGCAGACAACATCGATGGACTACATACGGATGGCGTCAGGGAGAAAAATGTCGGACTCTACAAAAGGGAAAAGAATTGGAGTCCAAGTTATCTCAAATTAGGAATGTTTTTTTAGTTCAAAGATTGTAATAAGTCGTGTTTGAGTACGATTCATGTTTAAGTCCTGGGTAAAAATATTGGACCTCGGCTATAGTAAAAAGGATCCCGAATCAATCAATACTAATTACTTTTTTTGGCTTCACGCCAACCCTTAGGAGTAGGGGTAATGTAGATCTCGACGAGTTCTTCAACAAGCAGGGCTACATCGATCCGGTTGACCTCTGGCTTGTCTGTAAGTACCGTCATGGCTTATACTTCTGCTTGTAAGGCTGCATCGGTCCGGTCAACCTCTTATAGGCTCTAGTATAAGTTAGTTATCGATCCTTATCTAGTTCAAGTACAGCTGCATCGGTTGAGTTCGACCTCCACTGCTCGAATTAGATTAAGGTCAAGTTATCGGCTCTACCTAAGGGTGGCATCCTTCGGGTAGATTCATTAAGTTACCAATCTTGCTATTGTTCTTGTTATCATTGGTTTTCAGCAATATCAACCTATCCGATCGAGATTGATCTAGATCGGCCTCACATCCTTCTAGTCCATCGTTTATTTTGACACATTGTGATGATCCTTACTTTAAACGACAGATTATGTGTTATCGGTCATTCTACTTTGATCTTGATCATGCATAGTACGTGGCTAAGGCATGTCTGCTCTTGAGAAGGTTTACTAACTAGTTGAATCTGGTCTATAGCTCGCTATTGTGGCTATAATGATCCGGTCGATCCCCACTGTTAGCACTTTAAATCGGACGATGCTGGTTGGTAGATTTGATTTCGACCAGGCGTGACCTTGGCTATTTGCTATGCCTGCATCGGCTAAATAGCCGATTGCCTGTACTTTAACGCTTATAGTGTGTCTTTATGATTCTGTTAAATGTGAATAGATCTGTTTATTTTAAAGGTTTGATTTGTTATCTTTATCATGGTTGTCATCGATCTGGTCGAACCCCACTATTAAGGATAATAGGTTAGATCTAATGAGTTTATAGATCTATCCATATTAAATAGTTGATTGTTCACATGCTGTAATCCCTTTTCTACCTGAATCGGCTATTTTTAGCTGATTCGCCTGTGCCTTCACAGATATGGCACGCTTTCATGAACCTGTTGAAGTACGGTCGGTTCTATGGATTTTCTAGTTCTAGACTATCACCATCATCATAGCTGCATCGATCCGGTCGAACCTCACTGTTGGTGGTAATAGATTAGATCTAGATGGTTCGTAGATCTGTCTATATCAAACAGTCGATTGTTTGCGTGGCATATCCCTTTTCATCGGATTCATTGGCTCTACACCACGTATTGATCAAATCTAATTTAGCCAGTGATGTATCTTTGACGCATACATGCTAATAGCTTAAGGGAAAGGATCATTAAAACTAGGTGCATTGTATTCATTACTATAAAATCAACCATGTCCCGCGAGCTTTATAGTCCTTAATAGTCGATTTCTTCTCATATCAGTTGTTTTAGTCAATTTTCCTGTCTGGCTGCTCCCAAAGTGGCACACTTGGAACTGTCTGGGCAAAACCGACATGTTTCACCCTAAATTACTGAGAAGCTTTTTTCCTTGTCAATTGTAGGTCAAATTAACTGGCATGCCCTTAGGAATTTGCAGGATCAATTGCTCCTGCTTTGAAGCCAGGCAGATCTCTAGATTGTTCTGGCTTGCTGCGTGTCCACCCGACGTGGCTACCACGTTTTCGCGCCGACACGCATTCTGGCACGCCCGGTGGGACACCCACAATCATCATGGCAACTCACAACAATAGTGACATTCTTATGGTGCCTTATGAAGACCTATCTGATGAGGATAAGGATGTCATCAGTAAAGCTATAGAAGAATTTTAGAACAAGTGTTTGTTGTCCTACACCAAGACACGCGACAATAAAGTTGTTCAGAAATATCCACTACCAAGAGTTTTGATGCATGGGCAGTCAGATACAGACAAAGCTGATGATAGGCATTTCTTCATAGATGCTATAAACAAATCTGTTCATGATGCCATGTTGAACCATAATATAGCTTTCGTGAACACATTCAACAATACCATGAAAGAGGTGTTTCATGGATGTCCAATTGATCAGGTTGGATCAGCTTATTACAACATTCCACATCCATCGACTCAGGGGACTAATCAAGCCGGTACTAGCCATCAAGAAGCAGCACTAACAAGTAATGATGATGTCCAAGTAGTTCAGGGATCATCTGAACAAGTTCAAGGTATCACTACTAATCAAATACAAAATAATCCTGGATTATCAGTGCAGTATGTGCAACAGCCGACGGGGCAAGTTCAAAATCAAATGGTTAATTTTGGCACATTAGGCCAAATACCATCATCGGCTCAAAAAATAGCGCCATTAGTTCAAAGGATTCGTAGAGATACAGATCCCAACATTTATAACCAGAGACTTCAAGCAGCAAATCAGTAAAGGACCCAATAGATAGAGATTCCACAGGGATATCATTATGGAGCATACTATAATACCCTTCATATGATTCCAAATCCAGGGTATCAGGGTACCCAAAATTTTAATCCACAGATGGGTCAACAATTGAAGAGAAATCCAGATTCAAGTGCTGATGAGTTGTTGCTCAGAGTGACCGAGATGATGAAGAATCAGTTCGGTTTGAAGCCAAAAGGGTAAACCTTTTTGTACAAACGTCCACATCCAGAGTGGTTTGATTTGGTCGCTCTTCCTACAAGTTATAGGCTCCTAGAGTTTGCTAAGTTCACTGTCCAAGATAGCACAAGCACAATAGAATATGTTAGTCGGTATCTTACACAGTTGGGCGAAGCATCCATTGAAGAGGCTCATCGAGTTCATTTCTTCTCCTTGTCCCTGTCAGGACCAGCCTTCACTTGGTTTTCATCGTTGCCAGTTAATTCCATTGCCAATTGGACTAACCTAGAGAAGAAGTTTCATACATATTTCTATACTAGGACAAGAGAAAAGAAAATCACAGAATTGACGACCATAAGACAGAGAACTAATGAATCGAGTGCCGAGTTTCTTCAGAGGTTCCGAGAGACCAAAAATTTGTGTTTCTCATTGAATCTAACTGATGATCAGCTAGCTGCTTTAGCTATTTAAGGAATGTTGCCAACATGGAGGGAGAAGCTGCTTGGGCAAGAGTTTGACAACTTAGGTTAGTTGGCTCAATGAGTGGCAGCACTCAATAGCCAATTCTAGAATATGCACAGAGATACCCGATTCCAGAAGAGTGCCGCAATTGCCAAAGCCTATAATCCATATTTAGTTGATGACAGCGATGGGGACGATGAAGAAGAAGAGATTCCTATCGCCGAATGGAATTAGGGTAATAAGACAGTGACGGTGCCAAATCCTTGGGGAAAAGGGGTTGAAGAGAGCTATGATTTCAACGTCATAAAATTGGACAAGCTCTTCGATTTCTTGCTTGAGAGAGGACAAATCAAGTTGCCCGCCAATCATGTTATGTTACATCCTAATCAGCTGAAGAATAAGAAGTTCTGCAAATTTCATAATGCTACTTCTCATTCTACTAACGAGTGCAGAATTTTCTGACAACATATACAGAGGGCTATTCAGCAAGGGAAGCTTAAATTTGATGCACCTCGAAAGATGAAAGTTGATGATAATCCTTTGCCAAGAGATCAGAACATGGTTGATGCTAAGTTGCTCAAAGGGAAGACTAAAGTCCTAACATCAACTAGGGCCAAGGAAACTAGAACAGTCGATCTAGAGATGCAAATATCAGCTGATGAGTATAGAGAGATTAAAAGACATCATGATCGATAGAAGAGCCGATATGAGCAGGGAGAGACGTCAAGGAATAGGGCGATAAGGCCATGTATCACATCTCGGATTTTGTTGAATAAATGACAACGATAGAAGGAAAAGGATTATAAGTGTTGGTTAGAAGAGAAAGAATACCAGTGTCAACAAGAAGAGGAGAGGTATGAAAGAAAACAAGCAGAATCACATTGGAATTGTCCTTTCTTCAGACTTTGTTGGAATGAAGGTTTGAAATTGCCTACTAAAAATAATTGCCCAGAGTGCAGTGAACAATATTGGGAGTTTAGGCCATCTCAAGCCAACCGCTGATCTATCCATGCTCGAGATAGGTATCATCATAATGATATGGATCGGCGCTTAAAAAATGGAAATGTTCATGATCGGCTTGGGAAGCGAATTGTTGATCAAAACTGGGCTAATTATGAAGAAGACGGTAATGAGGAAGAGTATGTTTGGCAGGAACGGCAATGGTGTCCAGGAGGTTAGACAAGAAGCCAGAAAAGAAGGGTACAATGCCTAAGGAATAGAGTGCTAGAATAGGCTTAGGCATCTGGTAGACCTCAAGTGTGGCGTGCTAAACAAACAGCTGGTAGGGGTCAACCATCGGCTAATATTCAAATGGCTTTTTTGTTGCCGTCAGAATTTAGAGCTCCAGCAGACCAAGAAGTCTATTCAGATTTTGATGAATCAGAGTATGAGGAGATAGTTGCCAAGTTAACAGTTATACAGCAAGCTATATTTGACAAGCCAGTCAAGCATTGGCACTTAAAAGCTTTATATGTAAAAGGTTTCATTGATAAGAAGCCAATGAGCAAAATGTTGGTGGATGGAGGTGCTTCTATCAATTTTATGTCTTATACTACTTTTCACAAGCTTGGCAAGGGACCAGGAGATTTGATTGAGACTGACATGATGCTTAAGGATTTTGAGGGTAATGCATCCAAGACTAGGGGGCAATAAACATTGAATTAACAATTGGAAGTAAGACTTTGCTCACTACATTCTTTGTCATTGATGGAAAGGGTTCATATAGTTTACTCCTTGGTCGTGATTGGATTCATGCAAATTGTTGTGTACCATCGACTATGCATCAATGCTTGATTCAGTGGCATGGAGATGATGTTGAGCTGGTTCATGCTGATGATTCTGTGAGTATAGCAACAGCTAATCCAATGTATTGGGAACTGGAAGACTTTGAGTGTTTTTCTGGAAACCTATGGGAAGGAGGCTTCATTAAGATCAATGATGAAAGCCGATCCAAGCAGTCAGCTCTTAGAGTTTGTTTTAATGGATAATCCAATAGATGGTATAGATGGTAAATTAGGACATGGCTTTACATCGGCCGATGAATTAGAGGAGATAAATATTGGTCCTGGAGATAGGCCTAGGCCAACGTATGTAAGTGCTAAGTTGGATCCTGAGTATAAGCAAGAGTTGATAAATTTATTAAAGGAATTTAAAGATTGTTTTGCTTGGGAATATTTTGAGATGCCTGGTCTAGATTGATCAATTGTTGAACACTGATTGCCAATCAAACCTAGATATCGGCCGTTCAAACAAGCTCCGAGGATATTTAACCCAAATGTTCTTGATGATATCAAAAAGGAGACTGAAAGATTGCTAGAAGCGAAATTTATCTGACCGTGCCGATATGTAGAGTGGATATCGAGTGTTGTTCCTGTGTATAAGAAAAATGGGAAGTTCAGAGTTTGCATCGATTTTAGAAATATGAACAAGGCTACACCCATGGATGGTTATCCGATGCCAATAGCCGATATGTTGATAGATGCAGCAGTCGGGCACAAGGTTATTAGTTTTATGGATGACAATGCAGGATATAATCAAATTTTCATGGCTGAGGAAGGCATAGCAAAAACAGCTTTCAGGTGCCCTAGCACAATCGGTTTATTTGAATGGGTTGTGATGACCTTTGGTTTGAAGAATGCCGGTGCAACTTATTAGATGGCGATGAATTATATTTTTCATAAGTTGATCGGCAGGATTGTTGAAATCTACATTAACGATGTGATGGTAAAATCTAAGGGGTACAAGGAATATCTAGCTGATTTGTGGGAGACTTTGGAGTGCACAAGAAAACATGGTTTAAAGATGAATCTAAATAAGTGTGCCTTTAGAGTATCAGCTGGACAATTTTTAGGTTTTATGGTCCACGAGAGCGGAATCAAAATTGGTCAAAAAGTATGAAAGCAATTAATGAGGCAGTACCCCCAACTACAAAAATAGAGTTACAATCTTTGCTTGGTAAGATTAATTTTATCAGGAGGTTTATTTCGAATTTGTCAGAAAAGGTTCTGCCATTTTCTCCTTTGTTGAAGTTGAAAAATGATCAAGAATTTAAATGGGGTGACATACAAAAAAAGGCGTTCGAGGAGATAAAAGAATATATGAAATGTCCACCCATGCTGGTCCCTCCTCAGCAAGGTAAGCCTTTTAAGTTGTACATGTCGACCGATAACCAAACAATTGGATCAGCCTTTATGTAAGAGTTTGAAGGAAAAGAATGAGTTGTTTTCTATCTAAGTAGAAGGCTTTTGGACCCAGAAACAAGATATTCTCCTATTGAAATGTTATGCTTGTGCTAACATTTCTCTTGCACTAAGTTGCGACATTACTTGTTATCGACTGAGTGTACAGTTGTTTCTAAGGCTGATGTGATCAAACACATGCTATCAATGCCGATATTAAATGGGAGAATGGGGAAGTGGATTCTTGCATTATCGGAATTTGACTTGAGGTACGAATCGGCTAAAGTAGTCAAGGGTCAAGTAATAGCCGATTTTGTCACTCGGCATCATAAGCCGAGTATTGGCAATGTAGAGCTGATACCTTGGACGTTATTCTTTGATGGATCATTGTGGAAGCAAGGTGGTGGCATTGACATTGTTATTGTTTCACCTCAGGAGGCAAGTTTTGAGTTTGCTTTTCCGACTAAACCAATGACTACCAACAATCAAGCAGAATATGAAGCTATTCTTAAGGGACTTCAACTTCTTCATGAAGTAAAGGCTAAATCAATTGAAGTATTTGGAGATTTACAGTTGATTATTAATCAGTTGATCGGCCTATATGAATGTAAAGATGATATTCTGAGGGGATACTATGATGAGTGCCAGAGGTTACTCAAGGAGTTTCCTCATATTTCTTCAGCATATTCCAAGAGCACAAAATCAAGAGGCTAATCGGGTAGCTCAAAGTGCGTCAAGTTATCGAGTGTTTCAAGAGATCTTAAGTAGTGAAACCTTGACTAATGATTGGAGAGTTGAAATAGCTGATTACCTTAAGAATCCATCACAGAAGGTTACCAGGAAATTAAGGTATAAATCGACCAAGTACGTCTTGTGAGATGATCAGCTATATTACAAGACAGTCGATGGGGTGTTGCTCAAATGCTTAAATCAAGAAGAAGCTAAAGTGTTGATGGGTGAGGTACATGAAGGGATATGTGAAGCACATCAATCGGCTTATAAGATGAAATGGATTATTCATAGGACCGGATATTTCTGGCCAACAATACTAGAAGATTGTTTCGAATATTATAAGGGGTGTCAGGATTGTCAACGTTTTGGTAATATTCAGAAATCACCCGCATCGGCTATGAATCCGATAATCAAACCATGGCCATTTCGAGGTTGGGGAATTGATTTAATTGGCTAGATTTTTCCACCTTCAAGTAAAGGACATAAGTTTATATTGGTAGCGACAGATTACTTCACTAAGTGGGTTGAGGCAATTCCTTTGAAGACGGTAACCTCAAAGAACAAGGTTGATTTTGTCAAGGAGCATATTGTGTATCGTTTTGGGATTCCTCAAACTATCACCACTGATCAGGGGATAATGTTCACATCAGAAGAGTTCAGAGATTTTGCTGCTAGTATGGGAATTAAGTTATTAAATTCTTCTCCTTACTATGCTCAGGCTAATATCCAGGCAAAGGCATCCAATCAAATTATGATTAAGCCAATCAAGAAAAATATTAAAGAACAACCAAGGAAGTGGTATTCAACACTTAATGAGGCATTATGGGCATATAGGATGGCATGTCATGGATCGATTAAAGCGTCACCTTATGAACTTGTGTATGGTCATAATGCAGTCCTTCCCTGGGAAATTCAAACTGGATCGAGGCGTGTCACGCTGCAAAATGATTTGTCAGCCAAAGTTTATAAGAATCTTATGATGGATGACTTAGAAGACTTAAGTTGCCATCGGCTGCATGCTCTTGAGAATATCAAAGCCAATAAGCTAAGGATTGCGAAGTATTACAATAAGAAGGTCAAGAGCAAATAATTTCATAAAGGAGACTTGGTCTGGAAGGTGAAATTACCGATCGGGTCAAGGGATAGCAAGTTCGGCAAGTGGTCACCTAATTGGGAAGGACCTTATCGGATTAAACATTGTGCGCCTAGCAATGCCTATATTTTGGAAACACTAAGAGGAGAAGAGGAGTTTGACAGAGCAATCAATGGAAAATATCTAAAGAAATATTATCCTAGCGTTTGGATTAATAACTGATAGCCGATTTGTTCAGTCATCGGCTCTAATAGCCGGTACTAGAAGGGTATCACCTCTAGTTTAAAAAATAGACCCGAAGGGGTAAAAGCCGATACGATATGTATCGCCTATAGAGCAAAAACAAACATAGACAAATTGGTACATGGAACATGAGTACAGGGCAAAACAGGAGTCACTTAAAATGAAGAGATTGTTTGCTAGCTTCTCTTATTACAAGCTAAAGGCCAGGGAACACTTTGTTCACTATGTATTCAGCCTAGGAAGCAAGTGCTACGGAGTTGGCGGTGTTGAAGAAGTCCTTGACCAGGCGTTCATGGTCCTCAGGGTGTTCGGTGGCTAGGAAACCATGGGGAAGAAGTCGAAGCTCGTGACCAGAGCGAGCTTGCGCAACAGCCAATGCCATGGCAGCACCATGACGAACACCATGAAGGGCAACCTCTCTGATGTGGTTTGGGACATCGTACAGGCGAACCACCAGCACAGCACCCCTGGCGTTGACGAATCCTGCCGCATACTTTACAGCCGATTGAAGGCTTTCTAACTAGGCCGATTGGCTTGGAAAGATTCAAGGAAGGGATAATCAAGATCTTGAAGACAACACTAAAAGAAACGGAGAATTGTGGTGGATATCTCACCCATAATTCTAGCCTCGACCTTGGCCAGCCTCGCTTGAGTGGAGTTGGCCCCACGTTTCGAGATGATGAGAGCGTCCTGGGGCGCATTTAGATGAAAGTTCATCCGCCCAAGATCACATGTTGCATTCTCCTGGTGACGAAGATGCTGGTGTGGTGCCATAGACTCATCAAGGGCCTCTTTAGCAGGCCTCTTGCCGCTCTCCATATCTTCAGGCCTATTAGAAAGCAAATCGCACCAAAGGCACAGAAGGTTTGGGACAAAGCAGGTTGTTTTTCGATCCACAACCATGGTCCGTATATATAGCCTGGGAGATGAGAAGATAGACTTTGTCAGGGGTATGGAATTGAAGTCAGTTATGGAAACAGATCAACACTCCGAAAATTTAGGGATGGTTCATGGAAGCACAATGGATTCAGACTTATTGCTTCCCATAAATTACAGATACCATGGGATTGATACAAAAGTTTACATTAACCGACAATCAGCCCACTAAGACTTCCATGGATTGAAGGGAGTCCAGATCACCACAAGGTCGAAGGTCATCATGGACCGAGTCATATCGGCCCACTGATAGAAGTAGCATCAGGGGAGAGAAAAGGCCACCTGCTAAAAAGATGTCCATATATCCAACCGATTTCTCGGCATGAGCACTTGATAGAGTGAACAAGGGGAAGGTGTCCACACATTTGAACCCTTGTAAACACTAGAACAGCTTTGCGCTAATGGTGAGAAAACTCAGGTGACATCACAAGAATTATTCTAACCGCAGCAGCTAATCCTCTTGCTCGACAAGGCGCTGAAATGAGCGACACAATCACCCTATGCACAAGAATTCTTCTAACCACTCAAGACCCTCATAGTAAGGAATTAGACCATGGAGGGTCTAGCAGAGCCAAGGCCACTCAAGGAAGCAAGCAGAAGGGAAACATAACTAAGTCATTGGGTTGCTTTCACTAGGGTCGGATTAGCATTTATAGTCGGTCTAGAAGATTGAATCCAAGCGCCTGTGAAGCAATAGTGCTCTCGTGAAGCTTTAAAGTGTGGGCTCATAAGCAGGCAAGGACATTGGTGAAGGTGACAGATAGTAGGCCCCAGGTCAAGGTTCTCTACCCGTGACCACGGACCCATCAAGGGTACAGACGTGGTAATTTTGGAATAAAATTACTTTTATCCCAAAATTAGGGGCATGTGTTTACACCAAAATTTGGGAGAGAAGAATACGAGAACTCGAAGCTCCTAAGATTATATCATCAAGGAATCGATCAGATGTGAATTGATATCAGCTGGTTTTGATGCAGTGTCGGAATCGGCTATTTTATGGACGACGTTAGCAGACAACATCGACGGACTATGTACGGATGGCGTCAGGGAGAAAATGTCGGACTCTACAAAAGGGAAAAGAATATGAGTCCAAGTTATCTCAAATTAGGAATGTTTTCTTTTATTTCAAAGATTGTAATAAGTCATATTTTGAGTAGGATTCATGTTTAAGTCCCGGGTATAAATATTGGACCTCGGCTATTGTAAAAAAGGATCCTGAATCAATCAATACCAATTACTTTTTTCGGCTTCACGCCAACCCTTAGGAGTAGGAGTAATGTAGATCTCGGCGAGTTCTTTTACAAGCAGGGCTGCATTGATCTGGTCGACCTCCGGCTTGTCTGTAAGTACCGTCATGGCTTATACTTCTGCTTGTAAGGCTACATCGGTCCGGCCAACCTCTTATAGGCTCTAGTATAAGTTAGCTATCGATCCTTATCTAGTTCAAGTACGGCTGCATCGATTGAGTTTGACCTCCACTACACGAATTAGATTAAGGTCAAGTTATCGTCTCTACCTAAGGGTGGCATCCTTTGGGTAGATTTATTAAGTTACCGATCTTGCTGATGTTCTTGTTGTCATTGGTTTTCAGTAATATCAACCTGCCCGATCGAGATTGATCTAGATCGGCCTCACATCCTTCTAGTCCATCATTTATTTTGACACATTGCGATGATCCTTACTTTAAACGACGGATTATGTTTTATCGGCTGTTCTACTTTGATCTTGATCGTGCATAGTACATGGCTAAGGCATGTCTGATCTTGAGAATGTTTACTAACTAGTTGAATCTAGTCTATAGCTCGCTATTATGGCTGCAACGATCCGATTGATTCCCACTGTTAGCACTTTATATCGGAGGATGCAGGCTGGTAAATTTGCTTTCGACCAGGCGTGACTTTGGCTATTTGCTATGCCTGCATTGGCTAAATAGTCGATCGCCTGTACTTTAACGCTTATAGTGTGTCTTCATGATTCTGTTAAATGTGAATAGATCTGTTTATTTTAAAGGTTTGATTTATTGTCTTTATTATGGCTGCCATTGATCCGGTCGAACCCCACTCTTAAGGATAACAGGTTAGATCTGATGAGTTTATAGATCTGTCCATATTAAATAGTCGATTGTTCACATGTTGTAATCCCTTTTCTACTTGAATCGGCTATTTTTAGCCGATTCGCATGTGCCTTCACAGATACGGCACGCTTTCATGAACATGTTGAAGTACGGTCGGTTCTATGGATTTTCTGGTTCTAGACTATCACCGTCATCATAGCTGCATCGATCCGGTCGAACCTCACTATTGGCGGTAACAGATTAGATCTAGATGATTCGTAGATCTGTCTATATCAAATAGGTTTTTGTTTGCGTGGCATATACCTTTTTATTGGATTTATTAGCTCTACACCATGTATTAATCAAATCTAATTTAGCCAGTGATGTATCTTTGACGCATACATGCTAATAGCTCAAGGGAAAGGATCATTAAAACTGGGTGCATTGTATTCATTACTATAAAATCAATCATGTCCCGTGAGCTTTACAGTCCTTAACAGTCGATTTCTTCTCATATCGGCTGTTTTAGTCGATTTTCCCGTCTGGCTGCTCCTGAAGCGGCACACTTGGAACTGTCTAGGCAAAACCAGCATGTTCCACCCTAAATTACTGATAAATTTTCTTTCCTTGTTAATTGTAGGTCAAATTGACTAGCACGCCCTTACGAATTCGCAGGATCGACTGTTCCTGCGTTGAAGCCAGGCAGATCTCCAGATCGTTCTGGCTTGCTGCGTGTCCACCCGGCGCGGCTACCACGTTTTTGTGTCGATAGGCTGTTTGAGGCATTCCTAGAATCTATGGGAGGAAAACATCCAAAGACAATAATTATAGACCAAGATCAAGCTATGAGAGCAGCCATATCAATAGTAATGCCACAAACAATTCACAGGAATTGCTTCTTTCATATAAAGTCAAAATGCTACAACAAAAATGGAAGGTGCTTTGCAGTAAATGTCTTACCAGAGAGATTTGAAGACATAGTGAATAACTCAGTGATAGAAGAAGAATTCAAACACCTATGGCAGAAAATGATTGCAGATTACAAGCTAGAACATAATAAGTACTTCAACAAGATGTGGGAAAATAGGAACAGGTTCATATCAGTGTATTTCAAAGAGAACTTCTATTCATTTCTTCAAAGCACTGGAAGAAGTGAGTAGACGAATGCTCGGTTGAAGGACAATGTTGGACCTACATACAACATACTCAGTTTCATGAAAGAGTACCAAAGAATAGTAGGCATAATTATCATAATGGAAAATACTAAAGATAATCAGAGTAAACAGAAGAGACCTAAAGAACTACAAACTGGATACAAGATAGAGTTACAAGCAGCTGAACTTTATAACATGAATATATTCCTAAAGTTTTGGTTCCAACTCAAAATGACAAAAAGGCTAAAATACAAAGAGATACAAGATGGAAAATGTTTTGAGGTACGGCACAAATCAAACAGAGTTCATCAGCTACAAACAAACAAAAAATATGTAGTCCTAACTGATCTTACCAAAGGCAAAGAAGAATTCAGTTGCATCTGTGCAAAATTCAGCAAGGATGGAATACTATGATGTCACATACTCAAAGTGATAGTTGAAGAAGAAATAGATGAGATACCTGACAAGTATTTCATTGACAGATGGAGGAAGAAGGAATCGAAATTGATGAGAAGACAACTAGAAGAGACACTGCAACCAATGAGCTGCTTAGATTCAATGTGTTGTCTAGGAAAGCAGCACTACTAACATCTAAAGGATCAAAGAGCGAAGAACTGATGACTTACCTTGATGAAGAATTCAATAGGATTGATAAAGAAATGGACCTAATCAAAGAGGCAATTGAAGAAGAACAAGATCATTCAACACACGATCAAGAAAAACACAATGAAGAAATTGTACATCTAGAGGATCCAGAAAGGATAAAGAACAGAGGATGACCAAAGAAACCATTAAGGCTGACGACAATAGTAGAAGAAATCAGAGAGAAGAAGGCTGCAAGATAAGCCAAAAAGAACAAGAAGCCAGCAAACAGAAGTAATGGATCAGAACTAAGCTATAATTTACAATAGATAAGCAACACATGATACTATGCAAAAATAATTACTTTCAAAAATTGAAATGCAGGCCCCACTGGAAAAAGCAAGAAGAAGTAGAAAAAGGCAACTAAAGACAGTGGACAAGAAGACAGAAGACCATCAGCAAAAAAAGCATTAGCACCACAAATGAGGACATAGAATAGGACATTTTTATATTTGAAATATACTAGTATGATGTAAGAACTAATATCATGTATTTGGATGAAAAACTTCGATCAAGGACACAACATCATGCGAAGCTGAGTTTGTATTAAATTTCCTAAGGCGGATGCAATAGCCTAAAGGATAGAGAAAGGTAAAAAGAGAACAATAGAGTTTGCAAATTGCTTGAATCATGAAGTATAGAGTTCTAGAAGGATCTAGTCCTCTTATGAGAAAAAATGACATTCATGATATAACATAAAAAATATTAAAAAGATATATTTTAAATTTTGAAACAAACCTTAAGTTTGTAATCATAGACACGATGCTGCATACCAGTGTTCTTCTGATGAAAAAATAGCTCATTAGCAATTTTAACTCTGATTGATGAAATATCTTCATGATTGAACATGTTGCCTAAAAGAAACCTAGGAGAAGTCCAATGCTCAAGGAACATCATAGCATAAATGCCAGAATCAGAACTGCACTTAAAACAAAAAAATAAATTTAAAAAATACTAGCTCAACTTCACTTATAGTAATACTACATAAGAGTTACACCAAACAAACACACATAAATACTATACAACTTGAATGTAATTGCAAGAAATTAGAAATAGAACTAAGGAATTAAGCTAAAACAATAACTATAAGATAACCTGGAACAGCAAAAAACATAAAACATAGACAAGAAACAACAAAGAATAAAAAAAACAAACAAAATAAAAAATAAAAAACAAGTGAACCAAGAAAAAAATAGTAACATGTCAAATACTTATGAATTTTCTAGAGGCTGCTCAGGAACTTTAGGATACATAGATCCATAATAACTAAAATCCATGTCAACTTGAACAAATTTGTCCCAATGATACCGAAAAGAGTTTATCTACAATAACATGAAATGAAATAAGAACAAAAATTTTTAAAATACTTAGAATCAGCTAAAAAGAAAAAAAGGAAAATACATACAAGCCTTTCTTGAATATCTTCATGATACTTGGTATTCTGATTGTAGTATGAATCAAGAAAAACAAAATGACGAACCTTGAAATCAACTACAAACACAAACCAATGCTTCTGGTGAAATATAGGGAAGAAAAGCTAGGAAAAATAACTAAGCAAAGGAAGAAAAAATAAAAATATAACAAAATGTAAAAAAAGATTGTACCATATTGGATTGATGCAAAGGTCTAGCCTTAGCAGACCTTCGAAAAGATCGCATCCATAGATCCTGGTCAGCTTGATCAAAATCAAGTAACAGATTATCCTAAATAAAAACATAATCAGAACCAAAGTACAATAAAAACCATATATCTAACATAAGACAAAGAACAATATAAGAAAAATAAACTTACACCAATATTGGAAAAAAAAGTAATGCCTTTTTGAGAAATCTGGATGACCATTAGGCTTTGAAAACAAGCTGTAACAGAAGCAAGAAACCACAAATGTATTGACAAATCCACCAGGCTTTAATGATTCACCAAGGGACCAATAGGTGCAACACACACCAGACAAAGATACTGCATCTTCACTAAACCAAGCAAAATAAAGTCAGAAAAAATATAAAACAAAGAAAAAAATTGAATAGGAAAAAAACTTACTTCTGAAACTCTAAAGAAGCCAATTGACACAAAATCTTGTAGTTGTCAACTTCAGATCTGCTGACATTATAGAACTTGGACTTCTCTATCTCATAATCACCATAGAACAATGGACCAGGGTTAACAAAATGCCTAGGACCATGTAAATGAGCCTTTCCACCTGAAGATAAACCCTGAGACTTTGGTGCATAAGAATGACTCAAGCGAGCATAACTAGGCAAAATACGATCGGTTGGAACAAAAGATTGATGAACAAGAGAACTCCTACTAGACCCAATCAAATCCAATTTAGAATTGTATAAAGCATTGGTCTTCTTGGTTGTTTTTCCAACACTTTGAACAAAACTTTTGGAACCAACTTTAACATCTTGAGACACCTAAATCACATAAAGCATAAAAAAAAAAAAAGGATATAAAATAACTAAAGGAGAAGAAACTATACCAATTGAAATAAAAAAAACAAAAAACTTCAAATTAGAGAGCATGACTATAAAATAGCAACAATTTAAAAGAACAAAAACCTGCTCTCTAGATCTTGATGAAGAACGCACATTACCACCTGAAGATGAACATTCAAATAGCGCACTGCTTCACGAGGGGAAGGAGTGGACTGGGTAAAATCTAAAGTTTGCATTACCAAAGCAGCCACGTGACTCCAACCATCCCATCCAAGATGAAATATGAAACACTTACAACATTCGTTTGAAACAGCTGAAACATATACTTCCAACATATGTGTATAGCTACTGCAACATTTGCAATATCCAGATAAAACACTTGCAACATACGTCTAAAATATATGAAATATTTTGAACAAATACTTGCAACATACCTGTATAGCCATTGCAACACATGCAACATCCGGATCTACTTTTGCAACATCCAAATGAAACACTTGCAACATTCCTCTGAAACATCTAAAACACTTAAACATACGTTTTGCAACATGTGTGCAACATCTCCTTGCTACTTGGGTGAATTTGAGTGAGTAGCGTGGATGGAGGTGCCCGTGGTAGATGGGACGAGTCTGGGCGGGCAAGGGCGAGCGACACGGGCGAGGTGAGTGAAAGCTCTAGTTTGGTTTTGGATAATTGATGAAACCCAAGGTACTAACCTTTGGCTCTAAGTGAATATGAGATAGGTTAGTACACACCAAGTGTTGAAGCAAAGATGAAGTCCATGGTGATGTTGGTGGACATGTGATGATGGTGATCAAGCTTTAGACTTGGAAAAGAAGAAAGAGAAAAAACAAAAAGGCTCAAGGCAAAGGTATACTTAATAGGAGCTTTTTGTTTTGGCATTCAAGACACCTAGTGGTTGTGAGTGTATTTAGGATAGATAGTCATACTATTAAGAGGGATGAAACTCATCATGAAATGCGGTCATCAAAGTGCCACTAGATGTTCTCAGTCATTGCATATGCATTTAGATTCTAGTGAGTGCTAACACCCTTGAAAACGCTTTGAGAAAATGCTAACACACGCGCATAATTGTGATACACTTGGTGGTTAGCACTTGGGAGCAAGGGTGGAGAAGTTGGAGTTGAAATGGAGGTGAAAACAGGGACCGGGACCCTAAGAGGGCGAGTCTGGTCTGGACTCAAACCCTATGTCGCGGGCACTGTTGGAGCATCAGACCCTGGTCGAGTGGATGATCGGACCTGGCGCTGAGGGTCCAGTTGAGCAGTGACACCGACATAGAGGTGAGCATCGTGCGAAGGTGGTGACATGGCAGCACGAGGAGGACCGGACCCTGGGTTTGGGTCCGATCGCTAGCACCAGACTCGGTCCGATGCCTCTGGAGCCACTCGGTGTGAATTTGAGCGCGACTGGGCTCTGACTGTCTCGGTAGGACCTGTAACACCCTAAAAATTGACCTATTTTTAAAAATCACTAAAAATTTGAACTTTTTAAATATTACATAGGAGATAGTTTATATAACCAACCTAGATAATTTTTACAAATAAATTAACATAGGAACACAAGAATTCATGTGTGAAACTTTGTGTGTGAATGATTGCTTGACTTGTTGAACTAATGGTGGTACATTTTTCCACACTCATGCATTCAAATTTAAATTTAAAATCATTTTAACCCATGCATATTTGAGCTAGGAAAAAGAAAATAAAATAGAAAAGCCACTTGGGCTCATTAGCTCTTTGCTTTATAGTTGTCAAATCTATGATCTTTCTTTCCCCTGTCCCAGTGTAGAAATATGTATGAAATTTCTTTTCAAGATCACTCCAATTGGCAAAAGAATTAACCGCTAGTGATGAAAACCAAGTGAAAGCTAGTCCTGACAGGGACAATGAGAAGAAATGAACTCGATGCGCTTCTTCAACAAAGGCTTCGCCCAACTGAGTAAGATATCGACTAACATGTTCTATTGTACTTGTGCTATCTTGACCAGTGAACTTCGCAAATTCTGGAAGCATGTAGTTCGTAGGAAGGGGCACCAAATCATACCACTCTGGATATGGATGTTTGTAAAAAGGTCTACTCTTTTGGTTTTAAACAAAACTGATTTTTCATCATTTCGATTACTCTGAGCAACAATTCATTAGCATTTGAGTTTGGATTTTTTGGTAATTGCTGACCCATCTGTAGATTGAAATTCTGAGTGCCTTGATATCCTAGATTTGGGATCATATTGAGGGTATTATAATATGAACCATAATGTATCCTTGTGGAATATCTATCTGTCAGGCCCCTTGCTGATTTACTGTTTGAAATCTCTGATTGAAAACATTACGATCTATATCTCTATGAATCCTTTGAACCGATGATGCTATTTGGCCTGATATATCAAAATTAACCATCTGATTCTGAACTTGCCCTGTCGGCTGTTACACTTGCTGCACTGATGATCCAGGATTATATTGTATTTGATTAGTAGTAGCACCCTAAATTTGCTCAGATGGATTCTGAATTGCCTGGGCATCATCACTCTTAGCTAGTGTTGTTTCTTGATGGCTAGTACCAGCTTGATTAGTCCCCTAAGTCGATGGATGCAAAATATTGTAATAAGTCGGTCCAACCTGATCAAGTGGAAATCCATGAAACACTTCCTTCATTGTATTGTGGAATGTATTCAAGAAAGCTATATTATGATTCAGCATTGTATCATGAACAGATTTGTTGACAGCTTCTACAAAGAAACGCCTATCATTAGCTTCGTCTGTATCTGACTGTCCATGCACCAAAACTCTCGACAGTGGATATTTCTGAACAACTTTATTGTCATGTGTTTTGGTGTATGACAACAAGCACTTGTTCTGAAACTCCTCTATAGCCTTACCAATGACATATTTATCCTCATCAGGTAAGTCTTCATAAGGTACCATAAGAATGTCCATGTTGTCATGAACCGCCATGACAATTGTGGTCACATCGGGCGTGCCAAAAAGTGTATTGCCACAAAAATGTGGCGATGTGATCAACACATAGCAAGATGGATGATCTGAGTGGAACGAGACTAGAGATCTGCTTTGGCTTCAACATAGAACCAGCCAATTTTGAAAACCCAACGACATGCCAGTCAATTTGACCTGCAATTGACAAGGAGAGAAAAATCTTATCAGTAATTTAAGGTGGAACATGTCGGTGTTGCACCAGATCGTTCCAAATGTATGGCTAGATAGCCGATTCAATAAGGCTATCGACTAAATAGTCGATATCTGGCGTATCCATGAAATGAAGATCTTTAAATCAAGGATTATCGGCTAATATTAAATGATAATGATATGAATCAAAATAACCGATGCTCATGGAACATCAAAAAGCATCATTGGCTAAATGGAACATGATCGATATAAAGCATCGAGCCGATACAAATCGACTATCTAATATAAATGAATCTACAAATAGTTTGAATCTAATCTATTATCATCAACAGTGAGGTTCGATCAGATCAATGCAGCTGTGATAATGATAACAAACTAAAGCCAAAGAATCTATAAAACCATCTATATGTTGACAGATTCATGAAAAATGCTATATGCGTGAGAGTATAGGAAAATCGGCTAAAATAGCTGATGCAGTCATAGAAAACAAACATAGTACATATCTTGATCATGAACAAGACCACTAATCGATAATTTATAATCTAAAGTCTTACCAATGAGGTTCGACCGGATCAATACAGCTATGGTAGTGTCATTAGATTAGATCTCATTAACTAGTAAGTTTATTCAAGGTTGAAACATGTCTTTGGATGCATATTATGTTTGATTGGAATAGAGATAAAACAGCCGATCTTGCAGAATTAAGCCATCGATTATAAGATTTAAAACATGACCAGATCGAAGGACGACCAATTAAAATGATATGATGCCAATCTATCTCTATCTCAATCAAGTGATTTGTTATAATTAATAAAACATTAATTATAACAAGATCGATAACTGGTGAATCAACCAAAAACAGTAAGGAAAACCATACTAATCTTAGCAGATTTGAAAACTATTGATATTGTATTAAACAACAAGTTATTTAACACAAGATCGATAACTTTGATCTATATTATGATTCGTAAGAGATCAATCAGCTGATGCAGCCTTACAAACTACGATACAGATCAATAACTAACTTATATTATGGCTCATAAAAGATCAATCAGCTGATGCAGCTTTACAAGCATAATACAAGTTGTGATGGTACTCACAAGCAAGCAGGAGGTCGATCAGTCGATGCAGCCCTGTTTGTTGAAGAACTCGTTGAGATCTACAGTATTCCTACTCCTAATGCGATGGGGAAAGCCAGAAAGATTGTACTGATTGAGTGTTCATTTTTTTGTTCAATAACTAGTGTCTAATATTTATACCCGGAACCCAAATATGAATCCTACTTAAATATGACTCATTACAATTCTTGAAATAAAAGAAAACTTCCTAACTTAATAATTACTTGGACCCTATTTTTTCTTATTTGTAGAGTCTGGCACATCTTCCTAGCGCCATCTAAACATAGCCCATTGATGTCGTCTGCTGACGTCATCTATAAAATAGTCGATTCTGACATCGCATCTAAATCAACTAATACCGATTCACGTCCAATTGTTCCCTAGATGACACAATCCTAAATGCTTTGAGTTCCCGCGTTCTTCTTCCCAAATTTTGGTGTAAACACATGCCCCCTAATTTTGGGAAAAAATAATTTTATTCCAAAATTTCTATTTATCTACTCACCGTGTTGCAATTGCTTATTCCAAAATATACGCGTGACTCCTGATTTCTCAAGCCGAATTCTATATAATGCCCCAACAGTAGCATTTCCAACTCGCTCGGCCTGCTTACTTTCCCCTTTTCTCTTGAGCAAGCTTCAACAGTCAAAACCACCACCACCAAAGCCTTAACCCTAGCCGATCTTCTGCTCTGCCAAACTACTGTTCAAGCCACCTTTCTACAATCTTCCTCAAATTCAGATCCATTTTAGCTGCAATGGCGACCAGCAATCACGTTCCTGAGGTTTGCCTTCATATTTCTATCTTTTAAGTATTAGCCGCTACTCTGTATTTTCTTTTCTTCTTAAATTCATCCTAACTGGTTTCTAGGAAATGAGGAATAAAATTTTGATTCCATCAGCTATTGTTCCTAATACCTATTATCTTGGACCTATGGGCGATCCTGATCCATCTGATTTTATCAACCAAGAAACCAACTAAATCCCCTTCAAACAATCTGTAATAGATTTATCTTCCTGGAACACCAAAACTCCTTTTAGAAACTGGCCCAAAATGCCTAAAGGATGGAGACATTGGTTTCGCATGGTATCAGAAGAGAAAGCTGGAGATTAGGAAATTTCTGATTTAAACCAATGCTTGACACTCTCACTATCTGGAATGGAGAGAAATGATTCACTTCTGATCTCTGCATCTTAGTTTTTGTCCAACACTTTGAATGCTTTCATTTTTTGTCACGGTCCAATGACCATTACTTTGGGCGACATCCACATGTTAACCGGCCTTAGAATAATAGGATCAATGCAACCTTATGATTTCTTAAGTGCTGGATCCAAGAAATTAGCCAAAATATCGAACTGCACAAGATGGGCAAGTTACATTTTGAATCCTATTGGGGATGGATCGACAGTTGATGATAGAGAACATGTAGCTTTCTTGAATATATGGCTAGAAAAATTCATCTTTTGTGGGTCATCCTATGGTCCAACCTATAATCATAAATACTTGGCAGAGTGTTTAGCAACCGCTAATGAAATCCCCATTGGAAAATACCTACTGGGATCTGCTTATCATCTGATGCACCAAGTAGCTGCCTGTTGATGCAAAAGAGAATCTGCAAACACAAAGGGCTAATACCCGAATCGATATCCAAAGCGTGCCAGTCGATTTGACCTGTTAATCGACAAGGATGAAGATACGAGCACTTTGGTCCTCACCATTTTATGCCCGGAAGTCAAGGCCCTCACGCGAACTCGAGAATCGTCAAGGTTGATTCAAACGATGCAACTCGCCGAATCAATGAGAACTTCGTAAAAAGGAAAAATATGCAATTGATGAAGTCCAAGATGCAAATAGGAGTAAAAATTGGTTTTTGATATTGATTCTTCCTATTACATTGCCCCTCAATCTATATTTATACCACGATCTAAAGAGACAAAACCAAATACGACTAGGACACCAAGTCCATATCTAAGGAAACACGTGACTCTTACATGAATCATACTCTAACAAATATAGAAAAGGAAATCAACTCCTATCTATTTCCCTATCCGCCTTGATTATGATGGAATTCTCACCAACCTCCTTTCCATCGGCATACTTCCTGTTTCATTGGCAATAGTTTTCAAGCCTTCCTTCATGTAGGACACTAATATCTCCAACCTTATCAAGAAGAGTCTAAATCAACCTTTCCATCGATCACCACCATTCATCGAAGAACCATCTTTACAAGCTGATTTTCACGATTCAACAGATATCTGAAACTCTCCTCCTGCCGATTAGCCCACTCGATCATTTTGACCGTGCAAAAAACGGTGTCAACACATGCCCCCAATTTGGAGTATAAAACCATTAATGCTCAAAATTTACTCCAGATAACGCTTGCCTTCGCCCAATTACTCAGAACTCATCCTCCAAGCCAAAACTTGATCTATTATCAAATCTAATCAAATCTAGTCCTGATTCACGCACCTCATATCGCACAATTTCCAACCACTCTTGCCCCGATTATGGTTAAGATACCAAAACAATAATCCATCGAGAAAGATCCTAACATAATAATGCCGCCATTTTCGAATTAAAATATCCTGCATCGAGATCTCTTCCAAGTCATGATTACTTGCCATCAAATCATCTCAACAATCCCTTGATTATCGTGCGAACAGCTACCATATCCATCCTTTCGACCCACATGCGCACGGCATAGAGATAAGTCCGAAATACCCCTACTCCAAGCGGCTTATAAATAGATTTCTCCGGGCGCTCGTCTTCTACCTCTCGACTCCAACCTTTGGCATTCTCTCTTTCGGTGGCGACTCAGACAAACAATCTACTGACCTCAACCAACAAGAACTTTTCTCTAGCGTCAACCTCGAGTCTCCACTCGTGCCCCCATCTACCTCAAGATAATGGCAATCAACTTCGACGTCCCTCGGTTCATTCCACTTCCGCCTTTTTACCTCGATTCCTCTAGTCTTGGCGAGTTTATAAATTTTTCTCTTTTTCTTTGTTCTTCGGATCCTCTAAACTTAGGAACTTCGCTAAATTAGTTATTCTAGCCGATCACCGCATTTCCAATGCCTAGGACCAATGGGCAACCCAGATCCAACCGATCGATTAATGCAATAATGAATCCCTTTTAGAGCCCAAAATTTCTCTCTCAATTTATGGAAAGATACATTCCGATCTTGGCCCAAAACCACCAAAGGGTGGAAAGATTGGTACTTGAGGGTCAACAATCGATGCAAGTACCTTGGGCGAATCGGAAGCTAGACCAATGCATTAGGCTATCCATTGCCGATATGCAAAAGAACATCAATGATGATTGTAGCTCGCTATACGGTGGCACACAACAAATACTTTTATGTTTGGACATGGCCCATCTACCCCTTCTTGCCGATGTCTACATGCTCAATTGGACATTTCAACTGCCGAATCCATCTATGGCGAAAAATCAACATAGGGGTGAATACCCGCAACATCGGTTGGACGGGATATATTCAAGAATGCCGAGGACCGGACTTTTAACCGCATTCTTGAATATGTGGTTAGAAAAATTTATCTTCCGTGGTCGATCAAGAGGGACCAACCAACGCCTTCCTCCTCAGCAATTAATGGTGTAAGGTTTCCTCTTGGCCGATACCTTCGAGCTCCACTTATCATCTTCTTCATCAAGTGTCTCGTAAACTTTTGCTTGGCAACCCATCGGCAATTTAGGAGGCCCGTGGTGGTTTATCAACATGTGGTGAATGCCCATATGCAAAAAACGCGTTTGGGACTTCTTTGCCCAACAATTCCCATGAGAAATTGGAAGACCACGTGCTTGGGGATGAGGAATCGGCAACACGCTCACCCCTCAATTTTGGTGAAGCCATAATTGTCCTCCACAGAACAGAGGCTAATGAAGACCGGATCGCCCAAAACTTCTACAATGGTCTTTCTCGTGATCATAGGGCCTGGGTACCTTATATTGACAAGAAAACAGATTCCCCTTCTCTTCAACTTTGCCGAACACTCAAATCAAGATAATGAACTCATGATGGCCATCATTACTCCCGTGGCAATCCCAAAGAAACACATTCGGTGAGCGGAAAAACACCAATATCACGTATGAATTTTACAATCCATCGGCAAGATCCCGTCAATTGGCTTTTGGGCAACTACCAATCAAACTTTGTTTTGCCGATGTGATCAAACCCAGAGAAACAATCACCGCGGAATGTTGGAGCAGTGGTAGTGCTACTCTCCCCGATGTCGATACTACGGATGTCGATATATCCATCTGACACCAACATCTTTCATCACCGAATCATATAAGCAATGGTGGCGAGAGTGAGGAGGAACAACTATTTGCAATATCTGCTCACACATATCGGCACATGATCGACCACGAATACGCTTATTCCCGATGGCGACGCATAAAGTTTCTTTTAACTCCCTCCGCTTTTCCTTTCATATATCGGTAACTAACTTTCTCGTGACAGTTAACAACCCAAACCATCTATGAGCAAAAGTGGAAACCTTTCGATCTTCTACTGTTTCCCGATATCACCGATCGGCTACAACGCCCCCACCTTAGCTGCTTTGACTCACCAGAAGACCCATGCCAAGACCATCACTTCCAAGTCCAAATTGGCTACAGCTAGGGCCAATCCATTGGCTGCTGCTACAACCCTGATCAAGGCATTCAAGGTAACAACCCTGTTTATTTCTACTCATGCCGATCACAAACTGTATTAACATTAATCATCAGGGTTGTAGCATACGTAAAGGAACATGAGATAGCTATGCATTCATTTATCTCTAGTGCATACGTAAAGGAACATGAGATAGCTATGCTTCCAATGAGGAGACCAGTGATAGTTAAGACCCCAGAAGGAGAAATGGAGGCAAACCGCATATGCCCAAGGGTTAGTCTTAACATCAAAGGAGTAAAATTTGAAGCAAACCTTATTGTATTAGAGTTAGTAGACATTGATGTCATTCTTGGAATAGGATGGCTATCTGCTTGTGAAGGAGTGATCAAGTATGCCCAGCGTTCGGTGCTTCTAACCGCACCGTCAGGAGAAAGAATTGAGTATGAAGGTATTCAACCTGTACCTGAAGACAATGTGGATAAGAAGAGAAAAGAGATCTCACCAGAGTTAGAATCAGGAAGAAATCAACATTCGAGTTCTATTACATCGTCACATCCAACTCCAATCCCTAGTCAGATAAACTTAGACTCTAAAGAATTGGAAGTTTCTCAAGCTAAGGTTACTCTAGTCTTTCCACATGAGGTATGCATAGATGGGTGGACAATCACCTACATGGAGTTTCAACCCCAAAAGATCAAGCGAGCTAAAAAGCGGTCTAGTCAAACAAAGATGAACTTACAGAATCAACAAGCTGATAATACTCTAAGCAACAATTCTATGGAGTATGACATCACTAAAGATCTAGCTAAGAGAAAGTGTTATCATTGCCAGCAGGAAGGACATTATGTTAAATTTTGCCCACAGAAGGATCAACAATTATGCCATGGAGGTAGCCACAGTTAGGTCAATACAGGACTACCACCAACAAGCGATGGTGACACACAATACAAAAGAAGCATATGGTGAAATTGATGTAGTGGATGATGTGTCACTCCCATGCGAGAGATGTCCCTGTAATCATGCCATTTTTAAGAAATAGGAGTTGTGCCCCTTATGTAATAAAAACAATAGTATCGCAAGTGGGTCGATGAATGAGTTATGCATTTTTAAGTGCTTTGTTGATTTGTCATTATGTTATGCTTGTTTTGCATCTTTGTAATAATTGCAATGATTTTGTTGGCTGTTCCCGCAATTTCATTTAGTTTATAGGTTTAAGGTATAAGGATTACTGAAATCAATAGTTGGGTTACGGTTTTCTTCTATTTTTACTATCCTGTCTTCGGAGCAGCCTGTCTTTATCGGTTCATATCTCTAATTTTGGATGGTAAAAAAATCCTAAGGAAATTATGGACAAAAGTAGACTTCAATCACAAGACGATGCAAGCTATGCTTTGGTATCCCCTACTTTACCTTATCTCAAGGGGGTAGCCAAGTTGAAGAATGGGTAAGATGAAGTATCATACGTTCGGGTTTGCACAAGCGGAAATCAGAGTGCGCAGCGGAAGCGTGGTGGCACTCAAGGATGTAAGAGAGAACTCAGAGTTTCAATGAGTTTTGGTTAGAAGTCCAAGAAAGGTTTATCCAAGATCATCAAGATTTTAGTAGAGCTACTGGAGAAGCTTTTAAGTTAGTTGGGATAAAGAGACCTCACGCAAGTGTTTAATCCAAGAAGAGGTTAACGTAAAATCTAGGTATTAGCTTTGTAGATCAGGACAAGAGCTTTGTATCTACAATAATGCATCTTGTGAAGGTGTAGGATGTGTCCTTATAAGCATGAGTTGAACTAACCTGTTATCTGGAGTTATCCATTGTGGAGAATGGAAGTACCATCTTCTTGAAGGTAAAAGTAATATCTAGGAGGATCACAAGAATATATAGGATACCTTCACCAAGTTAGTCCTTGAGCTTGTGATAACCTCGTTGGAATGAGATTGATTGTGACTTGGAAAAGTGCTATCACTTCAAGAATCGAAGTCATGGCCGATGCCCTTAGCAACGGAGAATTATTCTAAGAAGGTTCGAGTAACACTAAGGATTAAGAGTGGTATTCCCAGTTCGAGCAACTTAATCAGGATCATTAATGTTTTTAAGATTGGTGGTAGATTCTCTTTAGGACCAAGAAGATAAGGAAGCCTTGTTGAAAGGTGAACATATGAGGAAAGAGAATTATGACCCAGTGATTAGGGTTACCTGAGAGTTGTCAAGGTGCCTGTTAAAATCTTGGAATCAGTTTGGCAAGTTACTTGGAGTAAGGTCAACAGGTATGCAAAGTAAAGTGGATCTTTATCAAGACAATGGAACTGCACGAGAAAGTAAAGAAGAATCCAAGGACAGAGTATTCCCATCTCTTAGTCGACGTCTTCCGAATCTCGAGGACGAGATTCATCTTAAGGGGGGTAGAATTGTAACACCCTAAAAATTGCTTCTTTTGAAATAGAGTTTAAATGATTTATTTATGAATTTTTGTGCACATGAAATATAGGAAATAAAAATTTTCATTAAATTAAAATACATTATAAGGTAGCAATATGTTTGATGCATACATGCTATTGCATTTAATTTTATTGGTTGAGTGGTTTTAGTCAAAATGGTTAAAATGCTTTTGAAAAGAGTTTGAAAATGGCTTTGAAAGAAAAGAAAATTTGAAAATAAGAGGATTAAAAAAATGGAAAAGTTTATTTGTGGAAACTTACCAAAATTGCTCAATTATATTTGAGATGAAAAGTATGTTCAAAACTCTATTCAAATTTGCAATTGGTTTACATATGAATTGGCTTTGAAAACAAAATAGGAAAAAAAAGATTTGGAAAAGAAATTCTTTTCTTCCCTTTTTGGCCCAACCTCGGAACCAGCCCAGCAGCCTCTCTTCCCTCCCTCACGCGCTCGGCCCACTTCTTCCCTTCTCTTCCCGGCCTCGGCCCACTCCCCTGTGGCCTAGCTCGCACGTCGTTGCCCGCGTGGCCCAGCTCCACCGCGTGGCCCAGCTGGTGCCCCGTCCGCTCGGCCTGCTCCGTTTCAACCTGCCCGCGTACCTATGCCTGCCAGCAGCCGCCTCCTCTCTCCCCCTCACTGCGCCGCTGGCCCCGCCCGTCAGTCGCGTCCCGTTCCTTTCCTTCTTCCCCGCGCTCCTTCCCTTCTCTGCCCCGCCGATGGCGCTGCCATGTTCGGCAAGCCGCCGCGCCCGTGCCTACAAGGAAAGCGCCCCATCTCGCCCGATCGCCCCGCTCTCCCTTCCTTCCACACCGCAGCCCCGCAGCCTATAAAAACCCGAGCCGAGCCCTCCCCTCTGCCCTTTCCTCTATTCGCCTGACGAAGCTCGCCACCGCCGCCCCATAGCTGCTGTTCCGGTGCTCCAATCCTTGTCGCCGATGCGCCAGTGCGATTCGCCGTGACTCGAATCAGCCGTAGGTACCTCCACTTTGCGGTTTTGGTCTCGATTTCATCGGACTCGCCCTCACCGTGCCCTCCTCTCTCCAGATTGCTGCCGCCATCGACGACCCACCTCGGATACTTCCCGGACGACACGACCACCCTAGTACGAGTCGCGGTGAGCTCTTGAACCCCCTCGTCCCCTCTTTGTCGAGTTTAGCGCCTTGGAGCGTCGTAACAGTGAGCATCAGAGCCGCCGTCCATGGCGCCGCCGTGGAACCAACGGTCCAGCGCCCTCCTCGCCTCGGTAGCGCCTCCGTCGTGTTCGCAAGATTCTGTAGATTGTTTAGGTGCGCTTGGTTGTCTTGGGGTTGGCCGGAACCACCGTACCAGAGGTTCACCGCTGTGGTAGCCTCGTCGGCGGCCATGGCATGCTCGCCCGCGACCCTGTACATCAGCGCAGGACTCACCCGCCATCAGATCGGCACGGGACGGCCTAGATCCAACCATACCGGTTGGATCATAACCGGTCCACCGCAGACCGTAGACCCAGCCTACCGCGCCAAGTCAGCGCGTCCACCGCCTCGTGGTGCACCGAGCCAATCACGTCCTGCCACGTGGTTGCCCAGTCAGCAACCACGAGTCAACCCGCAGTCAAAGCCACAGACGTTTTGCAGAAAAGCCCTCCTATTTTTGTAGAATCAACCCGCAGTCCGATTTAGTTCAAAATAATTACAAATCCACCCTGATTTTATTCGTTTAGGACCCTGTAATTTCCAGAAGTAGTATGCCCAGTCCAAAATACATTTAAATTCAGAATTTTAATTGTTTTAATTCAAAAATGAGTTTGAGTTATTTACAGAAATGCCACTGAACCTTATTTCATGCGTAACTTTTGCGTTTTAAGTCCGATTTGATCTGTTCGAATTGCGTTAGGATCGTATTTACGTTATCTACGTGTTTATACTACTGTTAGGCATGTTTTCAACACTTCAAATTCATGAGTAGATTTAATCTATTAATTAACCAAAGCAAAACTTGTTTAAATCATAACTTATTCATTTTAACTCCGAAAAAGTCCGTTCAATTTGCGTTTGTTTCATAACGACGAGATCTACGTGTTAGTAATAGTGTTTACTATATTAATATATCATAAAAATCATAGTTTAAATCATATCTTGATTAATAATTATGCAACTAGGTTTTATACATAAAATATGATTTGTTTTACTTTTGTTTTATAATTCAAATCTAAAATTGACTTAATTTAATCTATATTGTTTATAAAATATCTTTTGTATATGAATTCATATAGTTAACATAAACGAAGCCTATAGTTTTTTTTCCACGTGTTAAGCAAATCTCTCGGTAGTTGTAACTTTTCAACCGTAGCTTCGATTAGTGTGTCTCTCGCGACTGTGTGTTCGTATCGATGCGTAGAACCGTATTTCAATCTTTTTCACTTATTTTTCTATGTTTGGTGTACTGTTCTAATATAGATACAACTGTATGCTATGCATGTATGTGTATGGATGTTTGTGTGGTGTTCTACGATTGTCTAGTCGGTGAGATACACGTGGTGATCCAAGAAGAAGAAGAAGGACGTGAAGAATAAAGCTTACCGAAGGATTGGTGTGTAAGGCAAGTATAGCATGGGAATATCCTTGTTACCTATTCATACTTAAACACATAATTCATATTGCATGTGTCTACCTTGATTGCCAAATAGGATATCCTAGATATTTGATATCTTCTTCCTTGAAAACCTTTGGGATAATGCATTGGGATAGTTATTGCTAGTGCTTAATCAAAACCATGATCTTGTAACTTGACTAATGGTATATGCAATAAACATTAAAACATGACTTTTTAGTAACATGGAACCAGGGGCTGAAGTGTTTATATGCCTCAGATTCCTCTCCCTAAGGACTTATCTGTAAGCGATCATCCGGGACTTACAGTACAGCTATGAGGGTCATATGGCTCTGGCTTTAGCTCAGTATGAGGATCTTTTCTAGCTTGTTAGTGGTTACCTTTGAGGCACGAGGTATGTTTCCTTTGCTGCTAGGAAGTGTGTACCGTGCTGCAATGCCCACGCTTGCCACTCCTAGAGATGGGCCACATACGCCTGGCGGCCCTAACTTGTTAGACGAATCCTTTGAAAGGCTTCATAGTGAACCCTGCCGACCTTCCTTGAAAGTGGGTCAAGAGAATAGCTACCTCGGGCGAAAGGGTAAATCACAACTCACAGTGAACGTGTACAAACTCTGCAGAGTATAAAACTGTTATAACAGCCGTGCTCACGGACACGAGCGGCCTTGGACCCTTATGGAATAGAGATGATCACTAATGGATAATTATACTAATGATTAATTGTTTATGCTATACATTATTCATATTTACCTGATCATGTGTTTATGGGAATGATAAATTCTTTTGCTACTCAATTGCTTAAAAAGATGACCTATTAAAGCTAATCGCAGTAAAACCAGTGTTAGCCCTTTTGAGCCTCATGAACCCCATGATATAATTGTTAAGTACGACATGTACTTACGCTTGCTTTATTTTTCTATACATTGGATAAAAATCCCGGATGGGTACCAAATTACTGGTTTGGAGGAGTTAGGCTTGTGGTCAACCAGTCAGTCGTCCCTGTGGATTTGGAGTCTTCGCCAGAAGATTGGATTCAACTTTCCGCTGTCTATACTCTGAGGGTACTTTTCTTTTACTAATACGTTATGTAATAAGTATTGTCTCTTGATATTACCCTTATTTGTGGCTATATGTGAGATTTGACTTCCTAGGCTCACATATAGTGTGTATCTGGTTTTGTCTTTAAAACCGGGTGCTACACTGGTACTCAAACTATCGATTCTCCAGCTCGACAAACAATCAATGGTAAGAAATTCATATGCTCTTTTTATCCTTCTATAGCAATTATAAACTAAAAAAGCTTCTTATGCCTGCAGACACTAGCATCAAAAGCCTAGAGCCTATTCAACCGGATGTTGAGGATGTTGACACATCATCGGTTGTTCCTTCTCCTCAGCCAGGATCTCTTTTAGAAAAGGTAATGTCTCCCTCTCACCATCCATCTCATTGTCAACTTATTTGCTATTTCTAATAAGACTCCTTTTGTTCACATATAGGCACTTAACTCTCTAGCTTTGAGCTATTCTTTCAACTTGGAGGAATATATAGATGAAAGCGAGATAAGCTCATCAGCCACTTCTTCTCAAGAAATCTTATCAGATGAGACAAAAAATCAGCTAAAAGACATGCTACCAATGCTCAAGAGGAACATAGCCGATTTGGTCTAGGATGCAGATCCAATGAGAAGAATCTTCTTAGCCATTAAGAATCATCTACCCCCAAATCTTGCTGAAGCCTTGATGCCTCTGTCCAACATCAAAAATCAAGCTCCCAAGGTGAAAAAGGCTCAAAGAAACTTGACTAACCATGAAGCCTTGATGGCTAAGAAGAACTCTAATAAGCAGGAAGCCAAAGAATTAGCACAACTGATCGACAATCTGAAGAATTCTTCTTCCAAAATTGAACCAGAACTGACTCAGCTGAGAATTAGGCATGCTGAGCTCGAACACGAGCTGGAAAGTGTGAAAGCCGCCATTGACCGTCATGAGTCTAACTTGACTCAGATCCCCAAGGCCATCAAACAAAAGAAACAAGAGATGCTGACCAAGGTTAAGGAAGGCAAATCTATTCACAATAGTCTTGAGAGCATTCCCGAATCAGCCGAAGAAGACAAACAACAGATTGTAGTAGTTGATGCTATTCGGAAGAAAGCACTAAGAGCAATTCATGATGCTCTTAACTTGTAATTTATGTTCTAGCATCTATAGTATATATTCTGTGTAAACCTGATGATAAACGTACTCTTCTGGTTGGTCTATTGTATTTCTTGGTTCGGCTAGAATAGCCGATTTAAATTAGTCGATTCCCGATTTTGACTTACTCTGACTTAACTGAATCTGAAAATGGACCTTATTGCAAAAACCCTTCAAATTCCTTCTCAATCATCAATGCCTCATGGCCATAAATACCAGCCAAGGGCCTCAGCCTCAAACACATCTGTATCTAAAACTGTTTCTCATTCTCTCGCGTCTTTCTACCTTCAAGAACCCTGTAGCGGTTTGTTCTTCTTCCCCTCTCAAGATCCAAACCAAAAACCCATGGCTGGTGAAGACAACCACGGCAAGCGCGCGGCGGAGGAGGTCCTGGAGGAGAACATGCTGATGAGCCAGCGCCTCTGCCGCATGAGGTAAGATCAAACGCCTTCTATACATGGCAACAAATCATCTTCTAACTTGTTTACAAGTTCATCCTGAATGACAGACTCCAGCCTCTTCCTCCCAAGGCCGATGGGCCCTCCAATGCTGCACCTGCCGACACCCCCACACCGCACTCATCGTTGGACTCCTCCGATTCATACACCAGGGATGACGCCCGATGCTTCCTCCGAGAGTGGAGGGCTGCCAAGGACCGTTATTTTGAGGCAACTTGGGAAAACGGTCAGCTTTAGATCTGTCTCAAGGCCTCCCAGGTCGCCCTCCTCGCCATAGAGGAGGAAGCCAATGCCGCTTAGGCAAGGTTGGCCGAGTCCGACGCCACGGTGGTAGGTAAGCCTAGTTCCAAGAAAACCCTCATTCTTATCTTCATTGCCCCTTTCTTGATAATCTTCTTACCTCTTTTCAATGCTAGCCCTAACGGTACAGTTAAAAACCTCCAAATGGCGGCGAACGTAGCTACGGCGGTCGTCAACGCCCGGGGCCCTCTGCTCATCAACCATCTGCATGACATCCCGACGCACCTAGGAGATTGCCCTCAACTGCCGCCTCCCCCACACTGGACTCGTCATCGGACTCCTCCGATTCATACACCGGCGACGATGCCCGGTGGTTCCTCCAGGAGTGGAGGGCTGCCAAGGACTATTATTCCGAGGCAACTCGGGAAAATAGTCAGCTTTAGATCCGTCTCAAGGCCTCCCAGGCCACCCTCCTCATCGTAGAGGAGGAAGCCAATGCCGCTCGAGCGAGGTTGGCCGAGTCTGATGACATGGTGGCGGTAAGCCTAGTTCCAAGAAAACCCTTATTCTTATCTTCATTGCCCCTTTCTTGATAATCTTCTTGCCTCTTTTGAATGCTAGCCCTAACGGTACAGTTGGAAAACCTCTAACTAGCGGACAACGTAGCTACGATGGCCGTCAACACCTGGGGCTCTCTGCTCATCAACCATCTACACAACATCCTGGTGCGCCTAGGAGATTGACCTCCATGGCGTTCGTCATGGCGCAGCAGTAGCTCTGGCCGCGACGCAAGTTCAAACCGGGCACGACCTCCGCACCATGGAGCCCGGCTTCCCAATGGCTGATGATCCTGACATGCACAAGGAACTAATTGAGGACTTTGACGATGCTGCGATGGCCATTGTGGATATCACACCAGCCCAAGATGTTGTGAACAAGATGTTCGATTAGTTTGTACTAGGAGAAAACAATGAATGAATAAAGTTTTTGCCTTTTCCTTATGAATTCATCTCTGAAACTACCATAGTATGAATCATGATTGTCCTTGTGTTTTTTTGCCCTATAGGCGATACATATCGTATTGGCTTTTACCCATTCGGTTTAATTTTTTTAAACTAAAGGCGATACCCTCCTGGTACCGGCTATTAGAGCCGATGACTAAACAAATCGGCTATCAAGTATTAATCCAAACGCTTGGAAAATACTTCTTTAGAAATTTTCCATTGATTGCTCTATTAAACTCCTCTCCCCTTCTAGCATTTTCAAAATATAAGCATTGCTAGGTGCACAACGTTTAATCCGATAAGGACCTTCCCAATTAGGCGACCATTTGCCAAACCTACTGTCTTTAGACCCAATCGGCAATCTTACTTTCTAAACTAACTCTCCTTCAAAAAACTGTTTGTTCTTGACCTTTTTATTATAATGCCTTGCAACCCTTAATTTATTGGCCTCAATATTTTTAAGAGTGCGCAGCCGATGACAACTTAAGTCCTCCAAATCATCCATCATAAGGTTTTTATAGACTTTGGCTATTAAATCATTTTGCAATGTAACACGTCTTGATCTAGTCTGAATCTCCCAAGGAAGAACTGCATTATGCCCATAAACTAACTCATAAGGTTATGATTTAATCGATCCATGGCAAGCCATCCTATATGCCCACAATGCTTCATTAAGTGTCAGGTACCACTTCCTTAGTTGCTCTTTAATTTTCTTCTTAATTAACTTATTCAAAAATTTATTGGATGTCTCTGCCTAGCCATTAGCTTAAGCATAATAAGGAGGAGAATTTAGTAATTTAATTCTCATACTGGTAGCAAAATCTTTGAATTCTTCTGATGTGAACATTGTCCCTTGATCAGTAGTAATGGTTTGAGGAATCCCAAAACAAAAAATAATATGCTCCCTGGCAAAATCAACCATATTCTTTGAAGTTACTATTTTTAATGGAATCACCTCAACCCACTTGGTAAAATAATATGTTGCTACCAATATAAACTTGTGCCCTCTACTTGAAGGTGGAAAAATCTAGTCAATTAAATTAATTCCCAAGCCTCGGAATGGCCATGGCTTAATTATTAGGTTCATAGCTGATGCAGGTGATTTCTAAATATTACCAAAACACTGACAATCCTGATAGCCCTTGTAATATTCAAAACAATCTTCTAATATTGTTGGCGAAATATCCAGACCTGCGAATAACCATTTCATTTTATAAGCCGATAGATGAGATCCACATATTCCTTCATGTACTTCTCCCATCAATACTCTTGCTTCTTCTTGACTTAAACATTTAAGCAAAACTCCATCAACTGTTTTGTAATACAACTGATCATCTAACAAAACATACTTAGTCAATTTATATCTCAATTTTCTAGTAACCTTCTATGATGGATTCCTGAGATAATCAGCTATTTCAACTCTCCAATCATTGGCCAAGATCTCACTACTTTAGATTTCTTGGAACACTCGATAGCCGAATGCATTCTGAGCTAACCGATTGGCCTCTTGATTCTGTGCTCTTGGAATATGCTGAAGAGAAGTAAGAGGAAACTCCTGAAGTAACTTTTGACATTCATCATGGTATCCCTTCAGAATATCATCTTTACATTCATACAGGCCGATCAACTGATTAATAACTAGCTGTGAATCTCTAAATATTTCAATTAACTCGGCCTTTACTTACTGAAGAAGTTGAAGTCCCTTAAGAATAGCTTCATATTCTGCTTGATTATTGGTGGTCATTGGTTTGGTTTGAAAGGCAAACTCAAAACTTGCCCCCGAGGCAAAATAATAACAATACCAATGCCACCACCTTGCTTGCACGATGATCCATCAAAGAATAATATCCAAGGCATAGGTTCCACATAGCCGATGCTTGGTTTATGGTGTTGAGTAATAAAATCGCCCATCACTTGCCCTTTGACTGCTTTAGCTGATTCATACCTCAAGTCAAATTCTAATAATGCAAGAATCCACTTTCCCATTCTCCCATTTAATATCGGCATTGACAACATGTGTTTTATCACATTGGCTTTAGACACAACTGTACACTCAGTCGATAATAAATAATGTCACAATTTAGTGCAAGAGAAATATAACCATGAGCATAACTTTTCAATAGGAGAATATCTTGTTTCTGGATCCAAAAGTCTTCTACTTAAATAGAAAACAACTCGTTCCTTTCCTTCAAACTCTTGTATCAAGGCCAATCCAATCGTTTGGCTATCGGCCGACATGTACAACTTAAAAGGCTTACCTTGCTGAGGAGGAACCAGCACAGGTGGAGATTTTGTATATTCTTTTATCTCTTCAAACGCTTTTGTTGTACGTCACCCCATTTAAATTCTTGATCATTTTCCAACTTCAACAAAGGAGAAAACCGCAGAACCCTTTCTAACAAATTTGAAATAAACCTTCTGATAAAATTAATCTTACCAAGCAGAGATTGTAATTCTGTTTTATTAGTTGAAGGTACTACCTCATCAATTGCTTTCATACTTTTCTGACCAATCTCAATTCCTCTCTCGTGGACCATAAAACCAAAAAATTGTCCAGCTAACACTCCAAAGACACACTTATTAGGATTCATCTTTAAACCATGTTTTCTTGTGCACTCCAAAGTCTCCTGTAGGTCAGCCAGATATTCTTTGTACCCTTTGGATTTCACCACCACATCATCAATATAGATTTCAATAAGCCTGCCGATCAACTTATGAAAAATATAATTCAATGTCCTTTGATCAGTTGCACTAGCATTCTTCAATCCAAAAGTCATCACAACCCATTCAAATAAGCCAATTACGCCGGGTCACCTAAAGGTTGTTTTTGCCATGTCTTCTTTAGCCATAAAAATTTTATTATAACATGCATACCATCCATAAAACTCACTACCTTGTGCCCGGCTGCTTCATCTACCAACATATCGGCTATTGGCATCAGATAACCATCCATCGGTGTAGCCTTGTTCAAATCTCTGAAATCAATACAGACTCTCAACTTCCCATTTTTCTTATACATAGGAACTACACTCGATATCCACTCTTCATATCGGCAAGGTCGGATAAATTTTGCTTCTAGTAGTCTTTTAGTCTCCTTCTTATCATCATCAGAACATTCGGATTAAATCTCCTTGGAGCTTGTTTAAATGGCCGATATCCAGGTTTGATTGGCAACCTATGTTCAACAATTGATCGATCTAAACTAGGCATTTATTAATATTCTCAAGCAAAACAATCTTTAAATTCTTTTAATAAATCTATCAATTCTTGTTTATACTCAGGATCCAATTTAGCACTTACATACGTTGGCCTAGGCCTATCTCCAGGACCAATATCTATTTTTCTAACTCATTGGCCGACGTAAAGTCATGTCCTAGTTTACCATCTGTACCATCTATTGGATTATCCATTAAAACAAACTTTTAGAGCCAACTGCTCAGATCGGCTATTGGCCTTCACCATTGATTCTAATGAAGCCTTCTTCCCATCGCCTGCCAAAAAACACTCAAAATCTTCTAGTTCCCAATACATTGGATCAGTTGTTGCTATACTCACAGAATCATCAGCATGACTAGCTCAACATTGTCTCCATGTCACTGAATCAACCATTGATGCATAGTTGATGGTACACAATAATTGGCATGAATCCAATCATGACCAAGGAGTAAACTGTATGAACCTTTCCATCAATGACAAAGAATGTAGTGAGCAAAGTCTTGCTTTCAATTGTCAATTCAACATTTATGGCCCCCTAGTCTTGGATGCATTACCCCCAAAATCCTTAAACATCATGTCAGTCTCAATCAGATCTTCTAGTCCTTTACCAAGCTTGCAAAAAGTAGTATAAGGCATCAGATTAATAGAGGCACCTCCATCAACCAACATTTACTCATCGACTTCCCATCGACAAAACCTTTCACATATAAAGCCTTCAAATGCCGATGCTTAACTGGTTTATCAAATATAGCTTATTGTATCAATGTCAGCTAGGCTGACATCTCTTCATACTCTGATTCATCAAAATTCGAATAGACTTCTTGATCTGCTAGAGCTTTAAATTTAGATGGTAAAAGAAAAGCCATTTGAATATTAGCCGATAGTTGAGATCGGCTGTTTGTTTAGCAAGCCATACTTGTGGTTTACCAGATTTCTGAGCCTCTTCTAATTCTCTGCTCCTTAGGCGTTGTACTCTTCTCTTCTGACTTCTTGTTAAACCTCCTGGATACCACTGTCCTTCCTGCCAAACATACTCTTCATCATCTTCTTCATAACCGGCCCAATTCTGATCAACAACTCGCTTTCCAAGCCGATCATGAATGCTTCTATTTTTTAAGCGCCAATCCACATCATTATGTTGATATTCAATTCGATCATGGATAGACCGGTGGTTGACTTGAGATTGCCTAAACTCCCAATATTTTTTGCAACATTCTGAGTAATTATTTCTAGTAGGCAATCTCAAACCTTAATTCCAACAATGTCTAAAGAAAAGGCAATTCCAATATGACTCAACTTGTTGTCTTTCATATATCTCTTCTTCTTGTTGATGTTGATATTCCTTCTCTTCCAACCAGCACTGATAATCTTTCTCCATCTGTCGTTGACATTTATTCAACAGAATTCGAGATGCAACACGTGGTCTCATCGCACCATCTCTCGATGTTTCTCCCTGCTCATATCAACTGTTTTGTTGGTCACGATGCATTTTAATTTCTCTATATTCATCAGCCGATATTTGCATCTTCGGATCAACTATTCTAGTTTCTCTTGCCCTAGTTGATGTCAAAACTTTAGTTTTCCCTTTGAACAACTTAGCATCAACCATGTTCTGATCCTTTGGGAAAGGATTATCATCAACTTTCATTTTCTGAGCTGTATCAATTTAAGCTTCCCTTGTTGAATAGCCCTCTGAATACATTGCTGAAAAATCCTACAATCATTAGTAGTATGAGAAGTAGTGTTATGGTACTTGTAGAACTTCTTATTCTTCAACTGATCGGGAGGTAATATAACATGATTGGTAGGCAGTTTAATCTGTCCCTTCTCAAGCAAGAAATCAAAAAGTTTGTCTACTTTTGTAACATCAAAATCATAACTTTCCTCAACTTCTTTTCCCCAAGGATTTGGAACATTACTATCTTTTTACCCCAATTCCATTCAGCTGCAGCAATTTCCTCTTATTCATCATCATCATCAACTAAATATGGATTATAAGTTTCAACAATTGCAGCATTCTTCTAGAATCGGGTATCTCTGCGCATATTCTAAAACTGGCTATTAAGTGTTGACACCCATTGAGCCAATTGACCTAAATTATCAAATTCTTGACCAAGCAGCTTTTTTTCTATGTTGGCAACATTCCTTGAACGGCCAACATAGCTAGTTGATCATCAACAAATTCAACGAAAAGCATAAGTTTCTTGTTTCTCGGAACCTTTGAAGGAACTTAGCACCCAATTCATTAGCTCTTTGCTTTATAGTTGTCAAATCTATGATCTTTCTTTCCCCTGTCCCAGTGTAGAAATATGTATGAATTTTTTTTTCAAGATCACTCCAATTGGCAATAGAATTAACCGCTACTGATAAAAACCAAGTGAAAGTTGGTCCTGATAGGGACAAAGAGAAGAAATGAACTCGATGCGCTTCTTCAACAGAGGCTTCACCCAACTGAGTAAGATATCGACTGACATGTTCTATTGTACTTGTGCTATCTTGACTAGTGAACTTAGCAAATTCTGGAAGCATATAGTTCGTAGGAAGGGCCACCAAATCATACTACTCTGGATATGGACGTTTGTATAAAAAGGTCTGCCCTTTTGGTTTTAAAGCAAACAAATTTTTCATCATTTTGGTTACTCTAAGCAATAATTCATCAGCATTTGAGTTTGGATTTTTTGGTAATTGCTGACCCATCTGTAGATTGAAATTCTGAGTGCCTTGATATCCTAGATTTGGAATCATATTGAGGGTATTCTAATATGAACCATAATGATATCCTTGTGGAATATCTATCTATCGGGCCCCTTGCTGATTTACTGTTCGAAATCTCTAATTGAAAATATTAGGATCCATATCTCTATGAATCCTTTGAACTGATGGTGCTATTTTTTGAGTCGACGGTGGTATTTGGCCAGATGTATCAAAATTAATCATCTGATTCTGAACTTGCCCTATCGGTTGTTGCACATGCTGCACTGATGATCCAGGATTATATTGCATTTGATTAGTAGTAGCACCCTAAATTTGCTTAAATGGATTCTGAATTGCCTGGGCACCATCACTCTTAGCTAGTGCTGCTTCTTGATAGCTAGTACTGGCTTAGTTAGTCCCCTAAGTCGATGGATGCGGAATATTGTAATAAGACAATCCAACCTGATCAAGTGAAAATCCATGAAACACTTCCTTCATGGTATTGTGGAATGTATTCAAGAAAGTTGTATTATGATTTAGCATTGCATCATGAATAGATTTGTTGATAGCTTCTACAAAGAAACGGCTATCATCAGCTTCGTCTGTATCTGATTGTCCATGCATCAAAACTCTCGGCAGTGGATATTTCTGAACAACTTTATTCTCACGTGTTTTCGTGTATGACAACAAGCACTTGTTCTAAAACTCCTCTATAGCCTTACCAATGACATCTTTATCCTCATCAGGTAAGTGTTCATAAGGTACCATAAGAATGTCCTTGTTGTCGTGAACCGCCATAACGATTGTGGTCACAATAGACGTGCCAAATAGTATGTTGACACAAAAATGTGGCGATGTGATCAACACACAGCAAGATGAATGATCTGAGTGGAACGAGACCAGAGATCTGCTTTGGCTTCAACATAGAACCAGCCGATTCTAAAAACCCAATGGCGTGCTAGTCAATTTGACCTACAATTGACAAGGAGAGAAAAATCTTATCAGTAATTTAAGGTGAAACATATCGGTGTTGCACCAGACCATTCCAAATGTATGGCTAGATAGCCGATCCAATAAGGCTATTGACTAAATAGTCGATATCTGCGTATCCATGAAATGAAGATCTTTAAATCAAGGATTATCGGCTAATATTAAATGATAATGATATGAATCAAAATAATCGATGCTCATGGAACATCAGAAAGCATCATCGGCTAAATGGAACATGATCGATATAAAGCGTCAAGCCGATAAGATTGATGAAAAGAGTATAACATGCGAACAAATCGACTATCTAATATAAATGAATCTATGAACAATTTGAATCTAATCTATTATCATCAACAGTGAGGTTCGATTAGATCGATGCAGCTATGATAATGATAACAAACTAAAGCCAAAGAATCTATAAAACCATTTATATGTTGATAGATTCATGAAAACATGCTATATGCGTGAGAGTATAGGAAAATCGGCTAAAATAGTCGATGCAGTCATAGCAAACAAACAGAGTACATATCTTGATCATGAACAAGACCACTAATCGATAATTTCTAATCTAAAGTCTTACCAGTGAGGTTCGACCGGATCGATACAGCTATGGTAGTGTCATTAGATTAGATCTCATTAACTAGTGAGTTTATTCAAGATTGAAACATGTCTTTGAATGCATACTATGTTTGATTGCAATAGAGATAAAACAGTAGATCTAGCAGAATTAAGCCACCGATTATAAGATTTAAAGCGTGACTAGATCGAAGGACGATCAATTAAGATGATATGATGCCGATCTATCTCTATCTCAATCAGGTGATTTGTTATAATTAAAAAAATAATTAAAATAAGATTGATAACTAGTGAATCAACCAAAAACAGTAAGGAAAACCTTACTAATCTTAGTAGATTCGATAACTAGTGATACTGTATTAAACAATAAGTTATTTAACACAAAATCGATAACTTTAATCTATATTATGATTCAAAAGAGATCAATCAGCTGATGTAGCCTTACAAACTAAGATACAGATCTATAACTAACTTATATTATGGCTCATAAAAGATCAATCAGCTGATGCAACTTTACAAGCACAATACAAGTCATGACGGTACTCACAAGCAAGTTGGAGGTCGATCAGTCGATGCAGCCCTGTTTGCTGAAGAACTCGTCGAGATCTATAGTACTCCTCCTAATGCGATGACGAAAGCTAGAAAGATTGTATTGATTGAGTGTTTGTTTTTTTACAATAACTAGGGTCTAATATTTATACTCGGAACCCAAATATAAATCCTACTCAAATACGACTCATTACAATTCTTGGAATAAAAGAAAACTTCCTAACTTAATAATAACTTGGACCCTAATTTTCCTTATTTGTAGAGTCCAACACATCTTCCTGGCGCCATTCAAACATAGCCCATTGACGCCGTCTACTGACGTCATCTATAAAATAGCCCATTCTGACATCGCATCTAAATCAGCTGATACCGATTCACATCCAATCGATCCCTTGATGACACAATCCTAAAAGCTTCGAGTTCCCGCGTTCTTCTTCCCAAATTTTGGTGTAAACAACTCCGCTAGGATTCAACCCTTAATTATAATCACCACTACACTTCTATTTTCACCCTATGGTTAGGGCTTGCTGAGTACGTATGTACTCACCCATTTGTTGACTCATAGACCTCAGCACAGAAGAAGACTATGACTTCAACAAAGAAGCATACCACGAGGACTAGAGTTCCCGCTAGGAGATTCGTTCGTAGGAGTAAGACATCGAGGCTATGGTGTCGACCGTGCTCAAGTTGCCTGTGGAATAGGACACTTCTTCATTGTATAATAATCCTGCTCTAGAGACCATCAATAATGTCATTTCATGGCTGTAGTCTTCCGCTAGATATGTAGCCTATGACCGTGCCCCTTCGGGCCACTGTTGTAAGACCTTATTTCTAGTCTATGTACCATTCCTGTGAATTTGTGTGTATTTGTGCGTAATCCTGGCGCAAATATGGATGCACTAAGGACTCTCAAATTGAGGGGCCGACAGAGTGGTATCAGAGTCGAGCTTGACCATAGGACAAAGCCCTAGGATTGAAATACATTAGATTGTTCCGCAAACATAATAATAGTGAAGGCAACGAACCATTCTCATTGTCATTTCTCTTTTTTGTCACAAAATGTTCTTACCCTTGTGGTGAATTTTGTAGCAACGGATGACATATGGGAATGTTCGGACTGTTTGACCGCTGGAAGATTCCCACCGCTCCTTTGGGAGACACTTCAGCGCTTGGGCTACACTGAGCCTCCCTTGTACTACTATTGTGAGTGCGATGTGGAGGGTGTACTCAAGTGCGAGATGCACCTGCATATCACCGAGCATCCAACAAACACTATGTTTAGGGTCAGATGCATCCTAGCCTATGGAAGAGAATTATAGGACACATGTCAAATTGTAACACGCTGTTGGTATTTCTTAATGTCACTACTAAGTATGGGGTTTGAATCCATCCTCAGCAATGGCGTCCGAAATACCTTGTTGGTACTTCTTAGCAACATAACTAATGTGTAGCCATACTACTAAGAAATAGCCTTGATAGTTCCTTAAAAAATATCCGCAAGCACACGGAGCTATCATTGTAGCATTTCACCCAGAAGTATTCAGGGTATCGTTATTTATATTTTCACAAAGGAAGGCATTTGATTAAGATTCTAGTATGGATATGAACTTGAATAATAACACCAATATTTATAACAGGGGTAAGAATAGTAATTCCAAGATAGTGGACACACACTTGGCATTCCTCAAAGGATAAAATAGAAAAGAAAGGATAAAAGAATAATCCTAAGTCGAGCAGGCACTGGTCTAGTGTAGTCATACAAAGATTAGTTGATAATCATACAAATTACATAATTAGTTTTAGGGATAAGTGTGAAGCAGGTCGGGAGGCCACCGAGTATTGGTCTGCCATCAACCTCATGTGACAATTTAGACTCCTACACCCTAAACGAACGTGGGGGTTATGAAGGACGGACAGGCTATCACCACCTGCCGCCTACCCCTCAACTGGAGAGTAGGACATTGCATTCACCTGTCTCTCCATACCCAAGCACCACGCTTGCGTATACAAAAACTACCCAAATCCCATCATGTCCCCGACCCTATAGATCGATAGGTAAAGAACTTGAGCACACTTGATGGCATGATGAACCACCACCTCAACTTAGCTCTAATTTTGATTATATAAGTTATATGATTATTTAAGCATAAAGTTAAGTGTGCTACTCTCATGACACATAAACTCTACACTAGTTCATATATCAAGATCATAACACAATAACTATACTCTAGTTCATAAGTTTGACTATAATAATAAAGTGAAGACATGACTTTGGAAGAACCCATATTGATATTCATACCAAGAATCTCTTCTTCCAAGGAGCCAAGCCCTCCAAGGTGGCTTTGCCTTGCTCTAATACAACTAAAAGGTAAAACTAAAGAGAGTAGAGAGTGAGGTGTTGCTCAATGTGGTGTGTTGAGAGGGGGGTGGCCCCTCTATTTATACATGGCTCTAAGACGGTGCTCTGACTATTCCTGGCGCGAAGCCCTGGGTTGCACTGCCTTAGCATGGAGCCATGCTACCGCCTATCGAAGGAGAGGCTGAGGCGCGCCAGCAGGGGCCGACCGCCCCTTGACTACGCCCTGCCGCCACTGCCTTTGCATGGCAGGCCATGGGCTGGTCATGGATCGGTGCTCCATGGGTTTTTGCCCAATTTGAATTGAGTCGATGGGCATCTCCCTTGTTCCTTTGTGCAACTCAGCGTCGAAAAGCTCCTTTTGGTTATTTATTCCATGTATTTGTGCTTGTGACATACAAAATAATGTTCTCCAAATACATATGGAACTTGGTTAATAGTAAATGCATATGTGATTAAGATTGCTAATTTCTCCTCTTTTTGTGATTTATTTGGCGGTCGGATTTGATCGATAGGGACCACCAACAAGCTCCCCCACGTTTAACCTTTGCTCGTCCCGAGCAAATATCTAAGTTATTAGTTGTTGATCAGTAGTTGCTACAATGACGAATATAATTGACAAGTGCCATGCCTATAACAAAGTATTCTTCCTCAATTTAAATAAGTTTGGCATTCTATGCACTCTTTTAACTTAATCCCTGTGGGGCTTACTGCTTTTCTAAATCTTAGGCTATTGCAAGATAGAACAGATTTAACAGAATTACTAATCATTCATTCCTTTATCAACCGTCCATCCGGAGGTTTTATGAGTTTTGCAAAAAATAAATGTAAATTCCTTAAATGATTCACTCGATCGCTCAATGTGTATGATCCTCACCAAGGCTTTTGATTTTGCCTTATTTCATCCTATTTCTAAAAGGCCTTTAGTGGAGTTTTAGGTAGGTATGAATGGAAGGCATACTTACATCACATATATTGCTAAGTCAAAAACTGGATCCAAGGAGATGCAAGTCATACACTTTGATCAAGATGTGCACGTGTGTGGAATATTTTCTAACCCTAATATTTTTGGTACTCCTTTGATCATGACTTTCTCTCTTTTTGATAATTGCCTTGGAAGTATGGGCTATCTCTTTTTTCAATGCTTTGGAACCTTCATGTGTTCCATTCTTTTTCTTCTTTTCTTTTGCTATTTTGAGAGCTTCATATGTCTCTCTTTTTTTTAGCATAGCCACGTACTTCTTTTTGGCATATGAAAAACTTTGGAGAGAAAGACTCATGACAAATGAATGTAGTTTTTATTTTGGTGGACAGAAAATATGTTTGTGTGTAACTCTTAGCGTAAGAGTCAGCATTTTATTTGTGGGTGTACGTGAATCTTGATCATGGGTGCACGACTAGAATCTCTACAAGGGTCACAATAATTTGACAAAATTCAATGTGAATATAAGTAGCATATGACTAAGGTTTTGAATTTGAATCGTGTCATATGGCTGTGGTAGGAATTCATAATCATTGAGAAACTTTTGATTTTAGCATTTTTAAAAGAAAACTTCAGATGTCAAGTTTCTCTTAGAATAAAGTCATAGCATATCATATTTACCATATCATAACTTGCAACAACTTAGAAAAGGATCATGCTTTTGCAACCCACAAGTTTCAAGTTCTAGGATGAGACATTTAGCCAACAAACTTAAATCTTGGGAAACACTAAGTTACAGCCTAGGCACAGATGAATTATAGACAGAGCAACTATTCATTATTTCAATAAAAGAGAAACTAAACATTCTTAAATCACATATGGGAGTGGAATAAATATTTTTGTTGTTTTTTATCATATTTCATTTTTTGGGAATTTTATAATTTTTTCTTTTTTTTGATTTTTTTATATAGTGCAAGATTACTAAAAATATGCAAGAAAATAAATATGCAATGCAGGGTACTTACCTCCACGGGGGTCCTCCCCCAAGCTAGCTTGAGGTTGGTTGCTTGATGAAGACTCCAAGGTAGATCAATTTTATTGCATATGTTTTTTACTTTGTTTAACTCAGCCATGTCTATACTAAGTAGTTTTGGTTCAATGATCAAACTTAACATTTAATCAAGGTAAGCTAATTAACCTAAGCACCATGCCCAAGTTTAGAAGCCTATGAAAGCATGATTGTGCACTAACCATACTTCAAACCAAAACATACTTGTATAGAATATGGAAGGATAAGTAGGATTTATTTAACGAAAGTGAGGGAAAAATGATCTAATTATTATTATTATTTATTTTATTATTTTTTAATTATAATTTTAGGTAACTTTAGATTATAAATACGAAGGATAACTACCGATTTACCTTCGGCAAGGGCTCATCATTTTAAAGTCCAATGAGCAGGACTCTTCTTCTTTCACTTTTTTGCTTGATGGAGGTACCTCCGTGTCCGGAGAAGTAGATGCGGATGTTGATGCTTTTACCTACCATACCTGTCTAGACCCCTTTATGTGGTTGTTTCGTGGGCCGGTTTTTTTTAATATGTTTATGCATTTTAAACCCATTAAATGGGCATCTCATTATTTGCCCTTGAATATGAAAGCTAACACGCCCTGATCCCACGTGTAAAACTGCATTTGTAGTGTTAAGAAATGGTCTCCCTAGGAGGAGGAGTTTTCTCATTATGGCCCATGTCTAGAATGATGAAGCCTGTGGGGATGTATGGGTCTCGAATTTTTACCAAGATATCCATGGCTAATCCCTCCGGATTTCGTAAAGATTGATCAGCCATCTACAGTTGAAATGTGCAGTGGACAAAGGTCCACCCAGTATCTTATCATATATTACCTTGGGCATGATGTTGATGCTTGCTCCAAGGTCATAAAAGGTGTTGTGGAAGACATGCGGGCCAATTGATCATGTGATTGTCGGGCGGCCAGGATCTTCTTTCTTGACAATGAATGGTGGATCTAAAAGATACTTGTAGTTTTCCCAACATAGAGGCTTACCGAACCTCGTTGAGACCATTTTAACAGATTCGAGAGAAGTTTTAGGTTGCCCCGGAGTCTTTCCCAAATCAGAAATAGGTATAGCGGCAGCAATCTGAGCTAATTGTGTTTCTATCATTTTATTAAAGCTCAGTTGGTTTTTGACAGAAGAAGTTAAACCTTCTATTTTAGAATTTATATTTTCAAGCATTTTATCATTAAACATCAGCTTTTAGCAATATTTTCATTTATTTTTGCTTGGCCTAAGACCAAGTCTTTCAAGGAAGGTTGATTCAAATTGTAATTTGAGTTGAAGTTCGAATTACCACCTTGGTATTGTGGGTGCGCGTTCGCGTCCTCGCTTGGCAGCCCGCAAAACAGACTTGCCTACACCATCATGATCAACCCGGTGCGTAGTTCGAAGTTCTTGTCACCAATGTTGACAACGAGCCCAGTGGGCACGTTGGCAACAACGGGGATGGAGAACTCGTGGAATGACTTCCGGGCCATAGCGATAATAGCAGATGGTGCGAGGGTGATTGGTTCGTCTGTCGGTGGAGTAGCAGAAGAAGAAGCGGTACGAGACCGGTTCTTCCTTAGGAGTGTCTCTGGATCTAGGATGTAGTTGTCCGGCAGGGAGAAACCAGTCATACACTATCACGTTCTCATCCACAATAGGAGAAAACAAGCAAAGTTACCCTGCATAAACAATGGCTACCTTACATGCATATTATCGTGAACATGTCCTACTAGATTTTTTAATCAATATGCCTTCCCTGGCAACAGCGCCAGAAATGTTTGTTGGTATTTTTTAATGTCACTACTAACTATGGGGTTTGAATCCATCCTCAGCAATGGCATCAGAAATACCTTGTTGGTACTTCTTAGCAACAAAACTAATGTGTAGCCATGCTACTAAGAAATAGCCTTGATAGTTCCTTAACAATTTTATCCACAAGTGCACGGAGCTATCATTGTAGCATTTCACCCGGAAGTATTCAGGGTATCGTTATTTATATTTTCCTAAAGGAAGGCATTTGATTAAGATTCTAGTATGGATATGAACTTGAATAATAATGCTTGCAAGTACACCAATGTTTATAACAGGGGTAAGAATAGTAATTCCAAGATAGTGGACACACACTTGGCATTCCTCAAGTCCAGCAAGCATTGGTCTAGTGTAGTCATACAAAGATTAGTTGATAATCATACAAATTACATAATTAGTTTTAGGGCTGTGTGAAGCAGGTCGGGAGGCCACCGAGTACTGGTTTGCCAGCAACCTCATGTGACAATTTAGACTTCTAACCCTAAACGAACATGGGGGATTATGAAGGACGGATAGGGTTGTCACCACCTGCCGCCTACCCCTCAACCGGAGAGTAGGACAATGCATTCACCTGTCTCTCCATACCCAAGCACCACGCTTGCGTATACAGAAACTACCCAAATCCCCTCGAATCCCCGACCCTAGGGATCAATGGGTAAAGAACTTAGGCACACCTGACAGCACGATGAACCACCACCTCAACTTAGCTCTAATTCCGATTATATAAGTTATATGATTGTTTAAGTATAAAGTTAAGTGTGCTACTCTCATGACACATAAACTCTACACTAGTTCATATATCAAGATCATAACACAATAACTATACTCTAGTTCATAAGTATGACTATAATAATAAAGTGAAGACATGACTTTGGAAGAACCCATATTGATATTCATACCAAGAATCTCTTCTTCCAAGGAGCCAAGCCCTTCAAGGCGGCTTTGCCTTGCTCTAATACAACTAAAAGGTAAAACTAAAGAGAGTAGAGAGTGAGGTGTTGCTCAATGTGGTGTGTTGAGAGGGGGGTTGCCCCTCTATTTATACACGGCTCTAAGACGGTGCTCTGGCTATTCCTGGCGTGAAGCCCTAGGTTGCACCACCTTAGCATGGAGCCTTGCCGCCGCCAGTCGAAGGAGAGGCTGAGGCGAGCCAGCAGGGGGCCGGCCGCCCCTTGACTGCGCCGCCTCGCCACCGCCTTTGCGTGGCAAGCCATGGGCTGGTCATGGATCACTACTCCGTGGGGTTTTGCCCAATTTGAATTGAGTTGGTGGGCGTCTCCCTTGTTCTTTTGCGCAAATCAGCGTCGGAAAGCGCCTTTTGGTGATTTATTCCATGTATGTGTTTGTGACCTGCAAAATAATGTTCTCCAAATACATGTGGAACTTGGTTAATAGTAAATGCATATGTAATTAAGATTGCTAATTTCTCCTCTTTTGTGACTTATTTGGTGGTCGGATTTTATCTATAGAGACCGCCAACACACGCCGGGCTCTCATGAACATTTGCTAAGAGTATGAAGCAGAAATCAACAACACTCATGCAAAGTTCTTCCCAGTGATGGATCAGACTTCTCTTGTTTGGCGTAAGAAGATTAAGGCAATGGAAAAGGTGAAGCCACAAGCGCTAGAGTACCCTCTCATGACTACAGCCAAGTACCTACATGCACTCGACACTCTCTACGAGAACCAGGAAATAGAGTTGAAGATAAAGAACACCAAGATCAAGGAGGCAGAAGCTAAAGTACAGGCACTAAGGATGGAGCTACTCATGCTAAACTCATAGCTGTCGACCATGAGGGAAGAAAAGGAACAATGCAAGCAAGAGCTACAGAAGGCCCTTGAGCGCCCAAAGGCAAGGAAAAGAAGGGAGGGCCTACTGAAGATTCAACCATCCACAACAACAAGAAAGACCGCTGGGGATGCAAACGCCATTAGACCCTCTTGAGTTCTCAGGACCGGATGTTAAGGGACATGCAAGTGGACCTCATGATGGGAACTTCGCGAGATACAGTTCTTGTAGTGCTAGCGCAACATTCGCTTCGCCATTTAGTTGTCTAACTAATTGTCTTAAGTATTGTTGTAGAAAATTTTTATAGGCTATTCACCCCCTCTAGCCATTTAGGACCTTTCAGCGAGTCGTTTGGATGGACGGACATCTTAGAGGAAGCATTATCGTATTTGGTGACCTTTTATTTTCAACGAGGTCTTTCACTAAACTGTAGGGCATTTTTTTCTTATTACTGAAAATCAAAAATAGAGAATCTTTTTACAAAAATGCTCTAAGCCCCACCCGCCATCCACATGGGAACAAAACTTGATGAGGCCTCGTTCGTTTGGCCTAGATTGAGGCTAGGAACTATTCCAAATAATCAATGTTAATACAAATAAGCCTATCATTTTAGCTAGAACGTTTTTTTAAGAGAGAGCTAGAATGGTTCTAGAATAAACGATGGAGCCCTGAATCCTATACCGTGGTCGAGAAGACAACTCTTTTTTTTGAACTTTTAGAACTTTTATTACTTAACTGACCTAGTTAAATCGTTGGTCACCAATTCCTCAATGACATGAGGAACCCCCTCCCAAGTGTTATAGCTTCCACTTGGGAGATTGCAGCCATACGCAGCAAGAGCATGCGCAACACTATTACAATCACGCTTACAAACGAAAACAATACATGACATGAAATCGGGTCCAATGAGATGCTTGACCTCTGTGATCACTCCACTAGAGGAGGCTAGTCTGTAGTCATCCGTCAGGATTGCTTCTTTCACCAGGACAGCATCCACTTCTAAGTTAGTGTGTGAAATCCCCATCCTTGCTACTTCCTGAAGGCCTGCTAGGCAGCCCAATAACTCTGCTTGAAAAGCGTCAAGGAGGAAATCTTCTTGCCCTGCTCCTGAACTCACAACCCGCCCCTGATCATCATGGAGTATGAAACCCCATCCTCGGTCATGCTTATCGTTGTTAAAAGCTCCATCTGTATTCAACTTGAGCTCACCAGTCCTCGGTTTTTGCCATCTCCGCTTCTGACGATTTTTCGAGAATAGCCGGCTGTCAGTCTTCAGCACCAGATCAGTATGGAATGTAGTAATATAGGCCATTTCAGCTACAGTTGTTCTCCTTCCTTCCTCTCTCCACTTGTTCCGCTCTCCCCACCATAGCCATAGCATCATGACTACCATGAGTTGCTCCTTTCCCTTCATCTTCAGAACCATCTCCGTCATATGTCAGGCCGATTGGGCTTCAGCAAGCCTGCATCTTGCCTGCTCTAAATTCAGCTCCCGCCAAACTTTCTTTACTTCTTTACATTTAAATAGTAGGTGGCCTCCATCCTCATCAAGCCTACCACACATGCAACAACGTGTATCAAGCTTCATCCCCCTCCTATGGAGCACTCTCCTCATAGCCAAAGTGTTGTGTCTTAGTCTCCAAAGAAAATGCTTCACTTTCAGCTGACAATCAAGATTCCACAGGCTATTCCAAAACTTTATATCAGCAGTGTCATCCCCAGAGCCTGATCCCTGCTGCCTTTCCTAGTTTTCTAATCACAGCTGCTCGGTGTACCTTATAAGCTGACTTCACAGAGAAGCAACCCTGTGTATCAAAATGCCAACCCACCACGTCATCCATATCTGTGTGAGCTGGAATTGTTCTGATAATCTGACATCATCCTCCCAGAACATTTGGTTCAAGAGCTCAATGTCCTAGTTCTCGGTGCTTGGATCAATCAGTTCATCAACAGTATGAATCATGTTTCTTCCTCTTGGCATGATTGGCTTTCTAGTGGTACCCCTTGGTAGCCATGGATCCTCCCAAACCTTTATACTATGACCATCACCCACACGCCAAATGACCCCCTATTTCAGAGTTTCGATACCCATACTGATACCGCTCCATGTATATGAACACCCCGGCCTCGTCTGCGCCTCTAGGACACCTGAATTTGGGTAGTATTTTGCTTTCAGTAGTCGATCACAGAGCGACGTGGGATTCGGTAATAATCTCCAGGCTTGCTTGGCAAGCATCGCCATGTTGAAAGAATGGAGATCTCTAAACCCCAAACCTCCTTCAGCTTTCGGACTAACTAAAGTCTCCCAACTCCCCCAATGCATGCTACCTTCTTTATCTTGATTATTCCACCAGAATCTAGCCATCGTGGAGCTGATTTGATTGCACATTTCCTCGGTAATGTGGAAACAGCCCATTGCAAAAACTAGAATTGCCTGTGCCACTGCTTTGATTAAGATTTCTTTGCCGGCTCTAGATAACAACCTTTCTTTCCATCCTTGGATTCTTTGCCAAATTCGATCCTTCAGGTAGGAGAAAACATTACTCCTTGATCTCCCAATGAAGACCGGCAGACCAAGGTACCTTTCATTCATTGTTTCTGATCGGATGCTGAGTGCTTCCATCACGCCTTGTTTATCGTCACTAGTATTGGGGCATCACTGCTGATTTGTCCGCATTTATAGTTGTCCTGACCCTTCCTCATAAATCTGTAGAACTTGTTTCAACCGCTGGGCCTCAGTAGCATCGGCTTTACATAGGATTAGGGAGTCATCAGCAAAAAGAAGATGGCTGACCGATGGAGCTCCCCTGCAGATTCGGATCCCGTGCAGTCTGCCTTCCTCTTCTTCGCTCCTCAACAGAGCAGAAAAACCCTCAGCACACAGTAGGAAAAGGTATGGTGAGATCCGGTCTCCTTGCCGCAGTCCTCTTTCCAGGCTAAATTCCGTTGTCAGCTCTCCATTGACTCGATTCGATATTTAACCGTAGTCACACATTTCATCACCAGCTCTACCCAAGCTTCATGGAAGCCCAATCGTAACATCATCCCTCTGAGGGAAGCCGGGAAGACGACGTTCCACCTTCGTGCCCTTCCCCTTTGGGCCTAAGTTTCCGAACTTCCCCATCGTCAGGCCCACTGGAGTGTACCTCACACGCGCTGAGCGCTGGGGAGGAATTTGCCACTGAAAAAGCGGCCTGCTCCATTTCCATTCCCCCGACGCGGCCCGACTCTTCGCCCAACCCAACCAGATTCAGGGAAAAAAAAGAATCCAACCGCCTCGTACCGCCAGGGCGCCAGGCCGCGGCCGCCTGCCGTGGCTTACACCATGCACCCGCTTCCGGCGCCCGTGGCTTCCCAACTGGCGGCCGTGCTCGCGGACCCGGTCGGCATCCCGCTGCCTGTCTTCAACTCCCTCCTCTCCGCGCTCGCCGCCTCCGTGGAGCCGTCCCACGCGCACCTCCCGCTCCACCTCTTCCGCCGCCGCCTACTCCCGCTTCGCCGCCCCGACGCCTTCACCCTCTCCGCCCTCACCTCGTCCCTCCCCTCCGCCGCCGCCGCCCTCCACGCCCTCGCCCTCCGCCACGCGGACCCCATCCTCGCCAACTCTCTGCTCCGTCTCTACCTGCGCCCATCCGTCCCCTGCCCGGGCCTCGCGCGCCGCCTGTTCGACGAAATGCCCGCGCGCACCGCGTCCTCCTACAACACCCTCATCTCGCACTCGCCCGACGACGTGTGGGGCCTGGTGCGGCGGATGGTCGCTGACGGGTGCGCGCCAGTCTCAGCCGTGCTGCCCGCGTGCACGTCTGCGCACTGGGGCAGGGAGCTGCATTGCTACGCGGTCAGGGCTGGGATGTGCGGGGAGGATGATTTCCATGTCAGCAGCGGCCTTGTGTCCATGTACTGCAGGGTTGGCCACCCGGACTCTGCCCGAACGGTGTTCAACAGGATGGAACGGAGGAATGTTGTTTCCTGGACTGCCATGGTCGGAGGGTACATGGAGAATGGTATGTTTGAGTATGCAGTGGATTGTTTCCGGGCGATGTGACTGATTGATGCCATTCCACCAAACAGGATCGCGTTGATCACTGTGCTCTCGGCCATTGAGGCCCTCTCGGGCTTGGCAGAGGGGAAGCAGGTGCATGCTTTTGCGGTGAGAATGATGATGCGCGCTGAGGTGTCGCTGAACAATGCTTTGATTGATACATACGCAAAGCGTGGGGCCTTGCATTATGCAAGGCGGATCTTTGATGATACCAGTTGGTGCAAAGATGTGATCTCATGGGGTGCAATGATTTTGGGTTATGGCATTCATGGTATGGGTGTCGAAGCAGTTGCTTTGTTCGATCAGATGCTTTCCTCTGGGGTAAAACCTGACAGCATAATTGGACTTGGTGTTCTTTCAGCTTGTTGCCACGCGGGTTTGGTGTTGAAGGGCCTTAATACATACAGCTCCATGGTAAATGATCATGGGGTACATCCAACCGAGGAGATGTGTGCCTGCATGGTTGATTTACTTGGCCGATCTGGGCATGTTACCGTGCCCTGGATTTTGTGAAGTCAATGAGTGTGGAGCCAGGCCCTAGTGTCTGGGGAGCACTTCTGGATGCCTCTGTTAAGTACGGCAACGAAGAAATCCAAGATTTGGCTTCCAGGTCTCTTCTTAGATTGGAACAAGGGAAACCATCAAATCTTGTTGCAGTATCTAACCTAAATGCTTCTTCAGAAAGGTGGAATGTTGTTGAACAAGTAAGGGATACAATCAACCAGGGATCATTGAAGAAAAGAACTGGTTGTAGTTGGGTAAATCCAATATAGTTAACAATGCTTCTTCGAGCGACTTACAGATAGGCTTTCGACGCTTCTGATCTCAAAGTGTACACTTCAGATGGCTATGCCCTGGGAGCAATCACATCAGATTGCACAAATTACTGGAAGGTGTATTGAAACTACAACAACAAAGCTGCAATACTTGTATGTTGATAGATGAATAGATTATGACACATCTACTGTTGGAGTCTTTAAACAACAAAACTGCCTTATACGATGATGTCAAGGTTGTCTGCAATCTCCTCTTTTCCAGGTAAATTTTGCTTCTATTTTATTTGAGGTATAGAAAAATTTTAATTGCTTCAGAATTTGGTGTTTTTCTCCATCCATGAGGCTAAATTGTACATGTATAGTAGAATAAGGAAGCTTAAGCTTACAAAGGGTTTCCCCAAGCTGACAAGTTTATCTTCTACCTGCAGGCTGTTTTACAATAGGATTAAATTTTAAGACATTTGTAACAATGTTATAATTATGTTCTTCTACCTGCAGTCTTTATCAATTTTCGGTGTTAGCATCCTCACAGATTACCTTTACCAACTCAAGCATCATTTAGTTTCTTTGTTTGTTGCAATATATTGAATGTGTGTCCTATTCTCCTTTTTCTTTGACACTCGTACTCAAAACAAGAGCAACAGGAAAAAAAATGTTTGGCTGCTTATTTTGTAAATATGCTGAAGTAACAGTCGCACAATATGATTGGCTTATTAAATTTGGATGTGGGGTTGACCATAAGGTTACTGATTGATGTTAACATATTTGTTAGGTCTTATGATGAGCTAGAGTAGTAGAAAATGATGAAGATCTGTGCCTAGTTGAACGATTTGTGTGAACAATCAAGCTGCAACTTGAGGATGCATGAAGCCAACTTGATATTCAGCGGTTTTATCTTATATAAAGGCTCATGATAACTTTGCATCAAGGTCCATCTCCTGTTCCTGGGTCCTGACTAGTTGGCGCCCATATCTCAGTTTTATATGTTGAGTTTGAAATTACTTGCTGCATTGTTTCACAAGAGTACAGGATATGGCTGAAATTTGTTGCTTAACTGAACGAACAACTGTTGGATGATTCTTTGTAAGAGGTCCACAACTGTTGGATGATGCTTGTAAGAGGTCTTGGTCATGGATTCACAAAAGGTCTATCATATCATAAATGCTTGTGTGGCCTTGTCAGTTGCAACCTACTACTGGAACTTTTGACTTTGCCTGGATAACAATTAGAGGCTGGTGCATGAACCTGGTTCAAAATTTGCTTGGCTGTGAATTTGCATATCTAGGTTAGACCATTTACATGAAGCAGGACAATTGCAGTCAGACCAGATTGAATGAAACCATAAAAGAACTGCAAGAAGGCAAAAAATCCGATGCTTATCATGTTCCTTTACTTCCTGCATCTGCATAAGTGGCACTATAAGAATGTGAAACATTGCCTCAAAGGTGCATGTTCTTTGCTTCTTTGTTTGTGCAAACTACAAAAATATAAATTTTTTCTTTTGTGGTCAGTCCTAATTTATACACTCAGGCTATGTGGTTGAGGGTTCTTAATTATAATGCCTTGGGGATGCTGTTTTCTGATTTTTTTTTTTTTTTTTGTTTTGGGGGCTTGGTATTAGTGGTTGGTCGGTAGCTGAACTAGTTTAGTTGTTGTAATAGGTCATGACTTTTGTAGGTATAAGAGCTTCAGCAAAGTGCAGTCTTGATTCTTGAAGTGATGGAATGAGAAATGCAGTGCTCAGTCCATGATTAGAAGTGATGTTTGTATTCACTAACTTTTGATTTGTTCAATGCAATAACTTGGCTACCTCATGTGGTGAAGTCTTTGTGAGGAGTATATGGTTGTTATACGGTGTCAAGGTTTTTGTCCTCTGATTGAAACTTGGACCTATGCCTATGTTTATTCAGCAATCTTGATAGCATAGCTGTAGAAACATTAAGTATCACATCTTAGGGTTAATTGCTATTACTGCTGCAACTGTTTGTTTCCTGCATTTAAAGCTTGTGTTCTATGATCTACTCCAACTTGGTTGGGATAATATAATTGTATAACTTACTTCTAAGTAGGTATCTTCTAAGTAGGATTCAAATATAATTGTTGATATACATGATTCAAATATGAGTTACATCTTTGTCAGTCAGTTATAATTCTATGATTATTGTTCTGGTCTAGGAAATGCTATTTGTCATGCATCGATCCCAGGTTTGGCTAAATGGCTAGTTAGATAGCCACCAGTGCTTGTGAAGGATAGGGAATTTCTGGGAACTGATATGGTTCATATAATTTGTCACTACAAAAATTTTCTCGACTTGTTTGGCCCCCAACTGCTTGAGTATTTGGGGGTGCAGTTATTATATATAAAGTGCATGGTTCACAAATACATGTACTGAAGTTACTTCTACATGGTTCAATTTTTCTTCTGTTGTGCTGTTTGTTGATGAGTTTGTGCTCAGATGCATGTTCCGCAACCTTTTGCAGATGCTATTTGCAGTGTACACATGGAAAAGACACACAGTCAGAAGGCCATTTGAGCGATGTAACTAGAACATGATACGACATGCCTTCCTGTTAGTTTTATATATATTTTGCTGGATATGTAGCATGTGTTTGTCCAAGTCTTTGTTCAAAGGTCTCAAAGAAGTCCTTAAGCAGAGCTGTATCGAAATATTACAACCTGTCCATTTATTTGTATCTCAGTTGCCATCACGCATCTAGCATTATGTAAAAGATGTGATGGGCAAATGATAACCAGCCATTCAGCATAGTTTGTTATGCACTATGCACCCATATGACCCATACTGTATCCAGAATAGAGGTTGTTAATAGCCTAACGCTTGCTTTGGTGTCCAAAAAAAAACACTTGCTTTGATTTAATTTTTTAAAGATCTGATACATGTGTTTGATTTGACCCTTTACTTTATTTTTAGTTTAAGCATACTAGCCTCTAGGATCATAATTTGTAAAGGGCACTTTTAGAGTTCTGTATAGAGCATTCTCTTGGTAAAAACTGTTTCATTTTGGCATTTTACAACTGTCTTTAGCGTGCGTCATTTTCAGATGATATCAAAACAGTAATCATTTGAAGGACATACTTCTGTTGTGTTAGCTTTCCCTGTTCTGTTTGCTCCAGGAAGGAAAACAGTGCAACACAATAGTTTTTATTGACACTAGAGCAGCTAGCCTTCACATACTATGCGGAGATCAAACTATACATTTCTGATAGCTGGAATCTAGTTTTGGGTGTGCATCTTTTATAACACTTAGGAAAACAAACTATGTATCCTGCATTGCTATGGCATCATGGAGTGACATTTTTATCTTTCTGTTTATGCCTAGGAATACAATTATCATTGCTTGTTTCCCATTGGTTAGTTCTTTTGGCCATGATGTTGTTTGATTCCCATAACAATGTTCTCACGGACATGTTTGGCTATGATTTCAGGGAAATTCAATGAACAGACAGATCACGGAAGCGGAAACAAGAAGTCAGATCACCATGTTATCTTTGGAGCGAATCTATCATCGTATTCCAGTTGGTATCTCATGTACCTCCTAGTGTCTGCCGTGAAGAGTTACTCTTTGCTCTGGTTCTGGCCATGAACAGCCTCGCCATCTGGTTCCATCAGCCCTTTCCTTATTGGATGACCAGGCTTGTTCGCTTTCAGAGGTGACAGCAGGTTTGGTCTTGTGACCCTTTCCAGAATATCATGACTCACACGGATTGAGATCTTGTGATGGTTGTGAGGACTGCGCGCCCAGCTCCCATGTTGTTGGTTTGGTCCTCGCGATCACATGCGTGCAGAGGAGTGTCATCTCAGATTTAAGCAAAGCTCCTGACTGGAACGGCTTGAGGCGCTGTAGCGTTTCGTCGGGGATCATTGTTGGTGCTGCGTCATAATTGTTCCCCGGTCTTAGCATGCTCTGTGTAGGGGCTGCTAGATCTCTTTTGTAGGCTGTTCCCTTGATTTAAAAGATGGCGGCATGTTAATTGCATGATGATTAGCCATTTAATATATGATTGGAAAGGCCCAACCACACCGAGCATAACTGTCCGGGACGCACAGTGTCATCCGCTGGTGCGTTGTGCATTCCCACTTCAGTTTTGGCTCGAATTGCTCTTTTAATGTCTGACTGCTGAATCTGCTCGTCTTGAACAGGTAATTCTTGAGAAAGGGAGCAGTGGTAGGATGGGTTTCCAGTGTTGCATGTGCATCACAGTATCAGGTACGCGGTTTGCTGTTTGTGGTGGCCTCTTTTTCTTTTCTGATATCTAATCTACAACCTGTTGGTAGTAGTTGTCGATGAAAAATCTCATATTTACATAGGAGTAGTACAGTACAGTCTATCTGCTGGTTACATTACATATCGGTCCATGCTGCCATGTGGTGGTAGCCTGGTCTTGCCCGTTGCTCTCGGCGAAGTAATGGTGATGCGGGACTTGACAGGGCACCGATAACCAGACAATCATGGAGACTCGTTGTAACTCGCGCCATTAAGCGGCTTCCCCTTCGCCCATGAAGATCTCACGTGGATGGGATCCACTGTCACTGTTGGGTCCGAAGGTACGCGCCCTCAGAGCCAATCAAGCAGCCGGACGTCCGGATGGACGCACGGCCCGTGCCCGTGCCGCCTCGCCGGCCGGTCTGGTCTGGTCGTCCGGCGGCCGACCCACGACCACCGATGGAGTGCACATATGCTTTCTCTTCTCTTGCGTGCACAGGCTGGCTGGCGGCGCGCGCTTGCGAGCGCCATGTCGGAGGGAGGGCGGGGTCATGTAGCACGCGCAGTGCGAGCTGGCGCGGGCGGGCGTCGGCGCCGTCGCTCACCCGCCTTGGTGCTGAGCGCGAAGCGGGGCGCTGGGGCCGCGGTGATCCGTATTTATGATGAGAAATGCTATACAAATTATATGTATTTTAGTAAAAAAAAAAACACATGGATTTTTTTTTCTCTCACCGGTGACCACTGTCGCCGGCGGCGGCGGAGCATCTGTGATTTGTCGTTTCATAGAAAAAAAATTATGATTTGTGATCTGTGGAGATTGGAGGTAGAAGAAAGGTGGAGGCTGTTAGATCTAATTCTATGGTAAAAAAAAATAATGTGTTAACTGTATAAAACGAACGAATGGGTATGAAAGTAGACAGACTCTTTATGATTCCCCGTGCGACTGGACGGATCGGGTTTCCGGGCGGTCGCTGTCGCGGCCAGCAAGATGGGGGTCGCTGGGCTTGACGGACGGACGGACGGGGGCGAGTCCGGACATCCATTCCCTGTTCCCTCCTCTGCCACGGGACGGATGGCAGGCAGCGAGGGAGCTCCGTTCTTCCGCCCGCCCGCCCGTCCGTCATCATTGCGCGTCCTTGCTAGCTGCTGTCCGTACGCGTTTGCCAGCACGCACACGCCCGTATGGGTCCTTGTTACATGTTTGTACTGTATGTACTACGCGCCGAGGCGATCGATCGATCGTCCCTACTCAGGTTCAAGTCTCTCACCATCTAATGTCTCACTCTAATGCAGGGGCTGGTTATGAGTTTCGAATTTTCCACCGGTTTCTCCTCGCATCCTATCTATCTGGCCCCAAGATGGTAACATTTCGAGATAGATTGGCATCGGCCAGGTGTCCAAGATGATGTAGCCTCGTGGCCACAGTGCCCCTACGCAGATTGGTGAGCCGACACCGCCTAGCTTTCCATGTGAGCGACGCCGGGAGTTAAGGCCGCACAATGGTGCGTGCATCAACCTTAACCCACCTTTGCATCAGTGAAAAGGAATGTCTTGGAAAATCTGGGCGCCGCTGCTGTTGAGGCACCTGCAAATGTTCGCCATGCAATAGTTACTTGACAGTCCGCCCTTGACCCCTGCTGGAGGTGAGGGGAGAGTGAGACTGATGATGATGTATTATGATGCTCTCTTCATCTGGACCACATGGGGTGCCACAGTCAAAGTCGGATGCAGCTAAGTGAGCTGAGCCAGGTGGACGTGGACGCATGCATGGATCTCTCCTCGCCTTTGCAGCGCACATCGCACAACGGCATATTAGGGGGGTCCAGTATCCATACACGCGCACTGTGTGCACATCACTAGAAAATTTAGTTTAGGATGTACAAACCACTGTAGATATATACGCTACCAGCACAAGATAGGGCGCTCACGTGACAAGGTAGTACGACGTCGGAGTAAGCCCAGCATCATTATAATTATAATGGAGGGCGTATGTATCAAGTCCTATCCGTGTACGGACTCGTACACGTGACGCTCGCTCGTATGTTCCGAGAATCCGAGCACAGTACATGCGGTGCTGGCCATCTTGTCGTGAGGGTGGGTGAGGAACCATCTGCAGATGCAAGCAGGCCAGCTCACGAACCAACGTATGATAAATTTAATCTTATGGGTTGTCACGAGCAACTCATAAAATTAAGTTTATATATGGGTTTATGGACGAGTATGCTTACCAGGCTCTCGGTGGGGTGCTTCCTAGAAAGTTGTATGTCTAGCCTCAATGTTGCGCTAAGAGTATATCTATGGTGCCTCGCCCATCATAAGTTTATGTTGTTTTCATTGAATGTATGTGCTAGATGAAGCCCGCCAAATATTAGGGGGTGAGACAGCCGCTCTCCGCCTCTCACCCACCACTTGTTGGGACACCTTTCTTCTCTTCCTCCTTCCTCCCAGCAGATGTACTAGATGGTCATGTAACATCTGCAATGACACTTATGGCAGCGTGGTGAGACAGTATGAGAAAGAAGGCCGAGTGGGTGTGTCGGGTTCATAAACCCGGGGTCCTTTATGAACCGGCTTTCCAGCAAAGGTTCGCCCCAGCAGACAACGTTGCGAACGACGCGCAAACTCTTGGGCCGGCCCAAACACCTAAACGACAGGCCAGAAGGACAATCCAATCTCCGATCGGAAGGCCTGACCGAGGAGGAACGGCGCCTACTTCCGACTCCGGCCCGCCTCTCCGACTGGAAGGCCTCACAAAGGAGGAACAACACTCGCTTCCGTCACCGGCCCACCTCTGAACGGCCTCTCCGACCAGAAGGCTTGGCCAAAACACCACTTCTGACTCCGACCCGCTTCTTTGACCGGAATGCGCCAAACCCCTGCTTACAATTCCTCTTTGGCTGGCGCAGTCAGAGCCGACTAGGACCAACCGATCGGGGATGCCCGCTCGGTAAGGACCAGGAAACGGACGGAGAAAGTAAGGCAGGGCATTTAAAGTCAACCGCAATACCGAGGACCGTACCCTGTGCACCTGAAGGACAGTACCCTGCGATCTCCCTGGCTTGACAGAACCCAAACAGTGTTGTAGGCGCCGACATTTTCACTACAGTGTTGTGGGCGCCATCAACTCCCATACCAGACAAATACGGTAAGGCTCTCCCCACGTGCCTCTGAGCATCAACAGTGTTGTGGGCGCCGGCATTTACCATACCAGGCGAACATGGTAAAACACCCTACATACCTCTCGGCATCAACAGTGTTGTGGGCGCTGGCATTTACCATACCAGGCGAACATGGTAAAACCCCCTACATACCTCTCGGCATCAACAGTATGACAGGCACCGACGTCTGCCATACCAGAAGAAGACGACGCAACCTCCCACGTGCAACTAACATTAAACAGTATTGTGGGCACCTACCATCATCTTGTACCCGCCGGCGTGGGCAGCAAGGCTTAGCAGCATACGTACTCTCTCTCTCTCACTTATAAGGGCATCCCCTTCATCTATAAATGGGGATGAGCTCTCTCCCAACAAAAGGATCGATCAGTTCACTAAGACACAACAACAGAACCACCAGGTTCAAACCACGAGCACACGCTCAAACACTTAGCACGTAGCGGAGCACCCGTCACTCTCGGCCCTTCAGACCAGAGTCCGACCGAACCTCTTATACCCTCTATCTTTCTCCTTCTCGTTTGTAATCCCACTGCAAACTTCGAGCACCTAGGCTCAGGAATAAAGTCACCAACTGACTCAAACTGGACGTAGGGCACGTTGCCTGAACCAATATAAACCCTGTGTCATTGAGTGCTAGGCCACCTCCGATCACAACGTACAGCAAAACTACAAATATTTACGTGTTGGTTATTTTCTGCACCGACAGTTGGCGCCGTCCGTGGGGAAGACGTTGTACGTTCAACACTTTTTGGTCATCGGATGGCCCACTTTTCTGCCACCTTCTTCGTGGCGAGCTCAAGCGATACGACTCGCTTCGGCTCACTGGAGTTTCCCGCACTCCCACCTGTTGGGATGTGGGTTCCACTCGTCTTCGAGCCGTCCCAGGCCTTCCTCTTCGGAAGCCTGGACTTCGTCGCCGACCGGCTCGGCATACTACACCTCCGCGAGGAGGCACTTGTTCCGGCGCCCGTCGGAGGGGCGCCCTCCGTCGGCTCCAGGACACACGATGACTTCAACGACGAGGCACCTGCGCTTCATTCCGAGCAAACTCTCTGCTCAAACCCCGCTGTGAGTAATGTGCATACTGTTATTTACTATCTATTTACTATCTCCCGCCGATTATCCGGAGGGACCGTATTGTCCACACCACGAACACTATACGATCGGTTCCCCTACGGCCTCACGTCTCCCACGGACGCTCGGGGGCTCCGAAGGACGCTGGCGCCATCCCCTCTCACATCCGAATTTGTGGGAATGGTGAGCTATGCTCCCACCACTTCCCACGAACTCCTGGATGACGAGGTTGAGAGCGACGGCTCCAGCATCGGTGACATGGCACCTAGCCACCGTCCGTCCCAGGAGTGTGCTTTGGCGGACGCTCCGGGGCAGCCACCTGTGATTGCGGAGTCTATGCAGACTCACACCCCTCCGGACCCACGTTTGGGGGCCCTCATGCTTGCACAAGAGCACGCCGAGGAGCTACGACGACAGCGGCAGAACCAGTTGCCGCCTGCGCCGGCGTGCTCGGTGCTGCACGTTGCGCCCCACGCGCATGACTCGGCGGGCAGCGCTCGGGGTCGCGCCCGCTAGGTCCAGCGCGACATCATGAACGAGGGAAATGACCCCCCACAGTTCGCTCGGGCTAGCCAGAACATCGCCGCTGCGGCAATGCTTCTGCGCGGCGTTCCCGAGCCTGTCGACCCCCCCGAGCGGGCGGTCTACCGAAACCTCCGGACGCTGGTAGAAGCCGCCGCCGTTCAACAGGCGTAAAGCTCCGCATCGCGACTCTGACACACGCCCTCTCCCCACTGATGGAGTGGGGACGCACCAGACGGATCGCTCCATCCGCTCATCGCTACAGCCGCCAAGCACGGCTCAGGAGGCAGCGGCTGCGCCTCGGTTCGACCTGGCGCCTGCTCCACACCGACCGCCGGTACGCGAATGGCCCGGTCCGCACCAAGATGCTCATAGCGTCATCAGCAACCGACATCAGGCCCGACATGATGATGACGTCCACCGGGCAGCGGTGAGGGCAGTCGACACGGGGCCCGGCCGAACCATCGAGGGGAGCGGTGAAACACGCCCCAGGCATGGTCGCTGGCTAGACGACCGGAGTCCCAGCCCTGAGGGCTCGGGACCACAGGCCTTTGGCCGGCGTATCCGGAGAGCGTCGTTCCCACAGCGCTTTCGACTGCCCACCAACATCGCCAAGTACACCGAGGAGACGAACCCTGGTATTTGGCTCGAAGATTTCTGGCTCACCTACCGAGCCGGAGGGGTGGATGATGACCTTTTCATCATTCAATATCTCCTCATCTGCGTGGGGGAACTTGTTCGGGCGTGGCTCGAATTCCTCCCGCACGACAGCATCCCTGACTAGGCGGACCTTAAGAGGATCTTCGTCAGAAATTTCCAGGGGACGTATGTCCACCCTAGTAACTCCTGGGACCTCAAGAGCTGCCAGTAGGAGCCCAGCGAGTCCCTGTGGGATTACATCCGCAGGTTCTCCCAACGATGCAACTCCCTCCTTGATGTCGTCGACGCGGATGTCATCAGCGCATTCCTCTCCGGGACGACCTACGAGTCCCTAATCCACAAGCTTGGCTGCCTGAAGCCCCGTACCACCTGTGACCTGCTTGATGTCGCCACCAACCACGCCTCCGGCGAGGAGGCGGTCGGAGCGGTCTTCAACGGAGGTCGAGACAAAGGTAAGGCCAAGCACACGGACCAAGACGAGGGCCCCTCCACGCAGAGGGGCAAAAAGAATAAAAAGGATCGGCGCCGATCGGACAGCACCGCGTTGGTCGCCGTAGCTGATCGCACGGGCAAGCGGCCCCAGTAAGGCCTGCCTGACCACTTCAACAAGCTCATGGATAGCCCGTGCACCAACCACGCCTACCCCATCAAACACCTCTACAAGGACTGCGAGCTCCTCAAACGTTTCCTACGATAGGCCGACGGGCCAAAAGAAGGAGGTGGCAAAGAGGCGGTAGCCAAGAAAGGAGGCGTGACGGGCAAGGACGAAGACGGCTTCCCTGACCCTGAGGAATGCATCATGATCTTCGACAGATCCGACGCCATCTGGTCCAAGCACCAGCACAAGGTGCGCTATAGGGAGGCATGCACCGCTGAAACGGCCATCCCCTCCTTCCTTAGCTGGTAGGAATCTCCGATCACCTTCGATTAGAATGACCATCCCTCCCACGTCATGAGACCGGGACGCTACCCGCACGTCGTCGACCCCATCGTCCGCAAGAAGCGCCTCACCAAGGTGCTAATGGACGGAGGCAGCGGCCTCAACATCCTTTACGTCGACACCCTCGACGCCATGCGCATCCCCCGGCCGGAACTCCGCCTAGCGGGCTCTCCCTTCCACGGGGTGATCCCGGGAGCGCAGGCATACCCACTCGGATAGATCGACCTGCCCGTCATGTTTGGCAACCGGGCCAACTTGCACTCGGAGGTCCTCACCTTTGAAGTGGTGGACTTCCCAGGGTCCTACCACGCCATCTTGGGGCGGCCATGCTACACCAAATTCATGGCAATCCCCAACTACACCTACCTCAAGCTGAAGATGACGGGACCAAACGGTGTCATCACCGTGAGCAGCGCCTTCTCGCACGCCTTTACGTACGACCGCGAGCATTTCGAGCTCGCCACCGCGGTCATCAACTCATCCGAGCTCCCTTGGCTTGGGGAGTCATCGACCCCAGCAGTCCCGGACTGCAACAAACCAACCTCCTCGACGGCCTTCGGCCCGCTCGAGGAAACCAAGGCGGTGGGAATCGAACCCACCGACCCAACCAAGACAGTGCAAATCGGGACCTAGCTCCTGGCCAAATAGGAACGCGAGCTCGTCGACTTCCTGCACACCAATCACGATGTCTTCACATGGAAGCCATCTGACACCGGGCATACCGCAGGACGTCGCCGAGCACGCACTGTGCCTCATCCCGGGCTCGAAGCCCGCTAAGCAACGCTTGCGCCTCTTCGACGACGAGAGGCGTAGGGCCATAGGCGAAGAGATCGCCAAACTCCTGGCAGCCAGATTCATCAGAGAGGTATTCCACTCCGACTGGCTCGCCAATCCCGCTCTTGTTAAAAAGAAGACCGGGCAATGGAGAATGTGTGTTGATTCTACTGGCCTCAACAAAGCGTGTCCAAAGGATCACTTTCCTTTGCCGCGCATAGACTAGATAGTCGACTCCACCTCGGGTTACGAGATCCTCTCTTTTCTAGATGCCTACTCGGGCTATCACTGATCGCGATGAAAGAGTCCGATCAGCTCACAACCTCATTCATCACCCCGTATGGTTCGTACTGCTACGTAACCATGCCTTTTGGCCCGAAGAACACTGGCGCCACCTACCAAAAATGCATGCAGCAATGCTTCGCCGACCAAATCGACCCGCTCGATCACCCTGATCAAGCCGAGCGGCCGAAACCAACAATCGCCGTTTATGTTGATGACAGTGGTCAAAATGGCTCAAGCTTGCGACCTGATCACAAACTTGGCCGCAACGTTCGCGAACCTCCAAAGGTTCAACATCAAATTGAATCCCAAGAAATGTGTTTTCGGGGTTCCAAAGGTGTGCAAGCTCAAGGACAAATTCCAGGGGATCAAGCTGCATCACGTCCCCCGAAAGGACAACAATGTCGCTGATTTTCTCGCAAAATTGGTCACCAGGCGAGATCCGTCTCCGAGCGGGATCTTCATCAACGATCTCCACGAGCCGTCCGCCCGCGTCCTAGAAGGTCCGATCCAAACACACCCCGATGCCAAGCAGGCGCCCGGGGGCTCCGACCCCGACGCCAAGCCAGCGCTCGGGGGCTCCGACCCCAGTACCTCTATGACAATGTCACCTGCTGACGTCGCCGTATTGGCACTCGATCAAACCTACTGGCCAGCGCCGCTACTCATCTACCTCTACGAGGAGGTTCTCTCGCTCGAAAGGACTGAAGCCCAACGGATCGCTCGACGCGCCAAGACCTTCGTCGTGCTCGGTGATGAACGCTACAAACGGAGTCCATCGGGGGTGCTCATGAACTGCGTCCCCACCAACCAGGGGAAGTAGCTCCTCCTCGAGGTCCATGCCTGCATTTGCGGACATCACGTGGCCCCGAGGTCCCTGGTCGGAAAAGCCTTTCGCCAAGGTTTTTACTGGTCCACCGCACTATGAGATGCAGAGGAGGTCGTCCGCAGGTGTGAGGGATGCAAATTCTACGCTCGGCAAACTCATTTGCCGGCATAGGAGCTTCAAACCATCCCCATCACCTGGCCATTCATGGTCTGGGGCCTCAACATGGTAGGACCCCTCAAAAAGGGCCCGGGCGGCTTCACCCACCTACTCGTAGCAGTCGACAAGTTCACCAAGTGGATAGAGGCCAAACCCATCACCAACATCCGCTCGGAAGAGGTGGTCAAATTCTTCCTCGACATCATCTATCGGTTTGGCGTTCCTAACTGCATCATCACTGACCATGGGACTAACTTCATCGGGAAGAAGTTTCTAGACTTCAGTGATGGATACAACATCAGGATCGACTGGGCCTCGGTCGGACACCCATGTACTAATGGTCAGGTCGAGCGTGCCAATGGCATGGTCCTCCAAGGACTTAAGCCACGCATCTTCGACCGACTCAACAAGTATGCCAGGCAATGAGTTGCAGAGGTCCCAGCGATCCTTTGAAGCCTGAGAACGACCCCGAACCAATCCACAGGGTTCACACCCTTCTTCCTAGCCTACGGAGCTAAAGCAGTGCTGCCTTCCGACCTTGACCACGGCGCCCCAAGAGTGAGGGCTTTCGACCGCGATCGAGCCACGGAGGCTCAGCAAGGCACAGTCGAACTGCTCAAGGAGGCCCACGAGACAACCGTCATCCACTTCGCTCGCTACCAGCAAACTCTCCACAGGTACCACGAAAGGAAGATCAGGGGGAGCATCCTCGAAGTCGGTGATCTTGTGCTCCGGAGGACCCAATCGACGAAGGAAAAACACAAGCTCTCTCCACCATGGGAAGGACCCTATACGGTGACCGAAGTGATCCAACCAGGCGCATACTGACTGAAGGATGACAATGGCAACGTTCTCACCAACACTTGGAACATTGAACAGCTACGTCGTTTTCCCCCTAAATTCGGTCTTACCGCTTTTATTCAACACTTGCTCCTGTAAAGCACCCCAGCCCGAACACTTTCAGCTCGGGTCGCTCGGGGGCTCCATAAGGGTATAATACTAAATACTACCTCGCTTTTACTATCACATGGTAAAAACTTTGTCCCCGAACGGAAGCACATTCCATTCCTTTGATTGCCCTACGTGACTTTGTTCTTACTCCCAACCGAACGCACCCTGCCACGACCTACGGTTATGAGCAGCCGAGCCCCGCGGGCCATGCCCAGGTTCTTAAAAGCTGTAGCCTACGGAATGAACGGGCAGGTGCGAAAAACAAAGGATAAAAACAAAAGCTACGCTAGGATAAAAAAGAACATATAGTGATTCTATCACAAAAACAGAACTGATGTATTCATTAATACAAAAACTATTCACACGGGGGCTCACCCACGAACTCAACGATTATATTTTTTGACTACTTCTACTCCACATACTACTATGGCTGCTCGATGGCATCGGCTGACGCCAAAGGAGAGGCCACGACACACGCCGCTGGACATAACCACCGCCGCAAGGGCTCGGCCCGGTTCCACTCCCTCGACTTCGGCGAGCGCAACGGGTACCACAAGGGACCCGCCTAGTTTCGCTCCCTCGACTTCGGCGAGCGCAATGGGTACCTCAAGGGTGTCGCACCCATAGATGCTCAGCAGAAGAGCATGGAGCTCCTGACCTTCTCATGTAGACGAGGCAGCTCCTGGGCAGGGACGCTGCCCGCCAAGGTATGGCCGCCGTGGCTGGAAGATATCTCATCAAACTTTATGAAATGGCCAACCTGAGCAGCTGCAAGGGCGAAACCTCCCACCGGTGTAGTCCCAAGCATCTTCTTCTCCGACAAGGCTCGCCCAAAGAAGACTCGCCAGAAGGAGTCCACGTATGGCTCCATCCCGACGAAAGCCTCGCAGACGGTGACGAAGCCGGCGATGTACGGCACACTCCAGTGCGCCACCTCCTTCGGCGGAACCGGCCCCTTCTCGGTGAAGGCGGCCAGCACCATCTCATCTACATTAGGGGACCTCCAACTCGACATTGCGCTCTAGAATCATGAACGGGTCTATGAGTTCTTTTTTCCTTCTCCCTTCCCATATTTAAAGAAAAGGCGAAGCAGTTGAGGAAAGGCGAAAGGATTGGGGCGAGAAACCCTCTACCTTCCCCCATTCAATGCGGATGGGAAACGACGGGACGCGCCCTGACCGATGGGACGCACACTGACCGATGGAATGGCGCCTGGTCAGATGGGATGTGGCCTGGGTATGGCCCACCACTACCGCATGACCAGGCGCGAGAAACAAAGCGCCACCACGCGTGGGCGGCTCTCCGCCTTCCCAGGCGGGACTTAGAAAAACCCAAACAACGGGATCTCCGCTAGGAGAGACCATCGGGCTTCCTAAGTCAATCGAACGGCTTAGGAAAATACTGAGAGACAGGTAAGGAGCAAAGGGACGCCCCATGTGGGCCATGCCGACTCCGTCACGAACGACGAGCACGGATCCCGGTTGGACATTTCCGATTGGAGCTCTTCAAACCTCGTCACTCGAATCATCAAGGTAACATTACCAACCCCCACTATTTCTTTATATAAATCATTCATGCATCCATACGCGCATTCATTCCATACACCCGCGCCCCCCGGACGATTCTACCCCGAATCGTCCGGGGGCTCGGGGGCTAAAGCATTACGTATGCAGTCAAATTCATCACAACGCTCCGTGTTGTGTCACGAAGCGGTAGTTGCCTCATTCAAACATGAGCAACGACCGACCGGGGTTCGAAGGCCAGCCCGCGAAGGGCTCGAGGCCGCCTCGTGTCAAACAGAGCCAGGGGAGAAAACGCAGATGAGCTCCATGCGGCCCTCGCCTAGTCTGCCCCGAAGCGGACAGGGTCATCTCAACCTTCTTGTTCGATCCTAAACCTCGCCAAACCCACAGAATCTCCAACGAGGGGAGGCCAGCGGGCCAAACGGGTCGGTCTTCGGAATGACCCAAGCATCTACCGGGTTGCAGGTTAAGGAGCAGTGGAATGTCACAAGAGGGCTATGTCGACCCCGTCATGAATGACGGACCTGGATTTCACTCGATCATACCCGTTAGCGACCTCACCGAGCGCGTCACTCGAGCTCGAGTGATCGAGGCAAGCGACGTTAGCTCAGCCCCTCCGGTTGTGAGAAACCGAGGACGGGGTAACGCACAAAACTCAAAATGACCCCTACCAAGCCCAACGGGGCTCAGGAGCTCAAGACACCCAAAACGCCTCGGATGCGCCAGGATCCGCGAGCTCCGCCTCGCCCGATCCCTAAACTACCTGCCTCAGCTGCGCGGGCTGCACCAACGCCAGGATCCGTGAACTCCGCCTCGCTCGATCCCTAAACTAACTGCCTCGGCTACGCGGGCTGCACCGACGTCAGGATCCGCGAGCTCTGCCTCGCCCGATCCCTAAACTAACTGCCTTGGCTACGCGGGCCGCACCGACGCCAGGATCCGCGAGCTCCGCCTTGCTCGATTCCTAAACTAACTGCCTCGGCTATGCGGGCTGCACCGACGCCAGGATCCGTGAGCTCCACCTCGCTTGATCCCTAAACTAACTACCTCGGCTACGCGGGCTGCACCGATGCCAGGATTCGTGAGCTCCGCCTCGCTGGATCCTTAAACTAACTGTCTCGGCTGCGTGGGCTGCACCGACACTAGGACGACTCTATCTCGACTAAAATACACGCACACACGCCTGCTGACAAAAACCCCCAGGCGATCCTGCCCGAATCGCCCGGGGGCTCGGGGGCTACACCCACGGGTGCGCTCACGCGCACCCGCTGACAAAACAAAACCTCCCCTGCTGGCAACATGAAAACCCCCCCAGACGATTCTACTCGAATCACCCGGGGGCTCCTATCGGGTTCATAAACCCAGGGTCCTTCATGGACCGGCTTTCCAGCAAAGGCTCGGCCCAGCAGACAACGTTGCAAACGACACACAAACTCTTGGGCCGGCCCAAACACTTAAACAACAGGCCAGAAGGACAATCCAATCTCCGACCGGAAGGCCTAGCCGAGGAGGAACGGCGCCCGCTTCCGACTCTAGCCCGCCTCTCCGACCAGAAGGCCTCACAAAGGAGGAACATCACTCGCTTCCATCACCGGCCCACATTCCCTCTCCAACCGGAAGGCCTGGCCAAAACACCGCTTCTGTCTCTGACCCACTTCTCCGACCGGAAATGTGCCAAACCCCTGCTTACAGCTCCTCTCTAGCTGGCGCAGTCAGAGCCAACTGGGACCAACCGACCAGGGACGCCCGCTCGGTAAGGACCAGGAAACGGACGGAGAAAGTAAGGCAGTGCACTCAAAGTCAACCGCAATACCGAGAAACGTACCCTGTGCACCTGGAGGACAGTGCCCTATGACCTCCCTAGCTTGACAGAACCCAAGCAGTGTTGTAGGCGCTGACCCAAGTAGTGTTGTAGGCGCTGACTTTAGCCCTACAGTGTTGTGGGCGCCATCAACTCCTATACCAGACAAATACGGTAAGGCTCCCCCCACGTGCCTCTGGGCATCAACAGTGTTGTGGGCGCCGACATTTACCATACCAGGCGAACATGGTAAAACCCCCTACTTACCTCTCGGCATCAACAGTATGACAGGCACCGACGTCTGCCATACCAGAAGAAGACGACGCAACCTCCCACGTGCATCTAACATTAGTATTGTGGGCACTTACCATCATCTTGTACCCGCCGGCGTGGGCAGCAAGGCTTAGCAGCATACGTACTCTCTCCCTCTCACTTGTGAGGCCACCCCCTTCATTTATAAAAGGGGATGAGCTCTCTCCCAACGAAAGGATCGATCAGTTCACTAAGACACAACAACAGAACCACCAGGTTCAAACCACGAGCACACGCTCGAACACTTAGCACGTAGCAGAGCACCCGTCACTCTCGGCCCTTCAGACCAGAGTCCGACCGGACCTCTTATACCCCCTATCTTTCTCCTTCTCGTTTGTAACCCCACTGCAAACTTTGAGCACCTGGGCTCAGGAATAAAGTCACCGACCGACTCAAACTAGACATAGGGCACATTGCCTGAACCAGTATAAACCCTATGTCATTGAGTGTTAGGCCACCTCCGATCACAACGTACAGCAAAACTACAAATATTTACGTGTTGGTCATTTTCTGCACCGACAGTTGGCGTCGTCTGTGGGGAAGACGTTGTACGTTCAACACTTTTTGGTCATCGGATGGCCCACTTTTCCGCCACCTTCTCTGTGGCGGGCTCAAGCGATACGACTCGCTTTGGCGCACTAGAGTTTCTCGCACTCTCACCTGTTGGGATGTGTGTTCCACCCGTCTTCGAGCCGTCCTAGGCCTTCCTCTTTAGAAGCCTGGACTTCGTTGTTGACCGGCTCGGTGTACTACACCTCCACGAGAAGGCACTCGTTCTGGCGGCCGTCGGAGGGGCGCCCTCCGTCGGCTCTGGGACGCACGACGACTTCAACGACAAGGCGCCTGCGCCTCATTCCGAGCAAACTCTCTGCTCAAACCCCGCTGTGAGTAATGTGCATACTGTTATTTACTCTCTATTTACTATCTCCCGCCGATTATCCGGAGGGACCGTATTGTCCACACCACGAACACCGTACGACTGGTTCCCCTACGGCCTCGCGTCTCCTGCGGACGCTTGCGCTCGGGGGCTCCGAAGGACGCTAGCGCCGCCCCCTCTCACATCCGAATTCGTGGGAATGGCGAGCTATGCTCCCACCACTTTCCACGAACTCCTGGATGACGAGGTTGAGAGCGACGGCTCCAGCATCGGCGATGTGGCACCTAGCCACCGTCCGTCTTGGGAGTACGCTATGGCGGATGCTCCGGGGCAGCCGCCGGTGGTTGCGAAGTCTGTGCAGACTCACACCCCTCCGGACCCGCGTGAGGGGGCCCTCGCGCTTGCACAAGAGCACACCGAGGAGCTACGACGACGACGGCAGAACCAGCCGCCGCCTGCGCTGGCGCGCTCGGTGCAGCACGTTGCGCCCCACGGGCATTACCCAACGGGCGGCGCCCGAGGTCACGCCCGCTAGGTCCAGCGTGACATCATGAACGAGGGGAACGACCCCGTATAGTTCGCTCGGGCTAGCCAGAACATTGCCGCTGCGGTAATGTTTCTGCGCGGTGTTCCCGAGCCCGTCGACCCCCAGGAGCGGGCGGTCTACCGAAACCTCCGGGCGCTGGTAGAAGCCGCCACCGTTCAACAGGTGGAAAGCTCCGCATCACGACTCCGACACACGCCCTCTCTCCCCACTGAGGGAGTGGGGACGCACCAGACGGATCGCTCCATCCGCTCACCGCTACAACCGCCAAGCGCGGCTCGGGAGGCAGCGGCTGCACCACGGTCCGACCTGGCGCCTGCTCCACACCGACCGTCGGTACGCGAATGGCCCGGTCCGCACCAAGACGCTCGCAACATCATCAACAACCATCATTAGGCCCGGCATGATGATGATGTCCACCGGACGACGGTGAGGGTAGGCGACATGAGGCCTGGCCGAACCATCGAGGGGAGCGGTGAAACGCGCCCCAGGCATGGTCGCTGGCCAGACAACCGGAGTCCCAACCCTGAGGTTCTGGGATCATGGGCCTTTGGCCGACGTATCCGGAGAGCGTCGTTCCCGCAGCAACAGTGTTGTGGGCGCCATCAACTCCCATACTAGACAAATACGGTAAGGCTCCCCCCACGTGCCTCTGAGCATCAACAGTGTTGTGGGCGCCGGCATTCACCATACCAGGCGAACATGGTAAAACCCCCTACATACCTCTCGGCATCAACAGTGTTGTGGGCGCCGACATTTACCATACCAAGCGAACATGGTAAAACCCCCTACATACCTCTCGGCATCAACAGTATGACAAGCACCGACGTCTGCCATACCAGAAGACGACGCAACCTCCCATGTGCATCTAACATTAAACTGTATTGTGGGCGCCTACCATCATCTTGTACCCGCCGACATGGGCAGCAAGGCTTAGCAGCATACGTACTCTCTCCATCTCACTTGTAAGGCCATCTCCTTCATCTATAAAAGGGGATGAGCTCTCTCCTAACAAAAGGATCGATCAGTTCACTAAGACACAACAACAGAACCAACAGGTTCAAACCACGAGCACACGCTTGAACACTTAGCACGTAGCGGAGCACCCGTCACTCTCGGCCCTTCAGACCAGAGTCCGACCGGACCTCTTATACCCCTATCTTTCTCCTTCTCGTTTGTAACCCCACTACAAACTTCAAGCACCTGGGCTCAGGAATAAAGTCACCAATCGACTCAAACTGGGCGTAGGGCACGTTGCCTGAATCAGTATAAACCCTGTGTCATTGAGTGCTATGCCACCTCCGATCACAACGTACAACAAAATTACAAATATTTACGTGTTGATCATTTTCTACACCGACAGGGTGCCTTTTGACAGGCTAAGCCATGGCTCAACTTTGAGCCCATTAGCCTAACCTATTAAGGGTCTGTTTGGTGTAACTCAGCTTCACTAGTGAATCAACTTTTGATGGCTTTGCTCTAAAAACAGCTTTACCGAGTAGAGCTGAATCTATTTTTATAAACGTTTGGTAAAACATCTTTTTAGGAAAGATAGCAGAGAGAAAGCTGGAAGAAACTAACATTTTCAGCTTCACTTAGCTTCACCCAGAGAACCGCGCTTGTGTGAGGAGCTGAAAAATAGCTTTTAGGGAAAAGTTGTTTCACCCAAACCCATTTGGCAAGAGAAGATGAAAACAGTTTTGTGAAGCTGATTGAGAAGCTCTACCAAACACACTCTAACATAGCACCAGGGCGCCATCGCCCTCTTAGTCTCTCTTTTGACTCTCTTGCGCTCGCTCATATCAGAGCACGTCATCTACTCGCCATCCCTAGACATCGTTCGTTGCGGCGGACTTTCTCGTTCGTTTGCATTTAGAGCATCAATGCGCCACTGCTCGTCACTCATCGGGGCATATGGCTATCGCCCGCCGATCGATCCGCCAAGTTGCTCTAGTGTTGGCCCACTTAAAATTTTGGTCTAGCTCCACCACTTGTGTGTGAGAATAGGGGCAAAACCAACTTGGTGAACATTGACGAAGGAAATTCAATCTCACGGCGGTTTGACTGTTCTGAACAGCGACACCGGGTAATCGACCCCTGTCCAGACCAGTCAGTACCTTGGCAGCGTATGTATGTGGTGTGGTCGACATAGGTATCCCGGCCGCTGAATATCGAAAGCTCCCCGGATGGGAGTCGCCTAATTGAATTGCCACAGCTATAAGGCGTGTTGATGTTTCGGAAAACGACGCTATAATCGGCGATCCTTCCCGTGGCCTGGCCACCGATCGAAAACGACACGTCAAGAGATGGGAGGGAGGGAGGGAGTGGGAGGGGCGCCTCTGCACGCCTTGTGCCGATGCCGATGCTCCGGACACATCGCTTTCCTGTAGGCGTCCTGCAAGGGTCTACTGCCATAATGCCACTGATAGGGAGCATGGCGCTGGCGCCTCCTCTGCTCTGCACCGTGGCCTCGACGAGCTTGTACAGACTTCAGTTTCGCAAGCGTTTAGTGTACGTACAGTACAACATGCCCAAATAGGATTTGCTTAATTTGGAATCGTTACAAGCGCGGGGAGTTATTTCGCACATGCTTTAGGGATGCCAGCAGCTTTATTTCCCTTGGTACGTTGGCCTATTTAACCGTATATATACATGGTTGCTTGCCATCTTCGCAAAAATGGCTGATTTGAGTGCTACACGGTGATCAACCTGTAAGCTGGAATTTATCTTCGAAGATTTAAGTTAGGTTCAAGGTTTGCTCCAAAATTTTTGGCATATACATTTCAATTCAAAAATTGTCTATTAAACTTGTTTGGCCACAAAAGAGTGGGTAAATATACTTTCAAACGATACTTTCCAAAAAAGGTTGGCTGACCATATATAGTCACAAAAAATGTGGAACCATGCATCATACTGTTAGGGAACTCCTTTGGATTGAGGAGGAAACTCAATCCATATGAGGAATGGGTGTATCCAAAAGAGCCCTTGAGTACATTCCTCGATCAGGCTCCTTAGAATCCATCAATGTAAGAACTAGGTGCTGAAGCTTGGCTTTAACACGATTTGGGAAAAAAACATGGTCAGAGAGCGTGTGGGACTAGCAATTACTAAAAGTATTACAGTAACTCTTAACCATTGTGTTCAAGCTCAGTTTTTCGGTTTAGTTGTCATCGTGGTCGTTTTTTTCTTGCTTTGTTGTACTACCTAGTCTATGTCTTTTCTTCTACTTAGGCCTCGTTTGGGACGGCTTCCGTCGGCTCCGGCTTACATGACAAAAAAGCCGGTTTTCTCTCTCTACTTTTCTGTGTCACTGTAGCACGTGACTGTAGCACGCGGAGAAAAGCCAGGAAAATAGCCTTCTCCGGCTTCGATGAACAGTACCGATGTCAGTGAGAGGGGAGGGGAGAGAAAACGGCTTCGCACTACAGTGTTGCTCGCTACAGTGTTGCTACAGTGTCGCGGTCAGAAAAGCCAGAGCGGGCGGAAGCCGTCCCAAACGGGGCCTTAATATCATCAGTACCTTTTCTACATGGTTCGTTTCAAAAAAAGGTGTTCAAGTTCATGGTTGTTGAAGCGAGCCAAGGCCGAGTAGCTCTCTAGCCTCGAGCCTTCTAATCTGCACTATATAGGTGAGATGGTGGATCTACGTTATTGGATATTCTTTTTGGCAAAATACACATGCATACCCTTCTTCATTGGGTCCTTCAGCAATTTGCTCAGGGGTGGTATTACTGTCACAGATGAGATCTGGTGTTCTCTACTAGACTTTCAACCACAAATGATGAATAGTATTGAACCTTATTATTCCCTGCAACCCCAGGTAATGTAAAGGTAATCCATGGATTCCAGTGCGATGATGCTGTTCTTTCACTACAACAAAGTTAGATTAAAGTTCAGGCATCATTAGAACGGCATATATGTCAATGAGTCCATTTGGGACCGGCCGGGCGTTGTACTTTGTAAGCCTTTTTTTTCTCTCTTTTTAATAATGGACAGCAGAACTCCTGCCACTCCTTTCAGTAAAACCAAACCGAAACCAGCATATTGGTCCCATTAATTTGCAATGGAGAAACATAGGTTCTTATTACCGTACGCAAAATATCATATGAAATTCCTGCAGGAACTTATGCTCAATGCTCTCTTTTCTTCCAAAGTGAAGAACTTTAGTAACAATTTTTAATGATTCGACATATGCCAAACACACAACACACAAAACACAAAATATGAACAGTTAGGTGCGTGACAGAAATCACGTTAACTTGTTACGTGTATGTTGCCCTTTTTTAGATAATGACATGTTGCTGCTGGATGCTCAATATGTGATATTTTTTCCTATCCTGCTTTATTAATTGCATATTGCAGTAAACTTTTGATGAACTTTTGTGGCAGGATAGAGACATACTTGTACTTCAATCCTGCGAGATACTTTACAGAAGCTGTATCGTATGAAACCCTAACAGTGTCAAATCTCTTTGGACATTTTTAAAGTGACCGAGTTCTATGGTTAGGAAGAAGACTACCTTGAATAATCTCTGTTTTCCTTTTCCTGATTGCAAATAGTATGGAAACATGGTCCCAAATAGAACAGAAAAGCACAACTTAACTTGGAGCTAGCTGTTACTGTAATGTTTTAAAAAAAATTAAATAGAATAGGTCATTCTCATTGTCAACTCCATACATAAACATCAAGATGGTACACATGCATGTCAACGCTAACAGTCTACCAACCACTAGAGGTAAGGTACTACTACTACTATACACAACTTTACTACATAATAACACTCCTCTGTACATATACAAGGGCCCACGGGTACAGCAAAATCTGGGCTCTACATGACGCGCTCAATATCTCCGGCCTTCTTGCCATTGCCCAAGCATGAAGCATCCATGACCGTGAGGCTCGCTCTCCAGTTTTCGGAACCTCCGTAGCCTGGATCCGCTGCTGTAGTATTCCGATGCGCGCTTGCTTCTCCTCTGTTTCTTGGTTTATTATGGTCACCCTGAACTTCGTTCTCTGCTCCAAGATGATCGATCACCTATATATCTCTGAATTTGTGCTTGGACAGCTCTTGGCCAAATTAGGTCAAGTTTTGCACTTTTGCTGGACACAAGCTAGATATCTGAAGTTAGCAGGTCCATGCATGCATGAGAGGTTATCAATCGGTAAGTTGATGGGCATCCATCATCATCATTAGCATCATCATCGTCATCATCATCTTGTGGAGGTTTGCTTCTCCCATTCCACGGCGATGTCCTGCGCAACCTTGACAGCGTCGGAGGAGACGCCGGAGAGGCCTCTCCTGGTGAAGCCAACAGAGTAGATCCCTGACTCCCCCTTCCAGCCGTGTGGGAACGGCACCCTTGGGTACCCTTCCTCGGTGAAGAAATCACTTCCCTGAGCAGCACAAGAGGAGAGCCCCAATTTAGATGACAGTGCAAGTTCTGTTTTTTTTTTTAACTTTATGATATAGTATAACAGCAAAAAGTATTTAGAGGAATGGAGGATGGCACTTTTAGTACTACCTAACGGCTTTAGAACTGTCAAATTGGCATTAGAAATTAAGCCCTGCTTTGTTAGGCATCATTATCTAGCCTTTTTAGAGTGAGCGAGGCCCTTTTCGGTACAAATTAATGTTTTAAATAGCGGGCTAAGGTATTTAGCGGTATATCTCTAAAACAGTAATAGCAGAGCTATATCAGGCTATAGCAGGATATAGCGGCTAAATTGTACATGAACAACAAATAGCGGCATCCTACCTCAAAAAGCTATATCGGGCTATAGCGGCAGCTACAGTGGGAGATTTAAAACTATGGTACAAATACAATACACCTCTTCTTATCAAGTTCTCATAAAAATGGTTTGTAAAGTTAGTTGCTAGCATAATTTCCTCTTTAGATTTTTCTTTTCTTCAACAATCAAAATCCTATGAAAGTTGAGGTTTTTATATATTAATTAACCACCGTTGTTATTGTGAACGAATGAATGAAAAAAAAAGGTGAGCCAAGCACTATGGATGTGACATGAAAGAAGTTAATAAACATGTTTGTACCTTGAGCCACTGAGGGACGTTGCTGTGGTAGCCGGTGGCCAGTATGACCGCGTCGGCGGCGACGCGTCGGCCGTCGACGAGCTCGGCGCCGCCGCGGAAGAACCTCCTGATCCCCGGCACGACCTGTATGTGTCCGGAGCGGATCCTGGCGAGCGCGCCGATGTCGAGCACGGGGGTCCTGCCCCTCGCGTTCTTGAGCTCGAGCGGGCCCCCGGGCGGGCGGCGGATGCCGAGTTTGTCGAGATCGCCGAGGAAGAGGCGCGCGAGGAGGACGAGGATGGCGTCCACCAGCCAGAGAGGCAGGAAGCGGAGGAGGAAGACGGCGACGGAGAAGGTGGCGACGCCGAACATCTCCCGCGGCAGGACGTGCACCTTCTTGGCGAGAAAGAAATCGATCGAGTCAGCCAAAGAGAAATAATCGAGTGATGGATGGAGTGGTCGGTGCGTCGTGTCGTGCGTGCTCACCGCGTCCCTGACGACCATGGATGGGAGGGCATTGTGGTCGCAGAGGTCGAGGCAGACCTCCATGCCGGAGTTCCCGCACCCGACGACGAGGACGCGCTTGCCGCGGTAGGCCTCGCCGCACTTGTACTCGGAGACGTGCGAAACAGGCCCCGCGAAGTCCTCCGCGCCCTCGAACTCCGGGACGATGCGCTCGGCGTTCTCGCCCGTGGCGACAACGAGCCAGCGCCCAATATACTCTGTGGCGGCGGCGCTGGCGTCCTCGGCGTCCTCGGCGCGCACCCTCCAGAGCCCCGCGGCGCCGTCGTAGCGCGCGGACGTGACGGCTTGGTTGAACCGCGGCTGGACGCCCGCTTGTTCCGCGTAGGCGTTGAGGTAGTCGACGAACTGGCGCTTGGTGGGGTACTCCGGGTAGTGGTCCGGGAACGGCATCCCGGGGAGCTCGCAGAAGTGGCGCGGAAGGTGCAGGCGCAGGCGGTCGTAGGTGCGGCGCTGCCACAGGGACGCGATGCAGTCGGCGCGGTCCAGCACGACGCAGGGAACCCCGCGCGCGCGCAGGCACGCCGCCATCGAGAGCCCCGCTGGCCCCGCGCCCACCACGATCGGCCCGTTCACCCACACCACCCGGCTCGCCGGCGCCGGCGGTGCTTCTGCTGATGATGCGTCGGCTGCTGCCGCTGCCATCGATGGATCGATGGAGTGATCAGTCACTAGCTAGTCTAGCTCGCTAGCTACTTCACTTCTTGTAGACTAGTATCTGTTTCTCTCTCTGTATGGGTGTGTGTGTGTGGATATGTGATGGATGGATGGATCGAGTATTCGAGTATGTACGTATGAGATGAGAGAGACGGATGGGCGAAACAAAGTGAGTGAGAGGGAGAGGGAGAGGGAGAGGAAGGGAGATGCCGGATGTGTTGCAATGGGCGGGTTGTGTAGGGGAGGGTTGCACTCATGGGGTTTAAATAGGGGAGGGGAGGGACGGGCCGGCGCCGGATGGTGTTGTAAAACATACGGATTGTAGATAGAAGAACGAGAAATTCTAATTCTAGTCCGTTTATATGTGAGCTTTTAACAAACTCTTAGTTTTGGCAGGATTATATATACACATGAGCTCTATGTTGTAATTACCAATATATTCAGAGAAATATAGAATAGTCTCCCTATCTTGTGTTTATTTGTTCTCTACTTTTATCTACTGCGTTGATCATGAGAGATGGAGAGGGAAATGTCATAACCGCTGACAACATGTTTTATAACACGTTATCAGCACGACAAGCTCTTCGTTGACTTTGTCGTTGAAGCCGTCGCCACTCTTCGATGCCGGCGCTTGTACCACGACATCCCGCCACGACTACTTCGACGACGTCGATATCTCCGACGTTGGTAGCGGAACGGATCTACTACCCCTACCTGCAACTAATCAGCACTACATCGACATACACCGTTGTCAAGCAGGCAATCCTACAACAATATCAAACGCCATACGCGGTATGTATCTACTAGCCACTGTCCTACGCGACATGTGACGTAGATCAAATTGACATCCTTTATAAGGTATGAAAGAATTGCATCTCGCAGATCGCATAAATTCCAAGCCGTCGAGCTGGGCTATTTATTTTATCCTGTGTATATATTGTACTATTTGTACATGTGCATGGTTTTATGTACACATACATGGATGTGTAATGGGATTTGTATGCGTCACCATCATCTAGGCTTAAATAAAGAACAGAAAAGGCATGATTCACGAAACCATGATCTTGGCGTATCATGCACAATCTCATTAGGCCTCACTACACCACAACACTAATATAGCGTCACATGTGTGTCGTTATAAATATACTAATAACGTTGAACCGTTGGTCGGTATAGCTGGCCAACAGATTAAATGTCGGTAAATGTGCTTTTTGCAATGATCTGTCGATGAGTATAGATATTTGTCTATAGAGTCAGAACCATGGATCAGGATTTTATAGGTCGGTGGCTCTGGCTAGGGATGAAAATGGTCGGGAAAATGTCTTAACCATTTCCGCTCCTGTATTTTTTTGCCGAGAACGGAAACAGGAACAGGAAGGCCGGACGGGAAAACGAAACTGGTATTACGGGATATCGGGAACGGAATATTTCGAACGGGAACGTATCGATTACGATCGGGAAGCGGTAACACAAAACGGGAACATCAATATATGTAACCACTTAAAACAATGAGCTCGATGCAACAATAGCAACTATATGCAAACAAGTGGACAAGTTCATAACGTCCTGGAGCGTTGTTATATTGTTGAACCATGAAGAATACAAAATTGATGACTGAAACCGAAACTTAGCAACTACTTTATATCGATATCGACTTGCCTCATCCAGTGAATCCACACTGACATTGACTTCCCCTCCATGTTTCGAAACAAAAATCATTGGCATCTACTTCTTCAGAATCTACCAGTTTGTAGTTCTTTTATGCTTTTAGGAGCCCCTTGCTCATTATAGCCGTGGTGCTGAACTGCTGATTTACTCCAACATTGCAGTTCTTGTAATTTCAGTGAGAGATGTATCTTCTTTCAGTTCTCTTGCTTGCATCCTTCATTTTTTCCAGAGAACTTTTATTTGAGTGTGCTTTGTTGATTTTTGGTTCAGTCCTAAAAGAAATCATTCATCCATTCCAAATTTATAAATACGCACTGGACACTGTTTTACATCCATGGAATTTGTTGAATAGTTCTAAAGTAAATTTATACTGATTTCCACCATTGGTGTATTGGAGCTATAGCCTACAGACCTACAGCCCATAGACGACGTGTGTGGCGAGCAGGCATTTGGAGAATATTTGAACATCCAGAACATTGGCTGTGACTCGCCTCGTGTGTAACGGTATGTTCCTCTTTCTCTAGTACATCTCTTTTCATATTGTGTGGACATGAACATGATAATCCTGTTTAAATTATAACCATTTTGTGGATGCATGGATATGAACATTATTGTCAAAGTATGTAGCTGGTGTGATGCTTATGGTCTTTTTTTTTGGTTTTATAGTTCATTTCGAAAGTTGTTTGATCTCCCTCATAAAGGCTCATGGATAAATCATGGATCGATAATGATGCTAGGTATAAACAATTCACAGAGACTGAAAGTTCTATCTGTAGTTAACATGGGAATTAACTTAAAAACTACATGTAGGCACACCAAGATATATCAGCAAGGGGTGAACAATTTCATAGCTTTTGCATTTGAGAATTCAGCGGTAGAAAGCAAGATACTATGCCCTTGCAGAAAGTGTGTTAACTCATTTTAGAGAAAGGGATACAGTGCTACCTCGCCCTTATGGTGACATTGAGACTTTGGCTGATGCTAAGTCAATGCCAATTCAGTGGCCATACAACAGAGTAATAAACTAGACTTGCCTTTGTTTCTTTTATTCATATATGTGATAAGTGAACAAAGTTTCTAATTAATGATATTTGTAATAGTTGAACGTCAGCAAGGCATCACATTCATCCAAGTCTACTGCAGGTATGTATTTTTTCTAAATTTTACTTTCACCAAGCTGCAACTTGTGATGCTGATACATTGTAAGTACTAGCTGATAAGAACCGTTTGATGATGCGAGTTAGTCAATCGTATTTAAACTCAGTCTCTATGTATTGATGAACCAGCTGAAAAAAAAATCATTACTTCAAAAGTTTCATTCACTTGGTCAGACATCAGAACAAACATTTTGAACTATGTTTGGCTGAAGTGAAAATCTACAATTGAATCTTCTTGTCTACCAAAAATCTCTGTAGTGGAGATATTGACTTATCATTTAGCAAACAAAGCTTAGCCTAACTGATACACTGCAACCACTCTTCATTTATATATTTTTTGGCACTAGTAACCTCAAAGGGATAATGGGATCACTACACCACAACACCGCTTCACCGTCAAACATCTGACGCTAAAAATTATATTTGGCGATGGATGATCTGACGCTAAAGATAACTCGGAGACCATCTAACGCTAAATCCTCATTTAGCGATTTGTTGTCTGTCGCTATAGATGTTCATGTTTAGCATTAGCCCGTCTGTCGCTAAAACCAGATATAGTGTTGGTCTATCTGACGCTAAAAAAAATGGGCCCCACGCCTAGCTCGTGCGCAATTTTTTGCCTGGCCCACGGCAAACGTACGCAGCCCCGACCGCCTTATCCCATTGCTCGGCCATCGCTCCCCATCCACCCGCATCTATCTCTCCCTCATGACCTCCTCCTAGTAGACTGACACCGGCGTCGGCGCCCCTGCTCTTCCGTTCCCAACACGAGCTCTCCCTCCCTCCCTTCTCTGGCGTTGAGGTCGCCCTGCTCCCTAGACGAGCCACGGTGGCGCGGGTCAGGCATGGTGCACGAGCTCATAGCCGCCAACTAGAACCCTAGCCACCGGCCGATGGGGTGGCCGCCCTTGTTCTCCCCTGGCCAGATTGACGACGGGGTGGCCGCCCTTCTTCTCCCCCGACCGAATCTACTACGGGATGGCCGCCCTTCTTCTCCTCTAGCCGGATCCACGGCGAGTCGGCTGCCCTTCTCCTCCGGCCAGATCCACGACAGCACACCACCGCTCCGGCCACCTTCTCTTCCCTTGCTGTTGTGTGAAAGCCAGCACCCGAACCCTAACTTAAGATATTTTGTAGATCTGAGGAGGAGGAGGCCGGGGAGAAGAACCAGAAGTCACAACTCAACCGATTGATTCCTTGCTGCAGCATCCCTCCCTCGAGCAGGACAGCATGTACCTGATTGATTTCTCTACTTTGTATTTTTCTACTTGCTTCTGGTGTCTTCTCTCGAGCAGGACAATAGCATGCTAATTTGTTTATATTTGTTTTGCTTAAGCGTATCTTGGAAATTATAATTTGATGTGACTAGCATATCATAATTTTGTAGGTTGAAATGTTTCTCTAGTTTTTTATGCCATGTGGTTTTAAAAAAAAGAATTCAGGCCTTAACAGGGTATATTACACTGCATATCATGCATGTGCTATGTGTATGAATGATACAGTGGACGTGCTATGTGTTTCAATGTTGTGATATACATGCATGTGCTATGCTTCTCAGCTGAGGTGGCATGAGAAGATAGTACACACATTCCAGTTTCCACATTTTTTGTGGATTTCTTCTCATCCATATTTTGTTTGATATTCAGTTCATTTGAATTATTCGTGTACCAGAGACTGTGTTATAGTTAAAATTAAGAGTGGCTTTTGCCACAGAATATTCTTTTATTTGAAGCACACTTTGATGCTATTTTTCAAGCTTAGTGTTATTCTCCATGGCCTCAATCAGTCTGAATGTTAGGACTTATCATGCTGAATTGAACATATATCATTTATGCCAACATGAACAAAAATTGGATGATTGATAATTTATTTTAGTTACTTTTATCCTTCAAGTCTTCAACTATCTATATAAAGTGATTGGCAACAAGTGTTAAGCTATCAGAAATGTAACTTTACAAATGATCTTTAGTGTTGGTTGAATTTGCCCTGGTATTCTATTGGAAGTGATAAGTCAAAACCTGATTCTTTTTGGACATGTTTTATGTACAGCCAGATGAATCTCCGGTTCAAAAACAAAAAAAGAAGAAAAATGAGAACATGCTTGTCTTTGTCCTTCCTTTGGTTTTGATTTCATTGTTCTTTTCGTGTGGCATTCAAAGACAGTTTGCCTGTGCTTGCATTTTCTACGAACTGCAAGGCATTATTACATACTCAACTGCAAACTGAGTGTTGCATTTTCTGCGAACTGTAAGGCATTGTTTATTAAAACTAATGAAATCCATTCTGTCATTTAACCTATAGTTTGTTAGGTACAAACTTGTTATTTTTCCAGATTATTCTACTGCCTACTTGATCGGATTGCATGCCCAGATATTGAAAGACACCTGTTACGTGTTAACTGCAAAGCGCAGGATATGGGGTGATCAAGGTCAGGCTGCACTAGAGAAGGCTAGCATATGCTTGCTTAACTATGGTCCTACTGGAACAGAAGCGTTGAAGAACCTCGTGCTTGGAGGAATAGGAAGTGTGACTGTTGTTGATGGCTCCAAAGTTGAAGCATCTGATCTGGGGAATAATTTTCTATGTAATTTCTTCGCTTTGTGATTCACTTGTTCTTCTGAATTCATCCCCATGAAATTGATGGAACTCATATTCTGGGACCTTAAATTTGCATGCAGTGGATGAAGGATGTTTGGGGCAACCAAGAGCTAAATCTATATGTTCTTTCCTACAAGAGCTTAATGACGCTGTTAAAGCCAAGTTTGTTGAGGAGTTTCCAGCTCATTTGATAGACACTAATCCATCGTTCTTTTCCCAGTTTACTGTTGTCATTGCTACTCAGGTGTGTTCTTTAGTCTACTTTTGAGATAAATTGCAAGAGCATGATTAGTCTGCTGGTGCTAGCTAGAACTTTTGATTTTATGAACACTTATGTTTTACGTGAAACAAAAATGTTTAAGAGATGAAACCAGCAAGAGGAATATTAGTAGATTTCATTGCTCTCAATAACCATACATGTCATCGCTCAATTTATGTTCTAATAAAGTTTATACTTTGTGAAAGAAGTTTATATGAACGAATGATTCTTATTAACACTTTGAATGTCATGTCTCTCCTATGTACCAAAACTGCACTGTGCCATTTGTATTCTCAGTGCTTGTTTAAAGCATTAAGCCTTATTCGTGTAGTCAAGCTAGAAGAATGTCACATTTTGTTCTGGAACAAATTTGGATATTCAATATTGCTTTGTAACATCCACTTGGCTACTGTGTTGCTGCAGATGTTCCCCAGCTCACGCAATTGGTGCTCTGCTCTTTTATCGCTGCTCCGCCACTGCCACCGCCGCTCCACCACTGAGTGTTGCTTATCTTGCGAAAAATATGACCTGAAGGTTTAGTATTCCAATTGAACTGATTCAGGAAGCTCATGAATCCATCTTATTCCGGTAGCTGGTGGTCCCTCAATCACTAATCCACTAAGCATGCCCCAGCTTTTATTTTAGAGATGCGGTTGGCCGGTTTTGCATTAGATCTTTTTGGTTTCAGATAAATGTGCCAAATCTCCTGGCCTTTAAACGTTGCAAAGTTGTGCATATTTCTAACCAATGCTTAAATTATTTATTCAATTACACTTGACTGCTGAGCTCAAATTCACATGTTTTTTCCTAAACGAATTGCTCTAAACACATTGCTCACATGCGTCTGGGTCCTTTGCCTATAGCCATTCCCTTATATTTTGTTATTCTTTTCTCAGTGTACTTTCAGAAATTTACAGAGCCAGAACAAATATTTTTTTTGTAAGGGTAACATGTAGCCTTTATTGAAGCACTTAGCATGTAGGAAACATGTAACCATTTAAATTGTCATGCCAGTTTGTAAAGGGGATACTTCTATCTTGTAGTGTTGCTGCTCAGAGATATTTCTATCTTGTAGCGTTGCTGCTCTCAAGAGCTGATTAAAGGTGAAATTGATTTAATTTGACTCCCAACACTTTTATTTAGCAATTGGTCTCAGCCACTCTGCACATCTGCTAACTTTGATTCAACTATTTTCTTGCCATCATATATGAGAGCACTATCCTCCATTTGTTTATTGTTGTGACTGTGCTTTGTTATAAATATAATTCAAAAAGAGAACTCTTTCGTACATATGTCTGCTGGTTACTCAGTAGCCGTCCAGTGGTGCACAAGTGCTGCTTCTGGCAAAGGAAAATTGTGATTCAAAAAATGGTTTGGTTTTGTAAGGTCAATTCTTACTCTTTATTATCACTGTACATTTTGCTAGATTCACTAGACTGCTCGTCAGCTATGCCCACCTCCACTACATCAATTCTTACATTTTCACTATTTTGCTCAAGTCCTACGGAATCTGTTCATTTTCCCTGTTAGCTCAGTTTACTTCTTTTCTTTCATAGTTCAGTTCACCAGGTAGCAGGTGGAACAGTTGTTTTCTTTGCATTCTGCTTACAAAATATCACTCCTTCAGAGATTGTGCAATGGATAGAAGGTAAAAGTAGTGGTAATTTCCTTTCTTCTATTTGCACGTGTTAGCAGATCAAGATGATCTAGATGAACGGCATGATCCTAACTCTGATATGGAAGTGGATGATCACAAGGCTGTGGACGAGTCAGCGAGGTCTCTCTCTCCCTCCCTCCCTCTCTAGCCCCTTCCCTCTCTGAGTGACTGTACTCATTACGTTTTGGGTTTTATTTTTCATCCTGATGTGTGGCCCTCGTCAATTTTTGTAGGAGGAGCATTCTAGGTATAAAAGTCGAGAGAATTTGGTGAAAATGAGACCGAAGTGTAGGTATTTTCATTTTCTTTTGCACTTCTGTTTGCTCGACTAATGTGATTATCTGCTGACATTCTTATTGATCTTGTATTGTGCAGGATGGTGGCAGAGTTGCATCTGACCATAGAGGACTGGAACCCATGGCAGAAGACATTGGTTCCTCGAAGCAAGCTCCTGTAAGTGCCTAATTACATGGTTAAAGATAGACTAGTCAAAAGAAATTGGAATGGATGTCCACACTGTTACTTTTGTAATCATAACGTTCAATATATATTTCTTACTTATATGTTATTTGCTAGTAATTCTATTTGTCATCTAGTTAAAATTGCCATAGACCATGCTCAATGCAGCCTAATTACACATTATGCAGCTCCAATCAAAGATATAAACCCATCTAGGTTTGTCCTAAGTCAAGCTTTTTAACTTTGACTATAAATATCTAAATTATATAGATTAACAAGACAAGCTTGACATTACAACTTTACTAGACACATTATAGAAACTACTTTTGTAATTCATTACTCTTTTCATTTGAAATAATATGTTTTCAAAGATATTGGTGGTCAATGCTACAGAAGTTTTACTTTTTATGACTTAGGTCAAAGTTATAGATATATGTGATCGGAGGAAGTAACTATGACTTTTTGTTTGCCGGTTGTGTTGTCTTATACTCTTGTGCGCCTTTATATGATGGCATATAAATTTATGCCCACACAGTCGCAGCAGCAACAATCGCAGCACCAGATCCAGATGAAGCAACTCTTGCTACAGAAGCATGCACAACAACATCCGCAAGAGCAGCAGAAGCAACAGCAGCGCAGTGAAAACACTAATTTTACAACTAGTGCCCAGAATGGTACTGTTGCTGTTGATCCTCCAGTGCGACAAAATGATACAGCTGCAAGTGCTTTATCTGCAAAGATATACGAGGATAGGATGAAAATTACTGTTTAGAGGGATCTTTCAGAAGAGGCTTTTATGAAGGTATTTTTCTCAATTTTATTATCCACTGCTGCTTCAATATTTGCTAATTTGTACACTGAATATAAAATGGTTTGTTTTATTTATAATGCAGCAAAGGCTCACTGAAAGCATTGGCCCATATTACTGGAATCAAACCCGACCTCAATGCTAAAGTCACCGGCAAGATCATCTCTAGCTTCAGGGTACCGTCCACTCCATTTTATTCTGTAGCATTTACATGTGAGGACATATCTAGTGCAAACCTTTGTCAAATTCGATTTGGCTTTCTTCCAACTGTTATTAGGCAAATCTTCCATAGATCAGCTGGTGGCGTGTCTGGTTCATTACTGCAAGCTCAGGTTAGGAGCCAGCCACTTCTAGGATCAACACAGGTTCATAGTTTATATTCAGATATTATATTCTTCTATTGTTAACATCCGTAATTGATGGGGGAAGTTTCTATCAGGATATGAAGGCAGAAACAAATGTAGCTTTGAACCTAAGAGCTGCAGGTGCAGATGGATCACTATTTGGAGCATCAGGTGTCTAACATCGAACTCTCTTGTTATTTGATGCTTCTGTTTAGTACAGTCACTTGTTTTTTTCACAACTAAAGCCCTTATGAATGTAGAATTCAAAATAAAAATATAACCTTGGGATATTCTTTAGTCTGCATGTCTAATGGAGATTTTAAGGGCTGCACTGTTATGTTTGTAACATACTTTTCCATCTTTGTTTTCATGCTTGGCATGCTCTAATCAGGCGGGAAACAATTTGACCTTGAAAGGGTGGCCTCTCATAGTTAGTTCTTCACCTTTTCTAGGCTTCCAGTCACTTGCATTCTAAGTTATAATTGGAAGCAAGTTTACCTGTTACACATTCTTGTGCTCTTTAAGACACGTGTCCTTTTGATCATAACTATTCAGGGTTTAGAACATCTTCGATCTGGATGATGTACTGTGCAAGACAAGATTGTATGTTATATATGTATTGATCTCCATGTGATGTATGTGTTTCTATATCTTTATGTGATGGACCTTAAGCTTGAATTTGGGTATGATATGTGCTACATATTTTCTCATTGTATTTTTTTATATTTATAGTGTCCTGTAGAACAAGCTGTCGCTATAAATACATGTACCTTTGGATGATCTGTCGGTATATGCCTAGTAACAGAGCATCTGCCGCTAAAGAGTAGCAGCAGACTATCTGTCGTTAAAAAAATTTAGGGCAATGGACTGTCTGACGCTAAAGATTTTTAGCGTCAGGACTTACAGCGTCTGCAGAAGTCTGTCGCTATAACTTTTTAGCGTCAAACTGTCAGTCGCTGTAGCCGCTTTTAGCGTCAGACCGTCCATCTTTAATCTTGGTGTTGTGGTGTAGTGGATGTAGAATATAGTATATATGTAATACACTGAATATTGAAAATGAAACTGTCGATGTTTGACCACCGATAGCCTACCACGGGGGTCCCCGGGGCACTATGTTCGTGTTTCGGCGTATGCGGAACTCAACGGTTAATGCAAGAGACAGTCGATTTATCCTGGTTTGGACCCTCGATCGTGGATCGAGTAATAGCCCTACGTCCAATCGGTGTTAGCCTTTGCGTTGGATTGATTGTCAGCTGTTGTGTTGTTCTCTAGGAACCCTGCCTTCCTTTATGTAGTCAGGAGGCCAGGATCCTAGTCGGTTTGCAATGAGAGTTCCTAGTATGATTACAGAATAATAATACTACTAAGATTACATGGGAAGAATCCTAGTTAGACTAGATCTTCTCCCTTCCTTATGGGGCATCCTGTGTGTCCTGCACCGACAAGCCCCCGAGCACTTCATGGTTGAGCTCTGGAAGCCTCTTCTTGTTCCTTCTGATCTTGCCGAGCAGGAACAAGCATCGTCCGAGTGCTTTCTTGAGCGAAACCATGTAGCGCTTCGTGAGATCTTCGTGTGTTGTGTACCTTTTTGAAGAAAAAAAGTACTCCCATTTGGGTGTAGCCCCCGAGCCTCTTGCTATTTGGAAAAAGGAGTTGGAGGGTCTTCTCTTAAAATTGCTCTGATTCTTTGTCGAAAGGCTCCTGAGCCTATACCCGGGTTCTTTATCAAAAAAGAGCTCGGATATAGCTAGGTCCGGGTTCTTTGGTCTTGAGGCCTTGAAGTGATCTGTCTTAAAGAAGTCTTCTGAATGATGTGCGCTTTTTTTGAAGAAAAAAGTGCACTCACTAAGTGTAGCCCCCGAGCCTCTTGCTATTTGGAACAAAAAGTTGGAGGGTCTTGAATCTTATGTTGTTTGTGAACTGCTGTCTTGAAGAAGTCTTCTGAGTGATGTGCGCTTTTTGAAGAAAAAGGTGCACTCACTGAGTGTAGCCCCCGAGCCTCTTGCTATTTGGAACAAAAAGTTGGAAGGTCTTGATTCTGAGTTGTTCAAGTTACTGAAAACCTCTTCTGTTGTAGCCCCGTCTTGAATCTGAGTTGTTCAAATGACTAAAAGCCTTTCTTGTTGCAACCCCCGAGCATATACCTGGGTTCTTTTATCCGAAAAGAACTCGGATACATGATTTTGGGATGTTCTCTGGTAGTCTGGTATTGTCAGATGTAGTTGTATGGTGGTGGTTGATAGTAAATGTTGTTTGTTCGCGAGTTGTACAGGGTTGGTATATTCTTCCGAATATGCTCGTCCTTGAGTACTGCTCCTTCACGCCTGAGTCCTTTTTCATTGAATTCTGTCTTTTCACTGTGTCCTTTGTTAGGTTTGTTCCGTTGGTGCTCCCGGTCCATGTGCACCGCTTCTTTGGCCTATAAATATCCTCCTTGTGTGCTGTTTTAATTCATCGAGCGTTTTGTTGCATGGTCTGAAATCTATGTAGTCATGAATATGGTAGTTTGTGAAGTATAGCAGCCCCCGGGCGTATTTTGCAGTTCTTGTGTATCTTGCCGTAGCCGGAGGGAGTCTTGTGATAGGGATTAGAGGTAGACTAATCTCGCAGCAGCGTTGTACTTGGAAGTACGTGGCGGTAGTTGGAGGGAGTCTTGTGATGTGGGATACGTTCCTTCATCTAGCAGTTCTGGGTTGATCCTCGTCGCCTGCCCTGAGACTGTCCGGTGCAGATCAACACCATATCCAGCATCACATCGGACTTGGGTAGACAGATGCCTGCCGGCCTTCTCTACTCCATGTTGTCCCACCGTGCTACTGATTTCCACCTTGGATTCACTGCATCCGTCCTTTGAAGAAAATAGTGTAGCCAAGTGCGGTTTGTTCTACCGAGTAGCAATTTGGAACACGTAGTCGCTCTAGAGCCTAGACGTGTTCGGATTCCTCTTTGCTACCTTGCTTGTCATAGTACCGAGTTCGTTGGGTCTTGTAAGATGTGTAATCTTCTATTTTTTGAAACCATTTATAATGAAAAGAATCTTGTCTTCTGAGTTGTCATTCTTTATTCTACTGATGTCCCGGTTGTTTATGAGATTCCCGAGTTCTTTCTATAAGGATCGGGTTGTTGTGTTCCTTGTGAGGTAACCCTTCATTGCTTCATGGTTGATGAGTTTTTTTTGTAGCAATATGATAACTCCGCTTTGGTGCTGGATGGATAAGTCTGGAATCTGCCCGTTGAACTGTACCGTTGTGTGGATTTGTGCCGTCTGTCATTTTAGCTATGTCAGTAAATGGACCATTGCTCTCTCATGCTGTGTTTATCGGGCCAGGTGGGCCGCGTTTTACTACTATAAAATCTATTTAAGGGCCTTTCTTCTTCTTTTTCTTTACTGCCCGGCTTTTGTCTTGAAACCCTAGTCTTGAAAACTCTGCCGCCGCCATTGTCATCGTCATCTGAGCGTCGCCGCTTGAGCATCACCTTACTTAGTGCTTTTATTGCTTTCGCTAGTATATGGGTAGGAAGAAATCAGCGAGCAAGTCCCAGGCAGCCTTAGTGGACGAGGAGGCCTCGCTTTCCGTGATCGAAAATCAAGAATTCATGGCCATGAGGGTTGCTCAGAAGATCTGGCCGGCTTCGACTACAACTGAGGATCAGTTGCGCGAGCTTGTCAATGGTGGTCTGATCCAGAGCAAGGATATTGCTGATTGGAGAGCTCCAGGCGAGCATCGGGTCCCTGCTCTAGGTCCTGGTGAGATTGTTCTTTTCGTCTCCTTTATCCGTGCCGGACTCTGTCTTCCTGCTTATACTTTTCTTCACCGATTTCTCAGATATTTTGGGATTAGGCTGAACCATCTTGCTCCCAATGCTATCCTTCATCTTTCTGTTTTCGTTCATCTTTGTGAAACTTTCCTTGGAATTCGTCCTTCTCTTTCTCTCTTTCGTTACTTCTTTCATCTGAAGCCACAACCCCACCGCGATGACACCAATGTTCTTGGTGGCTGCGGGATTTAGTTTCGCCAGGGTCTTAAGAGCAAATTCTTTGACTATGACCTGGTTGATTCTGTGAGGGATTGGCGTGCCGATTGGTTTTATGCCGCCAATTTGATTCCTCCTCTTTCTGTTCATTCTGGATCTGGTCCCTTGGTTAATGACCGATGGGAAAAGAACCCCCTGACGACGGATGAGAGCCAAGCGATCAAGCCGCTTCTTGAGAGGATATGTACTCTGAAGCAGCAGGGCTTGACCGGCTTCGGTATTGTCTCTAGTTTTCTTTGCCGCCGTGTTCAGCCTCTGAAGGAGCGGGAGAACTTTGGTTTTGAGTACTCTAGGGCTAAGGATCCTTCTCGTATAGTTCCTTCCCTTGAGTTGACTGACGAGGAGGTGCTCGAGCGCCTTTAGAAGATGCTGAAAGGAGTAAGCGTCATCCCGCATACTATTGTAGAGTATTGTGCTAAGAACCCACCTCCTGCTGTGAGTTGTTTTTTCTTATGTGGATACTTTTTGTATTTTCCTTTGCTATCTCCACTTCTTGCTTAATCTTTCTTGTCTAGTTGTTTTACTCTTTTATAGGAATTGGGGCATAACTTCGTTGATCCTATCCCCCTTGATGACTGCCCTGCCATTGTGGAGACTAGGGATAGTCTTGCTGGTGCATCCTTAACCAGTAAGTTTCAAACCTCCATGATGTTTCCTGGTGTTTCTTCTGCAAACCTTGATGTATATGTAGAGTATGTTCCTCGTCTAGTTCCTCGAGCTCCTCGTAGTGTCAGAAAGAGGGGGCGAGCTGAAGGTTCTTCTTCTGGTTTGTCCGCTGCCAAGAAGTCTCGCCAGTCGAGTACTCATCCAGGTACTCTAGTTGTAGGTAGCGTGCTCCTAGGTGAGCATATTAATACATTTTGTCTTTTTGTGGTTTGTTTGTGCCTTGAACCGAGTACTTTTCTCCATTTTCAGATGGCGCTATGGCTGCCTTGCTTGAGAGTGAGGAAGATGAGGACGATGATGCGCCCCTTGTCCTGTGTCGGTGAGTTGTTTCCCTGTTTTTCTGTTGTTGAACACCTCTTCTTGTTCTAACTTTGGACTTGTCCTCTTGTAGTAAGCGGCCATCGAGCTTGAGTTCTTCTGGGGCTCCGGTACCGGCCGTGCCGCTCCTGTCACAGAGCGGTGTTGACATTTTTGCTACCATAGTTCCTCCTGTACGGTCTTCTTTTGGTTTCATGAAGAAGAAGATAGCTGAGTGAGTGATTCCTTGTTATGTTTCTTTGCTTCTGTTTTCCTTTTTCCTGACTCATATTCTTATCGTCGAGTTTCTTTATCGTCTTGCAGACCCTCGTCTTCCCTTAATCCTCCGCTGACTTCTTGTCAGTCCTCTGATGCGCCTCTGTGTGCTGAGCCTAGGGACTTGGTATGTATGGTCGGCGAGGTGGTTGTGAGGGAGACAGGGTTCCCTGATGATCACGTTGCTACTGACTCGGTGGCTCCAGAAGTGTCCGTGGCTACGGACGGTGGGGTCTTCTGAGGAGGTAGCCGGGGCTTCCCAGGATATGGCCCTGGCCTTGCCTTCTTCGCATTGGACGGTGGCTTCTCCCTCTGCTCCCCTTGGTACTGGTGATCAGCGCTTGGATGATGATGTGTTGCAGCAGTTCGATGCCACTCATCGATTATCAGAGCTAACTGCTGCCTGGGGAACCCTTGCGACTTCTTTTGGGGAAAAGCTCTAGGTAAGTTTTTCTGAAGTTCTTTCTTTGGATGTTCTTCCTTCTTCTATTCTTATGTCTTTTTTCTCCCTCTCTCTATTGTTCAGTCCTTTTCTCGGGATCATACCAGCTTCTTTTTCTCGTCTGAAAATGAGAAAAAGTTGTCTTCTGAGGTTAGTGCCCTAAAAGCAGAGCTTGATCTCTGTCGGGCCGAGCTTGATACCGAGCGTCAAACGCACCAAAAGGAGGAAAAGGCTCTCCATGCCCGAGTGGTGGAGGTAGAGAAATAGAGGGATGCTGCGGTGGAGGCCATGAAGAATGAGTGTAATGGTATTACGGGTTCTTCTTGTTTCCTTTTGTATTCTGATTTCCCTTTCTGCTGACTTCTTTTTTGGTGCTTGTTCTAGCTCTCCGAGTTGAAAAGTAGAAGCTCTCGGAGGGTATTGAGGAAATGAAGATAATTGTTCGTAATAGTCACAACAGGGCTGAGGAGGTAATTACTCGCGCTGAAGAAGAACTCGCGCTTGCCAAGTTGATTAGGCATGGAGCAGACAGGGATCTTGTGTAGGTCCAAAAGACTGTTGAAGACTTGACCAGTAAGTTGGCGACGGCTACTGAGAACTGGAATGCTTTATGGAAATCCTTTCGGTCAGTAGCCGGTCTTCTCCGGACTTTAGCGGATGATGGTCAATCTTGGGCTCAATTTATTCCCCAAGTTCCGACCCGCTTCCAGGAGTTCGTGAAGAGGTGCGCCCAGCTGTGTACCAGAAATGTTCTTGCCTAGGTCCGGGTTCTTTCTCCGGAGTTTCCTTTGTCCAAGGTTGCTGATGAAGCCGAGAGTCAAGAATATCTGGATGCTGTTGAGAAGGTGGAGCCTGAGGTCGAAGATTTAGCCAGGAGGATTGTTGATAATCTTAACATTGATATTTCTTCTCCTGAAGACAATGCTTGATGTAATTGACCTTTGTACTCTAGCTTCTGTAATAGAACACAATACTTCTTTTTGAATGAAGATTCTTTATTTTTTGTTGATGTCTTCTTTGCCTGTATTTCTTCATCTTGTAAACAACTCGGTATATGTAGATCGTTGTCTTGACAGATTTTCTTGATCTGTCGAGTGCTTTTCTGGCTTTCGTCTGTGACTTATAAACAACTTGGTATAGATCCTTGTCTTGACAAACTTTGTGTTCTCGTTAGTACTGAAAAGACTTAGGACCGGCGATCTCAAGTATCTTCAGCTTCTTCTTTTCAGCTTAACTCGAGATGTGGTCAGCATCTAGTCCTTTCCCTGGTTGCAAAAACATCCTAGGATCGATAAGCCCCCAAGCACTTCATGGTTGAGTTCTGGAAGCCTCGTCTTGTTCCTTCCGGTCATGCCGAGTAGGTACAAGCATCGTCTGAGTGCTTTCCTGAGCAAAACCGTGTAGCGCTTCTTGGGATTTTCTGAGTGATGTGTGCTTTTTCGAAGAGAAAAGTACATCCATCTGAGTGTAGCCCCCGAGCCTCTTGCTATTTGGAACAAGGAGCTGGAGGGTCTTGTCTTGAAATTGCTCTGATTTATGCTCAGGCTTAGTTTCAGTCGTTTTGCTTTTTTGTTCGAGTGTTAGCTTATTAGCTAGCCTCATCGGCGGGCTCAAGCATCTTTTTAGCTCTTTTGCTCTCGGCCGGTATGCTCAGGCATATTTTTAGCCATTTTGCTTTTTGGTTTGGGTGTTAGCTTATTAGCTACCCTCATCGGCGGGCTCAAGCATCTTTTTAGCGCTTTTGCTCTCGGCCGGTATGCTCAGGCGTATTTTCAGCCATTTTGCTTTTTGGTTCAGGTGTTAGCTTGTTAGCTACCATCATCGGCGGGCTCAAGCATCTTTTCAGCTCTTTTGCTCTCGGCCGGTATGCTCAGGTGTCTTTTCAGCCATTTTGCTTTTGGGTTCGGGTGTTAGCTTGTTAGCTACCCTCATCGGCGGGCTCAAGCATCTTTTCAGCTCTTTTGCTCTTGGCCGGTATGCTCATTGAAAACAACTCGGGGAAGGCCATAATAAGACATATGTTGTTGGAAAACCATCTTTATTGATCGCGAACGTTGATAAGCCATAATAATACATATGTTGTCGAGGAACACCATCTTTATTGATCATGAACATTGATCTCTTGTGGCTTGTATATATATTCTTCTTTGAGTTGTTTTCATGCGTAGAATCTTCTTAGCTGGCTGATGTGCCATGTATTGTTGACTTCTTTTCCATCTTCAGTTATCAACTTGTACGTGCCTGGTCCGGTGACTTTTGTGACGATAAAAGGACCTTCCCATGAACTGAGTAGTTTATGGCATCCATCAGTTTTTTGTATTCTTCTTAGTACTTGGTCTCCGACTTGTAGTGATCGAGGCTAGATATTCTTGTTGTAGTGGCGTCTTAATCCTTGGAGGTATCTTGCTGATTGAAGGGTAGCGTTTACTCTGATTTCTTTTGTACTGTCGAGTTCTAATCTTCGGGTGTGTTCTGCTTCTTCTTTGTCATATTGTTCTATCCTTGGTGACATCTAGATCAAGTCGTCAGGTAGTACGGCTTCTGATCCATAGACTAGGAAGAACGGTGAGTATCCGGTGGCTCTGCTTATTTGAGTTCGTAGCCCCCATACAACCTTGGGTAATTCTTCAATCCATTTTGATCCATAGTCCACTAGTTCTTCATACAATCTTGGTTTTAATCCGGCTAGTATGAGTCCATTAGCCCTTTCTACCTGTCCGTTGGCCTCTGGATGTGCGACTGATGCGTAATCTATGCTGAAACCGCAGTCCTATGCCCAACTTTGGAATTCTATGGCTGTGAAGGGAGAACCCAAATATGTGATGATTCGATTGGGAATGCCGAAGCGGTGCATAATATCTTGGATGAACTCGACTGCTTTGGCTACGCTATATTTTGCGAGTGGTTTGTATTCAATCCACTTGGTGAACTTGTCAATTGCTACAAAGATGTACTTGAAACTGCCTTTTGCTTTCATGAGAGGTCCTACTTGATCCAGCCCCCAGCAGGAGAAAGGCCAAGCAGGTGGGATGCATATGAGATTGTGAGCTGGTACATGAGCTTGTCTTGCGAACATTTGACAACCTTTGCATTTTCTAACAAGTTCTTCTGTGTCTTTCAAAGCGGTTGGCCAGTAGAATCCAGTGCGGAATGCCTTGCCGACTAGTGTTCTTGAGGCGGCATGATTTCCACAGTAGCCTGAGTGTATTTCGTCTAGGATCTCTTTGCCCTCTTCAAATGAGACACATTTTAGGAGTACTCCTGATGACGCGGCTCTTCTGTAGAGCTTGTCCCCTACTAGGACGTAGTTCTTGCTTCTGTGAACAACTCGGGTAGGTTCCTCTTTATCTGCTGGCAACTTATTCTCTTTGATATAATCAATAAAAACTTGGGTCCATGAGGTGGTGATTACCAAAATATGGGTGCTTTTATCTGAGATTTTAGGGGTTATCTCACCGGGCTGTTTGATAGAGGGAGCTGATAACTCCTCTATGAATACACCGGGTGGGACCTTCGCCCTCTTCGATCCGAGCTTGGCGAGGACGTCTGCCGCAATATTAGAATCGCGCAGGACATGTAGAATTTCTAATCCTTGAAAATGTTTTTCGTGTTTTCATATTTTGGCACAGTAAGCACCCATGTTTTCTTTGGTGCAGTCCCAATCTTTGTTGACTTGGTTGATGACTACTGCCAAATCACCGTATACGAGTAATCGCTTGATTCCGAGGGTAATTGCCACTCTGAGCCCGTGGATGAGGGCTTCGTATTCTGCTTCATTGTTGGTAGCTTGCCATAATATCTGAAGGACATACTTGAGTTGTTTTTCATCTGGAGAAATGAGGAGAACGCCTGCACCGGCTCCACCTAGCTTGAGTGATCCATCAAAGTACATCTTCCAATGATCAAAGATGGTATTTGACATAGGTTGTTGAATTTATGTTCACTCGGCAACAAAATCGACAAGGGCTTGAGATTTAATTGCCTTCCATGGGGTGAAATCAATATTGAGAGCACCAAGTTCAACTACCCACTTAGATATGCACCCTGTTGCGTCTCTGTTGTGTAGGATGTCTCCGAGTGGGAAATCTGTCACCACGGTAATCTTGTGGCTTTCAAAATAGTGGCGAAGCTTGCGTGAAGTGATCAGGAGGGCGTAGAGTAGTTTTTGCACATGTGGGTATCGGATTTTTGATTCTGACAGTACTTCGCTGATGTAGTATACGGGGCGTTGTACTTTATATACTCGCCCTTCTTCTTCTCTTTCTACAACTATCGCTGTGCTGATCACAGTGGAAGTTGCCGCAATGTACAGCATCATGTCTTCGTATTTCTTTGGACGTGTGAGAACAGGCAAGGAGGTGAGGTATGCCTTGAGCTTCTTGAAAGCTTCATTGGCTTCTTCTGTCCACTCAAACTTGTTTGTCTTCTTTAGCAGTTTAAAGAAAGGTAACCCTTTTTCACCGAGTCTTGATATGAAACGATTGAGGGCCGCCATACAGCCTGTTAGTTTATGCACATCTTTGACACTTCGAGGAGGGCCCATCTCTGTTATGGCTCGAATTTGCTTGGCGCTTGCTTCGATTCTGCGATGACTGACCAAGAATCCAAGTAGTTGTCCTAAAGGAACTCCGAATACACACTTGTTTGGGTTCAATTTCCACCTCCATCTTTTCAGGTTTTCGAAGGTTTGCTTTAAGTCTTCAATTAGTGTATCCGGGTTATTTGTCTTTACTACTACGTCATCCACGTATTCCTCTATGTTTTCACCGATCTGATCACCAAGGCACGTTTGGATAGATCTTTGGTAAGTGGCACCAGCATTCTTGAGTCCAAATGACATGGTTTTGTAGCAGTAGGCACCAAACGGAGTGATGAAAGATGTCTTGCTTTGGTCTTGTTCCTTTAATGCGATCTGGTGATATCCTGAATTGCAATCAAGGAAGGATAATAGGGCATATCCTGCTGTTGAATCAACTATTTGATCAATGCGTGGTAGCCCGAACGGATCTTTTGGGCAATGTTTGTTGAGATCTGTGTAGTCGACACACATGCGCCACTCATCTGTATTCTTTTTCTATACTAGAACTGGGTTTGCTAGCTAATCTGGATGGAGGATTTCTCTGATGAATCTGGCTGCCATTAGCTTTGTGATTTCTTTTTTAATTGTTGCCTTCTTATCGGATGAGAATCATCGTAGCCGTTGCTTCACAGGCTTGGAGCCTTCATTGATATCAATTCTGTGCTCAGCCAACTCTCTTGGGACACCTGGCATGTCGACCGGCTTCCAAGCGAAGATATCTTTGTTGTCCCGAAGAAAGTTGGTGAGCGCGAGTTCCTATTTTGCCGAGAGGTGGGCGCTGATGGTTGCCATTTTGGAGGGATCACCGGTGCCCAGGTCGATTTGCTTGACGTCGGTTTTTTTTGGTGGTGCGAGGATGCTGAGTTTTTTAGCCTGCATCTCTAGCTCTCCTGGGCTCATTTCTGCTGCAATAGTGGCTATTTCTTTTCTACCATCAGTGGCTTGTGCTTTTGCTGCAATTTTGATTGCCTGGACGTCGCAGTCAAAAGCGCGCTTCAAATCACTTCGAAGACTGGCATCTTAAGCAATAGGTACGGATAATGCGGTATCGCCATGAATTTTGCTAGTGCTGGTCGCCCGAGGATTGCGTGATATGATGAATCGAAGTCTGCAACTTCAAACTTGATGAACTCTGTACGGTAGTTTGAGGGAGTTTCGAAAGTAACTAGTAGAGTGATTTGCCCAAGTGACATGGCTACCTTGCCGGGTACTATCCCATAAAAAGGAGTACTTGTTGGTGTAATCATTCCGGCGAGTTGTAGTCCCATCTTCCTTAGTGTTTCTGAAAAAATGATGTTGAGTCCGGCTCCTCCATCAATTAGCACTTTTGTGACAGTCATACCAGCGATGGTTGGATCTAGAACGAGTGGGTAATGGCCTGCGTTTCCTACGCTAGTCCATTGGTCTTCTCTTGAGAATTGGATTGGATATTGCGACCAATTGAGATATCTTGGAGTGGCCGGTTCCGCTGCCATGATGGTTCGTAGAGCTAGCTTTTCTTGATGTTTGCTTCTGGAATCTGGGGCCCCGACGAAGATCACTGCTACTGTTCCCCTGGATTTTTGAAATCCCTTGTCTTCATGGTTGTCTTCATCTTTTTTCTGATCGTCTTCTTTTGTGTTTGCCTTACTATCTTTTCTTATGTATCGATCATTGAAAGTGAAGCAGTTTCCGATGGTATGATTTCCTTTAGGGTGCCAGATGCACTGCATGTTTTTAATGTCGTCGTATCTTCTGGGTTTGGAAAACTTCCTTGATTTGTCAGCCACCGCCACGGTGTTGTCTGATCCACGTTTCCTTTCCTGATGTCTGCTATTTTGATGATTTTGTTTGTCCGGGTTGTCTCGGTTATTTCTATTCGAGAACCTCTCTCATGTCTTCTCCTCTACAATAATCATCTTTTCTACTGTGCGTCTGAATTCTTCATTGTTTCTCGGGTTCTCTTTGCAGAAGTCCTGAAATTGCCACCTAGCCATGATTCCATGAGAGAAAGCTTCAATTACTTCTCGTTTGGTGATGTCATGTACTTGAGCACGTAGTTCGTCGAATCATCGATAGTAATCTCTGAGACTTTCGCCCCCTTTCTGCTTGAGTCTCTTTAATTTTGCGTGGGTGATGGGGTGTGTAATGATACCTATGAAATTTTCACAAAAAACTCTTTGCAAGTCCTCCCAATTTCCGATTGACCCTGGTTTCAATTTGTCGAACCATTGGAGGGGCATGGTTTCTAGGGCCATGGGAAAGAACAAGGTCTTGATATCATCGTCTCCTCTGGCTAGTTCAATTGATTGCGAGTAAATTCTGAGCCACTGCCTTGGTTCGGTCTTGCCATCATATTTAGAGTGGTTGGACGGCTTGAACTTGTGAGGTAATTGTTTTGAAGCAAGTCTGTTTGCAAAACAGGGGAATCTATCGTGCGTTCTGGCTTCTTTATATTCTGATCCAGCTCCTCCTTCTAGCCAACTGTTGTTTTGGCGAGAGTAGTTCTGTGAGGCTATCTGAATGGGCGCTTCGCTTCTGATCCTTGGTTGTTCGACTCGGTAGTTTTGACTGTGGTCCCTTCTGCTTTCTCTGTTGTGACTTTCACTTGGTCCAAGTCTCTCGAAAATGGACTTCCTTTGATTTTGATCTTCCTTCCTATGAGATGTCGACTTAGCAGGTAATCTTGATCGGGTTCTTCCGTCATGCGTCCTTAGGGCTGCTGTCTAGAGAAGGTCCTGGAGCTGTTCCTGTTGTTCACTGGGATGCGAGGTCGTTCCGAGTTCTTCTAATGCTTCTCGGATCCTATTGTAAGGTGTATTTGTTGTGCGCCTTTCTTTGGCTTCTTGTTCTGATTTTCTTCTATTGTACTCGACCAGATCTGACTCATATCTGATCCAAGCTTCCTTGCGCTGCCTAGCACGTCGTTGGTGTCCTTGTTTCAATTTGTTTCTTCTTTCTCTGGCTTGCCTCTGATTCTTGGTCTCACCATCGTAGCCCTAGGCAAAGGGTGATATGTTGGACTCAGATTCATCCGATGACCTGATGTCGGGCGCTTCTGGGGGATCAATGGTGATCGAGGACGGCGAACCATGAATACTTCTCGTGCGTGAATTGTTCCACTATCGGCGTCAGTTCCCACACTGTCGGAGTAGTCGATAACTTTTGTAGAGGCTTCGAGGTGGCAGATCGAATCTCCTTGGTAGGGTAGAATTGCTGCCGTCGTAGTGCCGACTAGTCGGGTGCTGCTATCCTCAGGAACAGAACCTGGCCAGTGGACGATGCAGTCTTGAGATGTTATAGTTAGTACGAGACCTTCCTGGGCTCCTTTCAGTGGCATTCTAAGCACCAGATCGAGGGATCCTTCGGGCCATGTCTGATAAGATGTTGCCATGTTGTGGAGTCCGAACGGAAAAGGACCCGACTTCTTGAAAAGACTCTGAGTGTGCTCCAATTTGTATTCTTGAAAGGCCAAGGCCGCGTTCTTAAGCCCCATCGAAAAAGAACTCGGTCTCTCGGAAGAACTCGGGTAAGACTCCATTTCGGATGCAGAACCTGAGTTTGAGTCAGATGCGCAAAGTCACGAAATCTAAATTGAATCGAACATCACGAGTTGCGCGAATCTTCCAGTGAGTTGACCTATCGTAGTCACCGAAATAGAATGGTCTTCATGGTGATTCGAATCTTTGAGGAGATGGCTTTAGAGCTTGCCATTGTCGTCCGCCTCGCAGATCCATGAGCCAAAGATGAAGGTTGATCCCGTTGAGAAGATCATGTTGTCGAGGTCCGTCGAGCTCTCGGATGCAAATTCACCGAAAGCCCCTACCTGGCGCGCCAGCTGTCGATGTTTGACCACCGATAGCCTGCCATAGGGATCCCTGGGGCAGTATGTTCGGGTTTCGGCGTATGCGGAACTCGACGGTTAGCGCAAGAGACAGTCGATTTATCCTGGTTCGGACCCTCGATCGTGGATCGAGTAATAGCCCTATGTCTAGTCGGCGTTAGCCTTTGCGTTGGATTGATTGTCAGCTGTTGTGTTGTTCTCTAGGAACCTTGCCTTCCTTTATGTAGTCAGAAGGCCAGGATCCTAGTCGGTTTACAATGAGAGTTCCTAGTAGGATTACAGAATAATACTACTACTAAGATTACATGGGAAGAATCCTAGTTAGACTAGATCTTCTCCCTTTCTTGCGGGGTATCCTGTGTGTCCTACACCGACAAGCCCCCGAGCACTTCATGGTTGAGCTCTGGAAGCCTCTTCTTGTTCCTTCTGATCTTGCCGAGCAGGAACAAGCGTCGTCCGAGTGCTTTCTTGAGCAAAACCATGTAGCGCTTCGTGAGATCTTCGTGTGTTGTGTACCTTTTTGAAGAAAAAAGTACTCCCATTTGGGTGTAGCCCCCGAGCCTCTTGCTATTTGGAAAAAGGAGTTGGAGGGTCTTCTCTTAAAATCGCTCTGATTCTTTGTCGAAAGGCTCCTGAGCCTATACCCGGGTTCTTTATCAAAAAAGAGCTCGGATATAGCTAGGTCCGGATTCTTTGGTCTTGAGGCCTTGAAGTGGTCTGTCTTGAAGAAGTCTTCTGAATGATGTGCGCTTTTTTTGAAGAAAAAAGTGCACTCACTGAGTGTAGCCCCCGAGCCTCTTGCTATTTGGAACAAAAAGTTGAAGGGTCTTGAATCTTATGTTGTTTGTGAACTGCTGTCTTGAAGAAGTCTTCTGAGTGATGTGCGCTTTTTGAAGAAAAAAGTGCACTCACTGAGTGTAGCCCCCGAGCCTCTTGCTATTTGGAACAAAAAGTTGGAGTGTCTTGATTTTGAGTTGTTAAAGTTACTGAAAACCTCTTCTGTTGCTGCCCCGTCTTGAATCTGAGTTGTTCAAATGACTGAAAGCCTTTCTTATTGCAACCCCCGAGCATATACCTAGGTTCTTTTATCCAAAAAGAACTCGGACATAGGATTTTGTGATGTAACTATGACTTTTTGTTTGTCGGTTGTGTTGTCTTATACTCTTGTGCGCCTTTATATGATGGCATATAAATTTATGCCCACACAGTCGTAGCAGCAACAATCGCAGCACTAGATCCAGATGTAGCAACTCTTGCTACAGAAGCATGCACAACAGCATCCGCAAGAGCAGCCGAAGCAACAGCAGCGCAGTGAAAACACTGATTTTACAACTAGTGCCCAAAATGGTACTGTTGCTGTTGATCCTCCAGTGCGACAAAATGATACAGCTGCAAGTGCTTTATCTGCAAAGATATACGAGGATAAGATGAAAATTACTGTTTAGAGGGATCTTTCAGAAGAGGCTTTTATGAAGGTATTTTTCTCAATTTTATTATCCACTGCTGCTTCAATATTTGCTAATTTGTACACTGAATATAAAATGGTTTGTTTTATTTATAATGCAGCAAAGGCTCACTGAAAGCATTGGCCCATATTACTAGAATCAAACCCGACCTCACTGCTAAAGTCACCTGCAAGATCATCTCTAGCTTCAGGGTACCGTCCACTCCATTTTATTATGTAGCATTTACATGTGAGGACATATCTAGTGCAAACCTTTGTCAAATTCGATTTGGCTTTCTTCCAACTGTTATTAGGCAAATCTTCCATAGATCAGCTGGTGGCGTGTCTGGTTCATTACTGCAAGCTCAGGTTAGGAGCCAGCCACTTCTGGGATCAACACAGGTTGATAGTTTATATTTAGATATTATATCCTTCTATTGTTAATATCCGTAATTGATGGGGGAAGTTTCTATCATGATATGAAGGCAGAAACAAATGTAGCTTTGAACCTGAGAGCTGCAGGTGCAGATGGATCACTATTTGGAGCATCAAGTGTGTGACATCGAACTCTCTTGTTATTTGATGCTTCTGTTTAGTACAGTCACTTGTTTTTTCACAACTAAAGCCCTTCTGAATGTAGAATTCAAAATAAAAATATAACCTTGGGATATTCTTCAGTCTGCATGTCTAATGGAGATTTTAAGGGTTGCACTATTTTTTTTTCTCGAACAACGCAAGGGGCTACACTGTTATGTTTGTAACATACTTTTCCATCTTCGTTTTCATGCTTGGCAGCCTCTAATCAGGCGGGGAACAATTTGACCTTGAAAGGGTGGCCTCTCATAGTTAGTTCTTCACCTTTTCTAGGCTTCCAGTCACTTGCATTCTAAGTTATAATTGGAAGCAAGTTTGCCTGTTACACATTCTTGTGCTCTTTAAGACACGTGTCCTTTTGATCATAACTATTCAGGGTTTAGAACATCTTCGATCTGGATGATGTACTGTGCAAGACAAGATTGTATGTTATATATGTATTGATCTCCATGTGATGTATGTGTTTCTATATCTTTATGTGATGGACCTTAAGCTTGAATCTGGGTATAATATGTGCTACATATTTTCTCATTGTATTTTTTTTATATTTATAGTGTCCTGTAGAACAATCTATCGCTATAAATACATGTACTGTTGGATGATCTGTCGGTATATGCCTAGTAACAAAGCATCTGTCGCTAAAGAGTAACAGCAGATTATCTGTCGCTAAAAAAATTCAGGGCAACGGACTGTCTGACGCTAAAGATTTTTAGCGTCAGGACTTACAGCGTCTACAGAAGTCTGTCGCTATAACTTTTTAGCGTCAGACTGTCAGTCGCTGTAGCCGCTTTTAGTGTCAGACCGTCCATCGTTAATCTTGGTGTTGTGGTGTAGTGGATGTAGAATGTAGTATATATGTAATACACTGAATATTGAAAATGAAACTGTCGATGTTTGACCACCGATAGCCTACCACGGGGGTCCCCGGGGCAGTATGTTCGGGTTTCGGCGTATGCGGAACTCGACGGTTAATGCAAGAGACAGTCGATTTATCCTGGTTCGGACCCTCGATCGTGGATCGAGTAATAGCCCTACGTCCAGTCGGCGTTAGCCTTTGCGTTGGATTGATTGTCAACTGTTGTGTTGTTCTCTAGGAACCCTGCCTTCCTTTATGTAGTCAGGAGGCTAGGATCCTAGTCGGTTTACAATGAGAGTTCCTAGTAGGATTACAGAATAATACTACTACTAAGATTACATCGAAAGAATCCTAGTTAGACTAGATCTTCTCTCTTCCTTGCGGGGTATCCTATGTGTCCTGCACCGACAGAAACATCTTAGTATTATTATGGGTTAGCAATTAGTTAGAATAATATATTTTTTAGATCAAAGGCATTCACCCGGCTTTTATTGAAAGCTTAACGAAAGCCCAAGATTCTGCTGGGAAAACTAGCTTACAGATTAAGCACTAAACCCTTCAACGAACTCTATAAAGTACACATCAAAAGATCTACCATCAGACCTCTAAACCCAAACAACAAGTTTGAAACCACCAATATTCGGACCAACATAAGCAGACAAAAGACAAACACTCACCACAACTACATTGCCACAGTGGCATTAGAAGCAACTCGATTTATCATCTCGTTCGCCACAGGCTTCAAATTGGGCTTCAAAAGCGGACGCCAAGATTTCACCACCATCAACGTCTTGTAAATGATTGCCACTGGGGAAGTCATCGTCTTCTTGTTAAACACCACATCATTGCGCGCCTTCCAAATAGTCTATAACGCACCTGCACATAGGAACAATGTTACCTGCTGTTTTTTCCCTCTAAGTTTTGTCAAGATCTCTAAAAATAGCGCTGAACAATTTGTTGGCGACAATGGTCAACTAAGACTTTCACAAAAAAAGGACCACAAGAATACAACAATGGGGCATTGGAACAAAATATGGTTTGACATTTCAAGTCTATAACAACTGAAACATTCCTCCGGTCTAGACCATTTCTTCTTCTTCAGTTGGACCCCACACTGGATTCTATCATGTATGGCCATCCATAAAAAAATTTAACCTTCAAAGGAATATTACATTTCTAGATAAGCATCATCTGCACATCTTGAACCCCTCTAAAGGTCATCAAGTTATAAAGTGATTTTGCTGAATATTGCTGAGATCTCTCTAAAGCCCAAAACACCTCATCTCTACCATCTGACAAAGAAACTTCATCTAACAACAACATCAGATTGCTCCATTCTTCCCACAAGATTCCACAAGATTCCACAACATCAGTTAGAATAATATTATTGACTGTCTTTCTCCAACATTGATAAAAATTGTCGCTAATTGGATATTCATACTACATTTCTGGCCGTCCTACTGCTGCAAGGTCCTAGGCCATCATACTACATTTCAGGATATGGAGGTATGTGTTTGATCTGCTGCTACCTGCTGTTTGGTACTGCTGCTGCCTGCATGTTTGATCTGCTGCTCTCTGCAGTGGCGGAGCCTGAACCAATATGTAGCGGGGGGCCAATTTGCCAATTAAAATTATATGTACATAGATCATGGAGAAATTAGTTTTAGTACTTATAATTAGGTCACAGTTCACAAGATACATAGGACAAACGTACTATGCAATTTGGGGCTTACAACAAATTAAATAGCAAAGATCTCAGTAGACAATAAATTATTACTCAATTAGTAACTTCTAGTACGCATCGCCTATAGATTTTACAGATTGAAGAATTTGGAAGCAAAAAATATTATACTTATATAAGACCGGGCTGTAACGAATAAAAAATCCATTCATCAGCCAAGCTTTGCGCTCGCTGCGGGAAAACCTCCAGCTGCAACGTATCGGCAACTAGCCCCATTCTTTGACCCATGGGACTTTATACGTTAGAGAAAATAGCACACACCTGGATCCTGATGGCTATTGGGCTGTTAATAGCACATGGACTTAAAAAAATTACGGAGGCTATGTTTAATTCATGGTCTTATTTGTTATCCTCCAGGCCAGCCCATATACTAAATATGTATATTGCTTTGAGTTAGGTACTATCAGTTTACTTATTTATTTTATTTACAATGATTTGGGACATTGAACTTTTATTTTTATGAAATTTGGCTATTAATTTTAGAGAACCTCTTGGAGTCACTAATTGGATATTCATACTACATTTCAGGCCGTCCTGCTCCTGCAAGGTCCTAGGCAGCATACCTGATGGTGCCCACAAGTTAAAACTGCTCATCGAAGCTGTGTTTTGTTTTGAACCTATTAGAGATATAATTATGAGCTCACTGTTATTGAAATTTGAACAGTGGCTTTAGGTGTTAGTGAGCTAAGCTTTTGGTCACAAGTGGTGGATGTATGACTTTTGGTCGCATGAGGTAGATGTTGTATGACTTTTGGTCACATGAGGAAGATGTAGGGATGTTGATGGCTTGCTCATGCACAAACTTCATGTTTGCGAGCTTCTAATCTATTTTGTACTTATGATGTTGAATCTGACCGACACCTTACATTGGGCTACTCATATATGAATGAATTAGTTATGGTTAATATATCTTATAATGAATGCGTGTGCATTGATAATAGATTATTTTTAGGTTATTATATGTACTGCTCATTAGCAATATATATATTGTCTCTATGTGAATGATTCGCGTTGGACTGTTAGTTGCTAAAAGTATTTATAGCTTCAAACTATGTGTCGGTATATGTAGCACCTAAGGTGTCAGAATGTCGGTCGCTAAAAACATGTTGGTCGGCATTGGCTATACCGACGCCACTTTCAGCGACTGCACCTAAGTGTCGGCATAGATCTATACCGACCAATGGAACATCGCTATATCGACCTATACCGACCGACGGTGCGTCGCTATTCTGTGGCTGTGGTGTAGCGCCTGAAGCTACCCCATTGATCATGTCTGTTGCATAGCGTTAAGCTTAATTATCCTAGACCCTGCACACGCGGATCTGCAGACTGCGTGCGTCTCGGCTAGCAGCCGTCCTATGGGCGACCGCAAGTTGTCACCAGCTTGAAGCCACGGGCCTACGAGACCCAACCGATTGTGGATGTACCAAGGCTGGATGTGGCGGGCAGCTAGTTCTATTGCCTGTGCTCGATCTCAGCCTGTAGCTGACGCCCAGAGAATACACCAGCAAACGCCGCATGTGCCCGATCTCGTTCATCGCCGCTAGCTACGGCCTGCATGTCGTTGTTGCCAAACTGTAATCCTTTGCTGTCCGTGTGATATTGCATCTGCCCGCTTGCACACGAGCATCCGCTACCCTGCAGCGTAGCTAGCCTGCATGGTCGGCTTGAAGCCTCCATTGATATTGCCCGAGACCGGCTTGCCAAGTTGCCATGACTCGGCACAACATCGCGCAATCCGGCATGAACGACACTTTTATGTGGCCACCCACACGCGGCTCGCAGCCTAAGCGTGTTGCACTACAGAAAAGTGGCATGAAGCGCTGTATTGATATTATCTAGTACGGACTACGGAGTAGTATATATGGTAAATTGATCATGTTGATCATCTATCTACTACATCAAGCAGCTAGCAGCTGATAGATTGATTTAGAAACTCGTAGTTTCAATATTCTAATCTAATATATATTCTGACTAGTCTATGTACCATGAATTAGTGAATTGATGCTACCATGCATCTCATCACCGTCGCAGATATGCAAGCTAGCAGCTACTTACCACAGGTTGCCTCAGCCTTGTATGGTGTACACGAAGTACATATTATTTTTTGTACATGTAGTACATGTATACATGAACGGTATATGCTTCACCAGATTTGCATATAGGTTTGATGATTAAAGAAAAATAGAAAAAAGGATTCTTCTATTGGAAAAGCTTATCTTTTGTTTATATGTATATATATGCAATGTGTTGATATGATTATGCTCTTTTAGATGTGTTATTATCACATATTATGAATTATATATATCATGTAATTGTAAGTATAAAATCTTGAAGGATTATGCTAGAAACATGGTATAAGGTATATGGGCTCTCTAAATCCTACAGACCTTAGACGTATATCACCTTTGAGAGGCCTATATTTGTTTTTCCTAGCATAATGAATTTTTGGGATGAATGAGTGATTGGTATTAATTCTAAAAATTTGTATATACCATAATCCTGAAAAATACTAGAATGCTTCGAAGAATATTTTGTATAACCATCCACTATCTTTTTGCACCTTGCTACTTGTTTACACGTAGTAAACCTATACGGGCATGATGATTCCAGTTGTAATGATATATATGCATACCTTCATGAAGAAGAAATATCCTGGACTTGCCCTGAATGATAAAATTATTTGTTATGGTCATTATTAAATCCATGTAGGATATTTTGCTACCATTGAAGTGTAGTGAACTCAGGAATATTTTCTAATTATACTCTCTAGCATGAGTACATGGCCGAGAGAAATAACAAATGCACTGTGGGACTCACTGCATGAGAAAAATCCTAAATTATGATTACAGAATATCATATTGCACTGAAAGTCGAATTTTCAAGCTTGTATGCCTATAGATTGAGGTATAATGATGATCTATAAATAATAGCTTGAAGCTTTGTATTAAATGTCAAGAAGACAGGATGGTAAATAAGATTTTATCAGCGTGTATTCTTGAAGAAATGTCTCTTATGAATAGAATATATATGAAAGAGCAATGTATAATACATGAAGTATTTGAATTTACCATCAGAAATTACTCAAATAGAAATTGAGTTGGAAGTTTTAGACAGCTTTATAAACCAGGATATTATCTGTTGCAACAACTTTGAATATGTCGTGCTTGCATATGTTATACCCCGTGAAGGTTTATGACTATATATCATAACTATTGAGAATAAAGCATGAAGCTACCGCCTGTCATGTATAGAAGTTAAGACATGCGAGAATGGATATTATTTAGCATATTTAAGGGTTTTTGTTGAAGAAGAACTTAAATCATGTGCTTATAGATTTGTTGTCTTTGAAATTCATATCCTGAAGTATTGATAGTAGTGGTAATGGTGTTTTAAGTTTTAGTTCCCGTTGAATTAAGTGGATTATGTAAACTCATAGAAGAATTAATGGTTACTTTTTTTAGCTTGAAGACTAATATGAAGCATTTATATACTTAGTTGGAATTCTTACTTGCAGTAATATGTGTCAATCTTGCATGGAATAAATAAGATTTATATGTTTCGCATATAAATAATTATCTATTTTTGCTTATCTAAATAAGTTTTGCAATGATTTATCCACAAAGAAGCCTTAATTAACCATGAAGGTTATAGTTCTTTGTGCACTACTACCATATAGGTAGAAGGAAAATTGAATTTCCTAGAAGCATATGAACAATTGGACTATACTGACATATAAACTGATCTTAGAAGAAACAATTTAGCCAAGAAACAGTATAATTCATAAACTAAGTATTTAATATTTTAGCCCAGAAACTAGAAGTTTATGTCCTACCCTGAATCTATTGTTGTACACTAAATAGTATACTGGATATGTGAATTTTATGACAGAACCATTGAATATTAGGAGTATGATTGAATTTTATGGAACATTTGAAATGATTATTCATAATTGCATGAAGCTTATTATTACTTGAAGTAATTATGGTATGAAAAGAGGGAGAAATCTCAGGTAAAGGCATAAGAAAATATGGGTAATATATATTTAATAGACATAACCTTTCTAAATCTATCTTTAAATACATATATTAGGACTTGAAGTCCTAGCCGCGTCCCTTCCGGCTGAGTTAACTTTCTCTACATTGCACTAATTTCAAGCAAGCTTGTAGCTTTGCATTTTGTTGTTATCTATTACGTTGGGTTGAATACCAACATTTCACATTACACTCCAATGTGTATCACTATGTTGTGCTGTCGTTGAGCTATAACTATCTCTACTCTGACATGAATATTAGCATAGCAGCTATATTTGTAGCTAGTAGCTACCATACACTTCCCTCATAATTAAATTGACTAGCTAGTATAGTTTCCGTTGAACTAAGAAATATCTCACTTTCAATGGATCACATGTATAAGCAATAAATTGGTCTAAGGCCAAGTATCCTAAGATCAGAGGGAGTTGCTTAAATTGAAATTGGCTAAATAGAGAAGTGACCCAATTAAATGGAATGGATTATAATGGAAATTAAGTTGATAGATAAAACACTTATGATGATTTAGGATTTATGAAGAAAAGGCATTTGGGGAATTTTGTATTAATGGCAATTATAAAATTCTAGAAGAAATTCCATGTAATTTTGAATGTTGCGATTTTATACGTTTGAAGTATATGGTTCATTTTTTTATGTATGAGTGATTGGATCAATTTTTTGGCTAAACAATAAAGAAGCTAGACAATGAAATAATTTTATAAACTATAATATGTGCAAATCAGGGGGAGAACACACGAGAGTTTATAGGAATGACGAACATTCTTTATTGCACTTTATGTATTCTAGCTCACTGAATATAATGTATAATAGCCCCCGTATTTAAATATGTGCGTGAATATTTTCCATAAAATTTTATCAGAGCATACATGAATGGGCCTCCGCTTGTAGTCATAGATAATAATAAATTTGAATTATTTTAAGCCCATGATAGGGGATATCTTTTGAAGTATGCTATTAAAAGATCTAATATTGGTATTAGGGGAAGAGAAAGCCTATTTTGAATGTCAAATATTATTCCCACAGAAGGAAAATGATCTTAAAAGTAAAATATTTCTTGAAGCTTGAAGTAGGAATAGTATCACGCACTAAATCAAACAATAGTTTGACTAATGCTCTTGTGAAGCATGAAGCGGAGCATATGCCAGATATTTTTTTAAATGAGAGGAGTAACTTGAAGTTATAAACCAGAAGTTATGTTTACTAGTAGTAAACTAAATATTGTATACTATCAAGCTACAATCTATGGGGACGCATGTGGATTCTAGTTTATTGTTTATTTGTTAAATAAAATAAGAAAAAAGTTCCTCCATTCTCATGAAGAGAACACCTCACGAAGAAAGGTTAAACACCTCATGAAGAGGATCATCGTGAAGATGAAATCCAACACACTAGGTGCGCGCATTATTAGTGTTGGGTATGCAGAACAACAAATCATCTCTTGTTTGGGAAATGACAAAGAAATAAAATAATCTCACATTGTGAGAATATTGGGAGAAAATAATAGTTGTCAACAACGCTACCTCTATAATTGCAAATGTTTCTCTTATGAGAACCTGGATCCGGAAAACAAAGTACATGGCAAAGTCACATGTAACGATTATATCGGGTCAATGAAGAATGCAATTGAGGTTGAATCTCCTACTAAGAAGAAATAAATGTTCTGCTATATCTCTAGTAAATGAAATGAATGAATATGAAATATGCAGTTAATAAATGGATCATGAAGATCCATATAGTTCCTAAATAATATAGATCACAACAAATAGAAATTAAATCTCATACAAAGTATTAAGAAGTCTAAGGTATAATATATTCCTGAATGAATATTGAAGTCTCAAGAAGAGCATGCCCTAGAAGGAATAGTCATCGAATGACTTTATAGTGAATAACACTATCTCATTGTGTATATCATATAATAATCTCTTATATAGTAGAGAATATATCTGATAGAAGAGAAATGTTATTAACTAAGAATGAGAACATCCTTGTAGGATTTAATCCATGAAGGATTTACCAGTCGATTCTTAAAAAGCATCATTAATCCCTGAAGTGAATATAGACCCGAGAGAAAGATAATGAGGAATCCTAAATATCATGATGGTGTCATACAAACACTCAGAAAGTGTATATTGTAAAGCTAGCAACAAATTATTGAAATCTTCTAAAATACCATAGAAGGTATAAGAATAATGGTGACTTTAACAATTGAATTATCCCCTAAATGCCAAATGCAAGACTGTATTTATTATTTAGTGGTACAATTAAAATCCTAAATATTTGTAGAACATATAATTGGAAAATCCACTAAGAAAGAATTATAAGTATTCAAACTCTAGTATAAGTTTGATACACTTTCTATAAGATATTGAATGTAACTTATTTACCCTCATAATCCTCTGAAAGGATTTATTACCCTGAAGGATAAATTTTATTTATTTTGCACAACTAATAAGTGATTATCTATGCATGAAGCATATTACTCTTGTTTATACTCATATTATAATTCATAGAAGAATTCGGAGCCATCTTTTGAAAGATAGTATTACGGTACTACATACCATTAGTTAATCACGTAATTATGAAAAGTGAGATTTGAACAATGAAGTTCAAATTATGGCTTTATGAGGGGGAGCATATTTGATTAAATCAACCTTGAAGGTAAACCACTAAAATTATAAATATCAAGTAGATCATATTTGCTAAAACATTGAAGTTTATGCATAGATCATGAAGATCAATATCTATTCATGAAGAATAGAATATCCTAAAGAATACATGACCAAGAAGGTTAAATATTGTACTCTTTTTTTCTATGTGAGTTTATACTTAAAGGTTTCTCATACAAGATTTTTAATGAGACAACATGTGCAATGAAATTAATGAATACGATGTACTTTTTTCTCCAAAAATCATTTTCCCCACTGGATTTTTGGATGGAGTTTTTAATGTGGCATGTGCATATCGTGGCAATCGGCCAAGGGGGAGTGTTGTAAAATATACGGACTCTATCTAGAAGGAAAGAAAAAGGATGAATCATAATCCTAGTCCGTTTGGATGTAGGCTCTTACCAAATTCTTAGGCCTTGACAGCACTATATAGACCCGGGAGCTCTATGTTGTAATTACCAATATATTCAAAAAAATAAAGAATAGTCTCCCTATCTTGTGTCTATTTATTCTCTACTTTCATCTACTGCGTTGATCATGAGAGACAGAGAGAGAAATGTCATAACCGCTGGCAACATGTTTTATAACACGCCAGCGGTTAGGACATTTTCTTCTCCGTCTCTCATGATCAATATAGTAGATGAAAGTAGAACACATAGACATATGATAGGAAGATTATTTTTTATTTCTCTAAATATATTGATAATTATAATATAAAGCTTCCGCGTATATATAATTCTGCTAAAACCTAAGAATTTGATAAGAGACTTTATACAAACGGAATAGGATTAGAATTCTTCCTTCTCTCATATATTTTAAAGCAGATGGCAAGTTGACATGCGGATCGATGGCCACTCGATCGGACAGTGGGTGGGGTGGGGATTAGTTATATGCCAATGCAGGCGGCAGCAGCTGCATTCGATCGAGCTTATACTAGTTTAGCAAAGCATGCGCGTGCCTTTAGTTTTTCCTCCCCCTTTCCAATCAATCCGTGTACGGTGTACGTGTAGAAATAGAATAATGGGAAATAAACATGCATCAAGGAGGACCATGCTCGCTCGCAAGATAGCGAGCGAGCTAGCTAGCTAGTACTACAGCATGCATACCTAACAGGACAGCCGGCTTATACTTAACTAGCATTTAGCAACCAATAGGCCGGGGACGACGATGGATGGATGGATTGGATACGCAATTGCCAACCGGTGGGCCGGGAGCTAGCTAGCACGTACGTACTCCGATCCTACTCGTATACGTGGTATGGCATCACCTGCTAGCTCCATCAGATCCGGCCTGTGCAGTGGGTGCTAAATGCATGCTGCCGTACGTACGTGTTCGAGCTAGCAGCCTGTCTCACCAACTGTGTGTGTGTATCGATCGTACTCAACATTCATGGCGCGCAGTTGCTTGATTCGGGATTGATTATCCGGGTTCAACCTAGTCATTTCTAGATTAGTGGTTCAAACTTTAGTGCTAGCTGCCTGCCTGCCTAGCTACCATGCATCATATCACCAATTGTGCTCGAGCCTATATCTATATATGTATAGCATCAATTAATAAAATATACTCTCTCCGTCCTAGAATACTTTATCTTATAGGATTCAAATTTTGTCACAAAATATTTGACACTCTCACTTTCCAATACACATTTCTCTTCTCCCAACACATGTTTATCACTATCTCTCTCTCTCTCTCCTTGTTTTTCTGTGCACAACACCTTTTAAATTTTTCTTAATACCCATATCCAAACCTAAAACGTCATGTTTTTTTTGGACTGAGAGAGTATTGTTCAAGCAAGCATTCAAATAAACTAGAGGAGGATGTTTTGTTTCAAAAGATTTTTCCCCCTGACATAGTACAGTTATGTCAACGCCTTAATTTGTACACACACAACAATCTCCGTGTCTTTGAACCAGAAAAAAAACCAAGACAGGGGATTATCTTTACACTGGAAATATAATGTTATAACTGATGTCTCGTTGTCTATGGCAACATCACCTGTTAGTGAAAGAACAGTAACCATACATTTGAGCACCCACATACTAAGGCGGATAATCTACTTCATAAACCATGATATGTAGGTTTTGAAAAAAACAGACTAATATTAGTAGGTACTCTCTTTATCCTGAAATATATAAGAGATCTGGTTCTGTCCTAAGTCAAATTATAATTAATTTGATTAAGTTTATAGTAAATTAGAAAACTATATTGGATTTCAAATCAGCTTATTAATTGGATCATCATGAAATATGTTTGTGTAATATACCTTTTTTTGTGGTAAATGTTAATGCGCTTTTCTATAAATTCGGTCGAACCTAACATAGTTTGACTTAGGATAAATTTGGATCTCTTATATTTCAGGACGAATGCATGGAGTATATATAGATAGACCTACGGTACTTACCCTATTTTCACTTATCACGTTTGTTTTCCTTTTTCTTATAGGTTTATATTAATTTTATCCATCGTATATATTCCTCAAGACGATTTTTTATTTTTTTTAATTCACTTGATCATGACCTTGCACATTTAGCTATTAAAATCGTGTGTTGTAAGAGTCGTCGATGTATGTCCCTTGCTAGCTTATATTTTATTGTTATTTTAACAAGGAGAAGAGATAGAGTTGACATGTACAATACTTGGCTTTGACGACCAAACTGGATCGGCCTTGTAGCGAATACCAAGTTGTGAATGGACGGGGGCGGGGGGTTATGGACTACTCCTTCCGGTTCTATAAAGCAAGTCATTTTGGACATTGACACGGTCTTTAAGAAACGACTTTTACTGTAACTTTTTGCTATAAAATATTTATAAAATATAGTCAATATATACTTTTATGAAACTACATTTCGAGATGAATTTACTTACATCACTTTCATATTTTCAAACTCAACCCAAAAAAAGTTATTTGTAGTCAAAGTTTAAAATGTTTGACTTAAGACAACCTTAAAACGACTTGCTTTAGAGAATCGGAGGGAGTATGGAGCATGTAGAGCGCGCGGTTTGCATGGCATGGGCCAAGCACTGGTCAAGCTTACTACGCATGGACGGCGGCGTGTATAGTATTCTTGACTTGCATTGCTGTTGCTGGGGTGACTTTTATCGTCTGATTTATTCGTTACGTTGCTCATTCGCAGCGCGCGGAACGAAGCTGGGAGGAAAGTCACTCCACTCCCCATCGGGAGAAAATATATATCACTGCTGTAGCAAGGCTTTTTCTTCCGATTCATAAATCCCTTTAGTCTCGATTTTTTAACCGGGAGCATTAATTCGAGACTAAAGGTATCCTCTTTTAGTCCCGGCTTGACGCCCTAGTCCCGATTGAAAACACCAACCGGGAGTAAAGGGGGCCTCCAGGCCTGGCCAGGGACCGCCACGGGGCAGGACCTTTAGTCCCGGTTGATGTTACCAACCAGGACTAAATGTCTCTTTTTTTCCTTTTTCTAGTTTTTATTTTTGGTTTCTTTTTTCATTTAATGATTAGTTTTGATATTAAAATACATTTTCGAATACACTGCTAATAGTAATATATATATATATATACTTCGCACGCGTAAGTTTTCGTTCGAACTTTGTACATAAATAACAAACGAATATACGCGTACATGCATATATATATATATATATGATGATCATATATATACACACGTTATTTTATATACATATAATATGTGCATACATATATATATGTATTACAAAGGTTTGATATATAAATTGTTTATGTCCTTAGCAATTCACTCCTCTAGATTTGGCATCCACGTTTCGTTCGGGTCATTGTAGAACTCGCCGTTGGGGTTGATGACCTGGTCATTTAGAAATCCTGCTATAGTCTCTCGAATTGCTTTAAGTCGGTCAAGTCGTATGACTCTTTCCCTCAACCATTCAGTCTTCAATAAAAGTTAAAGGAAAACGTATTAATATATATATATATATATATATATGTGTATTGCTCATATAATTACTTATACAAATGAGAGCAATAAAGAAATTGTAAATATATGATCGAAATAATATAAAGGAAAAAGTATTTATATACGTACTTTGAGTTTCTCTTCAGGAGTTCTCTTTGAGTACACCATAATGAACTCGCAAACATAGTATCCGTAGTAGTTGTTACCCTGCTCCTGCCTTAGAACCCACTTTTATGATAAAAAAATCAATTAGGGTGAATTGAAATCATCATATGGTGTTAATTGAATATAAATGTGTAGTTATAGTACTTACTTTGTGTGCGATTACACCCGGTGGCGCTTTGCAATGTTTTATTTTTTGTTCCTCAATGAACCTTTTCTAAACCCTGCTCCCAATAAAATAAAAAAATAATTTAACCTTTAATAATTGTTGAGAGATCGGCGTCATTATATATATATATGTTGTTATAGAGAAACTAAATTAATTACCCTTGTATAATATCTATCATGTCTTGATACTCCGTTTGCGGTTTTCTCAACGAGTCTAAGATTTTCAATCTACTATTTTGGCCATATCGATGACCATCAATATCCAGTGATTGCTGCATAAACACACACACACACACACATATATATATATATATATATGTTTGTGTGTGTGTGTGAGGTAACTAGCTAGTAAGGAAATATTGATGCCCCATATATATGATCGACATTAATTACTTATAATAACACTCACTTGAAGTTGAAGTTGTAGGGGAAGAGTATCTCCTTCTTGTCGCGTTGGTTCACTAAAAAAATTCATGAGATTTCTCTCAGGTTGAGGCTAATAATCCTTCGGGGGTTAGGGTGTTTGTATACGACTTATGGATCAATGAACTCAACATCATTATCCTTTCTCTTTCTAAGTTCTGTCATCTCATATCTACATACATGAAAATTGTGAATATATATATTGTGAATATATAATAAAGAAATTGTGAATATAGTAGAAAATAATCACACTTACAGACAATAACAGCTAATGAGATTTTTGTCGAGAGAGTTTAGGTGGCATAGTTGGTGTAATTCTGGAAGCTCGACATAGATAATGTCATTGCCACGGAAGTAATGGTGGTTTCTAATTCTTACAGAAAGATAGATTTATCCCGCATCAGACGCCGACATGTACCACCCGTTTAGCAGGTACATTTGCATACCCAGTTCACCTAATTTCTCTGGGTTGTATAGACTCTGGCCTGGTACAAATTTCTTGTAAGAATCCACTTCCGGAGCAGATGGTCCTTCAGCGAGCACTTCGGCAAGGTTCAAACCAGTGTCCTCATAAAACCGAAGAAACGACTCATAGCCGCCTACCTCCTTCACTAAGTTTAAGTTTGAACCATATTCGTTAGGAACGATAAGGGGGGGATTGATTGTTGCGATTATTGTCCGAGTTGTGCAACACCTTTCCCTACTCTCTTCTTTTTTTGCGCCACCTCATATGACTTGGTGAGAGAGCGGTCATAGTCCGATATCGGTTGTTTCGCAGCGCTCTTGAGAGAATCCTGTTTTTTTTGTTCCAACTTCTTTCTTAGCTGATCTGGAGGTAGGAAGAAGTATGATGGCTCTGGGTTCTTCCTCGCTTGTCGTGCCTGTTTTGCACCTTCAAAGAAATCTGTCACTTCTTTTTGTATTGCATCCTTTAATTCCTGTTTACTTTTCTCATAAGATAGTTTTTGGGGAATAACTGGATGAGTATTTGCTTTCTGCTTCTTTGCTGGCGGGCAGGGCAACGACTTCGTTTGCGGGGCGGACCTCTTAGGGGCTGGCTTCCTTGGAGGTGGGGGAGGCGTTGGAGACCACCTTGGAGGAAGTGTAGACTTTGGAGGCGGCGGAGGCGTTGGAGACCTCGGCGGAGGAGTTGTGGACTTCCTTGGAGGCGGCGGAGGAGTTGGAGATGGTGGGGATGCAGCAGTGCCTTCGAAGGCATCATCATTGCCCTGAGCACTATGATGGTTGGGAGAAGCAACAACTGGACTTTGGTTGGCGGAGGCCGTGCTTTGTGAGTACAAAAAATAATGAGATATAAGTAAATGCTTATTATTAGTCATACCCATAGAAAATTATCAAAAAATTGTTTTGTTAACTTTTGTCCGCACCTAATATCTGCTGGCGGTGGAGCAGACACCCCTAGGATAATGATGTAGCGCTTGCGCCATAGTATATATGCCTTCTCTGCTTCTCCTAGAGTCTTCTCTCCATCACCTCCAGGAATGTCAAGAGCTAGATCCTCATAACCTTTGCTCACTTTATCCACTGCGACCCTAGCATATCCAGGTTGTATTGGTGCCCCATTGATTCTTGATGTCTTGGTAGGGTCTGGAGGAGTAAAAACACCGACAGCGACCTTGATTGTGTCATTCCCCCTTGGAACATGTAGCTCAATTGATGTCATTGGAGTAGTGACATCATCCACGGGGAAGCGCAGTGCTGCGTCATCTTGCTTTGGCAGCTCAGTGGAAGCGCAGCTACTTTTCAACTGACCAGGGGGGCTAATATTAACATTCATTCCTGGCTCTGATGCCTGCCTCTGGGCACTCATTGCTATCTGCACTTGCTTTCTAATTTCTTCCTGCATTCTTGCTTCCATTGCTTTTTCTCGCTCCTTTGCTTTAAGCACCATTTCCTCCAACATTGTCACCCGCGCTGCTTGCTCCTCCTTGCTTCTCTGGCGGCTTCGGTAGGTTTCCCTGTCATTAGGGAAACCATGAACCCATGGAGTGTTGTGTCCTAAGCCTTTGGTTCGGCCAGTGTGTTCAGCAGTTCCGATGGCATACATCAGCTCATCCTTCTCTCTATTGGGCTTGAACACACCAATCTCTTTAGCTTCTATAGCAAAAGCCAATCGGCGTGCTGCTGTTTCGAGTTTTTGCCCATACACTGCCAGACCGGTCTGTGGGTCGAGTCTTCCCCCATGACCGAAAAACCAATTCTTCGAGCGTGGGGGCCACTTGGCTGATTCTGGTTCGATCCCCTTGGTAATAATGTCCGCTTCCATTTTTTGCCACTTCGGAATGGCAGTATCGTAGCCACCTGATCCCATGTCATGGTGGTATACCTTTTTTCAGGCATTCTCTTGGTTCCTTCTCACCCGTGCCTCACCCTCTGCTGATGTCTTGTACTCTACGAAATCATTCCAATAGGGCCTCTGTTTCGAGATCAGGCCCGTAGCAGTATTGAAATTCGGCGTTTCGTTCTTCTTGATGTATGTGTTGTATAGGTGTTTCTTCCAAGTCTGGAATTGTGTGGCCATCTTCTTCATAGCCCATGATCGAACTAGCTCCTTCAATTCATCATCGTTGATATCATCATAATCATCCGCTTGCAACGTGAAATGGGCAAGGATATCATTCCAGAGCAAATTCTTGTCAACATCAGAGACAAAACTAACATCAGGCTCGTTGATGTTTTTCTTCCATTCACGGATACTGATCGGAATTTTGTCCCTTACAAGGTACCCACAGTGTTCCATGAATTTCCTTTTATGTGGACCAAGTGGTTCGCCTGTCTCGATGTTGAATTCTGATATTATGTACCGGCCCTCCAATGGTTTCTTCGGTCCTCGAACATTTTTGCTCTTCGCCGTTGTGGTCGCCGATCCAGAGGGCTACATATAAAAAAATAATAAATAAATATCTTTTGTCCACAGAAATATATACAATATTCACATATAATATATATTTAGTATATATACCTCGCCTGTATTTTCTTGCAAAATATTTTCTTGCACATTTTCAAGAGCTAGGTATTGACTTCCGTCATCAACATCCTGCTCACCAGCATTGGCAATAATATTCATCATTTCGTCCTCCATGTTGTCTCCCGGGGCAGCCATATCTAACAAATTTAACAAAATTTAAGTCACATATATAAACAAGTCATATATATATATATATACAATAAGTCATATACAAATTTATCTAAGTCACATATATATATATATAAACAAGTCATATATGTAAACAAGTCATATATATACAATAAGTCATAAACAAAATAAATCTAAGTCACATATATAAACAAGTCATATAAACAAGTCATATATAAACAATTCATATATGTAAACAAGTCATATATGTACAATAAGTCATATACAAAATAAATCTAAGTCACATATATAAACAAGTCATATAAACAAGTCATATATATAAACAATTCATATATGTAAACAATCATATATGTCAACAAGTCATATATGTAAACAAGTCATATATGTAAACAAGTCATATAAACAAGTCATATATGTAAACAAGTCATATATGTAAACAAGTCATATAAACGACGAATTCGCCCTAGCGAGAACGACGAATTCGCCCTAGCGAGAACGACAATTCACTCTAGCGAGAACGACAGGGAGAATTCGTCATTCTCGCTAGGACGAATTCATCGTTCTCGCTAGGGCGAATTCATCGTTCTCGCTAGGGCGAATCGTCGTTCTCGCTAGGGCGAATCGTTGTTCTCGCTAGGGTATACAACAACGGGGCGGCGTTGCTCTACATATACAACACAATGAGGCGGCGTTGCTCCGCATACAACACAACGAGGCGGCGTTGCTCCGCATACTGAAACGACCTGATTTCCGCGAAGGAAAATCCACAGAGTCGAAGTGTAATAAGACTGTTGTAGATCATATTACCCAAATTCCAGTCGAATATCACATCCATACCATGATCTATACTCCTCAGCGTAGGAATGAACCCCTCAACCGTCAAACTCCTCAGAGCTATACTCCTCAGCAGAACCTGTGTGCCAAAGTTTATCAGTACGATTTGTACTGGCCACTCCCACCTTATGAGCATTGTTTTGTGGAAATTGGATGCAAGTTGGATATAATCAAAAGGAACCTATAAGGCTGGGGTTTTCCTATGTATTAGCATATCAAGTATATACTAGTAGTTGGTCAAGTTTTAACACCATTCCCACACCTATTCCACCCTATTTCTGTCCAGAACCAGGTTTTGATCCTGGGATCGATGTACCACCATCTCCACACCATCACCACATCACCACCATACCATCGCTCAGTCAACAGGCCAACTCCCTCTTGGCACTGTCTCATGGCCCATAGCCCCTGGCTACGACCGAACACTCACTCACAGGGGGAAGAAGAGAAGGACTCATCTCACTATCTAGTTTAAGCGAAACCCAGGAAAGGTCCATAGCCGACAAATCGGCATATGTATCGATCGATCAACCATACACTCTGCAGAGGTTTTACATAACCACAAGATCCGCCTTCCTCGCTAACTGTCGTCAACTGGGCTGATTCCAGCCGCTTGCTAGCCTAGGATAATGCCACCCTACCATTCAGCCCTGGTACACCCCAAGTCTAGTCTGGGGTGGCTGAAACTGTGAGTCACGAGCCGAGTCCACAAGGTCTCCATGAAGTCTCGGAAGGGTGTGGGAGGAATCCTCCGTGCCCCGTACCTCCTCGCACTGTCCGCTATCAACCTAGCAGTAGTGGCAATATCCTACCAAGTAGTCCGGCCATCCCGCACCATATAGGGCGAGTGGTACGTAAGGCTTTCCAGTGAATCTAAGTATTAGTAAGTCCTTAGGGATGACCAAGCCAGAATGTCTTCATCAGGGTTTCCATTTACCGTGCCACCACAGCACCTCCACCCCAGGCTCCTCCCATCATAGGTTCACACCCAAGGCCACCTCATATACCATTTACCCACCCCAGGTATCCATTTCCAGGGGTGCCCAGGTAGCACCTCGCGGTAAGACTTGCCCTAGGCTCATCGTATATTCCAACTTGGTCGACACAACCCTCACCCTCCACGCACCCAAGTCACACATGCAGCACTCTCCCCATAGTCTAGATAACACCAGTTTCCACCACGCATCAATGTAGCACAAGCGTAGTAGAAGGAATAAGCAATGAAATATAGCAGCAAGCGTGTGTCTAGCCTAATAGCAGGGTAAGTAGGGGTAAGGTTGCGTCAAGGTAAAGGCCATCAAGTAAGCATAATACCATGCAAGTCCTATCATAGTGTGAGTATAACAATAAAGTAAAGCAATAACAGTTCTACATTAGCCATGCGTAATAGGTGCTACGAGGTTGGGTGGGATGTGGAACCTTCAGCGAAGTCGTTCCCGCACTCCTCACGGTACTCATGATCCTCGTCCGTCTGGTTCTCCTCCGAGTCTGCATACGATCGAATTATAGTCGCGTTAGCGACGTCTATAGAATAGCACAAAGAAGCAATGAAAATTCAAAAGAGTCAAATGCACTCAAACATGGGTTCATTGCGTAGAGCTCAATTTTATATGAATTTTGGTCCTGGTTTCATATTTTTCTGATGTCGTATGAATTAGTTATGAATTTCCGAAGATTAAATCCATTTCTGAAAACAATAAAGGCTGATTAATTCAGGGCTGACACGTGTCACACTGTGACTGGTTCACATGGCATGTAGGGACTTGGAGTGGTGTATCAGCTGGTGAGGTGGTCGGAGAGGTCGCCGAGGTGGTCGGAAAGCTCGCCGAGGTGGTCGGAGAGGTCGCCGAGGTGGTCGGAGAGCTCGCCGAGGTGGTCGGAAAGCTCGCCGAGGTGGTCGGAGAGGTCGCCGAGGTGGTCAGAGAGATTGCCGAGGTGGTCGAAGAGATCACTGAAGTCCCTGACGTTGGCGTGGTCACATCATCGGCATGACATCAGCATGGCGTCATCAGAGCTAAACTGCGGCTGACAGGTGGGTCCCGCTGACGTTAGCATGACGTCACCTCCTGACATGTGGGTCCAGAGTCTCTATGTCGCTGACATGTGGCCCCGGTAAATGGTCAACATTGACCAGTCAATGGTCAACCAGGCTGGGTCCAAACTGGGCCTAGATACGGACTTGGATTCGGGCCGGGCTTGGCCCGCCACGTGGCATGCTGTGGCGCAGCCATGTCGTCTTACTGGGCCACCAACGGGCTGTGGTCCACAGGCGCAGGTGAGGTGCGGTTCATGGTGAACCCGCCTGCGTTGGTCCATAGACCGCAGAGCCGGTCTATGAAGGACTTGGTCCACTTACTCCTTCCCAGGGTTCGGTTCACGTGCACCAAGTGCACGGACGTGTGGCCGGCGAGGGGGAAATCCCCTTCTCTTCCCTGACAGGGCTCCCGCCGGCGGTGAGGTCACCGGTGAGCCTCACCCATGGCGCTGGTGTTCAATTGAGGTGGGTAAAAGCATCGCCCCGCTTTGGCAAACATGATGGTGAGGTTGAAGTGACGAGTAGGGTTCCCCTTGGGGCTGCCACGGCGGCGGAGGTTCGGCTGTGGCGTGTCGACGGCGGCAGGGCGATGTGGTGGCTGGGAGCATGCTTGGCGGGGCGCGTGAGCTTCCCGTGGCTCCAGTGAATAGGGCGGGCGAGACAAGGAGGCGCCAGGTGCTCCCAGCGGTCCTGGCCACGGTGGAGTCGAAGCGGTTGCGGCGGCGCTTCGGCCACGGCGCGGTGTGGTCAATGGGGGTCCACCGGTGGCCTTCGTCTACCTTGATTGTGAGCGTGGTGTGTTCCACGGCGAGGAGGAGCCAGCCAAGGTGGTGGCGTCACCTCTACCACAGTGATGCAGCCGCGGTGGTTTCGCCACGGCCGTGTTCATGGCTGCGGATTGTGCGCTCGTGCGTGCTCGCGTGCGTGCTCATGTGCGTGCTCGTGTGCGTGCTGCAACGCGTTCTCGTGCCGATTCGGCTCAACATTACACATGGCATGTGGCGGTGCAGGGCGTGTGCGTGCGTGTAGGGCATCACGTGCATGGCTTGCGTTGGCGTGCTCGAGTCGGGACGGCTTGACGTCGCCGCGGTGTGCTTGGCGCGTGTGTGTGCGTCGGCGTCCATGGGGCTAGGAGGAGATCTCAGCAGCGAGAGGCTCACCGTGCGGTGCTTGGCGGTGCGGAGTGGCGGTGTGGTGATGACGGTGCGGCCATGTAGCGGTACGTGGTGCTGCGTCGGCTCGCGGAAGAAGACGGTGGCGCCTTCCTCTACTCCGGCGGCGACATCCTTCTCCGCGCCTCTCCTTCTCCTCTCGTCCCTCGGCTTAGTGTGCTAGTGCGAACCGCACGGCGGCAGCGAGGTGAATGGAGGGCTAGGGCTTGGGGTCCTCCTTTTATAGGCCGAGCTTCATGCTCATCCATGGCGGATGGTGGAATGGCTGGTGATGCGCCGAGCGCATCGGGCGGCTCTCGCATGCGGGGATGGTTGCGTGGGTGCGGCGCTAAGGTGGGGGATAGGGTCATGCGATGTGCGTGACCCCGGGCCCGCGCCTTCTCCGTGGTCGGCTCCCGGTCGTGTGGTGGAGGGAGCGTGGGGAAGACGACGACGCTGTAGCTGGGCGGCTGATAGAGGGGCCCGTTTGTCAGCTTGTCCTGATGCGGCGGTGTGCGGTGCGTGACGGCTGACGGGCGGGTCTGACTCGTTAGCGGCTTGTGCGCGCACAGGCGGTAGGGTGTTGCTGGGCCGGCTTCGTGGGCCGCGTGCACGAGTGGGAGGGCAGGCGGGCTCGGCCGGGCTGGCTGGCAAGGCCGAGCAGGCCTGGGTTGCTGCGGCTCCCTCCTTTTCCTTTTCTATTTCTGTTTGTTTCTCTTTTCTTTCTTTTGCTTCGATTCAAATTTAGTTAGAGTTTAAACTTGAGCTTCGAGTCATGTAGTGGGTCCCACAAGGTGTTTCAAATGGTGGTCAAAATACATCCCATATATTAGGGATTATTGGCTATTTTTGTTATACAAAAATAGTTGAAGTTTTTATATAGGGGTGTTTTATTCTTCCAACAAATAATTCATTATTTAGGGTTTATCATAAATATTAAGTAAGTTAGTTAAACATCACATAAGGCAAAAGAATCCAAATCACAAGTGGAATTAAGGATGCATGCATGATTTATTTATTTAGGAATTTAATTACACATGTGGCATAAAACCAAACTATGCTTATGATTTTAACCTAGTTGGGTCACATCTAATCCAAAACTAGGGTTTGGCTTCTACATGTGTCACTCAACATCACATAGGGTTTAAACAAAAATTTTGTAGTTGTGATTTTTGGTATGTGGATTTTTGGGTTGTTACACATACAACACAACGACGGCGTTGCTCCGCATACAACACAACGAGGCGTTCCTCTGCATATATCACATACAAACACATATCGACGTACGTAGGGGTCAGCGGTGATGGGCGTCCGGAGGCGGTGATGACGAGGGCGGCGTCGGTGGCGGCGCGAGCGTCGTGGCTGGCCGGGCCGGGGTGGAGTCATCAGGGCCAGCCTTGTGCTCGATGGCGTGTGGGGGCGTCGGGCGCTAAAGGCGGTGTGGCGTCGGGGCGGCGTCGGCGTCGAGGTAACATCGGGGCGAGTGTGTCGCGGCGGTGCGGGCGTCAAGCGCTGGGCCGGGTGGTCGGTCGGCGGCGTGTCGGCAGCGCAACGTCGGGCGGTGGCGCCGGTGTGCGTCTGGCGCTTCGCGAGTCTGCGGCGTCGGATGGATCGAGACGCGGCGGTGGGTCTATTAGGGCTTGGCTCGGCAGTGGGGAGGAGGAAGAAGAGGGGCCGGGGCGGGCGCAGAGGCTATATAAGGGAGAGGACCTTTAGTCCCAGGCGCCACCACCAGCCGGGACTAAAGGCCCTTTAGTCCCGGGCCCTGTTAACGCCCGGGACTAAAGGTCGCACCTTTAGTCCCGGCTGGTGGTGGCGCCCGGGACTAAAGGTAACCTTTAGTCCTGGCTAGTGGTGGCGCCCAGGACTAAAGGTTTTTGGCGGGCAGCCAAACTGCAGTTCGCTGCCCGCCAATTCATTAGGATTTTAATATATTTCTTTTTACACAAATGATAAAAAGGATAGTTAATTGCACAGAAAATTAAATAAAAGACATAAAAATATTTTTAAAAAATATAGATTCTATTTTGCTTTATTACACATAGGAAAATTATGTGACCTAAAGTTTTAATTTTTTTAACAAGTTTTAAAACACAATATAGTGTTTAAATTACTATTTCGATAATACAAAAATATAGTGTTTAATTAAATTCAGAAAAACTCTTGTGTTTCGACTGGAAATTTGTTTTCACATCATTTGAATGTGACATAATCCCACCATCAAACATAAATTTATTTTCACATCATTTCAACGTGACATAATCCCAACATCAAACATAAATTTGTTTTCACATCATTTCAACGTGACATAATTCAACATCAAACATAAATTCACAATTATTACATAATATCTCTAATACACACTATTGAACATCAATATATATATCAAGCGGGCACAGTAGTGAACTTCTTCTTGACGTATGTCCCTTGGTTATGATCGCGTCGTAACCATGGCGTGTCCTCATCATTTAGCTAGATGCTAGGGTCTTTGTTCACTGTGAAGGGTGAAATTCGGTCATCCTTTTCATAATCTTCTGACATGTCTGACTTGTCTTTGATTCCGATGATGTTTCTTTTTTCTGAAAGAACTATGTGGCGCTTTGGCTCATCATTGATTGGGTGGTTGTCGTTTTCCCCTCTCTTCGGTTTTGTAGACATGTCCTTGACATAGAACACCTGAGTCACATCCTTCGTAAGGACAAACGGTTCGCCTTTGTACCCAATATTGTTGAGGTCCACTGTTGTCATTCCATACTGGTTGTCGACTGCTACGCCGCCTCCAGTCGTCTTTACCCATGATACCTTAATGCTATCTAGGCATTCAAACAAGATGTCCTTCTCTTCTTTGCTAAGAGTGTAGCTGGCAGGACTTAAGTACTGGCGTCCATCATCTGTCTTCTCTGGATGTAGGTTGTCTCATTCTTTCAAACACTGCAGGTCCTGTCGTGCTTCAATTGTGTCCTTAGGCTTCCCATACATGCCCATGAAGCCTAGCAGATTCACACAAAGATTCTTCATCAGGTGCATCACGTCGATCGCGCTGCGGACCTCTAGGACTTGCCAATAGGGTAGCTCCCAAAATATGGACTTCTTCTTCCACATGGGTGCGTGACCGTTGGCGTCCTTCGAAATAGGTTGGCTGCTAGGTCCCTTTCCAAATATTACTTTCACATCATTGACCATATCGAGGATGTCCTCACCAGTTCGGTTGCGAGGCTTGGTCTGATGGTCTGCCTTACCTTTAAAATGCTTGCCTTTCTTTCTTATGGGGTGATTTGCAAGAAGAAATCATCGATGCCCAAGGTACATGACCTTGCGACACTTTTTCAAGAATATACCTTTCATGTCACCGAAACAGTGCATGCATGCATTATATCCCTTGTTTGATTGTCCTGAAAGATTACTTAGAGCTGGCCAATCATTGATTGTTATGAACAACAATGCTCGCAGGTCAAAGTGCTCCTGCTTGTGCTCATCCCACACGCGTACACCTGGCTTGTTCCACAAAAGTAGAAGTTCTTCAACTAGTGGCCTCAAGTACACATCGATGTCGTTGCCAGGTTGCTTTGGGCCTTGGATGAGCACCGGCATCATAATAAACTTACGCTTCATGCATAACCAGGGAGGAAGGTTGTAGATACATAGAGTAACAGGCCAAGTGTTGTGACTACTGCTCTGCTTCCCGAAAGAATTCATACCATCCGTACTTAAAGCAAACCTTAAGTTTCTTGTGTCACTTACAAACTCAGGGAATTCTCTATCGATTGCTCTCCACTGGGACCCATCAGTAGGGTGTCTCAACATATTGTCTACCTTACGGTCTTCTTTGTGCCATCACAACAACTTTGCATGGTCTCTGTTTCTAAAAAGACGTTTCAAGCATGGTATTATAGGAGCATACCACATAACCTTGGCAGGGATTTTCTTCTTGGGACGTTCGCCCTCAACATCACCAGGGTCATCTCGCCTAATCTTATACCGCGACGCGTGACATACAGGGCATGCATCCAACTTCTCATACTCCGTGCCACGATAGAGGATGCAGTCATTAGGACATGCATGTATCTTCTGGATTTCTAATCCTAAAGGGCAGACTACCTGTTTTGCTTCGTACGTAGAGCTGGGCAATTCGTTATCCTTCGGAAGCATCTTCTTTTGGATTTTTAGTAACTCCGCGAATCCCTTGTCAGATACACCATTCTTTGCCTTCCATTGCAGTAATTCCAATGTGATACCTAACTTTTTCTGCCCCGCATCACAAGTTGGGTATAGCAATTTCTTGTGATCCTCTAGCATGCGGTCGAACTTGATCTTCTCCTTTTCACTTTCGCATTCTCTTTGTGCGTCACGAATGGCCTGACCAAGATCGTCAGCGGGCTCCTCCTCTTCCCCTACCTCTTCTTCAGCGGGCTTCTCCTCTACCCCACCTCTTCTTCAGCGGGCTTCTTCTTTGTCCCCACCTCTTCTTTAGCTTCCCCCATTGCAGTATCATTGAAGGCACCATATTCAGCAAAAATGTCATCATCGCCCCATTGTTCTTCTTCACCTTCTTCCATTATAACTCTGGTTTCTCCGTGCTTCGTCCAACAAATATAGTTTGGCATGAAACCCGACTTGAACAAGTGTGAATGAAGAGTCCTTGAGTTAGCATATTCCATCGTATTCTTACATACGGCACATGGGCAGCATATGAAACCATCGCGTTTGTTTGCCTCGGCCGCACGTAGCAAAGAATGTACGTCGTCCATGAACTCTTGGGAGCGACGATCAGCATTGTACATCCAATGCCGACTCATCTGCATTACATGACATAAATATAGTATTAAAACCTAGAACATAATTAGTTAATTATACAACATGCATACCACCACAAAAGCTATAAATTTAAGAAATCCTCGCTACAATGTAGACAATCCCAACTACCACTAAAAACACTAAAGCTAAAATGCACTTCAGCAGCACAAGGATTTCGCGACCAATCCCAACTAAAACAGACAGATCCCCCGTTTGTTCAACATTTTTGGGCTTCTTCGGCTGGATCACTGCCTCATTAGCCGCCATATCTGCCTGTTGTGCAAGATATTTTTGTACGAGTTCAACATACTCTTTCTCCCAATAGAAGCCTGAACATCCAATGCCATCCCACTAAAATTAAAACAGAAAATTAGAACTTTAATCATAACCATCATGAAAATAGGTATAAACTAACCATATTCATTAAATACGATAAAATAACTCACATTGCGACCCGGACACTTGTAGAAAATGCGACCCTTGTTGGGACCCTCCTTCTTCACTCGGTACTCCATCATAATCTTCGTCTCATCACAACACTTGCCGCATACAATGAGTGGGAGGCCCGGCCTAAGTCGCTTTGGAAACCCATGAGAGGCCGAGGACCCGGAAGCAGTTGCCATCTACTCTCTATACTTATTTTTTAATACACTATAAAATTTTTATTTTATAAACAAATAAAATTATAAACAAATAAAATTAAAAAAACTCTAAAATTCTCTATATCTCTAAACAATGAAGTGTGCTATGCATGCTACAAATAAACGGTGAATACTAGTTTTTAATAGCTACTTTAACCTTCCTTCATGTAAATATGCAAGCTTGAAGTTTAAAGGTTTTCAGAGCGTTTAACACTACTCTGCTTGCCAAGAAAGTTGCTAGTGTTGTGTCGTTGGCATTTTTCATGGCTGTGGCCATGGTCATTGTGTTCTCGTCTTTTACTGCGGCAGGTAAGTAATTCACATAATATTTTCGCAAATTAACAGAAGAATAGGAGTGTACACACATAACAATCGATTATCGTTTATATTTATATATATACTATATTTGGGTACGGTGATTGACAGACTACTAAGACGATATCGGGACGTGTGAATAAATAACCATCTGTACTAGTTGACCTTGCTTACGTGATCATCTCGGCGAGCATTTTCTCCACCAGACGGCACCGTACTTGGCCACGGAAGAGCTCTGATTCTACGAGGAAGGGAACACGGTCTTCCACGACCGTTGCCGCTCTCCCTCATAGAATCAAAGCTCCTCCTTGACGTCCGTTACCGCTTGGCAGAGAACATGCTCGCCGAGATGAACACGGTCTGCAAGTTCAACTAGCTACTTTAACCTTCCTTCATGTAAATATGCAAGCTTGAAGTGATTTTGAGCTCAAATTGCTTACAAATTAAAAAAAACCACAATAAAGAACCATATATATATATAGTGAACAAAATGAGATAAGACAATGGTGAAACATGAGAGTATGAAGTTGGTAACCTTTAGAACCGAAGAATCGACGGAGGAATCAAAGAAATCGACGGAGGAATCGAAGAATGGATGGAGAAAGAGCAAGAACACTGCTTAAATTTGAACTGAAGCTCTCGAGCGGGCTCGGGGAGGAAGAAGACGGCCAGTAGGATTTATAGGGGGGACCTTTAGTCCAGGTTGGTGGATTCAACCGGGACTAAAGGTCACTTTCCAGTCCCAGGCCACGTCACTAGCCGGGACAAGAGCTTTACTCCCGGTTGGAGCCACGAACCGGGAGTAAAGGTCGACCTTTAGACCCGGTTGGTGGCTCCAACCGGGACTAAAGGTCCCCTGCCACAACGGCCTGGCGCAGGAGCCGTTGAGCATGGACCTTTAGTCCCGGTTGGAGCCACCAACCGGGACTAAAGGTCTCTCTAGTCTCGGGCGCAATATTTCTCGGGTCTATAGCCTGATTTAGCCCTTGGATCAAATGTTTGTTCTCTACTGGTGTATATAGTACTTATTATATATATGTAAAAGAAAAAAAAAACACACATTGCATCGCTAGCTCGATCATTATTTGGAGAGCACGCGGTAGCTAGGAGGTGTAGCATGCATGCACGCGCAAGCTAAGCTAAGCTAAGCTAATAAGCTAGCGTGTGGTATGTGCTGCACTTTTAGGCAGCGTTGGATCCTGCACCGCCTCTGCATAGCTAGCAGGCATATATGGCTGTGTTTAGTTGTACGAATTTGGATTTTGGGGCTACCGTAGCATGTTCGTTTTTATTTGGCAAATAGTGTTCAAACATGGACTAATTAGGCTCAAAACGTTCGTCTCGCAATTTTCCACCAAACTGTGCAATTAGTTTTTCTTTTCGTCTACAGTTAATGCTTCATGCATGGGCCATAAATATTCGATGTGACAGGTACTGTAGCAAATTTTTGAAAGTTAGGGTGAAACTAAACAAGGGCTATGTTAAGCGCTTGCATTGTGTCGGTGATATATTAGTGGGTCCTACTGGCCGGCCTGTGCATGCATGCAATCATTTACCACACTGACACATATCCACTGTTTGGCACACAAGATACACGCACATACGCGTACTGGCCTGGTCAGACCTAGTAGAAGTATAAACCTCTGGCCAGGCCGGCCCATACGTGCATGCCCTTAGCTAGCTTTTGTTCTTATATATACGCCGGTGCGAACTCCACATGGAAGTTTCCTAAACTCATAAAGTATATCGCGAATGTATATAGGATCTTGGTCTTCCATCGTCTGGATGTTTGTTTGCCGGCCAATGTACAAAACCCTATCAAATGCATGCAAGCAGTTTGAATGCCTTGAAACTAGAGGATCGACCGGACGTTCGCCGCCGACGCCCCGCTGCTGGCAGTACTACGGTCGTCGTCTCCGGCCGATCCAATCCATCTTGAAATAGACTCGCGACCTCTCTTAATTCATATCTCTTAGCGAGCTAGCTAGCTAGCTAGCTGAATAGCTGATGTGGCATCATCGTTAAGAAATGGCTAAGGCGGCAGCACCGTACACTAATGAGTTTGGAGATAGAATTAATCTGCATATATATACCACACATGCATGATGTTCTGCCGGATGGATCCGAGTGGAAGAGGGGTGGGAAGGATATATATATCTAGTATATATCTCCAATCCATACGCAACTTGTCGATCTATTTGGCATTTTAGATATTTCACGCAGAGACTAGACTTTGGTACGTTATGGACGCATTCGGTCTTTGTTGCATCAAAAGGAAATTATTAGGCATCTTAGCAACAACACGGGTGAGGGGGTGAGGGATGAGGAGGAACAATACTAAATTGAGAGAATATGGGCTCCATCTGAACCACTACCCTTGATGATCTGCTGGAAAGCTACCTAATGCTGCATTGCGTCATGCATGCCATCGTCCTAGCTTAATTCATTCTCCAGCGTATTGATTCCAAGCATGGCCGCTGATTCTCTCTCTCTTTCTTTCTATCTCCAACTCATCAACAGTAGTTTGCTGCAGTTCGATATTATATAGTATAGCAACTTCATTCATTATTTGCAATCTTATATTATCCAACATTTTTTAAAGCCAAGTTGAGCGAGATCGAAACAAGCCGTGTGTGTACTCTAGAATATATAATCAAGTGAAGCTAATTGTGGCGACTACTTCCAAATGGACAATTTAATACTTTCAAATGATGTCAATCTTGTGGGTACAGGTGTACACATTATGTAAAGCTATCTAAACGTGTAGCCGTATTCCTAGTTACGGATCAATATTCCTGTGTTCCTTCTTCACGACTAGAGTCATAGTCTATGTGCTTTAATTTTCTCCCCATGGTTGGTTCAGGTCCAGTTTAAGCCCGTTGAGGTAGGAAAGGAGGGAGTTGTCCTCACCGTCTAGAGAGCACTGTAGTGTGTGAGAAGGCTAGGATGGCATGTTGGCTAAGATGATGGTTTGGGGATGAAGCCTTTGAGAGGCTAAGGTTGTGTTGAGAGGAGGCAATGAGCTAGGCCGAGGTCTCGGAGAAGACTCAAACCTCGTTGTGAGGCCATTGCCTCGCGAAGGGGATTATTATGTTACCTTTGCTCGTTTGCTTGTGCTAAATTGTAAACCACAACCAAATGTTCTTGGATCACCATACCCCTTTTATTTATTTTCTAGTATACGCTCTTGGGGCTTATCATAGCCCGCATGTTCTGGTGGCGTTTAGTTAGGAGGGGTAAGCCTGACTTTGACACTTTGAAGGCTCGGAGGATAGGGAGGACTACGCTCGCACTCAAGGATGATGGATGTGGAGGGAATCTTCACCAAGCAAGCTTTGCGCAATGTCTAGTTGATGATGTCTTTTGTTCTAATCCATGTGAACATGTACTCATAGTGCTCGAACAAATGTACTCCCTCGATCCAAAAATATATATAATTCTAGGTTTAGGACAGGTCAAACATTCTTAAGTTTGACCAAGTTTATATAAAATAATATTAATATTATATTTTCAAATATGTTAACTATAAAAATATATTTCATAATTAATACAATGATACTTTTTTTGCATTATAAATATTAGTATTCTTTTGTATAAATGTGGTCAATCTTGAATTTATTTGACTTCTTAGGAAGTGCGAATAGCATTCTTTTTAGGATGGAAGGTGTAATTTTGATGTTATGTATTATATTTTGATGTAAATGCTTTGTATGTAGCTAAAATCATTTGAATGTAACATTGCGCATGATAGCCGAGATATCTTAGGATTATCACAAATATGCAAAGGCTTGGTATTTCTGCTAACAATTTCCTGGTCCGTTGTTTTAACTTCCAAATGAACGACTTATTAATTAATTTCAATTTCAATATATGCGACACCTAGTTTTCTACTCAGCGTTATATTGAATATATAATATCGACCAAAGTTCAAGTTCAAACACGTTTGTGTTGAATGCCGGCCTCAAGGCATGCACATGCCGTTTTAGCACCTCTAGCAGGGATGGGGATTAATGGATTATGTTCTTGCCAGTTGGTAGGGTTTTGATTTGACTTAAGTCCCCAAATTTTCATATTGTGTCTCCTAAATTTGGTCAGGTTTGAAGGCTGCGGGCCTTTAGCTAGCTATAGGTTTGGCAGAAGGAGCACGTACTACTGGTCGTACTAATAATAATTCTCTGCTTTGTTCAAAAAGAAAAGAAAACTAAAAAAGAAAAGAAAAGAAAAGATGAGTTTCATTATTGAGGAACAACGTTCTCATTATCTATTTTTTTTTTGAGGAACAACGTCCAATATATATATGTGCGCATGATGCTTCTAGAAGCCAAATACTCCTATATAGGTGTAATCGTACTCGATCATATCATCGTTAGTGTGCTCCGATCCCAAGTATATATTTTTGCCGTCGCCTAGTTCAAATTTTGTCGAGCTACTAATTTTTAAGAGTAACCGCGAGGAAGTGAAAGACAAGCTTTACCAAAGCATGTGAAGAATCCCATAATTACTGGGGCACGTACTGGCATGCATGCATTTGGCTGGTGTGTATATGTTTTACTTTTACCCTAGGTAGGTAGCTAGATATATATCTAGTACGTGTGGCCGGAATTAAAAATAAAGTGAACATATTATAACTAAACAAGCTAAGGTAATACTATATGCCTAAAAGTTGTGGTAATAGCGTACTATTAGTATTTTATGGGTGAGTGAGAGATAAGTTACAGCTGCTGGTCATGAGGCCGGCCGGGCAGGCTGGGCATGCACACCAAACGAACTAAGCTTTCGGAAAGGCAGCAGCACTAGCAAATAGATTATGGTTAACGGCGGCCGGCGCCGTCGTGTTTCCTTTCCATTGAAGACATGTATGGATCCTTCGATCGGCCATGCATTACGCCTAATTCAAAAGCAGAAAGCCTACCAGCATTGCAAAAATTAAATGGTGCTGCTCTAGCTATAGAAAATTCGGCTACATTACTTTAATTTGTGCCAAAAAAAAATAGAGGACGCTTGTTTCTAAGCATTGGAACTCTCCCACTTTTCAGGGGACGACCTTTCCAAATCTACAAAAGAAGAGAGTACGATCGACGGTGTGTGTTTAAAATTTGCATGCGCTCATCAGTTTCACTTGATCTGCAATAGAGAATTTACTGATACGCGGCGCCACTAGCTAGGAATTCACTTTGTCAAAAAGTTTCTCATGCATTAAATCGGTTTCTTATATTAATTAGTATATCATATACTATATGATGTGACTAGCTATACTAGCTAGTGATGATGCGTTCGTTCTGGTTGCATTGGCTCAGCGATCAGTCATCACGCCCCTCGATCTATAGCCACTGGTACGGCATCTAGGTGAGCAACCGCAATGTTTGCTATAAGGTAGTCTACACGATTAAAATATTTACTATCAGGTAGCTGGAATACTGTGAGATTAGTTCATAGGGTAGTCCATAGCAAAAGGTACCCATAAGCTTATAGACTACCCATAAGAAATAAAAAATATTACTTTTTCTCACTCCTCTCTCTCTCTTTCTTGATTTTGCACAGGATTGTAAAGAGAGAATTTTTTATCTCATAAATAGAGAATTTTTTTATCTCATATGGGACCCATTTTATGGACTACTTGTTGGCTGAAACATCGTAGAGACAACAATAGCTATAGTCCATTGACACAAAAGCTATTCATATGGACTACTTAGCCTGTATACATTGTGGTTGCTCTGATGGTAAAATAGAGTAGAGGCCGGCACAGGTAGCAACAAAGGACTAGGGATCGATCAGTAGCCACTGGTCGCAACAAGGACCAAGGAGCAACAGTAGAGGCACGACCGTCAAGGACGGGTGGTGGTGGTTGCTCTTGCTTCTCGCTACCAATCAATCACGACATCGGCTCCGGTAAAAGTTCATGCATGGGGCTACATCACATGACCATGCTGTAAAATAACTAACAAAGGAGATGAAGTCTGTTTAATTTGGGTGCAAAACATTTTTAGACTATTAGATTAGATAGATATTATGTATGGTTTTAAAAAACCAAGGTCATGATATATACCATGGTTTTCTAAAACTACATCTTGCAAACAAGCACTAAATAGTCATGGTAATAAGGAGAAATTACCATATATAGACCTTGCTAAGGGATAACCGAAGTTATATCTATTTTTTTTAAAAACACTGTGGTACGTATATGATGCAATCCCAGAACATGAATAATGGAGATTTTGGTTATAAAAATTCTTCCAGCAGCTTTTTCAATTACATCTCTCCAAGTATTGTTGTTATTCTTTATTCTTGGTTTCTCGCTATCCAAAGATAGAGGGCAAACTGACTCTCCAAAGTATGCACAAGATAGAGAAAAAAATATTGAAAGGTGAAAAGATATATATTGAGAGTGATTTTCTTTTATTGAAATGGCTTTCCAAAAGAGTTTTAGAGCTAGAGTGAGTTTAAGGAAGACTATTGGAGATGCGCTGGGAGCTACCAGCTTAGGGCGGAACTTTCACGAACAGCGAGTACACATACACACCAAGATGATTAGATGAACAGGTGTGTAAACGAGCAAGCTATAGCTAGATGCATGCTGATGAAGGTACGTAGGTTGTGGCGGTGCACCGATCCATGGGATCGATATATCATATCCCTCCTTTCCGCCGCGCGCGGGGGCAGTACACATGATGACAGGCATGTTTGGTAAGTAACATTCATGCTGCACATGATAGCAGCAGCTAGCTACTCGATCGATCAAAGTAACACATGAAACAGTCAACCCCTTGGAAGAGAACCCATGGACGCACCCGAAACGCAACAGATTTTTGACCTGCGCCGGCCGCCGGAATCATTGCACTCACGAACCGTCACGCGTCACGGCAACAGTGCCCAAACTGCCTCTCGATCCTCCATCGATGCCGATGCCGATGCCGATGCCAGCGTGGAATACCGTACTGCATACCCTACCTACGGAGCACATCCACACCAGGTAGTAGTCGTCATGCTGCCTTCTCAACAATGATCAGTGGCGGAGCAAGAGGGGCTGGAACGAAATTTTTTACTAGTACTATAACTTCATAATTTTTACATTTATACTAAGAGAGACATTATACAAAATTCTTGTTGTACATACCTATTAATATCTTCTACATAATAGAATCATACAAAACACAACTAAATAATAAAATCGACACAATGAGCATCTCAAAAAGACTGAGTCGGTACTCAAGATTTACAAAGCCACCCCATATGTCATGCCGATGGACATGTCGCTTACTACTGAAATAATAGCGCCTCACATCCTAGGATACATATAAGAAAACGCGAGCACTCATTAAGTCAATGAATTAACCGGACGGTCACCATGAGAAACGTAATGAGCGAGTTTGAGTTGGCGCTCACTTTTTACATATCGGCTCTTTTTCTATCGCCCCCCCTCCTAAGTATAATTCCTGGCTTCGCCCCTGCTCGCTCAACATAGGAGATGAGATCGATACATTATTCAGTGGTGGTGATCTTATCATGCAATGCATTGCTGCAATGGCGATCGAAGAATTTGCTTGCGTTGGCAAGTGCTACACGCCAAGAGGCGAGGCTGTCAACAGTGCATTCAATTTATAATCGAGATGCATGACCGTGATGGACCTGCTGGCTGGCTGCGAGATGAGATGATTGAAGTGAAGGTCCATCGATCCATCATCCGCGACTGGTCGTTTTCGGATCATTGCATATTGCATTGGGGGGCAATTGGAATTATCATCTGTTTACGACAATGATCGCTCGGTCGACTTGGTTTGTTTATTATTTGCTTGGACTTTTTTTTTTGTGTAGCTCGCTCAATTATTAGTATATTCGAAAACTGCTTCATGCATGCAATTCTTGTAAAAAAACTCAACCCGGCCGGACGAATCTACTCTAGCTAGCTAGTGGGGATCGATTAAATTTAGCGTCCATCTATCGGTTAGGAAACTGCTGTCAAGTTGTTGAGTCGATCTCACTGTATTAGATCAACAAATTAAAATTTAACTCCGATCCATTTGGAATTTCAAAATTAGCTATAGTGTTAGGGCAACCCACCACCTACTGGCTACTACTTGTGGCATATGCAAGCATGCCTTCCACTACTACTTGTAGACAGAGTGAGGACCTTCCTGAATCTCGATCGCCCAACCACCCTACCAGTACCAGTGAAATGAGAGAGAGAAACAATTCATTAGGGTTTGCTTTGGCTTGCATTTGGATAATTAAATAAATAGCCGCGTCAGAGCCTATCAATTAGATTTAATCTGTGCTTTTGGGTTCGCGAGGGCGAGGGACGGAGGCAGTTGCCATCTTGATGATGTGAAACAAAAAAAGATATTGATCGTCTCAAACTTTCAGTTGTTGTTCATCTCAGCATGGGTGCTATGATGGGATACCGAATTAGTCACATTCAGACAGTTGCTATATATGGGATACACTTGTGTTTCCTATACAAAACATTTGGTTATGCAGCATAACCAACTAGCTAGTAGAGGCTAGGTATGGAATTAAACATTATATATTTCATCGATCGATCGGTTTCAGAAAACTAGAACCTTGCCTGTTCCAGTTTGAGTTTGTCGGACGGTTCTCAGCTACCAGTTGCGTACGTGTGGCTTCAAGGAGCAGCTTTCAACTGCACACAGCCGGCCGCGACCATGCGTACAAATGGCAAACCAGCGACATTCCTCTCTCTCTCTCTCATCATATATATACATACATATTATCAGTATTATCCACCAACACACATTCACGCTTGGTATATAAATATATATATATTTTTTTTGTTTACTGTGTGGCTGCTTGTACTCGCTTATGTGTGATCCATCCATATATACCATGTCCTTGTCGAATTTTTTTTATATTTTTAACATATTTTTAAACCAATTTTAAAACTGACATTGTTTTTTTTCCTTCAAATCTAACATTTTTTGCCGCGCCTATTCGCACGGCGCGGCGAATTAAAGCTGCCGCGCCATGCATGGGGTGCGGCGAGGGTGCCAACGTGGCAGCGACCAGGGCCGCTGACCGGTGACGTGGCCAGCTCTGCCGCGCCACCGATCAGGGCGCGGCAGTGACGTGCCACCCGTCAGGACGTGGCAGAGCCAAATATAGGCCCGCGGCCGAATCCCTTTTCTCCCTCTCTGTTTCACTCCGCAAAGGTGACCCGTGCAAGATTTTTGAAAAGAAGTTACATGAGCACAGAACGCGAGCTGGTCGCGCCGTTCAATCTCCGATTCTGTTGTTTGATGAGGGGGACGAGGATGAGGACGGCACTGCCTGGTTGAGCGATCTCATCGCTCTTGCTGAGGCGGGCTTGCAGGCGGAGGAGGCTGAGGATGACACTAGCAGACTGAGCGAGCTCATCGCTCTAGCAGAGGCGAGCTTGCAGGCGGAGGAGGATGACGATGCGTTTTTCACTCAGGCCGCAGAGGCCGCAGATGAAACGGAGGCCGCTTACTACAGACGACAGATAGATCAAGGCAATGCAGGTGAGCCTAGCCACATGAGCCAGACGGAGGAGGACACGTTCTTGACTCAGGCCGCAGAGGCCACAGGTGAAGCGGAGACGGCTTACTACAGGCGACACGCAGATTAGGGCAATGCTGGTGAGCCTAGCCACAGCAACGAGGTTGTGTTAGAGGACTAGTACTCGGATGACGAGTTACTTACTCAGTATGTTTTAGACTGAGAATTGGTATAGGTATGCTAGTTCAATGTTTTAGATTTGGTATTTGTATCGTAGTAGAACTTTCTCGGTGCTGTATTGTGTTTTATTTGAACTATTTATGTATTGTACCCATGTAACAAACACTATTTTATTTTTGTAACGGACATTGTGTTATCTCATTAAACTTTTGCCACGAAAAATGGTATTGCAATGCTGCTGCTGATGCGCTCAGAAGGGAGTCAGGCCAGCGCCCAACATGGCGCGACGGTCAAAGCGTCAACAAAAGGAACAAGGCACTTCTGTTATGTCGTCGTGTCGATTTAATGAATAGGTCAACAAGAAGGATAAGTGCACGAGACAATCAATACACAAGTTCAACAATACTAACTTGTACGCGTCCCAAGTTCATCGCAAGTTCGACAATACAACAGTTCGACATAAGTTCAGCAAGTCATAACTACGACACAAGTTCATCAATACATAAGTTCGATATTACTCGACATACTACATGTTCCATCAGTATATGGGTGTCCGAGTATAAGTGCACCCTAAAGAACTCCTACGACCCAAGAGTATATGGTGACCGCGGACGTCGATGCCTCTTCGAATGTGAAGGCAGCACGTTAGGGGTGAACCCAACGTCGGTACGGTCTCGCTGGCGGTACACCCAGTGGTACTGCTGAGTGTAACTAGGACCCTGCAATTATAATATAGGCATCGTTACTTACAATATTTAAGCAATTGTGACGTATATGGCGAAGGGTTGTTTCAAGTACCTGTGCGTTGAACTGTGTAGAAAATGGTGCATCATCAAGCTGAGATATCCCAATCTCATCGTAGTCCTCCTCCTCGTCCTCATCCTTGTCCTCCTCATCCTCATCCTCCTCAATGCCGTGCTCCATAGGACCCTTACCGCGATTGCCGGGAGTACGAACATAAGAGGTCCCACCAGCCATTGTGTCGGAGGAACCTGCTTGTGTCGGCATAGTGCTCGAGCGTAAGGAACTAGATAGGTCCGGGTCATAGGGCATCTCCCACGGAGTATCCACACAGCTGAGCTTCTGTGCCAGCTTCTTGCAGCTCCTCCTCACTTTCTGCAAAAAAAAGAAAACACGGATGAATGAGTCATGGAAACCATTTAACCACTGTCATGTCTCTGAGAATATAATGTACATCGACGAAGACGTGTAGAATGCCGTGTGGCTCCCCTCTGATCTCGTGAAGTCACACGGCTGCTTCGTTGGACAGACTTGTCAACTGTGATGCCTGCATACACAAGCGAGCTAAGTTCATATCACTACAATTCATAGGAACGCCGACGTGCAATTGTATTGAAATTCAAATTTCTTACCACGTATCTCTGTAGCGGGGCTCTCTGAAGCTATGTCTCCATCCTTGTCGCCTCGTCGTATGCATCAGTGATGTCATCCTCATCTTCGTCCTCATCAATTGACTTGTTAGTGTAGGGGGGCTGCATATGTGTGCGGGTACTCCTATGCAACCATTGGAGGTAGCGGTCGAAATTGCGTTGGTCGAGCAGCGGTATCTCAGCGATCAGGACCCTTTGCCGACTGTCCCATTCGTGGATGAACAGGGCGTGCGTCACAGCCCAATTCTTCTCCTTGTACCTGTTCCTTCGATCGTACCTACAAGTTTAACGTAAGTTAGTGGTTGTATGTATGCACATGACTGCTAAATTATTATGTTTTAGTTGTCGCACCCATGCAACTTTTTGTTGGTTGTGTACAACGGTGGTGGGCATGGCTGCAATCTTCCAAACTGCCTATACACCCTTATAGGGTAGTGCATCTCGACCACGTGGAAGAAAATTAGTGGCCTGTTAAAAAGCCACTCATCCGACTCTTTCTCAGTGCGAGGACTCAGGTACCCCTCTAGCTCGAATCTGGACCAGGAACACTAATTCACCTAAAAGTTAGGTAACTACAGTTAGGTTTTTAAAATAATAAAAAAGCAACAACACCGACTAGCAGTATCAAAGTGGTCGTTACCTGGTGCTATGTTAGGACGTCTAGCTTGTCCGAGTATTGCCTGTACCGATGCTTCGGGTTCCCTCTAACTACCTCCGCTTCTTGCCAGACGTACAGAGCAGTCAGTCCTATGTCCACGTGATTCCATGTCTGTATTGAATAGGATAGTCAGTCATAAGTGCAGCATCAAGTTTGAGAAAAATAAAAAATCAATGCACTTACAGGTAAACCGTGAACAACGGGCCTCTCGACTGGCCATCGCTCCCAACACCAAACCTATAGTCGATGGGAACAACCTCCTAGGTTAGCACCTCATGTACTACGTCGGCAGGCAACGCAGAGCTGACGATAGATCCATGCTAGGACCACGCTGCCCCAGCTCTACGCTCCAATATTCTCCCATGGCTGGCTCAGTATGTTGAGGAAGGCCCAACTGATGGTATTACCCGATGCGTTAGGGAACAGGAAGGCGCCTAAGAAGTGCCACAGCCACACCCTAGCATACCTCTCGATCTCCTGCTTTGGAGCATCTGGGTACAGTGGCGCCCTGAAGTTTTCTGTTATCCAGACCGAACTGACACCGGATGTTATCTTGAAATTTTTGAAGGATAATTACATGAGAGCTAAGGGAACAAAAATAAACATTAAATTAGGCAAAGACAATACGCATCATAAAAGTCATGTACTAAACCCTCCATTTAAATAGCAAAATAATTTGCAGAATATATAGATCAACGACAGACTTAGACCATAACATATATTTGTGATATAAGAGACCAACCAAAGACTTGCATGTGCCGGTGTCAAAATGGTAAATGTTTAGAACATGGAAATTCTTACTTTGCTCTCTTAGCATCCTCGTCCTTGGGTGGTCTTTTGCCACAGAACTGCTCCACCAAGTCCATCTAGTGATCGTTATCAAGGATCCCAGTCACTGGAAGACCCCCAACCGTAGACACAGAATCATCTTCACGTCCTGCATCATGATAGTCATCTCGCTACAAGGAAGGTGGAAGGTGTGGGTCTCTGGCCTCCACCTGTGGGTTTTTAATTCAATACAAGAAGTTTTTTTTAATTTAAACAATGAGACAAATTAATGCTTTGTACTGTCGCAAATGTGTATCAAATCATACCTATCGACAATAGCAGTGAGAAGTGCAGGGTCGAGGATCGATAGCCCAGTGTTGAAGACGCAGACGATCTCAAGGAAGCCGGCACGCTGTATGTACGGCCGGTATCGCTCGTCCTAGTGGTGCGGCTGGTGCGTGCTTAGTCTAAGAGGTACCAAGTCCTCCTAAAGCTCCGATAGGCACTTGGCTTGGTGGTTCTTGTCGTAGTGCACCTCAAGAATGGGGTACTGTGGATGATGATCCCCCATCCTGGTTTAAATTTTAAATGTATATGTTAGAACAAACATTAAGAGTACTATAATTTGATGGAACATTAGTGCATAAAAACAAAGTAAATGTAAAAGGAATAAACTATTATGCAAAAATACAGAATAAACATATATCATAATAAACATAGCTCCAAAGTTCCAATGTACTAACATAGTACTTTTAAATAGCATAGCAAATAATTAACATTAATATAATAAAATGTATGCTATATGCACCTGCTGTCCTTGCCTTCTATGCCTGCTAGCCTTGTGACCAGGTTCATTGCAAATAGAGCAAAGATTCCTGCCACGGGTCTCGCTGAAGTCTCCCCCTCCGTACATGTCTTCGCCGTACCCTCTCATAGCGTCCATGTCCCCCTTAAGTCGTTTCTTCTTCCTCCTACCCTTGCCTACCTTCATTAGATCTGGATGCGACACGTAGTCATAACCATGATAAGGTGGCCACTGTGTCGGGTCAAGGTATGGCTCGAAGCTGCTCTCCCAAATACTAACGGTGTTCGAATGGAGATACAAGGGTGACGTATATGGCAGATCCTTATAGTTATACCCACGAACCCTACAGGCCGTGATCATATGAGAGCAAGGGGCATGCATGATCTGAAGGACGTTGCAACTGCACTCTACTTTTTCAAGATCAACTCAGTAGTTTCATCCACCATAACGTTCGCCGTCCAAGCTTGTGCCACCCTTGCCCCGTACACTAAAGATATGGCGGCGGGTCCCATACGGCTCGACAGTGTGCTGCTTGGCCAATTCCTCGGCCTCCTTCAAATGTTCTGCTCCAGCCTTTCCAAAATGCCCCTGCTCAGCTATATTCCTCCGCGCAAGTTCCCACCTCTTGACAAAATATTCGTTGCACTTATGAAAGGAGAACTCAACAATTCCAGACACAGGCAACGATCGAACTCTGGTGAATATACGGTTGAAAGACTCCGAGGAGTTAGTGGTCATGATGCTATACCTGAAACCCCCCTCGTCATATGCTAATGCCCACTAAGCCTTATATTCCATCTGCGCCTCTAACCAGGCCTTTCCTGCTTCATTTAGCATCTTTTCTAGTTCTCTCTTTGTCTCCTTGAACTGGTGCTCTGTACGTACATAACATAGAGCCTTTACCTTGTCACATACCTCCTTCTTCCTTTGACGCCGCTAGAAATTTAATGGCAAAGTGTCTCATGCACCATCTATGCACTAGAGGCGGGAACCCATCTATATGCTCAGCTGCAGCATTAAGAAGCCCTGGGTGACGGTTCGAGATCAAACATATAGTGCGAGATGGGCCAAGCACTTATACACGTAGAAGCCGCATGAACTATGACCACGATTCATTGTTCTCTCCCTCTGCCAAAGCAAAAACCATGGGTGCTATCTGGTCCTCAGGATCAACAGCAGTAGCCATCATCAAGGTGCCCCTATACTTTCCTATCAGGAAAGTGCCATCAACAAGTACGACTAGTTGACAAAACTATAATGCATGTTCCATTTGCGCGAACGACCAAAACACACGATAGAGGACATGCCTCAACGGGTCCCGAAAATACATCCCTCCGGTGTCCACAAACCATTTCAAGCCAGGGTTATAGTAATGCATTGCACATAAGATGCGGGGCACCCTGTTGTATGCTTCCTCCCAACTACCCCAACAAATCGCTAGGGCAATTTGCTTAGCATGCCAAGCCTTTCCGTACTTCATATCATACTTAACGAATCTAGATATGGACTGTTGTAAAGAAGACATCGAAATATCGTTATTGTCATCAACGAGACCCAATATACGACGGGAAAAGTAACATGCAGTGAGCTGCTGATGATTTTCCTTCCCCCTATTTGTTAGGCAAGTGTGGGGTTCGATAACTTTACTTATCCTCCACTTGCCATCACTTTGTCTCTTTCGTGCATTTAACCTCCACATACAACCGTTTTTGCATATCACGTGGTATCTCAACTTCTGGTCCGAATGAGTGACGTTGTACGGCCTATGGTGATACACACAGCATAGTCCTGAAGGAAGAGCTTCATCTCTGACATTGTATTGAATATCATCCCCTTCCTAAGGATTTCTTTCTCAGGGTCATACAATGATTTTCTACACATCTGGAGACCCATGTCACAAACTGCCATATCCATCATGCTGATATTCCTATAGTTCGGAACGCCCCTGAAAGGTACATTCATCGACCTTAGTTGCTCAAGCTCAGTCGCTGTGTAAGGTGGTGGTGGAACATACTGCTGCGCTTCGCTAATTCTGCCCCATGAATCATAGGGGATATCATCTGCTGGCAAATCTGTGACTAGTCTATCCTGAGCCTAGATAGCATGTAAAACCTCAGTTGGTACTGGTAATGGCATACCATGAACAGGTACTGGCATGGTATCAACCGGTGTGGGCATAGCATGTCTATCTCCCTTGTCATCATCTGAATCGTCCGAATCACTGCTAACTACATCACCGATCCTGTCCTTCTCCTCCTGCTCCATCTCTTCCAGTTCGAACTCGTTCACATCGAAGTCATTGCTTATACAACCTACTTGACTTGAATGAAACTGCTCCTGCATCAACTGACCGTCCAAATCCATGTTACCCTGAGTTGCTTCCCCTTCGACCCCTAATTCTTGCTCATTGCCTCCAACACCGTCAATGGACAGCCCGTCCAAGACACCATACATCCTGTACCCATTCTCCACCACCACCTCAGCCAAGGGCACATTGGAACCTTAGAGCACCCTAGTGTAGCGGGACCAGTGAGCAGGGTCGTGCAAGGGCATCAGGACATAGTGTGCCCTAGTCTTCCTAGTATCAAACCTCCCCTTCAGTGTGAAATCACCACCAAACTTTGCATTCAAACGGACACAAAGGTCGTTGAAGCTAGGAGGTTCATCAAACCATTCTAATTTTTCTTCCATATCCTCAAACATACCATCTTCTCTCCTAACACTTCCTCCGTAAAAAACTCTAACACAACAATCCATCTACAAAAGCATTTCAAGAAACTTCATCAAGTCGTCGAAATTGTCTTATGTACTGTCCATAGTAATATTAATACCTATTCTAACTATAACTATACTAACTAATCTAATATTAACATCTATACAAGACTAACTACAACAACTAATTATACTAAATACAATAACTAACTAGACTCACTAACTGTACTAACTAAACTAACTAACTTTACTAACTATACTAACTTACTATACTGCCTATACTAACTAAACTAACTAACTTTACTAACTATACTAACTATACTAACTTTACTTATTATACTAACTTACTACACTAACAATGTCGATTCAATCAACAAATAAACTAGGGGAGTATCTCGCGGCAGCAGCGTGCTCTCGTCCTCGTGGCGACAGCGGCGCTCGTCCTTGTGGCAGCAGCGTGCGCTCGTCCTCGCGGCTGCGGCGCACTAGACCGGCCCGTGAGGCGCGGGCGCTGGCCTCGGCGATGGCGGTGGGTGGACACAGGATAGAGAGAGGGGCGTGCGACAGTTGAGAGCGGTGTACAGTGGCGGCGGCAGTGGTGGGCGCGACAATGAGGGCGGTGGTAGGCGTCTGTGGTGCAGCGGACGGCCGCCGTGCGTGGCCGGAGGGCGTCGCGGGCGGCCAGCGGGCGTGGTGCGCTGGCGTGCGTGGGCGGGAGGCGTGCGGGCGTGGCCGGCGCGGCGGGCGCGTGCAGGCGTGGCGGGCGGCCGGCGTGCGTGGGCGGCGGGCAGGGCGGTGGCGTGGCGCGGCAGTGGCTGTGCTTCTAATGGGTCGCGTGAGAGAGAGGCCCGACCTGTACAAGGGCCTGCCGCGCCGTGATGCGTGGCGCGGCAGGCCCGACGTGCCCTGATTGGTGGCGCGACAAAGCTGGCCATGTCACCGGTCAGTGGCTCTGGTTGCTGCCACGTTGGCAGCCTCGCCGCGCCCCGTGCATGGCGCGGCAGCTTTAATTCGCCGCGCCGTGCGAATAGGCGTGGCAAAAAATGTTAGATTTGAAAAAAAATTAAACAGTGTCAGTTTTAAAAATAATTTAAAAAATGTGTTAAAAAAAATCTCGTTGTCAAGCCCACCGAAACAAGCTAACGCCGGTGGACGGTGGTTAAGGAGGAAGTTATGTTGCTTGCAGCTTAGAAAACGATAGATGTATATATATCCCAAATTATTTCAATTTGGTCAAATACAAATAATTTTATTTCCAAAGAGAAACGTATATTCCTGAGCAAGATATATATAGCATGACAATCTCTTTCTCGCTAGCTCTTTAGGGCCTGTTTGGTACAGCACAGCTTCGTCACCAGTGAATCATTTTTTGATGGCTTTGGCTCCAAAAGCAGATTTGCTAGTACAACTGAATCTATTTTCACAGTTGGTAAAACAACTTCTCAGGGAGGATAGCAGATAGAAAACTAAGAGAAGCTAGTATTTTCTAGCTTCACCTAGAGAACCCTGCATGTGAGAGGAGTTGGAAAAAAAACTTTTGTGAAGTTTTTTCATCCGAACCCTTTTGGTAAGAGAAGATGAAAACAACTTTACGAAGCTGGCAGAGAATCTTTACCAAACACACCCTTAATTTCTGGCTGGCCGGGATACTATTTGAGTGTACAGTGACATGATTGAGTGTACAAATGGTTACAGTACATTACAGTACAGGGTCTCAGTCTCAGAGGCCATGATTGAAGAGTTGAAACATGCATGAGAGGCTCGCGATCTCTCTGCAATGATGATTCTCTAACAACAATATATAGATACTTCAGGAGTCATGCACGAAGCTTTTCAGCGAACAGAGATACTCTACTCATCTGAAAATGCTGTTGCTGGGTGCCACGAAGCCACCAACCAAAGCGGTGTGTATGCAGACTCTGATGTGATAGTTTATAAACTTGTGTCATCATATCATGGCATGTGCTTTACTTGAGTAGTATTTGCATTGTCAACTTTATTTGACGTCTAATCATCAATAATGCTCATCGGTATAAAGTTTGCCTCCAAAACATATGCATATTTTGAACTTGACCCAAATTAAAGGCTCAACTTCAATCTGTTGAAACTCCTAGCTGTATTCACCATGATCGATTATATATAGACAAATAATATGTAGTAGATCATGACCATCACACCTTTGGTGTGTTATTAGTTTAAAAACATAATCAACTAAGCTCACCTGAACCCCTTAAGTGAAATCACTGTACAACCTGAGCGTAGTTCAGTCGGTTAGGTTCCTTCCGATCCACTTGACTCAAGTTCCTAACTTAGCACATCGAAATTAATGGCACTATTCTTTCAGTATGGATGATATGCCCATCAACAACATAGTGGTAAGAGATCACTAGTAGAGAACCTAGTTGTAGTCCCGGTTCTCAACCCCCTTTAATCTTGGTTTTGGAACCGGGATTATGCAATCGGGACTAAATGTCTTGATTTTTAGTCCCGGTTCCTCCAACCGGGAGTAGAGGTGTTTATTGGGTAAAAAAAATGTTGCAGCTGTGGAGATTCGAACCTACGACCTCCCATTTCAGCTCTTGCACGCGTTACTATCTCACCTACCACCACACATCTAACTTAGATAAGATACGCTTTTCTTTTAAATTCAGTTTGGAAACACCTTTAGTCCGGGTTTGAGACATAAACTGGGACTAAAGATACCTTTAGTCTAGGTTCGTATCTCAAACCGGGACTAAAAGTCACACTTTTAGTCTGGGTTCATGTCTCAAACCGGGACTAAAGATTCTCGCACTGACGTGCCTCTGACACACCTCGGTAACCATTGGGCAGGGACCTTTAGTCCCGGTTGAAGCTACCAACCGGGACTAAATGTTTCTCTAGTCCCGGGCGTGAAAAATACCGGGACTAAAGCCAAATTTCGAAGTGGATCAAAAGTCGTTTCTCTACTAGTGGAGGTGATTTCCAGCCATGTACATGATCAGCATAAAATTTAATTTAACATATATTATACTACTACTCCCTCTGTCCTATAGTATAAGAGATCCAAGCGATATTTAGATAATACAAGGAGTCTAACAAAAGATGACCGTACCCCTCGCTAATTAGGATGGAGGAAGTTCCTCGGTTATTTCTTTCCTTAGTGTATGAACGAAGTAGTTTGTAAGGAAATGAGCATGTGTGTTGCTAACAAAAATAGAGGAGAAGAGAGGGGGGGGGGACTAGGGTGTAACTCAGAATATATTGTATTTTGGTATAAATTTTGAACTTGATCGCTTATATAGTTATATTACAGGATGGAGAGAGTAGTTCTGTTGTCGCCAAATATGGGATGCGCTAGTCGGAAAATGCTTCCATTATATATTATGGAGATGCCACGTGGAGCTCTTGGACCACAACACCAGCTGGATATGGTATTTTTCAACTTGGTGGTCGGATAGCGGCACTGATGACTATTGTTACCCTCGTCACATAAAGAAATATATAATTTTGAGTCAAATTAAATAAAATTGTCTTTCAGATGGTTGAGCTAGGAAATAATGGGAGCTGCCTTCCTCCATGCTGCCTAAAATTGTGTGTTGAAGTCATGACAGCAGCGTAAAAGATTTGCCTCCTGCCAAGTTGAGCTTCCAAATGCAAGTCCCAAGCAAGCTAAGTCTAATAAAATTTGTGTTCTCGGACGTCGACTAGATATGGGCTCAGACGCTTCGCTTACTTGGATCCGATGCTTCTGGCAGTGCATCTACTGAAATGTCACTGTCCTACTTCCTCTTGCCAGCAGTCAGTATATACTAGCATGTAGGCGTATGTATATCTTGCGGTTGCGGCAGAGATTGTGTTGGGACTGGAGCAGCAGTCCGGATTCAATAAGAAACCCAACATGTACGTTTACACTAAAGAGAGACAGTATAATATATATAGCTAATAAAACACAAAGAGAAATGTATTGCATTATCTCCTCTACGGACCTGTTTGTCATCGTGGATCGTTTCAGTTCCATGCAAGAATCTGTAGAAACGGAGCCAAACGGGATACGAGCAAAGTGATTATATTCTAGCTCGAAACACTTCGGAACGTTTCTCGATCTTTACATAGGAGCGTGAAATGCTCAAAACATGGTTTCTCAGGTTCTTTTTCCACCATGTGCCTTATCTTTTTTCAGTTAATTCTTTTTAAGTTGTTCTTCGTCCACAAAAGTTTTAATTTTTAAGCATATTTTTACTGTACATGAGTTTTTGTAAAAAAAGGAGACTTTTTGGCAACTAGAATCCATCGTGACAGCCAAACGGTTTCATCAAGAAAACCATAGCTTCAAGGAGAAGCAGACCCCGCACCCGTACCCATGGAACCCTAGCTGGCGACCCCGCACCCGCACCCGTCGCCGCTGCCCCCCCCCCTCCACGTCCCCTCCCCTTCCCCTCCCCTCCCTGCAGCCTCCCGCCAACGCCGACGCCACAGCTCACCGCTAAAGATGGCAGCGGGCGTGATGCCCGCGGATACTACCTTATGCCCGCGCCCGCCAGCTAAATCTCTTGCCCGCGCCCGCGCCCGCGACCCGCCACGGGCAACAAACCACGCCCGCGCCCTCCATCCGCGGGCATGAAATGCCCGCGGGCATGCCCGTGTGCCCGCTAGGTTGAGCATATACATAAACCATAGTGCATTACAAGAGATATGAAGATACATATTCACAACAAATCATGTATATATACACATATTTGCTTGTAGGTCCCACATGTTAGACCTGTGGAGCAGGTCGGGCGGATAAGCGAGCGAGGATAGCAAATTTCTTTGCCCGCGAAGAACTATCCTCTGGGTTCAGGATGGTGCCCGCGCCTGTGCCCGCGGGCAAGAAGTGGTGCCCGTATCCTTGCCCATTGGGTTCCATGCCCGCGGGCATGCGGGCATTCTGTGCCCGTTGCCATCTTTACTCACCGCAGCCCTACGCGCCCCACTCCTCTCCTCTCACGGGTGCGGGTGTGCGGCACGACCATCACCGCCGCCAGCATCGATCGTCGCCACCGCAGGATGCCTCCGATGGATGCCTCCCCGGGCCACTGCCAGCTGGATTGGTCACCTTGTCGCCCCCGCGTCCGACGTCCCCTTCCTCGGCCGCGGCGCCCTCTGACCCTGCCTCGCTTCTGGTGGCATCGGGTGGTCCCTCGTTGACCGATTCTGGTGCTCAGCCGGACTTGCCACTGGGGGCTAGGGTGCCGCCCCCGCTGCTGGTGGCTGAGGGAGAGCCCACGCCACTCACAGCGATGCCAGGGGCTCCGGCCACCCACCCGCCTCAACCTCTTACGCAGGGGAGGTTTCATGGGTCTGGATCTGGGCTTGCGCGGCCCGCCGCCACAGCGCTAATTCCTGGTTCGCTGCAGGTACCTGCCTACACCAGCTGCTCCGAGGGACTTGACCCCCTCGACCTCTTCCTCATCCATGCCGGTCGCCTAGACCTGCCTGCGATGGTGGCGGGGTCGCCGGTAGCCATGGAGCTGGCTGCGCCTGATGGCAGCCCATCGCCCCTAATAGGGCCTAGAGGAGCGAGCCCAGTGTCGAGCGTGTCACCCTACCGGTCGTTGACCACCACGGCACCTCAGGCCTCCCCTAGCCCCTCCTCTCTCTCACCGAACACGGCCCTGGCCGTTCTACCCAGGCTGCTCCTTCGATGGGCGCACGAAGCCGTTGATGGGTGGATGACGACGGCGGGGAGTCCGACAACGACCACCCCACAACCTACCTTGATGCCGTTCGTCGCCTAGCAAAGCCGGTAGCTGCGTTCCCATCACATGCCCTGAGAAGTCCAATCATGATTCGGGGCCGTGGTGAGGGGGACGCTAGACGGCAGGGACTTGGGCAAAAGTAGACGAGACGCAGCCGGCCGCGCCGCCAGTTGGTGCGTGGCCTACCTGCTTGGCCATTAGATGGCCACATCTCTGCCCACCAATGCCTTGGCCGTCGAGGACGGGTCTCCGCCCCCAACATCGATGGGTGGCGGGAGATCCTCCCACGGATAGAGACACAACCCGCGGCCGCCTCGGTTGAGCATTGTCAAAGCCAGCTCCAGCAGGCCTGAGGATCCCGCCAGAGTTTTGCCGGTGGCACCATGTCATGGCTTGCTGGTTGCCACAACTGTCTCACGTACTTGCACCATGTCATGGCTTGCCGGTTGCCACAACGTTGCCTACGCTGCCATGGATTCCGCCACCTCGCCAGGGACTGCAAGTGGTCTAAGTCTGCGCCGAAGGGTGGTGGCCTGCCTCACCACTCAGCTCATGCCGACAACCCATCGGCCTCCTAGCACGCACCGATCGGCATTCCACCGACCTCGGATGGGACCAAGGTGCCATGTGGGGCACCGACAGCATCCATCATAGCTGGAGACGACATCGGTGGCACCGGGGTGAGCCGGCGCCGGACATCAGCACGGGCGCACCTGCCGACTACGCTGATGATGCCAATGCTTCGACTGTCGCACGTTGCTTCCTCATGACAGATCCGCTAGTGGAGGCACTATGCGAGGGCGCACGGCCTCTTGCTTGGGTTGTCTCGGTCAACCCGTTGCTGGACAAGCTTGCCGTCTCGCTCGTCGCGAGCCAACAAATGGTCACATCAGGGCCTGTGTGCCTGCAGGCTACGGCAACCACCTCTCAGGAGGTTCAAGCTTCGTTGGTTGACACCTGTCCTCCGGCGATGGCTCAGTGCACGATGGACTCGCCTCCACAGTCGTCTGTGCAGGGCACGCCTCCACAGATGGGACAACCCATTGTCGTGGGTACTGAGGTGCCAGGGGAGGATGGTGAGGTCTAGCCACCTGGACCTGGGTTCAAGCTGGCCAAGCACATGGTGGGTACTTCTACGTCGATGCAGGACAGACATCCGGACGGCCAAGCCACACCCGACCCTTCTACACCGACAAAGGACAGCCAGCCGGACAGCGACGAGACACCCACGCAGCGTGAGGCCGCTCAGCGCCTTGCACGGTTTACCAAGGAGGTACAGCTCAAGTGAAGGTCACCCTTAATCGCCACTCCACCAAGGCAGAAGGCGGCAACCAAAAGGCTCCTGCCAACCAGGAGCAGATGGATTGCCACTCAACCGCTGGCGCACATACTACCTCCAAGCAGGGCAAGGTACTCCTCATGAAAAGGATGGGCACCCTATCACAGGCGACACCAACTTCATCCGTGTGCAAGCGAGTATACGACGCCATCTTCACAGGGACTTGACGTCGAGCCAAGTTGCAACTCTGGATGAGTTATTTCCAGCGACCAACAATAGGGTTGATAAAAGAGCCGCTCATACCCCGGCGCGCTCTTCTTGGGTGACGGAGTAGGAGCGCGCAGACCGCAGCTCGGTTGTATACCATTTACATAGTATCGAAATTTGAATCTGTATACTAGGAAGGTCAACCAGTAGACCTCCTAGGGCGCTCGTCACAGTGCGTTGTTTGTATGGTTGAACTCTTCTTCTTAATTTTTTTAGGAAGAACTCTTCTTCTTAATTACAATGATGCGCAAATCTTTTGCATATTCGAGAAAAAAACAGTTTCATCTAGTGATTTTGATTCACTACTTGAAACATCTTTTTTGAGAGAATTCGAATCTGAAATATTTTTATGAGAATTTGGAGCCCAGCCAAACAAGCCCTACGTTTTCGCACCACCCACAAAAAAAATAAAGCTTTAAATGTTGATTGAGGACTTGGCTTTCCTTTTCATCTTGCGTGGTGTATTCTTTATTACTCGGCAGATCTTATGAAAGAATATTATTATATGAGGAAAAATAATTGAAGAAGAAGAAACGTGAGTTTAGTTTTTTGTCTAAAATGAAAGGTACTGATAACTAGCTAGAAACTGGCCATCCTCCTACGAGATTAATTTAGAGCAGAAGAATTGTGGATTTCATATACAAAAGCTGCGCTGAGGCCTGAGGTGGTGCATGATTCTAGTATGTCGACAAAGATTTGTATTGAAGCAGTAATTTTCTGCCATTAAATGAATTGTTGATCTTGATGCATTGCGGTGGCTATCTTGACAGTGTCAACTCAGAGATACGGCAAAATCAGTGGAGACACGAGCGCTTTCGAGGTCAAGTTCGACTGCTAAGCTCTCAAGGCCAAGGGAGAGGAAGAAGACGGCTGCTATTTATGGAGTATAAACCGTGACTCTCTTGTGGTCATGACCATACTGCTTTAATTTTTGTCCATGTGATCACAACAGTGACCCCATGTGTTGTCACCATTTGAGGCTTTCCTCCTCCTGAAAATCCATTCTAGGAATATATATGTATGCATGGGAATAACAATTATTTAGGAATTCATGGATAAGAAAACAGTTCAGCGGTGGCCTTTGACTTTTTGTGAGCTTCTGTTTCTTGTGGACTGAAGGGAGGAAGAAGATATGGTCTGGATATTTAGCTTGTACTCAAACCAGTTCACTTGGGCCCTTCGTTCTACTTCTACCCAATAAATAAGGTCAATGTGGTAGGAGTATGTCGACTTATGAGTGTAGCTCTCTTGATGTTTTTTGCCAGTTCATTCTTGTTTGAAATGCATGAATAGCTACATACAACTGACAAGAAACGAGCATATACTTATTTAGTAGTATGAAGTAACACTGATGCTGTCACAGGCTATATATATTGCCGATTTTTTCTAACCCGGCCTGACGTGGCTTGGTGATATGAAATTCAGCGCACAATTTGCTGTATTCTCTTTAAACCTTGAATATAGAAGCACAAGTTGAAAACTAAAGTGCGAACACAAGGTTGACATGTGCCTTTGTATGTTAAGTTTGTGATGAGTGATTGTCGAAGATGATTGACTTTGGTTGAGTTTGGAGACTAACCATCGCATGAGTGCGTGTGCAACATGTCTCTTGGCTGTATTGGTGTATAGGTGTGAAACACAGAGATGGTTGATGGGCATGGTGAAGGTCAAGTAGAGACGGGTCATGCCGATGGACTGGGAACGGTGAAGGACGGACGTGAGGCTTGGACCGAGGGACCAAGATGGCTGAAAGACCGACCGTGGTGGCTGATACTTGGGGACATCAACAAACAAGAGCACATGAGGAGGAGTAGACCGTGTTGACCAAGTCAAGTGGAGGCACAAGAGGACTTGGTGATCGGGCGGTCGAGGACAACGGTGACACTATCGAGATCATGGAGGAGGCGTAGAGGATATGCTTCTCCAGGCAGTTTGGTGGTTTAGGCCCCAAAACCACTGGGTGGACGGTTTCTCAGGTTTAAACCTTAAAACCCAGTTGGAGTTCTGGCGGAAATGGGAGGAGGCACGTGACTTCATCACGAAGCTTGCGTCGAGGTGAAGGAAAGTCGTGAAGAGCCAATGGCCATCAGATGCTTGGATCTTAAGTTGGACCGTCTTACCCCTGGGTTAAGTGGTTCAGCTAAGATATCTAAGGGCGTGTTGGGAATGTGTAATATAGCTCAAAAAATAAGATTGAGGCTGCCCCCAACCAGCCATCTCTCCAGTTATCATCTCTAGGTTTTCCTACTCTGTAGTTGCCTAAGTCTACTGCTGTTGAGATCCATAGTTTGGGAGATTGATACTTTTTGTTGTAATCTTTCCTCTATAAGAACTAGACCTGGTTGATCCTGAGCAATAAAGAAATCATGTCCTCTGAAATCTGAGTCTATGTTCTGAGATGATTTGAATTTGGGTTTTCCCTTCTCTTTCTCCCCTTCTTCACCGTTTTGCTCAATCTTGCGTTCCTGAGGTTTTGTGGTTGATTTGTTAGGTTAAATACATGTAAGGACCTCAGATGAACATCTCTGCCAAGTGAATTGAGCAGATTCATCACGAGCACGGTTTTTCACCATTGGGAGGATTTTTAGAGAAAACCCTAACTCCCTTGATGGATTCTAAGATCAACGGTGTTTTTTTTATGTTTGTGGGTCTTGATTATTTGGGGATATCATCTAATATACCTAATAACCATTCCTGCAAAGTTTAGGATTTTTTGGAGTTTGTTTGGTTCAGTTTTGGATTTTTAGAGAATTTTCGGAGAGCTTAGCCGTGCAAACCACTAAGCCGGTTCTTCCTCTCTTGCTGATCCGGCCAAGCCAGTTGGCCAGGGAGCCGGCCAGGCAGGTGGCCCAGCCGACCACTCATGCGGCCAGGCTAGCCAACAGGCAGCCCAGCTGGCCCGAGGGCGACCAAGCCGGCCCAAGGTGCTCGCCAACACCTGGAGTGCTCGCTCATGGAGCACTCGCCCGTGGGTGCTCACTAAGCCTAGGCGCTGCTCGCCCAGCAACTGTTCATGGCTCAGGCGAGTAGGGAGAAGCAGCAATTGTTTTTGTGTGTTTTTGTCTTAGTGTTTTGTTGAATTGTTGGTGTTCTGAGGGACTTTTCTTAGCTCTCTAGTCACCAGAGGGTTTCGAGTCGGGCTCTTGCCTCTTCATGATAGAGGTGGAGAGCACCGTTCCAGGCTTTTTGGTGTTGTGTTGGTTTTCCAATCGCCATGTTGTCTTCCTGTGTTCTTGGTGAACATCCAGCCACTAGTTGGCTTGAGGGCATCACGTTTGTAGTGTTCGGTGCTTTTGAAGGGTGAGATTGGAACAACTGCCTTTTCGAAAGAAATTTTGAATTGGCTTCCATTCAACCCCCTCTGGTCGCCTTGTTCTATCCTTCGTAATGTTTATTCCCACCTCAGAAAAACTACAGTTTACTCCCTTATGTTTATTTCTTAATGCATAGACAAGAGTGGGCTGCAGCCAACAATATAATAATGAGCCCAGAGATAAAATAAATGTAGTTTTAATTTTTACAATTATTTCTGGGAGTTGCTTTGAACTCAGGACAGATGAATGAAGGACGTGAAAACTAGTACCCTTGAGGACAATCCAACTATATATAAGAATAAAAAATATGCATCTATGTGATGTGCCCAGCATATACATTTTTTACTGTGATATTGTCGACAGAATATGGTTGGCAGTCCTCTAAGGAGTATCCCACGAAGGGAGATTCATCGGCAGAGATGCGTGTAATCGAGAACAAGAAAGCAACAAAGACACACGAGTTAGACAAGTTCAGGCCGTTAGTATGACGTAATAACCTACTCTTGTGGTCTGTTGGATTGTATTAGCTATCGTATTGTAACAGAACCGTCCAAATTATAAGAGCACAAGTACAAAAACGATCGCCGAAACGATCAAATTCTCTCACTTGAGCCCATATAATTCCGGTAGTCCATCGAAATCGCGAAGGATTTCAAACCAACTTGCATACAACCAAGATCGTACATGATTCAACATAACACATCACACGTTACAACATTTCACAAACAGTTCGCAGATAGATTACAACACTTCGGAGTCATAGTTATTACAAATCAAGTCTTGCAAAGTAGCGGAAGCAAATAGTTTAACTCTCACACATGAGTTCAAATACAAGTACTAGTTCGCCGATCACATCCCACAAAAGCATTCAGATAAGATAAACAGAGATCATGCCCGTGATCTAGTCTTCGTCACTCGCAGGGTGGAGACAGTACTTACAGAAGCCCTGATAAAGTAGGTCATCTGCAACAAGAGGGAATAAACCCTGAGTACAAGAATGTACTCAGCTCGACTTACCCGTCGGAAACCAAAATAAATGACACCAAGGATCAAGCATAGCTTAATTTAGTGGATCTGGCTGACACTTTCTTTTTGTGGAAAAACATAAGTAATAATGATCAACTTTTAACCTGAGCTAGCAGTGACTTTAAGCCATTAACCTATCATCTATATTACCACCTGTACTAAGCAATCACTTGATTAAGATGCAAACATTATTAACCATAGCAGGTATAAACTATGGCAACATTATCATTATCATCCATTTAACCATATCGTTAAATTAAGTGAATCTACGTTGCCGCTCCTCTATCAAGTTCTCACTATCCAGGAGAGACGGCGACTCAAATCGATTCCTATCCAGCTGGAGGGGTATTCCTAACACAAACCGTGCTTCCCCCGTCGGGGTTACAATCAAGTCACCTTTGGTACAACTCAGGAGTCGCGGGTCCGGACAGCGCCGCATTCTCATGGGCGACACTCTGCCAGGAAGTGCAGGAAATTTTAAGCACCTGACCCCTTGGACTCACGCCAATGTCCCCAAGCACATCCTTGCTGCCTCTAGAATGCGCACTATAACCCCCTGGTTCCCGGCCTGAGTCGGACTACTAGGCTTTGCGGTCGGAACGACTTATCTGGCCAGCTAAGTGTTAGGCTGCGTTCAACATGACATGAGGATGTACAACGTATTGGTCCTTAAACAACACTGACAGAGTCACTATGTCCAACCCAACACAAGACTCCGCCCGGTCTCAATTCATTATTAACATGGTTCTTTTCCACGATAGCAAATATAGCCAACCGTGAACCACCTCATCCTAAAGCTCGCAGGTGACAAGAAATCACCCGACTTCTACCGGTCTAAGCATAGTTAAGCATCATTCGATCCTACACTTAATTAGGATTCATAGGATTTTATCTGGACAAGGTAAGGATATAATGCAATAATTTGTTCCAACCAATTCCTATACTTAATGCATCATCAACAATAAAAGATACTCAAGATATTTGTAAAAACATGAGAGACTTAGAATGCTCCGGGGCTTGCCTTTCAGGAAAGAGGATGGGCGGTGATCAGGGCACTCGGGCAAACCCTCCTCGGTGGCTGCTTCGTCGGTTGCCTGAACCTCGTGCTCCTCCGGCTGCTCCTCCTCCTGGCTCGCTCCCTCGAACTCCAAAAGCGTCACTCCCTCCGGCACACCTATTGCATGTATGCGCAAGATAAATATCATGGATGCGCATGAACGAAGTTAGGGATGCTCGAGGAATACACATGCTTACTGCAGTACACATATTCCAACTTAAGCTCTATTCAAATCACTTTAACTTACCAAGTTTAGACAACCTAATATACAATTGCTCATCATCAGTAGTTAAGGACCTAGCACCTACACCTAAGCATTTTCTCAAGTTAGCCTAGCACCTAAACAATCAACAAGAATAATGCTACAAAACATTCACACAAGCATTCATATTTCAGCGAAACTGGGACTATACAGCAACATAGTAGACTGACCATAACTGGGGATTTACAAATCCAAATGACATGAAACAAGACAATTTGAAAAGGTTATGAAATTACCTAAAATTCATTTTCAGACCTCAAGACATGATTCCAAATTTTACCAGGTCAAAATCACTTAACAACAGAAATATGTCTTCACAAGACAGAGAGCAGCCAAAACTGGACTCAAACTGAGAACAGCCATATCTCCTAAACTACTTGGTCAAATGAAACTAAATTTTAACACAAGCTAGTTTAGTAAGTTAACTACAACTTTGGTATTCACATGATTCCCAAAAAACACAATTATCAAAGCCTAATTCACCAAGTGCTAGAAACTATCCAGAATGATAAAAATACTAAAATTAAATATTTACTTATATGCCAAACATGATTTCTGACCAAACCAAGTGCATCACAAGTTCACACATGATATAAGATCACCAGAAAGTAAGGTGTTCACCACCAATTCATTTCTTTTAATGCCTTTCTTAATTTATTTAGTTATTTAAGTGGAATAATGAATATATATGAAAACTGCACAGTTTAATCTAGAAAAATTACAGTTCATACTACATGCTCCAAGTAGGCTACTATAAAAATTTCACCCCAAAGTTACCAATAGAAACATCCTACATAAAAATAACAAGGCAGCAAGGCTGATTTTGGCCTAAATTAGAAACCCTATTGAAAAGTGTCAAACAATAGAAGCAATATTTTTTTTAGCATCCTTAAGGTACCAGGACAACCTCCAATAAATTTCATGAGCATTGGATTCATAGATTAATTACTAAAATTCACACAAGGATCACCTAATTATAAAAGGGAAATTCATAACTCAAAAACTATTCATGCACCGACTCTCAAATTTTACAAAAGCTTCTACTCATTAAGAACAGCTCACTATACAAATTTCATAATTTTTGGAGCACTGGAACTCTAAATATGAGTTAAACAAGTTTGCATTCATTTAAAAACACATTTTAAGTTGGAATTTAATTCTTCCAGAAACTTTACTACAAGTGTTCCTATTATATTTTTCCTAAATACTACACTTCATGAGGAACACCATAAAATTTGGTTCACCAAAATTGGACCTCTAGAACTCCACTTATGATTTTTCAAAGTTGCATACAAATCTAGAAATAAACGAACTATCCTTTAGTCCCTAAGTCACTGACAGCCGGGGTCCATGCCTCAGTTGTGCCCGCATGTCAACGAAACGAAAAACAGAGGAGCGGCGCTGCGCGACTCGGCTCGGCCGGAGTTCGCCGGCGGCGAGCTTTTCCGACGACGGCACCGACACGACAAGCATCCCCATGACATTGCGCACATGTTGAGCTACCAAGCTAGACCTATTGCCGGCGCTAAGCACAATGGCGGCGGTCATGGCCGCATGGCGGCGTGGCTCGACAACGAGGCACCGGAGGTGACCACGATAGCGCAATCTTGGGTTACGCCGAGACTCTACATGCTACGGCAGAGCTAGTGCATAGCCTACTACGGTGAATGACGGACGGAGGCGGTGTGGCCACGGTGACGGAACATGGCGGCGGAACAACGGCGAGGTCCACGCACGGCACAACGGCTCACCGTGCGATTCTAGCGAGCGATGCAGGTGTGGTGATGCGGTAGAGTCATGGAGGAGCTGCTGCGGTGGCGATAGAGCTATGAGGTGCGAGCTGAGAATGGCAATGGCGACGGCGGCACGGCACAGAGCTGCTGCGGCTACTACGGAGCTGTTGCGGGTGAGTGAAGGAGAAATTAGGAGACTGAAATGTGAGCGCTGGGAAGTCACGGGCGAGCACGGGCTTGAGTTGGCGAGCTTTGGCCCGACGTGGCCTGACCGAGCGCGTCGACGGCGACGCGCGGCCTCCACATGGCGCTGGAGTTCTGACGCGGTCGGCACTGTAGCTGCCCGATTTAGTTCGGCCATCAGAGCTATGCTCGAGCCTGACAGTTAATAATGACGATGCTAATTCTCCTAATCCATAGCTTATCAGTGCAAACAATTTTAACAACAATTGAAGCCCTATATACCAGCTATAATTTCTATTAAAGGGCCAAGTTCTAATTCTCAACGGTTTGCTAGTAAAATCATCCCCAAAGTTGAGCCAGCGAAACTGGAAATCCGAAAAGACTTAGAAAAATTCTAAGTGTTGCAAAACAGTGAATTATTGATATTTGTGAGCACAAAATGACTAAGCTATGCACTTAATTAGCTCATGACCCAAAAATAAAAGTTGTTGATCTACTCAAATACTACAACTTTGCTTAAAGGTGTACTGCCATGCAAAGCTTCTAAGTTACACTTTTTAAAAGGTCAAACAAATTGGTTCTAGGGTTTCCAATTTGGTCAAACCTCACTTAGGGGCATAATTAGTCAATTTAGTTAGCATGAACAGTGCTCCACTATGTACCCTAAGTGTAGTTAAGGTGTTTTAGGGGATAATTAACCACACCACACATTGATCACACCAAAATCAAGCATCACATGCATTGAAACAAGGAAAAACAAGTGAATTGCTACTTTTGTTTCAAAGCCATGTTTCATATGTTTTATGAGTTTGTTGCATAGTACTAACTAAACCATGTTTCACTAAAGTATGTGACATGTTTCAAGAGTGAGTTGCACATGTTGCACACTATCCATTTCATAAAACAAACACACATGGAATATAAAAATATGTTGCAATGTTTCAAAAGCATGTTCCAAACAATCTAAGCTCATGAATGGATGAATGATGCTCATGTTTATGAAATGCAAGTGCAAATGTGGAAGCCAAACACCTGGGGTCTTACAGCCCTCCCCCTTATAAAAACCTCATCCCAAGATTTGACAAGCGTACCATTATTGATAGAATTCCTTATAACCTTCCCTCAAATAATCTTCTCTTTCCCAAGTTGCATCGCGTTCACTACCCTGATTACTCCACATGACCTTGTAAAACTTGAGCACCCGACTCCGAGTCACTCACTCTCGAGTGTCAATTACTCGGACCGGTTTTTCTTCAAAAGTCAAATCGGATTCTAACTTGATATCCCCAGTGGAACTCTCTCTTCAGGGACACGAAGACATTTCTTCAACTGAGATACGTGAAAGACATTGAAGATAGCACTCATCTCAGGAGGTAATTGGATCTTGTATGCTACCTTACCACTCTTTCCTATGATTTGAAATGGACTGACATATCTCGGCGCAAGCTTTCGCTTCACACCAAAGCGTTGGACACTCTTCATGGGTGAGACTTTCAGATAAACGAAGTCTCCAACTTCGAACTCGATAGGTTTTCTACGTGATCAGCATAACTTTTCTGCCTAGCTTGAGCTGCGGCCATATGGGTTTGGATAGTATGGACTTGTTCTTCGGTTTCTTTAACAAAATCAATACCATAATATCTCCTTTCATCGGCTTCAACCCAATTCAACGGGGTTTTACACTTTCGGTTGTACAAAGCTTCAAACGGTGCCATCTTGATACTCTCTTGATAACTATTATTATAAGAGAATTCAGCTAGGGGCAACCACTTTTCCCATGAACCCTTAGACAAGGTGACACACGCTCTCAACATATCTTCTAAGATTTGGTTCACTCGCTCAGTTTGCCTAGATGTTTGCGGATGATAGGCAGAGCTTCTTACTAACTTAGTTCCCAATAACCCATGCAAGTGCTCCCAAAAGCGAGCAGTGAACTGTGGCCCTCTATTAGAGACAATAGTGCGAGGTACCCCATGAAGTCGGACTATCTAATTGAAGTACAACTCAGCATAGTCAGTTGGACGGAAATCTGTGTGAACAGGAATGAAGTGTGCAGACTTGGTCAGACGGTCTACAATCACCCAAATGGAGTTAAAATTCCTCTGAGTAGTAGGGAGTCCAACAATAAAATCCATACTTATCTCCTCCCATTTCCAACCTAGAATAGAGAATGGTTGAAGCAATCCAGCTTTCATGTGCACAACTTTAACTCGACAACAAGTGTCACACCTAGCCACATAAGCGGCTATCTCTTTCTTCATCTTGGTCCACCAAAAACAAGGCTTCAAATCATGATACATTTTGCTACTACCAAGATGAATAGATAATTTAGAGGAATGTGCTTTGGATATGATTTGATTTCTAAGCTCTCTATCCTTCGGGACCACTGACCTATCCTTGAACCATAACATGTCATTCTCATCTGCCCGAAAATGCTTGGTTTCTTGCTCTTTCATCTTGAGCTTGATGTGGAACACACCTAGATCTGTCTTCTGTAGCTCAATAATTCGACTCTGTAGAGTACAACTGACAGTGATGTTGTGAAGGACTGTAGGATGTAGGAGATATGACAAATGGAAGTCACTTTCAATCAAAGAGAGGCAATGAGATTTCCTGCTTAAGGCATCCGCAACGACGTTTGCCTTGCCTGGATGATAGCGCACTTGGAGGTTATAATCCTTGATCAACTCGAGCCATCTTCTCTAACGCATATTCAACTCAGGTTGAGTGAAGATGTAATTAAGACTTCTATGATTAATGTAGATGTGGCACACATTGCCAAGCAAATAATGTCTCCAGGCCTTCAAAGCATGAACAACTGCAGCGAGTTCTAAGTCATGCGTAGGATAATTCACCTCATGCTTCCGAAGTTGGCGAGAGGTATAAGCAATGACTCAGCCTTCCTGCATAAGAACACCTCCTAAACCTATGCCTGATGCATCACAAAACACATCAAAAGGTTTCTCGATGTCCGGTTGCGCCAAAACCGGAGCCGAAGTTAGAAGGTGAAAGATCCTTGTTTGGTTTTGGTAATTGAGTGACAACCCAGGTGGACTAATTGTGTTTATGTGAGATACACAGGTAATTAGTCCATAGGTACATGTGTGTGAAAATGGCTTAGAGATGTTGCAAAGCTCACACATGTGATGATGAAGGAGCTTAACGCACATGAGACATGACATTGAGTCATGTGATCAAGGTGGAGAAGATCAAGACAAGACTTAGCTTGATGGACCGGTTGCAAGCGTGAAGGGCAAGTCGAAGGCTTTGGAGTGATGGACCGCGTGGCGGTGAAGCTTGAGCAAGACTTGGCACCGATGGACGATGGCAACGGTGAAGGGCAAGTGAAGTCAAGATCGATGAACCAATATGATCACGTGATGATATGAAGTGGATCATATCATTGTTGATAGTGTTGGTGCATGTGTTGCATCAACATTGGAGGAGATGGAGTGGAATGCGCAAGGCAAAGGTATAACCTAGGGCATTTCATTTCACCGGTCATAGGTGTGTAGAGAAGTTTATGACCGGGTTTAGGATAGATGACCGTACTATCAAGAGGGGCAAACTTGTTTGCATATCGGTCATCTAGTGCCACTTGAGTGATCTAACTTTGCATTGTTGCTAGGATCGAGTGGCGTGGCATGTTGAGTGGCTAACATCCTTTGGGAAATGATTGTGAAAATGCTAACACACATACACATGGTGGTGTTGGCACATTCGGCGCTTTCGGGAAAATAGAATGCCTATTTTCTATTGCGCCGGATGCAAGTTCTTGTGGTTAGCACATTGGAGCAAGGTTGATGAAGTTAGAAGTGAAAACGAGTTAGTCGCGAAGATGCTGGCGTCGGTCAACTGACCGAACGCTAGATCTAAATGCACCGGACGCTGGCAGGCTGCGTCCGGTCAGGCTGACGTAGGATGACGTAGAAGCTGGAGTGTGACCGGACATTGGCTGCGTCTGATCAAGTGTGACCGGACGCATCCGGTTGAGGTTGGTACCTTACTGGAAACGACCAGACGCTGGGGGTTCAGCGTCCGGTCAGTTGAAAGCTGCTGCATCCGGTCAAGTCAAGTGACCATTGGAATCGGGACACATGGCCGTCTGCGGGCGACCGGACGCTGAGGTCCAGCGTTCGGTCAACACGACCGGAGCGTCCGGTCGGCCCGACCGTTGCCCAGTGAAGGGGTAACGGCTAGTTTAGCCCTTGGGGCTATAAATAGAAGTGGCCCTCGGCCATGGCTAGTGCTGAGCACCTCAAGGGACTTAGTGTCCATGCTTGTGAGTGCTTGGGAGCCCTCCATCACACATATACTTGATAGTGATCATTCGATTGTGTGAGTGAGCGATTCTAGTGCGATTGCATCGTGAGGTTGCATCGAGTGGCACTAGGTGGTCATGTTGCAAGCCGGTGGTGCTTGTTACTCTTGGAGGTTGCCACCTCCTAGATGGCTTGGTGGTGGTCTCCGTCGAAGCCCGCAAGAAGCTTGTGCGGCGCTCCGAAGAAGTGCTTGTGAGGGGTACTTGTGCTCGCCCCGCGGGAGTCGCAAAGAGCAACTTTAGTAAAGCGTGTCATTGAGCTACCCTCACTCAAGGGGTAGGTTCTTGCGGTGCCCGACGTGCGGGCTTAGCGGGTGATGCTAATTAGCCGCCGATCCACCAAGTGAGCGGTCGACACAACGGGGACTAGCGTGTTGGCAAACACGTGAACCTCGGGAGAAAAATCATCGTGTCAACCTTGTTCTTCCCGTTGGTTTGCATCCCCATTACACAAGCTTGCAATGACTTTTATATATCTTAAGCTTGTGTAGTTGCTCTTGTAATTAGTTAGCTTGTGTAGCTTACTAGTTACCTTCTTGCTTGTGTAGCATAGAAGTAGCTCCCTTGCGTGGCTAATTTGGTTTTAGTAACCTTGTTAGTCACATTGCTTAGTTTGTGTAGCTAAGTATTTGCGCTCTATAATTAGGCATTGGTTGCCTTGTTATTGAGCTTTGCTAGTGAGCTTAGTTGGCTTTGTGCTTTTCTTACTAGCATGTGTAGGAGCTCCCTTGTTGCTTAAAGTACTAGTGGCATAGGTTTGTGTGACCTTGCTCCAAGAATTGTTTAGGAGAGCTCTAGCTAGCCCAGCACCTTAGTTGCATAATTAGTATCTTTGCAAGGTGCTAGTGAGCATATATAGAGGGGTGTAGTCTTGGTTAGACCGATTGTTTTAATTCCGCATTTATATCGGTTAGCCGACGCGATTAATTTTAGAAAATACTATTCACCCCCCCTCTAGTCCGCCATCTCGACCCTTTCAGAAGGGTTCGCAGGGTGTGAAAAGCCGCATCACACTCGGGAGTCCAGACAAACCTCGTGTCTTTTTGCAGCAACCGAGTCATAGGCTTGGCTATTTTAGAGAAATCTAGGATAAAGCGACGATAATAGCCAGCCAACCCTAGAAAACTCTGAACCTCGTGCACCGAGATTGGAGCCTTCCAGTCCAACACTTCTTGCACCTTGGTGGGATCCACCATAATCCCACCATCGGACAACACATGCCCGAGAAAAGGTACCTTGTAACATCCCTGATGTTAAAAAGTAATTAAGAAGGTGATCATGTCATCATTATGCATAATCATCATACATCAACTCAGGAATGCATTTCATGTTTATATTATAGTATGCCAATGTTATTTTATGGAGTGTTTTATATATTACCTGGAATAATGTTAATAATGATGATTATGAAACTTTGTGAATTTTGATGTGGGAATCTTTTAAACAATTCAATTCTTCCTTAATAAAAGTTATTTTTGTGCTTATATGTGTTGAAGTGTATGGAATGAATCAAGTTCAAAGCTTTGTATTGATTTGGATTTCTGAAAAACCCTAATTTCCAGTGATTTGTTTACCCTGGAAAACCCATTTCAAAATCGAAGCACATTTTGGGGTTGAGATTTAAAGAAAAAATGTAGAGCTTGTCGAGTTGTACAAAGTTGGTTTTTGGAGTTTTCAAAGTTGTTTTATAAAAATTGAAGTAATTTGAAAAGGCGTAATTCTTTAAATGTCCCATTTTTTAATTCAAATTTGCATTTCAAAATGTAAACCGAATTTGGGTATGGTGGTAGAAGCAAAGTTGTAGAACTTTGAATTTGAACAACTTTTATTTTTGGAGATTTTTGAGTTGCCACATAAATTTGGGAGTAATTTGGGATTTAAAATGAATGGCAATTCTATAAATTTGGTGAACAGTAACCGCGGAAGCCACCTCACCGCCGGCGACCTTCTTCTCGGTTTCGGGTGCGCTCGTGGCTAGTTTCGGCGTCGCGCTGGCGTGGAGAAGCTACCGGGCGCCATTTCCATGTGCCTTGACCGCGTTATAAAGGCCAGGACGCCGTCGTCGTTGCTCTTTCTCCTTGCTCTGCTTTTCCCGACGTCGCCGATCATCTCCGTCGAGCCCGCGCCGTCGCCATAGTGCTTCACCATCGCAGCCAAGCCTGTCGCAGCTTCGCCTACTCTTTGCGAACCCAACTGACTAGTCATGGGCGCCTGTTATCGCTGAGATACGCGGTGCGTTGTCTTTCTTCCTTGCGGCCGGTAGCGTCACCGGTGACCCCGCTTCACCGTGGCTGGAGTTATACGGTTAGTCTCTGCCCTCGCAAATTGTTGCTCCATCTTCTCCGTGTTGCCGTGTCTCTATGCGCCTTGTTGATTGGACCGTCTATCCACTGTAGCCACCGGACGTCGAACTTGCCATTGCCGCCATCGCTATCAACGTCGACAGAAGTGCCCCTTTGCTGCTCGCGGTCAACCAGTGCGCTATTCCGATCTGGGTGAGTCGTTGATGCTATCCGAGTAGTTGTAGGTAGCTCTAGCGAGCTCTTGTGGTTAGAACGCCGTGGCGCCGCCGTGCCTTGCTCAGCCGAGCCACCATGGTCGGTGTTTAGCTCGAACCTCGCCGTAATCGGTTTAGTTTGTGCCACCAATCGATGTGTTGTGACGTGGGGTATGCGTTGGTACCTTCGCTGTGGCCGGAGACCTCGCCGGCGGCGAGATACCGGCGGTCAAACCACATTCGTCGCTGTTGAGCGCGGGAGGTCGGTGATGATAGGTGGGACCCATCTGTCAGTGACCGTGGGTTTCAAAAATGAATTTTTTCTATTTTTCAGATTTGAATGAATAGTGTATGTTTTTGTTATTTTTGTGTAGATTTATTTAGAGCTCCAAAAATTATGAAATTTTTTGTGTGACCTCTCTGTGATGTATATTATTTAGGAAAAATATGAAATGTTGTTTTTCAGTACATTTTGAATGTGATAAAAATTGCTCAATTAATTAATAAATGAGTTTCCATGATTTTTCTAGGCTTAATTAATTATCCAAAAATTATGAAATTGTTTTGCCTCTTAGTTATCATGTGATGAACCTTTACAAAAATTTTGAGCTCAATTGGAACAAGTTGATTTATTTCAAAATTTTTAATTAAATAATTAATTCATAAAAGCAAATAGTAACCTTTAATGATTTATGTTTTGATTGAATTTTGGATTAAGTGATGACCTTGGGTCATTAGTTGATAATGATCCTTGGCAATGGAATTAAGTGTTACAAAAAAGGTTTAGTTAGTTTGACTTGTAACTGTACCGTGAAGGAAAGTTGTATTCAAGTTGTTATTTTGCATCCATCATCGAGCATCATGTTTTATATCTCGCATCATGTTAAACATGGCATTGTTACTACGTGTAGTGAACAAAAGTGAGCACGTGGTAGTTAATCAAGTTGTGGAAGAAGTTAATCCGCCTGTTGAGGTCGGATTTGATAATTGTGGAACGACTCCAGAACCAAACTTTTCCGTCAACGAAGGCAAGCCCCGGATGCATTTAACCTACCTTGTGATTTACAAATTGATTCCTCTTTTGCTTTTCTTTACTGCATTAAGTGATTAGGAGTCAAGTGGAAACCTAATTGGTGCATTACCAACCTTATTTTTCCATATCTACCTTGTTACCAGTTTAATTCGTATATGGCTAGTTATGCTTAGCTATGCTTAGAATGATGAAAGTCGGGTGATTACCTGTCACCTGTGAATTTTAAATGGATCTTTGGTTACGCTTGGTTACTTATGTTATCATGAGATATGGACATGTGAAGTAATAAATCTAGACCGGGCGGACTCGATGTGTGAGAGCCACAAGACATGGAGGTCTTGTGAGCGGGTTCTTTCCGCCTGTGTCGAATTAAGGTCTGTCCGTTGTTGAATTGCATGAGGTGAGACTTTGTAGTACTAACCGCATACTCCGGTAAGCCTTAAGTTGGCTATTCTATTACGAGAATGGCTACTCGCGCATTGGGAGTGGAGAGATGGCGGGAATAGCGTGTACCCACGTGGCAATGGGCTGGATTGGTGGAGTACTATATTCTCGGGTGGCGCGGACCCATTCTTGTTTTAGAGGATCCGAGGGTAGGTTGATATATGTAAGTCGGGGACTTGCATATGTCATGTGGTCTGGAATCCCCAGCTGGGTTATAATCAGTTCGAATCGTCGTTGCTCCTCGGTTATGGAGACTCAACTCACTGTACATCATCGTAGTTAATAACTGGAACTTGAGGATGGTTTGAGAAGGTGTTGGATATGAAGTTTCATGATCTCAATACAGATCATGTCAGCTTTGTATATGATCTTTATGAAATTTTATATGTTGAAGTAAAGAATTTTGTTAAAGAGCTTTTACACAAAAGAACTTTGATTATTGCTAAAGCCATACCTTGAATCCCTGAGCCTGCATTCCTGAGTTCTATCAGTTTTATTTCAGTTAAGTCTTGTTGAGTACTTTTATACTCAGGGTTCGTTGACCCTTGTTGCAGGTGAGCCTCATGAGCAGGTCTGCTTTGGACCGTGCTGCATGACTGTTGTTCAATGCGATGACGATAAGTAAATGCGTGGCCCTTGGGCAGGGCAATCTAATTGTGTGTTTTGTATTATGTTATAATGCCACTCCACTACTACGGTTTGTAATATTAATCGAAATTAGTTGTAAGGTTTGAAACTACTGGTTTGTAAACTAAGTTATTGTAAGACTTCCGCTGATTTACTCTGGTGTAAATATTTGAATAAATGTTGTAATACTGCAATGACTCTGTAAGGTGATCCTGCTCAGAAATCGTGGATGATTCGGGGTTCCTCGAGGACACCCGACAGTCTTCTTAAGTTGCCGGGAACATATGCATAGATGTCAAAGGTCGTTGGACAGTGGTAGGTGCATGTGGGCCCTATAATTTAGGAGGTTCTGCCACATACCTCACGAAGCCAGAATTCACACTTGCTAAACTTTGCATAAAGCTTGTGTTCACGCAATCTAGTGAGAACCACTTGCAAATGTTCAGCGTGATCTCCTTCATTCTTAGAATAGACCAAGATATCATCTATAAATACCACCACAAATTTGTCCAACTCGGGCATAAACACTGAATTCATCAAATACATGAAGTGTGCGGGGGCATTGGTCAATCCAAAAGACATAACAAGATACTCATAAAGGTCGTATCTTGTAGAGAATGCAGTTTTTGGAATATCCTCAGGACGGATTTTGATTTGATGATAACCAGATCTCAAATCAATCTTGAAAAAGACTTTTGCTTTAGACAACTGATCGAATAAGATATCTATGCATGGCAGAGGGTACTTATTCTTGATTGTGACTGCATTCAAAGGCCTATAATCTACACACATGCGCAGTGAGTGATCCTTCTTCTTCACAAAGATAGCCGGACACCCCCACAGAGACGAACTAGGACGGATAAGGCCTTTCTTTAGAAGTTCATTCAACTGGGTCTTAAGTTTGGCTAGTTCGTTGGAAGGCATTCTATAAGGTCTTCTAGATATGGGCGCTGTACCAGTTAGCAACTCTATCTTGAACTCCACATCCCGATCTGAGGGCAATCCGGGCAAATCATCGGAAAAAACATCAAGAAAATCACACACTACAGGGATATCTGCAATAGCCTTTGCTTGCACCGCATTTGCCGCACAAGAGAGATTGATGTCCCTGGGTAGTTGCACTAGAAAACCTTCTTGATTACTAGGATCTCTGAGCATGACTACTCTAGTCGATGTATCAATAAGCACCCCATGACTGCTCATTCATTTCATTCCCAATATCGCATCGATACCCAGCCCCGGTAAAACTACCAGATCAACCTGATAACTTCATCCCTCTATCTCAAGTTGCACGCCCCAGACTACTAGCTTTGTTGGGATATTACCACTAGTAGCCCTACAATAACTCCCACCCTCGACAGTGTATGTTTTCTGCATAAACTTGGATGCAAATGCGGGGCTCATAAAAGAATATGAAGCACCCGAATCAAATAGTACAACTATAGGGTGTTGATCAACTAGAAACTTACCAGCAGTGACTACCTCTCTTGAAGGAATATCAGCAATATTAGTGTAGTTCACCTGCCCCTGACGGCCACCTTGGTTGTTATTCTTGTTAGGATAAGGACACTTCCTTTTCCAGTGACCCCGCTTGTTGCAATTCTAGTAGGGCATGTTGCTTGGAGGAACATTGGAGCTACCTTGTCTAGTAGTGACCTTTGGAAGAGCAACTGTAAAAGCCTTGCAAAATCCAGTCTTGCCTGGATTCTTCTTCTGCAGTGGGCGAAACTTAGCAGCTGATGCCGGAGAACGGAATGGAGCCTTAGATGTGACTGGAGCTTTGGACTGTGAGGCACCCGCCTCGTATGCTCTCTTGCGATTCTTTGAAGCAGCATAAATAGCATTATTGTTAGCCATGATCCATCCCTAACGCCTAATCTCAGCTGCCTCATGAGCATCATCCCACTCCTGAGTCAACTACACTATCTATGCCTGAAGCGCCTCCTTCTCACGGGCCAGCTGCATCATCTGATCATGCTTGTGGTCCCTCTCATGAACAACCCGCATGAACTGCTGCCTACGAGTGTTCACAGCATCCATCAATCGACCCACTTCATGCTGAGCTTCTTGCAACTTCTTGCCATTCTTGCGAGCACGCTTCTTGGCCTTGTGTTGAGCATCTGAAGCCTCTCTAAGTGCTGCCATGATAGTAGAATTGCTCCCATCTCTCGACTGATAGATCTTCAGAACAGCCATCATTGCACTCATGGCTGCACTAGAGCTTTCTGCACGCTCCCCATGGCCCCCAATCAAAGCACTTCCCTGAGCCTAACTCCATTGAGCTCCCTCGGGGTGAACATGAGGGAATACAGCAGCAGGTCCACCTCCCAACTCATCTCCATGCTTCTGACAGATGTCAATCAATGCGGTCAGAGCAGCACACTTTGCACCTTCCCATGGGCTTTGCCCATCAGACTTAATCACCCAACCACACCATACTGTCCTTCCTTTGTGCCTGGGTATCTCCATGTCCACATAGTACCACGACACGGTACCTACGGGCTCAACTTCCCGCCAGTAGTAGCGAGGTGGCTCCATGTACCCCACTGAATTCAACACCCTCCATAGGATAGTGGGAGTGCCAAAGTGGTTTAGAAAGTTGCTACTGCCAGCAGGGAGCGTAGGTTCAGCCATCTGCATCACAATTTGATGATTGACAAGAGAGACTATCTTTCAAGGTAAGCATAAATAATAGGATAAGCAATTTATAAGGGAGGAAGTAATGCAATATGAATGATATGAGTGAATATGATGCATGCACATTCCGTACATCCTCTCACCCTAGTAGAATTTTAAAATTCTAACGACTAGATGGTGGCATACATATGCTCTCTCATATAGGCAAAACTAATCGATCTACACGTTGCGTTGTTAGTGTACCTGCAGAAGATTCATTTTAGCCCATAAACTCCAAAAGAAAACAATCAATGAAAGCAGTAAAGCTATGACACACTCCGCATGTACATCCCCAGACATACATACGAAGGCGTCCAACTACCCGATAGATATACCCCAATTAAGTACATTCATATCTACATGTTCGCTCACATGTAAATAATCTAGTAACCACCGCGACCACTCCCCTAGACCGCCGGTTGGACGATCATGCACTCACGAGCTCACACTTACCTTGGCATAGAGGCAATTGATCCATACATTACCATTCAAGCGAATGACATCCATTCAATAGCACGCCGCATGGATGACGAAATAGAAACAATCAATTTTCCCCAAGTTAGTAATTATATAAGCCCCTAAAAGTCCTTATGTGGGCTACAAGGGATGTGATCACCGGCACACTATATAAAATTTCATATTTTGGAACACCTATATATAACTATAAGTTGGAAAACAGTTTTCGCAACAAAAGCTTTTGTTTTTAAATAACATGTTTAGTGTTGAATCTTGCTCCGATGCCAGCTGTAACAGAACCGTCCAAATTATAAGAGCACAAGTACAAAAATGATCGCTGAAACGATCAAATTCTCGCACTTGAGCACATATAATTTTGGTAGTCCATCGAAATCGCGAAGGATTTCAAACCAACTTGCATACAACCAAGATCGTACATGATTCAACATAACACATCACACGTTACAACATTTCACAAACAATTCGTAGGTAGATTACAACACTTTGGAGTCATAGTTATTACAAATCAAGTCTTGCAAAGTAGCGGAAGCAAATAGTTTAACTCTCACACATGAGTTCAAATACAAGTACCAGTTCACCGATCACATCCCACAAAAGCATTCGGATAAGATAAACAGAGATCATGCCCGTGATCTAGTCTTCGTCACCCGCAGGGTGGAGACAGTACTTACAGAAGCCCTGATAAAGAAGGTCATCTGCAACAAGAGGGAATAAACCCTGAGTACGAGAATGTACTCAGCTAGACTTACCCATCGGAAACCAAAATAAATGACACCAAGGATCATACATAGCTTAATTTAGTGGATCTGGCTGACACTTTCTTTTTGTAGAAAAGCATAAGTAATAATGATCAACTTTTAACCTGAGCTAGCAGTGACTTTAAGCCATTAACCTATCATCTATATTAGCACCTGTACTAAGCAATCACTTGATTAAGATGCAAACATTATTAACCATAGCAGGTATAAACTGTGGCAACATTATCATCATCATCTATTTAACCATATCGTTAAATTAAGTGAATCTACGTTGTCACTGCTCAGTCAAGTTCTCACTATCTGGGAGAGACGACGACTCAAATCGATTCCTATCCAGCTGGAGGGGTATTCCTAACACAAACCGTGCTTCCCCTGTCGGGGTTCCAATCAAGTCACCTATGGTACAACTCAGGAGTCGCGAGTCCGGACAGCGCCGCATTCTCAAGGGCAACACTCTGCTAAGAAATGCAGGAATTTTAAGCACCTGACCCCTTGGACTCACACCAATGTCCCCAAGCACATCCTTACTGCCTTCAGAATGCGCACTATAACCCCCTGGTTTCCGGCCTGAGTCGAACTATTAGGCTTTGCGGTCGGAACGACTTATCCGGCCAGCTAAGTGTTAGGTTGCGTTCAATATGACATGAGGACGTACAGCGTATTGGTCTTTAGACAACCTAATATACAATTGCTCATCTTCAGTTAAGGACCTAGCACCTGCACCTAAGCATTTTCTCAAGTTAGCCTAGCACCTAAACAATCAACAAGAACAATACTACAAAGCATTCACACAAGCATTCATATTTCAGCGAAACCGGGACTATACAGCAGCATAGTAGACTGACCATAACTGGGGATTTACAAATCCAAATGACATGCAACAAGACAATTTGAAAAGGTTATGAAATTGCCTAAAATTCATTTTTAGACCTCAAGGCATGATTTCAAATTTTACCAGGTCGAAATTACTAAACAACAGAAATCTATCTTCACAAGACAGAGAGCAGCCAAAACTGGACTTAAACTGAGAACAGCCATATCTCCCAAACTACTTGGCCAAATGCCACCAAATTTTAACACAAGCTAGTTTAGTAAGTTAACTACAACTTTGGTATTCACATGATTCCCAGAAAACACAACTATCAAAGCCTAATTCACCAAGTGCTAGAAACTGTCCAGAATGATAAAAATGCTAAAATTAAATATTTACTTATATGCCAAATATGATTTCTGACCAAACCAAGTGCATCACAAGTTCACACATGATATAAGATCACCAAAAAGTAAGGTGTTCACCACCAATTCATTTCTTTTAATGCATTTCTTTAGTTATTTAGTTATTTAAGTGGAATAATGAACATATATGAAAATTGCACAGTTTAATCTACAAAAATTACAGTTCATACTACATGCTCCAAGTAGGCTACTGTAAAAATTTCACCCCAAAGTTACCAATAGAAACATCCTACACAAAAATAACAAGGCAGCAAGGCTGATTTTGGCCTAAATTAGAAACCCTATTGAAAAGTGTCAAACAATAGAAGCAATATTTTTCTTAGCATCCTTAAGCTACCAGGACAACCTCCAATAAATTTTATGAGCATTGGATTCATAGATTAATTATTAAAATTCACACAAGGATCACCTAATTATAAAAGGGAAATTCATAACTCAAAAACTATTCATGCACTGACTCTCAAATTTTTACCAGAGCTTCTACTCATCAAGAACAGCTCACTATACAAATTTCATAATTTTTGGAGCAATGGAACTCTAGATATGAGTTAAACAAGTTTGCACTCATTTAAAAACATATTTTAAGTTGGAATTTAATTCTTCCATAAACTTTACTACAAGTGTTCCTGTTGTATTTTTGCTAAATACTACACTTTATGAGGAACACCACAAAATTTGGTTCACCAAAATTGGACCTCTAGAACTCCACTTATGATTTTTCAAAGTTGCATACAAATCTGGAAATAAACGAACTATCCTTTAGTCCCTAAGTCACTGACAGCTGGGTTCCATGCCTCAGTCGTGCCCGCATGTCAGCGAAACGAAAAACAGAGGAGCGGCATTGCACGACGCAGCTCTGCCAGAGTTCGCCGGCGATGAGCTTTTCCGGCGACGGCACCGACACGACAAGCATCCCCACGACATTGCGCACATGTTGAGCTACCAAGCTAGACCTATTGCCAGCGCTAAGCACGATGGCGGTGGTCATGGCGGCGCGGCTCAACGGCGAGGCATCGGAGGTGGCCACGATAGCGCAATCTAGGGTTACGCCGAGACTCTACATGCTACGACAGAGCTTGTGCACAGCCTACTACGGCAAATGATGGACGGAGGCGATGTGGCCACGGTGACGGAACGTGGCGGCGAAAGAACGGCGAGGTCCGCGCACGGCACAACGGCTCACCGTGCGATTCTAGCGAGAGATGCAGGTGCGGTTGTAACACCCCAGGTGTTTGTCACCAGTTAAGCAATGGGTTTGAGCTCAAACATGACATGTCAAGTGGTAATGAAGGTGTCAAGATCAAATCTACATGATGGAGCTTCAACTTAAACTTGGGCCACGCACATTTGCTTACATATGGACCCTTGTTAAGATTATGCAAGAGTAATGTTAAACATGCTTATTCCATGTACATTACATCCACATGCATCCATCTAGACCCGTGGAAAAGTTTCATGAAGTTTGGAATAAAAAAGTCACATGAAATGATAAGTCATATCTTTGCATGAATTGCTTTATCAAGTGGATGGAAACCTATGAAGTCAACCAAACCTTGGTACCTTGCTCAAACAACTCTACTTGCACTCATGAACAAATGTTATGAAGGGTTCATGTTGAGCAGGTGGCCAGAAAATGCACCAATGGATCAAAAAGGATAATATAAGCTTCATCGTGATCCTATTTTGGTCAAAGTAGAACAGTAGGTTTTATACCAGTTTTGAGGTTGGACCTTAAATGAAAGTTGTAGTCCATATCATGTAGAACAAACTTTGTTTTTGGAGCAAGAGCCATATCAACTTGGAACTAAGTCAAACAGAGGCTCGAAAATTGAATCAGCGGCTGTTTTCAGACTTAGAATTTTTCTAAGTCTGGAATTCATCGTCGTTGCCATTGGCATTCCGCGTTCTCCAAATTTTGTTAAGCAACTTCAGTTGATCCAAATGTAAAAGTTGGAGCTTACATGATGGTGAAGAACATATAAGAAGATGGCACCAGTTGCATTTCATTTCGACCATCAATTTTGGATGTTTGCTTGTCGCTATCAAATCACTGACACTATCAAGTTTAGTACTAATTATCTGCTAATCCAATAGCCTAATGGCTGGGCACCTTAAATAAGAAACATAGAGCAGGCCGAGGTGAACAAACTTCGTTTATGGCCTAATGTCTAATTCGGCCTGGAAGCAGCCCAAAACGGTGTTCCACCTTGCCCACGTCGCTGCCCGCCACGTGCTCGGTGAAATGCCTCAACGGGCGGCACCTGTCCGTGGACGTGGTCACCATGCGCGAGCAGCGCCCCCACCTCCATGCCGCGTGCCCCTGCGCCCGATGTGGATAACCAGAGCCCCGGCCGAGCTCTCCATCCCCTTCTCCACTCCCTGCTCGCTCTCCTCGCTCCGCTCCGCGGCAGGACATGCGTCCGCCATGGCTGGCAGGCCGAGCTCGCCGTTGCCGCCGTTCCCTAGCTTCCGAGCCCCCTCTTGACCAACCACGCGAACCACTACCTCCGCCTCTTCCTCCTCTACGACCGGCGCACCTCCGCTGAGGCGAAAACCACCGGAGCAGCCCAGTCGTCGGAGCCGCTGCCGTCGCCGCTGCTCGTTGCCGTGGCCAATCCATCTCGGGCCGCCTCTCGGCCATCCAAGACCACCAGCGAGTGCGGGAGGACACCCTGGTGCTCCTCCTCCACTTCACCGCCGCCGTTAAGCCTCCTCCGGCCGGAGCAGCGAGACCCCGGCGACCTCCCTGTTCAAAATCCCGTCAGGGACCTCCTACAAAAATTCGACGAAAGTCAGGGTGCTAACTGCGAAGTCAGTGACTCAGATGAATAGTGCCGATAAGGACCTATTTGCAGTAAATTTGCTGAATCTTTGGAAATTCATAGTAATTCATAGGAAATTCGTAAAATAGCAAATGAGGACTTTTTGGAATCCTTGTGAAATTCTCTATGCAATAGATCTATAATATTACATGTTTTACTTTAAAGTTTTAGCTGTAAAAATATATTTATGCAGCTAGGTTTGTAATGCTAGTGGTATTTGTCTTTTTCATAACTGTAGATCTAGGGCTCCAAATGAAGTGAAATTTTTGTGGCATTCTAATCATGTGATAGTTGATGTGTGGTAAAAATTTCATGAGTATTGGATGAAGTATGAGTGAGTTATTGGTTTATCTTGCTCTCACATGATTTCTTGCTTTAGCAACTTGTCTTTTTCATAGAGGTTGCTATACATATTCAAATGGAGTGAAATTTGGACAGTAGACTATTGAGAGGATATGTGAGCCACTGTAATTTTTGTAGAATTTATTGTATACTTTTGGTATATGTTCATTAAGTCACCTTGTTATATAAATTAAATTAAGAAATGCATTAAAAGAATTTATTTGGTCATGGGCACTAGGTTTTCTGGTGTTCTTTAGTCATGTGTGACATGTTGGTAAAGTTGGTTTTGTCTAATTATGTGTTTGCAACATAAGTTAATATTTAATTTCTTGCAAATGTGGTTTATGGACAGATCTGGGAACTTAGCAAAGTTCTTCATGATAATGTGCTTTGTTGTGAAACTTGTTTATACAAAAGTTGTAGATAATTCATGTATCTAGATGCTGTTAAAATTTGGTATCATTTGACCAAGTAGTTTGTGAGTTATGCCTGTTTAAAGTTGGGTTTCAGAAATGGCTGCTCTCTGTCAATTGGGGACCAGTTTCTGTAAATGTATAATTTCGACCTACTTAACTTGGGAATCATGCTGAGATGATTAAAGATGAAATGTAGATAATTTCCTAAGCTTTCCAGAATGTCTTGTTTCATATCATTTGGATTTATAAAACTCCAGATATGATTGATTTATGAAGCCGCTGTTTGCAAGTCTAGAAATTGGCATATTCCGGTTATAGTTGTTGCTTCACCTTGACTTGCTTTGCATGTTGCTAGGTGTGGTTCACGTCCTTAGTAATTAAGTTAAATACACCTGAGATCTTGTGAGACTTATGTGCCATGTATAATATTCTTTGTTATCTTAGCATGATAGATTGTGTGATGTTAAGTTAAGCATCGCAAAGTACTTAAGTGTGTTAGTGTAAACTATGCTTGTCTTGCTTGCTATTTTGTGATGCGTCTCATGGTGCTATTCTTCATATTTATGCACTTGCATATTGCATCTCATCTAGGTACGCTAGATGCACCACGTGAAGGATGAGATGTTGGAGCCGAACCCGAAGACGGTGTATGGTGGACCTATCCCGAAGGTGGAAGGACTGGACAAGTGCTAGGACGGGAGATGCTCACTTAGCGAGTGTCGTCTACCTAACACTGACTTGTGTCGGATCCCAGGCAAGCCCCGGAGCATATTAAGCCTCCTAATTTTCGAAATGCAGTTACAATATTATTGTTACATATATATATTGTTGCATTAAGTTTAGGCGTTGGATGAAAACACTTGCTGCATTGGTTATCCAATCCTTGTCCAGATATTGATACCCTAAATCATATGTAGCTCAGGCTCGTGTAGTGCTTAGCCCTGCTTAAACACGGTAGAAGCCAGGTGATTTCCTGTCACCTGCGAGATATAGGAAGATACATATGGCACGGTTGGCTATATTTGCTATCGTGGAAATGAACCAGTCTTAATTTGAAATGAAGACCGGACGGAGGCTTGCCGGTTTGCAGTGACTCCGTCTGTGTCGATTAAGGACTGAATCTTGGAGCCTTTCCTGTTCATGTTGAACGCATGCCTCTCTCTTAGTTGGCCGGCCTGAAGACCGACCGCGAAGCCGAGTAGCTCACCTCAGGCCGGGAGTCGATAAGTATAAAGTGCGCCTCGGAAGGGAGCCGTAGGCGTGAGTCCAAGGGCAGGTGATTTAAAAGTCCTGATCGTCCTGGCAGAAGGGTAATCCCTGAGAGTGCTGGCGCTGATCGAACCCGCGAATTTGGTTCCTGAGATGTTCCAAAGGTGACCCACGGCTACCCTTGCAAAGTATGCCAGGGTGAGAGTTAGGAATACCCCCTCAGCTGAGTTGTAATTCGATTCGAATCGCCGTCTCTCCCGGTTAGTGAGAACTTGACGGGCTTATCTCCAATGTAGATACACTTAATAACATAATGGTTCGGAAATGATGATATGATGATGACAGCCTTATTATACCTGCTATGCTTAATATTGTTTGCTCCTAATAAGTGAGTGCTCTAGTACAGGTGCAAATCTAGTGGACAGGTAAATGATGATAAGTTTGATGCTAAGTTTAAATTGGTCACTATATTCATAAGCTCTTTTATGCAAATGTGTCAAGCTAGCCCACCTCATAAGCCTTGCATGATCCTTGGTGTCTTTTATTTCTGGTTTTGTCGGGTAAGTCTGGCTGAGTATATTCGAGTACTCAGGGTTTATCCCACCATGTTGCAGGTGAAGTTCTTAGCCTGTTGAAGATGGTGGTTAACCGCCGGTGGCTCGGTGATTCTATAGTTACTTCTCATCTATATGCTTTTGTCGGGTGATGTCACTTATGCTAGCAATGTATTTGGAACATATATTAATGTAATCTTTTGAAAGCTATGTTGTTTTCACTAATCGATTTTGAAACCCAAACTTGTACTTTTAATTGTGAACTCATTTGTAATATTATTTCCACTGCAACCCTGTGTATGTGATGTGTATTTGCTTAATCACGTGATCTTGGTTGTGATGTTGATTTACCGAGGTCTTTCGGGACACTCGGCGGACTACCGGGTTTATATGAGTGAAGGTATGTGTGTGTCAACGTGTTAGCGGAGACAGCCATACTTGATCTTGTATAAATTGGGCGGTTCTGTTACAGCTGGCATCAGAGCAAGATTAAGCATAATACTGTCATGTACATTGTTTTAAAAACAAAGTTTGGTTTTAAAAAGCCTATTTTAACTAAAACTTTAGCTACAGGCAAATTTGTCAAAAACTAATTTGCAAAACTATGCTAGCGACATCCTCCTTTATGCCCAGATAAGGACTATTAGGTGGCTATCTAAGTACTAACATGGGGATTTTTACTTTCGTTGTCCATACGACGTGCTATTGTATGGATGCCATTCGTTGAATGGTAATGTATGGATCAATTGTCTCTATGCCCAGGTAAAAGGTAAGGGTGAGTTGTGAGAGCATGACCGTCCAAATGTCGGTCTAGGGAAGAGTTAGCTATGGTTACTGGAATATTTACATGTTACACACATGTATATATGAAGGTACTTAATTGCGGGTATATTTATTGGGTAGCTATGGATATCGAAGTATATACATCTGGGGATGCATATATGGAGGGTATCTTAGTTCTTCGCTTTCATTGTGTGCTTATTTATCTCTTGTGGGGATGGGCTGCAATGAATTTGCCTGCAGGTACGCTAACCACGAATGCGTAGATTGAATATAGCTGACGACTAGCTATATATCGAGAGAGTACGTGTTATGCCACCGACATAGAACGTGATTGCCACCTTAGGCTGGCAATTTCGTGAGGACAAATAAGACGAGCATGCATCATGATTGTGCTTATGCATAAATATGCTTCCCTCACCTTGTCCTAATGCTAAGTAGCTTGTGATCAATGTGATGTCACTATTTTCCCTGTGTGAAGCTAGACAAAATGTCTTGTCCCATGCTGCTTGAATAGCTATGCTTGAAGTTAGTATGTGATTAGCTTTGCCTCGTATGTTGGCTCCAAAGGAAATAGATGATGAGTTAATAGTTAACAAAAAGTTCACCCCTTCGAAAAACTAAATTGCTAAATGTAAGTAAAACTTGTTTTGTAGAGATATCCACCTACTCAGTAAAGAGGAAATAAAAGATAACAGTACCTTACCACCAGGTTCGCATGTTTATGTGTAGTGGTGTTCTTGTAGGTGGTGACCGCTATTATGTACGAGCTTTGTGCTTAATAATAGTCGCTTAAGCTAATCGGATTGAGTGTTTCGAAATGCTCGCTTGAGACCATGATGTAGGCGTGGATGCTCGTTATCTTGGTAGTGCCGTAGTTGTCACCCTTTTGTCCTCGGTAAGCATACGAGTGTCAAATAGCTTTATCCTAAAACAACGCTCAAGTTACGTAATCGCACAGTTGTTGTCTCCAATTAGGTTCTCTCTTGGGAGCCTGAGCCTATACACGTGGTTGCTAGCCTTGAACGTTGTGCTACGAAGACTTTATCTATGCCGTTGCTTGACCTTAGGTCCAAGCTTAGTTCCCTTGAATGCTTGCATGTTTCGTGGTTGTCCCGCTCCTGTGTGGGAGGACCCTGCTCAAAAATCCTTGTTGGACCTTATTGCTCTCTCTCCTACTAGTGAGCTAGTGCAACGCTAATCGCTATCTACCTTGGCTTGGAACCTCTTCCTCGTAGATCATGTCGTTGCTTTATCAACTGAATCTCTAGTCGATGCAATGGCTCTCATCCCTCGAATCTCATGTATTTGTCTCCAACTCTTTCAAGTCTCTAGATGTTTATCAGGTCTTGATCTCATGTTGTCGCTCGACAAGACCAAATCTCATGTTAATCTTTATCCGGTAATCACTTTGATGGACACGAGGCGTTTGTGGAAATTAAGCAAGAGTCTCTGCTTAGTTGCCTTCGACAATTAGGCTATGTTCTTTTTTGCGCTATGTTTTAATTTTCGATCGCCTCCTTGTTGATTCCTAACCTTGTGACTATCCTTGTTTGCTATCCTCTTTTGCACAATGCTTGTTCTTACAATCTAATTGGTGCCGCTAGAAATTTCACTTTGGTTGTATGTTCAATAATGGTGCCACGATTAGCGATCTCTGATTGCCACGACGGAACCTAGGGCCTCCTTGTGGGTGGCCGACGCATGGTTGTGCTGCTGGGTGCGCGCTGGTATCGAGGTTTCTAGTCATGATCCATTGCCGAACTACACCGATGTGTTATTTTCATGTGAACTCTTCCTTGATTATCTCTCCATATCTTATCGAAGATCGCTATATCAGACCGAGAGTAGTAGAGCTTCCTGTTGAAGTCACAAAAGGGATAACCTTTGAAGAACTGGTCATCGACATAAATATTAACCGACTACAAGAGGTGGTAGACAAGTGACTCTACTTGGTTGTCCCAGTATTGACGTCCGTCACCTAGTGAACAACTTTTGTCATCATTGTTGGATCAGAAAGGCACACAACACTTAATGTTGGACAAGTTGTTAGTCAGATAAGAATCGAACGTCACATTATGATTATGACCTGGCTATCGAAGTCTTGATTATTATGTGCATGATAATCGTACGGTCGAGATCAACCATCTCTAGTGTGACCCCTTGCCTACTGACTTTGATGGCGGCCATCAGTTATGCTTCAATCACAACTATGTTGGCAAGAGCGAAGGTTTAGAACTTTTAGTGTTGAGAGACAAGCGATTAGTTACTAGTCGGAAGCTTAACCTCCAGCTAGGTGACAACTTTTTGCTAATTATGAAGGCTAGATCTCACGAGAACAATGTTAAGCAAACGAACAAAGAAACCGGTCATCAATGCTAGTACTGCTTCCTTCTCCAAGCCCTATGTTGTCAAGTCAAGTCCATCTTGGACAATCACACAGATAGTGCTGGATGCTACATCAGCTAAGTAAAGAGCTAGAGAAAGCACGTTCCTAGTTTCGATCAACATCGTTATGTATATGGTGCTATCAAAGGATTGTTTCGAATTCTATTGGATGAGGCACAGAAGGATAATAAGAGACGTTCCCTTATCTCTGTAGGACAGTCCCTCCATGAAGAGTATGCTTTGTGTTCCGAAAGCATAGTCACAAGTCCAATGCTTGTGCATAGTCAAGTTGCTGTCTAAATCAAACGATTTAAGTTGTTTCCTGAGAATCATATATGGAAAATCTTAGTCTACATCCTTAGAGAAAGGAGCTGCTGCTGCTGCTTTACAAAGAGATCGAGAGTATAGAACACACACCACAACGTGTGAAGCAAAGAAAGAGAAGAACGAGAAATCTGTCCAGATTTTAGGGTACAAAACTGAACATCTTCAAGCCAACGATTAGTGACTCAAACGAAGTTGGATTGACCCCAAACTTGGTGATCTCATTCCTTGCTTAGGACCCTTCAATGTCTTAAGTTGGTTTGAGTATTGGTTGAGTAAAACATCGGATTTGAGAGATATCTTGTCGGCTCGGTTTGCTGCCATTTCAGAACAGAGCAGTTTTGGTAGATGAATTGTTTGGATGGTCAAACGGAGTCCGGTTGAGTTGAATTTTGGTGAGTAGTTAGAAGACCCATGGATCTACATGCCCACCAAAATTTGTGCATATTGGAGCAGTAGTTTGTGAAATATGAATAGAAAACAAAAGGGTACAGAATCTGTAATTTCTTTGTGACTGCGATCATCCTTCGCATTCAAAAGTTGTGTTTGCAATTGATGCCAAGGTATGTACCATGGTCAATAATTGTTGCTAGATAATCCTTTAGATGCCCTAAAGAAGACTCCTTGGACCCCTTTTGTACCTTGTTCTTGGCCTCTGCTATCAACAAGGTATGAGCAATCGAGGTGTTCTACGAGTCAAATTATACCCTTGCAAATCGAAAGTAATTGGAAAGGTGTCAAACCATAGATTTTTGGATTATGGTTTTTGAGATATTGATGGACCTAAGAATGGAAGCCTCGACGTCAAATATAGTTTAAGAAAGCTGGTTTTGCTACGATGCAAGTCAACCCAACTTGCTGTGCAACTGCACCACGAAGGCAAATTGTACTTAACCTGCTTGGTAGTGAACTAGCCCCTAATTTTGTGATTACTTGCAACTTGTGTTGCCCTCCAAGCCTCGCTAACATCCTTCTGCATTAATGGTTCTCCAATGCTGACATGCCTATGGTGTCTTCCATGTGTTTTACCCAAGGGGTTGCCTCAGATACAACTCAGATAACTTTTGCCGTTTGGATACGAGAATTCTCTTAAATAATGGTCATCGAAAACGCTGAGTCAACAGAGTCAGCTATCACATTCACCGCTCACTCAGCATACTCAGACCCTACAATATTGTTATTAGAGAAAGCGAACTGCACACATGGAACATTGTGTAGTTTCCAGCGGTGGGAATCTGAGTGATTGTGCAATCACGACCAGCACCGACATTGTCTGTTGGGTACTCGGTTTCTCATAATCTCAAAGGATGTTTTACGTCTATGATCACATCCTTTACGAAAAGTTGTGCTCAAGCCATTTTAGTAGAGAACTGCTTTTCAAACCTTGTGAACAAATATAGCACCGTTGCAAGGAATATCCATCAATAGACTACGATCTAGTGCAAAGTCCATAGGTCTATGCTATATCCACTGGGGAAGTAGATGTTACAAGTATTGAGTCTACGCTTGTATCACTCTTCGTACATCAAGGACGACGTACGTAGGACAATGCTATTTTGGATTCCTTCCAATGTAACAATGCTTTATGGACGCCAACGAAAGAAATTCTTCAAACAACAACTTACGACGAAGAGCAAGTATCAGAAAGTGTCGTGACCAAATTAGCCTCTATGATACTTTGAAGTTAAGTGGCCTAATGCCATCACTTATGTTGGAAACTGGATGACAAGTTTCTCTTCCCTTAAAAGTCTTTCGCACCGAATCTTGGGACGCGATTCCTTTAAGGGGGGAGGGCTGTAACACCCCAGGTGTTTGTCACCAGTTAAGCAATGGGTTTGAGCTCAAAATGACATGTCAAGTGGTAATGAAGGTGTCAAGATCAAATCTACATGATGGAGCTTCAACTTAAACTTGGGCCACGCACATTTGCTTACATATGGACCCTTGTTAAGATTATGCAAGAGTAATGTTAAACATGCTTATTCCATGTACATTACATCCACATGCATCCATCTAGACCCGTGGAAAAGTTTCATGAAGTTTGGAATAAAAAAGTCATATGAAATGATAAGTCATATCTTTGCATGAATTGCTTTATCAAGTGGATGGAAACCTATGAAGTCAACCAAACCTTGGTACCTTGCTCAAACAACTCTACTTGCACTCATGAACAAATGTTATGAAGGGTTCATGTTGAGCGGTGGCGAAAAATGCACCAATGGATCAAAAGGATAATATAAGCTTCATCGTGATCCTATTTTGGTCAAAGTAGAACAGTAGGTTTTATACCAGTTTTGAGGTTGGACCTTAAATGAAAGTTGTAGTCCATATCATGTAGAACAAACTTTGTTTTTGGAGCAAGAGCCATATCAACTTGGAACTAAGTCAAACAGAGGCTCGAAAATTGAATCAGCGGCTGTTTTCAGACTTAGAATTTTTCTAAGTCTGGAATTCATCGTCGTCGCCATTGGCATTCCGCGTTCTCCAAATTTTGTTAAGCAACTTCAGTTGATCCAAATGTAAAAGTTGGAGCTTACATGATGGTGAAGAACATATAAGAAGATGGCACCAGTTGCATTTCATTTCGACCATCAATTTTGGATGTTTGCTTGTCGCTATCAAATCACTGACACTATCAAGTTTAGTACTAATTATCTGCTAATCTAATAGCCTAATGGCTGGGCACCTTAAATAAGAAACATAGAGCAGGCTGAGGTGAACAAACTTCGTTTATGGCCTAATGTCTAATTCGGCCTGGAAGCAGCCCAAAATGGCGTTCCACCTTGCCCACGTCGCTGCCCGCCACGTGCTCGGTGAAATGCCTCAACGGGCGGCACCTGTCCGTGGATGTGGTCACCATCTTGCGAGCAGCAGCGCCCCACCTCCATGCCGCGTGCCCCTGCGCCCGATGTGGATAACCAGAGCCCCGGCCGAGCTCTCCATCCCCTTCTCCACTCCCTGCTCGCTCTCCTCGCTCCGCTCCGCGGCAGGACATGCGTCCGCCATGGCTGGCAGGCCGAGCTCGCCGTTGCCGCCGTTCCCTAGCTTCCGAGCCCCCTCTTGACCAACCACGCGAACCACTACCTCCGCCTCTTCCTCCTCTCGACCAGCGCACTCACCTCCGAGGCGAAAACCACCGGAGCAGCCCGGTCGTCGGAGCCGCGCTGCCGTCGCCGCTTTCTGCGCTGCCGTGGCCAATCCATCTCGGGCCGCCTCTCTCGGCCATCCAAGACCACCAGCCAGTGCGGGGAGGACACCCCAGTGCTCCTCCTCCACTTCACCGCCGCCCGTTAAGCCTCCTCCGGCCGGAGCAATGAGACCCGGCGACCTCCTGTTCAAAATCCCGTCAGGGGACCTCCTACAAAAATTCGACGAAAGTCGGGGTGCTAATCTGAAAGTCGGTGACTCGGATGAATAGTGCCGATAAGGACCTATTTGCAATAAATTTGCTGAATCTTTGGAAATTCATAGTAATTCATAGGAAATTCGTAAAATAGCAAATGAGGACTTTTTGGAATCCTTGTGAAATTCTCTATGCAATAGATCTATAATATTACATGTTTTACTTTAAAGTTTTAGCTGTAAAAATATATTTATGCAGCTAGGTTTGTAATGCTAGTGGTATTTGTCTTTTTCATAACTGTAGATCTAGGGCTCCAAATGAAGTGAATTTTTGTGGCATGCTAATCATGTGATAGTTGATGTGTGGTAAAAATTTCATGAGTATTGGATGAAGTATGAGTGAGTTATTGGTTTATCTTGCTCTCACATGATTTCTTGCTTTAGCAACTTGTCTTTTTCATAGAGGTTGCTATACATATTCAAATGGAGTGAAATTTGGACAGTAGACTATTGAGAGGATATGTGAGCCACTGTAATTTTTGTAGAATTTAATGTATACTTTTGGTATATGTTCATTAAGTCACCTTGTTATCTAAATTAAATTAAGAAATGAATTAAAAGAATTTATTTGGTCATGGACACTAGGTTTTTTGGTGTTCTTTAGTCATGTGTGACATGTTGGTAAAGTTGGTTTTGTCTAATTATGTGTTTGCAACATAAGTTAATATTTAATTTCTTGCAAATGTGGTTTATGGACAGATCTAGGAACTTAGCAAAGTTCTTCATGATAATGTGCTTTGTTGTGAAACTTGTTTATACAAAAGTTGTAGATAATTCATGTATCTAGCTGCTGTTAAAATTTGGTATCATTTGACCAAGTAGTTTGTGAGTTATGCCTGTTTAAAGTTGGGTTTCAGAAATGGCTGCTCTCTGTCAATTGGGGACCAGTTTCTGTAAATGTATAATTTCGACCTACTTAACTTGGGAATCATGCTGAGATGATTAAAGATGAAATGTAGATAATTTCCTAAGCTTTCCAGAATGTCTTGTTTCATATCATTTGGATTTATAAAACCCCAGATATGATTGATTTATGAAGCCGCTGTTTGCAAGTCTAGAAATTGGCATATTCCGGTTATAGTTGTTGCTTCACCTTGACTTGCTTTGCATGTTGCTAGGTGTGGTTCACGTCCTTAGTAATTAAGTTAAATACACCTGAGATCTTGTGAGACTTATGTGCCATGTATAATATTCTTTGTTATCTTAGCATGATAGATTGTGTGATGTTAAGTTAAGCATCGCAAAGTACTTAAGTGTGTTAGTGTAAACTATGCTTGTCTTGCTTGCTATTTTGTGATGCGTCTCATGGTGCTATTCTTCATATTTATGCACTTGCATATTGCATCTCATCTAGGTACGCTAGATGCACCACGTGAAGGATGAGATGTTGGAGCCGAACCCGAAGACGGTGTATGGTGGACCTATCCCGAAGGTGGAAGGACTGGACAAGTGCTAGGACGGGAGATGCTCACTTAGCGAGTGTCGTCTACCTAACACTGACTTGTGTCGGATCCCAGGCAAGCCCCGGAGCATATTAAGCCTCCTAATTTTTGAAATGCAGTTACAATATTATTGTTACATATATATATTGTTGCATTAAGTTTAGGCGTTGGATGAAAACACTTGCTGCATTGGTTATCCAATCCTTGTCCAGATATTGATAACCTGAATCATATGTAGCTCAGGCTCGTGTAGTGCTTAGCCCTGCTTAAACATGGTAGAAGTCAGGTGATTTCCTGTCACCTGCGAGATATAGGAAGATACATATGGCACGGTTGGCTATATTTGCTATCGTGGAAACGAACCAGTCTTAATTTGAAATGAAGACCGGACGGAGGCTTGCCGGTTTGCAGTGACTCCGTGCAATAGCGATTAAGGACTGAATCTTGGAGCCTTTCCTGTTCATGTTGAACGCATGCCTCTCTCTTAGTTGGCGGCCTGAAGACCGACCCATGGCCGAGTAGCTCACCTCAGGCCGGAGTCGATAAGTATAAAGTGCGCCTCGGAAGGGAGCCGTAGGCGTGAGTCCAAGGGCAGGTGATTTAAAAGTCCTGATCGTCCTGGTAGAAGGGTAATCCCTGAGAGTGCTGGCGCTGATCGAACCCGCGAATTTGGTTCCTGAGATGTTCCAAAGGTGACCCACGGCTACCCTTGCAAAGTATGCCAGGGTGAGAGTTAGGAATACCCCCTCAGCTGAGTTGTAATTCGATTCGAATCGCCGTCTCTCCCGGTTAGTGAGAACTTGACGGGCTTATCTCCAATGTAGATACACTTAATAACATAATGGTTTGGAAATGATGATATGATGATGACAGCCTTATTATACCTGCTATGGTTAATATTGTTTGCTCCTAATAAGTGAGTGCTCTAGTACAGGTGCAAATCTAGTGGACAGGTAAATGATGATAAGTTTGATGCTAAGTTTAAATTGGTCACTATATTCATAAGCTCTTTTATGCAAATGTGTCAAGCTAGCCCACCTCATAAGCCTTGCATGATCCTTGGTGTCTTTTATTTCTGGTTTTGTCGGGTAAGTCTGGCTGAGTACATTCGAGTACTCAGGGTTTATCCCACCATGTTGCAGGTGAAGTTCTTGGCCTGTTGAAGATGGTGGTTAACCGCCGGTGGCTCGGTGATTCTATAGTTACTTCTCATCTATATGCTTTTGTCGGGTGATGTCACTTATGCTAGCAATGTATTTGGAACATATATTAATGTAATCTTTTGAAAGCTATGTTGTTTTCACTAATCGATTTTGAAACCCAAACTTGTACTTTTAATTGTGAACTCATTTGTAATATTATTTCCACTGCAACCCTGTGTATGTGATGTGTATTTGCTTAATCACGTGATCTTGGTTGTGATGTTGATTTACCGAGGTCTTTCGGGACACTCGGCGGACTACCGGGTTTATATGAGTGAAGGTATGTGTGTGTCAACGTGTTAGCGGAGACAGCCATACTTGATCTTGTATAAATTGGGCGGTTCTGTTACAGCTGGCATCAGAGCAAGATTAAGCATAATACTGTCATGTACATTGTTTTAAAAACAAAGTTTGGTTTTAAAAAGCCTATTTTAACTAAAACTTTAGCTACAGGCAAATTTGTCAAAAACTAATTTGCAAAACTATGCTAGCGACATCCTCCTTTATGCCCAGATAAGGACTATTAGGTGGCTATCTAAGTACTAACATGGGGATTTTTACTTTCGTTGTCCATACGACGTGCTATTGTATGGATGCCATTCGTTGAATGGTAATGTATGGATCAATTGCCTCTATGCCCAGGTAAAAGGTAAGGGTGAGTTGTGAGAGCATGACCGTCCAAATGTCGGTCTAGGGAAGAGTTAGCTATGGTTACTGGAATATTTACATGTTACACACATGTATATATGAAGGTACTTAATTGCGGGTATATTTATTGGGTAGCTATGGATATCGAAGTATATACATCTGGGGATGCATATATGGAGGGTATCTTAGTTTACTGCTTTCATTGTGTGCTTATTTATCTCTTGTGGGGATGGGCTGCAATGAATTTGCCTGCAGGTACGCTAACCACGAATGCGTAGATTGAATATAGCTGACGACTAGCTATATATCGAGAGAGTACGTGTTATGCCACCGACATAGAACGTGATTGCCACCTTAGGCTGGCAATTTCGTGAGGACAAATAAGACGAGCATGCATCATGATTGTGCTTATGCATAAATATGCTTCCCTCACCTTGTCCTAATGCTAAGTAGCTTGTGATCAATGTGATGTCACTATTTTCCCTGTGTGAAGCTAGACAAAATGTCTTGTCCCATGCTGCTTGAATAGCTATGCTTGAAGTTAGTATGTGATTAGCTTTGCCTCGTATGTTGGCTCCAAAGGAAATAGATGATGAGTTAATAGTTAACAAAAAGTTCACCCCTTCGAAAAACTAAATTGCTAAATGTAAGTAAAACTTGTTTTGTAGAGATATCCACCTACTCAGTAAAGAGGAAATAAAAGATAACAGTACCTTACCACCAGGTTCGCATGTTTATGTGTAGTGGTGTTACTGTAGGTGACTGCTTATTATGTACGAGCTTTGTGCTTAATAATAGTCGCTTAAGCTAATCGGATTGAGTGTTTCGAAATGCTCGCTTGAGACCATGATGTAGGCGTGGATGCTCGTTATCTTGGTAGTGCCGTAGTTGTCACCCTTTTGTCCTCGGTAAGCATACGAGTGTCAAATAGCTTTATCCTAAAACAACGCTCAAGTTACGTAATCGCACAGTTGTTGTCTCCAATTAGGTTCTCTCTTGGGAGCCTGAGCCTATACACGTGGTTGCTAGCCTTGAACGTTGTGCTACGAAGACTTTATCTATGCCGTTGCTTGACCTTAGGTCCAAGCTTAGTTCCCTTGAATGCTTGCATGTTTCGTGGTTGTCCCGCTCCTGTGTGGGAGGACCCTGCTCAAAAATCCTTGTTGGACCTTATTGCTCTCTCTCCTACTAGTGAGCTAGTGCAACGCTAATCGCTATCTACCTTGGCTTGGAACCTCTTCCTCGTAGATCATGTCGTTGCTTTATCAACTGAATCTCTAGTCAGTGCAATGGCTCTGTCCCTCGAATCTCATGTATTTGTCTCCAACTCTTTCAAGTCTCTAGATGTTTATCAGTCTTGATCTCATGTTGCTGCTCGACAAGACCAAATCTCATGTTAATCTTTATCTGGTAATCACTTTGATGGACACGAGGCGTTTGTGGAAATTAAGCAAGAGTCTCCTGCTTAGTTGCCTTCGGCAATTAGGCTATGTTCTTTTGCGCTATGTTTTAATTTTCTGATCGCCTCCTTGTTGATTCCTAACCTTGTGACTATCCTTGTTTGCTATCCCTCTTTTGCACAATGCTTGTTCTTACAATCTAATTGGTGCCGCTAGAAATTTCACTTTGGTTGTATGTTCAGTAATGGTGCCACGATTAGCGATCTACGGTGCCACGACGGAACCTAGGGCCTCCTTGTGGGTGGCCGACGCATGGTTGTGCTGCTGGGTGCGCGCTGGTATCGAGGTTTCTAGTCATGATCCATTGCCGAACTACACCGATGTGTTATTTTCATGTGAACTCTTCCTTGATTATCTCTCCATATCTTATCGAAGATCGCTATATCAGACCGAGAGTAGTAGAGCTTCCTGTTGAAGTCACAAAAGGGATAACCTTTGAAGAACTGGTCATCGACATAAATATTAACCGACTACAAGAGGTGGTAGACAAGTGACTCTACTTGGTTGTCCCAGTATTGACGTCCGTCACCTAGTGAACAACTTATGTCATCATTGTTGGATCAGAAAGGCACACAACACTTAATGTTGGACAAGTTGTTAGTCAGATAAGAATCGAACGTCACATTATGATTATGACCTGGCTATCGAAGTCTTGATTATTATGTGCATGATAATCGCACGGTCGAGATCAACCATCTCTAGTGTGACCCCTTGCCTACTGACTTTGATGGCGGCCATCTGTTATGCTTCAATCACAACTATGTTGGCAAGAGCGAAGGTTTAGAACTTTTAGTGTTGAGAGACAACTGATTAGTTACTAGTCGGAAGCTTAACCTCCAGCTAGGTGACAACTTTTTGCTAATTATGAAGGCTAGATCTCACAGAACAATGTTAAGCAAACGAACAGCAAAACCGGTCATCAATGCTAGTACTGCTTCCTTCTCCAAGCCCTATGTTGTCAAGTCAAGTCCATCTTGGACAATCACACAGATAGTGCTGGATGCTACATCAGCTAAGTAAAGAGCTAGAGAAAGCACGTTCCTAGTTTCGATCAACATCGTTATGTATATGGTGCTATCAAAGGATTGTTTCGAATTCTATTGGATGAGGCACAGAAGGATAATAAGAGACGTTCCCTTATCTCTGTAGGACAGTCCCTCCATGAAGAGTATGCTTTGTGTTCCGAAAGCATAGTCACAAGTCCAATGCTTGTGCATAGTCAAGTTGCTGTCTAAATCAAACGATTTAAGTTGTTTCCTGAGAATCATATATGGAAAATCTTAGTCTACATCCTTAGAGAAAGGAGCTGCTGCTGCTGCTTTACAAAGAGATCGAGAGTATAGAACACACACCACAACGTGTGAAGCAAAGAAAGAGAAGAACGAGAAATCTGTCCAGATTTTAGGGTACAAAACTGAACATCTTCAAGCCAACGATTAGTGACTCAAACGAAGTTGGATTGACCCCAAACTTGGTGATCTCATTCCTTGCTTAGGACCCTTCAATGTCTTAAGTTGGTTTGAGTATTGGTTGAGTAAAACATCGGATTTGAGAGATATCTTGTCGGCTCGGTTTGCTGCCATTTCAGAACAGAGCAGTTTTGGTAGATGAATTGTTTGGATGGTCAAACGGAGTCCGGTTGAGTTGAATTTTGGTGAGTAGTTAGAAGACCCATGGATCTACATGCCCACCAAAATTTGTGCATATTGGAGCAGTAGTTTGTGAAATATGAATAGAAAACAAAAGGGTACAGAATCTGTAATTTCTTTGTGACTGCGATCATCCTTCGCATTCAAAAGTTGTGTTTGCAATTGATGCCAAGGTATGTACCGCGGTCAATAATTGTTGCTAGATAATCCTTTAGATGCCCTAAAGAAGACTCCTTGGACCCCTTTTGTACCTTGTTCTTGGCCTCTGCTATCAACAAGGTATGAGCAATCGAGGTGTTCTACGAGTCAAATTATACCCTTGCAAATCGAAAGTAATTGGAAAGGTGTCAAACCATAGATTTTTGGATTATGGTTTTTGAGATATTGATGGACCTAAGAATGGAAGCCTCGACGTCAAATATAGTTTAAGAAAGCTGGTTTTGCTACGATGCAAGTCAACCCAACTTGCTGTGCAACTGCACCACGAAGGCAAATTGTACTTAACCTGCTTGGTAGTGAACTAGCCCCTAATTTTGTGATTACTTGCAACTTGTGTTGCCCTCCAAGCCTCGCTAACATCCTTCTGCATTAATGGTTCTCCAATGCTGACATGCCTATGGTGTCTTCCATGTGTTTTACCCAAGGGGTTGCCTCAGATACAACTCAGATAACTTTTGCCGTTTGGATACGAGAATTCTCTTAAATAATGGTCATCGAAAACGCTGAGTCAACAGAGTCAGCTATCACATTCACCGCTCACTCAGCATACTCAGACCCTACAATATTGTTATTAGAGAAAGCGAACTGCACACATGGAACATTGTGTAGTTTCCAGCGGTGGGAATCTGAGTGATTGTGCAATCACGACCAGCACCGACATTGTCTGTTGGGTACTCGGTTTCTCATAATCTCAAAGGATGTTTTACGTCTATGATCACATCCTTTACGAAAAGTTGTGCTCAAGCCATTTTAGTAGAGAACTGCTTTTCAAACCTTGTGAACAAATATAGCACCGTTGCAAGGAATATCCATCAATAGACTACGATCTAGTGCAATAGGTGATGTAGTCACGTGGTGCCAGGGTCCAAAGGAGAAGAAAAGGAGAAGACCAGCCGAGCAGGCAGCCAGTCCTCGGGCATAGTCCCAAAATGAGAAAAAGCACATTCACCGCAAGGTGAAGTGTGCCCACTTAGTCCCCGAGCCTGACAGTAGGTGATGTGGTCATGTGGTGCCAGGGTCAGAAATAGTAGTCAACAGAAGAAAATCCTCAATGTGGTGAGGAATCGAGACGTAATGCTGATGCAGTCCCCGAGCCACAAGAGGAAATCTCAGAGAAAACAAATCACGGAGAAAATGCCGGAGTGATGGCTGTATAGTAGTAATTACTGAGCCGTAATAGTTGGCGGAGAACTCGGCGAATATTCGGTGAGCAGCAACAAATTACGGAGATAAATGGGCGATACGGGCCGTGGTCGCGTGAAAGCCCAGGTAATGGCCCACCTTGCTGTTGTAGAGAATTCAGAGAGGCGCCAATTGTGGGAGCGGTTTCCCAAAAACCCTCGAATGCAAAAGGTTGGGGGAGTGCTTTATAACTGCGCTGCCGCACCCCGCGCTCCAACCTTTTCCACTTGCCATTTCATCTTCCTCCTGAGCCCTCGCACTTCCAGATTCACATCCACGCGTGCTTCTACCGCCAGCCCCAATTCGGATCTGGGAGATGGCACCGAAGAGGGAAGCTGCTGACCCAAAGAAAGCGAGCGCCGGAGCCAGCCATGAGGAAGAGTGGGTGCCGTTGCGCACGAGGGAGGCGGAGCTCAACAGATTAGTGGAGGCGGGCGTTCTTCCTGACCGCGTCACTACCGGATGGCAGCCGGCCCTTGGTGAGCCCTACCCAATGCCTCATACCGATGAAGTTGTAGTATTTGAGGACTACTTTTGGCGTGGATTAGGATTTCCTGTTCATCCGTTCTTGAGGGATTTCTTGGAGCTTTGGAGAGTCAGTCTGTGCAACCTCCACCTAAACACCATATTGCACATATCTATCTTCATCCATTTTTGTGAGATGTATCTCGGAATCCTTCCCCACTTCAACCTCTTCCATCATCTATTCTGGCTGAAGAAGTAGGGTGGCGGCGGTTCCAAGGTGGTCGGCGACGTGTATCTTTAGTTGCGCGATGGAATGGTGGGCGAGTACCTTACTGTGCCGCTAAACACATCACTGAAGGCATGGAATGCCAGGTGGTTCTACATGAAGTAGAGCCACCCTGCCATCCGCTGCGACGCCGACCACATCCCGGAGAGTCAGAAAAGCTGGTCGAAGAGGCCAAGCGGCGCTAATATGGAGCAGGTGAGGGAGCTTCTTGACCTAATAAAGGGCGTGAGGACCAATGGTGGACCGGTGGTGGCGAGCTTCATAGTGCGCCATGTCCAACCCTGCAAGGAGAGGGCCCACGTGGGCTTTGACTTCAAGGGCGACACAGACGGCACCCGGGAGAGGACAGAGATGCTGTCGAGGGATGAGGTGCAAGAGCAGGCCGTAGAGCTATTCGCTCCCTTTGCCTCATTCAACACGTCAGGGATGACGAGGCCCTTTAACTGCAAGAATCCGCCTCCTCAGGTAAATACCTCAATTGTTTGTTCCTAATACTTTTTATCTTTTGTCATTGCCGAGCAGTGGACTGATTCACTTATGCGAAGATCCATCACAGGAAAGAGCGGTGTACTTCTCGAGCGTGCCAAGGGGCGATTGGCCGTAGGCAGTAGATGCCCGGCCGCCAACACAGCCTGAGGAGGGAGTCGTCAGCGTCTCATCAGAGTTCCGAGGCGCGGACACTAGTTGGACGGAGAGTCCATCCCCGGTGTTGGAGAAAGTCCAGGGGAAGAGGGCAGCAGCAGATCAGCAGGCTTGGAAGAAGAGAAAGACGGCGGGTGGCACTCCCCTCAAGCCGGGCGGCATCTTGGTTGGCAATGATCGGAACACTCGGACACGGAGTGCAGCGATGTTCGAGTGGTCGGATGACGACAGGGTTCCAATGGCTCCTCCACCGAGCATGAAGGCGCCCCCGCGCACCACGCACGCGGAGGAAAAATCGAAGGGAGGGGAGGGAGTCCCCGAGCAGCAGGCGACGGGAGACCTAGAGCGACGGTTGGAGGAGAGTCCGGTGGCAGAGACCGTAAGACCTCCAGCCCAAGGCGCACAGGTCTACCCCAGGGCCACACCTAGGGGCTCTGGATGGCAACGCCAGTTCAAGAAAGTGTACCGGTAGGCCGACACATAAGTATCCTTGCTTCGGAGTTATTTTGATGTCATATTCTTATCTTTTTTGGCGATTGACGAGCTAATTTGACGCAGAGTGAGGCGTAAAGAGGATCTGACCCCGCCCATCCAGACTGATGAGCAATCGAGGGCCAATCCTAGGGCGGAGAGGTAGTGCCGGTAGACCCCGTCCCGTAGTCCCCGAGTGCTCGGTAGCCTACAGAGGAGTCAACCGCCGCTGCTGGCGGACTTGGTGGTGGCGAGCAGTTGGCACCGACGGTGGATGGGTTGGTGGTGATGCCTGGGGCAACGGTGGAAACCTCTGGGTCTTCAGCGGCGAATGCAGGAGATGCTGGTGCCGCGCCTGAGTCTAGGGCATCGAGGCCGGTGGCTCCCGAGGAGCAAACGACACCCCCTAAAGCGTCGCAAGGCGTGGTCGGACTCGCTGTCCGTCCACCGAGCCCTCTAGTGGTGCCTCCCGCTGCGGAGGAGGAGGATGAGGTGGAAGAGATCGAGCGTGAGGAATCACGACCTCAAGCTGTCCGAATCCTCCGTAAGCGAGGCGACGAGGTGGTGGTCGTTGAGGAGGAGGACAGCACCAAGGAGCCCAGGAGACTAGAATCCACCCTATCAACGGCGGTGAAGCAGATCAAGGTCAGTAGTGTATTGGCAATGACTGTTTGTGTTGTCAGAGAAAGGAGTTCTTCATAATCTTGTTGTTTTTGCAGGGCATAGCTCAGACTGCCGAACAACGGCGCCAGCTGATCAAGAGGATGGAGCCCCTTGCTGAGGAGAATGAAAAGCTCATAGAGGTGATGAAGCTTATGGAGAAGAACATCTAGAGGGCCTAGCACGACTGAGACCTTGCTGAGTCCAACGCGCGGGACCTGGAATACTAGAAGGGCGTCCTATCCAAGCAGCTAGCGACCGCGTCCGAGCAGCTACGGGGCAAGTCTGAGCAGCTGGCCACTATCTCCGAGCAGCTGGCGAGTGCTTCTAAGCAACTAGAGCAGAAGTCCAAGAAGCTCAGAAGTGTCTCCGAACAAAAAACAGGTATGGCGTATTGGTGAATGTGCTTTGCATTATTGAAAAGCCATATTGTGGCTGATGACTGTTGTGCTTGTAGAGCAAGATGCGGAGCTCAGCCAGCTGCGCCAAACCATCGAGCAACTCCAAGAGGAGAAGGCAAAGGAGTCAGGGCGAGCGGACAAACTGGCCGAGGAGCTAAAGGGTGAGTACTTCTTGGTCGGAGTTACTGCTGAAGTAATTTCCTTGCTTGATGGAACCTTGTAATGCTTGTAGACTACCGTCAGAGGGTCAAGGCACAATTTGATGTGCTGGAGCAGGAGGCCAGGACCCAAAGGAACAAGTTCGACGCCGTAGTCACCGGAGTCAAACTGGTGCTCGACTGCGTCAACCTGGAGGCGGCTCCTTAGCCCGACGATAGGCTACCATGTCTAGACACCATCATCGAGAGGTGCAAAGCGGCATGGGAGAACTTCAAGAGCTTCAACCACGATGCCATTGTTACCACCGTTACTCATGCCCTTGCAGTGGTCCAATCCCACTACCTAGCCGTTGACCTTCAGGCGATAGGGTTGGATTCACCGGAGGGATGGGTGAGGTGGAGCACTAGCAGCTGGAAGATGAGGTGGAAGACACGGCGAAGAAGCTAGCCAGCGACATCGACCTATTTGGCGAGATGGACGTAGATGGCGAAACCCGATGATCTGCTCGGAGAACATGCTACTGAATAGGGTAGTTAAAACGTGCAAGAGCGCAGACAGACATTTATGTATATGTATAAATGTTGACATGTGCATGTTGATGCAGTTTGCTAATGGCGCGGTGAAAAAATCATTGTAGTGTTAACCCTAACGCAATTATACGTAGTATAAGTAGTGTCCGAACAATTAATTCGTTACTAAACTCTTTGGCCTTAGCTAGCCCATAGTCCATAACGTCGAGCATGGAGCCCGTGCACGTGTAGGAGGAATAGGCGTGACCAAGGAACCGCAGCCGACCACCCATAACGCAGAGCGCGGAGCCCATAGCACCTGTAGGGAGAGATATGAGACTGGGTCTTCTCCATAGAAAATAGAGCGGAACATATGCTGCTCGGCGGTTGGGGAAATAACTTGGAGATATACGTAGTATAAGTGGCGTCCGAGCAGTTAGTTCTTTACCATGCTCTTGGCCTTGGCTAGCCCATAGTCCATAACGTCGAGCGTAGAGCCCATGCACGTGTAGGAGGAACAGGCGTGACCAAGGAACCATAGTCGACCATCCATAACACAGAGCGCGGAGCCTGTAGCACGTGTAGGGAGAGATCGGAGACTGGGTCTTCTCCATAGAGCACGGAACAAAACGTGTGCTGCTCGGTGGTCAGCAAAATATTTTGGAGATATGGAGAAACACGACAGAGTGTTTATGGCGAGCACATGTTGGAGATATGGAGAAACGTGGCAGAGCATTTATGGTGATCTCATATTGGAGTTCATTAAGGGGTAGCTTAGAGCTCGGCGACTGTAAGTGGAGATTAAATCATAATGGAGAAATAATGGAGACAAATTGTGGCAACCAAAACTTTATTCATCATGGAGTGGAGAATACATATCTAGAGCGTTTCAAGGATAGAAATGTATAAGGTGCTTGATGTGCCATGAATTGGGGATATCGATTCCGTCCAAGTCACATAGACGATAAGACCATGGTCGGGTAACCTCTTTGACGACGTAAGGCCCTTCCCAAGGGGAGGAGAGCTTGTGCATCCCTTCATTTTTTGCTTTCTGACGGAGAACAAGGTCACCGACAGCAAATGAACAACCTTTGATGTTGCGGTGGTAGTATCTCCGCAAGCCTTCTAGGTATTTAGCTATGCGGACATAGGTGATCAGGCGTTCTTCCTTAGCCCTATCGACGTCCTCTGTCCGAACAGCTATGGCTTGCTCTTCATCATAATGTTCCACCCTAGGTGCTCGGAAGGCGATGTCTGCTAGTAGTATGGCTTCTGAGCCGTAGACCAAGAAATACGAGAGACACACCGGTGCTACGACTAGCTTGAGTGTGCAGTCCCCAGACCATAGCTGGTAGCTCTTTGAGCCATCTGCCCGAATGCTTTTCTTCTTTCTGATATAGCCTCTTTTTGAGGGCATCAAGGATCATGCCGTTCGCCCGTTCGACTTGGTCGTTGGCTCTAGGATGGGCAACGGAGACGTATTTGACGGAGATGCATCGGTCTTCGCAGAAGTCCCAAAAATGATGGCCAGTAAACGTAGTTCCAAGGTCGGTGATAATGTTGTTCGGGAGACTGAATATGTGGATGATATCTTCAAAGAGCTCGACTACCTTCTTTGTAGTGGCCAAGACAAGCGATTTGTATTCGATCCACTTGGAGAACTTGTCGATGGTGACATACACGTACCGGAAACCACTTGGCGCTGGCTTGAAAGGCCCGATCATGTCCAGTCCCCAGCATGCGAAAGGCCAGGAAGCTGGGATGGTCTGTAGTCCTTGTGCCGGTATGTGTATTTGCTTGGTGAAAATTGGCATCCTTCACAACGTCGGACAAGGTCCTCTACATTGGAGATGGTTGTGGGCCAGTAAAAACCAGCTCAAAAAGCTTTGTCGACTAGGTTTCTCGAGGCCGCATGGTTGCCACAGGAACCAGAGTGAATTTCAAGAAGTAGTTTCACTCCTTCTTGGGTGATGCATTTTTGCAGTATCCCTTCCTTAGCACTTTTCCTCATCAAGTTGCCATCCACCAGCATGTAATGCTTGCTTCGACGGATTAGGCATTTTGTTTCAGTCTTGTCGGTAGGTACTTCAGCGCTAGTGAGGTACTTGATGAACTGTTCCCTCCAATCGGCGGACGGCGAACGTACTATAAGTACTAGCTGCTCGTTGGGGGGAACTTCTTGAACTTCCTTCTCTTCCTTAATGGTGGTGCCAAAAGATCTTAAATGAAGACCCCAGGCGGAATCACGGCGCGAGAGGAGCCTGTCTTGGATAGGTGGTCGGCGAGCTGATTTTGATCTCGTACCACATGGTGGTACTCGATACCATAGAACTTTCCTTCAACTTTCCTGATTTTGGCACAATATGCATCCATCTTTTCACTAGAGCAGGACCAGTCTTTGTTGAGCTGGTTGATGACCAGCGCGGAGTCCCCATATACCATGAGGCATTTGACACCAAGCTCAACGGCTATACAGAGTCCGTGGAGACACGCTTCGTATTCGGCGGCGTTGTTGGAGGCCGGAAAATGTATTCGGAGAACGTATCAGAGCTTATCCTTGGTCGGCGTGATGAACATAATGCCCGCACCAGCACCGTTGATGTTGAGGGCACCGTCAAAGTACATCATCCAATGCTCAGGGCAAGTAGCGGCGATGGACTCTTGGATCTCGGTCCACTCAGTGATGAAATCAGTGAGCGCCTGTGACTTGATGGTAGGCCTGCTTCTGAATTCGATGGAATAAGTGCCGAGCTCGACAGCCCACATGATGATGCGACCGTTGGCCTCTTTGTTGCGGAGAATGTCCCTTGAGGAAGTAGGTGACAACGGCAATCTTGTAATGCTCGAAGTAATGGCGAGCTTGCGTGACGTGATCAGAATAGCATATAGCAGTTTCTAAGCTTGAGGATAACGAGTCTTGGGTTCATTAAGGACCTCACTGATGAAGTAGACCAGATGTTGCACCTTATAGGCTTGCCCGTCCTCCTCATGTTCGACGATGATAGCTGTGCTAACAACGTGAGTAGTGGCGGCGATGTAGATCAGTAGAGTTTCATCTGGTCGAGGCACCATCATGATCGGAGGCTTTGTTAGAAACAACTTGAGCTGCTCAAAAGCTGTATCTGCCTCCTCCGTCCAGGAGAAGCGCTCGGAGGCCTTGAGGAGTTTGAAGAACGGGAGTCCCTTTTCGCTGAGGCGCGATATGAACCGGCTTAGAGCAGCCATGCAGCCTGTAAGCTTTTGTATGTCCTTTACGTAGGTTGGACATTTCATGTTGGTGATGGCGGAGACCTTGTCAGGGTTCGGTTTGATGCCGCGAGCACTGACAATGTAGCCTAGGAGTATTCTAGATGGAACCCCAAAGATGCACTTTGAAGGGTTGAGCTTCCATCGGTACCTTCTTAGGTTGGTGAACGTTTCTTCGAGGTCAGCGATGAGATTATTGGTTGTCTTGGACTTGACGACCACATCATCGATGTAAGCTTTGACGTTGCGGCCTATCTACTAATCGAGGCACATCTGGATGGCCCTTTGGTAGGTTGCCCTGGAGTTCTTGAGTTCGAAAGACATGGTGGTATAGCATTACGCACCGAAAGGCATGATGAACAACTTCTTGATCTGGTCTTCTTCCTTAAGGGAAATCTGGTGATAGCTAGAGTAATAGTCGAGGAAGGAGAGCAATTCGTAGCCGGCGGTGGAGTCTACAACCTCATCTATCCGAGGCAGACCGAAGGGGTCTTTAGGGCAGTGTTTGTTAAGATCAGTGTAATCAACGCACATTCTCTATTGTTTATTCTTTTTTTGAATGAGAATAGGGTTTGCTAACCACTCAGGATGATACACTTCTTTTATGAATCCGGTAGCTAGGAGCCATTTTATTTCTACCCTAATAGCCTCCTTCTTGTCTAGCGCGAATCATCGGAGTTTTTGCTTGATTGGTTTGGCGTTCGGTGAGACATTTAAGAAGTGCTCGATCTTCTCCCATGGTACCCCTGGCATGTCTGCAGGTTTCCAAGCAAACACGTCGTCGTTGGTACGTAGGAAGGAGATGAGTGCACTTTCCTATTTGGGGTCGAGGTGATCCCCAATCTTCACTGTCTTGGAGGGGTCGTCGAGGCCGAGGCCGACCTCCTTGGTTTCCTTGGACTTGGTGGAGGCACGAGGAGGCTCTAGAGATGGGATCTCTAGGTCATCGGTGGGCACCGTCTTGGCGTCGGTGACCACACTAGCCATCTAGATGGAGAGGTCGGTGGCTTCGATGAGGGTGAGACTCTCTGTCTCGCAGGCATAGGTGATGGAGAGGTTGGCCCGTAGGGACCAGGACTCCTACAGGCGAAGGAATCTTCAGCACCAGATAAGCGTGAGTGGTATAGCCATGAACTTGGCCAGAGCTGGCCGACCAAGTATGGCGTGGTAGGTGGTGTTGAAGTCGGCGACATAGAAGTTGATGTGCTCAACACAGTAGTTGCTTGCCATGCTGAACTATACTGGTAGGGTGATCTCTCCAAGTGGTTTGGATGCCCTACCAGGCACCACACCCTAGAAGGAGGATTCGGAGGGTGTGAGATTTGTTATCCCGAGGCCTAGCTCCTTTAGGGCTCCGACGAAGAGGAGGTTCAGAGCGCTCCCACCGTCGATGAGCACTTTCCTAAAAAGTACTTTCTCGACGGTTGCATCAAGGACGAGTGGGAAACGCCCTATGTAGGGGATGTCCGCCCACTGGTCGGCGCTGCTGAAGGTGATAGGGACCTCAGACCAGGGGCGATAGCTGGGGTTGGTGGCGGCGTCTTCTATAGTAACGGCGAGCACCTGGCGAGCGGCGAGCTTCCATTCTCTTCTGCTCTTGGTGGAGGCGAGGCCCCCGAAGATGGTGGCGACCACCTTGTCGTGATCCTGGAAGGCATTGTTATTGCCCCCGGGTGGTCGGCGGCCTTCGGCTCCATCATTGTTGTCGTCGTCTGGCTTTTTGGCCTGGAACTCTTTAGCCAAGCCTAGGCAGTCCTTCCTCCTATGCTTAGCGTTCTTGTGGAGAGGGCATGGGCCGTCGAGGATCTTCTTATATTGCTCATCATAGTTGCGCTTGTCGCGAGGTTCATCAATGGCGACGACGATATGGTCTAGTCGATGGCGGCGATATTGACCAGACTTGGATCCTTCTGGCCAATCATGGCCACTGTCCCGATGATGACTACGATCGTCGTAGCGGCAGTCATTGTGGCGCCGGTCGTTGGGGCGATTGTCGCTGCGTCGAGTTGGGCGATGAGTGCCCACATTCTCGTTGAAGCGCACCTTGGCTTCCTCAGTGTTGGGGTACTGGTTGGTGGTCGTAATCATCTCGCCAATCCCTGTTGGTGGCTTGCGGTTGAACTTGGAGCAGAGATCGTGGTGATTGAGTCCTCGGACGAAGGCGGTGATGACCTCAGCTTCCATGATGTTGGGAATATAATTCCTTATCTTAGAAAAGCGTCTAATGTCGCTACGGAGGAGCTCGGATGGCTTCTGGTAGATGCGATTCAGATCATGCTTGGTACCCGGCCGAGTGCACGTAGCCATGTAGTTGTCGGTGAAGATCTTTTTCAGCTCTTCCTAGGATCCGATAGAATCTGGGGGCGAGGCCAGTGAACCGTTCATGGCGGTTGGCGTTAGCATGACGGGAAGGTAGTTCGCCATGACACTAGTGTCTCCTCTAGCGGCGCGGACAGCAGTGGCGTAAGCCTGTAACCACTGTGTTGGGTTCATCCTTCCCTCGTAGGGCTTGACCCCAGTGATTTTGAAACCTTGGGGCCACTGAAGTGTTCGAAGTGCCCTCATGAATGCTGGGGGCCCTTCGGTGTAGTCGGCGCCGTGATCTGCAGTGTTGCCGGCGTTGAGCGGCTCGAGAGCTAAGTCCGGGTTACGGAACTCTTGCTCGTACTCTTGACGGCGGCATACTTCTTCTTCATGGCGACTGAAGCGGTGTTCGTCGATACATCATCATGCATCTTGGATATTATTAAGGTGCACTCGGACGTCCTGGTCAACCTCCTAGTCATGTTAGCGAAGGTGTTCGATGCAGTTGCCCCTAGCTCCCCCTAGAGGGGTTGCCTATCGTCGCGGTGCTGGTCGGTGAAGCGACTTGGGCGGCGATCGGATCTTGGCGCGGCTGATTAGCGAATCGAGCTTGTGGAGTATGAAGGTCTCTAATCCTGGCGGATCTCATTGACCTGGCAGTGCGTCGCTTTAAGCATGGCGGCGACCTTAGCGACCTCCGGTGTCTGTGGGAGCCGGGCGAGCTCATTGGCGGCCACGACCAAGTTGGTGCTTGGGGTCTTGTAGACGTCATGGCCGTCAACACGAACAAACTCATCGTCGAGGTTGCGTTGGAGCTAGCGTGGCCTTCCTTGCAAGTCGAGCTGAGCCTCGGCCATCTCGAGGGCATCCTTGTTTGCGCAGTGCTGCGCACGGTTGATGTTCCTGTTGACGCTAGCGGTGTAGTCCTCGGTTTCCCCTTCCCGTGGGGGGCTGTCGACGCCGAAGTTGAAGATTGCGCCACCACGGAAAGGAGGGAGAGGAAGTAGTTCGGTGGTGGTCTCGGCGATAGTCTCCGTAGAGCCCTGGGACTCGGAGTCTAGATTCTCCTCCAAGATAGTTTGGAGGGATGCTCCAGGGCATCGGCCGACGTATAGCATGTTGACAGCCGACGGGAGTTGATCGACGATCTGGTCGGTGAGAGGATGGACATCTCCAACCTGGTCGGCGAATTTGCCCTGTAGGGCCTCTTGATAAGTAGCGGCAACATTGGTGACCCCAAGGGTAGAGCCGCAACCCCTGGAGTTTCCCAAGCAGCCTCCGACAGATCTGGATCGGAGGTTGGTTGGCGCTGAACTAGAGTGTCCAGAGTTGATTCTGCGATGGAGAGACAATCGGCGAGCTTCTGACCAACCTGATCGATGGATACGATCAGATCATCATTGTTGATTTGCCTCCTCTGGTAGCGAGAAGCGGGCAGCGAGTTGTCGATGAAAGCGACCTCGGAGGTGGTTCCAAGATCGGATTTGCAGTCGCAGGTGTTGGGGTGACTGGCACAGTATCGATCCGCACCGGCTCGATGAGCTCTCCGACTCCGTTAGCGTTGATGATCCACGAGATCGATCCGACTGTGAAGATCTGGTCGGGCTGTGGGAAGGACGAAGAGCTTGCGGAACGTACCATCTTGTTCGACATGGAAATAGCACGTATACCCCTACCTGGCGCGCCAACTGTCGATAGAATATCATCGGCAGTCCTCCGAGGGGTATCCCACGAAGGTAGATTGATCGGCAAAGATGCGTGTAATCGAGAACAAGAAGGCAACAAAGACACACGAGTTAGACAGGTTCAGGCCATCAGTATGACGTAATACCTTACTCCTGTGGTCTCTTGGATTGTATTGGCTATCGTATGATATTACGTGTGTTTGGAGGGGGTCCCTGCCCGCCTTATATAGTCCAGGGGAAGGGTTACAAGTCGATTAGATCTAAGAGATAACCGAAAAGTAATAATAGATTACAGGAATCATGGGATCATATGTATCCTAACAGATCTTGTAGTATGTTCAGGATATCTTTCCAGTGTCTTGCGGGAGGCATCGAGCAGTGTCGTGCCCCGCAAGGCTTCGTCTTATAGGCTAGGCCACCCCTAGGGGCGTAGCCCATGTGGTGGTATCCGGGGTCATACCCCCCACAGATATTCAACACAGCAGTGTGCGTGCAGTGCAAGATCCAACAAGGTACCAGGACTGTGTCCTAGTCCAAAAGAGAGTGTAGGGCCGGACCCGTGCAACCTTTTGCAAGCTGTGGGAGTGCATGCATGTTCCAACAGTCATTTCAGTGATCCTTCTCTATCGTACTTGCAGTTAGCCATGTGGCCATGCACGATCAGATGCACGTACTAATGATATTCTTCGTACTGATATATAAAGTTGATCGATGCCAGAAAGCTAGGTACATAGTGCCATCAGAACAATTACTTTGAATTCAAGTTTTGTAAGTGTGCATCTAAAGGACAAGTTTATCGCTTCCTGTAGCCTTTGCAAGTTGGAAAGTATACCTCTTTGCAGTTTCATGGTTGAGTTACTTATAATATAGGCTCCATTTGCTTTGGTTTCTTTACCGAAAGCTCCTTTGGGCTTGCTTCAAAGCTCATAGATTAAAGTAAATTAACCTTTAACACAAAATAAACTACACAATAAATCAATAACTCCTATTCTAAGGTCAGCCAAACGGGTGTGAGCTAGCTAGTGTATGCATCCTCGCATTGCACTATATATTTCACAACATGATGATGAACAAAAGAAAATGTTAGTGACACAACTTACATGGTTTCAGTGGAACATATGTAAGAAGTGGCTGGATATGCCATGTCGCAGCCAGGTCACTCGTCGAAAGAATCATGTGAAAATAAGTGAATAAGAGCTTATGTGACCTTATACAAATCCCTTCGGTTGCCATGCTTAATTTGGAGTCTCAAGTCCAAAAATCCAACGGTGTGCAGAGGAAAGGACACATGACAGATATATCCGCGCCCGGCCGGTTTTTTGGAGTGTTAAATAAAGAGATAACTTTGTAAATAAGATGCAAGGAAAGATACCTAGGTGGTTAGCTCGTATATTGCCAACCCAAGGATTACTAGGTAGTTAGGAGTTCGGTTTGTGTCAATTGTGAAAAGCATTTGGAAAAGCAGAGACCTATCTTGCCATGGATTGTTCTTGGCCGCCCATGTTTAAAGGCATTCCATGTGGCACTGTGATAGGCCCTGTGTACTACGTTTGGATACATACTATATGTCAATTTGCCTAACCTAGACAGAATAACTAAATAGTACGAAATTTCTAGGTTAGGCAAATTCTATGAACTCTCAACAAGAAGACAAAAATTTCAGTAATGTCATGTCTTGGGATCACCAGGATATATCAGATCCAATGGTCGTGCAATGAGCAAAGAAAAAAAAGAACTACAATCCGAAGAGGAATATAAGAACAGAAGAAACATATATGCTAGGAGATTTAGGGTCCAAGATTCCTTGTGATGCGTACAAGATGGAATTGGTATTTTCCTCCTTATCTCTAGAATAATTAGGTCTAATACTAGGTACTGGTATGGAACAACCATCAAATGCTACTCCCTTTGACCCTAAATATAAGACCATCGGGAAATTGTCACGATCTCCAATGTTGCACTTTTACCTACAACATCTTTAAAATAACCATTTTAAATTGAAAAGGTTACACATTTCAGAAGTACGTTTCATGATCAATTCAAAACAGCAACCTCATGTAATTAATCTATATAACTTTAGTTGTTGACTGTCAGATTTTAAATAGTTTTACTTAATTAGGACAAAACTAAATGGACTTATATTTTGAGAAGGAAGGTTGTATATATGTGTCCTTGAGAAAAGAATGATGAGCTTTTGTCAAGATGCTTCGAGGCTTTCCTGGTTATGCTCTTAACTCATATATGCTTGATTATTCCAATGGCTAACGGGCGGGTAGTGCTGTCTTGTGTGAAAAAAATGTGTCTTGCGTTGAGTATCTTGGCTTGTGAGTAGGTGATGGATGTGACGCGACATGGTGATCGGTGGCAAAGGCTAAAAGTCAAGCAAGGCTCACGTTGATGGACCAAGAGCGATGAAGGGTACGGTGATCGAGGAGGCTTGGGGCCGATGGACCAAGTAAGGCCGAGCAGGGCTAAGGGTGATCCACATCGCTCACATGTCAAGATGGCATTGTGTCACACCCGATTTTAAGGATAAAATGGGATGCATAATCTTTTGTGCACCCAGAGATCAGTCACACATATAAACCGACAAATTATAGATAGTATCATCACAAGTGTTTATTACATCACGAATAATAAGACATAGTCTCACATAAATATAGCGGAAGTATAAAGGAAAAATCTCTCGCGGAAGATCCATAACACAGGGACATCAACTGGTTGACCATAAGTCTAGTAATCCCCAGGAAAGTCGTCATTACCATAGCATATGTTCTTCGCAGATATACTCCACAACTGCGTCCCAATCAGCATAGTAGGTCTGAAGAATCCCCATAAGTCGGTGGTGTGAAATGGAGGATTCACACCCCACCTTGAACCAGATCTTTGTAGTTCATCCTATGGCAGGGATAGGCTGATCTTCTTGAATGGCGTCTTCCTCCTCCTCATCAGATAATACAATGACCTCCACTTCTTTGGGCTCTTCTTCTTCAGGCCCTTTCTAGAATGGCTCAGGCGTAGGTGCAGGTGCTGGTGAGTCAACTTCTTGCTCCTAGGGTTCCTCCTCCTCACGTGGCTCCATGGACTCATACAAACCACGAGGTGGGTAGTAGCCTCCGGTGCTGATGCGAGCGGTCTTATTGGCGCGAGGCATCTATAGAATTAGATTCAGTTAGATTAGAAGCAATAATTTTTATAACAGTGAGACAAAAGAAGCATAAAATTTAGCAAATAACAAGAGTGACATGGGAAGCATGAAATGAGTGAAGTAAAAGAGGCTAGAACGACCATTGCTAACTAGGCTTGCGTCCTACAATCAACACAGCGCTCTGATACCAATCTGTCACACCTGATTTTAAGGATAAAATGGGATGCATAATCTTATATGCGCCCAGAGATCAGTCACACACATAAGCCAATAAATTATAGATAGTATCATCGCAAGTGTTTATTACATCACGAATAATAAGACATAGTCTCACGTAAATATAACGGAAGTATAAAGGAAAAATCTCTCGCAGAAGCTACATAACACAGGGACATCAACTGGTTGATCACAAGTGTAGTAATCATCAGGAAAGTCGTCATTACCATAGCCATCTGTTACCCATCTGAGATTTTTATCCAAATAATAAAAATAAACAAGCGTAAGTATGTGTCGTACTCAACAAGTGTAACATGGGGTTCATGAGGCTCAAAAGGCTTGTCGCAGGTTTAACAGCATTCAACTTTTAGTTATCATAAGTTTAGCATAAGAGTAGCAACAAGTTGTTTTAATCCCATAGTAAACACATGATTAGTGTAAACATGAATAATGAATAGCATAAACAGATAATTATTAAGGATCATCTATTCCATAAGGGTTCGAAGGCCGCTCATGACCGTGAGCACGACTGATATACCAGTTTTACACACTGTAAAGGTTCTACACTTTCACTATGAGTCGTGATAGCCATATGCCCGGGTTAATTACTCCCAAAACACTTCCAATGTGAGCAGGCAGGGTTCACTATGAAGCCTTTCAAAGGTTCGTCTAACAAGTTAGGGCCATTAGATTCACTCGGCAAAACAGATGTAGAGCCCCCCTTCCCGATGGCACAATGACACGCAACCTATACTCAAGGGGACAGAGGCCGCACTATACCCGATTCGTCAAGTCATTCTTATGCCAATAAAGGTAACCTCTAACAAGCTAGAAAAGGTCCTCATACTGAGATAAAGCTAGATCCATGTGGCCCTCACAGCTGTACTATAAGTCCCAGATGATCACTTACAGATAAGTCCTTAGGGAGAGGAATCTGAAGCAATTAGAAAGTAGCTAAACACTCCGGCCCCCTGTTTCCAAGTTGCTAAAAAGTCACGTTTTAATGTTTATTGCATATACCATTAGTCAAGTTACAAGATCATGATTTAGTTGAGCACTAGCAAAGCTACCCAATGCATATCCCAAAGGAGACAAGGTATAAATCCAATTATAGGGAATCTCTATCAAGGTGGCACATGCAATATGAATTAAATATATTAAAGTTGATAGGAAACAAGGATGATCCCATGCTATACTTGTCTTGAACAAAGTGTTCCTTCTGATCCTGCTCGTCAAAGTAATACTCTTGATCACCCACGAATTGCTCACCGTCTATACTCGATAATCACAGCATCATACAAGCATCAAGAAGCAATCATGCATAGCAAACAATGACTATAGATTAGAATAGTATACCAACAGCATAAAATCAAGATGCAAAGTTTGTAAAACGAATCTACGTCTCGCTATGAACACACAGACACGAAGATCACAAAAATCGGAGCTAAAACGAAGAAGTTCTGAATTAAACATGATTTCCTTTATTAAAATAATAGATTAAATCTAACCTTGAATTTTAAAAGTTGAAAACATACCTAACAATAGTATGAACATGTAGATTATGCAATTACGAATCTAACGCAACTTGAACGGATCAAATCAGAGTTAAAATGAAGATTTTAGGGCTAAAACAAGATTAGTGGTAAAACTGTAAATAGATGAAAGCGTATTTTGAATCTACTAGAAAGAAACTACACTTTCAGAATAGGAAAACGTATTCTGGAAGTGCGCCATGGACTGTGGGTTAGATTATTCAAAATTCGAGGGTCTCTTTAGCAAAAGTGCAGGGACGGCGGGTTCTATACTAGAAAACTTTAGGGGCTCTTTTGCAAAATGGCCGACCGAATCGGTATCAACTGATCTAAGCCATCGGATCGATGATGGACGGTTCAGAATAGATCGGGAGGGGGTAAAGCTACCGGCGGCAAGCTTGGCGGCGGTGGTGCCATGGCCGGAGATGGGAAAGCTCATCGGAGCTCTTGGACTCCGGTCTATGGTCCACGGGGAAGCAAGCCGAGGGCACCGGGAGAAAGAGGAAGGGAGGGCAAACTCACCAAGGTGGTTTACCGTGGTGCGAAGCGAACGAAGGCGACGCAGCACTCGGTGAGGCGGGTGGTGATGGCGGTGGCACTAGGGTTTGCTGTAGCGCGGTGATTCGGCGACTGCTGCTTAGAACGGGACAAGGAGAGCGGCGCGGTGCGGGCTCAGCTTTTACGGGGTGGGAGCAACTTGGGACACAAGGCAAGGGAGGAGGCATGGCGCCGACAGAGTCGAAAATGGTGCGGCGGAGTCCGGGTGGAAGACGCGCGGAGGTAGACGAAACCGAGTCAGAGAAGAAGGTGCTGACTAGTGGTGTCAGCCTATCAGCAAGGGAGAGAGAAACAGAGAGAGGAACGGCGCGGGCGACACTACGGGAGAGATTGGGCCGCCTACTGGGCCACTGCGGGAGAAGAGCGGAGGCACGGCGGGAAAGAAGGCCGAGCGGGAGGAGCAGGAAGATGGGCCGAGCAGGGAAAGCTAGGCCGCTCGGGCCAAAAGAAGGAGAGGAAGAAATTCCCCTTTTCAATTTCATTTTCAAATCCAAATTCCAACCAAATTCAAATTCTTTTGAAAATTTTGATCAAACCCAAGCATCACAAAATAAATATGCATCAGCATGAATGTACAAACATGTATGTAGACCTTATATTTGGTTTTAATTTTAACAAAGTTTTTATTTTTCTAAATTTAAATGCTCACAAAATGCATAATTAAATCATTTCTCCTATTTTAAAATCATGCAAATTTTAGGGTGTTACAATTCTACCCCCCTTAAAATGAATCTCGTCCTCGAGATTTGGACGATGCTTACTAAAAAAGCTGTGGGTATGTTTTCCTCAGATCCTCTTCTCTTTTCCAAGTAGCCTCATCTTCTGTATACCGATTCCACTAAACCTTACACATCTTTATAACTCGGCTCCTCGTAACCCTTTTTGCTGTCTCCAGAATCTTTACCGAAAATTTCTCATAGGTGAGATCTTACTTAACTGTAAGCTCCTCTAATGGTATCTGCTTCTCAGGTACACGTAAACACTTCTTTAATTGAGACACATGGAACACATCATGTACACCTGACAAACTCTCAGGCAATTCCAACTGATAAGCTACTTCACCACATCTCTAAAATCTTGAAAGACCTAATATACCTTGGTGCTAACTTTCCTTTCATGTTAAACCTTCTCACACTTCTCATTGGTGATACTTTTTGGTAAACATAATCCCCTATTTCGAAAACCAATTTTCTCCGAGTGTCAGCATAACTCTTCTATCGAGATTGTGCCACTCTCAAGTTATCTCTAATCATCCTTACTTGCTCTTCTGCGTCTCTTAAAACATCCGGTCCGAACACTTGAGTTTCTCCCGTTTGATTCCAAAACAACGGGGTTCTACACTTTCGTCCATACAAAGCTTTGAAAGGTGCCATATTGAGACTCTTCTGATAACTGTTGTTATACGAGAACTCTCCATAAGGCAAACTCTTGTCCCAACTTGTACCATACTGCAACGCACAAGCTCTTGACATGTTCTCTAAAATCTTATTAGTTCTCTTAGTTTGTCCATCTGTCTGAGGATGATATGCTGTACTAAAATTTAACTTTGTTCCCAATGAACTATGTACTTGCTGCCAAAAATGAGATGTAAATTGAGTACCTCGATCAGACACAATTTTCTTGGGAACTCCATGTAGACACACTATCTTCTCCATATATAATTGGGCCAACTTCGGTCCATTATAAGTAGTCTTGACCGGTATAAAGTGAGCAACTTTAGTTAACCGATCCACTATCACCCATATTGAATCATAACCCCCCTGAGTGCGTGGTAACCCAACAATGAAATCCATACCAACTTCTTCCCACTTCCATTCTTGTATCTTCATTGGTTGCAATAATCCTGCAGGTCTTTGATGTTCCGCTTTAACTCTCTGGCATGTATCACATATAGCAACATATTTAGCCACATCTCTCTTAAGTCCATACCACCAATACTTCTCTTTTAGATCCAAGTACATCTTGGTACTCCTGGGATGACTAGAGTAAGCAGACTCATGTGCCTCACGAAGAACTGCATCTTGTATAGCCTTATTCTCAGGCACACATAGTCTTTTCCCAAACCATAGAGTTCCATTATCATCCATACGGAAACCTGGTGCCTTACCAATCACTATGTTCTCTGCGATTTCCTTTAACCTCTTATCATGTAACTGACCCTTGCGTATCTCTAGCTCCAATGTAGGCTCTATCACCAACTCTACTGCATTAGTGACGAAACCCAAGTTTAGTTGCTTAAGTGCAGCACACAACTCACTTGACATAGACTCCACTTGCACCTCATTGGCGTAACTCTTCCTGCTAAGAGCATCGGCAACAATGTTCACCTTTCCAAGATGATAGTGTACTACCAGATCATAATCCTTAATCAACTCCAACCATCGACACTGTCTCAAGTTCTGATCTGTTTGAGTGAAAATGTACTTCAAACTCTTGTGATCAGTAAAGATATCACTCTTATGTCCGATAAGATAGTGCCTCCAAATTTTTAAAGCATGAACCACTGCTGCTAACTCCAAATCATGAGTAGGATAGTTTAGCTCATGCTTTCTCAACTGTCGAGATGCATAGGCCACTACTCTTCCTTCTTGCATAAGAACACATCCGAAACCTTGATGAGATGTATCACAATAGATAGAAAAGTTCTTGCTCAAATCTGGCAAAACCAATACTGGGGCTATAGTCAATCTTTTCTTTAATTCCTCAAAGTTAGCCTAGCACTTCTCGGACCACACAAACTTAGCATTTTTCTCAAATAGAGCTGTCATAGGATTGGCAAGTTTAGAAAACCCTTCTATGAACCTTCTGTAGTATCTAGCCAATCCCAAGAAACTTCGAATCTCTCCCACATTGGTTGGTGATTTCCAATTCAACACTTCTCTCATCTTGCTTGGATCTACTGCTATTCCACCATTACAGACAACATGGCCTAGGAAAGAAACTTCCTTCAACCAAAACTCACATTTGCTTCGCTTAGCGTACAACTTGTGTTCCCTGAGCTTTTGCAAGACCAACCTTAGATGTTTAGTGTGCTCTTCTTCTATTTTGGAGAATATCAATATATCATCAATAAATACCACCACAAACTTATCCAAAAACTCCATGAACACCTTATTCATCAAGTACATAAAATATGTAGGTGCGTTGGTCAAACCAAAGGACATAACAGTGTACTCATACAAACCATACCTTGTAGTAAAAGCTGTCTTGGGTATGTCAGTTGCATGAATCTTCAGCTGATGATAACCAGAACAAAGATCAATCTTAGAGAAAACACAAGCACCTCTCAACTGATCAAACAAGTCATCAATTCTAGGTAGTGGGTACTTGTTCTTGATAGTGACCTCATTTAGTGACTGATAATCAACACACATCCTCTTGGTACCATCCTTCTTGTCAACAAATATAACCGGTGCTCCCCAAGGTGACAAACTAGGACAAATGAAACCTTTCTCCTATAACTTCTTTATTTGTTTCTTAAGTTCCTCTAGTTCATTAACCCCCATTCTATATGGACGCTTAGCTATAGGTGCAGTTCCAGGTAATAATTCAATAATAAACTCAATGTCACAATCAGGTGGCATACCTGGCAAGTCATTAGGGAACACATCTAAAAACTCATTCACTACTAGGTCTTCCTTGTTGGCGCTATCATCAAGCTGGTTCACTGTGGATGTCGGCTGCTTCTGCACTACAACATCGACACTGATTCTATCCCCAGTTGGTGTTGTCAGAACTACTGCCTTCTCCTTACACTGAATTACTGCTTGTTATTGCATCATCCAATCCATACCCAGAATCACATCAATACCAGATGTCCTCAACACAATGGAGCTCACTTTGATCTCTACCCCCTTAAGGATAGACTAGTTGGAAGACAACGATAAGAAGCTTGCATACTACCTCCTAGCGAGTTTACTAATATGGGATCTTTCATGGCACATAAGGGTATGCTATGCGTTCTAACAAATGCTTGTGATATGAAAGAATGTGAAGCTCTAGAATAAAAAAGAACAGTGGTAGGAGTGGAATTAACATCAAACGTGCCGAGCATGACTTTTGGTTCCGCAAGCACCATCTCTGTAGACACATGATTCACCTTTCCTATGTTGGGTGCTAGCTTCTGATAACTATTCTGCCTCTGTGGGATCTATTGGTTTGGCTTCTTAGGGTAGTTATATGACAGGTGACCCTCTTTTCCACAACGAAAACACCTGTTGGGAGTGCTAGGGGAGTGGTCTTCATGGAAGTGTTGTTAGGCGCTCCCTGTCATGGTGCCTGCTGGCCATTCTACTGCTGAGGGCATTGATTGACATTCTGCTGCTGGTATGATGGATGCTGCTTGTCGGTGCAGAAAGTGACCAACACGTAAATATTTGTAGTTTTGCTGTACGTTGTGATCGGATGTGGCCTAGCACTCAATGACATAGGGTTTATACTGGTTCAGGCAACGTGCCCTATGTCCAGTTTGAGTCGGTTGGTGACTTTATTCTTGAGCCCAGGTGCTCGAAGTTTGCTATGGGGTTACAAATAGAAGGGAGAAAGATGGGGAGTACAAGAGGTCTGGTCGGACTCTAGTTTGAATGGCCGAGAGTGATGGGAGCTCCGCTATGTGCTAAGTGTTCGAGCGTGTGCTCAAGGTTTGAACCTAGTGGTTCTTGTTGTGGTGTGTGAGTGAACTGATCGATCACCCCTTTTGGGAGAGAGTGCACCCCCTTTTATAGATGAAGGGGATGGCCTTACAAGTGAGAGAGGGAGAGTGTATGTATGCTAAGTCTTGTTGCCCACGCCGTCGGGTACAAGGTGATTGTAGGCACGCATAACACTGTTAATGTCAGGTGCGTGTGGGAGGTTGCATCGTCTTCTTCTGGTATGGCAGACATCGTCGGTGCCTGCCATACTGTTGATGCCCAGAGGCATGTAGGGGGTTTTACCATGTTCGCCTGGTATGGTAAATGCCGGCACCCACAACACTGTTGATGCCTAGAGGCATGTGGGGGGGAGCCTTACCATGTTTGTCTGGTATGGGGAGTTGATGGCGCCTACAATACTGTAGGGAAAATGTCGGCGCCCACAACACTACTTAGGTTCTGACATGCCAGGAAGGTTGCAGGGTACTGTCATATAGGTGTATAGGGTACGGTCCTTGGTATTATGGTTGACTTGAGTGCCCTGCCTCACCTTCTCCGTTTGTTTCCTGGTCCTCCCCAAGCGGGTGTCCCTATGTCGACAGAATATTGTCGGCAGTCCTCCGAGGGGTATCCCACAAAGGTAGATTGATCGGCCGAGGTGCGCGTGATTAGGAACCGGATGGTGACACAAGGCGCAGAGACAACGATTTAGATAGGTTCGGGCCGTCTGATCGACGTAATACCCTATGTCCTGTGTCTTTGGTGTATTGTATTGAGATGTATGTAGATCGATGTCCACTAGGGGACCCCCACCACTCCTTATATACTCTGGAGGAGTAGGGTTACAAGAAAAGTATTCTATTTGGTACTATACAATATCTTGCGATGCACGTCAAACAGTGCCGTGCACGCCTTGATCTTGTGGGTTGGGCCACCTCTGATGATGCGGCCCATGTCTTGTCTTGTGGATATCGAGGGTCATACCCCCACAGTTAGTCCCCGAGCCTGACAGTAGGTGACATAGTCATGTGGTGTCAGGGTTAGAAAGTAGAAGAAAGGCAGAAGACCGGCCGAGTAGGCAACCAGTCCATGGGCGGAGCCCTTAATTGAAAAGCGCACATTCACCACAAGGTAAAGTGTGCCCACTTAGTCCCTGAGCCTGCTGGAAGATGAAGAATGAATCTTGTAGCAGGGTCAAAGAAAAAGAAGTCTGAAAGCTTGCCGACGTCGTCTGACATGCGTGTATCAAGACTCCAGACGTGTTGCCTAAGATCAGCACCCTGATCCGAACAGCATGGAGTAGCTTGATAGCACACCGATGAGGCATAGCAAGATCCGACCATCGAGGGAGTCCCCGGCGTAGATGGTGACGTCTGAGCACCGAGGAGTCCCCAGCGTAGCTGGCAATGTCCGAGCACCGAGTAGTCCCCGGCGTAGCTAGCGACGTCCGAGCACCGAGGAGTCCCCGGCCTAGCTGACGATGTCTGAGCACCGAGTCCCTGGCGTAGCTGGCGACATCCGAGCACCAATAAGGTGAAGTGGGGTGAAGTGCGCCCACTTAGTCCCCAAGCACGAAGAATCCGAGCGTCGAGGAGTAACCGGCGTAGCTGGCAATGAAGCACGAGCGATGAACAGTCTGGTCAACTAGTCGGCGGCGAAGTGAGCATTGAGTAGAAGTGACCAGCGAACAGTCCGATCAACTCGTCGGCAACGGAGTCCATGAACCAAGCGGTCCGACCAGTTGATCGGTGGAGAAATCCGAGCATCAGGTGGTCCGATCACCTAGAGATGATCCTGCAATACAAATATGTAGAACGTGTAGTACATAATGTAAAAATATATGAACTCCGGAGAAAAATCAGCAATGGCGATGAAATAGCGTATGCATCTCGGTGATTAGTTGGTGTGAAGATGTATTTATATTTAATATAAATCGCCCGACAAGTTAGTGTGTAGCTGAGTCTCTAGCCCTAGCTAGCCTGTTAACCATAACGCGAAGCGCGGAGCCCTTGTGCGTGTAGGGAGAACAAAGCGTCGCTAAGGAGCCGCTCCGACCACCCATAATGCAGAGGGCAGATGCTCGTGCACGTGTAGGGAGGAGCCGAAGACAGGGCCGTCTCTGGAGGCGCCCGAGCATCAACATGACTGTTCAGGGGTTCGAAAAATCATTTGGAGAGCAAACATGGAGAAAACAGCTTGGAGAAACATCATGGCGATATACAGAGATTGGAGAATATTTAGAAGAATATTAAAGCGTGACTTAGCTTTAGACAGAAAGTCTGGTCGGCGGCGTATGGCACTATCTGGTCGGCGTTGACGGCGAGCACCTGGCGAGTGGTGAGTTGTTGGTGAAGACGACCTTGAAGGTGGTTTTGAGATCGGATCTACTGTCGCAGGGGCTGGTGTAGCCAGCGATGAATCATCATCGTGGACTGACACAGATGACCACGAGATTGATGACGAGAATGCGCTATTGATTTGAGGTCCATCTAGCTTGCCAAGGGATCAAGCGCACACCCCTACCTGGCGCGCCAACTGTCGATAGAATATCGTCGACAGTCCTCCGAGGGGTATCCCACGAAGGTAGATTGATCGACAGAGGTGCGCGTGATTAGGAACCGGATGGTGACACAAGGCGCAGAGACAGCGATTTAGACAGGTTCAGGCCGTCTGATCGACATAATACCCTACGTCCTGTGTCTTTGGTGTATTATATTGAGATGTATGTAGATCGATGTCAACTAGGGGACCCCCGCCTCTCCATATATACTCTGGAGGAGTAGGGTTACAAGAAAAGTATCCTATTTGGTACTATACAATATCTTGCAATGCACATCAAATAGTGTCGTGCACGCCTTGATCTTGTGGGCTGGGCCACCTCTGATGATGCGGCCTATGTCTTGTCTTGTGGATACCGGGGGCTATACCCCCAAACCCCGGTCGGTTGGTCCTAGTCGGCTCTGACTGCGCCAATCGGAGAAGAGCTATAAGCAGGGATTCGGTGCATCCCCGGTCGAAGATGCGGGTCAGAGTCAAAAGCGGTGTTTGCCTAGGCCTTCCGATCGGAGAGGTGGGCCTGAGGTGGCCAGAGTTGGAAGCAAGTGTTGTTCCTCCTTGGCGAGGCCTTCTGGTCAGAGAGGCAGGCCAGAGTCAGAAGCGAGCGCCGTTCCTCCTCGGTCAGCCCTTCCGCTCGGAGATTGGATTGCCCTTCTGACCTATTATTTAGGTATTTGGTCCGGCCCAGGAGTTTGCGCAACGTCGTGTGCTGGGCCGAGCTTTAGCTAGGAAGCTAGTCCAAGAGGGACCCTGGGTTTATGAACCCGACACTGCTGGTTCGGGTTGCGATTCTACTGATTAGGTGGCCTCGGGTGCCTCTGCTAGAAGCTTTGCTATGGATTGGTGCACGAACGAGAATTACTCCCAAAGGCCTATCCCTGAAGCCTCCTCTTCTTGGCCTCCATCTCTTTGCGCTTATTGTCAATAACAATAGCGCAATTCACCAGCGTCTGGAAATTGGGGTATGTATTGGACATAAGCTGGAGTTGCAGACTATCAGCCATCTCATTCAGAGCGTAACATGACAACTGAGCGAACTTTTCACGATACTAAGCCATAGACATAGATCCATGTTTCAGAGCCATGAATTCCTCCTATTTCAGCTCTATCAATCCTTTAGGTATGTGGTAGGATCTAAAATTCTCTCTAAATTCCTGCCAGGTGATAGGAGAAGCATTAGTGGGACATCCATGCTCAAATGCCTCCCACTAGTCTTGAGCTTCTCCCTGGAGTTGTCCTGACGTGTATAACACCTTCTGCTGGTCGTCGCACTGCGCTATATTGAGTTACTTTTCCACTGCACGAAGCTAATCATCTGCTTCTAGTGGATCAGTGGCATGTAAAAACACCGGGGGCGGCCCTTCAAGAATTCACCATGCTTATCACGCGGTGCTAGAAGTTGCTCAATAGTCGGTGGCGATGGTGGTGGTAGATGTGGGGGGGAACACCTCCATGAGCTAGGCCTCTTCCTCTTCCAGACATCTAATATCCAACACAAATATTCAAAATTTAGAGATTTTCAAGTTATAGACACTTATAGAGATATAGAATACATTTTGAAAATTTTCTAGACAAGTTTCAACATCAGCTGCTCGGTAAAACCATTATATCTCGCATTCCACACATCCAAAGGAGACATGCTTTACATGGTTGGAAATCTTAAGAAATTATATACAACTTTTATTCATATCACATGCCCAGATTCTGTTGTTAGGTTAATAAAAAATAGGACACAACCGAAACTATTCTAGATTCCAGACTGCACAGAAACTTCAATTTGAAACAACTATATCTCTCATACCAGATCAGATATAGGGGTGATTCCAGAGGCATTAGAAATATACTTAAGTGTAGTTATTGTCATAAAAATTTCATAATTTGTGGTTGAGTAAATTTAGATTGTCATTGAGATAAGGGCAGACTGCTTCAAAAAACAGATTTGAGAGAACAAGATGTACCAAACCCAACTATTTATTTATTGACTCAAACTTTTAATATTCTTAACTATGGAACTTACGAACATGCCCACAAAGTTCTAGCACTCATTACAAAAATCCAACTCACACATAAATATAATAATAAATCAACTAGGCACACCAAAGTTCACACCACACTACTAGACTTGACTTGACTCAACTTGACCTGTGCTACTAACGTCTTATTACATAGAAAGGAACTCCAACACCTATGGACGAGGTTTATGGGGAAGCTTCTCATAAATCCTTGGCAGGCTGAGGCACTCCCTTTGGTCATCTATCACTCGTTGGTACCTCTTAAGAGTCTCCTGCTCTGCCTTTAATTGATCTTTCAGTCGTCGAATCTTCCCTACTAACTCATAGCCAAAATGTACCATTACTTGAGTAGTTGGATCCGTGCCCTAAGGGTCCATCATTGACCATTCCAATTCAGGGTGTTGGTGAGGGAGGAATCGATATTGGTCTTCCTTCATATCCTCAAAACGACGGCCACGGAGACCCATGCAGGCTTCAGCAGCTGCATCTTCTACGCCATCTTCCATGGTGGCATGACGAGCATGATGTGAATTGCTTGCGTCCAGCTGATATGCTTCCTTCTATTCATCCCTAATGGAGATGCATGCCCTAGTCTTCCAATAAGTGTCCTCTAGAGGGTGCGTATGTTCTTTGTAGATATACTCCACAGTTGCGTCCCAATCAGCATAGTAGGTCTAAAGAATCCCCATAAGTCGGTGGTGTGAAATAGAGGATTCACACCCTAGCTTGTACTAGATCTTTGTAGTTTATCCTATGGTAGGGATAGGCTGATCTTCTTGAATGGCGTCCTCCTCCTCCTCCTCATCAGATAATACAACGTCCTCCACTTCTTTGGGCTCTTCTTCTTCGGGCCCTTCCTGGAATGGCTCAGGCGTATGATGAGGACATCGCCACGCTGGACACACCGACGCCATGGTCTTCCCCAAGTTGCAATTCGTTCCCAACTCAGCTGCCACGTCGCCCTCGGATTCAGCAGACATGTCGTCACTGTTTCGGTCATAACTTTCTCATACGACATCGAAACGGGCCGTTCTTGGATGCGTTGGAAAGGGGACGACGACGCCGTCGTTTTGGATCTGGTCCCAGCTCTAGAAGGTCCGTGGATCATTCTGTGTAACCACAGCAAGGTGCTGCATCACCTATTTGGGCCAACTTGGTCATGTATCGTCTCGGGCCTTAAGCCCAAGTTGTGGGCGCCCAACCCCTGGCCGTCCCCAACCCTAGGTCGAGTCTTAGACTATAAACACAGCCGCCACCGCTGCTACACAATTGGGTTTTGTTTAGAGTTTAGTTTTCCATCGAGAAACTGAATCGTTCATTGTAACTGTGGTGACAAATCCTTTTACAGTGATCCAGGGCCCCCGTTCTTGATCTCCTCCACTGTGTCGATTAGTCCTTTGGAACCGAGTTCTTGAACCCTCTATTGATATTCGCGTCATTTATATTTGCAATATCAGATTGCGTGTTTTACCTTCTTGCTTGTGCTCTTCGATTCGCTTGCAGGAAAAGCCTTCTTGGCGAGGTCAATCAAGTTGTGCTTGGTTGATAACCAACGGAGCAGTGGTGTAACGGTTGCAGGGTTCGAATCGCGTCTGATTTGAAGCCGGATCGCCAACGTCGAGATCTCCACATATCGAACTTACCGGCTACCTCTCGGAAGATCGGGCCTGTACTCATTAGCGTAGGTGCATGTGCTGGTGAGTCAACTTCTTGCTCCTGGGGTTCCTCCTCCTCACGTGGCTCCATGGACTCATACAAACCATGAGGCGGGTAGTAGCCTCCAATGCTGATGCGAGCGGTCTTATTGGCGTGAGGCATCTATAGAATTAGATTCAGTTAGATTAGAAGCAATAATTTTCATAACAGAGTGAGACAAAAGAAGCATAAAATTTAGCAAATAACAAGAGTGAGATGGGAAGCATGAAATGAGTCAAGCAAAAGAGGCTAGAACGACCATTGCTAACTAGGCTTGCGTCCTACAGTCAACACAACGCTCTGATACCAATCTGTCACACCTGATTTTAAGGATAAAATAGGATGCATAATCTTATGTGCGCCCAGAGATTAGTCACACACATAAGCCGACAAATTATAGATAGTATCATTGCAAGTGTTTATTACATCACGAATAATAAGACATAGTCTCACGTAAATATAGCGGAAGTATAAAGGAAAAATCTCTCGCAGAAGCTCCACAACACAGGGACGTCAACTGGTTGACCACAAGTCTAGTAATCCTCAGGAAAGTCATCATTACCATAGCCATCTGTTACCCATCTGGGATTTTTATCCAAATAATGAAAATAAATAAACGTAAGTACGTGTCGTACTCAACAAATGTAATATGGGGTTCATGAGTCTCAAAAGGCTTGTCGCAGGTTTAACAGCATTCAGCTTTTAGTTGTCACAATTTTAGCATAAGAGCATCAACAAGTTGTTTTAATCCTATAGTAAACACATGATCAATGTAAACATGAATAATGAATAGCATAAACAGATAATTATTAGTGATCATCTATTCCATAAGGGTTCCAAGGCCGCTCGTGACCGTGAGCACGGCTGATATACCAGTTTTACAATCTGTAAAGGTTGTACACTTTCACTATGAGTCGTGATAGCCATATGGCCGGGTTAATTACTCTCAAAATACTTTCAAGGTGAGCAGACAGGGTTTACTATAAAGCCTTTCAAAGGTTCGTCTAACAAGTTAGGGACATTAGATTCACTCGACAAAACAGATGTAGAGCCCCCCTTCCCGATGGCACAATGACGCACAGCCTATACTCAAGGGGACAGAGGCCGCACTATTCGTCAAGCCATTCTTACGCCAATAAAGGTAACCTCTAACAAGCTAGAAAATGTCCTCATACTGAGCTAAAGCCAGAGCCATGTGGCCCTCACAGCTGTACTGTAAGTCCTGGATGATCACTTACAGATAAGTCCTTAGGGAGAGGAATCTGAAGCAATTAAAAAATAGCTAAACACTCCAGCCCCCTGTTTCCAAGTTGCTAAAAAGTCATGTTTTAATGTTTATTGCATAAACCATTAGTCAAGTTACAAGATCATGGTTTAGTTGAGCACTAGCAAAGCTACCCAATGCATATCCCAAAGGAGACAAGGTATAAATCCAATTATAGGCAATCTCTATCAAGGTGACACATGCAATATGAATTAAATGTATTAAAGTTGATAGGAAACAAGGATAATCCCATGCTATACTTGTCTTGAACAAAGCATTCCTACTGATGCTGCTCGTCAAAGTAGTACTCTTGATCACCAACGAATTGCTCACCGTCTATACTCGATAATCACAACATCATACAAGCATCCAGAAGCAATCATGTATAGCAAACAATAACTATAGATTATAACAGTACATCAATAGCATAAAATCAAGATGCAAAGTTTGTAAAACGAATCTACGTCTCGCTATGAACACATAGACGCGAAGATCATAAAAATCGGAGCTAAAACGAAGAAGTTATGAATTAAACAAGATTTCCTTTATTAAAATAATTGATTAAATCTAACCTTGAATTTTAAAAGTTGAAAACATACCTAACAATAGTATGAACATGTAGATTACGCAATTACGAATCTAACGCAACTTGAACAGATCAAATCGGAGTTAAAACGAAGATTTTAGGGCTAAAACAAGATTAGTGGCAAAACTGTAAATAGATGGAAGCGTATTTTGAATCTACCAAAAAAACTACGCTTTCATAATTGGAAAACGTATTCAGGAAGTGCATCATGGAATGCGGGTTAGATTATTCAAAAGCCGAGGGTCTCTTTAGCAAAAGTGCAGGGACAACAGGTTCTATACTAGAAAACTTCAGGGGCTCTTTTGCTAAACGGCCGAACGAATCGGTATCAACCGATCTAAGCCGTCAGATCAACGATGGACGGTTCAAAATAGATCGGGAGGGGGTAAAGCTGGCGGCGGCGAGCTTGGCGGCGGTGGCGCCATGGCCGGAGATGGGAAAGCTCGTCGGAGCTCTTAGATTCCGGTCTACGGTCCACGGGGAAGCAAGCCGAGGGCACCGGGAGAAAGAGGAAGGGAGGGCAAACTCACCAAGGCGGTTTACCATGGTGCAGAGCGAAGGAAGGAGGCGCGGCGCTCGGCGAGGCGGGCGGTGATGGCGGCGGTGCTAGGGTTTGCTGTAGCGCGGCAATTCAGCGACTGTTGCTTAGAATGGGACAAGGAGAGCGGCGTGGTGCGGGCTCAGCTTTTATGGGGCTGGAGCAACTTGGGACGCAAGGCAAGGAAGTAGGCGTGGCTCCGGCGGAGTCGGAAATGGCGCGGCGGAGTCCGGGTGGAAGACGCGCGAAGGTAGACGAAACCGAGTCGGAGAAGAAGGCGCTGACCAGTGGGGTCAGCCTGTCAGCAAGGGAGAGAAACAGAGGAGAGGAACGGCGCGGGTGACGCTGCGGGAGAGTTTGGGCCACCTGCTGGGCCACTGCGGGAGAAGAGCGGAGGCGCGGCAGGAAAGAAAGCCAAGCGGGAGGAGCGGGAGGAGCGGGAAGATGGGCCGAGCAGGGAAAGCTGGGCCACTCGGGCCAAAAGAAGGAGAGGAAGAAATTCCCTTTTTTCGATTTCATTTTCAATTCCAAATTCCAACCAAATTTAAATTCTTTTGCAAATTTTAATCAAACCTAAGCATCACAAAATAAATATGCATCAGCATGAATGCACAAACATGTATGTAGACCTTATATTTGATTTTAATTTTAATAAAGTTTTTATTTTTTTTAAATTTAAATGCTCACAAAATACATAATTAAATCATTTCTCTTATTTTAAAATCATATAAATTTTAGGGTGTTACACAATGGGCCCCGATCCTGACCCCGACGGGGATTTCATCCATCAGGGGGGTGAAAACGGTATGAGTTGGATCCCCACGGGGAGCTTAGCGGGCAGAAAATGATCCCCGACGGGGGAAGCGGGTGCTGGAGCGTTCTGAAACCTACCTCAATCTATTCCTCTCCCCCTCCGTCTTCCAGTTGTTGGCCACCGTTGCACTACATGCGCCTCCGCCGCACCATACGCGCACCATGCCTTCACCTCGTTGGAGTGTGCGAGTCGTGACTTGCTTGCCTCCTGCCACCTCCACTATCCAGTCTGACTCTTGAAGTGACATTGTCCTGTGACTACTTGATCTGGATTGTGGAGGGCTAGAACAAGGCTGAGCGCCTGAGCCAGCGACTGCTCTTTTAATTTGTTGTTTGCATTGCCTTCCAGTTCATGCTAGCCCTTTCTAGTATTCGCTTGGCGTTGTACAGCAAAGATGCTAGTATTCGCTTGGCGTTGTATAGCAAAGATGCTATAAATAGCACATGCTATCTGATCCGAGTATTTATCCTTGAAAAGCAATTTATTGGCGCCTAAATTTATTTACTTCTTGGTTTGGATGTCGGAGGTTGAATTGAACACTTTGCTTCCATCAAATTTCACCACGCTAGTAGCAACAAAACATTTTGGTTTATCCTATCGGATTGTTCTACTTTGATGTCTTGACAAAACATTTTGGTACTTTTGAGCTCGGGTGTGCTATCGGTTGTGGGTTACTCGTCGGGTATGATTACCCATGTGGGTACGGGTATGGGCAAAGTTTTGTACCCGCATATGGGTATGGGTGGGTAAACTCTTTCTTGATGGGTGCGGGTATGGGATGGCAATACCCATCGGGTATGTACCCGTTGCCACTCTACCCATATAGAAGTGTCTTTGCCCCGGTGGCTAAGTAGTCACTGTATGATCCGGTGTGCCTATGTGGCACTCAGTGAATCATCTAGTGAGGCCAATGTTGAGTTAGTGACACATCGGCCAATCCACTAATGTACGTGGACTATATGATCCGGTGTATCTGTGTGACATGCAGTAGATCGCCTAGTGAAAGTCTAGCTTGACTTAGTGACTTGTTTGCAATGTTACTGGAGTGTTTCATATGATCCAGTGGAGACTAGGGACTCATCAGCGATTTATTCGGTAGGCAAAACTTGACTATGTGACAAATTGGCCAAGTATCTATGGTGCACCATATGATCCGGTGTGACTGTGTGACACACCGATGTATCATATGATGGGGAATATTCTGGTATATTCCCAACTAGTCGTTACAGGAATCAACAAGATTGACATTGTCGTTTGATCTAGCATGGTCAGTGAAGGCTGGCAAACCATCCGGTGATGTCTGTGTCTATTAGCTTTTTCAAACGGCTAGTAGCCCTTCACCCTCTATATAAGTGCTACTCCTACCTCATTTGGAGATGCTCTTGCTGTCTTGCACCCCTATTGTTGCCAACACTTATAGAGTAATGAAGCATTTGGAGAGCCATCCAAGCCAAGAAGTTAAGAATTGAGTGTTAGCCTTGAGTGCTACCGTGTTCTTGCTTAAGTTTTCTTGAGTTGAAGCTTGAAAACTTGTTACTCTTAGTGACTTCCATCACCTAGACGGCTCATGGAGGACTAGGTGACCTTCCTTGGTGGATCTATTGTGAGGAGGCTCCAGAAGTTGTACATGGTAGTGAACCCCACCATGCTGGAGTGGAAAATAGTATTCACTAGTGGAATGGGAGCTTAACCAAGCCTGGTTACTCTTGGTGCTCCAATGTGGATCAGGGGGGTTGTGGCAATGACCCGATACCACGAGAGAAAAATCTGGTTGTCTCTTTGCCTTACTCTTTACTTGCTTTACTCTAGTTGATTGCAAGTTTCTAGATTGACAACTAGGATTGAAATGGTAGTGTGCATAACATATGTTTCATACTTACAAAATTATGAAATGTTAGTGTGCATAACATATGTTTCATACTTGCAAAACTAAGGACCTTACTCTTGGTGTGATCCTTTGCTAAGGACTTGATTAGTTGTATTGGCCCTAAGCACTCATCAGCTTGCTTTTGGAGAAGAACTTAGGAGCCAATGTGCTAAGGGGTTTAGATTTTGCATCGGCTAAGGTTCTTGCAGTTAATTTTTAGAGCCTAATTCAGACCCCGTTTTGGGCTACTTGATCTTTACAATTGTATTTGGGCCTCATTGCTTAATCTAGCCTTCACTGGCTAAACCAATGGCTCCAGGAGGGAATGTGATGCCCATGTTTGTGACGAGGAACTTTTCTTATTGGGAAGTCTGCATGTTGGCTTACCTTGAAGCCCACTCCTCGGATGTTTGGGTTGCGGCAAGCGTCGAGTTTGACACACCCTTATTCATTGAGAAAATTAAGAGGAATGCTCGTACTAAGAATATGCTTTCCAATATCATTGTTCCGCAGAGTGGAAACACCATTTCGAGGGGGTCTGCTTAATACTAATATGTATACATCCGTATACAAAAAAAAAAAAAAAAAATTCAATGTGCAAGATACATAAAAACAAGAGTACTGAGAAATATCACTTTATTCATTCGTTGGAGAATTGCAAAGTACAACTTTCCCCCACATTTTTACAATGATTTGTTTGGAGTTTCATTATTAGACAATCTGAGGATTGTGTGGCTTCTGGTTCTCATAGCTGTAAGAGGCCTCCGGTTCATTACACCTACAACGTTGGGCTGCAGAACACCTCCGATTAAGCTATGTTAATGGTCGTTATTGTCATCTTCAAATAAAACAAGGTTGTCCCAAGTATATGCATAAGCACAAATGGATGAAAAATAATAGAGTGTCGGTCTCATCAGTCACAGAAAAGAAATGTCCCGACCTCGTTGCTCAAGGGAAGAAACATCCTGTCCTCATCGGTCAAGAGAAGGAGACTTCATATAGAGGGTGGTGTAATAACTATGATACATGCTCACGTAGTATTTAGAAGATTTCTCCTTTTGTAAACTTTTGATACGTATACTTGGTGCTAGTTTCATTAAGACTACGGGAAGTCGTGCCGATAAAACTCGCGGGCAAAAGTTAGACTAAGCTTGAATAAATCTGCATTGTGCCGTAATGTTTATTAATTTGGTCATGGGCCACAAGGTTTAATATTATTTAATCATGTATTATGACATGATTTTTATTATGCAGGCATGTATTATGTCACAGCGTCATATTTGAGACATACATTGCACCACAATTTTTGTAATCTTGAGGTCTGACCGCGTGTCAAACCCTGACAGCTAAGTTATCTTAACTTTTATAGATAATTTGTATTCTTTTTTTAAGATAATGGAACAAAGGTTCTCGTCTCTACGTCTCCGAGAAGATGTACCCAGCTTCATTACAACCAAACCAGTGCTTAGACTCACGACTTCCACGTGAGAGAATTGAACTAACACAACCGATGAGACTAAGCTTCAATTTTATTTGAAAACCTCCATCCAAATCCAAAGTGCGAAAAGATTTGCACGATGGAGCCTTTGATGTCCGCACGTGCAAGCACGCTGCTCGGCTGCTGTACGTGCACTTGCATGGATGCTATATCTCACCTATGGCTATGAGTGCTGGGCTGCTGGCCCATCCTCGCCGTATTGGGCTGCCCGAGCTCGTCATTCGTCAAGCAGCTGTCGTGAACAAGTTTGCCGGGCTGCCGGGCCACCATTCTTGCTGACTTGCTGTTTAGGATGCACATACGTTTTTTTTTTTTCTTGAGTGGAAATTAGGATGCGCATACGTGGCCGCGGCTGTCGAGGTGGAGATGATCACAGCTAGCTGGGCCGTCATGTTTGCTGCCGTAGGCTTCAACTACAGCTACCAGGCCACCCGTGCTACGCTGAGCGAACTCGATCGCCTGCCACCGGGCCGCACCGCTGAGTTGCTCATTGCACCGTGAGATGGACATACTTGCCGTGGAGTCCTACTTGCATCCGGACCAACGGACCGGACCGTGTATGTTCTGCCAGCCCGCTTCACATTTATTAACTTTTTTTGCTAGTTTAAAATTTTTAAAGTAGCTAAAAAACGGTAATGCTTTCTATAGGGCGTCCGGATATATGGACTAGACCGCTCAGCTCGCGCCGCGTGCTCCCGCCTGTGGCGCAGCCACCCCTTCGCTTCCCACCCTTCTATCGCCAGAGTGAGCCGCTAGCGAGTGCCGACAGGCCGCTGCCAAGGTCAGATCCAAATAGGGCGCAGCTCCACGCGGCGGGCTGCGTGAGATCTACAGCGTCCCCTGCCCGGACTCGCGCTTTCTGCCGCAGCATCGCTCCACCTGCCTGCGAGTTGCCTGCGCCGCTGCGAGCTCCATGTGCCACCGCCGACCTCTGCGGTGCCATAAGCTCCATGCGTCGTCGCCCGACCTCTGCAGCCGTTGTGAGCACCACGCGCCACCGCCGACCTCCACGCCGGCTGTTAGCATTTCTTAGCGCAATCACCAAGTATGGGGATGGAATCTATCCCCGGTAACGGCGTCAGAAATGCTTATTGGCATTTCTTAACGCAATCACCAAGTATGGAGAAGGAATCCATTCCTGGCAACGACATTAGAAATGTCTGTTGGTATTTCTTAGCACCATCACTAAGATTTGGATAAATCTTAGCAACACCGCTAAGGAACACCAACACGATAGTTCTTAACGATTACAGAAATAATATCCGTAAGCGCACGGATCTATCGTTGTTACATTTCACCCGGAAGTACTCAGGGTATCGTTATTTATATTTTCCCAAAGGAGGGCAAGGTATAAGAGCCTAGCATGGATATGAACAAGATTACATGCTTGCATAGTAAACCAATAGTCTATGACAGGGGTAAAAATGGTATTTCAAGGATAGTGGACACACATCTGGGCCAACTTCAAGGATAAAAGGAAAACAAAGAATAAAAGAATGTTCCTAGGTGGAGCAAGCATGTTCTAATATAGCCGTGCAAAGAATAGTTAATGATCATACAAATTATATGGTAAGAGCTAGAACTAAGTGTAAGATGGATGGGGAGATCTCCGAGAACTGGTCTGCCAGCAAGCGCAAGAGACTTTAAGACTCTTATATAATACCCGAACATGGGGTATTACAAGGGACGGACAGGGCTGTCACCACCTGCTGCCTACCCCTCAATCGGGGGGTACCGTCATATCCGAAGGTTCCTGTGCACCCGGACACCACGCCCATGTACAAAGAAACTACCCATATCTCCCCGGAACTCCAACCCTATGGATCGACAAGCATAGGACATGGGCAAACACGAAGGAACGATGAACCGCCACCTCAACTTAGCTCTACTTCTAATCATACAAGTTATATGATTGATTAAGCATAAAGTTGCACATATTAAGATCATAGCATAGAAACTACATGCTAGTTCATATGTCATGATTATAACATGAAAACTATACTCTAGTTCTATAGCACAACTACATCGATAATATGAGGGCAAGACTTTGGAAGAAATTCTCATTGTATTCATACCAAGATTTCTCTCTTTTCTCCCAAGGAGCCAAGCCCTCCTTGATAGCTCTTGCTAGCTCCAAATACTACTAAAATGTAAAAAAGAGTACAAGTGGAGGTGGAGTGTAGAGCCCTAATGAGGTGTGTGACATGAGAGCACCACCCATCTATTTATACTAGCTACAGGTCGGTTTGGCGCGTGGTAAAATAGGAAACTGCCCTGAGCCGCCTCTACATGTGTTGGTATTTAATAACATGTCACTTGTTTACATAGCCACTTAATGTTTGTTGACATTTCTTAACATCACTTTTGCTAGGTTGACATCCCTAACTATGATGCTAGAAATGCTTGTTGGTACTACCTAGCATCACTACTAGAATGATACTAAGAAGCACTTTAGTATTTTATGTGACTAGAAATAATATATAAATGAAAGGGATTTGCAAGCGCACAGATAATTTACCATTGTAGGACTTTACCCGGGAGTATTTCAGGTATCATTATTTATATTTTTACCACAAGAAATGATGGGCAATTGGAATATATTGATAACTTATACGTTTGATGGAGAAGTAAATCATAACCAAACTTCTACTCACAACAGGGGTAAATCAAGAGATAAATATGATAGTAATGATAAATGATAAATGATCACTCAGAGTACTCATTTCTATGTGTCGGTGCGAAATGTGGCCAACAAGTAAATATTTGTAGTTTTGCCATGCGTTGTGATTGGATGTGGCCTAGCACGCGATGACACATGATTTATATTGGTTCAGGCAATGTGCCCTACATCCAGTTTTAATCGGTCGGTGACTTTATTCCTGAGCCCAGGTGCTCGAAGTTTGTTGTGGGGTTACAAACAAGTAAGGAATATGAAGGGGGTGTTAGAGGCCCGGTCGGACTCTGAATCGAGTGGAAGAGAGTGACGGATGCACAAACGTGCGCTAAGTATTGGAGTGTATGCTCTATGTGTCCGGGCTTATCAGCTGTTGAGAGCATGTAGACTGTGTAGCTGTTGAGCTCTAGAGTTGTTGAGCTATTTTTTCAGAGGAGAGAGCGCATCCGCTTTTATAGATGAAGGGGATGGCCTTTACAAGTCAAAGACGAAAAGGGAGAGAGTGTGTACAGGTGCTACCCAGTCTTGTTGCCCACATCATCGGGTATGGCACGCCATCGCCACCTACTGTTCATGACTTGTTGTACTTGGCAGGTTGCACAGTGTTCACCCACCTTACTGTTCATGACCTGGCAGGCTGCATAGTGTTCGCATGGGACGGCAAACGACGGCCCCCACAATACTGTTTGTACTCTGCCGCGTCTGGCAGGCTGTATTGTGTTCGTTTGACATGGCCTAACGGCACTGTCATGTAGGTGCGCAGGGCATGGCAGGGTATGGTCCTCGGTATTGTGGTTGACTTGAGCGCCTTACCTTATCTGCTTCGCCTGCTCCCCAGGCCCACACCGAGCAGGCGTCCTGGTCGGTCTTTCCCTGTCGGCCCCGACCATGTCGGTCGGAAAAGAGAGGCGAGCAAAGGTCCGGCATATCCTCGGTCGGAGGAACAGGGTCAGAGTTGGACTGTGGTCCCACCTCGGCTAGGCCTTTCGGTCGAGGACCGGATCATGGTCTCGGACTGTCATTGTGTATCTGGGTCGACCTAGACGCGCGCTGTCGCTGCGCCACCTGCTGGGCCAAGTATTGCAGGGAAGCGGGTCCATTGGGTACCCTGGGTTTATGAACCCAACAGGAGCCTCCGAGCCCCTTTAGGGCTTCTGTGAAGCCGTGAAGAGGCTGTTGAGTTGCCACTTTTGAGGGCGTATGGGAGTATGATGCTAGAAGATCTCTCGTAAAGAGTGAGCATCGTAGATCTCGAACGGGCCCCTGTCCTGGATTCTAGATCAGAGGATAGAGAGACGGAGGAGAGCATTGTAGCAGGAGAACAAGGATCTTGGCTCCCTTGTTCCGCTTCATGCCCCAAGGTGCGGAACAGTCCCAGGGCTGTTCACACACGCTTTGCGTGTTATTGTAAAAGTCTAGGGCTTGTGTTTTAGCTTAATGAAAGCTTGTATTTGCTTTGTAGTTCATATGCCCATTGCGCTATGGAGGCGGGCTATTTATTGGAACTTTGGCGTTTTTCCCCTTTGTTTGTTGTACCGCGTAGGGTAACCATGTAGGATTTAGGCACCCCGCCTCCATGGGGAGGACTGGCGAAGGTCATGGAGGCGCGCTGGGGGGATATTGGCACCCAACCCCTGATGAGGGGACCAACAAAGGTCGCGGAGGCACACTGAGTAGACATAGGCGCCTAGCCCCCAAAGGGGGAGGAACTCGTCGGTAGTCCGTCTTCAGCCGGGTGTGCGCGAGCGCATCTAGTGGGTGTAGCCTCCAAGCCTGTAGCTGACTGGTGAGTCGGTCGGAGGCTGAGCACCTTAGTACTCTTTACTGGGGCCGCAGACTCCAATGTTCCTGCCGGTCAGGGTGTTCACCCATGTTTGTCCCGCCCATGACCTGTGCGGTCGGTTGGATTCCTGAGTCGGGGTCGGGTGGCCCGAGCCCCCGAGCCCTGTTGGGCTAGGTAGGGGTCGGTCGACTTTCGTGCATCACCCCGTCCAAGGTTTCCACAACTGGAGGAGTTGAGCTAACATCGCTTGCCTCAATAGCTCTAGTGACGCGCTCAGTGAGCTCATTAATGGGCATGTCCGAGAGGAATCCAGGCCCGTTGTTCATAATGGGGTCAGCATAGACCTCATGTGGCATTCCACTGCTCCTTAACCCGCCTCCTGGTAGATGCCCGAGCCATTCCGGAGACTGACTCAGGTGGCCTGCTGGCCTCCCCTCGATGGAGATTCTGTGGGCATGGCTCGAGGTCAGGATCGAACGAGAAGGTCAAGATGACCCTATCCACTTCTGAGTGGATTGGGCGAGGGCCGCTGCGGCCCATCTACATTTTCTCCCTAGGCTCTATTTGACATGAGGCGGCCTTGAGCCCTTTGTGGGCCAGCCTTCGAACCCCGGTCGGTCGTCGCTCATATCGAATGAGACGACTACCGCTTCGTGACATGACATGAAGCGTTGTGATGCAACAATTGCATATGCAATGCTTGGATGTATGGATGAATATATGACTGAATGTATGAATGCATGCATGAGAATGGATGAATGAATGCTCATGCACTAAAAAAGTAAAATGGGGCTAGGTAAAGCTACCTCGATGGTTGGAGTGATGGGTTTGGGGAGCTCCTATCGGATATGTCCGAGTGGAATCTAGGTCCGTCATTTGTGATGGAGTTGGCATAACCTGCATGGGGCATCCCACTACTCCTTACCCATTTCTCGGCAGTCGCTCGAGCCATTCGATCGACTTGGGTGACCGGCTGGCTTCTCCTCGATGGAGATTCCATTGGGGACCCCTCCAAACCTTTCCTAGGAAGGCAGAGGGTCGTTTGCATATGGTTGTGCCATGTTTCCAACACCCGGGTTGTGGTAGTGGTGGTCCCCGCCTAGGCCACATCCTGCCAGCCAAGCGATGTTCCATTGGGCAGGCGCGTCCCGTCAGCTAGGCCACGTCTCGCCGCATGTCCTTTCGCATTTAAATAGGGGAAGGAGAGGGTTTTTTCTCCCGTCTCTTCACCTTTCCTTCAACACCACCATTTCCTCTTCCTTCTTCTTGCTAAGCACCTTTGTGCACCATGGGGGTTTCTAGGAGAGAGGAGAGCAGAGCGAGGGAGAGGAAAAACTTATAGATCCACTCATAGATCCATGGCGCGATGTCGAACTAGAGGCCTTCCAATGTGGATGAGGAGGTGCTGGCCGCCTTCGCCGAGAAGGGGCTGCTCCCATCGAAGAAGTGGCATATTAGAGGGCTCCCGCGCTGAGGGAGGTTGTTCCACAACCCTGGGCCGACGAGGTCGTCTCCTTCCTTGCCTTCCATGAGTGTAGGCTCGGGTACCCCACGCACTGGTTCCTACATGGCTCCTCAACGAGTGGGGCCTAGAGTTGCAGCACCTCAACCCAACTAGGATGCTGCACATCATCGGCTTCATCACCGTTGTGAGGCCTTCCTCAGGATGGAGCCGCACGTGGACATCTTCTGGCGGATCTTCAGTGGGCGGGCCCTGTCCGAGGGGAAACCACCAAGAAATGCTCCGGTCGGTGGGTTCGCCCTGTAAAAGTAGCCTAAGCTGTCGGTCCCCTACCCGGCGTACTCCCCCAGTGACTCCAACCGGGGATGGCACAGTGAGTGGTTCTACATCAGGAACTCGGCGAAGGCACCATTCCCGACGTTCACCGGGGAGAGGCCGGAGAGGAGGGAAAGCTAGTTGTGGGGTCCTGCCCATCGGTAGAACAAGCTAGAGATCATTGAGACGGAGGTTCAGAGGCTCATGTGGCATGGCCTCGATGGGTTGCAGGTCTTCTATACCTTCTTCCGCCGTCGGGTCGCCCCATTGGCGGAGAGAACGCGACCAATGCGGGAATACGCCGGAGGAGTTATCAAGGGATGAAGTCTGGAGATATCTCGATCGGGTGCTATAGTTGGGGGATGATGAGTCCCTCGAAGGGACCCCGGACCTCTCCATGCTGTGAAGCTGTCTGATCTGGTATACTCCTTTCCCGTGACCTTCTTCCTTTTTGTTTTGATCTTTAGATCAATTTTAAGCTGCCTGTTTCACAGGGGCTCGTGGGGTATAAATCCTGGTCACATCTTTCGAGAGGGGCGAAAGGTGTGGCTTCGCAAGCCACCTAGAGGGAGGCCGCGCTTGCCACCTAGTAGAAGAAAACCAAGAAGGTCCGAAGGATGTTTGAGAAGGAGAAGGAGATCAATCGGTGGCTCCACGGCGGCGAGCGCCGAGAGGAAGTGGAGGAGGAGCTCGAGTCAGAGGACCCCATGGAGTTGGGTGATGACCTGGGTTCCTCAGAGGATGAGGGAGACAAGGGTACTCCTATGACCTTGGTGGAGCACCGCGCGCCTGTGGCTGCACCTGTCGATGATGGGCACGGTACGGAGACGCGCGGTGATGCTCTTGAGTCAAGGAAAAGCACCGTGGGCAAGGATGCCGCCCGCGAGCGGGAGGCAAAGCGGGCGCGGTCACCGCGCCCTTTGAAGGCGTCATCGGTTTTGTGGCCCCCTGCTCCGAGTGTGGCAAAGCATGCTGGTCGGTTGAGGGGACGTGATCATTCCCCTACATCTTTGGGGTCAATGCGTGTGCGCAAACCCCAACGGGGAGATGCCCCGCCAGTTGCTCCGGTGTTTTTTCCATGAGCTAGCGGCCATGGCCGTTTGCAGGCCGAATGGGGACTGGCCGGGTCGCCCCCACCCTTGGTTGATATGAGGGGGGTGGGTCGCGACCAATGAGCAATCCTTATCTGGTTGGCTTGTCGTCAGCCGGTCGGGGCTTCCAGGTTCTACCGCTTTCGTCTGGGTATGTATTCATGCTTCCCTTTGTTCTCATAGTTGAGTTTTTGAGTGTGACTAACCTGCGCTTGTGCCTTTTTGCAGCGGCCAGGAGCCGGTAGGGCTGGGGATCTCCCCACCTCCCGTGCGAGAAGAGTGGAGTCCCAGCCTGTGGTGGGTTGCGACGAGCCAAGGGGGAAGCAGACTGGTGGTGGTGCGACCTTCCTTAATGGGGGTTGCGTCTTCTCGACCGGTCATGAGCATGGTGGCGACCGTGATAGCAGCGATCCCCATGGTGACAGCAGAGGCCAGGTTAGAGGTGACTCTTGCTGTCTCACCCGGTAGAGGAGCACACGGTTCACCCGCCTGGTCAGAGCTGGAGGGGGCCGGAGGAGCCACGGCCAGGCTAGAGGTAGAGCAGCCACCGGTGAGCCATGGAGTCCTGGTGGTGGACATCCCCTTTGATGGTAAGGAAGACACCGGGTGGAGCCGCCAGCCATCCCGCCATCCTAGGAGTTGGTGATAATCCGGTCGTCGCTTGATACTACGATGGCTGGATCTTCCTGTGGGTCGGGGTGACCCACGAGCTGGTGTGGCCTTGCCCCGCCGAGCCAAGAAAGTCCTGGTTCGTCCTTCATGATAAGGAGGAGGTGAAGCTTTGGCACCTGCTCGGGGAGAGAGGACTGTCGATGGAGTCCGATCTCGCCCTTACCATGGAAAAGCTCAAGGAGGCCATGGAGAGGGTTGAGCTCATCCATCAGGCCATGATTATCAACTGGCCACGCATTGCAGAGGTAGGTTTTCTACATTCTTGGTGTTGTCTTTGATTCCTTGGCATTTAAATGGTTGTCTCAGCATGCCTGCTTCTTGTCTCGCAGGACCTGGAGATGATGTTGATCCGTAAGTCTTGGTTTCTTTGGGAGGAGCGCGGTCGGATGGAGCAAGAAGTGGTGGTGTTGCAGCAGGTTAATGAGCTCAGGCATAAGCTAGAGTCCACCCACCCTGAGTCCCAAGACTAGGCGGCCAAGGTGATGGGAGCACGGGTGGTGGAGCTATGTGCGGTCGAGCGGGCAACTGCTGCTGAGTAGAAACTCGATGTGGTGAAGGCCCACTTGGCAAAGACTGAGGTGGCGCTCAAGAAGTCCCTAGAGGCTCTAGAAGCGGAGCGGAAGGCCTAGTCGGACGCTGAGTGGGAGGTCATCGCGCTCCGAGGGCAGATGCTTAGGGTAGAGTGAAACACTCGGCTGCTCGAGAGGGTGACCCAGCAACAGGAAGGGCTTTCCATTCTTGAAAGCGCTTGCCTCGGTACGTACCTGTTCTACCCTCAATTGATGCCTTGAATTTTTCTTTTCCTTACTCTTGAATTTGTTGTCTGTTTCTAGAGCTGGGTGGGAAGATCGGCTCTCTAGAGCAAGAGCTGGAGACGGTCAAAGCGGTGGTCGGTCAGAGCATGGAGGCGCTAGCCTAGTCCCTTGAGGAGCAATGTGCTCTCGAGGGAGAGCTTGACCAGCTTCACAACATTGCGCAGGTGGTGGTCTCTGAGGTGTTCGGGTCAGGACCGAGATCCATGCGCTAGGGGAAGTTTGGTGCCACACGCACAAGTGGTCGCTGAGCAGGTCACCGTGCAGTGGGTGATGGAGGCTCGCTGTTCGCCCGTGGTTGTAGATGTGTGCTGGGAAGACATCATCCAACCTGCAGAGGCTACGGAGGCCTAGTTGGAGGCGAGCATTGTCCCACCCCCAACCGAGCCAAACGTCGTCCCGACCGTAGCCGAGCCGAGCGCCGTCGTCCCGACCACAACTAAGCTTCCTTCGTCCTCGGGAACCGCACCGTCAACCGATGCTGCCGGGGGGCCATAATAGAGTTAGAGTAGAAATAGTCAGTTTATGTAAAAGATGAATTCATGGGGGAGCCCCCGTGTGAACAGTTTTATATTCGTGAATATTTTTAAGTTGTTTTGTGATGAAATTATTCGTGAGGGGAAGCTTGTCCCATCCGCCCTTGTTTTTATCCTTGCATAGCTTTATTTTTTGTCCTTTCTTTTTTGCACCTGCCCGTTGACCTGTAGGCTGCAACCTTAAGAACCCAGGCGTGGCCCGCGAGGTTCAGCTATGTGTAACCATAGGTCATGGCAAGGTGTGATCGGTTAGGAGGCTAAAGCGCAAGTTACGTAGGGTAATCAAAGGAATGGGATGCCCTTTCATTTGGGCGACGCCCTTTTGTTTGGGCGAAAAGTGTTACTATATGATAGTAAAAAGGGGGGGTGGTATTGCACCCCCGTGGAGCCCCCGAGCGACCCAGGCCGAGTGTGCTCAGGCTAGGGCGCTGTAGGAGCAAGCATTGAATGGAAATAAATGGTAAGACCGAGCTTTAGGGAAAGAAATGACGTAATTGTTCGTTGTTCCATGTGTTGGTGAGAACGTTGCCATTGTCGTCCTTCAGCTGGTAGGTGCCTGGTCGGATCACCTCAGCCACCACGTATGGTCCTTCCCATGGCAAAGAGAGCTTATGTTTGTCCTTGGTTGACTGGCTCCTCCAGAGTATGAGATCACCGACATCGAGGATCCTTCCCCTGATCTTTCTTTCATGGTACCTGCGAAGAGTTTGCTGGTAACGAGCGGAGCGGATGACGGTTGTCTCATGAGCCTCCTTGAGCAGGTCGACCGCATCCTGCTGAGCCTCCACGGCTCGGTCTCGGTCGAAGGCCTTTACTCTTGGGGTGCCGTGATCGAGGTCAGATGGCAACACTGCTTTGGCTTCGTATGCCAGGAAGAAAGGGGTGAACCCCATGGACCAATTTGGGGTCATTCTTAGGCTCTAGAGGATCACTGGGACCTCTGCAATCCATCGCTCGACATACTTTTTGAATCAGTCGAAGATGCGGGGCTTGAGTCCTTGGAGGACCATGCCATTGGCCCTCTCAACCTGACCGTTAGTACACAGGTGTCCGACCGAGGCCCAATCAATCCTGATGCCATATCCATCACAGAAGTCCAGGAACTTCTTCCTGGGGAAGTTTGTTCTATGGTCGGTGATGATACAGTTAGGCACACCAAACCGATAGATGATGTCGAGGAAGAACTTGACCGCCTCTTCAGAGCGGATATTGGCGATGGGCTTCGCCTCTATCCACTTGGTGAACTTGTCCACCACCACGAGTAGGTGAGTGAAGCCACCCGGGGCCTTTCTGAGGGGCCCGACCACATCAAGGCCCTAGACCATGAATGGGCAGGTGATGGGGATGGTCCGAAGCTTCTATGCCGGTAGGTGAGTTTGTCGAGTGTAGAACTGGCATCCTTCACACCTGTGGACCACCTCCTCTGCATCTCGCTGCATAGTGGGCCAGTAAAAACCTTGGCGAAAGGCTTTCTCGACCAACGACCTTGGGGCCACATGATGTCCACAGATTCTAGCATGGACTTCGAGGAGAAGCTGTTTCCCCCCACGGACTTCACTTGTAAAGTTCATTACTAATGGCGACGAACGTCTTGGCGCGTCGAGTGATTCATCGTGCTTTAGTCCTTTCTAGTGGGAGAACCTCCTCGAGGAGGTAGGCGAGCAATGGTGCTCTCTAGTTGGTCGGATCGAGTTCCATCACGGTGATGTCACCGGGTGACGTTGCCATGGAGGCGCCAAGGTCAGAGCCCCCGAGCGCTCGGTCGGGGTCGGGGCACGTCAGGGGGTCGGAGCCCCCGGGTGCCAGATTGGTGTTGGAGCGCGTGTGGGTCAGATCCTCTCAGATGCGGGCAGACGACTCATGGAGGTCGTTTACAAAGACCCCATCCACGGGCGGTTCCCGTCTGGCCACCAATTTTGTGAGGAAGTTGGTGGCAGCGTTGTCCTTTCGAGGGACATGATGTAGTTGGATCCCTCAGAACTTGTCCTCAAGCTTGCGCACCTCCTGGCAGTACGCCAATATGAGAAGGCTCTTGCAGGAGGACTCCTTCATGACTTGGTCGATGACCAACTCTAAGTCACCATGGACATACAGCCGTGTGGCGTCGAGCTCGATGGGCGATCCATAGTCCATTGATGAGGGCCTCGTACTCCGCAACATTATTCGAGGCTAAAAAATGGAGACAAATCACAAAGCAGAGCCTACTCCTATCTGGGGAGATTAGAACCACTCCAGCCCCTGAGCCGGGCGCCATGACCGACCTGTCAAAGTACATCGTCCAGTACTCATGGGTGACGTCCAGGGTCGGGACATGGACTTCCGTCCATTTGGTGATCAAGTCGGCAAGAGCCTGAGACTTAATAGTGATGTGAGGGACATACCTGATGTCGTGGCCCATGAGCTTGAGAGCCCACTTGGAGATTCAACCGGTGGTAGCACAATTACGGACGACCTCCTCGAGTGGGTATGAGGTGACGACCATGACCTCATGGTCGGTGAAGTAGTGCAGGAGCTTTTGAGTCACCATCAGCATGGCGTACAGAAGCTTCTGAACCTGGGGGTAGCGAATTTTGGCATCGGTGAGTACCTCACCGATGAAGTACACCGGTCGTTGGACCTTTAGGGGGTGTCCTAGCTCCTCCCTCTCGATGATGAGGGTGGCACTCACAACATGGTTGCTTGCCGTGATGTAGAGGAGGGATTCTCCCCGTTCGGGAGCGACGATGATTGGGGCCGATGTCAGTGATACTTTGAGGCTTTCCAAAGCCTACTGTGCCTCCATTGTCTAGATGAATGCGTCTGTCTTCTTGAGAAGTTTGTAGAGAGTAGAGAGGCATCCCCCGTTCGCTTAGTCAGGAGATGAACTGGCTTAGGGTGGCCAAATAGCCGGTGAGCCTCTATACACCCTTGACGTTGCATATAGGGCCCATGTTGGAGATGGCCATGATTTTTTTGGGGTTGGATTTGATGCCATGCTCAGACATGATGTATCTGAGCAGCTTCCCCTTTGGAGCCTTGAAAACAAATTTTTCAGGATTCAATTTGACGCTGAACCTTCAGAGGTTTGAGAATGTGGCGGCCAAGTTTGCGATCAGGTCGCTAGCTTGAGCCGCTTTCACCACTATGTCAACTACATAGACAGCGATTATTGGTTTTGGCCGCTTGACTTGGTCAGATTGGTCAGGCAGGTCGATTTGGTTAGCAAAGCATTGTTGCATGCACTGTTGATAGGTGGCACCAGCATTCTTTAGACCCAAAGGCAGGTTATGTAATAGTACAAACCATATGGGGTGATGAATGAAGTCACGACCTGGTCGGACTCTTTCATCACGATCTGGTGGTAGCCTGAGTAGGCATCCAGGAAGGAGAGGATTTTGCACCGTGAGGTGGACTCGACTATCTGATCTATGTGTGGTAAAGGGAAGTGGTCCTTTGGGCATGCCTTGTTGAGACTAGTATAGTCAACACACATTCTCTATTTCTCATTCTTCTTTTTCATGAGAACAGGATTGGCTAGCCAGTCGGAGTGGTATACCTCTTTGACGAATCCGGCTACCAGAAGTTTGGCAATCTCCTCGCCTATGGCCCTGTGCCTCTCGTCATCAAAGCGACGCAGGCGTTGCTTGGTGGGCTTTGAGCTCGAGATGATGCATAGTGCATGCTCGGCGACCTCCCTCGGTATGCCTGGCATGTCAGAAGGCTTCCACGCGAAGACATCACGATTTGCGCGTAGGAAGTCAGTGAGCTCGCTTTCCTATTTGGCCGGGAGCTTGGTCCCGATCCAAACCATCTTGGTCGGGTGGGTGGGTTCGATCTCCACAACCTTGGTTTCCTCGGTCAATGGAAGGTACTCGAGGAGGTCGGCCTATTGTAGTTGGGGACTGATGGAGTCACTGAATTCTCGAGCTCTGGGAGCTTGGTGGAGTTGATGATGGCAGCTGTGAACTCGTAATGCTCGTGGTCGCATGTGTAGGCGTGCGAGAAGGTGCTACCTATGGTGATGACGTCATTCAGCCCTGACATCTTCAGCTTGAGGTAGGTGCAGTTGGGGATCACCATGAACTTGGTGTAGCATGGCCGCCCCAAGATGGCATGGTAGGACCACGAAAAGTCCACTACCTCGAAGGTTAGGACCTCCGAGCGAAAGTTGGCATGGTCGCCAAATGTGAAAGGTAGGTCAATCTGCCCAAGTGGGTATGCCTACATCCCCGGGATCACGCCATGGAAGGGAGAGCTCACTAGGCAGAGCTCCGACCGGTGGATGCGCATGGCGTCGAGGGTGTCAATGTAGAGAATGTTGAGGCTGCTGCCTCCGTCCATCAGCACCTTGGTGAAGCACTTCTTGCGGATGATGGGGTCGACGATGAGTGGGTAGCAACCCGGTCAGGCGACATGGGAAGGATAGTCTCTCTAATCAAAAGTGATCAGGGAGTCCGACTAGCTAAGGAAAGAGGGGATGGCCGACTCAGCGGCGCATGCCTCTTTGTAGTGTACCTTGTGCTAGCGCTTGGAGTGGATGGTGTCGGATCCCCCAGAGATCATGAGGCATTCCTCGGGGTCGGGGAAGCCATCTTCATCCATGCCCACCGCACCTCCTTTCTTGACTACCTCGTCCTTGCCTTTCCCTTCCTTTGGCTTGGCGGCTTACCGCAGGAAGCACTTGAGGAGCTCACAGTCCTTGTAGAGGTGTTTGACGGGACAGGCATGGTTGGTGCATGGTGTTTACACCAAAATTTGGGAAAGAAGAACGCGAGAACTCAAGGCTTATAAAATTGTATCATCAAGGGATCGATCGGGTGTGAATCAAGGTCAGCTGGTTTTAATGCAGTGTTAAAACCGGCTATTTTATAGATGATGTCAGCAGACAATATCAACGGACTACATAAGGATGGCGTCGAGGGGGGAAACATGTCAGACTCTACAAAAAGGGAAAGATTAGGGTCCAAGATATCTTAAATTATGAATATTTTCTCTTATACCAAAGATTGTAATGAGTCATACTTGAGTAGGATTCATGTTTAGGTTCTAGGTATAAATATTGGACCCCGGCTATTGTAAAAGGGATCTCTCAATCAATCAAAATAGTCTTTACCTTTTCAGCTTCACGCCAACCCATAGGAGTAGGAGTAATGTAGATCTCGATGAGTTCTTCAACAAGCAGGGCTGCATCGATCCGGTCGACCTCCGGCTTGTCTGTAAGTACAATCATGGCTTATACTTTTATTTGTAAGGCTACATTGGTCCATCCGACCTCTTATTGTAATACCCTAAATTTTGCCTCTTTTGAAATAGAGTTAAAATGATTTAAGTTGGAATTTTTGTGCACATGAAATATAGGAAAATAAAAATTTTCATTAAATTAAAATTCATCATAAGGTAGCAACGTGTTTGAGAATCCATGCCATTGCATTTGATTTATTCGGTTGAGTGGATTTGAGTGAAAATTCTAATTGGTTAAAATTGCTTTTGCAAATGAAATAATAAAATGGCTTTGAAATAAAAGAAAAGGAATTAGAAAATGAAAGAACTTAAAAAGTTATTTTTAGAAAACTTACCAAAATTGCTCATTTATATTTGAGATGAAAAGTATATTGAAAACATATTCGGATTTGATATGATTTACATAGAATTTGGCTTGGATTTGGAAACTCAAAGTAGAAAAAGGATTTGGAAAAAAAATAAAAAGAAGAAAACCTCCCCTCTCTCATTTTTGGCCCGAAGGCCCACTGTTCTTTTTCCCCGGCCCGCTCTTTTCCTTGTCTCCGCTGGCCTAGCACACGTCTCCCCTCCCTTCCCTTCTCCCCCGCACCGGCCCACTCGGTGGCCTGTTGCTCGCGCCTACCTCCGCTTCGCGTCATCTGTGCGGCCCAGCTCCCCCGTGGCCCGCCTTGGCTTCACCTCAGCTCATGCCCGCACGTGCTTCGCTGCTCTCTCCCTTCCCTCATTGTGCCGTTGGCCCCACCCGTCAGCCGACCACGTTCTTTCCTTGTTCTCCCTTTCTTTTCTTCCCTGCACGCTCTTTCCTTCCTCCGCCCTGCCGATGGCGTAGCCATGCAAGGTAAGCCGCCGCCGCCGTCGAGCATGCAGGGAAGGCGACCAAAATCACCGAGCGCCCCGCTTCCCTACCATCTACACAGCGCCGACCCTCCTATAAAGTCCGAGCCAAGCCCCCCCTCCTTCTCTCTTTTCTCCGTTCGCCACTCCAGTCGCCACCACCGCCGCGATTCCTCATTCCAGTGCCCTAACCTCGATGCCGACGCGCCCGTGAGCTCAGCGGTTGTCCCCCGCGCCCGTAGGTACCGTAATTTCTCGGTTTTGGTCACGATTGGATCGAATTTCCCCTCACCCGCGCATTCTCTCTCTCTCCAGATCACCGCCGCCATCGACCGCGCCTTTGGAGCCCTTCCCGGACGCCGCGCTCCATTCCCTCGACTTCACAGTGAGCTCCTCCGTCTTCCCGTACCCCTAGATCGTCAAATGGAGCCCTAGAACGACGTAGCGTAGAACATCAGCCGCCGCCGGCCATGGCGCCGCCGTCATGTGCGTCTTCCCCGGTGACCCGTTGCCCATAACTCGCTAGCCCCATTGGATGCGTGGTGGATAGCCGAGATTGCGTACCCCTCCGGGGTTAAGTGGCCGGTCCACCGTGGACCCATGGACCTGGCGCACTGTGACTACGTCAACGCACGCCCACGCCGCGTGGTGCACCGCGCCAACCGGAGCACGCCACGTGTTGGCCCGGTCAGCACCCGGGGTCAACCTACAGTCAAAGCCGCGCCGTTTTGCAGTTTAGCCCCCGCGTTTTCAAGCAATCAACCCGCAGTCCGGTTTAATTCAAAATAAAAGCATATCAGTCCTGATTTTATTTGTTTAGGTCCCTGTAGTTTCCATAAATAGTGCGCGCAATCCAAAATCTTTGAAAATTCAGATTTTAATTGTTTTAATTCAAAAATGAGTTTGAGTTATTTACAGAAATGCCATTGAACCTTATTTCATGCGTACCTTTTGCGTTTTAAGTCCGATTTGACCCGTTCGAATTGCGTTAGGACCGTATTTATGTTTTCTACATGTTTATAGTACTGTTAGGCATGTTTTTAATATTTAAAATTCATGGATAGATTTAATCTATTATTTAACTAAAGTAAAACTTGTTTAAATTATAACTTATTCATTTTAACTCTGAAATAGTCCGTTCAAGTTGCATTAGATTGGTAGCGATGAGATCTACGCGTTAGTAATAGTGTTTACTATATTGTTATTTCTGAAATAACCTGGTTTAAATCATATCTTGATTAATGATTATGCAACTAGATTTTATAAATAAAATATGATTTGTTTTACTTTAGTTTTATAATTCAAATCTAAAATTGACTTAATTTAATATATATTATTTATAAAATATCTTATATATAAGAATTTATATAGATAAAATAAATGAAGCCTATAGTTTTCTTTTCCACGTATAAAGCAAATCTCTCGGTAGTTGTAACTTTTCAACCGTAGCTCCGATTAGCGTGCTTCTCGCGACTGTGTGTTTCGTAGCGATGCGTAGAATCGTATTTCAATCTCTTTTACTTATTTTCTATGATTGGTGTACTGTTCTGATATAGATGCAATTGTATGATGTGCATATATGTGTATGGATGTTTGTGTGGTGTTCTACGATTATGTCCAGCCGGTGAGATATACATGGTGATTAGAAGAAGAGGAAGGACGTTGAAGATTAAAACTTACCGAAGGATCAGTGTGTAAGGCAAGTATAGCATGGGACCATCCTTGTTACCTATTCACCTTTAATCACTTAATTCATATTGCATGTGTCTACCTTGTTGCCAATAAGGATATCCTAGATGTTTGATATCTTGTTCCTTGATACCTTTGGGTTATTGCATTGGGTAGTTTTTGCTAGTGCTTAACTAAACCATGATCTTGTAACTTGACTAATGGTATATGCAATAAACATTAAAACATGACTTTTTAGCAACATGGAAATAGGGGACTGGAGTATTTAGCTACTTTCTAAATGCTTCAGATTCCTCTCCCTAAGGACTTATCTGTAAGCGATCATTCGGGACTTACAGTACAGCTATGAGGGCTATATGGCTCTAGCTTTAGCTCAGTATGAGGACCTTTTCTAGCTTGTTAGTGGTTACCTTTATGGCGCATGAGGGTATGTTTCCTTTCCTGCTAGGATGTGTGTGCCGTGCTGCGTGCCCACGCATGCCACTCCTAGAGAAGGGCCACATACACCTAGCGGCCCTAACTTGTTAGACAAGCCTTGGAAGTGGGTCAAGAGATTAGCTACCTCAGGCCAAAGGGTAAACACGACTCATAGTGAAAGTGTACAATCTCTGCAGAGTGTAAAACTATTATAACAGTCGTGCTCACGGTCACGAGCGGTCTTGGAACCTTACGAAATAGATGATTCATTAAAGGCTAATGATGATGCTAATAATCAATTGTTTATGCTATTCATTAATCATGTTTATCTGATCATGTGTTTATGGGCTTATGGATAAACTTGTTGCCAACTAATTGCTAAAATTATGATAATCAAAAGCTAATCACAGTTAAACCAGTGTCAGCCTTTTGAGCCCCATGAACCCCATGTTATGTTGCTGAGTACGACATGTACTTATGCTTGCTTTACTTTTCTATACTTTGGATAAAATCCCGGATGGGTACCAGATTGCTAGTCTGGAGGAGTTAGGCTTGTGGTCAACCAGTCAGTCGTCCCTGTGGATTTGGAGTCTTCGCCTAAAGATCGGAGTTGACTTTTCGCTGTCTATACTCTGAGGTTATATTCCTTTTACTAATATATTATGTAATAAGTATTGTCTCTTGATATTACCCTTATTTGTGGCTATATGTGAGATTTGACTTCCTAGGCTCAAATATAGTGTGTATCTGGTTTTGTCTTTAAAACCGGGTGCTACAAAGTGGTATCAGAGCAATGCTGATTGCATGACACAAGCCTAGATAGAACTGGATGTATTAGCATGCTTTCATCTCTGCTTACTTCTTTCTTTCTCTCTAACCTTGTTATTTGTGAAAAGTTATGCTCACTTCCGCCTCTGTTCTGTTATGAAAACCTTGTCTCTATTCTAAATCTTCTCTCTTGGTCTATTAGATGGAACATAATGAGATAACTACCAACATCAGAGAATAGGAAGACCAAGCTATGCCACCCTTGATTGCATTTGATAAGGAAAAGCTAATCGCTATGCAAAAGCAAGTACTAGAAGGAATGAATCAGCCCAGAAGCTCTCAGCAGTGGTTGCCACAATGTCAAACCAACATACAAAATGGACCAGTAAAGAGACAAGTCACAGAAGCTTGGAAGAAGATGAAGTCCAATGAGGGTGTTCATAGCAAGACTCTTGGAAGTCAGGATCCATGTCAGTGTTGTTTGACCGATCCATGTTAGTGTTGTTTGACCCTAGAGCTTCACATTCGTTTATCTCTAGCCAATATGTAGAAGATCATAAGATAACTATGCTTTCGATAAGGAAACCGGTGATGATTAACTCTCTAGGAGGTGAAGTGAAGGTAGACCACATATGCCCAAAAGTTAGTCTTGACATAAAGGGGGTGAACTTCATGGCAAACCTTATCGTTTTGGAGTCAATGGAAATTGATGTTATTCTAGGACAAGGATGGCTATCTGCTTGTAAAGGAGTAATTAAGTATGCCCAACGTTTGGTTCTTCTAACAACACCATCAGGGGAAAGAATTGAGTATGAAGGTATTCAGCCTGTACCTGAGGACAAGGTGGATAAGAAGAGAAAGGATGTCTCACCAGAGTCAGAATCGAGAAGCAATCAACATTCGAGTTCTATTACATCGTCACATCTAACTCCAATCCCTGGTTAGATAAACTAAGACTCTAAAGAATTAGAAGATTCTCAAGCTAAGGTTACTCCACTCTTTCCATAGAAGGTATGCATAGATGGGTGGACAATCACCTACAAGGAGTTTCAACCCCGAAAGAACAAGCGAGCTAAAAAGCGGTCTAGTCAAACAAAGATGAACTTACAGAGTCAGCAAGTTGACAATACTCTAAGCAACAATTCTGTGGAGTATGACATCACTAAAGATCCAGCTAAGAGAAAGTGTTATCATTGCCAGCAGGAAGGACATTATGTTAAATCTTGCCCACAGAAGAATCAACAATTACACCAAGGAAGTAGCCAGAGCCAGATCACTACTGGACTGTTACCAGAAAGTGTCAGTGATAACCAACCTGAAAGAAGCATTTGGTTCAAGTGGTGAATGAAGAAGTTATGCTAGACTATCCAAGATCCTTAGTTAAGGATAGGAGTTGTGCCCCTTATGTAATAAAAACGATAGTATCGCAAGTTGAGTCCCTGATTGAGTTGTGCATCTTTAAGTGCTTTGTTGATTTGTCATTATGTTTATGCTTGTTTTGAATCTTTGTAATGATTGCAATGATCTTGTTGGGTGTTCCCACAATTTCATTTAGTTTATAGGTTTAAAGTATAAGGATTAATGAAATAAATAGTTGGGTTATGGTTTTCTTCTGTTTTTCCTATCCTGTCTTTGGAGCAGCCTGTCTTTATCGGTTCATATCTCTGATTTTGGACGATCAAAAATCCTGAGGAAATTCTGGACAACAGTAGACTTCAATCACAAGGCGATGCATCTGTGCTGTTTGGAACCTAGAACAATTTCTGTTGTGCAGTGTTTTCGACCAAGTGAACTGCGGAATTCGGAAAAGTGTTCTATAAGGAAGTTGTGGAGAATTTGATAAGCTTTCCAACGGTATAAGCTACAACTTCATTAGATTAACAGAATGGGAGTTACAGCTGTTTTACTGCGCTCTTGTATTTCTACTCGTGAGGAAATTCAGATTTCTTGTCCTTGCCCATATACAAGAGTATCATTGGGATGACAGAACATCTTGATACTAGAAGGCTCATCTGAAGAAGGTGCACGCTACCCTTCTTGTGTCCCCTAGTTTATCTTTTCTTAAGGGGCGTAGCTAAGTGGAAGAATTTGTAAGATGAAGTATCATACGTTCGAGTTTGTGCAGCGGAAGCGTGTGGTACCCAAAGATGCAAGAGGAACTCAGAGTTTTAATGAGGTTTGGTTAGAAGTTCAAGAAAGGTTTATCCAAGACCAACAATATGTTGATAAAGCTACCAGAGAAGCTTTTAAGTTAGTTTGGATCAAGAGACCTTAGCCAAGTGTTTGAAGGAGTCCAAGAGGTCAAAGTAAAACCTAGGTATTAGCTTTGTCAGATCAGGACAAGCGCTTTATATCCACTATGATGCACCTTATCAAGGTGTGGGATGTGTCTTTATACGACAAGAAAAGTAGTGGCTTGTTCATTAAGTCAACTAAGGAAGCTTGAGTTGAACTACCTAACATGTTATCTGGAGTTATCCATTGCGAAGCATGGAAGTACCATCATCTTGAAAGTAAAAGTGACATCTAGGAGGATCACAAGAATATATAGGACATCTTCACCAAGTTGGTCTTGAGCTTGTGATAACCTCGTTGGAATGAGATTGATTGTGACTTGGAAAAGTGCTATCACTTCAAGAAGCGAAGTCATGGCCAATGCCCTTAGCAATGGACAATTATGCTAAGAAGGTTCGAGTAGCACCAAGGATTAAGAGTTGTATTCCCAGTTCGAGCAACTTAACCAGGATCATTAATGTTTTTAAGATTGGTGGTAGATTCTCTTTCGGACCAAGAACATAAGGAAGCTGCATTAGAAAGTGAACATATGAGGAAAGAGAATTATGGCCTAGTGATTAGGGTTACTTGAGATTGTTCAAGGTACCTGTCAAAATTTTGGAATTAGTTAGGCAAATTACTTGGAGTAAGGGCAACAGGTATGCAAAGTAAAGTGGATCTTTATCAAGACAATGGAACTGCACGAGAAAGTAAAGAAGAATCCAAGGACAGAGTATACCCATCTCTTAGTCGACGTCTTCCGAATCTCGGGACGAGATTCATCTTAAGGGGGGTAGAATTGTAATACCCTAAAATTTGCCTATTTTGAAATAGAGTTAAAATGATTTAAGTTGGAATTTTTGTGCACATGAAATATAGGAAAATAAAAAAAATTCATTAAATTAAAATTCATCATAAGGGAGCAACATGTTTGAGCATCCATGCCATTGCATTTGATTTATTCGGTTGAGTGGATTTGAGTGAAAAATCTAATTGGTTAAAATTGCTTTTGCAAATGAAATTAAAAAATGGCTTTGAAATAAAAGAAAAGGAATTATAAAATGAAAGAACTTAAAAAGTTATTTTTAGAAAACTTATGAAAATTGCTCATTTATATTTGAGATGAAAAGTATATTGAAAGCATATTCGGATTTGATATGATTTACATAGAATTTGGCTTAGATTTGGAAACTCAAAGTAGAAAAAGGATTTGGAAAAAAATAAAAAGAAGAAAACCTCCCCTCTCATTTTTGGCCCGAAGGCCCACTGTTCTTTTTCCCCGGCCCGCTCTTTTCCTTGTCTCCGCTGGCCCAGCACGCGTCTCCCCTCCCTTCCCTTCTCCCCCGCCCCGGCCCACTCGGCGGCCCGTTGCTCGCGCTTACCTCCGCTTCACGTTGTCCGCGCGGCACAGCTCCCCCACGGCCCGCCTCGGCTTCACCTCAGCGCACGCCTGCACGCGCTTCGCTGCTCTCTCCATTCCCTCACTGTGCCGTTGGCCCCACCCGTCAGTCGGCCACGTTCTTTCCTTCTTCTCCCTTTCTTTTCTTCCCCGCACGCTCTTTCCTTCCTCTGCCCCGCCGATGGCGTAGCCATGCAAGGTAAGCCGCCGCCGCCGTCGAGCATGCAGGGAAGGCGACCGAAATCACCGAGCGCCCCGCTTCCCTACCATCTACGTAGTGCTGACCCTCCTATAAAGTCCGAGTCGGACCCCCCCTCCTTCTCTCTTTTCTCCGTTCACCGCTCCAGTCGCCACCGCCGCTACAATTCCTCATTCCAGCGCCCTAACCTCGACGCCGACACGCCCGTGAGCTCCTCCGTTGTCCCCTGCGCCTGTAGGTACCATAATTTCTCAGTTTTGGTCATGATTGGATCGAATTTCCCCTCACCCGCGTGTTCTCTCTCTTTCTAGATCACCGTCGCCATCGACCGCGCCTTTGGAGCCCTTCCCGGACGCCGCGCTCCATTCCCTCGACTTCGCGGTGAGCTCCTCCGTCTTCTCGTGCCCCTAGATCATCAAATGGCGCCCTAGAACGACGTAGCGTAGAACGTCAGCCGCCGCCAGCCATGGCACCGCGCGTCGTGTGCGTCTTCCCCGGCGACCCGCTGCTCCTAACTCGCAAGCGCCGTTGGATGCGTGGTGGATGGCCGAGATTGCGTACCCCTTCGGGGTTAAGTGGCCGGTCCACCGTGGACCCATGGACTTGGCGCACTGTGCCTGTGTCAGCGCACGCCCACGCCGCATGGTGCACCACGTAAACCGAAGTGCGCCACGTGTTGGCCCGGTCAGCACCCGGGGTCCACCCGCAGTCAAAGCCGCACTGTTTTGCAGTTTAGCCCCCGCGTTTTCAAGCAATCAACCCGCGATCCGATTTAATTTAAAATAAATGCATATCAGTCCTGATTTTATTCGTTTAGGTCCCTATAGTTTCCATAAATAGTGCGCGCAATCCAAAATCCTTGAAAATTCAGATTTTAATTGTTTTAATTCAAAAATGAGTGTACAACCTCTGCAGAGTGTAAAACTGTTATAATAGCCGTGCTCACAGTCACGAGCGGCCTTGGACCCTTACAGAATAGATGATTCATTAATGGCTATTGATAATGCTAATAATCAATTGTTTATGCTATTCATTAATCATGTTTACCTGATCATGTGTTTATGGGCTTATGGATAAACTTGTTGCCAACCAATTGATAAAATTATGATAATCAAAAGCTAATCATAGTTAAACCAATGTCAGCCTTTTGAGCCCCACGAACCCCATGTTATGTTGCTGAGTATGACATGTACTTACACTTGCTTTACTTTTCTATACTTTGGATAAAAATCTCGGATGGGTACCAGATTGCTAGTCTGGAGGAGTTAGGCTTGTGGTCAACCAGTCAATCTCCCTTGTGGATTTGGAGTCTTCGCTTGAAGATCGGAATTGACTTTTCGTTGTCTATAGTCTGAGATTATATTCCTTTTACTAATATGTTATGTAATAAGTATTGTCTCTTGATATTACCCTTATTTGTGGCTATATGTGAGATTTGACTTTCTGGGCTGACATATAGTGTGTATCTGGTTTTGTCTTTAAAACTGGGTGCTACACTTATGAGCTCTAGTATAGGTTAGTTATCGATCCATATCTAGTTCAAGTACGGTTGCATCGGTTAAGTTTGACCTCCACTGCTCGAATTAGATTAAGGTAAAGTTATCGGCTCTACCTAAGGGTGGCATCCTTCCGGTAGATTCATTAAGTTACCGATCTTGCTGATATTCTTGTTGTCATTAGTTTCAGCAATATCAACCTGCCCAATTGAGATTGATCTAGATCGGCCTCACATCCTTTTAGTCCATTGTTTATTTTGTCACATTGCGATGGTTTTATGGATTCTTTGGCTTTAGTTTGTTATCATTATCATAGCTATATCGATCCGGTCGAACCTCACTGTTGATGGTAACAAATTAGATTCAGAGCATTTGTAGATTCATTTATACTAGATAGTCAATTTGTTCGCATGTTATATCTCTTCTCGTTAAACTTATCGGCTCAATGTTTTACACTGGTTAAATCCACCTAGCTGATGATTTTACTTGTCATGATCTTTACAGTCCTTAACAGTCGATTTCTTCTCGTATCGCCTGTTTTAGTCGATTTTCCTATCTGGCCGCTCCTGAAGCGGCACACTTGGAACTGTCTGGGCAAAACCGGCATGTTCCACCATAAATTACTGATAAACTTTCTCTCCTTGTCAATTGCAGGTCAAATTGACTGGCACGCCCTCGAGATTCATAGGATCGGCTAGTCCTGTGTTGAAGCCAAGCGGATCTCTAGGCTTACTCCGAGTTGATCCTTCTGGCTTGCTGTGTGTCAGGCGCATCGACATATTTTTGCGCCAACACACGTTTTGGCACACTCGGTGGGACCACAATCATTTGATTAGAAGTCAGCTAAATCAAGCACACCTAACACCCTGGTTGATGAGCTCGAAAGGATAAAAAAGCTGCTACTCCTGCACTCCACCACTCAAAAGAGCTACTATGCTATTTGGCGTACACGAAAATAGATTATTATCAAGCAGCAACACATAGATGGTACCAAAGTACTGCGTTGCCATTATGCTACACCAAATTAGAGAAGAAGCAAATCCAGTTATCTCCATGTATCGGCTCAGTTATTACATAACTTTAGGGAGCAAGCCAGTATGTTCTGAATGGATTTTGGCATTAAAAGCAGGAGCCGATATTGTTGGAGTATTGGGCCATCCATTATGATAAATTAGATTGTTCAGCAAATTCGAACCACATGACACTGTCATGGAAAGTCTCAAGGAGAAGGTTCAAGATGGGCTGCTAGAAGTAAACCACGAATTTATTACACAACCATCTAATTTATGCCAAGCACAAGTTGTCACCCTATTGGCTTGTCACAATCAGCCGATAGCAATAAAAAGCAGAAGTTCAAGTCAATCAGCCCAACAAGAAACTCTATGTGGCAGGCCGTAGGCTGGCTATTATCTCGGGCAGAAGGGCACAATGAAATTAGAAAGCAGCAAAGAAACATTACCATCGGACCCAGTAAAAATCAAAAAGCAGATTCGACAGCATCCGTAAGCTGATTCAGCGGGCCCGGATCCAGATGGTACGACAGCTATTCTCAAAGCAAATGTGGAGCAGATGCAAGAGAACAAGGTTAGAAGCCATACGTGTAGGTGTCAAACTAGTCAAGGCATCAAGCCGATGGTTGTATGGAGATCGAATTGAGCTTTCATCTATCAGCTATTATCATCGGCTGCTCCATCACCTCCATCGGCACAAGACAGTCAGCCCTGATGTTCTGAAGCCAATGATGGATTGAAGATCGGGTTGTCTATCCATGTGGAACAAGATCTCATCACTCCGCTGTGTAGATCGTTAAGTTTCAAGAAAGAGCGCTCAATCTTGTTACCGTGTGAAGATCTAGCAAACAGTCCAGGACATGCATGAAGCTGTGCAGACACCAGGAGTTAATGCATCTGCTAAATACATACAAGATACATGCTACTACCACAAGCAAATAGGATTTATGCTTGGATTTATTGACCGAATGGACTGGCAATCGGCTGTTGGTATAATTTCATCGACTATTGTCAACAAAGCTGTCAATATAGAGAGAGGCTATACAAATTCAAGAGGCTAACTATAGGGGGTACGACCCCGGATACCCAAGGCAGACTACATGGGCTACGCCCCCAGGGGTGGTCTAGCCCACAAGACGAAGCCTTGCGGAGCACGACGCTACTCGGTGCGCCCCGCAAGACACCGGGAAGATATCCTAAAGATACGGCGTAATCTGTTAGGATATGTTACAATCCCGTGATTCCTGTAATATGTTATTAGTTATCGGTTATCTCCTAGATCTAACCGATTTGTAACCCTACCCCCCAGCTATATAAGGCGGGTAGGGGACCCCCTCAAAACACATGCAATATCATATGATAGCCAATACAAACTAACAGACCACAGGAGTAGGGTATTATGTCGCGCTGACGACCCAAACCTGTCTAACTCTTGTGTCTCTGTTGCCTTCTTGTTCTTGATTACACGCACCTCTGTCGATCATTCTACCTTCGTGGGATACCCCTCGGAGGACTACCGATGATATTCTATCGATAGTTGGCACGCTAGGTAGGGGTGTGCATGCTGTTTCTATGACAAACAAGATGGTATGTTTTGTAGGCTCTTCGTCCTCCCCAAAGCCCGGCCAAATCTTTACGGTCAAATACATCACCTAGATCATCAATGCTGATGGAGACAGAGAGATCATCAAGCCAGTGCAGATCGATCCTACGCTGACCACACCAATACCTACAATAGCAGATCCGATCTCAAAAACCGCCTCCGAGGTCGTCTTCACCAATAACTCGTTGCCTGCTCCCCCGCTACCCGAGGAAGCAGATCGACAACGACGATCTGATCGCATCCATCGATCAAGTTGGCCAGAAGCTCGTCAACTGCCTCTTCATCGTGGAATCGGCTCTGACCACTCTAGTTCAGCGCCAACCACCCTCCAATTCTGATCTATCAGAGGCTGATCAGGAAACTCCAAGGGTTATGACCGTCATCCGTCAGGATGCCCTAAGGGGCAAATTCGTCGACCAGGTGGGAGACACCTATCCTCTCGCCGACCCAATTGCCAACCAGCCCTTGCTAACTGTTAATATGCTACAGATCGGCCAACGCCCCGAAGTATCCCTCCACACCATCCTAGAGGAAAATCTAGACTCTGAGTCCTAGGGCTCTATGGAGACTGTCACCGAAACCACCACCGTCCAACCTCCTTTCCCACCCTTTTGAGGAGGCGGGATTTTTAATGTCAGCATCGACAGCACTCCATGGGATGAAGAAACAGATGACAACCACGCAGCTCGTGTCAACAGAAACACCAACCGTGCGCAGCGCCGAGCAAATGAGGACACCATTGTGCTAGCCGAGGCTGCTCACAATGGAGAACAGCTCGACTCGCAAGGGAGGCCACACCCACTCCACCACAAGCTCGACGATGAATTCGTCCGCGTTGACGGCCACGATGTCTACAAGACCCAAAGCACCAACTTGGCCATGGTCGCTAATGAGCTCGCTTGGCTCGAGCAAACGCCAGAAGTCGCCAAGGTCGCCGCAATACTTAAAGCTGCGCACTACCAGGTGAAAGGTCCTAATGGCTAGAGGGGGGTGAATAGCCTATAAAAATTTCTACAACAACACTTAGCAAACTGGTTAGACAAATATGAGGCGAAGCGAGTGTTGCGCTAGCCTACTAAAAATGCAAGCCACCTACCATAATTCTAGTTTATATAATCTCTATCCACACAATGATTATGTCACTACACTAAGTTAGTGTGCTCTCAAAGGCTAACTAAAGAGCCACACTAACCAAACAAACAAGCTCTCATGACTAGCTACACTAAAGAGCTTGACAACTAGTTTGAGGTAATGTAAAGAGAGAGAGCAAGATGGTTATACCGCCGAGTCGAGGAATGAACCAATCAATCACAAGAATGAATACCAATGAAGACCAATCACCTCAGAATCAAATGATGACACAATGATTTTTTATCGAGGTTCACTTGCTTGCCGGCAAGCTAGTCCTCATTGTGGCGATTCACCCACTTGGAGGTTCACGCGCTAATTGGCATCATACACCAACCCCTCAATAGGGTGCCGCACAACCAACATAAGATGAGGATCACACAAGCCACGAGCAATTTACTAGAGTACCTTTTGGCTCTCCACCGAGGAAAGGTCAAGAACCCCTCATAATCACCACGATCGGAGCCGGAGACAATCACCAACCTTCGCTCGATGATCCTCGCTGCTCTAAGCCATCTAGGTGGTGGCAAACACCAAGAGTAACAAGCGAATCCTGCAGTGAAACACGAACACCAAGTGCCTCTAGATGCAAACACTCAAGCAATGCACATGGATGCACTCCTAATCTCACAAAGATGATGAATCAATGATGGAGATGAGTGGGAGGGCTTTGGCTAAGCTCACAAGGTTGCTATATCAATGCAAATGGCCAAGAGAGTGAGCTAGAGCCGGCCATGGGGCTTAAATAGAAGCCCCCATGAAATAGAGCGGTTGTACCCCTTCATTGGGCACTGCTCGGGGTGACCAGACGCTCCGGTCAGATCGACCGGATGCACCCTGCCAGTGTCCGGTCAATGGATGGCTGCCACATCATCCCTCTCTACAAATACTGAGCGCCCGATCTCAATGGTCAAGTGATGACCGGATGCAGCACAGTGCCATGACCGGACGCAGGACCCTAGCGTCCGGTCACTTCCAGTAAGCCTCCACTCACGACCGGACACATCCGGTCATGCCTGACTGGACTCACCCAGCATCCGATCACTCACTATCTCCTCTGTGCACTGCCACATCAGCAAGACCGGACGCACCCCACCAGCATCCGGTCACAAAGTGACCCAGGGTCCGGTCGAAGACCAACGCCAGTGTCTTCACTACTTCCACTGACCGGACACTCTGGTCCAGTTGAGACCAGCGTCCGATGCACTCTGTGAAACCCTATCTTTTCTGTACAGGGCGCCGGTGGCACCATCGGACTATCCTCACTCTACGGGCGGACACTCCACCGGTGAAGTTTCTAACCCTTGCTCAAATGTGTGAACCATCAAGTGTATCACCTTGTGCACATGTGTTAGCATATTTTCACAAATGTTTTCAAGGGTGTTAGCACTCCACTAGATCATAAATGCATATGCAATGAGTTAGAGCATCTAGTGGCACTATGATAACCGTATTTCGATATGAGTTTCACCCCTCTTAATAGTATGGCTATCGATCCTAAATGTGATCACACTCACTAAGTGTCTCGATTACCAAAACAAAAGGCTCCTATCAAGTTTCACCTTTGCCTTGAGCTTTTTGTTTTTCTCTTTCTTCTTTTCCAAGTCTAAGCATTTGATCATCACCATGCCATCACCATCATCATGATCTTCACCATTGCTTCATCCCTTGGAGTAGTGCTACCTATCTCATAATCACTTTGATAAACTAGGTTAGCACTTAGGGTTTCATCAATTCACCGAAACCAAACTAGAGCTTTCACCAGGTCAACGAGATCTGCTAGGATCAGGGACCTTCCTACTTGACAAGCTCGAATCGCCGATCCGCCGCACCAAGATCCAATCGTCATCCCGACAGAAGACGTTTCACCAATCAACATCGTGATCATGGATGACCCCTCCAGGGGGGAGGTAGGGGGACCCATATCGACTACCCTCACCAACATGACCAAGAAGTCGACCAGGATGTCCGAGCGCACATCAACAATCTCCGGAATGCACAACGTCATATCGACGGATGTCATTTCTCTTGCCATGAAGAGGAAGTATGCCGATGTCATGAATACGAGCAAGAGTTTGGTAATCCAGACACAGCCCTCCAGCCACTTAATGCCGGCAATGCTACAGATCACGACGGTGACGATCCCAAAGGGCCCTGAGCATTCATGAGAGCACTCTGAACACTATAGTGGCCCCATGGTTTCAAAATCACTGGGGTCGAGCCCTAGGAGGGGCGGATGAACCCCACATAGTGGCTACAAGCTTATGCCACTACTGTGCACGCCGTCGGGGGAGATACCAGTGTCATGGCAAACTATCTTCCCATCATGCTCACACAAACCGCAATGAACTAGCTCATGAACCTCGCCCTGGATTCCATCGGATCTTGGGAATAGCTGAAGAAGGTCTTCACCAACAACTACATGGCTACGTGTACTCGGCCGGGCACCAAGCACGATCTGAATCGCATCTATCAGAAACCATCCGAGCTCCTCCGTAGCTATATCAGACGTTTTTTCGAGATGACGAATTCTATTCCTAACATCACGGAAGCAGAAGTCATCACCGCCTTCATCCGAGGACTCCATCATCGTGACCTTCGCTCCAAATTCAATCGTAAGCCACCAAAGGGGATTCGTGAGATGATCACGACCGCCGATCAGTACGCCGACGCTGAAGAGGCCAAAGTTCGCTTCAACAAAGATGCGGGCACTCACTGCCCAATTCATCGTAGCGACAAGCGCCCCGACAAATGACGCCACAGTGACCGCTGCTATGACGACCGCGGCCACCATCAGGACAGTGGTCGTGATCGGCCGGAAGGGTCCAGAGCTGGTCAATATCGCCGCCGCCGACCAGACAACATCACCACCACCATTGACGAACCTCATGCCAAATGCAACTACGACTAGCAGTACAAGAAGATCCTCAAAGGACCGTGCCCTCCACAAGAACAGCAAGCACAAGATAAAGGACAACCTTGGCCTGGCCAAGGAATTCCAGACCAAAAAGAAGGACAACGACAACGACGATGGAGACAGAGGTCACCGACAACCTGGGGACAAAAACAATGCCTTCCAGGATCACGACAAAGTGGTCACCACTATCTTTGGGGGCCTCGCCACCGCCAAGAGTAGAAGAGATCGAAAGCTCATCGCTCGCCGGTGCTCACCGTCAACACAGAAGACGCTATCGCCAACCCTAGCTATCGCCCCTGGTTGGAGGTCCCCATCACCTTCAGTAGGGCCGACCAGTGGGCAGACATCCCTTACACAGGGCATTTCCCCCTTGTTCTCGACGCAACTGTCAAGAAAGTACTCTTCAAAAAAGTACTCATCGACGGCAAAAGTGCCCTGAACCTCCTATTCGCCGGAGCCCTAAAGGAGCTGGGCCTCAAAATAGAAGACCTTACTCCCTCCGACTCCTCCTTCTAGGGGGTGGTACCTGGTAGGGCATCCAAACCGCTTGGAGAGATCACCCTCCCGGTACAATTTGGCACGGCTAGCAACTTCCACGTCGAGCACATCAACTTCTACATCACTGACTTCAACACTGCCTACCACGCCATACTTGGTCGGCTAGCCCTAGCCAAGTTCAAGGCCATACTGCACTATGCCTATCTGGTACTAAAGATGCCTTCGCCTGCAGGAGTTCTAGCTCTACGGGCCAACCTCTCCATCACCTACGCCCATGAAATAGAGAGTCTCTCCCTCACCGAAGCCACCGACCTCTCCATCCAGATGGCTAGCATGGTCAACGATGCCAAGATGGTGCCCGCCGATGACCTAGAGATCCTAGCACTGGAGCCTCCTTGTGCCTCTGCCAAGTCCAAGGAAATGAAGGAGGTCAGCCTCGGCCTCGATGACCCCACCAAGACCGTCAAGATTGGGGCCCATCTTGACCCCAAATAGGAAAGCACGCTCATCTCCTTCCTACATGCCAACGCCGATGTGTTTTCTTGGAAACCTGCAGACATGCTAGGGGTACCATGGGAGAAGATTGAGCACTCCTTGAATGTCCCACCGACCGCCAAGCCGATCAAGCAGAAGCTCCGACAATTCACGCTAGACAAGAAGGATGCTATTAGGGTAGAAATAAAATAGCTCCTAGCAGCCGGATTTTTTAAAGAAGTGTATCATCCTGAGTGGCTAGCAAATCCAGTTCTTGTTCAAATGAAGAATAAAGAATGGAGAATGTGCGTTGATTACACCGATCTCAACAAACACTGCCCTAAAGACCCCTTCAGTTTGCATCGGATAGACAAAGTTGTAGACTCCACCACCAGCTGTGAACTCCTCTCCTTCCTCGACTGTCACTCCGGCTATCACCAGATATCCCTCAAAGAGGATGACTAGATCAAAACGTCGTTCATCACGCCATTCGGTGTGTATTGCTATACCACCATGTCCTTCGGACTCAAAAACACTGGGGCGACCTACCAAAGGGCTGTCCAGATGTGCCTTGATCAATAGATAGGCCGCAACATCGAAGCTTACATTGATGATGTGGTCGTCAAGTCCAAAACTGCCGACAATCTCATCGCCGACCCCGAAGAAACGTTCGCCAACCTAAAAAAATACAGATGGAAGTTGAACCCTTCAAAGTGCACCTTTGGAGTTCCATCTGGCATACTCCTAGGCTACATCGTCAGTGCCCACGGTATCAAACCCAACCCCGATAAGGTCTCCGCCATCACCAATATGAAGTGACCAACCTACGTAAAGGATATACAGAAGCTCACAGGGTGCATGGCTGCTCTCAGCCACTTTATATCGCACCTCGGTGAAAAGGGACTACCGTTCTTCAAACTACTCAAGGCATCCGAGCACTTTTCTTGGTCGGAGGAGGCTGATATGGCCTTCGAGCAGCTCAAGTTGTTTCTAATGAAGCCTCCGATCATGACGGCGCCTCAACCAGATGAAACCCTATTGATCTACATCGCCGCCACTTCTCGGGTCATCAGCACAACTATCGTTGTTGAGCGCGAGGAAGTTGGACATGCCTATAAGGTACAACATCTAGTCCACTTCATTAGTGAGGTTCTTAACGAGTCTAAAACTCATTACCCTCAGGTTCAGAAGCTGTTATACGCCATTCTGGTCACATCGCGTAAGCTCCGCCATTACTTCGAGTACTACAAGATCACCGTGGTCACCGAGTTCCCTCTGGGGACATCCTCCGTAACAAAGAGGCCAATGGCTGCATCATCAAGTGGGCAGTTGAGCTCGATACTTATTCTATAGAATTTAGAAGTAGGCCTACCATTAAGTCATAGGCGCTGGCTGACTTCATCGCTGAGTGGACCGAGATCCAAGAGCCCATCCCCACTGCTTGCCCCGAGCATTGGTGATGTATTTTGACGGCGCTCTCAACATCAATGGTGTTGGTGCTGGCATTTTGTTCATTACTCCAAATAAGGACAAGCTCCGTTATGTCCTCTGAATTCATTTTCTAGCTTCCAACAACGCTGCGGAGTATGAAGCATGTCTCCACAGACTCCGTATAGCCATCGAGCTTGGCGTCAAATGCCTCATGGTATATGGAGACTCCACGCTGGTCATCAAACAAGTCAACAAAGATTTGTCCTGCTCCAGTGAGAAGATGGATGCATACTGCGTTGAGATCAGGAAACTAGAAGGAAAGTTCTATGGTATCGAGTACCACCACGTGGTACAAGATCAAAATTAGCTCGTCGACCACCTATCTAAGATAGGATCTTCTCATGTCGTGATTCCGCCTGGGGTCTTCATTCAAGACCTCTTTACACCGTCTATTAAGGAAGAGAAGGAAGTCCAAGAAACCCCCCCACCGAGCAGCTGGTACTTGCAGTACCTTCACCGGTCGTAGATTGGAGGGAACAGTTCATCAAGTACCTCACTAGCACCAACGTACCCACCGATAAGACTGAAACTGAATGCCTCATCCATCGCAGCAAGCATTACGTGCTAGTAGATGGGAACTTGATGAGGAAAAGCGCCAAGGAAGGGATACTGTAGAAATGCATCACCCGAGAAGAGGGTGTAACACTACTCCTTGAAATACACTCTGGCTCCTGTGGCAATCATGTGGCCTCCAGAAACCTGGTTGGCAAAGCTTTCTGAGTTGGTTTTTACTGGCCTATGGCCATCTCCAATGCAGAAGACCTCGTCCAATGTTGTGAAGGATGTCAGTTTTTCGCCAAGCAAATACACGTGCCGACGCAGGAATTGCAAACCATCCCAGCTTCTTGGCCTTTTGCAAGATGGGGACTGGATATGATCGGGCCTTTCAAGCCTGCACCAGGCAATTTTTGGTATGTATACATCGCCATTGACAAGTTCTCCAAATGGATCGAATACAAGCCGTTGGTTTCGGTCACTACAAAGAAGGCAGTCGAACTCTTCAAAGATATTATCCATAGATTCAGTCTCCCGAACAGCATTATCACCGACCTCGGAACTACATTCACTAGTCACCATTTTTGTGACTTCTGTGAAGACCGATGCATCTTAGTCAAATACGTCTTTGTTGCCCATCCTAGAGCCAACAGCCAGGTCGAACGGGCGAACGGCATGATCCTTGATGCCCTCAAAAAGAGACTATACTAGAAAGAGGAAAAGCATCCTGGTAGATGGCTCAAAGAGCTCCCAGCTATGGTCTAGGGACTGCACACTCAAGCTAGTCATAACATCAGTGTCTCTCCATATTTTTTGGTCTATGGCTCAGAGGCCGTAGTTCCCGTGGACATTGCCTTCCGAGCACCAAGAGTAGAACATTATAATGAAGAGCAAGCCGCAGCAACTCCTGATCAACAACCAAGTACTTAGCTATTTGCTTGGGATGAGCAAATGTTAAGCTTGGGGGGTTTGTTGGTGGTCCTTAACGACCATATCCGTCTGCCAAATAATATCAAAAACAGGAGAAATAAGCAAACTTTTGACACATGCATTTACTATTGACATATTTCCACATGTATTTGATACTTAGTGTTCTATAGGATATATACATCAAATATATGGGAATATGATCAAAAGACGCAATCTAGAAACCGTAATGCAGAACCTACACCAAAAGAACCAAGCAAAGGCCCACTTACACGCAAAACTGGACCGAGCACCGACGTGGGAGGCACCCAGGCCCAACCAACAGCCCACCAGAGCAAGGCGGTGGCCAGTGGGGCCAGCCCTAGTGCGGCCACACCAGGGGTGCACCCGCACCCCCACCGTCGCCTCTCGGGCCCCACCTTGCTCTGGTGGTTGCATGGCGGCATATTGTTGACGGTAGTTAACAACTATTATAAACCATCAATATAACTTGTATAAGAGCATTAAAATAATCACCAACATAGGTTTAGGGGTTTAAACTAACAATTTTCATAAGTTTTGGTGAATCTGTGTTTTCAGCAGGGTTTATTCAAAAAACCGTCAAGGTGGACCTATATGTCAGAATTAATCGTGCTTATCCGCAACGAGACGGACACCAGAAGGATCACTAGACCACAACACCAAGATTAGCGATGGACTATCTGACGCTAAAAGCGGATACAGTGAAAGACAATCTGACGCTAAAAAGTTATTGCGGCAGACTTCTGCAGACAGTGTAAGTCCTGTCACTAAAAATCTTTAGCGTTAGAGAGTACTTTTAACGACAAATAGTCTGTTGCCCTAAATATTTTTAGCGACATAGATAGTCCATTGCTACTTTTAGCGGCAAATGCTCTATTACTAGGCATATACCAGATCATCCAACAGTCAATGTAATTATAACGATAGATTGTTCAACAGACAATATAAATATATTAAAAATAAATACAATGAGAAAACATGTAGCATATATCATACCCAGATTCAAGCTTAAGGTCCATCACATAAAGATATAGAAACACATACATCACATGGAGGTCAATACATATATAACATACAATCTTGTCTTGCACAAAGACATCATCCAACAAGGTCACCACCAAAACATCACATGAATGCACACCCAACAAGCAATACTAGTAGTTTGTCTTTGACATACTAAGGTTTGTGCACACAATCATTTCTAGAAACTAAAAACCAAAACCAATGGCTTGCCAACACTAGAGCCTCCATCAGGTTATGTGCAGAACCATTTTCCGAAACTTAAGCCAAAGACTGCCCAACACTTCCTGAAAAATATAACAACATGTAATTAGGCAAGTGAAGAAAATATGTGAAGCTGCTGTGCAGTATGATTTATAATCAGCAAGTGTAGACATCCATTTTCTACAAACTCAAGCCAAATTATGGGTTTTTTCTCCTACTGCAGTTAAATAGTCATCTACTACAAATAACAGTTAGTTGTGAACTCAGCTTACATATTTTAGCACAGTTCATAGTGGTTGGATACGTGTGCAGGTAATAGTTACAGTTATAATTTTCATTTCTGAACAAATGCCTTCTTTCTCCATCATATTTAGTATAGCTATTACCTATAAACTATGACCTGACAACATATCACATGTAAACGTAAGACTTGGGTGAAGCTCTGTCATGTGTCTGAGTTATGTAGGATCATCTTTTGGGAGAACAAAATCTGAAGTACTTGCTTAAAAAAATCAGCACAGATAACTCTCCCATTTAGGCCAGCAGCCAGCCCATCATGTGGATTTAACATAGATTTTTCCCCCGGGTTACATCTCAGGTGTTAAACTGTTTAGTTTGAAAAGTAAATTGTTTTCTCTAAAAGTCAAAGACCAAAAATTGCCTGGGAAAAGAAAATTCTTGTGCTCACTGCAATAGTGGGGAAACTATAAAAAATAAATCAGTGATAGTAGCTCAGTTGGTATAGTCTTCACTGTGACTTTGTCAGACCATGAGCAGTACTACTAGTTGGTACTTGCATATGTAATTGAGCTGTTATTTTCTGTTCACTTGCATCCTCTATTCACTTTGTCAGCCTCTAATTTAGGGACATACCTGCAGAGCCCTTGAGAGGTGTACTAGATGCATTCTTGCATTCCTTCTTCTTGCATTCCTTTATCTATCACAGATAGGTTTAATTAGGAACATTGATCATGCATCACAGATCAAACCAAAATGAAAATTATATCAAGTCTAGTTTATTACTTTATTGTATGGCCATGCAATGCTCATCTTGAGAGCACTACCATAGTCTGCATCTCGCCATAAGTCTGAGGCAGCACAGCATCCCTTCTCATCACAACATTAACAACTACTTCACAGTATTCATTCCCAAGAGGCTAGCCTCCTACCATGGTGTTTGGATTAGTTGAAATGTCTGTTCCCCTAGCCACAACTAACTCAGATCTCAATATAGCAAATAATATCACATCCTTTCCAACCTGAAATAAATGATGCGCCCATAAGAATTTTAAAGCAAGGAACGTATATGAAACCACAAAAGAATGCAGGAAGACATGAAGATTACAAGGTTATCATGAAAGCGAGGGCCATCATTTGTTGCTGTAGTTGTCTTGTTTATAGGTGAATGGGCTGCATCGTGCCTTTGGGGGAGCAAGCTCTCATCAATTCCAGCCTGAAGTAAAGATACACTCATGAGAACTGTAAAACATAGGACATATTTAAAATCACAGAGAAACATTGCTGCAGCATTGCAAGATTACATGTGTATCATTTGCAAAGCGAGGGAGGATATCATTTGTTGGTGCAGTAATCATGTTAATAACAGATCGGGCTGCAACAGGCCTAGGGGGCAAGAAGCTCTCTTCTGTTGCAACCTGAAATAAATGATGCACTCATGAGAACTATATAGCATGGAACATATTGAAATCGCAAAGACAAACATTGCAGCAGCATGGCAAGATTACATGTGTATCATTTGCAAAGTAAGGGTGGATATCATTTGTTGGTGCAGTAGTCATGTTCATAGCTGATCGAGCTACAGCAGGCCTAGAGGGGGGCAAGCTCTCTTCCATTTCAACCTGAAATAAATGATGCACTCATGAGAATTGTAATGCAGGGAACATTTTCGAAATCATAAACAAATACTTTGCAAGGGCATAGGAAGATTACATGTGTGTATCATTCGCAAAGCAAGGGCGAACATTTGTTGCTGTTGTAATGTTCATAGCTGATCGGGCTGCAGCATGCCTATGGGGGAGCAAGTTCTCATCCTCCTCACCATACTAATCATAGTCTTCATCCTCTACATAATTATCATATACTTCACGCCGAGGAGCATTATGTGCCTCATCGATAGGTCTTTCAGGCGTCGGACTCTACACAAGAATCAGAACAACAATATTTATTGGCTGCTACCAGAGAAATGTATGTGCACATTAAGACATGTAAAGAGATAATTTAGTTCGAGTTCTTTACCGCATACTGTTGTGAATTAGAGCCATGCTATGACATGACTTCAACATTTGTACTTCCTTGTGCCATCCTTTCCTCTTCCAATTCTGCAATGCGTTGCTCGAGAGCTCTGTTCTTACTTTCAGCTTTCTCGTCGAGCAAAAATTTCCATTTGCATCCTTGTTGACATGAGTGCTCTGAGCCTGGGTACCAATCTCTTGGGGAGTTAGTCCTAGACACAAAACATGAACACGTCCTCTTGGCTCCTTTGCTCCACAAACAGCAGCATACGCTGGTCACCTTCTTGAATTGTTCTATCCTTCAACTCTGGTTGAGCTTCAACAATGGCTTTAAGCTCATCCTACAAAATATGAATAAGTAAAGTGTATACAATAGATCCATGTTTCTTTTTTGAGGAAAACTTACAATCGTTCCTTTGCCTCCCTTAAAGGTACTCCATTTTTTCTTGTATGTGTATTGATGTACACTTCATCTCTTCGAGGGGGGCATCCAAGTGCTTTACCCTACAAGTTTTATAACTATGTACCAATAAAAATGCCCCAAAATAATTTACAGGATGAGTAACATGATAGGATTATGTACCAGTTATAACTACGGCAAGCATGGCTGACGCTTCCAGATGTATGATGAACCCTCAACTTCGCATTTACGATTTGCTTTTCCGCTTTCAGTGCGAGCCTATGGTAGAAATCATTGATGTCATCATCCCAATCAAGGTGTGGAGATGCCTCAAAGACATAGCTATAGTATGGCTAACCAAGCTGTTCAACCATATTTTTCGATCGAACAAGATGCCTGACGAGTGAAAGAGAAGTATATTGGTACCGATCTACAAGAATAAAGGGGATATTCAAAGTTGTACTAATTACGGGGGAATTAAGTTGATGAGCCATACTATGAAGCTATGGGAGAGAGTTATCGAGCATTGCTTGAGAGCAATAACGCGGGTCTCTATGAACCAATTTGGTTTCATGCCCGGAAGGTCAACCATGGAAGCCATTTTCTTAATAAGACAAGTTATGGAGCGGTATAGGAAGAAGAAAAAAACCTATACATGGTTTTTATTGACTTGGAGAAGGCTTATGATAAAATACCAAGGAATATTATATGGTGGGCTGTGGACAAATATAAAGTCCCAACGAAGTACGTCGGGCTCATTAAGGACATGTATAACAATGTTGTGACTAGTGTTCGAACAAGTGATGGAGACACGGATGACTTCCCGATTAGGATAGGACTACATCAAGGGTCAGCTTTGAGCCCTTATCTATTTGCCTTAGTGATGGATGAGGTCACAAGGGACATACAAGGAGACATCCCTTGGTGTATGCTTTTCACGAACGATGTAGTGCTAGTTGATGAAAGCCGGACAGGAGTGAATCAGAAACTGGAGTTATGGCGGGAGACTTTGGAGTCTAAAGGTTTTAGACTCAGTAGAACTAAAATTGAGTATATGAGATGTGACTTCGGTACTACTACTCGGGAGAAGGAAAATATTAGTTTGGAAGGTCAAGTAGTGCCTTGGAAGGATACATTTCGATATTTAGGATCAATGCTACAGAGAGACGGGGATATTGATGGAGATGTTAGCCATAGAATCAAAGCAGGGTGGATGAAGTGGCGCCAAGCATCTGGTGTCCTGTGTGACAAAAGGGTACCACAGAAGCTAAAAGGCAAGTTTTATAGGATGGTGATTAGACCTGCTATGTTGTATGGTGCAGAATGTTGGCCTACGAAAAGACGACATGTTCAACAGATAAGTGTCGCGGAAATGCGTATGTTGCGTTGGATTTGCGGTCATACGAGAAGGGATCGAGTTCGGAACGATGATATACGTGATAGATTAGGGGTAGCACCAATTGAAGAAAAGCTTGTCCAACACCGATTGAGATGATTTGGACATGTCCAATGAAGACCTCTAGAGGCACCGGTGCATAGTGGAATCCTAAGCCAGGATAGTAACGTGAAGAGAGGCAGAAGAAGACCGAAGTTGACATGGGTAGAGGCAATAAAAGGAGACTTAAAAGGATGGAATATACCCAAAAACTTAGCCTTAGATAGGAGTGCTTGGAAAATAGTTATTCACATGCCTGAACCTTGATTCTGCTGGGTTTCAACTCTAGCCTACCCCAACTTGTTTGGGACTTAAAGGCTTTGTTGTTGTTGTTTCCTTCATTTGTTCATCTGTTAATGTTTCATCAAAAAACTTCTCTTTTAAGTTTGCCTTGTAGTCCTTCCACTTCCTTGCAGTCGTATCCATAAACCATTTCTTGACAGCCTCATCCACATCATAGAATGCCTAATTTGCCATTGAAAAGGAGCCATTAGATCATGTACAAATTGTACTAAGCTACTATTAATTGCTATGTGGGTATTAGATTGCTAAAAAAAAAGCTGATTATTGATGTACAGATTATGTACAGATTGCACTGAGTTGCTATTGATGCATAGATTATACTAGCTGCTATGAATTGGATAACTTGCACAAGGGCAGACAATGCTGTACCTACAAGTCATCCCAAACTTGAAGCTTCTTTCCAAGGGGAAGAAACCTCCAATCATTAAATCAAACTGGTAATTACTTTCTCACTTGACAACCAATGGCACTAGCAAACTTTCTATAATTTTCTCCTACAGGCTATCCAAATTCATTGACTATTATTTTGATTTTAGGCATGTCAGCTGTCTTTGAGAATATGTCATTCATTGTGGTGATTTGCCTTTCATTCCTCTTTTGAGTACCACAGTGCAAATCTGTACAGATGAAAACATAAATGTGAGTATTTTCAGAAAATATCAGCATATGTTCTCAGAAATTGTAGCCAGAAATTACAGAAAATGTTCTCAGAAATTTTTAGAAATACAATACCTTCATTGTCACATAAGAACTCTCCAACTACTTCATAATCTGCTCATTTGCAATCTCAACATTATTTCTTTGTGGTCTTGGTCATAAATTATGATGTTTAATGGCTGCATCACTTGTGTTATGAGTTCTCTACAGGAAAATGCACATGACAATGCCAATTAGTATTTGTACTAGTTTAGAAATCACAATACTTTATTTCCAAAAGAAATTCTCCTTTCCAACACTATATTATTATCTGTGTCTAGCATTTTTGTTTACTGAAGAATCGTAGCCAGCATGTGCTTATATATATGTATGTTACCAGCATGTACTAGCAAGCACAGGATAGCTGGATACTGCAGCTGCTACATTTGTTTGTCAATATGCAGTATTTATTTTAGCAAATGTAGTGCTCCTTACTGCTCTAGTTGTTGCAATCCAGCTGCACATGTATTGGCAACCAGCACATGTATGCAATCCAATTGTATTGCCAGCAGCTACATGTATAATTCTTTTAGTTAATAATGCTTCAGCTATACTGATTGAAATGTTCACAGCAATAGTGCTGACTAAGGATCAAGTCTGGGAGTTTTGGGAGCAGCGATCTGATCCAGGACACGATGCCAAGCTTAGGACCTTTGACATGTATGTGATCAGTTTAATCCAAGTGCAGTATCTGAGGTAGTAGTAAAGTGCAGTATCTAAGTGCCATCTAAAGATTATTAGTTTTTTATGCAGAAGTTAACCTAACATAATCTTGAAGCAACTTCGAGCAGCCCATAAGTATTTGTACTAGTTTAGAAATGTTCCAGCACTATTGTACAAGGCTAACCTTTGTTCTTTTATTTGGTTGGGTAGGCTGGAGTGCGGTGCTGATCTGACGAAGACGAAGGGAATCCATCTTCTCATAGTTTCTTGCAACTTGTTGCCATTTCTGCCTCTCATACTCAGTCATGTCATCATCTCCGTTGCCTCTTCCTCTTGTGCTTGACATTTTTTCTCCCTGAAAGGTACAAAGGAATTAGCAATCTTTTCCTTGTATAAGAAATAATACAAACCGAAGGGAACAAAATTTTCAAGTAATCAATGAGGCAATCACATACTGCATAAATAATGCTTACTTTTTAGGCTCAACAATTATACCATCTATGTCTGTCCTAATAGTGGGGACAACCCCATTAATAACATCCACAGTCACCTTGGCATTTAGATCGTGCAATGGCGTAAACTAATCCATTGCCATTATCTAGGTGCTCACTCTCCAAATTATCCATATCATAGAAGTCTCTTGGTTTGGACCGATGAATGAAACCCACTCGTAACTAGCATGTTCAGAACATAGAAGACTTGCAATTTGCTTGTGATGCTAGTATGAAAGGCTCATCTAATACTTTTTCACCAAGATTGAATAAATGTTTAAAGTTGACAATGGTGACCCCCGAACTAATCGGTTTTAACCCATTTACCCGCACACGGTTGTCAACCCAATCACACTTGAAAAGAACAATATTTCTTTTGTGGTTATAGTTCAATTCAACAATCTCCTTTATAATGCCATAATGTCATCATTATAGCCCCTTTGAAAGCATGTGGACTCTACAACCAGAGTGACCCCACTATTTTGGACATACCTACCCACATCATAGGACTCGGTGTGAAAATCAAATCCATTTATTGTGTAGCTACTATATTTTTGTGCACTCATGATTGGCGCCTTGGCTAAGATTTGTATCTCATCTGGTACTTCCTCACACATTTCTTCCACCTATGATTAGTAAGAAATATTATTATTAAGGTAAATGAGAAGTTCAACTTAGATAACATGTGTTAAGTTCTCTTCCTACTTACATGTGACCTAAACCACTCATGGAAGCATTCGTGCTGCATTCGGTTGATAGCTCGTTGGTTTCGAACACCAATTGAGGATAGAGAGTGAGCATACTTTCTGCAAAGGTCAATTTATCATCTTACCATGCAAGAGAATCTAAACATATATGGTGTGAAGTGAAACATATTACTTACTCTAAGTAAGGCTCTATATTTGCATAGTTGAACAAAACATATCTATGTGCTTGCAGCCAAATCTTGTGGTCTAAACTCACTGTGCACTTCCTAGCTAAACCCCGACCAATGCTATGAAAGAAAGGGGTTGTGCAATTTTCAGCTTGCATCCCTTCAACATTTGTAAGCGCCCGGCTATGTAAATAGTGTCCACATAGTGTAAGGCTCTCATAAAACATAGAACCCTCCATAATTGATCCCTCTGGATGGCTTTTTGTACGAACATCACCTTTCAATCTCATCAAAAACCTATACAAATATAATATGCTCATTATGTTGTAAAATAGTATGTATTTTTTTATGCATATGCTGCAATACCCTCACAGAAATTACCTCTCAACAGGCCACATACTACGGAAATGTACTGGACCAGCCAGTCTTGCTTGGGCAGGAAGATGGACCATTAGGTGTACCATAATGTCAAAAAAGGAGGGAAGGAATATAGTCTCTAGAAGGCTCAACGTTTTAGCTATTTCAGCCTCTAGAATATCCATATCACTTTTGCAGAAAATAGGAGCACAAATTTTCTTGAAGAAATGACTAACACGTATCACTGTAGCACTAACTACTTCTGGCAATACTTTCCTCATAGCAGGCGGTAGTAAGTGCTGTAGAATGATGTGGCATTCATGACTCTTAAGGCCAAACACCTTTCTCTCATTGACATGAACATTGTGACGTATATCAGATGCATAACCAGCAGGAAACTTTACCCTTTCAGTACTTCACAAAATAATTTCTTCTCATCAGGACTCATTGTATATGGTGCAGGTGGTAAATAAAATTGGTCATCAACATCAACAGAGTGGAGATCACTTCTAATACCTAAAGCTTGAAGGTCTAAGCGAGAATTTAGATTATCCTTAGATTTCCCATCGGTACCCAAGAATGTATTAACAAAGTTCTCATACATATTTTCCCTATGTGCATGACATCAAAATTATGTCGCAGCATCAAATCTTTCCAATAGGGAAGTTTAAACCAAATAGACTTCCTTTTAAAAATGACTAATGGTTCCCCTTCCTTGCTGGTTTCTTTCTAGATGGATCCTTGCCAAAAACTATAATAATATCTTTAGTACACTCCAACACTTCCTCCCAGAGAGTGGAGTAGGTGCCTGCCTAAATTCAGCTAAACCAAACTTATCTACATCGAACCTAAATGGGTGATTTTCATGCGAAAACCTACGATGACCCATATAGCATGTCTTGGTGCCATTACCAAGTTTATGTGAACAAGTATATGAGTGGCAATCAGAACATGCCGCTTCACCAGCAGTGACACAGCCAGATGCATAGCCTAGACCCGAGAAGTCTGTAATAGTCCACAGCATTGCTGCCCATAATTGGAAGTACTCACCCTTCGATGCATCATAAGTTCTAACACCCTTAACAAACATATCTAACAAATCATCCACAAGTGGCTGGAGAAAAACATCCATATCACTACCAGGAGCTTGTTTTCCAGGAATTAGCAAAGAGAGTATGGAATTTGATTGCTTCATGCACATTGATGGTGGAAAATTGTAGGGAATACATATACCAGGCCAAATGCTATAGCTAATACTTTGGGTTCTATAAGGATTAAAACCATCGTGGCAAATGCAAGACATATGTTTCTGCTATCCTTTGCAAACTCAGGATGTTTAAGATCAAACTCTTTCCATACAGGAGAATCTGCAGGATGCCTAAGAACATCATCTCTTGTTCTCTCCTCATCATGCCATCTTGTTAGACTTGTTTTAGAACATAGAAACAATCTTTGGAGCCTTTTCTTTATCGGAAAGTACCGAAGAACCTTCTTTGGAACCTTGCACACATGTTTCCCATCTAGACTCTTTCTAGCTGATTTCCAACATGAAACCTCACACTTTGGACATGATTTAGATTTTTCATGTTCCTTCCAATATAGAAAGCAATTATTGTCATAGGCATGAATACTAATGTACCCAAGTCTTATGGACTTAATCAATTTCTTAGTTGCATAGTAGTTTCTGGGTAGTGTTGAACCCTCAGGTAAGACATCATTAAATAAATCTAGTATAAGGTCAAAACTTTTGTCAGTCCATCCTCCAAGGAGCTTGATGTGAAGTAGCCTAATCAGGAAACGCAGTTTAGTGTACTTCTTGCAATTAGGAAATAATTCTTGACTACTGGCTTCTACCAACTTTTGGAGGTCAACTAGTTCTTTAGGAAGCTCAATGGAACTATTGTCTTCAGAATCCCCTCTATCATCTAAACCGCAAGCTAGGTCTTTAAGCAATGTAGATTTGTCATCCTCTTCACTAGACTCTTCCACAAGATCAGGACCATCACCATTGTCGGTATTCACATAAGAGGAACTAGCTTTCCCATGTAAGTTCCAAGTTGTGTACCCTTTTAGAAACCCATCACATATCAAGTGCTCTCGTATATCACTTGAGTCTCTCCAAAATGAGTTAACACACTTTCTGCAAGGGCATAGTATCTTGTCCCCTATCGCTAAATTTCTAAATGCAAAAGCTAGGAAACTATTGACTCCTTGTAAGTATGCCTTTGTGTGCCTAGCATCACTATTGATCCATGATTTATCCATGAGTCTTTGTGGGGACTGAGCGTGTACCTGTAGTACTTGAATCTATTGGCTACAAGCAATGAGAAGAGGACAGCGTCGATGCAGTAGATCTATAACTCGTTGGGTTTAGTGGGCTAGCTCCACAGTAATTTCACCTAGGGAGCTAAAATGAATCGGAAAGAATAAATCAATTATGCCTGCTTGTAACACTAGAAAGAATGGTTTCGGGCTTACGGTAAGAACAAGTATATAGACCCCTGATTATTTTGAGAATGGTTTTAGTAAGGAAACATGCAAAAGCTAGGAATAGAAATTATCCCAACCACTGCAAATGTAAACCCAATATGAAGAGCTTCCCAAAATTATCCCAACCACTACAAATTGACTGGTTGGGGTAGCAAAGGATAGATGTTCACATCAATAGATGGGAACTGGTTACATGTTAACATTAATCCATGGGCCCCATTCAAAAGCTGGACAAGAGCATCAATCCTCAAAACATATTATTGTGAGATGAACGTCAATTCATACCAACTGCTTGATAAATTTGTGTCATCTCCTTCCAATACCATGAGTTCAATTAGCCTCTTGGATTGCTTTATACATTTTCATGTCATAATGTAGATTTGCACCAAAAATCAAGTATGGAGTACATAATAGTGAAGCCTGAACTACCATGAACAAAACTGAATCAGGTGCCCAAACTTTTGATTACGATTACATCTGACAGTGATACAGCCGGAGCACACAAATCCACAACAAATTGATGGATGGACAGCTCAAGAAAAAAATTCTCAGTTTCGGTGCTCAGGATAGCGAAATAGATCCTATAGAATGGAACTCACTGTCAAGGCAATCGATCCAACAGCTTGCTTACCAGGAAAAGAAGTAGTGATGCAGCGGCATGGTCAGCTTTGGGGGCGTGTCCTCCACCGTCGCGTGCTCCAAGGGGCGGCGTGCTCCACCGTGGTTTGCTCCAGGGGGCGATGGGTGGGACCTAGGCGTGGGTGGGGATGGGTGGGGCAGGATCTGAGGTGCTGCACTCTGACACACAGAGGAAACGGATAGAGGGCGAGCTCCGACCGGTGCAAATCTCGTCCGTAGGGGCTGCACTACCGAGAGTAGGGACCGAGCTGGCCTGGAGCACACGGCAACAAAGGCCACTGATGCTGCCCGAAGCTGGCTAGAGCGCGACCAAATTGAGGGGGCGGGCGAGCGGGAGCTTGGGGGCAGGGTGAGGCGAGCGAGCAGAAGGCTGGGATTCGGGAGGGAGGGCAGCGGTGGGTAGGAGATTGGGGACGGGGTGGGCTGGGATTTGGGAGGGAGCTGAGTGGTGGTGGGCACGAGATTTGGGGCTGAGCAGGCACAATTTGGTGGGAGAGGGTGGCGGCACGGGCAGGTTCAATTCGGCACCGCTCCTGGATTTGGGATTCGGGAAACAAAAGGGTCTAGGGTTTCTAACTTGTGGGCTAGGCCAAAATTTGCACGGGAGCTGGGCGTGCGAGAAGTGGGTGCGTGAGCTAGGTGGGGCCCATTTATTTTTGACGGCAAACAAATTGATGGTGTACATGATATTAGTGACAGACTGTTAAACGTTAAAAATGAATACCTATAGCGACAGACATTGAATTGCTAAATGTGGATTTAGTGTCAGATGGTCCGTGAGTAATCTTTAGCGTCAGATCATCCATCGATAAATATAATTTTTAGCTTCAGATGTCTGACGGTGATACGGTGTTGTGGTGTAGTGGATCTAGAAGACTCTAGAGGACACCACATCGTGGCAGAGGGCGAGAGGTAGCCAGGCTACAGGCCGGCCAGCCCCCTGGCCCACTTGTCAACCCTCTCCTTCGAATGCTGGTTCTCAACTGCCTTAGGGTTTGCATCTACGCCGTTCTTTCAAGTCGGTTTGATCCGAGGGCTCAGAATTGATGCTCCGCCCTATATATACCAGCCCCTACCCTCCTTCCTCAGGCATTAGTCATTCAAGAGATCAAGAAACCCTGATCATCCTCAAAGCTCCATAATTATTCTAGGGCATAGCTAGCTAGGCTAGATCTAGAGGGAGGCAAGCTTCGCTTGGATTCCTGATCTTGTCAAGAAGCGTGGCTTGGAATAGCCCCTTGTATCCTCTTTTGTATCTTTCATTATTCATATGTTTGCTACAATTGATTTGACATTGTTCATAATATTATTCGTGTTTCTAGTTATCATGTTCATCGTTTACTTTGATTATGTGCTTAGTATAGCTAGATTATCATTATATTCGAGCATAAGTTTGTATAGCGCTCGCTCCAATGTACATGGGTGAGTGGTCGACATTGTGTAAGCGTGGTGCTTATACGTTGTTTACCTACGGATGCACCCTATATTCTGGGCCATGTGATAGATCGCGGATGTGACACTCCCGTTGAGACCTTTGTAGTCCACTCCCCGAATATAGGACAAGTATAGGATCTAGTTACGAAGGAACTAGGAAGACATGCTCTATTCTTGATCTTCCTTAATAATATCCCTTATGTGTAGATATGAAGTTGATCTCAGCCATGACTACTAAGTGTAATTGCACTAATCAACGTATGCTTTGACTTGTAATTAAAAATGACTTAGGAATTATTCCTCTAATTTCTACTTAGCAATGCTAATGTCATAGAAAGAAGTACTCTGAGTGATCATTTGTCATTTATCATTACTTATCATATTTATCTCTTGATTTACCCATGTTGTGAGTAGAAGTTTGGTTATGGTTTACTTCTCTATCATACGTATAAGTTATCAATATATTCCAAATGTCCGTCCTTCCCTGTGGTAAAAATATAAATAACGATACCTGAAATACTCCCTGGTGAAGTGCTACAATGGTAAATTATCTGTGCGCTTGCAGATCCCTTTCATTTATATATTCTTTCTAATCACATAAAATACTAAAGTACTTCTTAGTATCATTCTAGTACTGATGCTAGTTAGTACCAACAAGCATTTCTAGCATCATAGTTTGGGATGACAACCTAGCAAAAGTGATGTTAAGAAATGTCAACAAACATTAGGTGGCTATGTAAACAAGTGACATGTTAAAAAATACCAACACGCATTTCTGGCGCCGTTGTCGGGGAAGGTAGCTAGGCAAAAAGGAATATTGATAAACTTGTACTTATTGATGTGATCGAGGAAAACCATTGACCTCTGCTCAAATAGGCTTACCCTTGGTCTGTCTACTTTTGTATCTTTTGTAGGGTAATGTATGACCGGTTTTGACCTTCCGACAAACTACGTTGAAGATCCAAAAGCATTAATCAGGAGGACTAGAGCTAAACTCAAGAAAGTTCCGGCTTTAGAATCGGAAGACAACCAGACTAGGCGCAGCTTAACACCAGTTTTCGAAGCCATGGCCAACAAGACTTTCCATGAATTCTCTTCTTCAACTATGACCAACATCTGTACTGGACCGACAATCAACATTGGAGACAATACTTTTAAGCTCAAGCCAGCTCTCATCAACATAGTGCAAGCTAGCCAGTTTTGCTGAAAGGCACATGAAGATGCGAGTACTCATCTCCAACGCTTCCTAAAGATCTGCAACACTTTCACCATCTAGGGAGTAACCAGAGACACCATATTACTTCACCTCTTCCCATTCTCACTTTTGAGGAAGGCAAAGTAATGGTTCTACGCCAACAAAGATAGAAACACTACATGAGACAACTGCTCCACTACCTTCCTAGCAAAGTTCTTTCCCATAGGCAAGACTAATGCCATGCGTGGAAGAATTTCAAGTTTTCAACAGGAATATGATGAATCTGTCCCTGAGGCATGGGAATGCTTTCAAGACTACATATCAGAATGTCCTCATCATAGAATGGAGGATTGGCTACTCATGCAGACTTTCTACCATGGATTGACAAACAACACCCGTGAGAATATGAATACCGCTGCTAGAGGTGCTTTCTTATCACTCACAATCGTACAAGCAACAGCTCTCGTGGAGAAGATGGTCTCCAACCGAGGTTAGAATGAAGAACGTCTTCAAACCTGCAAGAGAGGTGGAGGTATGCATCAACTCAAAGTGGTAGACATGTTGTCTGTCAAGTTAGATCTGCTCATGAAGAAGCTTGAAGACCGAGCCAATGAGAAGCAAGAAGTCATGCACATTCATGATTTTTTGCATGACATGTAAAGAATGTGACAACATCGGGCATTCAAAGAACAACTGTCCTAAAACCCATGAAGATGTAAACTTCATCATCAACAACAACTATTGTCCTCAACAGAATCAATGATGGAACCAACAAAGGCCCAACTACCATGGTAACTACCAAGGTAATTACCAAGGTAACTATCAAGGTAATAATTTCAATAGTCAACCACCCTTAAGAGAGTTAATTTTTTGCCAAGCTAAAATTATGGAGGGCTTATCTTGAAAACTAGCTTCCAATGATAAAATCTTAGAAAATATAAATAATAGAATAGATAGCTTCTCCTCAGCTATTAAAAACAAGCATAGCTTTAATAAAATGACAGAATCACAAATAGCTCAACTGGCGGCCGTTGGTCCTCCTATCGACAAAGGTAAGATTCCGAGGCAACCGGAAGATCTCGAAACTGCAAATCTTGTCGATATTTACAATGCTGTAGGATGCTACATAAAACAATCGACAGGAAGATGGGAGGATTATTCCTTACCTATCAAGAAAGGAGATCTAGGAAGACCCATCATCCCCATAGCCACTGGACCTCACATATTCCAAGAAGCTATCTATGACTTCGGAGCAAGTGTCAACATCATGCCAAAAGTAATTTATGCTAAGATTAATGGAGATACTTTGTTGTACACAAACATGCGTTTGCAGCTCACAGATCAGTCACTCTACAACCCCAAGGGAATTCTTGAAGACATATGTGTATGAGTTGGACAGTCATATGTACTCGTAGACTTTGTGGTTTTGGAAATAGGTGGAGATGTAAGGGCACCCATTATTTTGGGCTGACCTTTCTTGAGCACCGCAAAAGCCATCATCTACATGGACAGTGCCAAGATCTGTTTCACCATCAAGGATAGAAAGGAGAAGTTCACCTTCAAAAATCATATACATCACTCTCCTAGTCATCCCCAAAAGGCGTATCTGCCTGAAGAAAGAATAGTGACCAAGAAGAGCAATAACCAGAGAAAAAGGAAGAACAGGAGCAGGCAGCCACAAGAAGAATCAGTCAAAATGATCAACCTCCTTGCTTCACATTCCTTACCAAGATGGAAGATCCTGGCGTACCGACGATCGAGTGCACAATTGGACAAAGAATCTTCCACAACACCTTCTGCGACATCGGATCGGGGGTCAACATAATGTTTAAGGTAACGTATGACTATTTGTTTGGTGATGAACCTTTGTTCCTTACGTATATGCCATTGCAGATGGCGGACCAATCAATCCGATTTTCAAAGGGAATAGCAAAAGATATCATGGTAAGAATACAAGATCACTATGTCCCTGCTGACTTTGTGGTCCTTGACATGGGAGAAGAAGAAGATGTACCTATCATCCTTGGAAGACCGTTCCTCAACACTACAAACGCGGTCATCTACATAGGATCGGGACAAGTCCACTTCCAATTCCCTGGACAAAAGGTACGTTGCTATTTCAATAGTTATACCACTTATGAATAGCCCAAGAAGACTCGCTCCAAGAGGAGACGCCGATCATCCCAGCGCCGAAAGAATCAACTCCCAAAGAATGAAGAGGAAGTAGAAGCTATGAATGATGAATCTACTATGCCAAAATCAAAGTCCTCAGACCAAGCAGGTCTGGAAAGAAAAGGTGACATCATCATTAGAGTCACCATCACAAGAGGTGCAACCATCAAGGTCTCCATCTCCGGGACTGACAGATGCACCCGAAGAATGAACAAGACTGGAGAAGAGTCCTGTCGGGAGGACTTAAAAATCTGAACCCTCGCCAGGAGGTAAAATTGGTAGTTATCTATATTTACTTTTAGCATTGCATGAATTATTTTTCCTTTAGCATTTTTACTTTTCTGCATTAACATTGCATTTAGAAAAGAAAATAAAAATTTCATCATTGCATTATAAACCTTAAGCTCCATGTGAATAATATTTATGGTGTGTAAGAACCCGCAAGAATATTTACTGTGGTGGCATAAAAATAAAAATACCATGCATACATCTAGTTATATCCCATTATATTCTATAAAATCCAAAATTATCAGATAGACATCTTGCTAAAATTCTGTCCAATCAAAAATCTTTTTAACTCCAAGAATGACTAACCTCTGGACGGCTAATCGCTAACCCTTTTATTATGTCTGTTCCATGAGTTTTGTTCTTGTTGAATGTTTTGCAGGATGGTCATGAGCAAGTTCATCCGGTCGGCTTCATCTCGCTCCACCAGGAGTGCATCGTTATCAAGAACCCGACTTCCTGATAGATGAGGAAGACATCCGCTAGCGAACTCACTCTGAGAAGTACAAGTTTGAACAACCACGCTAACAACTAGCTTAGGGGAAGGGCATCCCCCATGTATCTAGATAAGTATTTCTTTCCCTTTTATTTTACTATTTATAAGTTTGTTATATATATAAGTCATAAAAAGATGCATAACTAAAAACAAAACAAAAAATTATCTTTGTGTTATATATATATTAGTAATATGTGATCTAAAAATAAAAACCAAATAAAAAGTGGGTGTCTAGTTTTCTGTTTTTAAGAGCTGAATAAAAAAGGACTCAAGGTAACTCTTAGAATGGAAATGATGAATAGTTGTTCTGTGGAAATTCCTTTCAAGTACCTAGTTTTTAGCCTAGAATTCTCCTAAGTTTTGGATAAGATTGTTTTGATATGAGAATTTACTCTGAACTTGAAACTCGTGGGTTGCATATGCTTGATCTAAGTCTAGGTAATTGATGGATATGATCTAAGAAGGTCTGAGCTACTGTTTATCTTGTTCCAAGTGATACTAAAGTTCTGAAGATTTATCTTTTGAAAACATAAAAATATCATGATGAGTTCCTCAGATGACAAAGCTTGAATTCCTACCAGAGCCAAATATGTTATTTAGGCTAGAAAAACTCCACTCTTATATGTTGCTTGTTTTGCATTGAGTTTAGTCAAGCTTTGTTGACCCTTATGAGAGGTTTGTCATGCTCTTAAAAATCAAGATCACATACACACCCCCACATATGCACTACTCCTACACTGGGTGTAGCCGCAAAAACATGTCATTCCATTTAGATCCATTCAAAAAATGTTTTACTCCTACACAGGGAGTAAACACCAAAAATATGCCTGATAGGATTTTCCATCAAATAAATGCTCCAATTTCTTGTTGCTATCTCTTGAAAAGTTTTGTTGAAGAATAGAAGCATGGGGCTATGCAAAAGTTATTCATGAAAAAAAGAAAGAAAGAAAAAGTTGAAAAAATGGACAAGTGTCCGAGATATCTAAAACAATGGGTACTCAGATGTCTGGCTAAAAAACAAGAAGAGAGATGACTAAGATAGCCAATGTTCTCTTGCAAATGTTTCTAAGTTTCAAAATAGAGATATATTTTCAAGGGGCATAGTAGAATTAGGTCAGCCACCATATATATCCACACACATGCACATCTTGATTTGATTGTATGACAACTCTCTTTGGATCCGAGGTTTGACTTTACAATATATGTATTGCAAGTACGCTCTTTCATGTTATTTCCTCTCCTATGAGCTCCACATAAGCCTTAGTTGTAGGAAAAAAGAAAGGCATAACATCATGATTGCCTTGGTGAGGATCCACAAATACCACATATATTGAGAGACTTGAGAGTGTCATACAATGGAAGCTCTGAGTTTTATTTTGAAAACCTATAAAAACTCCAGAATAATGGTTGAACAAAGAACTTGAGACATAGTGCTTGACTTGATCGTTCTGTCTTTCAATTGCTCAAGACCCAAGTGAAGGCTAAGAAGCCCCACGGTTGAAGGTAATATGGGTAAGTTTGAAAGTTATAATAGTTTATTCTAATCCAAAGGAGAATTCTTGTTTGAACGCATGTGTACTTTTGAAGAGTGAAAACATCGAAGAAACTCCTAATCCATTGCTAAGTTTAGCATTGCTCAGGGAAGAGCAAAGGTTAAGCTTGGGGGAGTTGTTGACGGTAGTTAACAACTATTATAAACCGTCAATATAACTTGTATAAGGGCATGAAAATAATCACCAACATAGGTTTAGGGGTTTAAACTAACAAATTCCACAAGTTTTGGTGAATCTGTGTTTTCAGCAGGGTTTATTCAGAAAACCGTCAAGGTGGACCTATATGTCAGAATTAATTGTGCTTACCTGCAACGAGACGGACACCAGAAGGATCTTGTCCCCACCTGTAGGCCGCCCAGCGCCCTAGCCCACTTGTCAGCCCCCTCCTTCTAATGTCGCCACCTTAGGGTTTGCATCTACGCCATTCTTTCAAGTCAGTTTGATCCGAGGGCTCAGAATTGATGCTCTGCCCTATATATACCAGCCCCTACCCCCCTGAGGCATAAGTCATTCAAGAGATCAAGAAACTCTAATCATCCTCAGAGCTCCACCATTTTTCAAGGGCATAGGTAGCTAGGTTAGATCTAGAGGGAGGCAAGCTTCACTTGGATTCCTAATCTAGTCAAGAAGCGTGGCTTCAAATAGCCCCTTTATCCTCTTTTATATCTTTCATTATTCATATGTTTGCTACAATTGATTCAACATTGTTCTTAATATTATTCATTTTCCTAGTTATCATGTTCATCGTTTACTTTGATTATATGCTTAGTATAGCTAGATTATTATTATATTCAAGCATAAGTTCATATACCGCTCGCTCTAATGTACATGGGGTGAGTGGTCAACATTGTGTAAGCGTGGTGCTTATACATTGTTTACCTGCGGATGCATCCTATATTCTGGGCCATGTGGTAGATCGTAGATGTGACACTCCCATTGAGTCCTTTGTAGTCCACTCCCCGAATATAGGACAAGTAGGATCTAGTTATGAAGGAAGACATGCTCTGTTCTTGATCTTCCTTAGTAATATCCCTTATGTGTAGATATGAAGTTGATCTTAGCCATGACTACTAAGTGTAATTTCACTAATCAAAGTATGATTTGACTTGTAATTAAAAATGACTTAGGAATTATTCCTCTAATTTCTATTTAGCAATGCTAATCTCATAGTGTCGGGTTCATAAAGCCAAGGTCCCCTATGGACCCGCTTCCCTGCAATACTTGGCCCAGCAGGCGGCGCAGCGACAACGCGCATCTAGGCTAGCCCAGGTACACAATGATAGGCCGACGCCATGATCCGGTCCCCAACTAGCACCTCCGGGTAGGAGACCTGGTCGGAGCTCCGACCGGAAGGCCTGACCGAGGTAGGACCACAGTCCGACTCTGACCCCATTCCTCCGACCGAGGATATGTCGGACCTTTGCTCGCCTCTCTTTCCCGACCGACACGGTTGGGGCCGGCTGGGAAAGACCGACCAGGACACCTGCTTGGTGTGGGCCCAGGGAGCAGGCGGAGCAAATAAGGTAAGGCGCTCAAGTTAACCGTAATACCAAGGACCGTACCCTACCATGTCCTGCGCACCTGTAGGATGATGCCGTTAGGCCATGTTAGACGGACACTATATAGCCTGCCAGACGCGGCAGAGTACAAACAGTATTGTGGGTGCCGTTGTTTGTCGTCCCAGGCGAACATTGTGCAGCCTGCCATGTCATGAACAGTAAGGTGGGCGAACACTGTGTAGCTTGCCAGGTACAGCAGGTCATGAACAGTAAGGTGGGCGATTGTGTGCCGTACCCGACGACGTGGGCAACAAGACTGGGTAGCACCCATACACACCCTCTCCCTTTCCATCTTTGACTTGTAAAGGCCATCCCCTTCATCTATAAAAGGGGATGCACTCTCTCTTATAAAAAAATAGCTCAACAGCTCTAGAGCTCGACAGCTGCACAGTCTACACGCTCTCAACAGCTGATAAGCCTGGACACACAGAGCATACACTCCAATACTTAGCGCATGTTTGAGCATCCGACACTCTCTTCCACTTGGTCTAGAGTCCGACCGGGCCTCTAACACCCCTTCCTATTCCTTACTCGTTTGTAACCCCACAACAAACTTTGAGCACCTGGGCTCAGGAATAAAGTCACCGATCGACTGAAATTGGAGGAGGAACGCCCTCCATCGGCCTCGGCCCACTTGACGACCTCAACGTCGAGACACCCGCGCTTTGCCTCGAGCCCATGCAGGGCTCAAACCCCACAGTGAGTGATGTACATATTATTCTTTACTCAATGTTTAACACCTTCTGCCAACTCTCTGGAGGGACCCTGTTGTCCCCACCGTGACCGTCGTGCAACCGCCCCCCCTACGGCTTCGCATCCCCCATGGACACATGCGCAGGGGGCTCCGAAGGATGCTGACGCTGCCCCTCTCACGTCCGAGTTCATGGGGATGGTGGGCTATGCTCCCATCTCCTTCCACGACCTCATCGATGACGAGGTCGAAAGTGACAACTCCAGCATCGGTGATGTTATGGCACCTAACCACCCTCTGTCCCGAGAGTGCGCTATGGTGGATGCCTCGGGATAGCCACCGGAGGTAGTGGAGTCTCTGTAGACTCACACCCCTCTGGACCCCATGCGCAGGCCTTGGTGCGTGCGCAGGAGCACGACGAGGAGTTACAACAAAGGCGGTAGAGCCAGCCACTGCCTGTGCCTGCGCGCTCGCTGCATCATGCTACACCACATGTGCGTAACCCAGCGAGCGGTGCTCAGGGTCATGCCCGTCAGGTCCAACGTAACATCTTGGACGGTGGGGATGACCCCGTCAGTTTGCTTGGGCTGGCTAGAACATCACTGCTAGGGTGATGCTTCTGCGTAGCTTCCCCGAGCCTATCGATACCTAGGAGTAGGCGATCCACCGGAACCTCCGGGCGCTGGTGGAGACCGCCGCCATTCAGCAAGCGGAAAGCTTCGCATTGCGACACCGGCACACAGCCTCTTGCCTAGCTAGGGGACTAGGGCCACACCAGTTGAATCACTCTGTCCACTCACCACAGCAGTTGCCAGGCGTCGAGGAGGAGGCCGCTGCTACGCCGTAGCCCAACCCGGCGCCCACTCCACGCCGACCACCTATGCGCAAACGACTTAGGCCAAACCGTGACGCTCGCAGCATCATCAACAATCGACGCCATGCCCGACACGATGATGACGTCCATCAAATGGCGGCAAGAGGAGGTGGTGCGAGCCCCGGTCTGACCATCAAGGAGTGCGAGGACACACAACCCAGGCATGGCGGCCGACCAAACGACTAGAGCCTCAGCCCAGATGGCCCGGTGCCATGGGCCTTTGGTCACCGCATCTAGAAAGCGCCGTTCCCACAGCGCTTCCGACTACCCACCAACATCGCCAGGTACACCGGGGAGATGAACCCTGGTATATGGCTCAAAGACTTCTGGCTCACCTGCCTAGCTGGAGGAGTGGATGATGACTACTTCATCATCCAGTACCTCCCCATCTGCGTGGGGTAGCATGTTCGAGCATGGCTCAAATTCCTTCCGCCCGATAGCATCTGCGACTGGGCGGATCCCAAGAGGGTCTTCGTCAGAAATTTCTAGGGGATGTATGTCCGTCTTAGGAATTCCTGGGACCTCAAGAGCTACCAGCTAGAGCCCAACGAGTCCTTGCGGGATTACATCAGCAGGTTCTCAAAGCAGTGCAACTCCCTGATGTCGTCGACGCGGACGTCATCAGCGCGTTCCTCTCTAGGACAACATGCAAGTCCATGATCCACAAGCTTGGGTGTGTGAAGCCCCGTACCGCCCGCGACCTGCTCGACATTGCCATGAACCACACCTCCGGTAAGGAGGCGATCGGGGTGGTCTTCAGCCGTGGTTGGGACAGGGGCGAGGCCAAGTGCGAGGACCAAGGCAAGTGCCCTCGACACAAAAGGGCAAGAAGAACAAGAAGGATTGGCACCGACTGGCCAACCTAGCTTTGGTCACCGTGGTCGACCGCGTGGGCAAGCAACCCAAGCAGGGCCAGCCCGACCACTTGGACAAGCTCATGGAGAGTCCATGTGTCAGCGTAAAAACGTGTTGATGTGCCTGACACAGAGTAAGCCGGAAGGATCAGCTCAAAGTGAGCCCAGAGATCCGCTTGGCTTCAACACAGGACCATCCAATCCTATGAATCCTAAGGGCGTGCCATTCAATTTGACCTGCAATTGACAAGGAGAGAAAGTTTATCAGTAATTTAGGATGGAACATGCTAGTTTGCCCAGACAGTTCCAAGTGTGCCGCTTCGGGAGCGGCCAGACAGGAAAATCGACTAAAACAGCCGATACGAGAAGAAATAGACTGTTAAGGACTATAAAGCTCATGGGTCACGACTAATTTATGATAACAAGTACAATGCACCCAGATATATGTAAAATCGTTAGCTAGGTGGATATAACCAGTGTAAAGCATTGAGCCGATAAGTTTAACGAGAATTGATATAACATGCGAACAAATTGACTATCTAGTACAAATGAATCTACAAACGCTCTGAATCTAATTTGTTACCATCAACTGTGAGATTTGACCGGATCGATACAACTATGATAATGATAACAAACTAAAGCCAAAGAATCCATAAAACCATCTATATATTGACAGGTTCATGAAAAACATGCTATATGTGTGAAAGCACATGCGAATTGGCTAAAATAGCCGATTCAGGTAGAAAAGGGATTACAGCATGTGAACAATCGACTGTTTAATATGGACAGATCTATAAACTCATCAAATCTGACTTGCTATCCTTAATAGTGGGGTTCGACCGGATCGATGGCAGCCATGATAAAGATAATAGATCAAACCTTTAAAATAAACAAATCTATTCACATTTAACAGAATCACGAAGACACACTATAAGCGTTAAAGTACTAGCAATCGGCTATTTAGCCGATGCAGGCATAGCAAATAGCTAAGGTCATGCCTGGTAGAAAGCAAATCTACCAACTAGCATACTCTGATTTAAAATGCTAGTAGTGGGGATCGACCGGATCGTTACAGCCATAATAGCGAGCTATAGACCAGATTTGACTAGCAAGTAAACCTTCTCAAGATCAGACATGCCTTAGCCGCGTACTATGCATGATCAAGATCAAAGTAGAACGACTGATAAAACACAATCCATCATTTAAAGTAAGAACCATCGCAATGTGATAAAATAAATGATGGACTAAAAGGATGTGAGGCCGATCTAGATCGATCTCGATTGGGCAGGTTGATATTGCTGAATCTAATGACCACAAGAATATCAGTAAGATCGGTAACTTAATGAATCTACCCGAAGGATGCCACCCTTAGGTAGAGCCAATAACTTGACCTTAATCTAATTCGAGCAGTGGAGGTCGAACTTAACCGATGCAGCCGTACTTGAACTAGATAAGGATCGATAACTAACCTATACTAGGGCTCGTAAGAGGTCGGCCGGACCGATGCAGCCTTACAAACAAAAGTATAAGCCATGATAGTATGTATAGACAAGCTAGAGGTCGACCAGATCGATGCAGCCCTGGTTGTTGAAGAACTCATCGAGATCTAAATTACTCCTACTCCTAAGAGTTGGCGTGAAGCCAAAAAGGTAAAGGTTGTTTTGATTGATTGAGATATCCCTTTTACAATAGCCGGGGTCCAATATTTATACCCAGAACCTAAACATGAATCCTACTCAAGTACGACTCATTACAATCTTTGGTATAAGAAAAAACATTCCTAACTTCAGATATCTTGGACCCTAATCTTTCCCTTTTTATAGAGTCCGATATGTTTCCCCCCTCGATGCCATCCTTATGTAGTCCGTTGATATTATCTGCTGACGTCATCTATAAAATAGCCGATTCCGACACTACATTAAAACCAACTGACCTCGATTCACACCTGATCGATCCCTTGATGATACAATTTTATAAGCCTTGAGTTTCCGCGTTTTTCTTTCCCAAATTTTGGTGTAAACACAGGCCCCCCTAGTTCGAAGTATGAATTTTCATGCTTTGAAGTATTTCGATCTGATAGTCTTCTTTTCCCCAGCCGATGACATTTGATCACAATCATTAAAAGCTGCATCAGCTCCATCTTCTTTTTGATCTTGATAACTTCAAAATTGATCTTTCTCTGCATCTCTGTTCATCTGCTTTAGCCGATAAGGAGCTGCCCCCCCCCCGAGTTTGAACATAGCAATACAAGTTAACCAGCAGTATGGAAATATGCGGCATAAAAGTTCAGGTATTCTAGCCAATAGTCTTCTTCCAAGGAGCCGAGGAATTTACTGGCAGCGATATTACCTTATTCCAAGCCTCACCTACACATGTGAACTTTGAAGTGTCTACCATACCATCTTGGGTGGTTGAGGAATGGAACGGATTAGAATCCAGTCATCCTCGCTTTCCCTGCTTAGAAAACATGGGTTTTTGAAAGATTTTCAAATTAAAACATAGCTTTGCTCCTCAAATGATTCTCTCAGATCACTCAATGTGTATAGTTCCTTGTCAAAGCATTGTTTTGTCTCTTCTTATCCTACTTCTAAAAAGCTTATGTGGAGTTTTAGGTAGGAATAAAATATGTAGCGTACTTACCTTGCATATATTGTAAGGTCAAATCTCAGATCTAAGGAGAGAAATGTCATACTCTTAGATCAAGATGTGCATGTGCGTGGAATATTTGGTGGCTAACCTAATTCTATTATGCTCTTTGAAATATATTTCTCTCTTATGGAATATTTTTGCAAGAACATGGGCTATCTTTTCTCATCTTTTTCTTTTTCCTTTTTATTTATTTATTTTGGACTTCTTTTGTATCCATCTTTTATATATTTTCGCATAACCCATGTCTCCCTTTATAACAAATTTTTGAGAGAAATATTATCAAGAACTTGGAGCATTTATTCTAATAAATCCTAACATATTTTTGTCTTCTCCTAGTGTAGGAGCAGAACATTTTGAGGTGGATGAAAAACATGTTTTTGTGTACTTCTAGTATAGAAGCAGCACATATATGTGGCGTGTACGTGATCTTGATCTTGGGAATATGATAAATCTCTCAATAAGGGTCAACAAGACTTGACAAAACTCAACACAGAGCAAGCAACTTATGTGGAAGGTTTTTAATGAGACTAATATATGGCTCTGGTAGGAAATTCAACATCATTGAGGAGACAAACTATTGATTTTGAATTTTTGTAAGAAAATTTCCCAAGTACTTTGCAAAAAGAAGCAAGGTTTCTTTTATCGTACCATATCTCATTCATCAACTACTTAGATAGCATGCTTTCCCTATGATAGATTGTTCACAAGTGATAGGAAAAGCATGAAATAAAGAATATGCGTACCTTCGCTTTGAACCGATGAATGCCTTTGCTCGAACTTTCTCCTAGTATGTATATATCAGCTAGACTTCGTCGGCCTTATGATCTCTGTGTTCTCAATCAAACATATGATATGGCATGACCTCACGTACTTCCAAGATCTGACTCATCCTTTTTGTGCCCACGTACATCATGTATATATATGCATGGAAATTTGATTTGCATGCACTACATAAAGGGCTCTATTGGCTTGATGTCTTAATCTTCCAATTCTGAGCCGATTGCGAGCAATCTTTCATTTACTACTTCTGACTTTTAATAAGGCGATTGTCAGTTTCAGAAGTCCCACAATCAGATCAAGTTGAGAACACAGAAAGAGTGCTGCGAAAATTCACTTGCCGAAGCCACAAACTGCAACAAAGGTTAGGGTTGGCCAAGAGGCTTCCTGCGTTGGCCTTTGAGCGCGCTGTAGGTACATCATGGTAGTGCAGATACCTTTGTTGTCATCGGACATGTCCTCACCAAGAACGAGCTTAGAGACCCTATCTTCTGCCAGCTCCTATCTTGTCACCAATGGAGCGGCGGTCGGTCATGTTGGCGCGGGGCTTCATGCTGAGCCGTCTGAAGGGCGCGGCGATAAATGCCGAGGATCGGCCGAGGAGCTTTGTCACTGTGGCAGTCGACTTGAATAGTCTGCTGATGTCGACACTGCTGCACTGCTCTGAGAAGGACGTGGATGCGTGGGACACAGCGCAGCTGAGGACACTCGCCATATCAATGAGACTCCGTGCGGACAACAATGAGCAGCATTTGTCGTGTTATGGCCGAGACTCTTCCATGTCCTTTGCTCATCCACTGGTTATGCCTCCACGAGAGAATATAGTCGATGTAGAGGAGGAGGTCCATAGCCTTGTTTGCCAGCATCACTTCCTTGTCATCACCGTTAGCCACGAGTTCCTTGATCTTGTTCCATTATAACTTGTTGCTGCTGCCACTAACCTTGCGTCGCCACACATACATAGCAGTCTCTACCTGGTCGGCCATTGCCAGCAAGTCATGCTCCGATGAGATGTTGAGCGTGTCAAGCAAGAATTCCAGTGAGAACTTGTCAGCGCCTAGCATGACGTGATACACCGGGTCCTCATGCTTGTTTATCCACTCTCGGGGAATAAATGGTTCATAGGCTTGGGAGCAGCCGATTCTACTTCATTGGAAGATGGCGTCTAGGACACAGGGCATCAGCAGCCATCACTAGTCCTCCCTCTGGTGATCTGACCTCCTAAATGACAATGGTGTCCTCGGTGACGACAATGAAGTAATCAAGCCAGATGAACTTGTCCTGATATCCTTATCGAAAGCTAATCTCCATCGTCTTCCGCATGTCGATAATAATTTTCATCCGATGGTCTCCTATTGGCTGTCAGGTTGTCAACCTTTTCTGTATCTCTGATACAACCTCCCATGATGACTTTTCCTTCTTATCAAAAAATATACTTGGTCGAACAGCCGATGATAATAACCCATGGAGGAAAACTCAATGTGACCTTGACAATCGAACTAGCGACGGTCATCGGCTATGTTGATCCTCATTGGCTCTATGTGATTATTCTTGAAATTCCACTGCTGTACCAGAAACTGATATCTCACTAGTCTTACACCCTTGTCGATCGGCTGCAGACTTCATCAGTTTGAAGGGTAAGGTCTTGAACCAACAACCGATTCTATCTCAAGAGAGGTGATTGGTCTTTGTCAGCTTGGAGAGTAAATGCATCATTGACAAGACCTTCCTCGCATGGCAACTTAAAGAAACAACAATTCCTTGCTTCCTGGTCCATTTTTCAATAAAGGCCACTGACAGTAAAACGCCTTCATGCGTATGTAAAATAGTCGATCTCAATTAATCCATGTCATGTACGCATCCATAAATAGTAAGCCAATGTAAAAATAGTCGATCTCCATATATTAGAATAATCATTATTAATTTGATCTTCTCTTGCTTGCATCGGTTGGCATAACAATGATATACTCCGAGCATCTTATCGGCTATTGACTTGATACCTTTGTTCTTGGCTACCACAATATTTAAACAAACTCTGAGAACCTTTCAATACTCGGAGAAGATTTTTTGTATGTTGATAATAACTTTCGGCCGATGGTTATTGCTCAAAATCACTCGGTCGATGGTGGGGTAATTTGAAGAAATATTTCCTTAACCTATCAGCCATTTATAACAGCATGCAAACCTGACCTGCGAAAAACCTGAGTTCGGACTCCACCTCTTTTTGTAGACGCACACATGCAAAATTTCCTTTTATTTATTTCTTCATATATGCATCCCGTGTCATAATATATTTGGAGTCCTGATTCTCGGCAATCATATCAATACTTGCATACGTGATAGTTTTTGGTAGATTCCTGTTTGCACTCTGATCCTTCCCAAATTTAGTCGATTGTGGCTGCATCGCTCTACATAGCCGATTGTGCGTCCAGAGCACCACCGGTGCATCCAAGCTCTCCACGTCGCACGCGGTCATCCACTGCTGAAGTACCTTTGCTAGTGGGCATGTCATGTCTGCCAGGTCAAATGGCTCCATCACTTGATGCATCAGCTGAAGTGGAAATTGAGCCAGTACTAGCCCCCAAGCCAGTCTTTTTATATCTGTTCTTGGAGTCTATGGAGGTGAAGGATCAGCTGATGCGGATGAGGGGAGTAGCCAATGTAACAGAACCGACCAAATCATAAGAACGTAAGTACAAAAACAATCACCGAAGCGATCAAATTCCTGTACTTAAGCTCCCATAATCCCGGTAGTCCGGAAATCACGAAGGATTTCAACCAACTCTCGACATACAAACCAAGATTGTAATGATTCAACACAACACATCATTCGTTACAACATTTCACAAGTAGCATTTGGATTACATCCATCAGAGTTCAAATAAAATATTACAAACCAAGTTTGAGTGTGCGGAAGCAACATAGTTTAGTACATAACTTCATAGTTTCAAATACATTGCCAGGATCAGAGTCATGTCCCATAAAAGCATTATCAGGTACGAGAACTAGTAGAGACCGCGCCCAACGGTCTAGTCTTCATCCCCAAAGCAGGAGAAAGCGTGCTTTGCGACAACCAAAGAAGAACTGGTCATCACAGCAATGTGGGAAATAAACCCTGAGTAGGAGAAGGTACTCAGCTAGACTTACCCGACAAAATCAGAAATAAAAGACACCAAGGATCATGCAAGGCTTTTCGGTGGGCGAGCTTGACACACATTGCATAAAAGAGCTTATGAGTATAAGAACCCAATTAAACTTATTATCAAGGTTATCATTAACTACCCTGTCCACTAGATTAGCACCTGTACTAGAGCACTCACTTATTAGAAGCAAACAATATTAACCATAGCGGTATAATAAGGCTGTCATCATCATATCATCATTTCCGAACCATTAAGTTATTAAGTGTATCTACATTGGAGATAAGCCCGTCAAGTTCTCACTAACCGGGAGAGACGGCGACTCGAATCGAATTACAACTCAGTGAGGGGTATTCCTAACTCTCACCCCGCATACTTTGCAAGGGTAGTCAGGTCACCTTTGGAACATCTCAGAACCAAATTTGCGGGTTCGATCAGCGCCAAGACTCTTAGGATTACCCTTACGCCAGACGATCAGGACTTTTAAATCACCGCCTTGGACTCACGCCTCACGGCTCCTTCCGAGGCGCACTTTATACTTATCGACTCCCGGCCCGAGGTGAGCTACTCGGCCATGGTCGGTCATCGGACACGACCAACTAAGAGAGAGGCATGCATTCAACATGAACAGAAAGGCTCCAAGAATCAGTCCTTAAGCGACACGTATGGAGTCACTTTGCAAACCGGCAAGCCTCCGTCCGGTCTTCATTTCAAATTAAGACCGGTTCTTTTCCACGATAGCAAATATAGCCAACCGTGCCACATGTATCTTCCTATATCTCGCAGTGACAGAAATCACCCGACTTCTACCGCTTAAGCGGGGCTAAGCACTACTCGAGCCCGAGCTACATAGGATTCGGGGTAACAATATCCGGACAAGGAATGGGTAACCAATGCAAAGCAAGTGTTTGCATCCAACACCTAAACTTAATGCAACAATATATGTAATAATAATATCAGAATCGCAGTTTGGAAAATAGGAGGCTTAATATGCTCCGGGCTTGCCTTTCACAAAGTTGCAAGGGCGGTGGTCGGGGCACTCAACGGCGACCTCGTCTGGCACTTCTCCTGAAGGCTGCTCCTCCTGAATCTCCGGTGTCGGCTGCTGCTGCTCGTTCAGTTCCTCGAATTCCAGCAGGTTACTCCTTCCGGTACACCTATTGCATGCCGATGCACAAGATAAATATCATGGATGCATAAGGAATGACATGATGCTCATGATGAATGAATCACAATGGGTGTTTACGAAAACATCACTGGACACTCGTTTACCGAGTAATTAGCTCTATTCAAATCACTTTAAGCATGTATCCAACTTAACTTAAATAACAAGAGCAACTTACCTAACTTGCATAACCTAAGATAAAGATGCTCATCTTCAGTTAAAGGCCTAACACCTAGGAACAGTACCATGAACTTAGAATAGTAAAGACATACTTAAAATAACAGTTAAAGCTTCATATGCAACAAGTAGTAACTTAATTCTATCATAACCAGAGTTCTATAACTCCAAATGACTTGCAAGAGGACATTCTGGAAAGCTTATGAAATTCTCTACAATTCATTTGTAAACATCAAAGCATGATTCTGAAGTTAACCAAATCCAATTCTAGTAGGCCTAGAATCTGTCCCGCAATGACAGGGTTGCTAACTTAATTATTCAATGATGGTGCAAAAGCCTAATTTGACCAAACCACATTTACCAACTTGTTTTTCATACCTAAGAAACATCAGAAAGTATAGTGCTAACTTCTAAATAAATTATTTAGTATCCTTTTCCAATTTATTTAGTTAATTAGGTGATTTAAGCAATATATAGTAAAACTATTCATAAAAATCTACAAAAATTATAGTAGCTATCTCATGCGGCACATAGACTACCATAAAAATTTCAAAGCCATTGGGCAAACATAACTTGCTGTATCCAAAATAAAAGGTGGCATGTCCAATTTTAGCATAATTAGGAAACCTTATTAACAAGTGTCAAGCAACAGATTTCCCATTTTTCCTAGCATCTTTCTAGCATAAGAATAGCACCCATCAAATTTCACCCACACTGGATCTATAGAAAAATTATGAAAATTCACACAAGATCCACCCATTAATAAAAGGAAATTCTATAACTTAAAAACTACACATGCATTAGTTCTAAAATTTTTACCAGAGCTTCTAATAAGCAATAACAGACTGCCCATAAAATTTCATAATTTTTGGAGCACAGAAACTCAAGATAAAATTCAAACAAGTTTGCATGTATCCAAAAACACATTTCAAAGTCCTAATTAATTCATCAAAAATTTCTAAAACATGTGCTCATATAATATTTTTGTTAAATACTAGACATGCCCAGAAACCCAACAAAATTAGAACCACATCATTTGGATCTATCAAACTTGAGTTACCTATTTTTGAAATGGTGCACCAAAACTGTGAAAAACAGTTAAACAAAACAAAATAAAAACTTAACCGCTACTGGTGGGCTGGCCCAAGGAACGGCGGCCCACGAGCGCACAGGCGCGGCCCAAAGCCGACGGCGTGGCCCAAGCTGGACTCCCGCCTGAGCCTCAGTGGCTGACAAGGCGGACCCGCTTGTCAGCGAGATAGACAGGGGAGGCGGAGGAAGACGACGGCAGGACTCGCCGTCGGTGGCTTCTCCGGCGAGACCAATGGTGCCTACGGGTTCGCCTCAACCAAGCGGACCTAGGGGAACCCTTATTTGCAGCTATCGACGCAACTAGGAGGGGTGGCGACGAGCACGGCGGCGCTCGGCCACGGCACGGCCGGCTCCGGCGACGATACGGCATCGCAGCCCTAACGGTGGGCGCTACGGGCTTCGGTGGTGTTCACCGGACCTAGCTGCAGGCATAGGAGGGGTGGAAAGGTCGCGCGGACAGCTGGCCGCGTGGAGCGCAAACTCCGGCGAACTTCCGCCATGGCTGTGGTGGAAGGAAATGACGGATTCATCCTTACCAAGGCACAATCGACCTGGCTGAGGGGTGGGGGTGACAGAGGAGATCACGGCGGCGCTAGCAGCGAGATGGCCGGCGCGTTTTTGCAGCGACGAGCAAGCGAGGCGAAGGCGGAGCAATGGCGGGCGGCTGCGGCTCGGTTGCTGCGCGCGGTGGGAGGCGAGGAAAAACGAAATGGGACGGCGAGTGCGTTCGGCAGGCGCGCGGGGTGACTTCAGACACGGCTACGACGCCAGGAGGCGCACGGCGCGTGGCAGCGCGATCAGCCGGCCGACAACGCGCGGCACACACGCGTCCGGCGTTTTCTGAAAACGGTCGGTCACTGTAGCGCGCATTCAGTCTACTTGGATCGCCTGACAGCGTGAATTCAACGCCTTACTATGGCTAATCCAATGATGCTTTGCAGAAATGGTGTACATGAGAAATGTAGAGGTACCATCCAGCTACATTTTCCTTTCAAGGACCATTTCCTAATTCGCCATGGATCAGCAGTTATATGAAGCCCAAGTTGGCCTGATCCAACTGAAAATGCAGTTTATGACTTAAACAAATTTTTCAGTGAAATCAGCATGTAATTTTGACTTGTGGGCCATGTTTGAGCATGTTCCACACATTTTCATGAATTGGCCATAAAACAACTTTTGTTCCTTGATAAATTAGCTACAACTTTTGTAAAGAGTGCACAGCCATGCAAAGCTTCTAAGTTGGACTTTTGAATCAGTCAAACGATGACACTCCATGGGTCAATTCAAGTCAAACTTGCACTTGAGGACATTTTGGTCATTTTGGTCTACATGAACAATGTTCCAACAAGTAAACTAAGTATAGTTAAGGTGTATTAGACCATGATCAACCATTTTACAAAGTTGTTATACCACTTCTACTGATCACATGTGATAAAGAAAGTAAAACAAGCAATTCATACATATGTTTCAATACAATGTTTCACATGTTGCATGACCTTGTTGTTATCCTATACTGGTCACATTACTACCATGTTGCCATGCTTCAAGACATGGGAAATTCATGTTGCATTCATATGTTGCACTACTACCATTCACAAGCAATTCAGTACGAAACAAACAGAATATGCGAATGTTTCATATGTATGTTTCAGGGAAAATGACATGATGAGATAGATGATGCACATGTTTATGAGATGAAATGCAATTAGTAGAAGCCAAACACCGAGGGTGTTACAGCCTTCCCCCCTTAGAAAAATCTCGTCCCGAGATTTGGAAAGCGTACCAATCAGTATAGAAAGCTGGATAGTTTTCCTTTAAATAATCTTCCCGCTCCCAAGTTGCATCCCGTTCACTATGATTACTCCAAACTACCTTGTATAACTTAACCACTCGTGTACGAGTCACTCTTGCTTGAGTATCCAGAACTTGCACGGGTTTTTCCTCATAAGAAAGATCAGATTTCAAGTTGACTTTTCTTGTTGCTATTCTTTCCTCGGGAATACAAAGACACTTCTTCAGCTGGGACACATGGAATACCGGAAATATAGCTCCCATCTCATGGGGTAGATCGAGTTTATAGGCTACTCTTCCACTTTTCTCGATAATGCGGTAGGGTCCAACATATCGAGGCTCAAGCTTCCTTTTAATTCCAAAACGCTTGACTCCTTTCATAGGGGATACCTTCAGATAAACATGATCACCTACTTCAAACTCAATAGGTTTCCTTCTCTTGTCAGCATAGCTCTTTTTGTCTAGCCTGTGCGGCAGTCATATTCTTTTGTATAGTTTGGACTTGCTCTTCGGCTTCTTTTACAAAGTCGATACCATAGAATCTTCTTTCCCCGGGTTCCACCCAGTTCAAAGGAGTTCTACACTTGCGGCCATAAAGAGCTTCAAAAGGAGCCATTTTGATACTCTCTTGATAACTGTTGTTATAAGAGAATTCAGCGAGAGGTAACCAGTCTTCCCAAGAGCCTTTGTAAGAAATAAGACAAGCCCTAAGCATGTCCTCAAGAATTTGATTAACACGCTCAGTCTGTCCTGATGTTTGCGGATGATAGGCAGAACTGCGGATTAGATGAGTGCCAAGATTCTGATGTAAGCACTCCCAAAAGTGAGCCATGAACTGAGGTCCTCTATCAGAAACAATGGATTTGGGTACACCATGGAGACGTACCACTTGTTGAAAATAAATCTCAGCATAATTGTGAGGATGATAGGTAGACTTGACTGGAATAAAGTGAGCAGATTTAGTTAGACGATCTATGATAACCCAGATAGAATCATAACCCTTGTTGGTAGTGGGTAATCCAACAATAAAATCCATACTAATTTCTTCCCACTTCCAGCCAGGAATAGAGAGTGGCTGCAACAGTCCGGGCCTTATGTGAATAGCCTTGACTCTTAATGCTTATCACACCTTGCCACGTAAGTCGCGATTTCTTTCTTCATCTTGGTCACCAATAATACAACTTGAGATCTTGATACATTTTACTACTACCAGGATGGATGGACAACTTAGAAGAATGGGCTTCACCATAATTTGATTTCTAAGTTCTTTATCTTTGGGTACCACAAGTCTATCATTAAACCGAGAATTCCTTTGTCATCGATCCTAAAGTGCTTGGTCTCTTTCTCTTTCATTTTCCGTTTGATATGAAACACACCCACATCGGTCTTACGGAGTTCGATAATTCGACTTCTAAGAGAGCAATCCACAGTGATATTGTGAAGTACTACGAGGATGAAGGAGGTGTGATGATGAAAGTCTTCACTAACTAAGGAATTGCAATGGGCCTTTACGCTTAAGGCATCAAGAACCACATTTGCCTTACCAGGATGGTAGTGCACTTGAAGGTTGTAGTCCTTGATCAATTCTAACCAAATAGCCGTTGACGCATGTTCAACTCGGGCTGAGTAAAGATGTACTTGAGGCTTTTATGGTCGATTATAGATGTTACACATTACCCGACAAGTAATGTCTCCAAATCTTCGAGGCATGAACAATCTGCGGCTAGATCTAAGTCATGGGTAGGATAGTTGACTTCATGCTTTCGAAGTCGGCGCGAAGCATAAGCAATTACTCACCTTCCCGCATAAGAACACACCCCAAACCGGTGCCACATGCATCACAATAGACATCAAAAGGCTTTTCGATGTCGGGTTGTGCCAATCTGAGAGCGAGAGGTTAGCAAGGTCCGCATAAAGTGTGGAAAGCCTCTTCACACTTGAGTCCACACAAACTTCTCATCTTTTTTGCAGTAGTCGAGTCATGGGCTTGGCGATTTTGAGAAATCCGGGATAAAGCGGCGATAATAGCCACCAATCCCAAGAAACTTCGAACTTCAGTGGATCGTAGTAGGTGCCTTCCACTCAAGGACTTCTTGCACCTTCGTAGGGTCAACCGAAATTCCATCACCAGATAACACATGACCTAGAAAAGGTATCTTGTTCAACCAGAATTCACACTTGCTGAACTTAGCATAAAGCTGGTTATCACGCAACCGAGTTAAGACAATTCTCAGATGTTCAGCATGCTCTTCTTCATTCTGAGAATATACTAGGATATCATCAATAAACACGACGACAAACTTGTCCAATTCTGGCATGAATACATAATTCATCAGGTACATAAAGTGTGCCGGAGCATTTGTCAACCCAAAAGACATGACAAGGTACTCGAACAAACCATAACGGGTAGAGAAAACTGTCTTAGGTATATCTTCAGGACGAATTTTGATCTGATGGTAACCAGACCTCAAATCGATCTTGGAGAATACCTTAGCTTTAGAGAGCTGATCAAACAGAGTATCGATGCGAGGAAGAGGGTATTTGTTCTTGATGGTAACAGCATTTAGGGGACGATAGTCTACACACATGCGCAAAGATTCGTCCTTCGTCTTCACAAAGATAGCCGGACAACCCCAAGGAGAAGAACTAGGCCGAATCAAACCTTTCTTCAATAGCTCATTCAACTGACTCTTTAATTCAGCCAACTCATTGGGTGGCATTCTATAGGGCCTTCGAGATATAGGAGCCGTACCCGGAATGAGTTCTATCTTGAATTCTACATCGCGGTCCGGAGGTAATCCAGGCAAGTCATCAGGGAAGACATCTGGAAACTCACAGACAACTGGTAGATCCTCAATGGCTTTGGCTAGGGTAGCATTGACTGTATTGTGAATAGAGATATCACGAGGTAACTGCACTAGAAAACCCTTCTTATCCACAGGATCCCTCAACATTACCACACGGGTTGACGTATCGATCAACACTCCATTTCCACTCATCCACTTCATTCCTAGGATTATATCAATTCCTACCCCCGGTAGCACTACAAGATCCGTAAGGAACTCTCGATCCCCAATTTCAAGCTTTACATCTTTTACTACTTGGTTAGTCATGATATTATTCCCAGCAGCACTAATACAATAACCACCCTTGACAATTGTAATCACATTCATCTTATGTTTAGATGCAAAAGTAGAATTCACAAAGGAATGTGAAGCACCCGAATCAAAGAGCACAACTGCAGGGTGATCATTAACAAGAAACTTACCAGCGGTGACCACTTCACCAGCAGGAATTTCCTCCACAGTAGTGTAATGAACACGCCCCTGACGGACGTTTCCTTGAGCATTCTTGGGAGGATGGGGACACCTATTTGCCCAATGACCAGGCTGGTTACAGTTCCAACACGGCCGGTTAGCTGGTGGGACATTGGAGCTGCCCTGCCCAGAGGTATTCTTTGGCAAGGAAATTGTGTACCCCTTGCGAAAACCAGTTTTAGCTTGATTCTTTTTCTGAGGTGGGCGGTACCGGACATTAGCATTGGGTGGACGGTACTGGGCCTTGGATACTATTGGTGCCTTAGACTGAGAAGCACCTGCCTCAAAGTTTCTTTTGCGGTTCTTAGAAGCGGCATATATCTTATCATTGTTCTCCTGAGTCAGAGTGTCACTGATAAACTCATTGAAGGTGACACACTTGCGCTTTGCCCATTGACTTCATCAATTTAGGGAAAGTCCCTCTTGAAGCTAGCTATTCTCTTAGCATCGATGTCGACAAACTCGGGGAGCATACCTCACCAAAGTTGTTGAATGCCCGGAGGTATTCATTGAGACTCTTGTTGCCTTGGGTGAGCTTCATAAACTCAAGTATGCTTAATGGCCATGAGACCGGGAGGGATAAAGTGTCCTCTCGAAAGCTGCTGGCCCGACCCCAAACTATCTCGGCGTTTTGCGGGGAAGGTGGTGCAGTGATGTGTCCACCGGATACTGCGGGCCTTGGAGCTGGTGTCCTGCATATGTGGCCTTCATACCTTCATCAAACGGAGCAATCCAAACCTTTGCTCTATCGTGCTCAACCATTCATCGACTTGTAATGGTTCTTCCGCCTCACGAAAGATAGGAGGCTTTGTATCCATGAAGTCCTTAAAGTCTTTGTCTTTGGTTTGGCTCGGGTCCTTAAGCGGACATGACGATCCTCACGGTTAGCCATCGACGCATAGCCTCAGCTAACATGCTGCCGACTTTCCACAACTATCTCGCATTAGCTCACCGTGGTGTGGGCGGTGGCGGAGGTGGTTGTTCCTCATTTCCCATGCCACGACATCATGACGAAGGTTATGAGCCATCTCGCAAAATGTATAGCCAATGAGCACTCGACGATGTGGAAATTTTTGTAGATGAATCGTATAATTATGCCCAAACTGAGTCCATTGGAGGGAATGCATTTAGATAATCAACAGAGGCACAATCATTCATCACAACCACACAACTCATCAAGCGCGTCAATGGACACATAAATGCGATGAACTTAACCAACCACGCGATCCATAGACCGCAAAGACGGAATTTATCAAAGGCTCACATACGGAGCATAATACGTTCGATAGGTTACATCCAAGCCATAGTGGTTCCAAACTTACATCCAAAGATAACTTATGGTTCGATATTACATCCCAACGATTACTTATTCCAAAGCTACTCGTTCATGCATGAGGATCAACAAAGACTAGCTCTTGCGCATTAGCTAAGTAGTAAGCTAAACTACGCGATCGTCCTCGTGAGTCGATGTCGAAGATCTCTCCTCCATCTTCATCACTAGCGTGCTCCAACTCCTCATCTTCCTCCTCATCGTGGAATGTCCTCAGTCCATTGACCTCCATGTCATCATCACCTTCACCATGATGACACCGAACCCATCTCATCCTCATCCTCGGGTGGCGGGGAGAGGGTGAAGTTGATTGTGTAACAGTGAACCTCCTCATGGAGATTGTCATTGTACTCCTCAAAGAATCGCCACTTGCTCGCTCTAGCTCTACCTATCGCGCTCTCAACACATCCTCCTCGTGCCAGGCTTCATTCCGTTGGTTCATCACGTGAATCAACATGCGTTCACAGTTGCGGTGAGCAACTGTCAACCTCTGAACCTCAAGGGTCTCTTGGTCCCTTTCCTGTGTTACTTGCTCCAAGCGGTGCTGAGCCGCATTCCTCTCAGCAGTCACCCGAGCTAGCTCTATCCTCAGCCTTTCCTCCTCAGTAGGCTCAGGACGGGGCTCATGAGGAGCTAAACGGTGATGAGGCGCCCTGCCTCCAGTGGACTTGCGAGCAGTGAGCTTCGTGCGCGCCATCTGTAGCAAAAGTTACAACGTAAGGGGAGAATCATTTAAGGGATACGAATTTTAATTAGCCGGGACAATCATATTTTAAAGGAGGGAGTAATGCAAGAAATGCCATGTATGCTTGAACATGATGCATGCACGATCCGTACGTCCTCACCATCCTAGAAAAATTTAAAGGCTAGCGAAATATACGGTGGCATACATACGTTCTCTCGTATACGGTAGCTAATCGATCTACAACGATACGTTGTTAGTGTACCTGCAGGAAATTTCATTTCAGCCCAGTAATTTCCCAAAATGCATAAAAGCAGGCAGTAACTAAATACTTTCATACATACATCCCCTGATGCACATACTCTAGTATCACAGCTACCCGTCAGAGATACCCACATTTAAGTACTCTCATAGATACATGATTGAACATGTAAATATGCGAGCAACCACAACTACTCTCCCCTAGACCGACGATTGGACGGTCATGCTCTCACAACTCCCACTTACCAGAGCGTAGAGGAATTTTGATCCATACATTACCACCCAAGCGGATGGCATCCATACAATAGCACGCCGTATGGACGACGAAACAGAAACAAGCAGTAACCCCCAAGTTAGTACTTAATAAGCCACCTAAGAGTCCTTATTTGGGCATAAGGGATATGACCACTGGCAATACTTAATATTTTAATTTAGGATTTTCACAAATACTTTTGTTTTAAATACACAAATGACATGTTTAGTGTCAAATCTTGCTCTGATGCCAGCTGTAACAGAACCGACCAAATCATAAGAACGTAAGTACAAAAACAATCACCGAAGCGATCAAATTCCTGTACTTAAGCTCCCATAATCCCGGTAGTCTGGAAATCACGAAGGATTTCAACCAACTCTCGACATACAAACCAAGATCGTAATGATTCAACACAACACATCATTCGTTACAACATTTCACAAGTAGCATTCGGATTACATCCATTAGAGTTCAAATAAAATATTACAAACCAAGTTTGAGTGTGCGGAAGCAACATAGTTTAGTACATAACTTCATAGTTTCAAATACATTGCCAGGATCAGAGTCATGTCCCACAAAAGCATTATCAGGTACGAGAACTAGTAGAGACCGCGCCCAATGGTCTAGTCTTCATCCCCAGCAGGGAGAAGGCAGTACTTGCAGCAACCAAAGAAGAACTGGTCATCTGCAACAGGTGGGAAATAAACCCTGAGTACGAGAAGGTACTCAGCTAGACTTACCCGACAAAAATCAGAAATAAAAGACACCAAGGATCATGCAAGGCTTTTCAGGTGGGCTAGCTTGACACAATTGCATAAAAGAGCTTATGAGTATAGTAACCAATTTAAACTTATTATCAAGCTTATCATTACTTACCTGTCCACTAGATTAGCACCTGTACTAGAGCACTCACTTATTAGAAGCAAACAATATTAACCATAGCAGGTATAATAAGGCTGTCATCATCATATCATCATTTCCGAACCATTAAGTTATTAAGTGTATCTACATTGGAGATAAGCCCGTCAAGTTCTCACTAACCGGAGAGACGGCGACTCGAATCGAATTACAACTCAGGTGAGGGGGTATTCCTAACTCTCACCCCGCATACTTTGCAAGGGTAGCCGTGGTCACCTTTGGAACATCTTAGGAACCAAATTCATGCGGGTTCGATCAACACCAAGACTCTCGTGGATTACCCTTCTGCCAGGACGATCAGGACTTTTAAATCACCTGCCCTTGGACTCACGCCTACGGCTCCCTTCCGAGGCGCACTTTATACTTATTGACTCCCGGCCTGAGGTGAGCTACTCGGCTTCGCGGTCGGTCATCGGACACGGCCAACTAAGAGAGAGGCATGCGTTCAACATGAACAGGAAAGGCTCCAAGAATCAGTCCTTAAGCGACACAGACGGAGTCACTGCAAACCGGCAAGCCTCCGTCCGGTCTTCATTTCAAATTAAGACTGGTTCTTTTCCACGATAGCAAATATAGCCAACCGTGCCACATGTATCATCCTATATCTCGCAGGTGACAGGAAATCACCCGACTTCTACCGCGTTTAAGCGGGGCTAAGCACTACTCGAGCCTCGAGCTACATAGGATTCGGGTAACAATATCTGGACAAGGAATGGGTAACCAATGCAAAGAAGTGTTTGCATTCAACACCTAAACTTAATGCAACAATATATGTAATAATAATACTGTAACTGCAGTTCGGAAAATAGGAGGCTTAATATGCTCCGGGGCTTGCCTTTCACAAAGTTGCAAGGATGGTGGTCAGGGCACTCAACGGCGACCTCGTCTGGCACTTCTCCTGAAGGCTGCTCCTCCTGAATCTCCGGTGTCGGCTGCTGCTGCTCGTTCAGTTCCTCGAATTCCAGCAGGGTTACTCCTTCCGGTACACCTATTGCATGCCGATGCACAAGATAAATATCATGGATGCATAAGGAATGACATGATGCTCATGATGAATGAATCACAATGGGTGTTTACGAAAACATCACTGGACACTCGTTTACCGAGTAATTAGCTCTATTCAAATCACTTTAAGCATGTATCCAACTTAACTTAAATAACAAGAGCAACTTACCTAACTTGCATAACCTAAGATAAAGATGCTCATCTTCAGTTAAAAGCCTAACACCTAGGAACAGTACCATGAACTTAGAATAGTAAAGACATACTTAAAATAACAGTTAAAGCTTCATATGCAACAAGTAGTAACTTAATTCTATCATAACCAGAGTTCTATAACTCCAAATGACTTGCAAGAGGACATTCTGGAAAGCTTATGAAATTCTCTACAATTCATTTGTAAACATCAAAGCATGATTCTGAAGTTAACCAAATCCAATTCCAGTAGGCCTAGAATCTGTCCCGCAATGACAGGGTTGCTAACATAATTATTCAATGATGGTGCAAAAGCCTAATTTGACCAAACCACGTTTACCAACTTGTTTTTCATACCTAAGAAACATCAGAAAGTATAGTGCTAACTTCTAAATAAATTATTTAATATCATTTTCCAATTTATTTAGTTAATTAGGTGATTTAAGCAATATATAGTAAAACTATTCATAAAAATCTACAAAAATTATAGTAGCTATCTCATGCGGCACATAGACTACCATAAAAATTTCAAAGCCATTGGGCAAACATAACTTGCTGTATCCAAAATAACAGGTGGCATGTCCAATTTTAGCATAATTAGGAAACCTTATTAACAAGTGTCAAGCAACAGATTTCCCATTTTTCCTAGCATATTTCTAGCATAAGAATAGCACCCATCAAATTTCACCCACACTGGATCTATAGAAAAATTATGAAAATTCACACAAGATCCACCCATTAATAAAAGGAAATTCTATAACTTAAAAACTACACATGCATTAGTTCTAAAATTTTTACCAGAGCTTCTAATAAGCAATAACAGACTGCCCATAAAATTTCATAATTTTTGGACCAAAGAAACTCAAGATAAAATTTAAACAAGTTTGCATGTATCCAAAAACACATTTCAAAGTCCTAATTAATTCATCAAAATTTTCTAAAACATGTGCTCATATAATACTTTTGTTAAATACTAGACATGCCCAGGAACCCAACAAAATTAGAACCACATCATTTGGATCTATCAAACTTGAGTTACCTATTTTTGAAATGGTGCACCAAAACTGTGAAAAACAGTTAAACAAAACAAAATAAAAACTTAACCGCTACTGGTGGGCTGGCCCAAGGAACGGCGGCCCACGAGCCTGCAGAGTGCCCCAAAAAACGGCGCTGCCCAAAGCTGGACTCCCTTTGAGCCTCGGCGGGCTGACAAGGCGGACCCGCTTGTCAGCGAGACAGACAGGGGAGGCGGAGGAAGACGACGGCGGGACTCGCCGTCGGTGGCTTCTCCGACGAGACCAACGGTGCCTACGGGTTCGCCTCAACCTAGCGGACCTAGGGGAACCCTTATTTGCAGCTATCGACGCAACTAGGAGGGGTGGCGACGAGCACGGCGGCGCTCGGCCACGGCACGGCCGGCTCCGGCGACGATACGGCATCGCAGCCCTAACGGTGGGCGCTACGGGCTTCGGTGGTGTTCACCGAACCTAGCTGCGAGCATAGGAGGGGGTGGAAAGGTCGCGCGGACAGCGGGCGTGGGCGCGCAACTCTAGCGAACTTCCGCCATGGTCGTGGTGGAAGGAAATGACGGATTCATCCTTACCAAGGCACAATCGACCGACCGAGGGTGGGGGGTGACAGAGGAGATCACGGCGGCGCTTAGCAAATGAGATGGCAGCGCATTTTTGCAGCGACGAGCAAGCGAGGCGAAGCGGAGCAATGGCGGCGGTGCGCTGCTCGGTTCTTTGCGCAGCGTGGTGGGAGGCGAGGAAAACGAAATGGGGCGGCGAAAAGGTTCGGCGGCAGCGCGGGGTGACTTCAGACACGGCTACGACGCCAGAGGCGACGCAGCGCGGCGTGCGCCGATCAGCCGGCCGACGACGCGCGGCACACACGCGTCCGATGTTTGCTGAAAACGGTCGGTCACTGTAGCGCGCATTCAGTCGACTTGGATCGCCTGACAGCGTGAATTCAACGCCTTACGACGGCTAATCCAATGATGCTTTGCAGAAATGGTGTACATGAGAAATGTAGAGGTACCATCCAGCTACATTTTCCTTTCAAGGACCATTTCCTAATTCGCCATGGATCAGCAGTTATATGAAGCCCAAGTTGGCACGATCCAACCGAAAATGCGCTTTATGACTTAAACAAATTTTTCAATTGAAATCAGCATGTAATTTTGACTTGTGGGCCATGTTTGAGCATGTTCCACACATTTTCATGAATTGGCCCAACTTTTGTTCCTTGATAAATTAGCTACAACTTTTGTAAAGAGTGCACAACATTTCTAAGTTGGACTTTTGAATCAGTCAAACGATGACACTCCATGGGTCAATTCAAGTCAAACTTGCACTTGAGGACATTTTGGTCATTTTGGTCTACATGAACAATGTTCCAACAAGTAAACTAAGTATAGTTAAGGTGTATTAGACCATGATCAATCATTTTACAAAGTTGTTATACCACTTCTACTGATCACATGTGATAAAGAAAGTAAAACAAGCAATTCATACATATGTTTCAATACAATGTTTCACATGTTGCATGACCTTGTTGTTATCCTATACTGGTCACATTACTACCATGTTGCCATGCTTCAAGACATGGGAAATTCATGTTGCATTCATATGTTGCACTACTACCATTCACAAGCAATTCAGTACGAAACAAACAGAATATGCGAATGTTTCATATGTATGTTTCAGGGAAAATGACATGATGAGATAGATGATGCACATGTTTATGAGACGAAATGCAATTAGTAGAAGCCAAACACCGAGGGTGTTACAGCCAATTCTTATTTATATATGGATACACCACAGGCTTTGGCAATCGAGCAGGAATCCTTTGTATGACCTTCTTCTGAGCAACTAACCAATCTTCACGTATTTTGAGAAGCATATACCATGCACGGACTTATACACACTTGCTAGCTTCTTCCATATATGTCAACATGCGTATATGCATGTGTGGCACTGTAACGTGTTAGCTCTTTCCTTTTAACTGACGTGAAGTGCTATTCTCACAACCGATTCCATTTTAGGAAGCGATCGGCTCTCGTTGGTTTGGGAGGCAAATATGTAGTTAGCAAGACCCGTGTTCTATATTCAATGACGCCGCGCTATTGCCATGAGCATGGTGGCTTGGACATATCAATAGGAGCTTGATTATTTTTTCTATCTAGTAAACTATCGGCTTTATGCTCTGGCTGATCGGCTTCTGTTGATGTCATCGTCCCAAATACTTCGTTCTGGTAAGGTAGCTATTTTTTCTAGGCCGATGAGGATAGTAGTAGATCAACGACACTGCAGCCTTGCTAATAAAATATTCTGGCCAGCCTGCTAATGACATATGTTCCACTCAAATATCTGAACTCTAGAACAGCCATCATCAATCCAAGATTTAGGTATCAGCAGAGCTGGCCATTATCCTGTTTTCCTAGATCAGTTAGTGTCGACAAAATATCATTGGCAGTCCTCCGAGGGGTATCCCACGAAGGTAGATTGATCAGCAGAGATGCGCATAATCAAGAACAAGAAGGCAACAGAGACACAAGAGTTAGACAGGTTTGGGCCATCAGCGTGACGTAATGCCCTACTCCTATGGTCTGTTGGTTTGTATTGGCTATCGTATGATACTGCATGTGTTTTGAGGGGGTCCCCTACCCGCCTTATATAGCTGGGGGTAGGGTTACAAATCAGGTAGATCTAGGAGATAACCGGTAACTAATAACATATTACAGGAATCATGGGATTGTAACATATCCTAACACATTATGCCAGTATCTTCAAGATATCTTCCGGTGTCTTGCGGTATGCCACGAGCAGCGCCAAGCTCTGTAAACTTCGTCTTGTGGGTTGGACCACCCCTAGGGGCACAACCCATGTAGTATGCCATGGGTATCCGAGATCGTACCCCCCATAGCTAGTCCCCGAGCGCCTTATATTCATTGTGCAACACCGTCTTGGGCGTGTCTGAGCAGGTGTAAACAAACCGAGCAGTCAGACTCATAGTCTGACCACTCTAATGAGTCGCTGAGCAGTTGTTGACCGTCGCCAAGCAGAGTATCCCAAGTAAGGCTTGCCAGAAAGATGTAAGGAGCTCAAGTTCAAAATAAAAAAATTTCTCGCTATGAACCAAGTGTGCCCACTTAGAGTCCGACCACGAGAAAGGGAGATAATCTTCTTCAACTTCAGGAGGCATGGAGTCTTCCAGATTAAAGAAAACACACTCACTGCGAGGTGAAGTGTGCCCACTTAGTCCCCGAGCTTGACAGTAGGTGACGTAGTCATGTGGTGCCAGGGTCCAGAAGGTAGAAAAAAGGTAGAAGACTAGCCGAAGGCAGAGCAACAGGTCCTCGGCCGAGCCTCAAATGAAAAGCGCACATTCACCACAAGGTGAAGTGTGCCCACTTAGTCCCCGAGCACGATAGTAGGTGGCGTGGTCACATGGTGCCCGGTCGAAACAACAAAGAAATAAAAAAGTCCCGATGATTGTGAGAGACCGAATCATAATGAAGATGTAGTCCCCGAGCCATAAGTGGAAATCTCGGATAAATCAAGAAGGACCGATTACGCAATCGTGGAGAAAAAAAGCTGAAGTAATGGTACATGACAGTAGAAATTACTGAGCCTTGATGACATTGTGGAGAAGTCGGTGAATATTCGGTGTGAAGTACCAAGTTGCGTCGAAGAATGGGCGATATGGGCCGCAGTTGTGCGGAAGCCTAGATAACGGCCTAGCACACCGCTTTAGAGAATTCGGAAGGGCACAAATCAGCGTGGTGCGGTTTCCCAAAAACCCTTGAATGCGAAAAGTGGGTACAATTTCTTTATAACTACGTCGCCGCACTTCGCGCTCCCACCTTTGCCACTTTGCCACTTCGTCTTCCTCCTCAGCATCATGCTCCTCCATTCGCATTCATACGTGCTCCGTCGCTAGGGCTAAAAAGCTTGCAAAAAAGGCCAGTTCCGATCCAGATCTGAGGGATGGCGCCGAAGAGGGGAGGTGGTAACCTAAAGAAGGCGGCCACCGGGGTGAGCCATGACAAGGAATGGGTGTCGTCACTCATGGGGGAGACGGAGCTCAACGAGATGGTGGAGGCGGGCATTCTTGACCATATCACCTTCTTATGGCGTTCGACCGATGGTGAGCCCTATCCGATGCCACACACCGATGAGCTTGTTGTGTTTGAAGATTATTTCTGGCGTGGATTAGGACTTTTGGTACATCCTTTCTTATGAGATCTATTGGAGTATTGGGGAGTGAGCTTGTGTAATCTTCACCCAAACACTGTTTTGCACATTTTTGTGTTTATCCACTTCTACGAGGTCTATCTTGGCATTCTTCCCCACTTTAATCTCTTCTGACACTTGTTCTGGCTAAAGAAGAAAGGAGGGGTCAGTTCTAGAGTGGTCGGCGGTGCGTATCTACAGCTCCGCGATGGGATGGCGGGTGAATACATTACTGTGTCGCTGAATACCTCGCTGAAGGGGTGGAATGCCAGGTGGTTCTACATGAAGCAAAGTCATCCTACCATCCGATGCGATGTCGACCAGATTCTAGAGAATCAAAGGAGCTGGTCTGAGAAACCGACTAGTGCCGATATGGAGCAGGTGAAGGAGCTCCTCTAGCTAATAAGGGGCATGAAGATGAATGGAGTGGTGGTGGTAGTGAGCTTCATAGTGTGCCGCGTCCAGCCTTGCAAGGAGATGGCTCATCTGGGCTTTGACTTCAAGGGAGATACTAACGAAACCCGGGAGAGGACAGAGAGACTGACGAAGGAGGCTATGCTAAGCCAGGCCGCTAAACTATTCGCTCCAAACGTGCTGTTTAGCGTGCCAGGGCAGCCGAAAGCCTTCAACTGCATGAACCCACCTCCTTAGGTAAAAATCTCGACTGTTGTTCCTGGTGCTTTTTATCCCATGCCAGTGCTGAGCAGTGAACTGATTCGCTTGTGGAAAGATCGATTTGTAGGAATGGGCGGCGTACTTCTCGAGTGTGCTGAGGAGCGATTGGCCAAAGGTAGTGGACGCTAGGCTGACCACTCAATCGGAGGAAAGTGTCATCAGCGCCTCGTCTGAATCCGGAGGTGGAGGTGCTGGTCAGAAGGAAAGTCCCCCTCGGTATCAGAGAAGGTTTGGGGGAAAAGGGCGGCGCAAGATGAGCCGGCCCAGAAGAAGAGAAGAACGGCGGATGTAGCTTCCCGCAAGTCGGGTGGCATCTCACTTGGTGGTGATTAGACCGCTTGGACATAGAGTGCGGCGATGTCTGAGTGGTCAGACGACGGCGAGGCTCCAGTAGCTCCCCCTCTGAGCACTAAGGCGTCATCGCGCAACACACGCGCGGAGGTGCGATCGGAGGGAGGGGAAGGAGTCCCCGAGTAGCAGGCAGAGGAGACGCTAGTAGTGAGGGCTGCAAGACCTCCAGCCGAGGACATGTGGGTTGACCCCAGAGCAGTGCCTGGGTGCTCGAGGAGGCAGCACTAGTTCAGAACCATCTGCCAGGAGGCTGATGTGTAAGTATCTTTGCCTTGGGATTGATAGCTATCCGTTTTTTATAGTTGCGGTGACCAATGAGCTGATGTGATGCAGAATGGGGCACGCGGAGGATCTGAATCCTTTGGGCTAGACTGGCGAGCATCCGGGGGCTATTCCCGATGCAGAGATATTGCAGGCAGACTCCATCCTAGAGTCCACGGGCGCTCGTCACTTTGTGGAGGAGTTGACCACCGCTGCTACTGGAGGTGGAGAGCGGTTGGCGACAACGGCGGGTAACTCGACAGAGACACCGAGAGAAACAACATGAGCCGCCGAATCTTCAGAGGCAGGAGCGAGAGCTACTAATGTCTTGCCAAAGTCTGGGGTGCAGAGGCCGATAGTGTCAGAGGAGCAAGCGGCGTGCCTTGAGATGTCACAGGGCATGGTCAGACGCTCTGTGCGGCCACCGAGCCCCCAGGGAGCGCCACCGGCTGTGGAGGAAGAGGACGAGGTTGAGGAGATTGAGCGTGAAGAATCATGACCTCAAGCCGTCCGCATCCTCCGTAAGCGAAGGGAGGAAGTTGTGGTCATGGAGGAGGAGGACACCACCAGGGAGGTGAAGAGGCTACGGTCCACCCTTTCCACCGCTATGAAGCAAATTGAGGTTAGTATTGCGTCAGCGGTGTCGTCTTCGGCGTTGGAGAATATGTCCTTTAGAATCTTGGTGCTTTGCAGGGCATAGCGTAAACTGTCATACAATGGTAGAAGTTGATCAAGAGGATGGAGCCCCTCGTCGAGGAGAATGAGAAGCTAAAGGAGGCGATGAAGCTAATGGAGAAGAACGTCCAGAGGGCCCAGCGCGAAAGGGATCTTGCTTAATCAAACGTGAGGGACCTAGAGTACCAAAAGGGCACCTTATCCGAGCAGTTGAAAACCATCTCCGAGCAGCTGGAGCGCACCTCCGAGCAGTTGAACAGCGTCTCTGAGCAGCTAGGGAGCACCTTCGAGCATCTGAGAGGCGTCTCCGACCAGAAGAAAGGTATTGTGGATCGATGAGTTTGTTCTGCATTGTCGAATAGTCTTGATGTTGCTATCGACCGTTATGTTTGTAGAGCAAGATGCAAAGCTCAGACGGTTATGAGAAGTCATCGGTCAACTCCAAGAGGAGAAGGAGAAGGCATCTAGGTGAGCGAAGAAACTGGCTGAGGATCTGGAAGGTGAGTAGTTCATGGTTGGAGTTGCTGCTGAAATGATTTCTTCGTTTGATAAATCCCTTTGGTGTTTGCAGAATATTGCCGAAGAACCAAGGCATAGTTTAACATGCTAGAGCTAGAGGCAAGAACCCATAGGGGAAAACTTGATGCCGTGGTGGCTAGAGTTAGGCCAGTGCTCGACTGTATCGACATGGAGGTAGCTCCTCAGCCCGACGATAGGCCGCCCCATCCAGACTCCATCATTGACAGGTGCAAGGCGGCATGGGAGAACTTCAAGAGCTTCAACCACGATGCCACTGTCTCCATCATGATACATGCCCTGGCGGTAGTCCAGTCTCACTACCCTGCCATCAATCTTTGAGCAATAGGGGCCAGATTCACCAGAGGGACGGGTGCGACGAAGCAGGAGCAGCTGAAAGATGAGGTGGAGGATGCGGCGAAGAGGCTGGCCGACAATGTCGATCTATTCGGCGAGGCAGACGGTGAGGGCCATGCTCCATAACCTGAGTGGAGAGGAACCTGTATGGGACAACTAGAGAGGAGAGTTAAATGTGTGGGGGCATAAGCAAACATTTATGTACTTGTATAAATGTTGTAAGTAGACTTCGTATGCGTGTTTATGCGGCTTGCTAGCACTTTTGGTGAAAAATAGATGTATTGTTAACCCTAATGCATTTATACATGGTATAAGTAGTGTTCAAGCAGTTAGTTCATTACTGAGCTCTTGGCCTTGGCTAGCCCGTATTCCATAACGTCGAGCACTAGAGCCCGTGCACGTGTAGGAGGAACAGACGTGACTAGGGAACCATAGCTGACCACCCATAACGTAGAGCACTAGAGCCTGTGGGGGTATGGCCCCTGGTATCCACAAGACAAGACATGGGCCACACCAACAGAGATGGCCCAGCCCACAAGATCAAGGCATGCACGACACTGGTCGACGTGCACCGCAAGACATTGTATAGTACCAAATAGGATACTTTCCTTGTAACCCTACCCCTCCAGAGTATATAAGGAGAGGCAAGGGTCACCTACATGGTCATCCAGATCAATACAATACACCAAAGACACAGGATGTAGAGTATTACGTTGATCAGACGGCCCGAACCTGTCTAAATCGCTGTGTCTGCGCCTTGTGTCACCATTCGGTTCCTATCACGTGCACCTCCCCGATCAATCTACCTTCGTGGGATACCCCTACCCCTCGGAGGACTGCCGAGCATCTTTTGTTGACAGTTGGCGTGCTAGGTAGGGGAGTGCGTGCTGATCCCTGACGGACCAGATGGGATCTCAAGATCAATGTTGTTGGCAGCAACTCTGACGACTGCGACGATGTCCCTAGCCTACGCGATGAGGCTCGACATCGAAGCGCGTCGGGCAATAGCGTGACGCAATCTCACGACGCACTCTATGGTGGCATCATCTCCATCACCGCTCCATGCTGTGTGCTCAAGGCTCCGCACTCCTGCCGTGCTCTCCACGAACGACGCCACGATGGCCTGTGCATGCAAATCCAGCATGTATATATGAGTATGTGTATATGTGCTCGCCACGCATGCACACATACAAAGGCTTTTGTCATCAAATCCAATCCCAGACTTCATGTAGGGTCAGGGGACAAGTCGATCTGCGACTTTGCATTCTTTGTCTCCAACACGCATCAATATTCAAATCAAGCAATCAAGAAGTTTTAGTCATCACGAGACGGTGACACACACACACGTACAGCGACTTGCAAGCCAAACCAATCTTGGTTGCTTGCATGTATACGTACATCTCCATGCATGATCCGATGATTCGACTCGACACAAAGCCCTACAGCAATGGCAACAACATAGAAGATGATCCAGAACTACTCGGCAGGTACTTGGCTTGATCAAGAATATGCCGAGGAGCAGCTCTGACCGCTTGACTATGGCAATCGACTACTCCGCTCGACCATCCTAAAGCGCCATGTAGCATTGCTTCTCCGACCAGATTGAATGTGACAACGATCTCTCCATATCTGATCTACCTAACGCTGACCAAATAACACCATACGCCGCTGACCAGATGTTTCGTCTAAAGCTAAGTCATGTTTTAATATTTTTCTAAATATTCTCCAATCTTTGCATATCGCCATAATGCTTCTCTGAGCTGTTTTCTCCATGTTTGCTCTCCAAACGATTTTTCGAACCCCCGAACAGTCATGTTGATGCTCGGATGTCCCCAGAGATAGCCCTGTCTCTGGCTCCTCCCTACACGTGCAGGAGCATCTGCCCTCTGCGTTATGGGTGGTCAGCAGTGGCTCCTTAGCGACGCTCTGTTCTTCCTACACGCACACAGGCTCCGTGCTCCATGTTATGGTTAACAGGCTAGCTTGGGCTGGAGACTCAGCTACACACTAACTATTCGGACGGTTTATATTAAATATAAATACATCTTCACACCAACTGATCGCCGAGGTGCATATGCTATTTCATCGTCATTGCTGATTTTTCTCTGGAGTTCATATATTTTTACATCATGTACTACCCGTTCTACATATTTGTATTGCAGGATCATCGTCCAGGTGATTGGATCACCTGGTGCTCGGACTTCACCACTGATCAACTGGTCGGACCACTAGGATCATTGACTTCATCGCCAACCAGTTGATCGGACTGTTCACCGGTCGCTTCTGCTCAATGCTCACTTCGCTGCCGACCAGTTGACCAGACTGTTCGTCGCTCGTGCTTCATCACCAGATACATTGGTTACTCCTCGGCGCTCGGATTCTTCATGCTCGAGGACTAAGTGGGCACACTTCACCGCACGGATGTCGCCAGCTACGCCGGTGCTCGAACATCGCCAGCTACGCCAAGGACTCCTCGGTGCTCGGACATCGCCAGCTATGTCGGGGACTCCTCGGTGCTCAGACCTCGCCAGCTTTGCTGGGAACTCCTCAGTGCTCGGACATCGCTAGCTACGCCGGGAACTCCTCGCTGCTCGGACGTTGCCAGCTACGTCGGACATCGCCAGCTACGTCGGGGACTCCTCGGTGCTCGAACATCGCCAGCTATGCCGGGGACTCCTCGGTGCTCGGACCTCACCAGCTTCGTTGAGAACTCCTCGGTGCTCGAATGTCGCCAGCTACACCGGGGACTCCTCGGTGCTCAGATATCACCAGCTATGCCGGGGACTCCTCGGTCCTCGGACATCGCCACCTATGACTCCTCGGTGGTCGAACATCGCCAGCTACGTCAGACTCCTCGGTGCGCGGACCTCGCCAGCTTCACCGGGAACTCCTCGATACTCAGACATCGCAAGCTACGCTAGGAACTCCTCGCTGCTCGGACGTCGCCAGCTACGCTAGAGACTCCTCGGTGCTCGGACATCGACAGCTACGCCGGGGACTCCTCGGTTCTCAGACATCGCCAGCTATGCCGGGGACTCCTCGGTGCTCGGACATCGCCAGCTACGCCTGGGACTCCTCGGTGCTCGGACATCGCCGCCTACGCCACGGACTCCTTGGTGCTCGGACATCGCCGCCTACGCCGGGGACTCCTCGGTGCTTGGACATCGCTAGCTACGCCGGGGACTCCTCGGTGCTCAGACGTCGCCAGCTACGCCGGGGACTCCTCGGCGCTCGGATATCGCCCATGGTGGTCGGATCTTGCTACGTCTCATCGGTGTGCTATCAAGCTGCTCCATGCTGTTCAGATCAGGGTGCTGATCTTGGGCAGCACATCTGGGGTCTTGATACGCGCATGTCGGATGACGTCGGCAAAGCTTTCAGACTTCTTTTTCTTTGACCCTGCTACAAGATTCATTCTTCATCTTGTAGCAGGCTCGGGGACTAAGTGGGCACAATTCACCTTGCAGTGATTGTGCATTTTTCTCATCTCGAGGCTACGCCCGGGGACTGGCTGCCTGCGTGGCTGGTCTTCTACTTTCTGACCCTGGCACCACATGACTACGTCACCTATTGTTAGGCTCGAGGACTAGCTGTGGGGGTATGGCCCCCAGTATCCACAAGACAAGACATGGCCCGCACCATCAGAGGTGGCCCAGCCCACAAGATCAAGGCGTGCACGGCACTGGTCGACGTGCTCCACAAGATATTGTATAGTACCAAATAGGATACTTTCCTTGTAACCCTACCCCTCTAGAGTATATAAGGAGAGGCAAGGGTCACCTACATGGTCATCCAGATCAATACAATACACCAAAGACATAGGATGTAGGGTATTACGTCGATCAGACGGCCCGAACCTGTCTAAATCATTGTCTCTGCGCCTTGTGTCACCATCCGGTTCATATCACGCGCACCTCCACCGATCAATCTACCTTCATGGGATACCCCTCGGAGGACTACAGAGCATCTTTTGTCGATAGAGCCCTTAGAACGTGTAGGGAGAGATCGAAGACAACGTTTTCTCCAAAGAACATAGATAGGAACGTGTCTTTGCTTTCGATGGTCTGGTGAAATATCTTAAAGATATTTTAGTATGGAGATCACATATAATTGTCGGAGTTTGTTAAGGAGTACCTCGGAGCTGGTAATCGTAAGTGGAGATTAAACTGGAGTGGAGAAATAATGGAGACAAATTATGGCGACGAAAACTTCATTCATTATGGAGTGGAGAGTACATATCTAGAGCGTTTCAAGGATAGAAACGTATAAGTTGCTTTCGGTGTGCCACGAATTGGGGATATTGACTGCATCCATGTCACATAGCTGGTAAGACCCTAGTTGGGTAACCTCCTTGACCATGTAAGGCCCTTCCCAGTGGGGAGGAGAGCTTATGCATCCCTTCGGTTTTCTCGCTTTCTCTCACGGAGAACGAGGTCGTCGACTCGCAAATGAAGTTATTACGCATAACACTTATGAAATATATTCGGCATAGTAGCAACTCCTGATCAACAACCAAGTACTTAGCTATTTGCTTGGGATGAGCAAATGTTAAGCTTGGGGGGTTTGTTGGTGGTCCTTAACGACCATATCCGTCTGCCAAATAATATCAAAAACAGGAGAAATAAGCAAACTTTTGACACATGCATTTACTATTGACATATTTCCACATGTATTTGATACTTAGTGTTCTACAGGATATATACATCAAATATATGGGAATATGATCAAAAGACGCAATCCAGAAACCGTAATGCAGAACCTACACCAAAAGAACCAAGCAAAGGCCCACTTACACGCAAAACTGGACCGAGCACCGACGTGGGAGGCACCCAGGCCCAACCAACAGCCCACCAGAGCAAGGCGGTGGCCAGTGGGGCCAGCCCTAGTGCGGCCACACCAGGGGTGCACCCGCACCCCCACCGTCGCCTCTCGGGCCCCACCTTGCTCTGGTGGTTGCATGGCGGCATATTGTTGACGGTAGTTAACAACTATTATAAACCATCAATATAACTTGTATAAGAGCATTAAAATAATCACCAACATAGGTTTAGGGGTTTAAACTAACAATTTTCATAAGTTTTGGTGAATCTGTGTTTTCAGCAGGGTTTATTCAAAAAACCGTCAAGGTGGACCTATATGTCAGAATTAATCGTGCTTATCCGCAACGAGACGGACACCAGAAGGATCACTAGACCACAACACCAAGATTAGCGATGGACTATCTGACGCTAAAAGCGGATACAGTGAAAGACAATCTGACGCTAAAAAGTTATTGCGGCAGACTTCTGCAGACAGTGTAAGTCCTGTCACTAAAAATCTTTAGCGTTAGAGAGTACTTTTAACGACAAATAGTCTGTTGCCCTAAATATTTTTAGCGACAGATAGTCCATTGCTACTTTTTAGCGGCAAATGCTCTATTACTAGGCATATACCAACAGATCATCCAACAGTCAATGTAATTATAACGATAGATTGTTCAACAGGACAATATAAATATATTAAAAAATAAATACAATGAGAAAACATGTAGCATATATCATACCCAGATTCAAGCTTAAGGTCCATCACATAAAGATATAGAAACACATACATCACATGGAGGTCAATACATATATAACATACAATCTTGTCTTGCACAGTACATCATCCAACAAGGTCAGCCACCAAAACATCACATGAATGCACACCCAACAAGCAATACTAGTAGTTTGTCTTTGACATACTAAGGTTTGTGCACACAATCATTTCTAGAAACTAAAAAACCAAAACCAATGGCTTGCCAACACTAGAGCCTCCATCGGGTTATATGCGTAACCATTTTCCGTAAACTTAAGCCAAAGACCGCCCAACACTTCCTGAAAAATATAACAACATGTAATTAGGCAAGTGAAGAAAATATGTGAAGCTGCAGTGCAGTATGATTTATAATCAGCAAGTGTAGACATCCATTTTCTACAAACTCAAGCCAAATTATGGGTTTTTTCTCCTACTGCAGTTAAATAGTCATCTACTACAAATAACAGTTAGTTGTGAACTCAGCTTACATATTTTAGCACAGTTCATAGTGGTTGGATACGTGTGTAGGTAATAGTTACAGTTATAATTTTCATTTCTGAACAAATGCCTTCTTTCTCCATCATATTTAGTATAGCTATTACCTATAAACTATGACCTGACAACATATCACATGTAAACGTAAGACTTGGGTGAAGCTCAGTCATGTGTCTGAGTTATGTAGGATCATCTTTTGGGAGAACAAAATCTGAAGTACTTGCTTAAAAAAATCAGCACAGATAACTCTCCCATTTAGGCCAGCGGCAAGCCCCTCATGTGGATTTAACATAGATTTTTCCCCCGGGTTACATCTCAGGTGTTAAACTGCTTAGTTTGAAAAGTAAATTGTTTTCTCTAAAAGTCAAAGACCAAAAATTGCACGGAAAAGAAAATTCTTGTGCTCACTGCAATAGTGGGGAAACTATAAAAAATAAATCGTTGATAGTAGCTCAGTTGGTATAGTCTTCACTTTGTGACTTTGTCAGACCATGAGCAGTACTACTAGCTGGTACTTGCATATGTAATTGAGCTATTATTTTTTGTTCACTTGCAGCCTCTATTCACTTTGTCAACCTCTAATTTAGGGACATACCTGCAGAGCCCTTGAGAGGTGTACTAGATGCATTCTTGCATTCCTTCTTCTTGCATTCCTTTATCTATCACAGATAGGTTTAATTAGGAACATTGATCATGCATCACAGATCAAACCAAAATGAAAATTATATCAAGTCTAGTTTATTACTTTATTGTATGGCCATGCAATGCTCATCTTGAGAGCACTACCATAGTCTGCATCTCGCCATAAGTCTGAGGCAAAGACAAAGATCCCTTCTCATCACAACATTAACAACTACTTCACACATTCATTCATCCCAAGAGGTCGGGCTCCTACCATGGTGTTTGGATTAGTTGAAATGTCTGTTCCCCTAGCCACAACTAACTCAGATCTCAATATAGCAAATAATATCACATCCTTTCCAACCTGAAATAAATGATGCGCCCATAAGAATTTTAAAGCAAGGAACGTATATGAAACCACAAAAGAATGCAGGAAGACATGAAGATTACAAGGTTATCATGAAAGCGAGGGCCATCATTTGTTGTCAGAAGTTGTCTTGTTTATAGGTGAATGGGCTGCATCGTGCCTTTGGGGGAGCAAGCTCTCATCAATTCCAAATGAAGTAAAGATACACTCATGAGAACTGTAAAACATAGGACATATTTAAAATCACAGAGAAACATTGCTGCAGCATTACAAGATTACATGTGTATCATTTGCAAAGCGAGGGAGGATATCATTTGTTGGTGCAGTAATCATGTTAATAACGGATCGGGCTGCAACAGTGCCTAGGGGGGCAAGAAGCTCTCTTCATTTGCAACCTGAAAATAAATGATGCACTCATGAGAACTATATAGCATGGAACATATTGAAATCGCAAAGACAAACATTGCAGAAGCATGGCAAGATTACATGTGTATCATTTGCAAAGTAAGGGTGGATATCATTTGTTGGTGCAGTAGTCATGTTCATAGCTGATCGAGCTACAACAGGCCTAGAGGGGGGGCAAGCTCTCTTCCATTTCAACCTGAAATAAATGATGCACTCATGAGAATTGTAATGCAGGGAACATTTTCGAAATCATAAACAAATACTTTGCAGGGGCATAGGAAGATTACATGTGTGTATCATTCGCAAAGCAAGGGCGAACATTTGTTGCTGTTGTAATGTTCATAGCTGATCGGGCTGCAGCATGCCTATGGGGGAGCAAGTTCTCATCCTCCTCACCATACTAATCATAGTCTTCATCCTCTACATAATTATCATATACTTCACGCCGAGGAGCATTATGTGCCTCATCGATAGGTCTTTCAGGCGTCGGACTCTACACAAGAATCGGAACAACAATATTTATTGGCTGCTACCAGAGAAATGTATGTGCACATTAAGACATGTAAAGAGATAATTTAGTTCGAGTTCTTTACCGCATATTGTTGTGAATTAGAGCCATGCTATGACATGACTTCAACATTTGTCCTTCCTTGTGCCATCCTTTCCTCTTCCAATTCTGCAATGCGTTGCTCGAGAGCTCTGTTCTTACTTTCAGCTTTCTGTCGAGCAAAAATTTCCATTTGCATCCTTGTTGACATGAGTGCTCTGAGCCCTGGGGTACCAATCTCTTGGGGAGTTAGTCCTAGACACAAAACATGAACACGTCCTCTTGGCTCCTTTGCTCCACAAAAGCAACATACGCGTCACCTTCTTGAATTGTTCTATCCTTCAACTCTGGTTGAGCTTCAACAATGGCTTTAAGCTCATCCTACAAAATATGAATAAGTAAAGTGTATACAACAGATCCATGTTTCTTTTTGAGGAAAACTTACAATCGCTTCCTCGCTTTGCCTCCCTTAAAGGTACTCCATTTTTTCTTGTATGTGTATTGATGTACACTTCATCTCTTCGAGGGGGGCATCCAAGTGCTTTACCCTACAAGTTTTATAACTATGTACCAATAAAATGCCCCAAAATAATTTACAGGGATGAGTAACATGATAGGATTATGTACCAGATTATAACTACGGCAAGCATGGTGGACGCTTCCGATGTATGATGAACCCTCAACTTCGCATCGATTTGCTTTTCCGCTTTCAAAGTGCGAGCCTATGGTAGAAATCATTGATGTCATCATCCCAATCAAGGTGTGGAGATGCCTCAAAGACATAGCTATAGTATGGCTAACCAAGTCGTTTCAACCATATTTTTCGATCGAACAAGATGCCCGGCAGTGAAAGAGAAGTATATTGGTACCGATCTACAAGAATAAAGGGATATTCAAAGTTGTACTAATTACGGGGAATTAAGTTGATGAGCCATACTATGAAGCTATGGGAGAGAGTTATCGAGCATCGCTTGAGAGCAATAACGCGGTCTCTATGAACCAATTTGGTTTCATGCCCTAAGGTCAACCATGGAAGCCATTTTCTTAATAAGACAAGTTATGGAGCGGTATAGGAAGAAGAAAAAAAAACCTATACATGGTTTTTATTGACTTGGAGAAGGCTTATGATAAAATACCAAGGAATATTATATGGTGGGCTGTGGACAAATAAAAGTCCCAACGCGAAATGCACGTCGGGCTCATTAAGGACATGTATAACAATGTTGTGACTAGTGTTCGAACAAGTGATGGAGACACGGATGACTTCCCGATTAGGATAGGACTACATCAAGGGTCAGCTTTGAGCCCTTATCTATTTGCCTTAGTGATGGATGAGGTCACAAGGGACATACAAGGAGACATCCCTTGGTGTATGCTTTTCGCGAACGATGTAGTGCTAGTTGATGAAAGCCGGACAGGAGTGAATCAGAAACTGGAGTTATGGCGGGAGACTTTGGAGTCTAAAGGTTTTAGACTCAGTAGAACTAAAATTGAGTATATGAGATGTGACTTCAGCACTACTACTCGGGAGGAGGAAAATATTAGTTTGGAAGGTCAAGTAGTGCCTTGGAAGGATACATTTCGATATTTAGGATCAATGCTACAGATAGACGGGGATATTGATGGAGATGTTAGCCATAGAATCAAAGCAGGGTGGATGAAGTGGCGCCAAGCATCTGGTGTCCTATGTGACAAAAGGGTACCACAGAAGCTAAAAGGCAAGTTTTATAGGATGGTGATTAGACCTGCTATGTTGTATGGTGCAGAATGTTGGCCTACGAAAAGACGACATGTTCAACAGATAAGTGTCGCGGAAATGCGTATGTTGCGTTGGATTTGCGGTCATACGAGAAGGGATCGAGTTCGGAACGATGATATACGTGATAGATTAGGGGTAGCACCAATTGAAGAAAAGCTTGTCCAACACCGATTGAGATGATTTGGACATGTCCAACGAAGACCTCTAGAGGCACCGGTGCGTAGTGGAATCCTAAGCCAGGATAGTAACGTGAAGAGAGGCAGAAGAAGACCGAAGTTGACATGGGTAGAGGCAATAAAAGGAGACTTAAAAGGATGGAATATACCCAAAAACTTAGCCTTAGATAGGAGTGCTTGGAAAACAGTTATTCACATGCCTGAACCTTGATTCTACTGGGTTTCAACTCTAGCCTACCCCAACTTGTTTGGGACTTAAAGGCTTTGTTGTTGTTGTTTCCTTCATTTGTTCATCTGTTAATGTTTCATCAAAAAACTTCTCTTTTAAGTTTGCCTTGTAGTCCTTCCACTTCCTTGCAGCCGTATCCATAAACCATTTCTTGACAGCCTCATCCACATCATAGAATGCCTAATTTGCCATTGAAAAGGAGCCATTAGATCATGTACAAATTGTACTAAGCTACTATTAATTGCTATGTGGGTATTAGATTGCTACAAAAAAAGCTGATTATTGATGTACAGATTATGTACAGATTGCACTGAGTTGCTATTGATGCATAGATTATACTAGCTGCTATGAATTGGATAACTTGCACAAGGGCAGACAATGATGTACCTACAAGTCATCCCAAACTTGAAGCTTCTTTCCAAGGGGAAGAAACCTCCAATCATTAAATCAAACTGGTAATTTCTTTCTCACTTGACAACCAATGGCACTAGCAAACTTTCTATAATTTTCTCCTACAGGCTGTCCAAATTCATTGACTATTATTTTGATTTTAGGCATGTCAGCTGTCTTTGAGAATATGTCATTCATTGTGGTGATTTGCCTTTCATTCCTCTTTTGAGTACCACAAAGGCAAATCATACAGATGAAAACATAAATGTGAGTATTTTCAGAAAATATCAGCATATGTTCTCAGAAATTGTAGCCAGAAATTACAGAAAATGTTCTCAGAAATTTTTAGAAATACAATACCTTCATTGTCACATAAGAACTCTCCATCTACTTCATAATCGGGATCATCAATAATCTGCTCATTTGCAATCTCAACATTATTTCTTTGTGGTCTTGGTCATAAATTATGATGTTTAATGGCTACATCACTTGTGTTATGAGTTCTCTACAGGAAAATGCACATGACAATGCCAATTAGTATTTGTACTAGTTTAGAAATCACAATACTTTATTTCCAAAAGAAATTCTTCTTTCCAATACTATATTATTATCTGTGTCTAGCATTTTTGTTTACTGAAGAATCGTAGCCAGCATGTGCTTATATATATGTATGTTACCAGCATGTACCAGCAAGCACAGGATAGCTGGATACTGCAGCTGCTACATTTGTTTGTCAATATGCAGTATTTATTTTAGCAAATGTAGTGCTCCTTACTGCTCTAGTTGTTGCAATCCAGCTGCACATGTATTGGCAACCAGCACATGTATGCAATCCAATTGTATTGCCAGCAGCTACATGTATAATTCTTTTAGTTAATAATGCTTCAGCTATACTGATTGAAATGTTCACAGCAATAGTGCTGACTAAGGATCAAGTCTGGGAGTTTTGGGAGCAGCGATCTGATCCAGGACACGATGCCAAGCTTAGGACCTTTGACATGTATGTGATCAGTTTAATCCAAGTGCAGTATCTGAGGTAGTAGTAAAGTGCAGTATCTAAGTGCCATCTAAAGATTATTAGTTTTTTATGCAGAAGTTAACCTAACATAATCTTGAAGCAACTTCGAGCAGCCCATAAGTATTTGTACTAGTTTAGAAATGTTCCAGCACTATTGTACAAGGCTAACCTTTGTTCTTTTATTTGGTTGGGTAGGCTGGAGTGCGGTGCTGATCTGACGAAGACGAAGGGAATCTATCTTCTCATAGTTTCTTGCAACTTGTTGCCATTTCTGCCTCTCATACTCAGTCATGTCATCATCTCCGTTGCCTCTTCCTCTTGTGCTTGACATTTTTTCTCCTGAAAGGTACAAAGGAATTAGCAATCTTTTCCTTGTATAAGAAATAATACAAACCGAAGGGAACAAAATTTTCAAGTAATCAATGAGGCAATCACATACTGCATAAATAATGCTTACTTTTTAGGCTCAACAATTATACCATCTATGTCTGTCCTAATAGTGGGGACAACCCCATTAATAACATCCACAGTCACCTTGGCATTTAGATCAGGCAATGGCAGAACTAATCCATTGCCATTATCTAGGTGCTCACTCTCCAAATTATCCATATCATAGAAGTCTCTTGGTTTGGACTGATGAATAGAAACCCACTCAGAACTAGCATGTTCAGAACATAGAAGACTTGCCTTTCGCTTGTGATGCTAGTATGAAAGGCTCATCTAATACTTTTTCACCAAGATTGAATAAATGTTTAAAGTTGATGGTGGTGACCCCGAACTAATCGGTTTTAACCCATTTACCCACATTACGGTTGTCAACCCAATCACACTTGAAAAGAACAATATTTCTTTTGTGGTTATAGTTCAATTCAACAATCTCCTTTATAATGCCATAATAAGTCATTATAGCCCCTCCGAAAGCATGTGGACTCTACAACCAGAGTGACCCCACTATTTTGGACATACCTACCCACATCATAGGACTCGGTGTGAAAATCAAATCCATTTATTGTGTAGCTACTATATTTTTGTGCACTCATGATTGGCGCCTTGGCTAAGATTTGTATCTCATCTGGTACTTCCTCACACATTTCTTCCACCTATGATTAGTAAGAAATATTATTATTAAGGTAAATGAGAAGTTCAACTTAGATAACATGTGTTAAGTTCTCTTCCTACTTACATGTGACCTAAACCACTCATGGAAGCATTAAATGCTTGCATTCGGTTGATAGCTCGTTGGTTTCGAACACCAATTGAGGATAGAGAGTGAGCATACTTTCTGCAAAGGTCAATTTATCATCTTACCATGCAAGAGAATCTAAACATATATGGTGTGACGTGAAACATATTACTTACTCTAAGTAAGGCTCTATATTTGCATAGTTGAACAAAACATATCTATGTGCTTGCAGCCAAATCTTGTGGTCTAAACTCACTGTGCACTTCCCAGCTAAACCCCAACCAATGCTATGAAAGAAAGGGGTTGTGCAATTTTCAGCTTGCATCCCTTCAACATTTGTAAGCGCCCGGCTATGTAAATAGTGTCCACATAGTGTAAGGCTCTCATAAAACATAGAACCCTCCATAATTGATCCCTCTGGATGGCTTTTTGTACGAACATCACCTTTCAATCTCATCAAAAACCTATACAAATATAATATGCTCATTATATTGTAAAATAGTATGTATTTTTTTATGCATATGCTGCAATACCCTCACAGAAATTACCTCTCAACAGGCCACATACTACGGAAATGTACTGGACCAGCCAGTCTTGCTTGGGCAGGAAGATGGACCATTAGGTGTACCATAATGTCAAAAAAGGAGGGAAGGAATATAGTCTCCAGAAGGCTCAAGGTTTCAGCTATTTTAGCCTCTAGAATATCCATATCACTTTTGTGGAAAATAGGAGCACAAATTTTCTTGAAGAAATGACTAACACGTATCACTGTAGCACTAACTACTTCTGGCAATACTTTCCTCATAGCAGGCGGTAGTAAGTGCTGTAGAATGATGTGGCATTCATGACTCTTAAGGCCAAACACCTTTCTCTCATTGACATGAACATTGTGACGTATATCAGATGCATAACCAGCAGGAAACTTTACCCTTTCAGTACTTCACAAAATAATTTCTTCTCATTAGGACTCATTGTATATGGTGCAGGTGGTAAATAAAATTGGTCATCAACATCAACAGAGTGGAGATCACTTCTAATACCTAAAGCTTGAAGGTCTAAGCGAGAATTCAGATTATCCTTAGATTTCCCATCGGTACCCAAGAATGTATTAACAAAGTTCTCATACATATTTTCCGTATGTGCATGACATCAAAATTATGTCGCAGCATCAAATCTTTCCAATAGGGAAGTTTAAACCAAATAGACCTCCTTTTAAAAATGACTAATGGCTCCCCTTCCTTGCTGGTTTCTTTCTAGATGGATCCTTGCCAAAAACTATAATAATATCTTTAGTACACTCCAACACTTCCTCCCAGAGAGTGGAGTAGGTGCCTGCCTAAATTCAGCTGAACCAAACTTATCTACATCGAACCTAAATGGGTGATTTTCATGCGAAAACCTACGATGACCCATATAGCATGTCTTGGTGCCATTACCAAGTCTATGTGAACAAGTATATGAGTGGCAATCAGAACATGCCGCTTCACCAGCAGTGACACAGCCAGATGCATAGCCTAGACCCGAGAAGTCTGTAATAGTCCACAGCATTGCTGCCCATAATTGGAAGTACTCACCCTTTGCTTCATGCACATTGATGGTGGAAAATTGTAGGGAATACATATACCAGGCCAAATGCTATAGCTAATACTTTGGGTTCTATAAGGATTAAAACCATCGTGGCAAATGCAAGACGTATGTTTCTGCTATCCTTTGCAAACTCAGGATGTTTAAGATCAAACTCTTTCCATATAGGAGAATCTGCAGGATGCCTAAGAACATCATCTCTTGTTCTCTCCTCATCATGCCATCTTGTTAGACTTGTTTTAGAACATAGAAACAATCTTTGGAGCCTTTTCGTTATCGGAAAGTACCAAAGAACCTTCTTTGGAACCTTGCACACATGTTTCCCATCTAGACTCTTTCTAGCTGATTTCCAACATGAAACCTCACACTTCGGACATGATTTAGATTTTTCATGTTCCTTCCAATATAGAAAGCAATTATTGTCATAGGCATGAATACTAATGTACCCAAGTCCTATGGACTTAATCAATTTCTTAGTTGCATAGTAGTTTCTGGGTAGTGTTGAACCCTCAGGTAAGACATCATTAAATAAATCTAGTATAAGGTCAAAACTTTTGTCAGTCCATCCTCCAAGGAGCTTGATGTGAAGTAGCCTAATCAGGAAACGCAGTTTAGTGTACTTCTTGCAATTAGGAAATAATTCTTGACTACTGGCTTCTACCAACTTTTGGAGGTCAACTAGTTCTTTAGGAAGCTCAACGGAACTATTGTCTTCAGAATCCCCTCTATCATCTAAACCGCAAGCTAGGTCTTTAAGCAATGTAGATTTGTCATCCTCTTCACTAGACTCTTCCACAAGATCAGGACCATCACCATTGTCGGTATTCACATAAGAGGAACTAGCTTTCCCATGTAAGTTCCAAGTTGTGTACCCTTTTAGAAACCCATCACATATCAAGTGCTCTCGTATATCACTTGAGTCTCTCCAAAATGAGTTAACACACTTTCTGCAAGGGCATAGTATCTTGTCCCCTATCGCTAAATTTCTAAATGCAAAAGCTAGGAAACTATTGACTCCTTGTAAGTATGCCTTTGTGTGCCTAGCATCACTATTGATCCATGATTTATCCATGAGTCTTTGTGGGGACTGAGCGTGTACCTGCAGTACTTGAATCTATTGGCTGCAAGCAATGAGAAGAGGACAGCGTCGATGCAGTAGATCTATAACTCGTTGGGTTTAGTGGGCTAGCTCCACAGTAATTTCACCTAGGGAGCTAAAATGAATCGGAAAGAATAAATCAATTATGCCTGCTTGTAACACTAGAAAGAATGGTTTCGGGCTTACGGTAAGAACAAGTATATAGACCCCTGATTATTTTGAGAATGGTTTTAGTAAGGAAACATGCAAAAGCTAGGAATAGAAATTATCCCAACCACTACAAATGTAAACCCAATATGAAGAACTTCCCAAAATTATCCCAACCACTACAAATTGACTGGTTGGGGTAGCAAAGGATAGATGTTCACATCAATAGATGGGAACTGGTTACATGTTAACATTAATCCATGGGCCCCATTCAAAAGCTGGACAAGAACATCAATCCTCAAAACATATTATTGTGAGATGAACGTCAATTCATACCAACTGCTTGATAAATTTGTGTCATCTCCTTCCAATACCATGAGTTCAATTAGCCTCTTGGATTGCTTTATACATTTTCATGTCATAATGTAGATTTGCACCAAAAATCAAGTATGGAGTACATAATAGTGAAGCCTGAACTACCATGAACAAAACTGAATCAGGTGCCCAAACTTTTGATTACGATTACATCTGACAGTGATACAGCCGGAGCACACAAATCCACAACAAATTGATGGATGGACAGCTCAAGAAAAAAAATCTCAGTTTCGGTGCTCGGGATAGCGAAATAGATCCTATAGAATGGAACTCACTGTCAAGGCAATCGATCCAACAGCTTGCTTACCAGGAAAAGAAGTAGTGATGCAGCGGCATGGTCAGCTTTGGGGGCGTGTCCTCCACCGTCGCGTGCTCCAAGGGGCGGCGTGCTCCGCCGTGGTTTGCTCCAGGGGGCGATGGGTGGGACCTAGGCGTGGGTGGGGATGGGTGGGGCAGGATCTGAGGTGCTGCACTCTGACACACAGAGGAAACGGACAGAGGGCGAGCTCCGACCGGTGCAAATCTCGTCCGTAGGGGCTGCACTGCCGAGAGCAGGGACCGAGCTGGCCTGGAGCACACGGCAACAAAGGCCACTGATGCTGCCCGAAGCTGGCTAGAGCGCGACCAAATTGAGGGGGCGGGCGAGCGGGAGCTTGGGGGCAGGGTGAGGCGAGCGAGCAGAAGGCTGGGATTCGGGAGGGAGGGCAGCGGTGGGTAGGAGATTGGGGACGGGGTGGGCTGGGATTTGGGAGGGAGCTGAGTGGTGGTGGGCACGAGATTTGGGGCTGAGCAGGCACAATTTGGAGGGAGAGGGCGGCGGCACGGGCAGGTTCAATTTGGCACCGCTCCTGGATTTGGGATTCGGGAAACAAAAGAGTCTAGGGTTTCTAACTTGTGGGCTAGGCCAAAATTTGCACGGGAGCTGGGCGTGCGAGAAGTGGGTATGTGAGCTAGGTGGGGCCCATTTATTTTTGACAGCAAACAAATTGATGGTGTACTTGATATTAGTGACAGATCGTTAAACGTTAAAAATGAATACCTATAGCGATAGACATTGAATCACTAAATGTGGATTTAGCGTCAGATGGTCCGTGAGTAATCTTTAGCGTCAGATCATCCATCGATAAATATAATTTTTAGCTTCAGATGTCTGACGGTGATACGGTGTTGTGGTGTAGTGGATCTAGAAGACTCTAGAGGACACCACATCGTGGCAGAGGGCGAGAGGTAGCCAGGCTACAGGCCGGCCAGCCCCCTGGCCCACTTGTCAACCCTCTCCTTCGAATGCCGGTTCTCAACTGCCTTAGGGTTTGCATCTACGCCGTTCTTTCAAGTCGGTTTGATCCGAGGGCTCAGAATTGATGCTTCGCCCTATATATACCAGCCCCTACCCTCCTCCCTCAGGCATTAGTCATTCAAGAGATCAAGAAACCCTGATCATCCTCAAAGCTCCACAATTATTCTAGGGCATAGCTAGCTAGGCTAGATCTAGAGGGAGGCAAGCTTCGCTTGGATTCCTGATCTTGTCAAGAAGCGTGGCTTGGAATAGCCCCTTGTATCCTCTTTTGTATCTTTCATTATTCATATGTTTGCTACAATTGATTTGACATTGTTCATAATATTATTCGTGTTTCTAGTTATCATGTTCATCGTTTACTTTGATTATGTGCTTAGTATAGCTAGATTATCATTATATTCGAGCATAAGTTTGTATAGCGCTCGCTCCAATGTACATGGGTGAGTGGTCGACATTGTGTAAGCGTGGTGCTTATACGTTGTTTACCTACGGATGCACCCTATATTCTGGGCCATGTGATAGATCGTGGATGTGACACTCCCGTTGAGACCTTTGTAGTCCACTCCCCGAATATACGACAAGTATAGGATCTAGTTACGAAGGAACTAGGAAGACATGCTCTATTCTTGATCTTCCTTAATAATATCCCTTATGTGTAGATATGAAGTTGATCTCAGCCATGACTACTAAGTGTAATTGCACTAATCAACGTATGCTTTGACTTGTAATTAAAAATGACTTAGGAATTATTCCTCTAATTTCTACTTAGCAATGCTAATGTCATAGAAAGAAGTACTCTGAGTGATCATTTGTCATTTATCATTACTTATCATATTTATCTCTTGATTTACCCATGTTGTGAGTAGAAGTTTGGTTATGGTTTACTTCTCTATCATACGTATAAGCTATCAATATATTCCAAATGTCCGTCCTTCCCTGTGGTAAAAATATAAATAACGATACCTGAAATACTCCCTGGTGAAGTGCTACAATGGTAAATTATCTGTGCGCTTGCAGATCCCTTTCATTTATATATTCTTTCTAATCACATAAAATACTAAAGTACTTCTTAGTATCATTATAGTACGATGCTAGTTAGTACCAACAAGCATTTCTAGCATCATAGTTTGGGATGACAACCTAGCAAAAGTGATGTTAAGAAATGTCAACAAACATTAGGTGGCTATGTAAACAAGTGACATGTTAAAAAATACCAACACGCATTTAAAGCCGCCGTTGTTTGGGGAAGGTAGCTAGGCAAAAGGAATATTGATAAACTTGTACTTATTGATGTGATCGAGGAAAACCATTGACCTCTGCTCAAATAGGCTTACCCTTGGTCTGTCTACTTTTGTATCTTTTGTAGGGTATTGTATGACCGGTTTTGACCTTCCGACAAACTACATTGAAGATCCAAAAGCATTAATCAGGAGGACTAGAGCTAAACTCAAGAAAGTTCCGGCTTTAGAATCGGAAGACAACCGGACTAGGCGCGAACTTAACACACCGCCAAGCCATGGCCAACAAGACTTTCCATGAATTCTCTTCTTCAACTATGACCAACATCATCTTTGGACCGACAATCAACATTGGAGACAATACTTTTAAGCTCAAGCCAGCTCTCATCAACATAGTGCAAGCTAGCCAGTTTTGCTGAAAGGCACATGAAGATGCGAGTACTCATCTCCAATACTTCCTGAAGATCTGCAACACTTTCACCATCTAGGGAGTAACCAGAGACACCATATTACTTCACCTCTTCCCATTCTCACTTTTGAGGAAGGCAAAGCAATGGTTCTACGCCAACAAAGATAGAAACACTACATGAGACAACTGCTCCACTACCTTCCTAGCAAAGTTCTTTCCCATAGGCAAGACTAATGCCATGCGTGGAAGAATTTCAAGTTTTCAACAGGAATATGATGAATCTGTCCCTAAGGCATGGGAATGCTTTCAAGACTACATATCAGAATGTCCTCATCATAGAATGGAGGATTGGCTACTCATGCAGACTTTCTACCATGGATTGACAAACAACACCCATGAGAATATGAATACCGCTGCTAGAGGTGCTTTCTTATCACTCACAATCGTACAAGCAACAGCTCTCGTGGAGAAGATGGTCTCCAACCGAGGTTAGAATGAAGAACGTCTTCAAACCTGCAAGAGAGGTGGAGGTATGCATCAACTCAAAGTGGTAGACATGTTGTCTGTCAAGTTAGATCTGCTCATGAAGAAGCTTGAAGACCGAGCCAATGAGAAGCAAGAAGTCATGCACATTCATGATTTTTTGCATGACATGTAAAGAATGTGACAACATCGGGCATTCAAAGAACAACTGTCCTAAAACCCATGAAGATGTAAACTTCATCATCAACAACAACTATTGTCCTCAACAGAATCAATGATGGAACCAACAAAGGCCCAACTACCATGGTAACTACCAAGGTAATTACCAAGGTAACTATCAAGGTAATAATTTCAATAGTCAACCACCCTTAAGAGAGTTAATTTTTTGCCAAGCTAAAATTATGGAGGGCTTATCTTGAAAACTAGCTTCCAATGATAAAATCTTAGAAAATATAAATAATAGAATAGATAGCTTCTCCTCAGCTATTAAAAACAAGCATAGCTTTAATAAAATGACAGAATCACAAATAGCTCAACTGGCGGCCGTTGTTCCTCCGATCGACAAAGGTAAGATTCCGGGGCAACCGGAAGATCTCGAAACTGCAAATCTTGTCGATATTTACAATGCTGTAGGATGCTACATAAAACAATCGACAGGAAGATGGGAGGATTATTCCTTACCTGTCAAGAAAGGAGATCTAGGAAGACCCGTCATCCCCATAGCCACTGGACCTCACATATTCCAAGAAGCTATCTATGACTTCGGAGCAAGTGTCAACATCATGCCAAAAGTAATTTATGCTAAGATTAATGGAGATACTTTGTTGTACACAAACATGCGTTTGCAGCTCACAGATCAGTCACTCTACAACCCCAAGGGAATTCTTGAAGACATATGTGTACGAGTTGGACAGTCATATGTACCCATAGACTTTGTGGTTTTGGAAATAGGTGGAGATATAAGGGCACCCATTATTTTGGGCCGACCTTTCTTGAGCACCACAAAAGCCATCATCTACATGGACAGTGCCAAGATCTGTTTCACCATCAAGGATAGAAAGGAGAAGTTCACCTTCAAAAATCATATACATCACTCTCCTAGTCATCCCCAAAAGGCGTATCTGCCTGAAGAAAGAATAGTGACCAAGAAGAGCAATAACCAGAGAAAAAGGAAGAACAGGGGCAGGCAGCCACAAGAAGAATCAGTCAAAATGATCAACCTCCTTGCTTCACATTCCTTACCAAGAAGGAAGATCCTGGCATACCGACGATCGAGTGCACAATTGGACAAAGAATCTTCCACAACACCTTCTGCGACATCGGATCGGGGGTCAACATAATGTTTAAGGTAACGTATGACTATTTGTTTGGTGATGAACCTTTGTTCCTTACGTATATGCAATTGCAGATGGCGGACCAATCAATCCGATTTTCAAAGGGAATAGCAAAAGATATCATGGTAAGAATACAAGATCACTATGTCCCTGCTGACTTTGTGGTCCTTGACATGGGAGAAGAAGAAGATGTACCTATCATCCTTGGAAGATCGTTCCTCAACACTACAAACGCGATCATCTACATAGGATCGGGACAAGTCCACTTCCAATTCCCTGGACAAAAGGTACGTTGCTATTTCAATAGTTATACCACTTATGAATAGCCCAAGAAGACTCGCTCCAAGAGGAGACGCCGATCATCCCAGCGCCGAAAGAATCAACTCCCAAAGAATGAAGAGGAAGTAGAAGCTGTGAATGATGAATCTACTATGCCAAAATCAAAGTCCTCAGACCAAGCAGGTCTGGAAAGAAAAGGTGACATCATCATTAGAGTCACCATCACAAGAGGTGCAACCATCAAGGTCTCCATCTCCGGGACTGACAGATGCACCCGAAGAATGAACAAGACTGGAGAAGAGTCCTGTCGGGAGGACTTAAAAATCCGAACCCTCGCCAGGAGGTAAAATTGGTAGTTATCTATATTTACTTTTAGTATTGCATGAATTATTTTTCCTTTAGCATATTTACTTTTCTGCATTAACATTGCATTTAGAAAAGAAAATAAAAATTTCATCATTGCATTATAAACCTTAAGCTCCATGTGAATAATATTTACGGTGTGTAAGAACCCGCAAGAATATTTACTGTGGTGGCATAAAAATAAAAATACCATGCATACATCTAGTTATATCCCATTATATTCTATAAAATCCAAAATTATCAGATAGACATCCTGCTAAAATTCTGTCCAATCAAAAATCTTTTTAACTCCAAGAATGACTAACCTCTGGACGGCTAATCGCTAACCCTTTTATTATGTCCGTTCCATGAGTTTTGTTCTTGTTGAATGTTTTGCAGGATGGTCATGAGCAAGTTCATCCGGTCGGCTTCATCTCGCTCCACCAGGAGTGCATCGTTATCAAGAACCCGACTTCCTGATAGATGAGGAAGACATCCGCTAGCGAACTCGCTCTGAGAAGTACAAGTTTGAACAACCACGCTAACAACTAGCTTAGGGGAAGGGCATCCCCCGTGTATCTAGATAAGTATTTCTTTCCCTTTTATTTTACTATTTATAAGTTTGCTATATATATAAGTCATAAAAAGATGCATAACTAAAAACAAAACAAAAAATTATCTTTGTGTTATATATATATTAGTAATATGTGATCTAAAAATAAAAACCAAATAAAAAGTGGGTGTCTAGTTTTCTGTTTTTAAGAGCTGAATAAAAAAAGGACTCTGAAGGTAACTCTTAGAATGGAAATGATGAATAGTTGTTCTGTGGAAATTCCTTTCAAGTACCTAGTTTTTAGCCTAGAATTCTCCTAAGTTTTGGATAAGATTGTTTTGATATGAGAATTTACTCTGAACTTGAAACTCGTGGGTTGCATATGCTTGATCTAAGTCTAGGTAATTGATGGATATGATCTAAGAAGGTCTGAGCTACTGTTTATCTTGTTCCAAGTGATACTAAAGTTCTAAAGATTTATCTTTTGAAAACATAAAAAATATCATGATGAGTTCCTGTATGACAAAGCTTGAATTCCTACCAGAGCCAAATATGTTATTTAGGCTAGAAAAACTTCCACTCTTATATGTTGCTTGTTTTGCATTGAGTTTAGTCAAGCTTTGTTGACCCTTATGAGAGGTTTGTCATGCTCTTAAAAATCAAGATCACATACACACCCCCACATATGCACTACTCCTACTACACCGGGTAGTAGCCGCAAAAAAACATGTCATTCCATTTAGATCCATTCAAAATGTTTTACTCCTACACAGGAGTAAACACCAAAAATATGCCTGATAGGATTTTCCATCAAATAAATGCTCCAATTTCTTGTTGCTATCTCTTGAAAAGTTTTGTTGAAGAATAGAAGCATGGGGCTATGCAAAAGTTATTCATGAAAAAAAGAAAGAAAGAAAAAGTTGAAAAAATGGACAAGTGTCCGAGATATCTAAAACAATGGGTACTCAGATGTCTGGCTAAAAAACAAGAAGAGAGATGACTAAGATAGCCAATGTTCTCTTGCAAATGTTTCTAAGTTTCAAAATAGAGATATATTTTCAAGGGGCATAGTAGAATTAGGTCAGCCACCATATATATCCACACACATGCACATCTTGATTTGATTGTATGACAACTCTCTTTGGATCCGAGGTTTGACTTTACAATATATGTATTGCAAGTACGCTCTTTCATGTTATTTCCTCTCCTATGAGCTCCACATAAGCCTTAGTTGTAGGAAAAAAGAAAGGCATAACATCATGATTGCCTTGGTGAGGATCCACAAATACCACATATATTGAGAGACTTGAGAGTGTCATACAATGGAAGCTCTGAGTTTTATTTTGAAAACCTATAAAAACTCCGAAATAATGGTTGAACAAAGAACTTGAGACATAGTGCTTGACTTGATCGTTACATCTTTCAATTGCTCAAGACCCAAGTGAAGGCTAAGAAGCCCCACGGTTGAAGGTAATATGGGTAAGTTTGAAAGTTATAATAGTTTATTCTAATCCAAAGGAGAATTCTTGTTTGAACGCATGTGTACTTTTGAAGAGTGAAAACATCGAAGAAACTCCTAATCCATTGCTAAGTTTAGCATTGCTCAGGGAAGAGCAAAGGTTAAGCTTGGGGGAGTTGTTGACGGTAGTTAACAACTATTATAAACCGTCAATATAACTTGTATAAGGGCATGAAAATAATCACCAACATAGGTTTAGGGGTTTAAACTAACAAATTCCACAAGTTTTGGTGAATCTGTGTTTTCAGCAGGGTTTATTCAGAAAACCGTCAAGGTGGACCTATATGTCAGAATTAATTGTGCTTACCTGCAACGAGACGGACACCAGAAGGATCTTGTCCCCACCTGTAGGCCGCCCAGCGCCCTAGCCCACTTGTCAGCCCCCTCCTTCTAATGTCGCCACCTTAGGGTTTGCATCTACGCCATTCTTTCAAGTCAGTTTGATCCGAGGGCTCAGAATTGATGCTCTGCCCTATATATACCAGCCCCCCCCCCACGAGGGCATAAGTCATTCAAGAGATCAAGAAACTCTAATCATCCTCGAGCTCCACCATTTTTCAAGGGCATAGGTAGCTAGGTTAGATCTAGAGGGAGGCAAGCTTCACTTGGATTCCTAATCTAGTCAAGAAGCGTGGCTTCAAATAGCCCCTTTATCCTCTTTTATATCTTTCATTATTCATATGTTTGCTACAATTGATTCAACATTGTTCTTAATATTATTCATTTTCCTAGTTATCATGTTCATCGTTTACTTTGATTATATGCTTAGTATAGCTAGATTATTATTATATTCAAGCATAAGTTCATATACCGCTCGCTCTAATGTACATGGGGTGAGTGGTCAACATTAATAATAAGCGTGGTGCTTATACATTGTTTACTCATGGATGCATCCTATATTCTGGGCCATGTGGTAGATCATAGATGTGACACTCCCATTGAGTCCTTTGTAGTCCACTCCCCGAATATAGGACAAGTAGGATCTAGTTATGAAGGAAGACATGCTATGTTCTTGATCTTCCTTAGTAATATCCCTTATGTGTAGATATGAAGTTGATCTTAGCCATGACTACTAAGTGTAATTTCACTAATCAAAGTATGATTTGACTTGTAATTAAAAATGACTTAGGAATTATTCCTCTAATTTCTATTTAGCAATGCTAATCTCATAGTGTCGGGTTCATAAAGCCAAGGTCCCCTATGGACCCGCTTCCCTGCAATACTTGGCCCAAGAAAGTGCGCAATGGCGACAATGCGCATCTAGGCTAGCCAGTATACAATGATAGGCCGACGCCATGATCCGGGTCCCAACTAGCACCTCCGGGTAGGAGACACAGTCGAGCTCAAATGGGAAGGCTGACCGGTAGGACCACATGATCGACTCTAACCCCTTTCCTCCGACCAAGGATATGTCGGACCTTTGCTCGCCTCTCTTTCCCGACCGACACGGTCGGGGCCGGCTGGGAAAGACCGACCAGGACACCTGCTTGGTGTGGGCCCAGGGAGCAGGCGGAGCAAATAAGGTAAGGCGCTCAAGTTAACCGTAATACCAAGGACCGTACCCTACCATGTCCTGCGCAGACCAGAGGGACGATGCCGTCAGAGCCATGTTAGACGGACACTATATAGCCCGCCAGACGCGGCAGTAGTACAAAACAGTATTGTGGGCGCCATTGTTTGTCGTCCCAGTGCTAACATTGTGCAACCTGCCATGTCATGAAACAGATGGTGGGGCGAACACTGTAGCTTGCCGTCTGAAGGGTCATGAATAAAGAAGGTGGGCGATTGTGTGCCGTACCCGACGACGTGGGCAACAAGACTGGGTAGCACCCATACACACTCTCTCCCTTTCCATCTTTGACTTGTAAAGGCCATCCCCTTCATCTATAAAAGGGGATGCACTCTCTCCTATAAAAAAATAGCTCAACAGCTCTAGAGCTCGACAGCTGCACAGTCTACACGCTCTCAACAGCTGATAAGCCTGGACACACAGAGCATATGCTCCAATACTTAGCGCATGTTTGAGCATCCGACACTCTCTTCCACTTGGTCTAGAGTCCGACCGGGCCTCTAACACCCCTTCATATTCCTTACTCGTTTGTAACCCCACAACAAACTTTGAGCACCTGGGCTCAGGAATAAAGTCACCGATCGACTGAAATTGGAGGAGGAACGCCCTCCATCGGCCTCGGCCCACTTGACGACCTCAACGTCGAGACATCCGCGCTTCGCCTCGAGCCCATGCAGGGCTCAAACCCCACAGTGAGTGATGTACATATTATTCTTTACTCAATGTTTAACACCTTCTGCCAACTCTCCGGAGGGACCCTGTTGTCCCCACCGTGACCGTCATGCAACCACCCCCCCTACGGCTTCGCATCCCCCATGGACGCATGCGTAGGGGGCTCCGAAGGATGCTGACGCTGCCCCTCTCACGTCCGAGTTCATGGGGATGGTGGGCTATGCTCCCATCTCCTTCCACGACCTCATCGATGACGAGGTCGAAAGTGACAACTCCAGCATCGGTGATGTTATGGCACCTAACCACCCTCTGTCCCGAGAGTGCGCTATGGCGGATGCCCCGGGATAGCCACCGGAGGTAGTGGAGTCTCTGTAGACTCACACCCCTCTAGACCCCCATGCGCAGGCTTTGGTGCGTGCGCAGGAGCACGACGAGGAGTTACAACAAAGGCGGTAGAGCCAGCCACCGCCTGTGCCTGCGCGCTCGCTGCATCATGCTACACCACATGTGCGTAACCCAGCGAGTGGTGCTCAGGGTCATGCCCGTCAGGTCCAACGTAACATCTTGGACGGTGGGGACGACCCCGTCAGTTTGCTTGGGCTGGCTAGAACATCGCTGCTAGCGTGATGCTTCTGCGTAGCTTCCCTGAGCCTACCGATACCTAGGAGTAGGCGATCCACCAGAACCTCCAGGCGCTGGTGGAGACCGCCGCCATTCAGCAAGCGGAAAGCTTCGCATTGCGACACCGGCACACAGCCTCTTGCCTAGCTAGGGGACTAGGGCCGCACCAGTCGAATCACTCCGTCTACTCACCACAGCAGTTGCCAGGTGTGGAGGAGGAGGCCGCTGCTACGCCATAGCCCAACCCGGCGCCCACTCCACGCCGACCACCTATGCACAAATGACTCAGGCCAAACCGTGACGCTCGCAGCATCATCAACAATCGACGCCATGCCCAACACGATGATGACGTCCATCGAATGGCGGCAAGAGGAGGTGGCGCGGGCCCCGGTCTGACCATCAAGGAGTGCGAGGACACACAACCCAAGCATGGCGGCCGACCAAACGACTAGAGCCTCAGCCCAGATGGCCCGGTGCCACGGGCCTTTGGTCACCGCATCTAGAAAGCGCCGTTCCCACAGCGCTTCCGACTACCCACCAACATCGCCAGGTACACCGGGGAGATGAACCCCGGTATATGGCTCAAAGACTTCTGGCTCACCTGCCTAGCTGGAGGAGTGGATGATGACTACTTCATCATCCAGTACCTCCCCATCTGCGTGGGGTAGCATGTTCGAGCATGGCTCAAATTCCTTCCGCCCGATAGCATCTGCGACTGGGCAGATCCCAAGAGGGCCTTCGTCAGAAATTTCTAGGGGATGTATGTCCGTCCTAGGAATTCCTGGGACCTCAAGAGCTACCAGCTAGAGCCCAACGAGTCCTTGCGGGATTACATCAGCAGGTTCTCAAAGTAGTGCAACTCCCTGATGTCGTCGACGCGGACGTCGTCAGCGCGTTCCTCTCTAGGACAACATGCAAGTCCCTGATCCACAAGCTTGGGTGTGTGAAGCCCCGTACCGCCCGTGACCTGCTCGACATTGCCATGAACCACACCTCCGGTAAGGAGGCGATCGGGGTGGTCTTCAGCCGTGGTCGGGACAGGGGCGAGGCCAAGTGCGAGGACCAAGGCAAGTGCCCCTCGACACAAAAGGGCAAGAAGAACAAGAAGGATTGGCACCGACTGGCCAACCTAGCTTTGGTCACCGTGGTCGACCGCGTGGGCAAGCAACCCAAGCAGGGCCAGCCCGACCACTTGGACAAGCTCATGGAGAGTCCATGTGTCAGCGTAAAAACGTGTTGATGTGCCTGACACAGAGTAAGCCGGAAGGATCAGCTCAAAGTGAGCCCAAAGATCCGCTTGGCTTCAACACAGGACCAGCCGATCCTATGAATCCTGAGGGCGTGCCATTCAATTTGACCTGCAATTGACAAGGAGAGAAAGTTTATCAGTAATTTAGGATGGAACATGCTAGTTTGCCCAGACAGTTCCAAGTGTGCCGCTTCGGGAGCGGCCAGACAGGAAAATCGACTAAAACAGCCGATACGAGAAGAAATAGACTGTTAAGGACTATAAAGCTCATGGGTCACAACTGATTTATGATAACAAGTATAATGCACCCAGATATATGTAAAATCGTTAGCTAGGTGGATATAACCAGTGTAAAGCATTGAGCCGATAAGTTTAACGAGAATTGATATAACATGCGAACAAATTGACTATCTAGTACAAATGAATCTACAAACGCTCTGAATCTAATTTGTTACCATCAACTGTGAGATTTGACCGGATCGATACAACTATGATAATGATAACAAACTAAAGCCAAAGAATCCATAAAACCATCTATATATTGACAGGTTCATGAAAAACATGCTATATGTGTGAAAGCACATGCGAATTGGCTAAAATAGCCGATTCAGGTAGAAAAGGGATTACAGCATGTGAACAATCGACTGTTTAATATGGACAGATCTATAAACTCATCAAATCTGACTTGCTATCCTTAATAGTGGGGTTCGACCGGATCGATGGCAGCCATGATAAAGATAATAGATCAAACATTTAAAATAAACAAATCTATTCACATTTAACAGAATCACGAAGACACACTATAAGCGTTAAAGTACTAGCAATCAGCTATTTAGCCGATGCAGGCATAACAAATAGCTAAGGTCATGCCTGGTCGAAAGCAAATCTACCAACTAGCATACTCTGATTTAAAATGCTAGTAGTGGGGATCGACCGGATCGTTACAGCCATAATAGCGAGCTATAGACCAGATTTGACTAGCAAGTAAACCTTCTCAAGATCAGACATGCCTTAGCCGCGTACTATGCATGATCAAGATCAAAGTAGAATGACTGATAAAACACAATCCATCGTTTAAAGTAAGAACCATCGCAATGTGATAAAATAAATGATGGACTAAAAGGATGTGAGGCCGATCTAGATCGATCTCGATTGGGCAGGTTGATATTGCTGAATCTAATGACCACAAGAATATCAGTAAGATCGGTAACTTAATGAATCTACCCGAAGGATGCCACCCTTAGGTAGAGCCAATAACTTGACCTTAATCTAATTCGAGCAGTGGAGGTCGAACTTAACCGATGCAGCCGTACTTGAACTAGATAAGGATCGATAACTAACCTATACTAGGGCTCGTAAGAGGTCGGCCGGACCGATGCAGCCTTACAAACAAAAGTATAAGCCATGATAGTATGTATAGACAAGCTAGAGGTCGACCAGATCGATGCAGCCCTGGTTGTTGAAGAACTCATCGAGATCTAAATTACTCCTACTCCTAAGAGTTGGCGTGAAGCCGAAAAGGTAAAGGTTGTTTTGATTGATTGAGATATCCCTTTTACAATAGCCGGGGTCCAATATTTATACCCAGAACCTAAACATGAATCCTACTCAAGTACGACTCATTACAATCTTTGGTATAAGAAAAAACATTCCTAACTTCAGATATCTTGGACCCTAATCTTTCCCTTTTTATAGAGTCCGATATGTTTCCCCCCTCGACGCCATCCTTATGTAGTCCATTGATATTATCTGCTGACGTCATCTATAAAATAGCCGATTTCGACACTACATTAAAACCAACTGACCTCGATTCACACCCGATCGATCCCTTGATGATACATTTTTTTAAGCCTTGAGTTTCCGCGTTTTTCTTTCCCAAATTTTGGTGTAAACACAGGCCCCCCTAGTTCGAAGTATGAATTTTCATGCTTTGAAGTATTTCGATCTGATAGTCTTCTTTTCCCCAGCCGATGACATTTGATCACAATCATTAAAAGCTGCATCAGCTCCATCTTCTTTTTGATCTTGATAACTTCAAAATTGATCTTTCTCTGCATCTCTGTTCATCTGCTTTAGCCGATAAGGAGCTGCCCCCCCCCCCCGAGTTTGAACATAGCAATACAAGTTAACCAGCAGTATGGAAATATGCGGCATAAAAGTTCAGGTATTCTAGCCAATAGTCTTCTTCCAAGGAGCCGAGGAATTTACTGGCAGCGATATTACCTTATTCCAAGCCCCACCTACACATGTGAACTTTGAAGTGTCTACCATACCATCTTGGGTGGTTGAGGAATGGAACGAATTAGAATCCAGTCATCCTCGCTTTCCCTGCTTAGAAAACTTGGGTTTTTGAAAGATTTTAAATTAAAACATAGCTTTGCTCCTCAAATGATTCTCTCAGATCACTCAATGTGTATAGTTCCTCGTCAAAGCATTATTTTGTCTCTTCTTATCCTACTTCTAAAAAGCTTATGTGGAGTTTTAGGTAGGAATAAAATATGTAGCGTACTTACCTTGCATATATTGTAAGGTCAAATCTCAGATCCAAGGAGAGAAATGTCATACTCTTAGATCAAGATGTGCATGTGCGTGGAATATTTGGTGGCTAACCTAATTCTATTATGCTCTTTGAAATATATTTCTCTCTTATGGAATATTTTTGCGAGAACATGGGCTATCTTTTCTCATCTTTTTCTTTTTCCTTTTTATTTATTTATTTTGGACTTCTTTTGTATCCATCTTTTATATATTTTCGCATAACCCATGTCTCTCTTTATAACAAATTTTTGAGAGAAATATTATCAAGAACTTGGAGCATTTATTCTAATAAATCCTAACATATTTTTGTCTTCTCCTAGTGTAGGAGCAGAACATTTTGAGGTGGATGAAAAACATGTTTTTGTGTACTTCTAGTATAGAAGCAGCACATATATGTGGCGTGTACGTGATCTTGATCTTGGGAATATGATAAATCTCTCAATAAGGGTCAACAAGACTTGACAAAACTCAACACAGAGCAAGCAACTTATGTGGAAGGTTTTTAATGAGACTAATATATGGCTCTGGTAGGACATTCAACATCATTGAGGAGACAAACTATTGATTTTGAATTTTTGTAAGAAAATTTCCCAAGTACTTTGCAAAAAGAAGCAAGGTTTCTTTCATCGTACCATATCTCATTCATCAACTACTTAGATAGCATGCTTTCCCTATGATAGATTGTTCACAAGTGATAGGAAAAGCATGAAATAAAGAATATGCGTACCTTTGCTTTGAACCGATGAATGCCTTTGCTCGAACTTTCTCCTAGTATGTATATATCAGCTAGACTTCGTCGGCCTTATGATCTCTGTGTTCTCAATCAAACATATGATATGGCATGACCTCACGTACTTCCAAGATCTGACTCATCCTTTTTGTGCCCACGTACATCATGTATATATATGCATGGAAATTTGATTTGCATGCACTACATAAAGGGCTCTATTGGCTTGATGTCTTAATCTTCCAATTCTGAGCCGATTGCGAGCAATCTTTCATTTACTAAGGCGATTGTCAGTTTTAGAAGTCCCACAATCAGATCAAGTTGAGAACACAGAAAGAGTGCTGCGAAAAATTCACTTGCCGAAGCCACAAACTGCAACAAAGGTTAGGGTTGGCCAAGAGGCTTCCTGCGTTGGCCTCTGAGCGCGCTGTAGGTACATCATTGTAGTGCAGATACCTTTGTTGTCATCGGACATGTCCTCACCAAGAACGAGCTTAGAGACCCTATCTTCTGCCAGCTCCTATCTTGTCACCAATGGAGCGGCGGTCGGTCATGTTGGCGCGGGGCTTCATGCTGAGCCGTCTAAAGGGCGCGGCGATAAATGCCAAGGATCAGCCGAGGAGCTTGGTCACTATGGCAGTCGGCTCGAATAGTCTATTGATGTCGACACTGCTGCACTGCTCCGAGAAGGACGTGGATGCGTGGGACACAGCATAGCTGAGGACACTCGCCATATCAATGAGACTCCGTGTGGACAACAATGAGCAGCATTTGTCGTGTTATGGCCGAGACTCTTCCATGTCCTTTGCTCATCCACTGGTTATGCCTCCACGAGAGAATATAGTCGATGTAGAGGAGGAGGTCCATAGCCTTGTTTGTCAGCATCACTTCCTTGTCATCACCGTTAGCCACGAGTTCCTTGATCTTGTTCCATTATAACTTGTTGCTGCTGCCACTAACCTTGCGTCGCCACACATACATAGCAGTCTCTACCTGGTCGGCCATTGCCAGCAAGTCATGCTCCGATGAGATGTTGAGCGTGTCAAGCAAGAATTCCAGTGAGAACTTGTCAGCGCCTAGCATGACGTGATACACCGGGTCCTCATGCTTGTTTATCCACTCTCGGGGAATAAATGGTTCATAGGCTTGGGAGCAGCCGATTCTACTTCATTGGAAGATGGCGTCTAGGACACAGGGCATCGGCAGCCATCACTAGTCCTCCCTCTGGTGATCTGACCTCCTAAATGACAATGGTGTCCTCGGTGACGACAATGAAGTAATCAAGCCAGATGAACTTGTCCTGATATCCTTATCGAAAGCTAATCTCCACCGTCTTCCGCATGTCGATAATAATTTTCATCCGATGGTCTCCTATTGGCTGTCAGGTTGTCGACCTTTTCTGTATCTCTGATACAACCTCCCATGATGACTTTTCCTTCTTATCAAAAAATATACTTGGTCGAATAGCCGATGATAATAACCCATGGAGGAAAACTCAATGTGACCTTGATAATCGAACTAGCGACGGTCTCGGCTATGTTGATCCTCATTGGCTCGATGTGATTATTCTTGAAATTCCACTGCTGTACCAGAAACTGATATCTCACTAGTCTTACACCCTTGTCGATCGGCTGCAGACTTCATCAGTTTGAAGGGTAAGGTCTTGAACCAACAACCGATTCTATCTCAAGAGAGGTGATTGGTCTTTGTCAGCTTGGAGAGTAAATGCATCATTGACAAGACCTTCCTCGCATGGCAACTTAAAGAAACAACAATTCCTTGCTTCCTGGTCCCTTTTTCAATAAAGGCCACTAACAGTAAAATGCCTTCATGCGTATGTAAAATAGTCGATCTCAATTAATCCATGTCATGTACGCATCCATAAATAGTAAGCCAATGTAAAAATAGTCGATCTCCATATATTAGAATAATCATTATTAATTTGATCTTCTCTTGCTTGCATCGGTTGGCATAACAATGATATACTCCGAGCATCTTATCGGCTATTGACTTGATACCTTTGTTCTTGGCTACCACAATATTTAAACAAACTCTGAGAACCCTTCAATACTCGGAGCAGGTTTTTTGTATGTTGATAATAACTTTCGGCCGATGGTTATTGCTCAAAATCACTCGGTCGATGGTGGGGTAATTTGAAGAAATATTTCCTTAACCTATCAGCCATTTATAACAGCATGCAAACCTGACCTGCGAAAAACCTGAGTTCGGACTCCACCTCTTTTTGTAGACGCACACATGCAAAATTTCCTTTTATTTATTTCTTCATATATGCATCCCGTGTCATAATATATTTGGAGTCCTGATTCTCGGCAATCATATCAATACTTGCATACGTGATAGTTTTTGGTAGATTCCAGTTTGCACTCTGATCCTTCCCAAATTTAGTCAATTGTGGCTGCATCGCTCTACATAGCCGATTGTGCGTCCAGAGCACCACCGGTGCATCCAAGCTCTCCATGTCGCACGCGGTCATCCACTACTGAAGTACCTTTGCTAGTGGCCATGTCGTGTCTGCCAGGTCAAATGGCTCCATCACTTGATGCATCAGCTGAAGTGGAAATTGAGCCAGTACTAGCCCCCAAGCCAGTCTTTTTATATCTGTTCTTGGAGTCTATGGAGGTGAAGGATCAGCCGATGCGGATGAGGGGAGTAGCCAATTCTTATTTATATATGGATACACCACAGGCTTTGGCAATCGAGCAGGAATCCTTTGTATGACCTTCTTCTGAGCAACTAACCAATCTTCACGTATTTTGAGAAGCATATACCATGCACGGACTTATACACACTTGCTAGCTTCTTCCATATATGTCAACATGCGTATATGCATGTGTGGCACTGTAACGTGTTAGCTCTTTCCTTTTAACTGACGTGAAGTGCTATTCTCACAGCCGATTCCATTTTAGGAAGCAATCGGCTCTCGTTGGTTTGGGAGGCAAATATGTAGTTAGCAAGACCCGTGTTCTGTATTCAATGACGCCGCACTATTGCCATGAGCATGGTGGCTTGGACATATCAATAGGAGCTCGGTTATTTTTTCTATCTAGTAAACTATCGGCTTTATGCTCTGGCTGATCGGCTTCATTGATGTCATCGTCCCAAATACTTCGCTTCTGGTAAGGTAGCTGTTTTTTCTAGGCCGATGAGGATAGTAGTAGATCAACGACACTCAGCAGCCTTGCTAATAAAATATTCTGGCCAGCGCTAATGACATATGTTCCACTCAAATATCTGAACTCTAGAACAGCCATCATCAATCCAAGATTTAGGTATCGCAGAGCTGGCCATTATCCTGTTTCCTAGATCAGTTAGTGTCGACAAAATATCATCGGTAGTCCTCCGAGGGGTATCCCACGAAGGTAGATTGATCAATGAGAGGTGCGCATAATCAAGAACAAGAAGGCAACAGAGACACAAGAGTTAGACAAGTTTGGGCCATCAGCGTGACGTAATACCCTACTCCTATGGTCTGTTGGTTTGTATTGGCTATCGTATGATACTGCATGTGTTTTGAGGGGGTCCCCTACCCACCTTATATAGCTGGGGGTAGGGTTACAAATCAGGTAGATCTAGGAGATAACCGGTAACTAATAACATATTACAGGAATCACGGATTGTAACATATCCTAACACATTACGCCGTATCTTCAAGATATCTTCCCGGTGTCTTGCAGGGCGCGCCGAGCAGCGCCGTGCTCTGTAAGGCTTCGTCTTGTGGGTTGGACCACCCCTAGGGGCACAACCCATGTAGTATGCCATGGGTATCCAAGATCGTACCCCCCATAGCTAGTCCCCGAGCGCCTTATATCCATTGTGCAACACCGTCTTGGGCGTGTCTGAGCAGATGTAAACAAACCGAGCAGTCAGACTCATAGTTCGACCACTCTAATGAGTCGCTGAGCAGTTGTTGACCGTCGCCAAGTAGAGTATCCCAAGTAAGGCTTGCTAGAAGGATGTAAGGAGCTCAAGTTCAAAATAAAAAAATTTCTCGCTGTGAACCAAGTGTGCCCACTTAGAGTCCGACCACGAGAAAGGGAGATAATCTTCTTCAACTTCAGGAGGCATGGAGTCTTCCAGATTAAAGAAAACACACTCACTACGAGGTGAAGTGTGTCCACTTAGTCCCCGAGCTTGACAGTAGGTGACGTAGTCACGTGGTGCCAGGGTCCAGAAGGTAGAAAAAAGGTAGAAGACTAGCCGAGCAGGCAACCAGTCCCTGGGCTGAGCCCTGAAATGAAAAGCACACATTCACCACAAGGTGAAGTGTGCCCACTTAGTCCCCGAGCCTGATAGTAGGTGACGTGGTCACATGGTGCCAGGGTCAGAAACAACAGTAATAAAAAAAGTCCCCAGTATTGTGAGAGACCGAATCATAATGAAGATGTAGTCCCCGAGCCATAAGTGGAAATCTCAGATAAATCAAGAAGGACCGATTACGCAATCGTGGAGAAAAAACTGAAGTAATGGCTGTACAGTAGAAATTACTGAGCCTTGATGACATTGTGGAGAAGTCGGTGAATATTCGGTGTGAAGTACCAAGTTGCGTCGAAGAATGGGCGATATGGGCCGCAGTTGTGCGGAAGCCTAGATAACGGCCTAGCACACCACTTTAGAGAATTCGGAAGGGCGCAAATCAGCGTGGTGCGGTTTCCCAAAAACCCTTGAATGCGAAAAGTGGGTACAATTTCTTTATAACTACGTCGCCGCACTTCGCGCTCCCACCTTTGCCACTTCGCCACTTCGTCTTCCTCCTCAGCATCATGCTCCTCCATTCGCATTCATACGTGCTCCGTCGCTAGGGCTAAAAAGCTTGCAAAAAAGGCCAGTTTCGATCCAGATCTGAGGGATGGCGCCAAAGAGGGGAGGTGGTAACCTAAAGAAGGTGGCCACCGGGGTGAGCCATGACAATGAATGGGTGTCGTCACTCATGGGGGAGACGGAGCTCAATGAGATGGTGGAGGCGGGCATTCTTGACCATATCACCATCGAATGGCGTTCGACCGATAGTGAGCCCTATCCGATGCCACACACCGATGAGCTTGTTGTGTTTGAAGATTATTTTTGGCGTGGATTAGGACTTTTGGTACATCCTTTCTTATGAGATCTATTGGAGTATTGGGGAGTGAGCTTGTGTAATCTTCACCCGAACACTGTTTTGCACATTTTTGTGTTTATCCACTTCTACGAGGTCTATCTTGGCATTCTTCCCCACTTTAATCTCTTCTGACACTTGTTCTGGCTAAAGAAGAAAGGAGGGGGCAGTTCTAGAGTGGTCGGCGGTGCGTATCTACAGCTCCGCGATGGGATGGCGGGTGAATACATTACTGTGTCGCTGAATACCTCGCTGAAGGGGTGGAATGCCAGGTGGTTCTACATGAAGCAAAGTCATCCTACCATCCGATGTGATGTCGACCAGATTCTAGAGAATCAAAGGAGCTGGTCCGAGAAACCGACTAGTGCCGATATGGAGCAGGTGAAGGAGCTCCTCTAGCTAATAAGGGGCATGAAGATGAATGGAGTGGTGGTGGCAGTGAGCTTCATAGTGTGCCACGTCCAGCCTTGCAAGGAGATGGCTCATCTAGGCTTTGACTTCAAGGGAGATACTAACAAAACCCGGGAGAGGACAGAGAGACTGACGAAGGAGGCTATGCTAAGCCGGGCTGCTAAACTATTCGCTCCAAACGTGCTGTTTAGCGTGCCAGGGCAGCCGAAAGCCTTCAACTGCATGAACCCACCTCCTTAGGTAAAAATCTCGACTGTTGTTCCTGGTGCTTTTTATCCCGTGCCAGTGCTGAGCAGTGAACTGATTCGCTTGTGGAAAGATCGATTTGTAGGAATGGGCGGCGTACTTCTCGAGTGTGCTGAGGAGCGATTGGCCAAAGGTAGTGGACGCTAGGCTGACCACTCAATCGGAGGAAAGTGTCATCAGCGCCTCGTCTGAATCCGGAGGTGGAGGTGCTGGTCAGAAGGAAAGTCCCCCTCGGTATCAGAGAAGGTTTGGGGGAAAAGGGCGGCACAAGATGAGCCGGCCCGGAAGAAGAGAAGAACGGCGGATGTAGCTTCCCGCAAGCCGGGTGGCATCTCACTTGGTGGTGATCAGACCGCTTGGACATAGAGTGCGGCGATGTCTGAGTGGTCAGACGACGGCGAGGCTCTAGTAGCTCCCCCTCTGAGCACTAAGGCGTCATCGCGCAACACACGCGCGGAGGTGTGATCGGAGGGAGGGGAAGGAGTCCTCGAGTAGCAGGCAGAGGAGACGCTAGTAGTGAGGGCTGCAAGACCTCCAGCTGAGGACATGTGGGTTGACCCCAGAGCAGTGCCTGGGTGCTCGAGGAGGCAGCACTAGTTCAGAACCATCTGCCAGGAGGCTGATGTGTAAGTATCTTTGCCTTGGGATTGATAGCTATCCGTTTTTTATAGTTGCGGTGACCAATGAGCTGATGTGATGCAGAATGGGGCACGCGGAGGATCTGAATCCTTTGGGCTAGACTGGCGAGCATCCGGGGGCTATTCCCGATGCAGAGATATTGCAGGCAGACTCCGTCCTAGAGTCCACGGGCGCTCGTCACTTTGTGGAGGAGTTGACCACCGCTGCTACTGGAGGTGGAGAGCGGTTGGCGACAACGGCGAGTAACTCGACAGAGACACCGAGAGCAACAACACGAGCCGCCGAATCTTCAGAGGCAGGAGTGAGAGCTGCTGATGTCTTGCCAGAGTCTGGGGTGCAGAGGCCGATAGTGTCAGAGGAGCAAGCGGCGCGCCTTGAGATGTCATAGGGCATGGTCAGACGCTCTGTGCGGCCACCGAGCCCCCAGGGAGCGCCACCGGCTGTGGAGGAAGAGGACGAGGTTGAGGAGATTGAGCGTGAAGAATCATGACCTCAAGCCGTCCGCATCCTCCGTAAGCGAAGGGAGGAAGTTGTGGTCATGGAGGAGGAGGAGGACACCACCAGGGAGGTGAAGAGGCTACGGTCCACCCTTTCCACCGCTATGAAGCAAATTGAGGTTAGTATTACGTCAGCGGTGTCGTCTTCGGCGTTGGAGAATATGTCCTTTAGAATCTTGGTGCTTTGCAGGGCATAGCGCAAACTGTCATACAATGGTAGAAGTTGATCAAGAGGATGGAGCCCCTCGTCGAGGAGAATGAGAAGCTAAAGGAGGCGATGAAGCTAATGGAGAAGAACGTCCAGAGGGCCCAGCGCGAAAGGGATCTTGCTTAATCAAACGTGAGGGACCTAGAGTACCAAAAGGGCACCTTATCCGAGCAGTTGAAAACCATCTCCGAGCAGCTGGAGCGCACCTCCGAGCAGTTGAACAGCGTCTCTGAGCAGCTAGGGAGCACCTTCGAGCATCTGAGAGGCATCTCCGACCAGAAGAAAGGTATTGTGGATCGATGAGTTTGTTCTGCATTGTCGAATAGTCTTGATGTTGCTATCGACCGTTATGTTTGTAGAGCAAGATGCAAAGCTCAGACGGTTATGAGAAGTCGTCGGTCAACTCCAAGAGGAGAAGGAGAAGGCATCTAGGTGAGCGGAGAAACTGGCTGAGGATCTGGAAGGTGAGTAGTTCATGGTTGGAGTTGCTGCTGAAATGATTTCTTCGTTTGATAAATCCCTTTGGTGTTTGCAGAATATTGCCGAAGAACCAAGGCATAGTTTAACATGCTAGAGCTAGAGGCAAGAACCCATAGGGGAAAACTTGATGTCGTGGTGGCTAGAGTTAGGCCAGTGCTCGACTGTATCGACATGGAGGTAGCTCCTCAACCCGACGATAGGCCGCCCCATCCAGACTCCATCATTGACAGGTGCAAGGCGGCATGGGAGAACTTCAAGAGCTTCAACCACGATGCCACTGTCTCCATCATGATACATGCCCTGGCGGTAGTCCAGTCTCACTACCCTGCCATCAATCTTTGAGCAATAGGGGCCGGATTCACCAGAGGGACGGGTGCGACGAAGCAGGAGCAGCTGAAAGATGAGGTGGAGGATGCGGCGAAGAGGCTGGCCGACAATGTCGATCTATTCGGCAAGGCAGATGGTGAGGGCCATGCTCCATAACCTGAGTGGAGAGGAACCTGTATGAGACAACTAGAGAGGAGAGTTAAATGTGTGGGGCCATAAGCAAACATTTATGTACTTGTATAAATGTTGTAAGTAGACTTTGTATGCGTGTTTATGCGGCTTGCTAGCACTTTTGGTGAAAAATAGATGTATTGTTAACCCTAATGCATTTATACATGGTATAAGTAGTGTTCAAGCAGTTAGTTCATTACTGAGCTCTTGGCCTTGGCTAGCCCGTATTCCATAACGTCGAGCACTAGAGCCCGTGCACGTGTAGGAGGAACAGACGTGACTAGGGAACCATAGCTGACCACCCATAACGTAGAGCACTAGAGCCTGTGGGTGTATGGCCCCTGGTATCCACAAGACAAGACATGGGCCACACCAATAGAGATGGCCCAGCCCACAAGATCAAGGCATGCACGACACTGGTCAACGTGCACCGCAAGACATTGTATAGTACCAAATAGAATACTTTCCTTGTAACCCTACCCCTCCAGAGTATATAAGGAGAGGCAAGGGTCACCTACATGGTCATCCAGATCAATACAATACACCAAAGACACAGGATGTAGGGTATTACGTTGATCAGACGGCCCGAACCTGTCTAAATCGCTGTGTCTGCGCCTTGTGTCACCATTCGGTTCCTATCACACGCACCTCCCCTGATCAATCTACCTTCGTGGGATACCCCTACCCCTCGGAGGACTGCCGAGCATCTTTTGTTGACAGTTGGCGTGCTAGGTAGGGGAGTACGTGCTGATCCCTGACGGACCAGATGGGATCTCAAGATCAATGTTGTTCGCAGCAACTCTGACGACTGCGACGATGTCCCTAGCCTACGCGATGAGGCTCGACATCGAAGCGCGTCGGGCAACAGCGTGACGCAATCTCACGACGCACTCTATGGTGGCATCATCTCCATCACCGCTCCATGCTGTGTGCTCAAGGCTCCGCACTCCTGCCGTGCTCTCCACGAACGACGCCGTGATGACCTGTGCATGCAAATCCAGCATGTATATATGAGTATGTGTATATGTGCTCGCCACGCATGCACACATACAAAGGCTTTTGTCATCAAATCCAATCCCAGACTTCATGCAGGGTCAGGGGACAAGTCGATCTGCAACTTTGCATTCTTCGTCTCCAACACGCATCAATATTCAAATCAAGCAATCAAGAAGTTTTAGTCATCACGAGACGGTGACACACACACACGTGCAGCGACTTGCAAGCCAAACCAATCTTGGTTGCTTGCATGTATACGTACATCTCCATGCATGATCCGACGATTCGACTCGACACAAAGCCCTACAGCAATGGCAACAACATAGAAGACGATCCAGAACTACTCGGCAGGTACTTGGCTTGATCAAGAATATGCCGAGGAGCAGCTCTGACCGCTTGACTATGGCAATCGACTACTCCGCTCGACCATCCTAAAGCGCCATGTAACATTGCTTCTCCGACCAGATTGAATGTGACAACGATCTCTCCACATCTGATCTACCTAACGCCGACCAAATAACACCATACGCCGCCGACCAGACGTTTCGTCTAAAGCTAAGTCAAGTTTTAATATTTTTCTAAATATTCTCCAATTTTCGCATATCGCCATAATGCTTCTCTGAGCTGTTTTCTCCATGTTTGCTCTCCAAACGATTTTTCGAACCCCCGAACAGTCATGTTGATGCTCGGATGTCCCCAGAGATAGCCCTGTCTCTGGCTCCTCCCTACACGTGCAGGAGCATCTGCCCTCTGCGTTATGGGTGGTCAGCAGCGGCTCCTTAGCGACGCTCTGTTCTTCCTACACGCACACAGGCTCCGTGCTCCACGTTATGGTTAACATGCTAGCTTGGGCTGGAGACTCAGCTACACACTAACTATTCGGGCGGTTTATATTAAATATAAATACATCTTCACACCAACTGATCATCGAGGTGCATATGCTATTTCATCGCCATTGCTGATTTTTCTCTGGAGTTCATATATTTTTACATCATGTACTACCCGTTCTACATATTTGTATTGCAGGATCATCATCCAGGTGATTGGATCACCTGGTGCTCGGACTTCACCACTGATCAACTGGTCGGACCACTAGGATCATTGACTTCATTGCCAACCAGTTGATCGGACTGTTCACCGGTCGCTTCTGCTCAATGCTCACTTCGCTGCCGACCAGTTGACCAGACTGTTCGTCGCTCGTGCTTCATCACCAGATACATCGGTTACTCCTCGGCGCTCGGATTCTTCATGCTCGAGGACTAAGTGGGCACACTTCACCGCACGGATGTCGCCAGCTACGCCGGTGCTCGAACATCGCCAGCTACGCCAAGGACTCCTCGGTGCTCGGACATCGCCAGCTATGTCAGGGACTCCTCGGTGCTCAGACCTCGCCAGCTTTGTCGGGAACTCCTCAGTGCTCGGACATCGCTAGCTACGCCGGGAACTCCTCGCTGCTCGGACGTTGCCAGCTACGTCGGACATCGCCAGCTACGCCAGGGACTCCTCGGTGCTCGAACATCGCCAGCTATGCCGGGGACTCCTCGGTGCTCGGACCTCACCAGCTTCGTTGAGAACTCCTCGGTGCTCGAATGTCGCCAGCTACACCGGAGACTCCTCGGTGCTCGGATATCACCGGCTATGCCGAGGACTCCTCGATCCTCGGACATCGCCACCTATGACTCCTCGGTGCTCGAACATCGCCAGCTACGTCAGACTCCTCGGTGCGCGGACCTCGCCAGCTTCACCGGGAACTCCTCGATACTCAGACATCGCAAGCTACGCTTGGAACTCCTCGCTGCTCGGACGTCGCCAGCTACGCTAGAGACTCCTCGGTGCTCGGACATCGACAGCTACGCCGGGACTCCTCGGTTCTCGACATCGCCACTATGCCGGGGACTCCTCGGTGCTCGGACATCGCCAGCTACGCTTGGGACTCCTCGGTGCTCGGACATTGCCGCCTACGCCACGGACTCCTTGGTGCTCGGACATCGCCGCCTACGCCGGGGACTCCTCGGTGCTTGACATCGCTAGCTACACCGGGACTCCTCGGTGCTCGACGTCGCCACCACGCCGGGACTCCTCGGCGCTTCGGATATCGCCCATGGTGGTCGGATCTTGCTACGCCTCATCGGTGTGCTATCAAGTTGCTCCATGTCGTTTCGAGATCGAGTCTTGATCTTGGGCAGCACATCTGGGGTCTTGATACGCGCATGTCGGATGACGTCGGCAAAGCTTTCAGACTTCTTTTTCTTTGACCCTGCTACAAGATTCATTCTTCATCTTGTAGCAGGCTCGGAGTCTAAGTGGGCACAATTCACCTTGCAGTGATTGTGCATTTTTCTCATCTCGAGGCTACGCCCGGGGACTGGCTGCCTGCGTGGCTGGTCTTCTACTTTCTGACCCTGGCACCACATGACTACGTCACCTATTGTCGCTCTCGAGGACTAGCTATGGGGGTATGGCCCCAAGATCCATAAGACAAAGACATGGCCCGACCATCGAGGTGGCCCACCCACAAGATCAAGGCGTGCACGACACTGGTCGACGTGCTCCACAAGATATTATATAGTACCAAATAGGATACTTTCCTTGTAACCCTACCCCTCTAGAGTATATAAGGAGAGGCAAGGGTCACCTACATGGTCATCCAGATCAATACAATACACCAAAGACATAGGACGTAGGGTATTACGTCGATCAGACGGCCCGAACCTGTCTAAATCACTGTCTCTGCGCCTTGTGTCACCATCCGGTTCATATCACGTGCACCTCCACCGATCAATCTACCTTCATGGGATACCCCTCGGAGGACTGCAGAGCATCTTTTGTCGATAGAGCCCTTAGAACGTGTAGGGAGAGATCGAAGACAGCGTTTTCTCCAAAGAACATAGATAGGAACGTGTGCTGCTCGATGGCTGGTGAAATATCTTAAAGATATTTTAGTATGGAGATCACATATAATTGTCGGAGTTTGTTAAGGAGTACCTCGGAGCTGGTAATCGTAAGTGGAGATTAAACTGGAGTGGAGAAATAATGGAGACAAATTATGGCGACGAAAACTTCATTCATTATGGAGTGGAGAGTACATATCTAGAGCGTTTCAAGGATAGAAACGTATAAGTTGCTCGGTGTGCCACGAATTGGGGATATTGACTGCCTCCATGTCACATAGCTGGTAAGACCCTAGTTGGGTAACCTCCTTGACCATGTAAGGCCCTTCCCAGGGGGAGGAGAGCTTATGCATCCCTTCGGTTTTCTGCTTTCTACGGAGAACGAGGTCGTCGACCGCAAATGAAGTTATTACGCATAACACTTATGAAATATATTCGGCATAGTAGCAACTCCTGATCAACAACCAAGTACTTAGCTATTTGCTTGGGATGAGCAAATGTTAAGCTTGGGGGGTTTGTTGGTGGTCCTTAACGACCATATCCGTCTGCCAAATAATATCAAAAACAGGAGAAATAAGCAAACTTTTGACACATGCATTTACTATTGACATATTTCCACATGTATTTGATACTTAGTGTTCTACAGGATATATACATCAAATATATGGGAATATGATCAAAAGATGCAATCCAGAAACCGTAATGCAGAACCTACACCAAAAGAACCAAGCAAAGGCCCACTTACACGCAAAACTGGACCGAGCACCGACGTGGGAGGCACCCAGGCCCAACCAACAGCCCACCAGAGCAAGGCGGTGGCCAGTGGGGCCAGCCCTAGTGCGGCCACACCAGGGGTGCACCCGCACCCCCACCTTCGCCTCTCGGGCCCCACCTTGCTCTGGTGGTTGCATGGCGGCATATTGTTGACGGTAGTTAACAACTATTATAAACCATCAATATAACTTGTATAAGAGCATTAAAATAATCACCAACATAGGTTTAGGGGTTTAAACTAACAATTTTCATAAGTTTTGGTGAATCTGTGTTTTCAGCAGGGTTTATTCAAAAAACCGTCAAGGTGGACCTATATGTCAGAATTAATCGTGCTTATCCGCAACGAGATGGACACTAGAAGGATCACTAGACCACAACACCAAGATTAGCGATGAACTATCTAACGCTAAAAGCGGATACAGTGAAAGACAATCTGACGCTAAAAAGTTATTAAGGCAGACTTCTGCAGACAGTGTAAGTCCTGTCACTAAAAATCTTTAGCGTTAGAGAGTACTTTTAAAGACAAATAGTCTGTTGCCCTAAATATTTTTAGCGACAGATAGTCCATTGCTACTTTTTAGCGGCAAATGCTCTATTACTAGGCATATACCAACAGATCATCCAACAGTCAATGTAATTATAACGATAGATTGTTCAACAGGACAATATAAATATATTAAAAAATAAATACAATGAGAAAACATGTAGCATATATCATACCCAGATTCAAGCTTAAGGTCCATCACATAAAGATATAGAAACACATACATCACATGGAGGTCAATACATATATAACATACAATCTTGTCTTGCACAGTACATCATCCAACAAGGTCAGCCACCAAAACATCACATGAATGCACACCCAACAAGCAATACTAGTAGTTTGTCTTTGACATACTAAGGTTTGTGCACACAATCATTTCTAGAAACTAAAAAACCAAAACCAATGGCTTGCCAACACTAGAGCCTCCATCAGGTTATGTGCAGAACCATTTTCCAGAAACTTAAGCCAAAGACTGCCCAACACTTCCTGAAAAATATAACAACATGTAATTAGGCAAGTGAAGAAAATATGTGAAGCTGCTGTGCAGTATGATTTATAATCAGCAAGTGTAGACATCCATTTTCTACAAACTCAAGCCAAATTATGGGTTTTTTCTCCTACTGCAGTTAAATAGTCATCTACTACAAATAACAGTTAGTTGTGAACTCAGCTTACATATTTTAGCACAGTTCATAGTGGTTGGATACGTGTGCAGGTAATAGTTACAGTTATAATTTTCATTTCTGAACAAATGCCTTCTTTCTCCATCATATTTAGTATAGCTATTACCTATAAACTATGACCTGACAACATATCACATGTAAACGTAAGACTTGGGTGAAGCTCTGTCATGTGTCTGAGTTATGTAGGATCATCTTTTGGGAGAACAAAATCTGAAGTACTTGCTTAAAAAAATCAGCACAGATAACTCTCCCATTTAGGCCAGCGGCCAGCCCCTCATGTGGATTTAACATAGATTTTTCCCCCGGGTTACATCTCAGGTGTTAAACTATTTAGTTTGAAAAGTAAATTGTTTTCTCTAAAAGTCAAAGACCAAAAATTGCCTGGGAAAAGAAAATTCTTGTGCTCACTGCAATAGTGGGGAAACTATAAAAAATAAATCAGTGATAGTAGCTCAGTTGGTATAGTCTTCACTGTGACTTTGTCAGACCATGAGCAGTACTACTAGCTGGTACTTGCATATGTAATTGAGCTGTTATTTTCTGTTCACTTGCAGCCTCTATTCACTTTGTCAGCCTCTAATTTAGGGACATACCTGCAGAGCCCTTGAGAGGTGTACTAGATGCATTCTTGCATTCCTTCTTCTTGCATTCCTTTATCTATCACAGATAGGTTTAATTAGGAACATTGATCATGCATCACAGATCAAACCAAAATGAAAATTATATCAAGTCTAGTTTATTACTTTATTGTATGGCCATGCAATGCTCATCTTGAGAGCACTACCATAGTCTGCATCTCGCCATAAGTCTGAGGCAGCACAGCATCCCTTCTCATCTCAACATTAACAACTACTTCACAGTATTCATTCCCAAGAGGCTGGCCTCCTACCATGGTGTTTGGATTAGTTGAAATGTCTGTTCCCCTAGCCACAACTAACTCAGATCTCAATATAGCAAATAATATCACATCCTTTCCAACCTGAAATAAATGATGCGCCCATAAGAATTTTAAAGCAAGGAACGTATATGAAACCACAAAAGAATACAGGAAGACATGAAGATTACAAGGTTATCATGAAAGCGAGGGCCATCATTTGTTGCTGTAGTTGTCTTGTTTATAGGTGAATGGGCTGCATCGTGCCTTTGGGGGAGCAAGCTCTCATCAATTCCAGCCTGAAGTAAAGATACACTCATGAGAACTGTAAAACATAGGACATATTTAAAATCACAGAGAAACATTGCTGCAGCATTGCAAGATTACATGTGTATCATTTGCAAAGCGAGGGAGGATATCATTTGTTGGTGCAGTAATCATGTTAATAACAGATCGGGCTGCAACAGGCCTAGGGGGCAAGAAGCTCTCTTCTGTTGCAACCTGAAATAAATGATGCACTCATGAGAACTATATAGCATGGAACATATTGAAATCGCAAAGACAAACATTGCAACAGCATGGCAAGATTACATGTGTATCATTTGCAAAGTAAGGGTGGATATCATTTGTTGGTGCAGTAGTCATGTTCATAGCTGATCGAGCTACAGCAGGCCTAGAGGGGGGCAAGCTCTCTTCCATTTCAACCAGAAATAAATGATGCACTCATGAGAATTGTAATGCAGGGAACATTTTCGAAATCATAAACAAATACTTTGCAGGGGCATAGGAAGATTACATGTGTGTATCATTCGCAAAGCAAGGGCGAACATTTGTTGCTGTTGTAATGTTCATAGCTGATCGGGCTGCAGCATGCCTATGGGGGAGCAAGTTCTCATCCTCCTCACCATACTAATCATAGTCTTCATCCTCTACATAATTATCATATACTTCACGCCGAGGAGCATTATGTGCCTCATCGATAGGTCTTTCAGGCGTCGGACTCTACACAAGAATCGGAACAACAATATTTATTGGCTGCTACCAGAGAAATGTATGTGCACATTAAGACATGTAAAGAGATAATTTAGTTCGAGTTCTTTACCGCATACTGTTGTGAATTAGAGCCATGCTATGACATGACTTCAACATTTGTCCTTCCTTGTGCCATCCTTTCCTCTTCCAATTCTGCAATGCGTTGCTCGAGAGCTCTGTTCTTACTTTCAGCTTTCTGTCGAGCAAAAATTTCCATTTGCATCCTTGTTGACATGAGTGCTCTGAGCCCTGGGGTACCAATCTCTTGGGGAGTTAGTCCTAGACACAAAACATGAACACGTCCTCTTGGCTCCTTTGCTCCACAAACAGCAGCATACGCGTCACCTTCTTGAATTGTTCTATCCTTCAACTCTGGTTGAGCTTCAACAATGGCTTTAAGCTCATCCTACAAAATATGAATAAGTAAAGTGTATACAACAGATCCATGTTTCTTTTTTGAGGAAAACTTACAATCGTTCCTGCTGCCTCCCTTAAAGGTACTCCATTTTTTCTTGTATGTGTATTGATGTACACTTCATCTCTTCGAGGGGGGCATCCAAGTGCTTTACCCTACAAGTTTTATAACTATGTACCAATAAAAATGCCCCAAAATAATTTACAGGATGAGTAACATGATAGGATTATGTACCAGATTATAACTACGGCAAGCATGGCTGACGCTTCCAGATGTATGATGAACCCTCAACTTCGCACGATTTGCTTTTCCGCTTTCAGTGCGAGCCTATGGTAGAAATCATTGATGTCATCATCCCAATCAAGGTGTGGAGATGCCTCAAAGACATAGCTATAGTATGGCTAACCAAGCTGTTCAACCATATTTTTCGATCGAACAAGATGCCTGACGAGTGAAAGAGAAGTATATTGGTACCGATCTACAAGAATAAAGGGGATATTCAAAGTTGTACTAATTACGGGGGAATTAAGTTGATGAGCCATACTATGAAGCTATGGGAGAGAGTTATCGAGCATCGCTTGAGAGCAATAACGCGGGTCTCTATGAACCAATTTGGTTTCATGCCCGGAAGGTCAACCATGGAAGCCATTTTCTTAATAAGACAAGTTATGGAGCGGTATAGGAAGAAGAAAAAAACCTATACATGGTTTTTATTGACTTGGAGAAGGCTTATGATAAAATACCAAGGAATATTATATGGTGGGCTGTGGACAAATATAAAGTCCCAACGAAGTACGTCGGGCTCATTAAGGACATGTATAACAATGTTGTGACTAGTGTTCGAACAAGTGATGGAGACACGGATGACTTCCCGATTAGGATAGGACTACATCAAGGGTCAGCTTTGAGCCCTTATCTATTTGCCTTAGTGATGGATGAGGTCACAAGGGACATACAAGGAGACATCCCTTGGTGTATGCTTTTCGCGAACGATGTAGTGCTAGTTGATGAAAGCCGGACAGGAGTGAATCAGAAACTGGAGTTATGGCGGGAGACTTTGGAGTCTAAAGGTTTTGGACTCAGTAGAACTAAAATTGAGTATATGAGATGTGACTTCGGCACTACTACTCGGGAGGAGGAAAATATTAGTTTGGAAGGTCAAGTAGTGCCTTGGAAGGATACATTTTGATATTTAGGATCAATGCTACAGATAGACGGGGATATTGATGGAGATGTTAGCCATAGAATCAAAGCAGGGTGGATGAAGTGGCGCCAAGCATCTGGTGTCCTGTGTGACAAAAGGGTACCACAGAAGCTAAAAGGCAAGTTTTATAGGATGGTGATTAGACCTGCTATGTTGTATGGTGCAGAATGTTGGCCTACGAAAAGACGACATGTTCAACAGATAAGTGTCGCGGAAATGCGTATGTTGCGTTGGATTTGCGGTCATACGAGAAGGGATCGAGTTCGGAACGATGATATACGTGATAGATTAGGGGTAGCACCAATTGAAGAAAAGCTTGTCCAACACCGATTGAGATGATTTGGACATGTCCAACGAAGACCTCTAGAGGCACCGGTGCGTAGTGGAATCCTAAGCCAGGATAGTAACGTGAAGAGAGGCAGAAGAAGACCGAAGTTGACATGGGTAGAGGCAATAAAAGGAGACTTAAAAGGATGGAATATACCCAAAAACTTAGCCTTAGATAGGAGTGCTTGGAAAACAGTTATTCACATGCCTGAACCTTGATTCTGCTGGGTTTCAACTCTAGCCTACCCCAACTTGTTTGGGACTTAAAGGCTTTGTTGTTGTTGTTTCCTTCATTTGTTCATCTGTTAATGTTTCATCAAAAAACTTCTCTTTTAAGTTTGCCTTGTAGTCCTTCCACTTCCTTGCAGCCGTATCCATAAACCATTTCTTGACAGCCTCATCCACATCATAGAATGCCTAATTTGCCATTGAAAAGGAGCCATTAGATCATGTACAAATTGTACTAAGCTACTATTAATTGCTATGTGGGTATTAGATTGCTACAAAAAAAGCTGATTATTGATGTACAGATTATGTACAGATTGCACTGAGTTGCTATTGATGCATAGATTATACTAGCTGCTATGAATTGGATAACTTGCACAAGGGCAGACAATGATGTACCTACAAGTCATCCCAAACTTGAAGCTTCTTTCCAAGGGGAAGAAACCTCCAATCATTAAATCAAACTGGTAATTTCTTTCTCACTTGACAACCAATGGCACTAGCAAACTTTCTATAATTTTCTCCTACAGGCTGTCCAAATTCATTGACTATTATTTTGATTTTAGGCATGTCAGCTGTCTTTGAGAATATGTCATTCATTGTGGTGATTTGCCTTTCATTCCTCTTTTGAGTACCACAGTGCAAATCTGTACAGATGAAAACATAAATGTGAGTATTTTCAGAAAATATCAGCATATGTTCTCAGAAATTGTAGCCAGAAATTACAGAAAATGTTCTCAGAAATTTTTAGAAATACAATACCTTCATTGTCACATAAGAACTCTCCAACTACTTCATAATCGGGATCATCAATAATCTGCTCATTTGCAATCTCAACATTATTTCTTTGTGGTCTTGGTCATAAATTATGATGTTTAATGGCTGCATCACTTGTGTTATGAGTTCTCTACAGGAAAATGCACATGACAATGCCAATTAGTATTTGTACTAGTTTAGAAATCACAATACTTTATTTCCAAAAGAAATTCTTCTTTCCAATACTATATTATTATCTGTGTCTAGCATTTTTGTTTACTGAAGAATCGTAGCCAGCATGTGCTTATATATATGTATGTTACCAGCATGTACCAGCAAGCACAGGATAGCTGGATACTGCAGCTGCTACATTTGTTTGTCAATATGCAGTATTTATTTTAGCAAATGTAGTGCTCCTTACTGCTCTAGTTGTTGCAATCCAGCTGCACATGTATTGGCAACCAGCACATGTATGCAATCCAATTGTATTGCCAGCAGCTACATGTATAATTCTTTTAGTTAATAATGCTTCAGCTATACTGATTGAAATGTTCACAGCAATAGTGCTGACTAAGGATCAAGTCTGGGAGTTTTGGGAGCAGCGATCTGATCCAGGACACGATGCCAAGCTTAGGACCTTTGACATGTATGTGATCAGTTTAATCCAAGTGCAGTATCTAAGGTAGTAGTAAAGTGCAGTATCTAAGTGCCATCTAAAGATTATTAGTTTTTTATGCAGAAGTTAACCTAACATAATCTTGAAGAACCTTCGAGCAGCCCATAAGTATTTGTACTAGTTTAGAAATGTTCCAGCACTATTGTACAAGGCTAACCTTTGTTCTTTTATTTGGTTGGGTAGGCTGGAGTGCGGTGCTGATCTGACGAAGACGAAGGGAATCCATCTTCTCATAGTTTCTTGCAACTTGTTGCCATTTCTGCCTCTCATACTCAGTCATGTCATCATCTCCGTTGCCTCTTCCTCTTGTGCTTGACATTTTTTCTCCTGAAAGGTACAAAGGAATTAGCAATCTTTTCCTTGTATAAGAAATAATACAAACCGAAGGGAACAAAATTTTCAAGTAATCAATGAGGCAATCACATACTGCATAAATAATGCTTACTTTTTAGGCTCAACAATTATACCATCTATGTCTGTCCTAATAGTGGGGACAACCCCATTAATAACATCCACAGTCACCTTGGCATTTAGATCAGGCAATGGCAGAACTAATCCATTGCCATTATCTAGGTGCTCACTCTCCAAATTATCCATATCATAGAAGTCTCTTGGTTTGGACTGATGAACAGAAACCCACTCAGAACTAGCATGTTCAGGAACATAGAAGACTTGCACTGCTTGTGATGCTAGTATGAAAGGCTCATCTAATACTTTTTCACCAGTATTGAATAAATGTTTAAAGTTGACAGTGGTGACCCCGAACTAATCGGTTTTAACCCATTTACCCCGCACACGGTTGTCAACCCAATCACACTTGAAAAGAACAATATTTCTTTTGTGGTTATAGTTCAATTCAACAATCTCCTTTATAATGCCATAATAAGTCATTATAGCCCCTCTGAAAGCATGTGGACTCTACAACCAGAGTGACCCCACTATTTTGGACATACCTACCCACATCATAGGACTCGGTGTGAAAATCAAATCCATTTATTGTGTAGCTACTATATTTTTGTGCACTCATGATTGGCGCCTTGGCTAAGATTTGTATCTCATCTGGTACTTCCTCACACATTTCTTCCACCTATGATTAGTAAGAAATATTATTATTAAGGTAAATGAGAAGTTCAACTTAGATAACATGTGTTAAGTTCTCTTCCTACTTACATGTGACCTAAACCACTCATGGAAGCATTCGTGCTGCATTCGGTTGATAGCTCGTTGGTTTCGAACACCAATTGAGGATAGAGAGTGAGCATACTTTCTGCAAAGGTCAATTTATCATCTTACCATGCAAGAGAATCTAAACATATATGGTGTGACGTGAAACATATTACTTACTCTAAGTAAGGCTCTATATTTGCATAGTTGAACAAAACATATCTATGTGCTTGCAGCCAAATCTTGTGGTCTAAACTCACTGTGCACTTCCCAGCTAAACCCCGACCAATGCTATGAAAGAAAGGGGTTGTGCAATTTTCAGCTTGCATCCCTTCAACATTTGTAAGCGCCCGGCTATGTAAATAGTGTCCACATAGTGTAAGGCTCTCATAAAACATAGAACCCTCCATAATTGATCCCTCTGGATGGCTTTTTGTACGAACATCACCTTTCAATCTCATCAAAAACCTATACAAATATAATATGCTCATTATATTGTAAAATAGTATGTATTTTTTTATGCATATGCTGCAATACCCTCACAGAAATTACCTCTCAACAGGCCACATACTACGGAAATGTACTGGACCAGCCAGTCTTGCTTGGGCTGGAAGATGGACCATTAGGTGTACCATAATGTCAAAAAAGGAGGGAAGGAATATAGTCTCCAGAAGGCTCAAGGTTTCAGCTATTTCAGCCTCTAGAATATCCATATCACTTTTGCGGAAAATAGGAGCACAAATTTTCTTGAAGAAATGACTAACATGTATCACTGTAGCACTAACTACTTCTGGCAATACTTTCCTCATAGCAGGCGGTAGTAAGTGTTGTAGAATGATGTGGCATTCATGACTCTTAAGGCCAAACACCTTTCTCTCATTGACATGAACATTGTGACGTATATCAGATGCATAACCAGCAGGAAACTTTACCCTTTCAGTACTTCACAAAATAATTTCTTCTCATCAGGACTCATTGTATATGGTGCAGGTGGTAAATAAAATTGGTCATCAACATCAACAGAGTGGAGATCACTTCTAATACCTAAAGATTGAAGGTCTAAGCGAGAATTCAGATTATCCTTAGATTTCCCATCGGTACCCAAGAATGTATTAACAAAGTTCTCATACATATTTTCCCTATGTGCATGACATCAAAATTATGTCGCAGCATCAAATCTTTCCAATAGGGAAGTTTAAACCAAATAGACCTCCTTTTAAAAATGACTAATGGCTCCCCTTCCTTGCTGGTTTCTTTCTAGATGGATCCTTGCCAAAAACTATAATAATATCTTTAGTACACTCCAACACTTCCTCCCGTAGAGTGGAGTAGGTGCCCGCCTAAATTCAAATTTGAACCAAACTTATCTACATCGAACCTAAATGGGTGATTTTCATGCGAAAACCTACGATGACCCATATAGCATGTCTTGGTGCCATTACCAAGTCTATGTGAACAAGTATATGAGTGGCAATCAGAACATGCCGCTTCACCAGCAGTGACACAGCCAGATGCATAGCCTAGACCCGAGAAGTCTGTAATAGTCCACAGCATTGCTGCCCATAATTGGAAGTACTCACCCTTTGCTTCATGCACATTGATGGTGGAAAATTGTAGGGAATACATATACCAGGCCAAATGCTATAGCTAATACTTTGGGTTCTATAAGGATTAAAACCATCGTGGCAAATGCAAGACGTATGTTTCTGCTATCCTTTGCAAACTCAGGATGTTTAAGATCAAACTCTTTCCATATAGGAGAATCTGCAGGATGCCTAAGAACATCATCTCTTGTTCTCTCCTCATCATGCCATCTTGTTAGACTTGTTTTAGAACATAGAAACAATCTTTGGAGCCTTTTCTTTATCGGAAAGTACCGAAGAACCTTCTTTGGAACCTTGCACACATGTTTCCCATCTAGACTCTTTCTAGCTGATTTCCAACATGAAACCTCACACTTCGGACATGATTTAGATTTTTCATGTTCCTTCCAATATAGAAAGCAATTACTGCTTGATAAATTTGTGTCATCTCCTTCCAATACCATGAGTTCAATTAGCCTCTTGGATTGCTTTATACATTTTCATGTCATAATGTAGATTTGCACCAAAAATCAAGTATGGAGTACATAATAGTGAAGCCTGAACTACCATGAACAAAACTGAATCAGGTGCCCAAACTTTTGATTACGATTACATCTGACAGTGATACAGCCGAAGCACACAAATCCACAACAAATTGATGGATGGACAGCTCAAGAAAAAAAATCTCAGTTTCGGTGCTCGGGATAGCGAAATAGATCCTATAGAATGGAACTCACTGTCAAGGCAATCGATCCAACAGCTTGCTTACCAGGAAAAGAAGTAGTGATGCAGCGGCATGGTCAGCTTTGGGGGCGTGTCCTCCACCGTCGCGTGCTCCAAGGGGCGGCGTGCTCTGCCGTGGTTTGCTCCAGGGGGCGATGGGTGGGACCTAGGCGTGGGTGGGGATGGGTGGGGCAGGATCTGAGGTGCTGCACTCTGACACACAGAGGAAACGGACAGAGGGCGAGCTCCGACCGGTGCAAATCTCGTCCGTAGGGGCTGCACTGCCGAGAGCAAGGACCGAGCTGGCCTGGAGCACACGGCAACAAAGGCCACTGATGCTGCCCGAAGCTGGCTAGAGCGCGACCAAATTGAGGGGGCGGGCGAGCGGGAGCTTGGGGGCAGGGTGAGGCGAGCGAGCAGAAGGCTGGGATTCGGGAGGGAGGGCAGCGGTGGGTAGGAGATTGGGGACGGGGTGGGCTGGGATTTGGGAGGGAGCTGAGTGGTGGTGGGCACGAGATTTGGGGCTGAGTAGGCACAATTTGGAGGGAGAGGGTGGCACGCAGGCAGTTCAATTTGGCACCGCCTGGATTTGGGATTCGAAACAAAAGGGTCTAGGGTTTCTAACTTGTGGGCTAGGCCAAAATTTGCACGGGAGCTGGGCGTGCGAGAAGTGGGTGCGTGAGCTAGGTGGGGCCCATTTATTTTTGACGGCAAACAAATTGATGGTGTACATGATATTAGTGACAGATCGTTAAACGTTAAAAATGAATACCTATAGCGACAGACATTGAATCACTAAATGTGGATTTAGCGTCAGATGGTCCGTGAGTAATCTTTAGCGTCAGATCATCCATCGATAAATATAATTTTTAGCTTCAGATGTCTGACGGTGATACGGTGTTGTGGTGTAGTGGATCTAGAAGACTCTAGAGGACACCACATCGTGGCAGAGGGCGAGAGGTAGCCAAGCTACAGGCCGGCCAGCCCCCTGGCCCACTTGTCAACCCTCTCCTTCGAATGCCGGTTCTCAACTGCCTTAGGGTTTGCGTCTACGCCGTTCTTTCAAGTCGGTTTGATCCGAGGGCTCAGAATTGATGCTCCGCCCTATATATACCAGCCCCTACCCTCCTCCCTCAGGCATTAGTCATTCAAGAGATCAAGAAACCCTGATCATCCTCAAAGCTCCACAATTATTCTAGGGCATAGCTAGCTAGGCTAGATCTAGAGGGAGGCAAGCTTCGCTTGGATTCCTGATCTTGTCAAGAAGCGTGGCTTGGAATAGCCCCTTGTATCATCTTTTGTATCTTTCATTATTCATATGTTTGCTACAATTGATTTGACATTGTTCGTAATATTATTCATGTTTCTAGTTATCATGTTCATCGTTTACTTTGATTATGTGCTTAGTATAGCTAGATTATCATTATATTCGAGCATAAGTTTGTATAGCGCTCGCTCCAATGTACATGGGTGAGTGGTGGGACATTGTGTAAGCGTGGTGCTTATCGTTGTTTACCTACTGGATGCACCCTATATTACAGGCCATGTGATAGATCGTGGATGTGACACTCCCGTTGAGACCTTTGTAGTCCACTCCCGAATATAGGACAAGTATAGGATCTAGTTACTGAAGGAACTAGGAAGACATGCTCTATTCTTGATCTTCCTTAATAATATCCCTTATGTGTAGATATGAAGTTGATCTCAGCCATGACTACTAAGTGTAATTGCACTAATCAACGTATGCTTTGACTTGTAATTAAAAATGACTTAGGAATTATTCCTCTAATTTCTACTTAGCAATGCTAATGTCATAGAAAGAAGTACTCAAAGTGATCATTTGTCATTTATCATTACTTATCATATTTATCTCTTGATTTACCCATGTTGTGAGTAGAAGTTTGGTTATGGTTTACTTCTCTATCATACGTTATAAGTTATCAATATATTCCAAATGTCTCATCCTTCCCATGTGGTAAAAATATAAATAACGATACCGAAATACTCCCACGGTGAAGTGCTACAATGGTAAATTATCTGTAAACTTGCAGATCCCTTTCATTTATATATTCTTTCTAATCACATAAAATACTAAAGTACTTCTTAGTATCATTCTAGTACTGATGCTAGTTAGTACCAACAAGCATTTCTAGCATCATAGTTTGGGATGACAACCTAGCAAAAGTGATGTTAAGAAATGTCAACAAACATTAGGTGGCTATGTAAACAAGTGACATGTTAAAAAATACCAACACGCATTTCTGGCGCCGTTGTCGGGGAAGGTAGCTAGGCAAAAAGGAATATTGATAAACTTGTACTTATTGATGTGATCGAGGAAAACCATTGACCTCTGCTCAAATAGGCTTACCCTTGGTCTGTCTACTTTTGTATCTTTTGTAGGGTAATGTATGACCGGTTTTGACCTTCCGACAAACTACGTTGAAGATCCAAAAGCATTAATCAGGAGGACTAGAGCTAAACTCAAGAAAGTTCCGGCTTTAGAATTGGAAGACAACCAGACTAGGCGCAGCTTAACACCAGTTTTCGAAGCCATAGCCAACAAGACTTTCCATGAATTCTCTTCTTCAACTATGACCAACATCTGTACTGGACCGACAATCAACATTGGAGACAATACTTTTAAGCTCAAGCCAGCTCTCATCAACATAGTGCAAGCTAGCCAGTTTTGCTGAAAGGCACATGAAGATGCGAGTACTCATCTCCAATACTTCCTAAAGATCTGCAACACTTTCACCATCTAGGGAGTAACCAGAGACACCATATTACTTCACCTCTTCCCATTCTCACTTTTGAGGAAGGCAAAGCAATGGTTCTACGCCAACAAAGATAGAAACACTACATGAGACAACTGCTCCACTACCTTCCTAGCAAAGTTCTTTCCCATAGGCAAGACTAATGCCATGCGTGGAAGAATTTCAAGTTTTCAACAGGAATATGATGAATCTGTCCCTAAGGCATGGGAATGCTTTCAAGACTACATATCAGAATGTCCTCATCATAGAATGGAGGATTGGCTACTCATGCAGACTTTCTACCATGGATTGACAAACAACACCCATGAGAATATGAATACCGCTGCTAGAGGTGCTTTCTTATCACTCACAATCGTACAAGCAACAGCTCTCGTGGAGAAGATGGTCTCCAACCGAGGTTAGAATGAAGAACGTCTTCAAACCTGCAAGAGAGGTGGAGGTATGCATCAACTCAAAGTGGTAGACATGTTGTCTGTCAAGTTAGATCTGCTCATGAAGAAGCTTGAAGACCAAGCCAATGAGAAGCAAGAAGTCATGCACATTCATGATTTTTTGCATGACATGTAAAGAATGTGACAACATCGGGCATTCAAAGAACAACTGTCCTAAAACCCATGAAGATGTAAACTTCATCATCAACAACAACTATTGTCCTCAACAGAATCAATGATGGAACCAACAAAGGCCCAACTACCATGGTAACTACCAAGGTAATTACCAAGGTAACTATCAAGGTAATAATTTCAATAGTCAACCACCCTTAAGAGAGTTAATTTTTGCCAAGCTAAAATTATGGAGGGCTTATCTTGAAAACTAGCTTCCAATGATAAAATCTTAGAAAATATAAATAATAGAATAGATAGCTTCTCCTCATTTATTAAAAACAAGCATAGCTTTAATAAAATGACAGAATCACAAATAGCTCAATCAAGCGCGGCCGTTGTTCCTCCGATCGACAAAGGTAAGATTCCGGAACAGCAACCTAAGATCTCAAACTGCAAATCTTGTCGATATTTACAATGCTGTAGGATGCTACATAAAACAATCGATAGGAAGATAGGAGGATTATTCCTTACCTGTCAAGAAAGGAGATCTAGGAAGACCCGTCATCCCCATAGCCACTGGACCTCACATATTCCAAGAAGCTATCTATGACTTCGGAGCAAGTGTCAACATCATGCCAAAAGTAATTTATGCTAAGATTAATGGAGATACTTTGTTGTACACAAACATGCATTTGCAGCTCACAGATCAGTCACTCTACAACCCCAAGGGAATTCTTGAAGACATATGTGTACGAGTTGGACAGTCATATGTACCCGTAGACTTTGTGGTTTTGGAAATAGGTGGAGATGTAAAGGCACCCATTATTTTGGGCCGACCTTTCTTGAGCACCACAAAAGCCATCATCTACATGGACAGTGCCAAGATCTGTTTCACCATCAAGGATAGAAAGGAGAAGTTCACCTTCAAAAATCATATACATCACTCTCCTAGTCATCCCCAAAAGGCGTATCTGCCTGAAGAAAGAATAGTGACCAAGAAGAGCAATAACCAGAGAAAAAGGAAGAACAGGGGCAGGCAGCCACAAGAAGAATTAGTCAAAATGATCAACCTCCTTGCTTCACATTCCTTACCAAGAAGGAAGATCCTGGCGTACCGACGATCGAGTGCACAATTGGACAAAGAATCTTCCACAACACCTTCTGCGACATCGGATCGGGGGTCAACATAATGTTTAAGGTAACGTATGACTATTTGTTTGGTGATGAACCTTTGTTCCTTACGTATATGCAATTGCAGATGGCGGACCAATCAATCCGATTTTCAAAGGGAATAGCAAAAGATATCATGGTAAGAATACAAGATCACTATGTCCCTGCTGACTTTGTGGTCCTTGACATGGGAGAAGAAGAAGATGTACCTATCATCCTTGGAAGACCGTTCCTCAACACTACAAACGTGATCATCTACATAGGATCGGGACAAGTCCACTTCCAATTCCCTGGACAAAAGGTACATTGCTATTTCAATAGTTATACCACTTATGAATAGCCCAAGAAGACTCGCTCCAAGAGGAGACGCCGATCATCCCAGCGCCAAAAGAATCAACTCCCAAAGAATGAAGAGGAAGTAGAAGCTGTGAATCATGAATCTACTATGCCAAAATCAAAGTCCTCAGACCAAGCAGGTCTGGAAAGAAAAGGTGACATCATCATTAGAGTCACCATCACAAGAGGTGCAACCATCAAGGTCTCCATCTCCGGGACTGACAGATGCACCCGAAGAATGAACAAGACTGGAGAAGAGTCCTGTCGGGAGGACTTAAAAATCTGAACCCTCGCCAGAAGGTTAAATTGGTAGTTATCTATATTTACTTTTAGCATTGCATGAATTATTTTTCCTTTAGCATATTTACTTTTCTGCATTAACATTGCATTTAGAAAAGAAAATAAAAATTTCATCATTGCATTATAAACCTTAAGCTCCATGTGAATAATATTTACGGTGTGTAAGAACCCGCAAGAATATTTACTGTGGTGGCATAAAAATAAAAATACCATGCATACATCTAGTTATATCCCATTATATTCTATAAAATCCAAAATTATCAGATAGACATCCTACTAAAATTTTGTCCAATCAAAAATCTTTTTAACTCCAAGAATGACTAACCTCTGGACGGCTAATCGCTAACCCTTTTATTATGTCCGTTCCATGAGTTTTGTTCTTGTTGAATGTTTTGCAGGATGGTCATGAGCAAGTTCATCCGGTCGGCTTCATCTCGCTCCACCAGGAGTGCATTGTAACAGAACCGACCAAATCATAAGAACGTAAGTACAAAAACAATCACCGAAGCGATCAAATTCCTGTACTTAAGCTCCCATAATCCCGGTAGTCCGGAAATCACGAAGGATTTCAACCAACTCTCGACATACAAACCAAGATCGTAATGATTCAACACAACACATCACTCGTTACAACATTTCACAAGTAGCATTCGGATTACATCCATCAGAGTTCAAATAAAATATTACAAACCAAGTTTGAGTGTGCGGAAGCAACATAGTTTAGTACATAACTTCATAGTTTCAATTACGTTGCCAGATCAGAGTCATGTCCCACAAAAGCATTATCAGGTATGAGAACTAGTAGAGACCGCGCCCAACGGTCTAGTCTTCATCCCCAAAGAGGAGAAGGCGTGCTTACGACAACAACCAAAGAAGAACCGGTCATCTGCAATGGTGGGAAATAAACCCCGAGTACGAGAAGGTACTCACTAGACTTACCCGACAAAAATCAAAATAAAAGACACCAAGGATCATGCAAGGCTTTTCGTGGGCTAGCTTGACACATTTGCATAAAAGAGCTTATGAGCATAGTAACCAATTTAAACTTAGCATCAAGCTTATCATCGTTTACTCATCCACTAGATTAGCACCTGTACTAGAGCACTCACTTATTAGGAGCAAACAATATTAACCATAGCAGGTATAATAAGGTCACAACATCATATCATCATTTCCGAACCATTAAGTTATTAAGTGTATCTACATTGGAGATAAGCCCGTCAAGTTCTCACTAACCGGAGAGACGGCGATTCAAATCGAATTACAACTCAAATTGAGGGGTATTCCTAACTCTCACCCAGCATACTTTGCAAGGGTAGCCGTGGGTCACCTTTGGAACATCTCAGAACCAAATTCGCGGGTTCGATCAAGCGCAAAACACTCTCGTGGATTACCTTTCCGCCAGACGATCGGGGGACTTTTAAATCACCCGCCCTTGGACTCACGCCTCGGCTCCCTTCCGAGGCGCACTTTATACTTATCGACTCCCCGCCCGAGGTGAGCTACTCGGCCGTGTGGTCGGTCTCCGCACCGGCCAACTAAGAGAGAGGCATGCGTTCAACATGAACAGGAAAAGGCTCCAAGAATCAGTCCTTAAGCGACACGACGGAGTCATCGCAAACCGGCAAGCCTCCGTCCGGTCTTCATTTCATATTAAGACTGGTTCTTTTCCACGATAGCAAATATAGCCAACCGTGCCACATGTATCTTCCTATATCTCGCAGGTGACAGGAAATCACCCGACTTCTACCGCGTTTAAGCAGGGCTAAGCACTACTCGAGCCTGAGCTACATAGGATTCAGGGTAACAATATCTGGACAAGGAATAGGTAACCAATGCAGCAAGGGTTTGCATCCAACACCTAAACTTAATGCAACAATATATGTAATAATAATACTGTAACTGCAGTTCGGAAAATAGGAGGCTTAATATGCTCCGGGGCTTGCCTTTCACGAAGTTGCAAGGACGGTGGTCAGGGCACTCAACGGCGACCTCGTCTGACACTTCTCCTGAAGGCTGCTCCTCCTGAATCTCCGGCGTCGGCTGCTGCTGCTCGCTCGGTTCCTCGAATTCCAGCAGGGTTACTCCTTCCGGTACACCTATTGCATGCCGATGCACAAGATAAATATCATGAATGCATAAGGAATGACATGATGCTCATGATGAATGAATCACAATGGGTGTTTACGAAAACCTCACTGGACACTCGTTTACCGAGTAATTAGCTCTATTCAAATCACTTTAAGTATGTATCCAACTTAACTTAAACAACAAGAGCAACTTACCTAACTTGCATAACCTAAGATAAAGATGCTCATCTTCAGTTAGAGGCCTAACACCTAGGAACAGTACCATGAACTTAGAATAGTAAAGACATGCTTAAAATAACAGTTAAAGCTTCATATGCAACAAGTAGTAACTTAATTTTATCATAACCAGAGTTTTATAAATCCAAATGACTTGCAAGAGGACATTCTGGAAAGCTTATGAAATTCTCTACAATTCATTTGTAAACATCAAGGCATGATTCTGAAGTTAACCAAATCAATTTCCAGTAGACCTAGAATCTGTCCAGAATGACGGGGTTGCTAACTTAATTATTTAATGATGGTGCAAAAGCCCAATTTGACCAAACCAAGTTTACCAACTTGTTTTTCATATCTAAGAAACATCAGAAAGTATAGTGCTAGCTTCTAAATAAATTATTTAATATCCTTTTCCAATTTATTTAGTTAATTAGGTGATTTAAGCAATATATAGTAAAACTATTCATAAAAATCTACAAAAATTACAGTAGCTATCTCATGCTGCACATAGACTACCATAAAAATTTTAAAGCCATTGGACCAACATAACTTGCTGTATCCAAAATAACAGATGCCATGTCTATTTCTAGCATAATTAGGAAACCTTATTAAAAAGTGTCAAGCAACAGATTTCCCATTTTTCCTAGCATCCTTCTAGCATAAGAATAGCACCCATAAAATTTTACCTTCACTGGATCTATAGAAAAATTATGAAAATTCACACAAGATCCACTTATTAATAAAAGGAAATTCTATAACTTAAAAACTACACATGCACTAGCTCTAAAATTTTTACCAGAGCTTCACATCAGCAATAACAGACTGCCCACAAAATTTCATAATTTTTGGACCACAGAAACTCAAGATAAAATTCAAACAAGTTTGCATGCTTCTAAAAACACATTTCAAACTCCTATTTAATTCATCAAATTTTTCTAAAACATGTGTCCATATAATATTTTTATTAAATACTAGACATTATCATGAACTCAACAAAATTGGAACCATAGCATTTGGATCTATATACTAGGAGCTACATATATTTTCAAGATGTACATAAATCATGAAATAAATAAATGAAATAAAATAGGAAAACAACTCAGCCACAAATGGGCCATTTCATGTAATTGGCCGGCCCATGAAAGCGCAATCACAATCATGACCCAAGACAACGGCGGCGGCCCGAACTGGACTCCCGCCTCATGTCGAGAGGCCCGACGAACGGGGCCCGCTCGTCGTGCCGAAGGAACAGGGAGGAGGAGCGGCGGCGGGGCTTAGTTCGCCGCCGGTGGCTTCTCCGCCGAACTCGACAGCACCGTCGTGTTCCCCACACATGCGCATCTAGAGGACCCATCTATTGCAATGATTTCAGTGGCTAGAGGGGTGGCGACGAGCACGGCGGCGCCATGCAATGGCAAGACGTCCGGCCCGGCGAATCGACGGCGGCGACACGCCCACTCATCGGTGACCCTACGAGCTTGGTGGTGCTCCTATGACCTAGCGCGAGGTAGGGAGGGGTGGAAAGGGCGCGAGGACAATCGGGCGCGTGGAGCGCCAACTCCGCGAACTTCCGCCATGGCTACGGTGGGGAAGAACGGCGAATCGCCTTCTACCGAGGCTCGATTGACCCTACCGAGAGGTGAAGGAGGTCACGGAGAGGATACTGCGTGACGGGGCAACGCGTTTCTGTGGTGGCGCGCACGGCAGCTACGATGCTTTCGGTCGGCAATGGCGGGCGGCTTAGCTCTCGACGCAGCGTCGCGGTGGAGGGCGAGAAGATGTGAATCTGGGCGGTGAGTCGCGTCCGGACAAAGCGCTGGGTGGCTTCAAGGCGCGCGTCTGTGATGCCGAGGCGCGCGCGCGCGCGTGGCAACAGCGACAACAAGCCGGGCGACGAGTGTCCCCACGCGTCGATCGAAATCTGAAATTTGATCACCGTAGCTCCGATTCACGTTCTCCTTCTAAGCCTCGACAATGATACTTTGACAAAGATTATTTCCTAATCAGAGTGATCTAGGCTATGCCGTAGTTAACAAAGTTGTTCATCAATCCTTGAACTACAACTCTTTCCACTGAAGCTCAAGCTGGTGTGGCTCGGTTCGGGAGATACACGGCTCCAAACATGGGTACACGAAACCTGTCTCGCACGTTAGGACTTAGAAAAATTTCTTTGAGTATGAATCAGCATGTACTTCTGACTTGTGGGCCATGTTTGACCATGTTCTAGACCTTTTCATGAGTTGACCATAAAACAACTTTTGTTCCTTGATAAATTAGCTACAACTTTTGTAAAGAGTGCACAGCCATGCAAAGCCTCTAAGTTGGACTTTTAAACAGTCAAACAGTGGCACTCTAGGGTTCCTTTCAAGTCAAACCTCCATTCAAGGGCAATTCTGTCATTTTGACCTACATGAACAGTGTCCAAACAAGTCATCTAAGTGTAGTTAAGGTGTATCAGACCATGATCAACCATTTTCCAAAGTTGTTATACCTCTTCTACTGATCACATGTGATAAAGAAAGTAAACCAAGCAATTCATACATATGTTTCAATACAATGTTCCACATGTTATGTGACCTTGTTGTTATACTATACTTGTCACACTACTACCATGTTGCCATGTTTTCCAAGTATGAGAGTTTCATGTTACATTCACATGTTACACCATTACTATTCACAACAATCAAGCATGAAACATACACAGTTGAAATTGTTGCACATGCATGTTTCAAAGAATAATGGCGATGATTACATAGATGATGCATATGTTTATGAAATGAAATGCACTTAGTGGAAGCCAAACACCGAGGGTGTTACAGCCCTCCCCCCTTAGAAAAATCTCGTCCCGAGATTTGGAAAGCGTACCATTTAGTATAGAAAGTTGGATGATTTTCCTTTAAATAATCTTCCCGCTCCCAAGTTGCATCCCGTTCACTATGATTACTCCAAACTACCTTGTATAACTTAACCACTCGTGTATGAAGTCACTCTTTCTTGAGTATCCGAACTTGCACGGGCTTTTCCTCATAAGAAAGATCAGATTTCAAGTTGACTTTCCTTGTTGCTATTCTTTCCTCGAAATACGAAGACACTTCTTCAGCTGGGACACATGGAATACCGGGAATATAGCTCCCATCTCACGGGGTAGATCGAGCTTATATGCTACTCTTCCACTTTTCTCGATAATGCGGTAGGGTCCAACATATCGAGGCTCAAGCTTCCTTTTAATTCCAAAACGCTTGACTCCTTTCATAGGGGATACCTTTAGATAAACATGATCACCTACTTCAAACTCAATAGGTTTCCTTCTCTTGTCAAGATAGCTCTTTTGTCTAGCTTTGTCGGCGGTCATATTCTTTTGTATAGTTCGGACTTGCTCTTGACTTCTTTTTTTACAAAGTCAATACCATAGAATCTTCTTTCCCCCGGGTTCCACCCAGTTCAAAGGAGTTCTACACTTGCGGCCATAAAGAGCTTCAAAAGGAGCCATTTTGATACTCTCTTGATAATCTGTTGTTATAAGAGAATTCAGCGAGAGGTAACCAGTCTTCCCAAGAGCCTTTGCAAGAAATAAGACAAGCTCTAAGCATGTCCTCAAGAATTTGATTAACACGCTCAGTCTGTCCTGATGTTTGCGGATGATAGGCAGAACTGCGGATTAGATGAGTGCCAAGATTCTGATGTAAGCACTCCCAAAAGCGAGCCGTGAACTGAGGTCCTCTATCAGAAACAATGGATTTGGGTACACCATGGAGACGTACCACTTGTTGAAAATAAATCTCAGCATAATTGTGAGGATGATAGGTAGACTTGACCGGAATAAAGTGAGCGGATTTAGTTAGACGATCTACGATAACCCAGATGGAATCACAACCCTTGTTGGTAGTGGGTAATCCAACAATAAAATCCATACTAATTTCTTCCCACTTCCAACCAGGAATAGAGAGTGGCTGCAACAGTCCGGGCCTTATGTGAATAGCCTTGACTCTGCAACAGTTATCACACCTTGCCACATAAGCTGCGATTTCTTTCTTCATCTTTGTCCACCAATAATACAGCTTGAGATCTTGATACATTTTACTACTACCAGGATGGATGGACAACTTAGAAGAATGGGCTTCAGCCATAATTTGATTTCTAAGTTCTTTATCTTTGGGTACCACAAGTCTATCATTAAACCAAAGAATTCCTTTGTCATCGACCTTAAAGTGTTTGGTCTCTTTCTCTTTCATTTTCCGTTTGATGTGAAACACACCCACATCAGTCTTCTGGAGTTCGATAATTCGACTTCTAAGAGAGCAATCCACAGTGATATTGTGAAGTACTACAGGATGAAGGAGGTGTGACAGATGAAAGTCTTCACTAACTAAGGAATTGCAATGGCTTTTTCTGCTTAAGGCATCAGCAACCACATTTGCTTTACCAGGATGGTAGTGCACTTGAAGGTTGTAGTCCTTGATCAATTCTAACCAGCGCCGTTGACGCATGTTCAACTCGGGTTGAGTAAAAATGTACTTGAGGCTTTTATGATCAGTATAGATGTTGCACACATTACCCAGCAAGTAATGTCTCCAAATCTTCAGGGCATGAACAACTGCGGCTAACTCTAAGTCATGGGTAGGATAGTTGACTTCATGCTTTCGAAGCTGGCGCGAAGCATAAGCAATTACTCGGCCTTCCTGCATAAGAACACACCCCAAACCGGTGCCACATGCATCACAATAGACATCAAAAGGCTTTTCGATGTCAGGTTGTGCTAATACAGGAGCAGAGGTTAGCAAGGTCCGCAAAGTGTGGAAAGCCTCTTCACACTTTGGAGTCCACACAAACTTCTCATCTTTCTGCAGTAGCCGAGTCATGGGCTTGGCGATTTTTGAGAAATCCGGGATAAAGCGACGATAATAGCCAGCCAATCCCAAGAAACTTCGAACTTCTGTGACCGTAATAGGTGCCTTCCACTCAAGGACTTCTTGCACCTTCGTAGGGTCAACCGAAATTCCATCACCAGATAACACATGACCTAGAAAAGGTATCTTGTTCAACCAGAATTCACACTTGCTGAACTTAGCATAAAGCTGGTTGTCACGCAATCGAGTTAAGACAATTCTCAGATGTTCAGCATGCTCTTCTTCATTCTGAGAATATACTAGGATGTCATCAATGAACACGACGACAAACTTGTCCAATTCTGGCATGAATACAGAATTCATCAGGTACATAAAGTGTGCCGGAGCATTTGTCAACCCAAAAGACATGACAAGGTACTCGAACAAACCATAACGGGTAGAGAAAGTCGCCTTTAGGTATATCTTCGTGACGAATTTTGATCTGATGGTAACCGGACCTCAAATCGTTCTTGGAGAATACCTTAGCTTTAGAGAGCTGATCAAATGTAATATCGATGCGAGGAAGAGGGTATTTGTTCTTGATGGTAACAACATTTAGGGGATTTATAATCTACGCACATGCGCAAAGATTCGTCCTTCTTCTTCACAAAGATAGCCGGACAACCCCAAGGAGACGAACTAGGCCGAATCAAACCTTTCTTCAATAGCTCATTCAACCGACTCTTTAGTTCAGCCAACTCATTGGGCGGCATTCTATAGGGCCTTCGAGATATAGGAGCCGCACTTTAATAAGTTCTATCTTGAATTCTACATCATGGTCCGGAGGTAATCCGGGCAAGTCATCGTGGAAGACATCTGAAACTCACGGACAACCGGTAGATCCTCAATGGCTTTGGCTAGGTAGCATTGGTCAGTATTGTGAAGAGAGATATCACGAGGTAACTCGCACTAGAAAACCCTTCTTATCCACAGGATCCCTCAACATTACCACACGGGTTGACGTGTCGATCAAGACTCCATTCCCACTCATCCACTTCATTCCTAGGATTATATCAATTCCTACCCCGGTAGCACTACAAGATCTGTAAGAAACTCTCGATCCCCAATTTCAAGCTTTACATCTTTTACTACTTGGTTAGTCATGATATTATTCCCAATGAAGACTAATACAATAACCACCCTTGACAATTGTAATCACATTCATCTTATGCTTAGATGCAAAAGTAGAACTCACAAAGGAATGTGAAGCACCCGAATCAAAGAGCACAACCGCAGGGGTGATCATTAACAAGAAACTTACCAAATGGTGACCACTTCACCAGCAGGAATTTCCTCCACAGTAGTGTAATGAACACGCCCCTGACGGACGTTTCCTTGAGCATTCTTGGGAGGGTGGGGACACCTATTTGCCCAATGACCAGGCTGGTTACAGCCCAACACGGCCGTTAGCCGGTGGGGACATTGGAGCTGCCCTGCCTGTAAGTATTCTTTGGCAAGGAAATTGTGTACCCTTTATGAAAACCAGCTTTTAGCTTGATTCTTCTTCCGAGGTGGGCGGTGCCGACATTAGCATTGGGTGGACGATCTTGGGCCTTGGATATCATTGGTGCCTTAGACCGAGAAGCACCAATCAAAGTTTCTTTTGCGGTTCTTAGAAGCGGCATATATCTTATCATTGTTCTCTTGAGTCGAGTGTCACTAATAAACTCATTGAAGGTGACACACTTGCGCTTGCCCATTGACTTCATCAATTTAGGGAAAGTCCCTCTTGAAGCTAGCTATTCTCTTAGCGTCGGTATCGACAAACTCGTGAGCATACCTCGCCAAAGTTGTTGAATGCCCGGAGGTATTCATTGAGACTCTTGTTGCCTTGGGTGAGCTTCATAAACTCAAGATGCTTAATGGCCATGAGACCAGGAGGAATAAAGTGTCCTCTGAAAGCTGCCTGAAACTGACCCCAAACTATCTCGACGTTTGCAGGGAAGGTGGTCTTGTGATGTGTCCACCAGATGCCTGCAGGGCCTTGGAGCTGGTGTCCCGCATATGTGGCCTTCATACCCTCAGTCAAACGGAGCAATCCAAACCTTTGCTCTATCGTGCTCAACCATTCATCAGCTTGCAATGGTTCTTCTGCCTCACGAAAGACAGGAGGCTTTGTATCCATGAAGTCCTTAAAGTCAGCTTTGACTTGGTTTGGCTCGGGTCCTTGGCGGACATGACGATCCTCACGGTTAGCCATCCGATGCATAGCCTCCGCTAACATGCTACCGACTTTCCACCACCGTCGCATTAGCTCACCGGGTGTGGGCGGTGGCGGAGGTGGTTGTTCCTCATTTCCCATGCCACGACCGCGACGAAGGTTATGATGAGCCATCTGCAAAATGTATAGCCAATGAGCACTGACGATGTGGAAATTTTTGTAGATGAATCGTATAATTATGCCCAAACTGAGTCCATTGGAGGAATGCATTTAGATAATCAACAGAGGCACAATCATTCATCACAACCACACAACTCATCAAGCGCGTCAATGGACACATAAATGCGATGAACTTAATCAACCACTCGATCCATAGACCGCAAAGACGGAATTTATCAAAGGCTCATATACGTGGAGCATAATACGTTCGATAGGTTACATCCAAGCCATAGTGGTCCCAAACTTACATCCAAAGATAACTTATGGTTCGATATTACATCCCAACGATTACTTATTCCAAAGCTACTCGTTCATGCATGAGGATCAACAAAAGACTAGCTCTTGCGCATTAGCTAAGTAGTAAGCTAAACTACGCATCGTCCTCGGAGTCAGTGTCGAAGATCTCTCCTCCATCTTCATCACTAGCAGGCTCCAACTCCTCATCTTCCTCCTCATCAGGTGGAATGTCCTCAGGTCCATTGACCTCCATGTCATCATCACCTTCAGCCATGATGACACCGTAACCCATCTCATCCTCGGGGAGGCGGAGAGGTGAAGTTGATTGTAATAAGTGAACCTCCTCATGGAGATTGTCATTGTACTCCTCAAGCAATTGCCACTTGCTCGCTCTAGCTCTACACCGTCGTGCTCTCAACACATCCTCCTCGTGCAGCTTCATTCCGCTGGTTCATCACGTGAATCAACATGCGTTCACAGTTGCGGTGAGCAACTGTTAACCTCTGAACCTCAAGGGTCTCTTGGTCCCTTTCCTGAGTTACTTGCTCCAAGCGGTGCTGAGCCGCATTCCTCTCAGCAGTCACCCGAGCAAGCTCTGTCCTCACCTTTCCTCCTCGGTAGGCTCGGGGCCGGGGCTCACGAGGAGCTAAACGGTGACGCGCCGCCCGCCTCCAGCGGGACTTATGCAGCAAAGCGCTTTCAGTGCCGCCATCTCAGTAGCAAAAAGTTACAACGTAAGGGGAGAATCATTTAAGGGATACGAAATTTAATTAGCCGGGACAATCATATTTTAAAGGAGGGAGTAGTGCAAGAAATGCCATGTATGCTTGAACATGATGCATGCACGATCCGTACGTCCTCACCATCCTAGAAAAATTTAAAGGCTAGCGAAATATACGGTGGCATACATCGTTCTCTCTATCTATACGGTAGTTAGTCGATCTACAACGATACGTTGTTAGTGTACTATGAGAAAATTTCATTTCAGCCCGATAATTTCCCACAATGCATAAAAAGCAAGCAATAACTAAATACTTTCATACATACATCCCCCGATGCACATACTCTAGTATCACAGCCTACCCGTCGAGATACCCACATTTAAGTACTCTCATAGATACATGATTGAACATGTAAATATGCGAGCAACCACAACTACTCTCCCCTAGACCGACGATTGGACGGTCATGCTCTCACAACTCCCACTTACCAGAGCGTAGAGGTATTTGATCCAAACATTACCACCCAAGCGGATGGCATCCATACAATAGCACGCCGTATGGACGACGAAACAGAAACAAGCGAGAACCCCAAGTTAGTACTTTAATAAGCCACCTAAGAGTCCTTATTTGGGCATAAGGGATATGACCACTGGCAATACTTAGTATTTAATTTAGGATTTTCACAAATACTTTTGTTTTAAATACACAAATGACGTGTTTAGTGTCAAATCTTGCTCTGATACCAGCTGTAACAGACCCGACCAAATCATAAGAACGTAAGTACAAAAACAATCACCGAAGCGATCAAATTCCTGTACTTAAGCTCCCATAATCCCGGTAGTCCGGAAATCACGAAGGATTTCAACCAACTCTCGACATACAAACCAAGATCGTAATGATTCAACACAACACATCACTCGTTACAACATTTCACAAGTAGCATTCGGATTACATCCATCAGAGTTCAAATAAAATATTACAAACCAAGTTTGAGTGTGCGGAAGCAACATAGTTTAGTACATAACTTCATAGTTTCAATTACGTTGCGAGATCAGAGTCATGTCCCACAAAAGCATTATCAGGTACGAGAACTAGTAGAGACCGCGCCTAACGGTCTAGTCTTCATCCCCGGGAGGAGAAGGCGTGACTTGCAACAACCAAAGAAGAACCGGTCATCTGCAATGTGTGGAAATAAACCCCGAGTACGAGAAGGTACTCACCAGACTTACCCGACAAAAAATCGTAAATAAAAGACACCAAGGATCATGCAAGGCTTTTCGTGTGGGCTAGCTTGACACATTTGCATAAAAGAGCTTATGAGCATAGTAACCAATTTAAACTTAGCATCAAGCTTATCATCGCTTACACCTGTCCACTAGATTAGCACCTGTACTAGAGCACTCACTTATTAGGAGCAAACAATATTAACCATAGCGGTATAATAAGGTCACAACATCATATCATCATTTCCAACCATTAAGTTATTAAGTGTATCTACATTGGAGATAAGCCCGTCAAGTTCTCACTAACCGGAGAGACGGCGATTCAATCGAATTACAACTCAAATGAGGGGGGTATTCCTAACTCTCACCCCGGCATACTTTGCAAGGGTAGCCGTGGTCACCTTTGGAACATCTCAGAACCAAATTCATGGGTTCGATCAGCGCCCGACTCTCGTGGATTACCCTTCCGCCAGGGACGATCAGGGACTTTTAAATCACCGCCTTGGACTCACGCCACGGCTCCTTCCGAGGCGCACTTTATACTTATCGACTCCCGGCCGAGGTGAGCTACTCGGCCGTGGTCGGGTCTCCGCACCTGACCAACTAAGAGAGAGGCATGCGTTCAACATGAACAGAAAGGCTCCAAGAATCGGTCCTTAAGCGACACGCAGACGAGTCACCGCAAACCCGGCAAGCCTCCGTCCGGTCTTCATTTCATATTAAGACTGGTTCTTTTCCACGATAGCAAATATAGCCAACCGTGCCACATGTATCTTCCTATATCTCGCAGGTGACAGAAATCACCCGACTTCTACCAGCGTTTAAGCGTGGCTAAGCACTACTCGAGCTTCGAGCTACATAGGATTCTGGGGTAACAATATCTGGACAAGGAATAGGTAACCAATGCAACAAGGGTTTGCATCCAACACCTAAACTTAATGCAACAATATATGTAATAATAATACATATCAGAATCGCAGTTCGGAAAATAGGAGGCTTAATATGCTCCGGGCTTGCCTTTCACGAAGTTGCAAGGACGGTGGTCGGGGCACTCAACGGCGACCTCGTCGACACTTCTCCTGAAGGTCGCTCCTCCCGAATCTCCGGCGTCGGCTTCAAGCTTCGCCGCTTTCGGTTCCTCAATTCCAGCAGGGTTACTCCTTCCGTACACCTATTGCATGCCGATGCACAAGATAAATATCATGAATGCATAAGGAATGACATGATGCTCATGATGAATGAATCACAATGGGTGTTTACGAAAACCTCACTTTGGACACTCGCTTACTGAGTAATTAGCTCTATTCAAATCACTTTAAGTATGTATCCAACTTAACTTAAACAACAAGAGCAACTTACCTAACTTGCATAACCTAAGATAAAGATGCTCATCTTCAGTTAGAGGCCTAACACCTAGGAACAGTACCATGAACTTAGAATAGTAAAGACATGCTTAAAATAACAGCTTAAAGCTTCATATGCAACAAGTAGTAACTTAATTTTATCATAACCAGAGTTTTATAAATCCAAATGACTTTGCAAGAGGACATTCTGGAAAGCTTATGAAATTCTCTACAATTCATTTGTAAACATCAAGGCATGATTCTGAAGTTAACCAAATCAATTTCCAGTAGACCTAGAATCTGTCCGTAATGACGGGGTTGCTAACTTAATTATTTAATGATGGTGCAAAAGCCCAATTTGACCAAACCAAGTTTACCAACTTGTTTTTCATATCTAAGAAACATCAGAAAGTATAGTGCTAGCTTCTAAATAAATTATTTAATATCCTTTTCCAATTTATTTAGTTAATTAGGTGATTTAAGCAATATATAGTAAAACTATTCATAAAATCTACAAAATTACAGTAGCTATCTCATGCTGCACATAGACTACCATAAAATTTTAAAAGCCATTGGACCAACATAACTTGCTGTATCCAAAATAACAGATGCCATGTCTATTTCTAGCATAATTAGGAAACCTTATTAAAAAGTGTCAAGCAACAGATTTCCCATTTTCCTAGCATCCTTCTAGCATAAGAATAGCACCCATAAAATTTTACCTTCACTGGATCTATAGAAAAATTATGAAAATTCACACAAGATTCACTTATTAATAAAAAGGAAATTCTATAACTTAAAAACTACACATGCACTAGCTCTAAAATTTTTACCAGAGCTTCACATCAGCAATAACAGACTGCCCACAAAATTTCATAATTTTTGGACCACAGAAACTCAAGATAAAATTCAAACAAGTTTGCATGCTTCTAAAAACACATTTCAAACTCCTATTTAATTCATCAAATTTTTCTAAAACATGTGTCCATATAATATTTTTATTAAATACTAGACATTATCATGAACTCAACAAAATTGGAACCATAGCATTTGGATCTATATACTAGGAGCTACATATTTTTCAAGATGTACATAAATCATGAAATAAATAAATGAAATAAAATAGGAAAACAACTCACCCACACAATGGGCCAGCCCACCGTAACGGCGGTTCATGAGCGCAATCATCATGACCCAAGACGCACGGCGCGCCCCGAACTGGACTCCGCCTCAGCGTCGAGAGATCCCGACGAACGGGCCCGCGTCGTGAAGGAAACAGGGGGAGGCGGCGGCCGGTGGCTTAGTTCGCCGCCGGTGGCTTCTCCGGCGAACTCGACGGCACCGTCGTGTTCCCCACACACATGCGCATCTAGAGGACCCATCTATTGCAATGATTTCAGTGGCTAGAGGGGGTGGCGACGAGCACGGCGGCGCACGGCCGCGGCACGTCCGGCTCCGGCGAACTGACGGCGACACAGCCACTACTGGTGACCCTACGAGCTTCGGTGGTGCTCCTATGACCTAGCGCGAGGTAGGGGGAGGGGTGGAAAGGGCGCGAGGACAACTGGCCGCGTGGAGCGCCAACTCCGACGAACTTCCGCCATGGCTACGGTGGGGGAAGAACGGCGAATACGCCCTTACCGAGGCTCGATTGACCCGGCTGAGAGGTGAAGGAGGTCACGGAGAGGCTACAGGCGGACGGGGCAACGCGTTTTCGCGGTGGCGTGCACGCACGGCAGCTACGATGCTCGGTCGGCAATGGCGGGCGGCTTAGCTCTCGACGCGGCGTGCGGTGGAGGGCGAGAAGATGTGAACTGGGGCGGTGAGTGCGTCGGACAGGCGCGCGGGTGGCTTCAAGGCGCGTCTGTGATGCCAGGAGGCGCACGGCGCGTGGCCAGCGCGACAGCAAGCCGGCGACGAGTGTCCCCCACGCGTCGACTGAAATCTGAAATTTGATCACTGTAGCTCCGATTCAGCGTTCCCTTCTAAGCCTGACAGCGATACTTTGACAAAGATTATTTCCTAATCTGTAGTGATCTAGGCTATGCCGTAGTTAACAAAGTTGTTCATCAATCCTTGAACTACAACTCTTTCCACTGAAGCTCAAGCTGGTGTGGCTCGGTTAGGGAGATACACGGCTCCAAACATGGGTACACGAAACTGTACTGCACGTTAGGACTTAGAAAAATTTGCTGAGTATGAATCAGCATGTACTTCTGACTTGTGGGCCATGTTTGACCATGTTCTAGACCTTTTCATGAGTTGACCATAAAACAACTTTTGTTCCTTGATAAATTAGCTACAACTTTTGTAAAGAGTGCACAGCCATGCAAAGCCTCTAAGTTGGACTTTTTAAACAGTCAAACAGTGGCACTCTAGGGTTCCTTTCAAGTCAAACCTCCATTCAAGGGCAATTCTGTCATTTTGACCTACATGAACAGTGTCCAAACAAGTCATCTAAGTGTAGTTAAGGTGTATCAGACCATGATCAACCATTTTCCAAAGTTGTTATACCTCTTCTACTGATCACATGTGATAAAGAAAGTAAACCAAGCAATTCATACATATGTTTCAATACAATGTTCCACATGTTGCGTGACCTTGTTGTTATACTATACTTGTCACACTACTACCATGTTGCCATGTTTTCCAAGTATGAGAGTTTCATGTTACATTCACATGTTACACCATTACTATTCACAACAATCAAGCATGAAACATACACAGTTGAAATTGTTGCACATGCATGTTTCAGTAACAATGGCGATGATTACATAGATGATGCATATGTTTATGAAATGAAATGCACTTAGTGGAAGCCAAACACCGAGGGTGTTACATGCATCGTTATCAAGAACCCGACTTCCTGATAGATGAGGAAGACATCCGCTAGCGAACTCGCTCTGAGAAGTACAAGTTTGAACAACCACGCTAACAACTAGCTTAGGGGAAGGGCATCCCCCGTGTATCTAGATAAGTATTTCTTTCCCTTTTATTTTACTATTTATAAGTTTGCTATATATATAAGTCATAAAAAGATGCATAACTAAAAACAAAACAAAAAATTATCTTTGTGTTATATATATATTAGTAATATGTGATCTAAAAATAAAAACCAAATAAAAAGTGGGTGTCTAGTTTTCTGTTTTTAAGAGCTGAATAAAAAAAAGGACTCTGAAGGTAACTCTTAGAATGGAAATGATGAATAGTTGTTCTGTGGAAATTCCTTTCAAGTACCTAGTTTTTAGCCTAGAATTCTCCTAAGTTTTGGATAAGATTGTTTTGATATGAGAATTTACTCTGAACTTGAAACTCGTGGGTTGCATATGCTTGATCTAAGTCTAGGTAATTGATGGATATGATCTAAGAAGGTCTGAGCTACTGTTTATCTTGTTCCAAGTGATACTAAAGTTCTGAAGATTTATCTTTTGAAAACATAAAAAATATCATGATGAGTTCCTGTATGACAAAGCTTGAATTCCTACCAGAGCCAAATATGTTATTTAGGCTAGAAAAACTTCCACTCTTATATGTTGCTTGTTTTGCATTGAGTTTAGTCAAGCTTTGTTGACCCTTATGAGAGGTTTGTCATGCTCTTAAAAATCAAGATCACATACACACCCCCACATATGCACTACTCCTACACTGGGTGTAGCCGCAAAAACATGTCATTCCATTTAGATCCATTCAAAAATGTTTTACTCCTACACAGGGAGTAAACACCAAAAATATGCCTGATAGGATTTTCCATCAAATAAATGCTCCAATTTCTTGTTGCTATCTCTTGAAAAGTTTTGTTGAAGAATAGAAGCATGGGGCTATGCAAAAGTTATTCATGAAAAAAAGAAAGAAAGAAAAAGTTGAAAAAATGGACAAGTGTCCGAGATATCTAAAACAATGGGTACTCAGATGTCTGGCTAAAAAACAAGAAGAGAGATGACTAAGATAGCCAATGTTCTCTTGCAAATGTTTCTAAGTTTCAAAATAGAGATATATTTTCAAGGGGCATAGTAGAATTAGGTCAGCCACCATATATATCCACACACATGCACATCTTGATTTGATTGTATGACAACTCTCTTTGGATCCGAGGTTTGACTTTACAATATATGTATTGCAAGTACGCTCTTTCATGTTATTTCCTCTCCTATGAGCTCCACATAAGCCTTAGTTGTAGGAAAAAAGAAAGGCATAACATCATGATTGCCTTGGTGAGGATCCACAAATACCACATATATTGAGAGACTTGAGAGTGTCATACAATGGAAGCTCTGAGTTTTATTTTGAAAACCTATAAAAACTCCAGAATAATGGTTGAACAAAGAACTTGAGACATAGTGCTTGACTTGATCGTTCTGTCTTTCAATTGCTCAAGACCCAAGTGAAGGCTAAGAAGCCCCACGGTTGAAGGTAATATGGGTAAGTTTGAAAGTTATAATAGTTTATTCTAATCCAAAGGAGAATTCTTGTTTGAACGCATGTGTACTTTTGAAGAGTGAAAACATCGAAGAAACTCCTAATCCATTGCTAAGTTTAGCATTGCTCAGGGAAGAGCAAAGGTTAAGCTTGGGGGAGTTGTTGACGGTAGTTAACAACTATTATAAACCATCAATATAACTTGTATAAGGGCATGAAAATAATCACCAACATAGGTTTAGGGGTTTAAACTAACAAATTCCACAAGTTTGGGTGAATCTGTGTTTTCAGCAGGGTTTATTCAGAAAACCGTCAAGGTGGACCTATATGTCAGAATTAATTGTGCTTACCTGCAACGAGACGGACACCAGAAGGATCTTGTCCCCACCTGTAGGCCGCCCAGCGCCCTAGCCCACTTGTTAGCCCCCTCCTTCTAATGTCGCCACCTTAGGGTTTGCATCTACGCCATTCTTTCAAGTCAGTTTGATCCGAGGGCTCAGAATTGATGCTCTACCCTATATATACCAGCCCCTACCCCCCTGAGGCATAAGTCATTCAAGAGATCAAGAAACTCTAATCATCCTCAGAGCTCCACCATTTTTCAAGGGCATAGGTAGCTAGGTTAGATCTAGAGGGAGGCAAGCTTCACTTGGATTCCTAATCTAGTCAAGAAGCGTGGCTTCAAATAGCCCCTTTATCCTCTTTTATATCTTTCATTATTCATATGTTTGCTACAATTGATTCAACATTGTTCTTAATATTATTCATTTTCCTAGTTATCATGTTCATCGTTTACTTTGATTATATGCTTAGTATAGCTAGATTATTATTATATTCAAGCATAAGTTCATATACCGCTCGCTCTAATGTACATGGGGTGAGTGGTCAACATTGTGTAAGTGTGGTGCTTATACATTGTTTACCTGCGGATGCATCCTATATTCTGGGCCATGTGGTAGATCGTAGATGTGACACTCCCATTGAGTCCTTTGTAGTCCACTCCCCGAATATAGGACAAGTAGAATCTAGTTATGAAGGAAGACATGCTCTGTTCTTGATCTTCCTTAGTAATATCCCTTATGTGTAGATATGAAGTTGATCTTAGCCATGACTACTAAGTGTAATTTCACTAATCAAAGTATGATTTGACTTGTAATTAAAAATGACTTAGGAATTATTCCTCTAATTTCTATTTAGCAATGCTAATCTCATAGTGTCGGGTTCATAAAGCCAAGGTCCCCTATGGACCCGCTTCCTCGCAATACTTGGCCCAAAGAAAGGCCAGCATGACAACGCATCTAGGCTAGCCCAGTGTACACAATGATAGGTCGACGCCATGATCCGGTCCCCAACTAGCACCTCCGGGTAGGAGACACAGTGAGCTCCGGCCGGGAAGGCTCGACCGAGGTAGGACCATAGTCGACTCGACCCCATTCCTCCGACCGAGGATATGTCGGACCTTTGCTTCGCCTCTCTTTCCCGACCGACACGGTCGGGGCCGGCTGGGAAAGACCGACCAGGACACCTGCTTGGTGTGGGCCCAGGGAGCAGGCGGAGCAAATAAGGTAAGGCGCTCAAGTTAACTGTAATACCAAGGATCGTACCCTACCATGTCCTGCACAGACCAGGGGGCGATGCCGTTAGGCCATGTTAGACGGACACTATATAGCACTCGCCAGACGCTGCAGCAGAGTACAAACAGATTGTGGGCGCCGTTGTTTGTCGTCCCAGTGAACATTGTGCAGCCTGCCATGTCATGAAACAATGAAGGTGGGCGAACACTGTGCTTGCTGTGCACAAAGAGGTCATGAATAGAAGGGTGGGCGATTGTGTGCCGTACCCGACGACGTGGGCAACAAGACTGGGTAGCACCCATACACACTCTCTCCCTTTCCATCTTTGACTTGTAAAGGCCATCCCCTTCATCTATAAAAGGGGATGCATTTTCCTATAAAAAAATAGCTCAACAGCTCTAGAGCTCGACAGCTGCACAGTCTACATGCTCTCAACAGCTGATAAGCCTGGACACACAGAGCATACGCTCCAATACTTAGCGCATGTTTGAGCATCCGACACTCTCTTCCACTTGGTCTAGAGTCCGACCGGGCCTCTAACACCCCTTCCTATTCCTTACTCATTTGTAACCCCACAACAAACTTTGAGCACCTGGGCTCAGGAATAAAGTCACCGATCGACTGAAATTGGAGGAGGAACGCCCTCCATCGGCCTCGGCCCACTTGACGACCTCAACATCGAGACACCCGCGCTTCGCCTCGAGCCCATGCAGGGCTCAAACCCCACAGTGAGTGATGTACATATTATTCTTTACTCAATGTTTAACACCTTCTGCCAACTCTCCGGAGGGACCCTGTTGTCCCCACCGTGACCGTCGTGCAACCGCCCCCCCTACGGCTTCGCATCCCCCATGGACGCATGCGCAGGGGGCTCCGAAGGATGCTGACGCTGCCCCTCTCACGTCCGAGTTCATGGGGATGGTGGGCTATGCTCCCATCTCCTTCCACGACCTCATCGATGACGAGGTCGAAAGTGACAACTCCAGCATCGGTGATGTTTTGGCACCTAACCACCCTCTGTCCCGAGAGTGCGCTATGGTGGATGCCCCGGGATAGCCACCGTAGGTAGTGGAGTCTCTGTAGACTCACACCCCTCTGGACCCCCATGCGTAGGCTTTGGTGCGTGCGCAGGAGCACGACGAGGAGTTACAACAAAGGCGGTAGAGCCAGCCACCGCCTGTGCCTGCGCGCTCGCTGCATCATGCTACACCACATGTGCGTAACCCAGCGAGCGGTGCTCAGGGTCATGCCCGTCAGGTCCAACGTAACATCTTGGACGGTGGGGACGACCCCTGTCAGTTTGCTTGGGCTGGCTAGAACAACGCTGCTAGGGTGATGCTTCACGTAGCTTCCCCGAGCCTACCGATACCTAGGAGTAGGCGATCCACCGGAACCTCCGGGCGCTGGTGGAGACCACCGCCATTCAGCAAGCGGAAAGCTTCGCATTGCGACACCGGCACACAGCCTCTTGCCTAGCTAGGGGACTAGGGCCGCACCAGTCGAATCACTCCATCCACTCACCACAGCAGTTGCCAGGTGTGGAGGAGGAGGTCGCTGCTACGCCGTAGCCCAACCCGGCGCCCACTCCACGCCGACCACCTATGCGCAAATGACTCAGGCCAAACCATGACGCTCGTAGCATCATCAACAATCGACGCCATGCCCGACACGATGATGATGTCCATCGAATGGCGGCAAGAGGAGGTGGCGCAGGCCCCGGTCTGACCATCAAGGAGTGCGAGGACACACAACCCAGGCATGGCGGCCGACCAAACGACTAGAACCTCATCCCAGATGGCCCGGTGCCACGGGCCTTTGGTCACCGCATCTAGAAAGCGTCGTTCCCACAGCGCTTCCGACTACCCACCAACATCGCCAGGTACACCGGGGAGATGAACCCCGGTATATGGCTCAAAGACTTCTGGCTCACTTGCCTAGCTGGAGGAGTGGATGATGACTACTTCATCATCCAGTACCTCCCCATCTGCGTGGGGTAGCATGTTCGAGCATGGCTCAAATTCCTTCCGCCCGATAGCATCTGCATTTGGTCAAGGATCTCAAGAGGGTCTTCGTCGAAAATTTCTAGGGATGTATGTCCGTCCTAGGAATTCCCCAGGACCTCAAGAGCTACCAGCTAGAGCCCAACGAGTCCTTGCGGGATTACATCAAGAGGTTCTCAAAGCGGTTGCAACTCCCTCGATGTCGCCGACGTGGGCGTCGTCGGTAGCGTTCCTCTCTAGGACAACATGCAAGTCCACGATCCACAAGCTTGGGTGTGTGAAGCCCGTCTGCGCCTGTGACACCTCTCGACATTGCCATGAACCACACCTCCGGTAAGGAGGCGATCGGGGTGGTCTTCAGCCGTGGTCGGGACAGGGGCGAGGCCAAGTGCGAGGACCAAGGCAAGTGCCCCTCGACACAAAAGGGCAAGAAGAACAAGAAGGATTGGCACCGACTGGCCAACCTAGCTTTGGTCACCGTGGTCGACCGCGTGGGCAAGCAACCCAAGCAGGGCCAGCCCGACCACTTGGACAAGCTCATGGAGAGTCCATGTGTCAGCGTAAAAACGTGTTGATGTGCCTGACACACAGCAAGCCGGAAGGATCAGCTCAAAGTGAGCCCAAAGATCCGCTTGGCTTCAACACAGGACCAGCCGATCCTATGAATCCTGAGGGCGTGCCATTCAATTTGACCTGCAATTGACAAGGAGAGAAAGTTTATCAGTAATTTAGGATGGAACATGCTAGTTTGCCCAGACAGTTCCAAGTGTGCCGCTTCGGGAGCGGCCAGACAGGAAAATCGACTAAAACAGCCGATACGAGAAGAAATAGACTGTTAAGGACTATAAAGCTCATGGGTCACGACTGATTTATGATAACAAGTACAATGCACCTAGATATATGTAAAATCGTTAGCTAGGTGGATATAACCAGTGTAAAGCATTGAGCTGATAAGTTTAACGAGAATTGATATAACATACGAACAAATTGACTATCTAGTACAAATGAATCTACAAACGCTCTGAATCTAATTTGTTACCATCAACTATGAGATTTGACCGGATCGATACAACTATGATAATGATAACAAACTAAAGCCAAAGAATCCATAAAACCATCTATATATTGACAGGTTCATGAAAAACATGCTATATGTGTGAAAGCACATGCGAATTGGCTAAAATAGCCGATTCAGGTAGAAAAGGGATTACAGCATGTGAACAATCGACTGTTTAATATGGACAGATCTATAAACTCATCAAATCTGACTTGCTATCCTTAATAGTGGGGTTCGACCGGATCGATGGCAGCCATGATAAAGATAATAGATCAAACCTTTAAAATAAACAAATCTATTCACATTTAACAGAATCACGAAGACACACTATAAGTGTTAAAGTACTAGCAATCAGCTATTTAGCCGATGCAGGCATAGCAAATAGCTAAGGTCATGCCTGGTCGAAAGCAAATCTACCAACTAGCATACTCTGATTTAAAATGCTAGTAGTGGGGATCGACCGGATCGTTACAGCCATAATAGCGAGCTATAGACCAGATTTGACTAGCAAGTAAACCTTCTCAAGATCAGACATGCCTTAGCCGCGTACTATGCATGATCAAGATCAAAGTAGAACGACTGATAAAACACAATCCATCATTTAAAGTAAGAACCATCGCAATGTGATAAAATAAATGATGGACTAAAAGGATGTGAGACCGATCTAGATCGATCTCGATTGGGCAGGTTGATATTGCTGAATCTAATGACCACAAGAATATCAGTAAGATCGGTAACTTAATGAATCTACCCGAAGGATGCCACCCTTAGGTAGAGCCAATAACTTGACCTTAATCTAATTCGAGCAGTGGAGGTCGAACTTAACCGATGCAGCCGTACTTGAACTAGATAAGGATCGATAACTAACCTATACTAGGGCGCGTAAGAGGTCGGCCGGACCGATGCAGCCTTACAAACAAAAGTATAAGCCATGATAGTATGTATAGACAAGCTAGAGGTCGACCAGATCGATGCAGCCCTGGTTGTTGAAGAACTCATCGAGATCTAAATTACTCCTACTCCTAAGAGTTGGCGTGAAGCCGAAAAGGTAAAGGTTGTTTTGATTGATTGAGATATCCCTTTTACAATAGCCGGGGTCCAATATTTATACCCAGAACCTAAACATGAATCCTACTCAAGTACGACTCATTACAATCTTTGGTATAAGAAAAAACATTCCTAACTTCAGATATCTTGGACCCTAATCTTTCCCTTTTTATAGAGTCCGATATATTTCCCCCTCGACGCCATCCTTATGTAGTCCGTTGATATTATCTGCTAACGTCATCTATAAAATAGCCGATTTCGACACTACATTAAAACCAACTGACCTCGATTCACACCCGATCGATCCCTTGATGATACAATTTTATAAGCCTTGAGTTTCCGCGTTTTTCTTTCCCAAATTTTGGTGTAAACACAGGCCCCCCTAGTTCGAAATATGAATTTTCATGCTTTGAAGTATTTCGATCTGATAGTCTTCTTTTCCCCAGCCGATGACATTTGATCACAATCATTAAAAGCTGCATCAGCTCCATCTTCTTTTTTATCTTGATAACTTCAAAATTGATCTTTCTCTGCATCTCTGTTCATCTGCTTTAGCCGATAAGGAGCTGCCCCCCCCCCGAGTTTGAACATAGCAATACAAGTTAACCAGCAGTATGGAAATATGCGGCATAAAAGTTTAGGTATTCTAGCCAATAGTCTTCTTCCAAGGAGCCGAGGAATTTACTGGCAGCGATATTACCTTATTCCAAGCCCCACCTACACATGTGAACTTTGAAGTGTCTACCATACCATCTTGGGTGGTTGAGGAATGGAACGAATTAGAATCCAGTCATCCTCGCTTTCCCTGCTTAGAAAACTTGGGTTTTTGAAAGATTTTAAATTAAAACATAGCTTTGCTCCTCAAATGATTCTCTCAGATCACTCAATGTGTATAGTTCCTCGTCAAAGCATTGTTTTGTCTCTTCTTATCCTACTTCTAAAAAGCTTATGTGGAGTTTTAGGTAGGAATAAAATATGTAGCGTACTTACCTTGCATATATTGTAAGGTCAAATCTCAGATCCAAGGAGAGAAATGTCATACTCTTAGATCAAGATGTGCATGTAAATGTGGAATATTTGGTGGCTAACCTAATTCTATTATGCTCTTTGAAATATATTTCTCTCTTATGGAATATTTTTGCGAGAACATGGGCTATCTTTTCTCATCTTTTTCTTTTTCCTTTTTATTTATTTATTTTGGACTTATTTTGTATCCATCTTTTATATATTTTCGCATAACCCATGTCTCTCTTTATAACAAATTTTTGAGAGAAATATTATCAAGAACTTGGAGCATTTATTCTAATAAATCCTAACATATTTTTGTCTTCTCCTAGTGTAGGAGCAGAACATTTTGAGGTGGATGAAAAACATGTTTTTGTGTACTTCTAGTATAGAAGCAGCACATATATGTGGCGTGTACGTGATCTTGATCTTGGGAATATGATAAATCTCTCAATAAGGGTCAACAAGACTTGACAAAACTCAACACAGAGCAAGCAACTTATGTGGAAGGTTTTTAATGAGACTAATATATGGCTCTGGTAGGAAATTCAACATCATTGAGGAGACAAACTATTGATTTTGAATTTTTGTAAGAAAATTTCCCAAGTACTTTGCAAAAAGAAGCAAGGTTTCTTTCATCGTACCATATCTCATTCATCAACTACTTAGATAGCATGCTTTCCCTATGATAGATTGTTCACAAGTGATAGGAAAAGCATGAAATAAAGAATATGCGTACCTTCGCTTTGAACCGATGAATGCCTTTGCTCGAACTTTCTCCTAGTATGTATATATCAGCTAGACTTCGTCGGCCTTATGATCTCTGTGTTCTCAATCAAACATATGATATGGCATGACCTCACGTACTTCCAAGATCTGACTCATCCTTTTTGTGCCCATGTACATCATGTATATATATGCATGGAAATTTGATTTGCATGCACTACATAAAGGGCTCTATTGGCTTGATGTCTTAATCTTCCAATTCTGAGCCAATTGCGAGCAATCTTTCATTTACTGCTTCTGACTTTTAATAAGGCGATTGTCAGTTTCAGAAGTCCCACAATCAGATCAAGTTGAGAACACAGAAAGAGTGCTGCGAAAAATTCACTTGCCGAAGCCACAAACTGCAACAAAGGTTAGGGTTGGCCAAGAGGCTTCCTGCGTTGGCCTCTGAGCGCGCTGTAGGTACATCATTGTAGTGCAGATACCTTTGTTGTCATCGGACATGTCCTCACCAAGAACGAGCTTAGAGACCCTATCTTCTGCCAGCTCCTATCTTGTCACCAATGGAGCGGCGGTTGGTCATGTTGGTGCGGGGCTTCATGCTGAGCCGTCTGAAGGGCGCGGCGATAAATGCCAAGGATCGGCCGAGGAGCTTGGTCACTGTGGCAGTCGGCTCGAATAGTCTGCTGATGTCGACACTGCTGCACTGCTTCGAGAAGGACGTGGATGCGTGGGACACAGCGCAGCTGAGGACACTCGCCATATCAATGAGACTCCGTGTGGACAACAATGAGCAGCATTTGTCGTGTTATGGCCGAGACTCTTCCATGTCCTTTGCTCATCCACTGGTTATGCCTCCACGAGAGAATATAGTCGATGTAGAGGAGGAGGTCCACAGCCTTGTTTGTCAGCATCACTTCCTTGTCATCACCGTTAGCCACGAGTTCCTTGATCTTGTTCCATTATAACTTGTTGCTGCTGCCACTAACCTTGCGTCGCCACACATACATAGCAGTCTCTACCTGGTCGGCCATTGCCAGCAAGTCATGCTCCGATGAGATGTTGAGCGTGTCAAGCAAGAATTCTAGTGAGAACTTGTCAGCGCCTAGCATGACGTGATACACCGGGTCCTCATGCTTGTTTATCCACTCTCGGGGAATAAATGGTTCATAGGCTTGGGAGCAGCCGATTCTACTTCATTGGAAGATGGCGTCTAGGACACAGGGCATCGGCAGCCATCACTAGTCCTCCCTCTGGTGATCTGACCTCCTAAATGACAATGGTGTCCTCGGTGACGACAATGAAGTAATCAAGCCAGATGAACTTGTCCTGATATCCTTATCGAAAGCTAATCTCCACCGTCTTCCGCATGTCGATAATAATTTTCATCCGATGGTCTCCTATTGGCTGTCAGGTTGTCGACCTTTTCTGTATCTCTGATACAACCTCCCATGATGACTTTTCCTTCTTATCAAAAAATATACTTGGTCGAATGACCGATGATAATAACCCATGGAGGAAAACTCAATGTGACCTTGACAATCGAACTAGCGACGGTCATCGGCTATGTTGATCCTCATTGGCTCTATGTGATTATTCTTGAAATTCCACTGCTGTACCAGAAACTGATATCTCACTAGTCTTACACCCTTGTCGATCGGCTGCAGACTTCATCAGTTTGAAGGGTAAGGTCTTGAACCAACAACCGATTCTATCTCAAGAGAGGTGATTGGTCTTTGTCAGCTTGGAGAGTAAATGCATCATTGACAAGACCTTCCTCGCATGGCAACTTAAAGAAACAACAATTCCTTGCTTCCTGGTCCATTTTTCAATAAAGGCCATCGACAAAAAAAAACCTTCATGCATGCGTATGTAAAATAGTCGATCTCAATTAATCCATGTCATGTACGCATCCATAAATAGTAAGCCAATGTAAAAATAGTCGATCTCCATATATTAGAATAATCATTATTAATTTGATCTTCTCTTGCTTGCATCGGTTGGCATAACAATGATATACTCCGAGCATCTTATCGGCTATTGACTTGATACCTTTGTTCTTGGCTACCATAATATTTAAACAAACTCTGAGAACCTTTCAATACTCGGAGCATATTTTTTGTATGTTGATAATAACTTTCGGCCGATGGTTATTGCTCAAAATCACTCGGTCGATGGTGGGGTAATTTGAAGAAATATTTCCTTAACCTATCGACCATTTATAACAAAGATGCAAACCGACTGCGAAAAAACTGAGTTCGGACTCCACCTCTTTTGTAGACGCACACATGCAAAATTTCCTTTTATTTATTTCTTCATATATGCATCCCATGTCATAATATATTTGGAGTCCTGATTCTCGGCAATCATATCAATACTTGCATACGTGATAGTTTTTGGTAGATTCTGTTTGCACTCGATCCTTCCCAAATTTAGTCGATTGTGGTCTGCATCGCTCTACATAGCCGATTAGCGTCCGAGCACCACCGGTGCATCCAAGCTCTCCACGTCAAGACGCGGTCATCCACCTTTGAAGTACCTTTGCTAGTGGCCATGTCGTGTCTGCCAGTCAAATGGCTCCATCACTTGATGCATCACCAAGTGGAAATTGAGCGATGATTAGCCCCTGCCGCCTTTTTATATCTCTTTTTGGAGTCTATGGAGGTGAAGGATCAACCAATGCGGATGAGGGGTGTAGCCAATTCTTATTTATATATGGATACACCACAGGCTTTGGCAATCGAGCAGGAATCCTTTGTATGACCTTCTTCTGAGCAACTAACCAATCTTCACGTATTTTGAGAAGCATATACCATGCACGGACTTATACACACTTGCTAGCTTCTTCCATATATGTCAACATGCGTATATGCATGTGTGGCACTGTAACGTGTTAGCTCTTTCCTTTTAACTGACGTGAAGTGCTATTCTCACAGTCGATTCCATTTTAGGAAGCGATCGGCTCTCGTTGGTTTGGGAGGCAAATATGTAGTTAGCAAGACCCATGTTCTGTATTCAATGACGCCGCGCTATTGCCATGAGCATGGTGGCTTGGACATATCAATAGGAGCTCGGTTATTTTTTCTATCTAGTAAACTATCAGCTTTATGCTCTGGCTGATCGGCTTCTGTTGATGTCATCGTCCCAAATACTTCGTTCTGGTAAGGTAGCTGTTTTTTCTAGGCCGATGAGGATAGTAGTAGATCAACGACACTGCAGCCTTGCTAATAAAATATTCTGGCCAGCCTGCTAATGACATATGTTCCACTCAAATATCTGAACTCTAGAACAGCCATCATCAATCCAAGATTTAGGTATCAGCAGAGCTGGCCATTATCCTGTTTTCCTAGATCAGTTAGTGTCGACAAAATATCATCGGTAGTCCTCCGAGGGGTATCCCACGAAGGTAGATTGATCAGCAGAGGTGCGCGTAATCAAGAACAAGAAGGCAACAGAGACACAAGAGTTAGACAGGTTTGGGCCATCAGCGTGACGTAATACCCTACTCCTATGGTCTGTTGGTTTGTATTGGCTATCGTATGATACTGCATGTGTTTTGAGGGGGTCCCCTACCCACCTTATATAGCTGGGGGTAGGGTTACAAATCAGGTAGATCTAGGAGATAACCGGTAACTAATAACATATTACAGGAATCACGGGATTGTAACATATCCTAACACATTACGCCGTATCTTCAAGATATCTTCCTGGTGTCTTGCAGGGCGCGCCGAGCAGCGCCGTGCTCTGTAAGGCTTCGTCTTGTGGGTTGGACCACCCCTAGGGGCACAACCCATGTAGTATGCCATGGGTATCCGAGATCGTACCCCCCATAGCTAGTCCCCGAGCGCCTTATATTCATTGTGCAACACCGTCTTGGGCGTGTCTGAGCAGGTGTAAACAAACCGAGCAGTCAGACTCATAGTCCGACCACTCTAATGAGTCGCTGAGCAGTTGTTGACCGTCGCCAAGCAGAGTATCCCAAGTAAGGCTTGCTAGAAGGATGTAAGGAGCTCAAGTTCAAAATAAAAAAAATTCTCGCTGTGAACCAAGTGTGCCCACTTAGAGTCCGACCACGAGAAAGGGAGATAATCTTCTTCAACTTCAGGAGGCATGGAGTCTTCTAGATTAAAGAAAACACACTCACTACGAGGTGAAGTGTGCCCACTTAGTCCCCGAGCTTGACAGTAGGTGATGTAGTCACGTGGTGCCAGGGTCCAGAAGGTAGAAAAAAGGTAGAAGACTAGCCGAGCAGGCAACCAGTCCCTGGGCTGAGCCCTGAAATGAAAAGCGCACATTCACCACAAGGTGAAGTGTGCCCACTTAGTCCCCGAGCCTGATAGTAGGTGACGTGGTCACATGGTGCCAGGGTCAGAAACAACAGTAATAAAAAAAGTCCCCAGTATTGTGAGAGACCGAATCATAATGAAGATGTAGTCCCCGAGCCATAAGTGGAAATCTCGGATAAATCAAGAAGGACCGATTACGCAATCGTGGAGAAAAAACCGAAGTAATGGCTGTACAGTAGAAATTACTGAGCCTTGATGACATTGTGGAGAAGTCGGTGAATATTCGGTGTGAAGTACCAAGTTGCGTCGAAGAATGGGCGATATGGGCCGCAGTTGTGTGGAAGCCTAGATAACGGCCTAGCACACCGCTTTAGAGAATTCGGAAGGGCGCAAATCAGCGTGGTGCGGTTTCCCAAAAACCCTTGAATGCGAAAAGTGGGTACAATTTCTTTATAACTACGTCGCCGCACTTCGCGCTCCCACCTTTGCCACTTCGCCACTTCGTCTTCCTCCTCAGCATCATGCTCCTCCATTCGCATTCATACGTGCTCCGTCGCTAGGGCTAAAAAGCTTGCAAAAAAGGCCAGTTCTGATCCAGATCTGAGGGATGGCGCCGAAGAGGGGAGGTGGTAACCTAAAGAAGGCGGCCACCGGGGTGAGCCATGACAATGAATGGGTGTCGTCACTCATGGGGGAGACGGAGCTCAACGAGATGGTGGAGGCGGGCATTCTTCTTGACCATATCACCATCGAATGGCGTTCGACCGATGGTGAGCCCTATCCGATGCCACACACCGATGAGCTTGTTGTGTTTGAAGATTATTTCTGGCGTGGATTAGGACTTTTGGTACATCCTTTCTTATGGGATCTATTGGAGTATTGGGGAGTGAGCTTGTGTAATCTTCACCCGAACACTATTTTGCACATTTTTGTGTTTATCCACTTCTACGAGGTCTATCTTGGCATTCTTCCCCACTTTAATCTCTTCTGACACTTGTTCTGGCTAAAGAAGAAAGGAGGGGGCAGTTCTAGAGTGGTCGGCGGTGCGTATCTACAGCTCCACGATGGGATGGCGGGTGAATACATTACTGTATCACTGAATACCTCGCTGAAGGGGTGAAATGCCAGGTGGTTCTACATGAAGCAAAGTCATCCTACCATCCGATGCGATGTCGACCAGATTCTAGAGAATCAAAGGAGCTGGTCCGAGAAACCGACTAGTGCCGATATGGAGCAGGTGAAGGAGCTCCTCTAGCTAATAAGGGGCATGAAGATGAATGGAGTGGTGGTGGTAGTGAGCTTCATAGTGTGCCGCGTCCAGCCTTGCAAGGAGATGGCTCATCTGGGCTTTGACTTCAAGGGAGATACTAACGAAACCCGGGAGAGGACAGAGAGACTGATGAAGGAGGCTATGCTAAGCCGGGCCGCTAAACTATTCGCTCCAAACGTGCTGTTTAGCGTGCCAGGGCAGCCGAAAGCCTTCAACTGCATGAACCCACCTCCTTAGGTAAAAATCTCGACTGTTGTTCCTGGTGCTTTTTATCCCATGCCAGTGCTGAGCAGTGAACTGATTCGCTTGTGGAAAGATCGATTTGTAGGAATGGGCGGCGTACTTCTCGAGTGTGCTGAGGAGCGATTGGCCAAAGGTAGTGGACGCTAGGCTGACCACTCAATCGGAGGAAAGTGTCATCAGCGCCTCATCTGAATCCGGAGGTGGAGGTGCTGGTCAGAAGGAAAGTCCCCCTCGGTATCAGAGAAGGTTTGGGGGAAAAGGGCGGCGCAAGATGAGCTGGCCCGGAAGAAGAGAAGAACGGCGGATGTAGCTTCCCGCAAGCCGGGTGGCATCTCACTTGGTGGTGATCAGACCGCTTGGACATAGAGTGCGGCGATGTCTGAGTGGTCAGACGACGGCGAGGCTCCAGTAGCTCCCCCTCTGAGCACTAAGGCGTCATCGCGCAACACACGCGCGGAGGTGCGATCGGAGGGAGGGGAAGGAGTCCTTAAGTAGCAGGCAGAGGAGACGCTAGTAGTGAGGGCTACAAGACCTCTAGCCGAGGACATGTGGGTTGACCCCAGAGCAGTGCCTGGGTGCTCGAGGAGGCAGCACTAGTTCAGAACCATCTGCCAGGAGGCTGATGTGTAAGTATCTTTGCCTTGGGATTGATAGCTATCCGTTTTTTATAGTTGCGGTGACCAATGAGCTGATGTGATGCAGAATGGGGCACGCGGAGGATCTGAATCCTTTGGGCTAGACTGGCGAGCATCCGGGGGCTATTCCCGATGCAGAGATATTGCGGGCAGACTCCGTCCTAGAGTCCCCGGGCGCTCGTCACTTTGTGGAGGAGTTGACCACCGCAGCTACTGGAGGTGGAGAGCGGTTGGCGACAACGGCGGGTAACTCGACAGAGACACCGAGAGCAACAACATGAGCCACCGAATCTTCAGAGGCAGGAGCGAGAGCTGCTGATGTCTTGCCAGAGTCTGGGGTGCAGAGGCCGATAGTGTCAGAGGAGCAAGCGGCGCGCCTTGAGATGTCATAGGGCATGGTCAGACGCTCTGTGCGGCCACCGAGCCCCCAGGGAGCGCCACCGGCTGTGGAGGAAGAGGACGAGGTTGAGGAGATTGAGCGTGAAGAATCATGACCTCAAGCCATCCGCATCCTCCGTAAGCGAAGGGAGGAAGTTGTGGTCATGGAGGAGGAGGACACCACCAGGGAGGTGAAGAGGCTATGGTCCACCCTTTCCACCGCTATGAAGCAAATTGAGGTTAGTATTGCGTCAGCGGTGTCGTCTTCGGCGTTGGAGAATATGTCTTTAGAATCTTGGTGCTTTGCAGGGCATAGCGCAAACTGTCATACAATGGTAGAAGTTGATCAAGAGGATGGAGCCCCTCGTCGAGGAGAATGAGAAGCTAAAGGAGGCGATGAAGCTAATGGAGAAGAACGTCCAGAGGGCCCAGCGCGAAAGGGATCTTGCTTAATCAAACGTGAGGGACCTAGAGTACCAAAAGGGCACCTTATCCGAGCAGTTGAAAACCATCTCCGAGCAGCTGGAGCGCACCTCCGAGTAGTTGAACAGCGTCTCTAAGCAGCTAGGGAGCACCTTCGAGCATCTGAGAGGCATCTCTGACCAGAAGAAAGGTATTGTGGATCAATGAGTTTGTTCTGCATTGTCGAATAGTCTTGATGTTGCTATCGACCGTTATGTTTGTAGAGCAAGATGCAAAGCTCAGACAGGTTATGAGAAGTCGTCGGTCAACTCCAAGAGGAGAAGGAGAAGGCATCTAGGTGAGCGGAGAAACTAGCTGAGGATCTGGAAGGTGAGTAGTTCATGGTTGGAGTTGCTGCTGAAATGATTTCTTCGTTTGATAAATCCCTTTGGTGTTTGTAGAATATTGCCGAAGAACCAAGGCATAGTTTAACATGCTAGAGCTGGAGGCAAGAACCCATAGGGGAAAACTTGATGCCGTGGTGGCTAGAGTTAGGCCAGTGCTCGACTGTATCGACATGGAGGTAGCTCCTCAGCCCGACGATAGGCCGCCCCATCCAGACTCCATCATTGACAGGTGCAAGGCGGCATGGGAGAACTTCAAGAGCTTCAACCACGATGCCACTGTCTCCATCATGATACATGCCCTAGCGGTAGTCCAGTCTCACTACCCTGCCATCAATCTTTGAGCAATAGGGGCCGGATTCACCAGAGGGACGGGTGCGACGAAGCAGGAGCAACTGAAAGATGAGGTGGAGGATGCGGCGAAGAGGCTGGCCGACAATGTCGATCTATTCGGCGAGGTAGACGGTGAGGGCCATGCTCCATAACCTGAGTGGAGAGGAACCTGTATGGGACAACTAGAGAGGAGAGTTAAATGTGTGGGGGCATAAGCAAACATTTATGTACTTGTATAAATGTTGTAAGTAGACTTCGTATGCGTGTTTATGCGGCTTGCTAGCACTTTTGGTGAAAAATAGATGTATTGTTAACCCTAATGCATTTATACATGGTATAAGTAGTGTTCAAGCAGTTAGTTCATTACTGAGCTCTTGGCCTTGGCTAGCCCGTATTCCATAACGTCGAGCACTAGAGCCCGTGCACGTGTAGGAGGAATAGACGTGACTGGGGAACCATAGCTGACCACCCATAACGTAGAGCACTAGAGCCTGTGGGGGTATGGCCCCTGGTATCCACAAGACAAGATATGGGCCACACTAATAGAGGTGGCCCAGCCCACAAGATCAAGGCATGCACGACACTGGTCGACGTGCACCGCAAGACATTGTATAGTACCAAATAGGATACTTTCCTTGTAACCCTACCCCTCTAGAATATATAAGGAGAGCCAAGGGTCGCCTACATGGTCATCCAGATCAATACAATACACTAAAGACATAGGATGTAGGGTATTACGTTGATCAGACGGCCCGAACCTGTCTAAATCGCTGTGTCTGCGCCTTGTGTCACCATTCGGTTCCTATCACGCGCACCTCCCCCGATCAATCTACCTTCGTGGGATACCCCTACCCCTCGGAGGACTGCCGAGCATCTTTTGTTGATAGTTGGCGTGCTAGGTAGGGGAGTGTGTGCTGATCCCTAGCGGACCAGATGGGATCTCAAGATCAATGTTGTTCGCAGCAACTCTGACGACTACGACGATGTCCCTAGCCTACGCGATGAGGCTCGACATCGAAGCGCGTCGGGCAACAGCGTGATGCAATCTCACGACACACTCTATGGTGGCATCATCTCCATCACCACTCCATGCTGTGTGCTCAAGGCTCCGCACTCCTGCCGTGCTCTCCACGAACGACACCGCGATGGCCTGTGCATGCAAATCCAGCATGTATATATGAGTATGTGTATATGTGCTCACCACGCATGCACACATACAAAGGCTTTTGTCATCAAATCCAATCCCAGACTTCATGCAGGGTCAGGGGACAAGTCGATCTGCGACTTTGCATTCTTCGTCTCCAACACGCATCAATATTCAAATCAAGCAATCAAGAAGTTTTAGTCATCACGAGACAGTGACACACACACACGTGCAGCGACTTGCAAGCCAAACCAATCTTGGTTGCTTGCATGTATACGTACATCTCCATGCATGATCCGACGATTCGACTCGACACAAAGCCCTACAGCAATGGCAACAACATAGAAGACGATCCAGAACTACTCGGCAGGTACTTGGCTTGATCAAGAATATGCCGAGGAGCAGCTCTGACCACTTGACTATGGCAATCGACTACTCCGCTCGACCATCCTAAAGCGCCATGTAGCATTCTCCGACCAGATTGAATGTGACAACGATCTCTCCATATCTGATCTACCTAACGCCGACCAAATAACACCATACGCCGCCGACCAGACGTTTCGTCTAAAGCTAAGTCATGTTTTAATATTTTTCTAAATATTCTCCAATCTTCGCATATCGCCATAATGCTTCTCTGAGCTGTTTTCTCCATGTTTGCTCTCCAAACGATTTTTCGAACCCCCGAACAGTCATGTTGATGCTCGGATGTCCCCAGAGATAGCCTTGTCTCTGGCTCCTCCCTACACGCAGAGCATCTCCCTCTGCGTTATGGGTGGTCAGCAGCGGCTCCTTAGCGACGCTCTGTTCTTCCTACACGCACATAGGCTCCGTGCTCCACATTATGGTTAACAGGCTAGCTTGGGCTGGAGACTCAGCTACACACTAACTATTCGGGCGGTTTATATTAAATATAAATACATCTTCACACCAACTGATCGCCGAGGTGCATATGCTATTTCATCGCCATTGCTGATTTTTCTCTGGAGTTCATATATTTTTACATCATGTACTACCCGTTCTACATATTTGTATTGCAGGATCATCGTCCAGGTGATTGGATCACCTGGTGCTCGGACTTCACCACTGATCAACTAGTCGGACCACTAGGATCATTGACTTCATCGCCAACCAGTTGATCGGACTGTTCACCGGTCGCTTCTGCTCAATGCTCACTTTGCCGCTGACCAGTTGACCAGACTATTCGTCGCTCGTGCTTCATCACCAGATACATCGGTTACTCCTCGGCGCTCGGATTCTTCATGCTCGAGGACTAAGTGGGCACACTTCACCGCATGGATGTCGCCAGCTATGCCGGTGCTCGAACATCGCCAGCTACGCCGAGGACTCCTCGGTGCTCGGACATCGCCAGCTATGTCGGGGACTCCTCGGTGCTCAGACCTTGCCAGCTTTGCCGGGAACTCCTCAGTGCTCGGACATCGCTAGCTACGCCGGGAACTCCTCGCTGCTCGGACGTTGCCAGCTACGTCGGACATCACCAGCTACGCCAGGGACTCCTCGGTGCTCGAACATCGCTAGCTATGCCGGGGACTCCTCGGTGCTCGGACCTCACCAGCTTCGTTGAGAACTCCTCGGTGCTCGAATGTCGCCAGCTACACCGGGGACTCCTCGGTGCTCGGATATCACCGGCTATGCCGGGGACTCCTCGGTCCTCGGACATCACCACCTATGACTCCTCGGTGCTCGAACATCGCCAGCTACGTCAGACTCCTCGGTGCGCGGACCTCGCCACTTTCACCGAACTCCTCGATACATCGAGACATCGCAGCTACGCTTAGAACTCCTCGCTGCTTGGGCGTGCGCCACCACGCTAGAGACTCCTCGGTGCTCGGACATCGACAGCTCTCACGCCGGGACTCCTCGGTTCTCGAGACATCGCCACTATGCCGGGGACTCCTCGGTGCTCGGACATCGCCAGCTACGCCTGGGACTCCTCGGTGCTCGAACATCGCCGCCTACGCCACAGACTCCTTGGTGCTCGGACATCGCCGCCTACGCCGGGGACTCCTCGGTGCTTGGACATCGCTAGCTACACCGAGGACTCCTCGGTGCTCAGACGTCGCCAGCTACGCCGGGGACTCCTCGGCGCTCGGATATCGCCCATGGTGGTCGGATCTTGCTACGTCTCATCGGCGTGCTATCAAGCTGCTCCATGCTGTTCAGATCAGGGTGCTGATCTTGGGCAGCACATCTGGGGTCTTGATACGCGCATGTCGGATGACGTCGGCAAAGCTTTTAGACTTCTTTTTCTTTGACCCTGCTACAAGATTCATTCTTCATCTTGTAGCAGGCTCGAGGAACTAAGTGGGCACAATTCACCTTGCAGTGATTGTGCATTTTTCTCATCTTGAGGCTACGCCCGGGGACTGGCTGCCTGCGTGGCTGATCTTCTACTTTCTGACCCTGGCACCACATGACTACGTCACCTATTGTCAGGCTCGAGGACTAGCTGTGGGGGTATGGCCCCCAGTATCCACAAGACAAGACATGGCCCGCACCATCAGAGGTGGCCCAGCCCACAAGATCAAGGCGTGCACGACACTGGTCGACGTGCTCCACAAGATATTATATAGTACCAAATAGGATACTTTCCTTGTAACCCTACCCCTCTAGAGTATATAAGGAGAGGCAAGGGTCACCTACATGGTCATCCAGATCAATACAATACACCAAAGACATAGGACGTAGGGTATTACGTCGATCAGACGGCCCGAACCTGTCTAAATCACTGTCTCTGCGCCTTGTGTCACCATCCGGTTCATATCACGTGCACCTCCACCGATCAATCTACCTTCATGGGATACCCCTCGGAGGACTGCAGAGCATCTTTTGTCGATAGAGCCCTTAGAACGTGTAGGGAGAGATCGAAGACAGCGTTTTCTCCAAAGAACATAGATAGGAACGTGTGCTGCTCGATGGCTGGTGAAATATCTTAAAGATATTTTAGTATGGAGATCACATATAATTGTCGGAGTTTGTTAAGGAGTACCTCGGAGCTGGTAATCGTAAGTGGAGATTAAATTGGAGTGGAGAAATAATGGAGACAAATTATGGCGACGAAAACTTCATTCATTATGGAGTGGAGAGTACATATCTAGAGCGTTTTAAGGATAGAAACGTATAAGTTGCTCGGTGTGCCACGAATTGGGGATATTGACTGCCTCCATGTCACATAGCTGGTAAGACCCTAGTTGGGTAACCTCCTTGACCATGTAAGGCCCTTCCCAGGGGGAGGAGAGCTTATGCATCCCTTCGGTTTTCTGCTTTCTACGGAGAACGAGGTCGTCGACCGCAAATGAATCACCAAAAAATATATTCGGCAATTTAAATAAGTTGGCATTCTTATCCACCCTTTACCTTGGTCCCTGTGGGGCTTATAGCTTTTCCAAGTTCTTGAGGGGTTGCAAGATATAACAGTTATAACAGAATCACCAATCATTTATTCCTTGATCAACTGTCTATCCGGAGGTTTTATGATTTTTGCAAAGAAATGTAAGTTCTTCAAATGATTCTCTCGATCGCTCAATGTGTATGAAATCTCACCAAGGCATTTGATATTTGCTTTCTTTTCAACCTACCACTAAAGGCTTTTTGTGGAGTTTTGGGTAGGTATGAAATTGAGGCATACTTGCATCGCATATTTTGCTAAGTCAAAAATCGGACCTTAAGGAGATGCAAGTCATACACTTTGATCAAGACGTGCAAGTGTGTGGAATTTGAATAACTTCCTAATTCTAAAATATTTTTGTACTCCTTTCGTCATGAACCTCTCTCTTTTTTTATGAACGCCTTTTATTTAAAAGTATGGGCTATCTTATTTCTTTCTTTCTTTTTCTTTTATTTTCTTCATGCTCTTTGGCATGCCTTTTTTCTCTCATGCCTTTTGGCATGGATATTTTTTTTCTTTTCCTTCTTTCTCTTTTTTTAGCATAGCCCATACTATTCTTTTTGGCATATGAAAATTTAGAGAGAGAGACTCATGATAAACGAATGGAGTAATTATTTAGTGGAGAGAAAAACTAAGTTTTTACGTAACTCTCAGTGTAAGAGTTAGCATTATATTTGTGGGTGTACGTGTGTCTTGATCATGGGCGCATGATGAGAATCTCAACAAGGGTCACAACAATTTGATAAAGTTCAATGCAATAACAAGTAGCATATAACTAAGGTTTTAATTTAAATCATGTCATATGGTCTTGGTAGATATTCATAATCATTGAAGAACTTTGACTTTTAGCATTTTTGAAATTAAAAACTCTGGATGTCTAGTCACTCTTAGAACAAAATCATAGCAAATTCTATTTGTACCATATCATAACTCGCAACAACTTAGCAAAGGAGCATGCATTTGCAACACACTAGTTTTCAAGTTTTTAGGATGAGATATTTTTAGCCAACAAACTTAAATCTTGGGAAATACTAAGTTACAGCCTAGACACAGATGAATTATAGATAGAGCAACTATTCATCATTTCAACTTAGGAGAACTAAACATTCTTAAAACATATATGAGAGTAGAATTCATATTTTTGGTATTTTTATCATATTTTATTTTTTTGGTACTAATAAATAAATACAAAAAATAAATGCAAAAATGTAAAATACGAAAAATAAAAGATACAAGTTACCTCTGCGGGGTCCTCCCCCAAGCTCGCTCATGGCCTATGGTCCACGATTGCTTGGTGATGACTTCGAGGTAGGTTATTTGCTTATTGCATATATTTTTTTATATGGTTTATACTTTTTGTTTATCCTATTCATGTTTATATTTAGTAGTTTTAGTACAATAATCAAACTAGACGTCATGTTTAATTTAATCAAGGTAGGCTAATCAACCTAAGCACCATGCTTAATTTTGAAAAGCCTATGAAGCATGATCGCGCAAGAACCATACTCCAACCCAAAGCATATTTTGTGTAGATCATGGAAGAAAAACTATGATTTTAACAAAGGTACTTATTTATATTAGCATAAATAACTATAGTTTTATTAGCAAAAATTATAATTATAAAAGATAACTACTGATTCACCTTCGACAAGGGCTCATTGTTTTAAAGTCCAATAAGCAGGACTCTTCTCCCTTCATTTCTTACTTGATGAAGGTATATCCGTGCCCGGAGAAGTAGACATGGATGACTGTACTTTCTTTGATGTCCACACCATTTTGTTTGATTTGGGTGGTGTGGTAGTGGAATTCGGAGTTTCTTCCTTTTGTTTCCACACCTTTTTGTCTTTTTGAGTAGTGTGGGAACAACCTTTGAAGTTTCTTCTTTTTATTTTAGGCTGTTCTTTTTCTGCTCCGGCCTCTTTTTTTCTTGACGAGGCTATCCATCAGTTGAGGTTGTATCTCAACCTCCTTTATGCCTTGTGGATTTGGCCCGTATTTGATATGGATCATGGAGCATTGCTCCTGCCTGGGCTGAAAGTCAAACTTTTCTTTTGTCATTGATATTGAAGCGGATTTCTCCCGCTCCAACATCAATTTGTGCTCCCGCGGTGTTGAGGAAAGCACTCCTCAACAAAAGATGCTCGGTAGTACACCGAGGGGTATCCCACGATGGTAGATTTGTCGTAGAGGTGAGCAAGATCAGGAGCGAGATGGTAATACAAGCACCAAGACACAAGATTTAGACAAGTTCGGCCATCAGTATGACGTAATACCTATATCTTGTGTTCTAATGTATTGCATTGAGATGTATCGATCGTGTCCACTAGGGGACCCCTGCCTCTCCTTATATACTCTAGAGGGGCAGGGTTACAAGTAAAGTAGCATATTTGGTACTATATAATATCTTGCGGTGCACGCCGAGCAGCGCCGTGCATGTCTTGATCTTGTGGGCTGGGCCACCTCTGATGGTGCGGCCCATGTCTTGACTTGTGGATACCGGGGGCCGAACCCCCACAGCTAGTCCCCGAGCCTAACAGTAGGTGACGTAGTCACATGGTGCCAGGGTCAGAAAGTAGAAGACCAGTCGGGCATGCAGCCAGTCCCCGGGCGTAGCCTCGAGATAAGAAAAGCGCATATTCACCGCAAGGTGAAGTGTGCCCACTTAGTCCCCGAGCCTGCTAGAGGATGAAGAATGAATCTTGTAGCAGGGTCAAAGAAAAAGAAGTCTGAAAGCTTGCCGACGTCGTCTGACATGCGCGTATCAAGACCCCAGACATGCTGCCCAAGATCAGCACCCTGATCTGAACAGCATGAAACAGCTTGATAACACACCGAGGAGACGTAGCAAGATCCGAGCAGCCGAGCACCAAAGAGCGAGGAGTCCCCGGCGTCGCTGGAGATGTCCGAGCACCGAGGAGCGAGGAGTTCCCGGCGTCGCTGGCGATGTCGGTGCACCGAGGAGTCCCCGCGCGTAGCTAGCGATGTTCGAGCACCGAGGAATTCCCGGTGAAGCTGGCGAGGTCCGAGCACCGGCGTAGCTGGCGACGTCCGTGCGGTGAAGTGTGCCCACTTAGTCCTCGTGCACGAAGAATCCGAGCGTCGAGGAGTAACCGACGACGAGCGACGAACAGTCTGGTCAACTGGTCGGCGGCGAAGTGAGCATTGAGTAAAAACGACCGGCGAACAGCCCGATCAACTGGTCGGCGACAAAGTCGATGAACCTAGCGGTCCGACTAGTTGATCGGTGGAGAAGTCCGAGCACCAAGTGATCCGATCACCTGAACGATGATCATGCAATACAAACATGTAGAACGGGTAGTACATGATGTAAAAATATATGAACTCCGGAGAAAAAAATAGCGTATGTAGCTCGATGATTAGTTGGAGCAAAGATGTATTTATATTTAATATAAACCGCCCGACCAATTAGTGTGTAGCTGAGTCTCTCCACCCTAACTAGCCCATAGTCCATAACGTCGAGCGCGAAGCCCGTGCACGTGTAGGAGGAACAGGCGTCACCAAGGAACCGCAGCCGACCACCCATAACGCAGAGCACGGAGCCCATAGCACGTGTAGGGAGGAGCCGGAGACTGGGCGTATCTGGAGGCGTCCGAGCATCAACATGACTGTTCGGGGGTTCGGAAAACCGTTTGGAGAGCAAATTTGGAGAAAACAGCTCGGAGAAACATCATGGTGATATACAGAGATTGGAGAATATTTAGAAGAATATTAAAGCGTGACTTAGCTTTAGACAGAGCATCTGGTCGGCGACGTATAGCATTATCTGGTCGGCGTTGACGGTGAGCACCTGGCGGGCGGTGAGTTGTTGGTGAAGTCGACCTCGGAGGTGGTTCCGAGATCGGATCTGCTGTCATGGGGGCTGGTGTAGCCAGCGATGAGTCGTCGTTGTGGACCGGCATGGATCTCCTCGAGGTTGATGACGAGAACGCGTGTTGATTTGAGGTCCATCTGGCTCGCCATGGGATCAAGCGCACACCCCTACCTGGCGCGCCAACTGTCGATAAAAGATGCTCGACAGTCTACCGAGGGGTATCCCACGATGTTAGATTTGTCATAGAGGTGAGCGAGATCAGGAGCGAGATGGTAATACAAGCACCAAGACACAAGATTTAGACAGGCTCGGCCGTCAGTATGACGTAATACCTACATCCTATGTTCTGATGTATTGTATTGAGATGTATCGATCGTGTCCACTGGGGGACCCTTGCCTCTCCTTATATACTCTGGAGGGGCAGGGTTATAAGTAAAGTAGCCTATTTGGTACTATACAATATCTTGCGGTGTACGCCGAGCAGCGCCGTGCACGCCTTGATCTTGTGGGCTGGGCCACCTCTGATGGTGCGGCCCATGTCTTGACTTGTGGATACCGGGGGTTGTACCCCCACAGTCGCCCAAGGATGAGGGGCGATTCCTTCCTTGTTTCCATGTTTAGCACCACAAAGTTGACGGGGATGAAGTATCCTTGGATTTTCATCGAGATATCTTCGGCAATCCCTACCGGATGGCGAATCGTGGAATCGGTCAGCTAGAGCATCATCGGCGTTGGCGCTAGGTGCGTGAAGTTCAACTTGTCAAATATGACCTTGGGCATCACACTGACGCTAGCCCCTAGGTCGCACAAGGCATGGTCAAATTGCTGGGTCCCGATTGAGCATGTGATTGTGGGGCACCCAGGGTCCTTCTTTTCTGGTAGACAATTGAGTATAGCTGCGCTACATTCTTCCGTCAGCTTTACGACCTCCGTGGATGGCAATGGTCGCTTATTGTTGATGATGTCTTTGATATATTTTGTGTAAGAAGGTACATGCAAGATGTCCATAAGGGGGATGCTTACATGTATCTTCTCTATCATCTCAACAAAAAGAGCGAATTGCTCGTCCATGGCTTGTTTTTTGTTTCTAGTGGGAAACGACAAATAGCTTGTGTCGACGAAGTCTTGCGGTGTCGTTTCCTCTTCTTCTTGATCTTTTTGCATTTTGTTGATTAAGAAGATCCCTCCTCCTATTGCCCTTGTGCTTTTCCTGTCTTATTGTTAGGGTTTGGTGGATCACGAGTGGACTTACCACCCCTCGTGGTCACTGCATTAACTTTTTCAAAAGAATTCTCGGGTTGCCTCGGGATTTTTCCTTCATTATTAACAGGTAAAGTAGCAGCAATTTGAGCTAACTTTGTTTCTATATTAAAGCTCAGTTGATTCTTAACAGATGATGATAATCCTTCTATTTTAGAGTTAATGTTCTCAAGCATTTTATCATTATACATCAACTTTTTAGTTAAACTTTCATTTATTTTTGCCTGGTCTAAGACCAGGTCTTTCAAGGTAGGTTGATTTGAATTGAAATTGGAGTTAAAATTTGAATTACCTCCTTGTGGGAGGGATTGATTGTTCCACCCGTTATTATTATCTTGTCGAAACCCATTGTTGATGTACGATGCTTCTTCACGGGTCTCGGGGCAGTTGTTTCCTAAGTGTCTGACTTCACCACAGACTTCGCAAGTCATTTGCGAGTTCGTGGCCTTGATGGTGCCCTTCATTGCCTCCTTATCGGCGGCACGCTCGTCAAGTCTCTTTAACAGCAAGTCCATTTTGTGGCAAGCATATCTGCCTCCTTCACGGTATGCATGTCTTTTTATTGTTTTCTTTCCTCCCTTAGCTTTGATTGGACACCATCTTCTCAATGAGAGCCGTAGCTTCGTCGATGGTGAGAGAAGAAAGGCTCCTCCAGCAGCGGCATCTATGTGCCCCTTCGACATGGGCGTCAGCCCATCATAGAAGTTTTGGAGCATAAGCCAGTTTTTCTATCTCGTGGTGCGGGCATGCCTGGATGTAATCCTACAGCCTCTCCCACGCCTCGGGGATAGATTCCATCGAATTCTGCTGGAAGTTTAAAATTTTTCCCCTCAGGGCCTTGGTTTTGCCCATGGAGAAAAATTTCGCGAGGAACGCCGTGGAACATTTGTCCCACGTGTTGACTGCTTCCTTTTCCTTATAGAACCACTGTTTTTCCTTCCCCGTGAGGGAGAAGGAAAATAGACGGAGCCTGATGCTTGCTGGTGCAATGTCTTTTATGACGATGATGTCACACAGCTCAAGGAAGTGTTGGAGGTGTGCGTTCACGTCCTCGCTAGGCAAACCATAGAACTGGTTTGCCTGCACCATCGTGATTAGGCCAGTCCGGAGCTCGAAGTTTTCGATACCCAACGAGTCCAATGCGCACGTTGGCAATAGCAGAGGTGGAGTAGACGCGAAGTGACTTGGCCTTAGCGGTAGTAGCGGATGGTGCGGGGGCGACTGGTTCAACTGCGGTGGAGTAGCGGAGGAACAAGCGGTACGGGACCTGTTCTTCCTTAGTAGCGCCTCCGGATTATCGGTGTAATTTTCCGGCAAGACAAAACCGGTCATACACTGTCCTGTTTTCATCCACAATAGGAAGAAAAGAAGCAGAGTTAGCCTGCATAAACTATGGCTACCATTACATGCATGTGATCATGATCATGTTCTACTATATTCTTTTAACCTATACCCTTCATGGCAACGGCGCCATAAATGATTGTAGGCATTTCTTAGCACAATCACCAAGTATGGAGATTGAATCCATTCGAGGCAACGGCATCGGAAATGTCTGTTGATATTTCTTAGCACGATCTCCCGCGTGATGGCGCCACCAGCGTGGAGATGGCGGACGAGGAGGAGGAGGTGGAGAGGTTTGCGGTGGCGGCGGGGATGTGGTGCGCGGGGGGAGAGGAAGGCGAGGAGCGCGAGGAGGTTGGTGGAGAGGATGGAGAGCAGCACGAGGAGGTTGAGCAGGACGGGCGAGCAGAGGCACGCCAGGACGGGACGAGACGGGGGAGGGAGGGCACGGGGAGGACAAAGACGCCAGGGGCAGGAGAGGTCTTTTTACTCGAGCTTGCTGACTCGAATCTAAGCTGAACAGCGGAGCTGACGTACCACGCGAGTAAAAATAGTAAATGTATATCGTTTTTTTCTTTCTGCCACTGAAGGTGTAGCGCCAAACCTATAGCCTGTTCGGAAGGTCGTATCGTATCGTGGATTATTTACTGCTGGCTGGTTTGGTGTGAGAGAAAAACACAGTTCTCGGCTAGAAATTTATTGTCGTTTACGAGGAAGCGAACGGGGGCCTAAATGTCCTATTCCATGTGCCATCCGTTAGGATAAAATGATCTACTGATCCATCCATACCCCTCCATTCGTCTGTCTCGCCGCCTCCGCCTCCGCCTCCGCCTCCGCCTCCGCCTCCCGTCCTGCCATCGCACCGCCAGTCCTCTGAAGCATGTAATCTCTTCCTCGTCCTTCGACCTCCAGCGTCCTGATGAATTGGTTGTTTTGATTCGTCTTGTTTGCATTAGTATCTTCTCTTTGTTCCTCCATTTCTTGACAATTTTCTGTATTCGTTCAATGTTGCCCAGGGACGGTAGCGGCAGCAGTGGTGGAACGAACAGCGGCAGCGGCGGCGATGGTGCCGGGTGGCTGCGACCTATGGACGCGGAGCAGCTGCGGGAGTGCGGCCACCGGATGGTGGATTTCGTCGCCGACTATTACAAATCCATCGAGACCTTCCCCGTCCTCAGCCAAGTGCAGGCACGTACGCCACCCCCTATACCCTCCTGTCCCCTAATCTGAATATATACAACCTGCTGCTTGATATATATAGTGTGCTGAATTGAATGGGTCTCTGTCAAGTGTCAACCCGCCTGCCTGTCTCTGCGTTTGTCCATTTTTTTTAGGGTCAACGGGGGGAAAGGCTCCCCACCTGAGTTTAATTTCATTGATCTAGGTCCAGAATGGACCCATCATGGTTCGAGCTTTACAACTTTTACATCATCATTTGTATTAGGCTACATGTTTGACAACAGAAGGTTACACCAGGCATCAGCGATCACTTTGTCTCTGTTTGGCAGTCTGGCCTTCCACAGTTTGGCGTCGTTGTGGATGAGATGAAACATTTATTGATGTGTGAGTGCCTCATTTTTTAAAATGATCCCATTCCGACGTTTCCACAAGTTCTAGTAACAGTGTAACACAGGGTGACGAAAGTGTTGAAGTGCTTACTTGGGAAGTTGTTTGGACATGTCAAGTTGAATTCCCAATTTCACCCAGAATTCTTCAGCAAAGCGGCAGCCAAAGACTACGTGCGTACTTGTTTCGTCACCTAGATTGCATATTTCACAAACAGGCGAGTCGACGATAGTTATCCTGAACAGAATTGTTCTACACTGAATTCTGCCATGCACGAGCAACCAAACCAAGAATTGAACTTGTGGAGGAGCATGACTATTCCAGATGAACTTGGCAGCAGGGTGTGGTGGCGCATTCCTGGACTGCAGAAGACGATAAAGGCTGCCGGAGTCAAGTTTCCCTTGGCCGAGGCAAAAGGGTCCCCAGCGTTTGTCTCTGGTGTCACTGAGTGTTGTCTGAATGACAATCTGCTGCAGCTGGCTGAACTCAGAAGTATCCTGGTTTGAAAGGCGCGGTACAAACAGGTTCAAGTCAAGTGTGCCTGAGGCACAAACCTGTTCCACAGAGACATTTTTGCGGGTGCAGTGACTGTGTATTGCCGGAAAACACTCATCATGAGTGTCCTCATTGTGCCAAGCGTTATAGCAGAATGAAGTTGTTGTGCCGTCCCCAACATCCACCATGGTTATTGCCTGGTAGAGAGGAAGCGATGATCGGAGGATGTTCCAATGTTCACCAAACAAATCCCCCTCAAGAGAAGCCACTAGCATGTCTCTGCATTTGTCTCTGGTGTCTCTGCGATTGTCCATTGTTCCATTGTGCCATTGTAGGGTAGTATCATTATGCATTGTTGTTCTATTATTACATCCACCACTTAGAATTCGGATGGTTACCTTAAAAATCGCCTATGTCATGGTTTCAAACAAGTCACCGATGCGCATGTGGCAAATAAATGAGGAGCCTATGCTCGTGACATAGTTATGCTAATTCACTCAGATAAAAGGATAATACTCGATATTTTAAACATGAAGCATCACTCTGTCCATAATAGGAGTATTCTGTTAAAATATATTTATCATTTATTCATTTTTCAGAAAGGAACATGCAGTAATTTATTTTTTATACAAGGTAAGAGTTTAGTGCAGCAACAGGTACCTCGTTAAAAATCATGAAATGGTGAAACTTCCAATAATGATTGACCGGCGAATTTGTTTGCAGCCAGGATATCTAAAGGAACTTTTACCGGATACTGCTCCCAGCAAACCCGATACATTGGAGGCCCTTTTTGATGGTAATAATGTTTCCTTCTGCTCCACTTTCAAGTAACATTATAATTCACACTTTCCATATTCTGCACCAAGCAAACCATTATGGCTAAGCATAGAGCCAGAACCCTTTACTTCGTCTATTCTGAATTTCTGATTTATGATAAATGCTATATAATATGCACAGATATACGAGAGAAGATAGTACCCGGAGTTACACATTGGCAAAGTCCAAATTACTTCGCTTATTATCCTTCCAATAGCAGCACTGCTGGCTTCCTTGGGGAGATGCTTAGTGCAGCCTTTAACATAGTCGGATTCAGTTGGATAACCTCTCCTGCTGCAACTGAGCTAGAGGTTATTGTCTTGGATTGGTTTGCCAAAATGCTTAGGCTCCCAAGTCAGTTCCTGTCAACTGGTAAGTATTCAATAACATTTGGTTTCAATGATGCATGCTATTTGAATTGCTCATCTCAACACAAAATATTAGTTGGTTCTCTTTTTAGTATTGTTTATCACCTCCTTATTAAATTATACCTCAGCTTTCAAAATAAAAGAACTAAATTAAATGTGTTAGTTGAGAAACTAAGAGCGTTGTGGGTTAGGGTGATTTTTTTAGATAAAGGAAGGTTTTATTAATTTTCAAGAACATTAAATCGAGGTGATACAAAGTCTTAAATAGGGTGATATAATATATTTAAGTTACATATGCGATATGAAAACTAATACATACTAATATTTTGTCTGGTATATAACATCCATCTTCTGAATAGCAAAAGCCTGCATATTTATGTTGCTTGCTCTAATCAGGCATTCAGAGTTACTTTTGTTGTTTCCGTCTTTGCAGCACTTGGTGGAGGTGTAATCCAGGGCACTGCCAGTGAATCAGTTCTTGTTGTCCTTTTGGCTGCACGAGACAGGACTTTAAGGAAGCATGGGAAGACGTCACTTGAAAAACTAGTAGTTTATGCATCAGATCAGACACATTCTGCTCTCCAAAAGGCATGCCAGGTATTTGAGTGTCACTTGTGAATAAAATAACTAGGTACTCTCTATTGGAAAATTTCTGATTATATGTTGTACACTGCACACATTGTGTTAAATGGAGGGGACTATCGACCATGTATAGTTTAAACTTCTTTTCTGCTTTTTGAGCTGACATGCTTCTCATTATAGATTGCTGGGATTTTCCCAGAGAACGTGAGATTGGTGAAGGCTGATTTCGATAAAAACTATGCCGTTGCACCTCTAGCCATTAGTGACGCCATTGCCACAGACTTGTCATCTGGTTTAATACCATTTTTCATCTGTGCAACAGTAAGTAATAAGCACCACTTTCTTCATATGCAAACTTCCTAGAGTAGACCTTGAAATACATTTTTGTGGGTTTGATCATTGCCATTTAACTTGAGTTACATTTGTATAATTACTCAAAATTCACATTCAGATATTATATCAAGATTCAGTTAATCTTATTAATCATGTTTGCCATTTAACTCAATCTTGTCTTCAACAATAAAATTTTGTTGCTTTTTTTGGGCATGGTTCAGGCTAGGCAAATTGAAATCCTTTTGTAATGCTATAAAACATTCTTTTACTAGATTGCTGCTGTTGAGATCCAATGCAAAATGAAATAATGGTTATGTCTTTTAGATTTGAAATTTATAGATTCAAATGGTGTTGAATTTAACTACTAAATCCGTTCCAAATTATAGTTCGTTTGACTTTTTCGACCCCAAGTTTGACCACTCATCTTATTCAAAAATTTGTGCAAAATATCACTTCTTTTGTTGTGGCTTGCTTTATTAACAAAAGTTCTTCAAGAATGACTTAAATTTAACTATGTTTGCACAAATTTTTTGAACAAGACGAGTGGTCAAACTTGGGGTCAAAAAAAGTGAAACGAACTATAATTTGGAATGGAGGGAGTATTTACTAGTCAGTATTAAATTATTTTCACTTTGACTCGCTCATGGATGATGGCACATCCATGACTCATGTAAATAAATAAATGGAAGAGTTATCTTTTGGTTCATTACGTATTGGTATTTGCTTTTGATTTACTCAAAATCTTGCTTACTGCCATGTTATAATGTTCTTTTCCAATGGATATGAAGTATACTTATATGTAACTTGCAAACCACAGCTTGTGTTTTCTCCAAATGAAGCCAACATTCTATTCTAGAATGGTTTTTTAATACACTAACACACCTAATGCAGGTAGGCACCACATCTTCATCAGCTGTGGACCCATTGCCTGAGCTAGGACAAATAGCAAAGGTGGATATAGTTATGACATGACTTATGAATTACTCCTGATAATAAGAGATATTTGTGGACTGACTTATATAATGGGCTCATCTAATCTGTTTGTGTTTACTGTTTACTTTTTCCATTTCTTTTCTTTATATTGGCACAAAGATATTTTTTTAATTTATAATTTTCTTTGTCAGGCCCTGTTAGAAATCATAAATATTGATGCATGTTGTTTGCTTTGAAACACCACAAGAACCAGTATTCTATCTGTTCTTGATTAACATGTTTCTTTAAAAGAAAATTAGTCTTCATAAAAGGCATGCTTAAATTTTGAGTTCTAAATTCATACTGACTTTCGAGTAATATTTGTGTCTGAGTTTGCCTAGCAACAGCCCTGCTTGTCTCGCTTATACACTGGGCACCAGTACTGTATTATTGTCCAATGTCCAGGATATTTCACTGAAATTTTGGTCTCCACAATGCCATTAGTTCCATATTCAGAACAGGACTGTGCAATTTCTATATTTGAATGAACACATCAGTTTTATTTGGTATGTAATATAGAATTCCACTAAACATTTTTATTTACTAATTCTTTTAGGCCAATAACATGTGGCTCCACATTGATGCTGCCTATGCGGGAAGTGCCTGCATATGCCCAGAATATCGACATTACCTAAATGGAGTGGAAGAAGCTGATTCATTTAATATGAACGCACATAAGTGGTTCCTCACAAACTTTGATTGTTCCTTACTATGGGTGAAGGTAGACCATGTGATGAAACCAACAACCATATTATGTTTTCTCCTATTACTACATCATTGAGCTAAATAATTATGTCTAATTTTCTCCTTAAACAACAACAAAATTGCAGGTAATTTACTTGGTAGTCCTTTTTTATTTATTCTTCTCCCAAGTGTTTTATTGTGATTAATTGGCTAATCCTAACGTGCAAATTGATGTTATGCGCAACAGGACAGAAGTTATCTCATACAATCATTGTCTACAAATCCAGAGTTTCTCAAGAATAAGGTTAAATTATATCCCTTTATATGTTAGTGTTTTATTGATTTTACTTTTACATTTTTATTAAATGGAATTTTTATATATATTTACAGAGGTTTAGATAGCGAATAACAAAAATATGCTGATCACACATCCAAACAAAGTGGTGTAACTTGAAATATACAAGTTTTGCTCTATGACTAAATGTAATGTTACAGTGGTCAAGGGATAAGTTCACAACACTATTAAAAACTTTGCTAACCGAGGAGGAACTAGGTGCTAGGTGGTTTCTCTTTCTCTTTAATTAAAGGGCTATCGTGCTTTTACCCTTGTTTTGAAGTTGTTGGGGGCACATAACCAGGGTACCCCTAGGCACGCCTAACCAACCGCTTAGGGCGGCCCAGCCAGTCACGGCCTAGCTCCCGCGGCCCGCCTCGATCACTCCTCCCCCGAACTGTATGATATGCGGCCCGCCTCGACCACTCCCGTCTCTCGACCATGAATTGCGCAGCCACCTCGACCACCTCTGGCCTTGGCCGCTAGGGAAGGACAGAAGGTGGGTGGAACATTAAATGCACCTGCCTGGACGGGACGCGCATGCCCCACGCGCACTCCTCCGGGTACAGAGAAGGACGACCACCTTTCAGACCCTAGGGTCCTGGGGCAGAGCGTCACCCCTCGGGCCACCCCCCTCAGATGGACAAGACTACTCCATGGCTCGGACACGTCACAACACGTGGCTCAGCTCCACCTAGACCCTGCCTGACTCGACGGACGGGCATACGGCCATACCCACTATGGGTATGGGGCACACGAGTGAGAGTCAACTCCCACCAAACTAGCCGGATCCAAGGACCCCCGACCCGACCACGGAGGGTCGGGGCAACGCTGCCGCGACCAAGAGGGCAAGCAGCCCGCAAAGGACAGCCGCCCTCTCCGCACGATAGTGCCACGACACCTCCCTAGGATAACGGGAGCTAGGATGGAGTCCATGACTCGCACTGTGCTCACACGCTGCACAGGACAGTTGGTGAACAACCACGATCCGCACAGTGCTGTCATGACACCCCATGACCGGCACAGTGCCGCCATGGCGCGCCATGCCTTGGCGTGAGGGGCAAGAACTCGATGACTATACTCGGACGTATCTACAGGAGCAAGGACAAGACATGGATGGCCCACCGACCAAACTGACCAACTTCTCCCTTCCATCGGGCTCCCGACCTAAGCCACTCAAGTCGGGAGAACCCCATCTCATCTCAATTGTCACCCGCCCCCCAAGCCTATATAAGGGGAGCTGGGCCTTCATTCAGAACAATCGAATCCTCCTACCTCGAACCCTTTCTCTCTGTAGAACCCTAGCTTATGAACCCCCCATTGTAAGCCTTCGGAGCACTTGAACCGAGGAACACGAACTCGCATATCTCCGAGACTGGACGTAGGGCCTCGTCCCGAACCAGTATAACTCTTTGTGTCTCGAGCTCCACCATCGACTCTCTTGAGCAGCGCGGCGCTAAATTTACTGGTCGGTCCACAAAACACCGACAGAAGTCTAATTGTGATTTTGCACCTGCTTTTTCAAATGAAGGCAAAGTTTACCCCTATACTGTTTAGAGGAGTTAATGGTGTCAACTTACCTAAAAAACTAGTTTTCCCATGTGAATTTTCGCATAGGTTTTTGACTACTCTTTGATTTTAACTTCTATTTTGACATCAAACATTTGGACAACATTTTAAAAAATTCATGGCAAAATTTGCAAATATTTCAAATCTAAGCAAAGTTTAACAAGTTGCACATGCTTAATCAACCATCTGCAGAAGCTAGGAGGGTTAGGATAAGGTTTTGGGTTAGTACCATCTTTTATTTTTCTTTTGAATTGCAATAAAGTTTTGGAAGGAAATTTGTCAAAAACAATCGCATTCATTGTTAGTCATATTGTCCACCAAATGGTTGCACCTCCTATATCAACAACAAAGCTTTATTTGAGCTCCTCCCCTGTTTGTACCACCTATGGAAAAGGTCGTGAACATCTTTTGGAGGTTGTAAGCCTAAAACCAAGTAAACAGCACGCCAAAGGAATTTAGCATAAATGCAATAAAAGAAGTGGTGATGAATTGTTCCGTTCTTGTAACAGAACATACACACCTTGCTGCCATTCCAGTTTATTACAGCTAGCTAGCATGTAAGAGTCGTGATGGGGGAGGGGGTTGGCGGCTGTGGAGGAGGGGGCTGGTGGCTAGGGTTGGCGTGGGAGGGAGAGGTGGCGCAGGGAGAGGGGGCGGCAGGCGCAGGGAGAGAGGGAGAGGGGTAGGGAAGGAGCAATCGCTCTTCTGTTGCTTAGTTTGATTGATTACATCCCCCTAGTATTTATAATCCCTATTGGACTTGGACTCCAAGCAACCTATGGGAGATCCTTATAGATTGGATTATCCCTTCCATACTATCCAAACTCTAATACCATAACTAATCAAACTCTAACCAACTTGATATGGTAACTCGAGGTGATGACGGCGGGAGCGACGGCGCCCACCCCGTAGGGCATGCGCAGCCCCTAGGGCGTGCTGGCGACGCCCCTCCTTGGGCCTCCCTTGGCCCGTTTGCTCAAGGTTAGGGGGGCCCCATCAGACATATGACACCCCCCCCCCCTTCACTCGGCGCGTCCTCGTGCCGAAGTAGGGTCTAGTCGTCGATGCCATCAGGCGGAAAAGCTTGCCCGTGAAGGATGGCCTCGATGCAGCCAAGCATGCGGCCGTAGACGGGGGCGGCGATGATGATGTTCTCCCGTGTGCGCGGCAGTGAAATCTCGAAGCAGTAGAGGAGGTTCTCGATGTAGCCGTAGAAGAAGTAGAGGTGCACGCCCGTGTTCGTGCTGGCTCGTGTCGCCTGACGAGCCGCGACAAGTAGGGGTTGCGGGATTGCTGCTCCGAAGGCGAAGTGCAGCATCTGTCTGAGGGATTAGCCTAGTGCTTACCCAATGTATCTAGTTTACCTACTTAAGCTATTTACCATTCATTGTCTTAGATAGTTAATGTTTACTGTCTAGCTATTTTCAGATGCCTTAGCATCCAAGGTAGCATCTGCTTTATGCAGTTAGCATATGCTGTAGTAGGTGAAGCACCTTCTTGTATCCCAAGTTTGCTACTTCTATATAATGCAATCAAGCAGCCTAAGTGCCAAGCTGCCCTCTGGAAGGAAATATTCCACTTGTCTAGTTACTCAATTGCAACACTGTCTTGGTGGTGCAACAAAGTCATGGACGCGGTTCTCGGCGTCGGGGGCGAGGTAGGCGGGGATGCGACGCCAAACCGTGGCGCTTGAGCGTGTTGATGGCGATGTCGTCAGGTCGAGCGTTGTGCCGAACGTGAAGTAGCCCAAGTCGAATTCGCCTGGCGAAAGACGGTGTTCGGTGGAGCCGGGTCGTAGGGCGATGTGAACGCTGTCGACGCGGACGAGTTGACGGCTCAGGTTGTTGAGGAAGATGACCGTTGCCGACGTTATGGGGCGCCCCTGCAACCATGGGTGTCCAAGTAGGATGCTCATGGGTACTCCATTGTGTTGACCCCTCGGTGGGGGGTGGGCGCCGAGGGCCAAGAGCTCCATGTTGGCGGAGCCACCTTGGTGTAGAATCTGCAAAAGGTCAGGCAGAAGCGACGATGTCGCCGGTGGTAGAGTCGACCATCGAAGAAGAGGAGGCCTTGGTCAAGTGACCATGCCTAGGCAGCCACGCCATCTGCTATGGCCATGGCGATGGTGCGGAGCTCGCGTTGCCGATGTGTAGCTTGGCGCAGGTGCTCGAAGATGACGTTAGTCGTGTCGATGTAGTCGGGGGCGTTGGGATGGCGAGCTCGACTCGCCCTGCTCAAGATGTTGCGGGGTGGTAGGGGCGCCTCCTCTTGGACCCGGCAGATGGGTGGTGGCGCCGGTAGGGCGTGGACGGCGGCCGGAGTGCGCCGAGGCTGCATGGTGGTGAAGGTGACGGGGTGGCCGTTGTGGATGTATTGGAGCTCCATGGTGGAAAAGTCCCAAGTCAGGCGGCCGAGGCCTGCCAACCAAGGTGTGCCGAGGATGACGTCGACGTCGTTGCCGATGTCGAGGAGGTAGGCGTCGATGTGCAGTGGTACACCGAAGGCTGCTGCGCGGCAGGGGACCTCGTTGCCACTATCGACAAGTATGGCGGTGTTGATGCGCTGTTCATGGAGACCAATGAGGCGGGCGACATTGATGTCGATGATGTTGTGCGTGGCGCCCGTGTCGACGAGGACGTGGACGCCTGTCTCGGACACCACCCCCGTCAAGTACATCGGGGAACGACCCTGGACCGGAGATTAGTCGGTCCCAATCATCATGAGGAGGCTGTTGTTGACGTCGGTTTCATCATCATTGTTGTCGTAGTCGTTGACGGCTGTGATGTCGAACAGATGCTTGCACTTGTGGCCGCGCGTGAAGGGTTCGTCGCAGTCGAAGCATAGCCCAGAACGTCGGCGTTCCGCCATCTCCTCGGTGGTGAGGCGCTTGAATGGGCGCGGGGGAGCTGCTGGCGACGCTGTTGTCATAGTCGTCGAGGTCGGTGTCGAGGGGGGCGCCTTCAAAGGTAGCACCCGCGGCGTCGGCTTGGTGGCTGGTGCCTTGTTGGAGTCGGCGATCACCGCGAGACGTTGTTCGTACGCCCTAGCCAAGGACATGGCCATCTCCATGTCTGGTGGATTCTGGAGCTCAGGGGTCCAGGAGACCGGCAGTGTAGATGTTCACTTGTTCGTCGAGAGGCCCGCCACGAGCCACGTGCGCCAAGAAGTGCTCGGTGTAGTCGTCGACAGTGCCGGTCTTGCGGAAGGAGGCGAGCTAGCCGAGGGGGTTGCGCCGTGTGGGGGGGGGCAAAGTGCTTGTTGACTTACCGAGCGAGGTATGCCCAGTCCGTCACCGTCTTGTCTTAAGTCAGGCGCATGTACCACTGTTGTGCGCCTCCTGTCAGATGGTAAGATGCATACCAGACTTGCTCTGTTTCCGGAGTCTTTTGGCCTCTGAAGAACTGCTCGCAGCGGTTGATCCACGGCAATGGATCTTCCTTGCCGTCGTACGTGGGGAAGTTGAGCTTGTGGAGTCATGGCGTGAGGACGGGGAAGGAGCCTGGCAAGGTCCCCTGGTACGGGAACGGCGGAGGTAGATTGATCTTGGGGGCCTCCATTGTGTTGATGTCGGTAAAGAGCTTGCCCTCCAGGTCATCAACAATCTCAGGGATTGTGGATGACGGCGATGCCTCCTTTTGTTGCTTGAGGAAGGCGCGGACTGCGTCCTCCATGACCTTCTTGGTGTCAACCTCCAGCTTGGTGGCGATCGCCTTACGCTCGCGTTCGGCGCGAGCAGCGGCGGCGGCGGCCTCCTCAGGGCCACCACGTTGCTCGATCGTCGTCAGGTGGTCGTTGATGGAGTGGAATTGGCCCTTGATGTCGTCGAACTGCGTGTGAAGGTCGGCTACGAGCTTGTCGAAGGCGGCTTTGAAGTCACCATTGTTGTCGTTGGCACCCATGGCAGCGGCGTAGGATCGGGCTGGTCTCTGAGATACCAGGTGTAAGAGTCGTGATGGGGGAGGGGGTTGGCGGCTGTGGAGGAGGGGGCTGGCGTCTAGTGTTGGCAGCATAGGAGGGAGAGGCGGCGCAGGGGAGAGAGGGAGAGGGGTAGGGAAGGAGCAATCGCTCTTCTGTTGCTTAGTTTGATTGATTACATCCCCCTAGTATTTATAGTCCCTATCGGACTTGCTCCAAGCAACCTATGGGAGGTCCTTATAGATTGGATTCTCCCTTCCATACTATTCAAACTCTAATACCACAACTAACCAAACTCTAACCAACTTGATATGGTAACTTGAGGTGATGACGGCGGGAGCAACGGCACCCTCCCCCTAGGGCATGCTGGCTTCGCCCGGCGTCCCTCCTTGGGCCTCCCTTGGCCGTTGGCTCGAGGTTGGGGGGCCCCCATCAGACGTATGACAGAGATGCTATAAGGAATATGTTTAGGAGAGTTTAAGGCCAAACTGATTTTGAAATTCTGAGACATGTTTTGCTTCTTTTGAAGGGGAATTTGGTCTATAATGATAATGTTGGTAATGCGAAAAAATCTTCTGAACTTATTCAAATTGACAAACAATCTAAATGCATATTTTGAACAGAATAGATGGATTGGATTTCATAAATAGTAATGAGATAGGATGCACTGCAGTTTAATAAAAAGGGCTCCCATGTAAAAGCACTTCACTCTAAAGAGATTTTGTTGAGAAGTCATTATTATTTTCTTGTGAATTTATGATTTGCTTGGTGCCAATATTTATTACCAATTACAGGCTTCCCAAGAAAATTCTGTCTTTGATTTCAAAGACTGGCAAATTCCACTTGGACGGCGTTTTAGGTGAATTTCCCCACACAAGACAACTCGATCTATTACCATTTTTCATATGTAGTTCCTTATGTTTTTACTATCTCATTGTTTCAATATCTTTCTGGAAATAGGAATGCAACCTTGCTTCCGTTATTTATTTGGTCACGTGATGAGTAGCATATTTTTTTTTTCTGCTCCCTATACCATTGATTGAATTGATATGCCTGACTGTTGTGAAATTGTAAAATAAATTGTACTCCTTTTGGTTTGAAATAAGTGATGCTTTGATGTTGTCTTGACTCAGTAGTCCAAATGTTGACTCCAAAATACATTTTGTATATTGGGTTTGTATGTTTGAAAGTGATGTGAGCAGATTTGTCTTGAATAGTTTCATAAAAGCACATTTGCTATATTTTATACACATATTGCAATATAAGTAGTAGTCAAAGTGGCACCCTCAAAACATCACTGCTTTGTGATTAGAACTTAGAAGCCCTTCAGCCATGCACAGTCAATTTGCACCTTTATAGAGCATTTCCAACCAATAATATTAGTCAATCAAAAAGAAATTTCTTCATATTTTGTTCAGTTTATAAGTCAATTCTTAATAATCTTTCCCCTTCCCACAGCATCCAAAATATCCCACAAATCATATATTCTACTTAGCCCAACATATGTAAATATCGAACATATTCCCATCCTTAATGCAGTGTTTCTGACTCCATGCAATTCTTTCAGATACTATATATTGTGTCAAAATGTATAAATTTCTCTTAGCAATTGGTGCTTCCATTTCAGATCACTTAAGTTATGGATGGTCTTGAGGCTTTATGGCGTGGATAACCTTCAAAGCCACATCAGAAAGCATATAGAGTTAGCCAAACATTTCGAACAACTTGTGATCTCTGATTCAAGATTCGAGGTAAAATGAATAAGAAACCTGCTAACTTCTTTTTGGTACTAGTAAACTCATCAGAAAACACAATATATTTTCTTCTCTACCATAACTTGATATATGTCCAATTCATTATAACAATTCAGGTAGTGACTCCAAGGACCTTTTCACTTGTTTGTTTCCGCCTTGTGCCCCTGGCATCTGACCAAGATAATGGTCGCAAATTGAACTATGACCTAATGGATGCCGCTAACTCAAGTGGGAAGATCTTCATATCACATACGGTGGGTCTCTAGGAAATCCTTCTGTACTGTTTGTACTCACGAAATGTTTTATCCACTGATAGTGCTTTTATTTCTCCCTCCTGTGAACAGATTCTTTCTGGCAAGTTTGTCTTACGATTTGCAGTTGGAGCGCCTCTTACAGAGGAGCAACACATCAATGCTGCTTGGAAGATTCTACAAGATTTGGCCACCAAACAGCTATTAGGAAGTCCATAGATTAATTAGAAATATTGTACAGATCAGTTATTTGCCTCTCTGACAGACTGACTTCCAATCATACAACGCGTGCCTGCATATGTTTGTTGCCCAAACATGCGTGATGCACTTGATTGGAAGCAGATTTGGAGGTCTTCATTGTTATGAAATGCAACCCAATCTATTGCAATAGCTAAACGGCCAAATATGATGACGGGCCAAATTTGTTCATGGAGCAGTGTTGGGCTCCAGATCCGGCACAGCGCCCAGCATTCACAGAGATTACTGGACAGCTTCGCTCCATGTCAGCTGCAGCAAATCAGGCGAAGGCAACCAAATAAGATACTACACCTTTGGATTTCATTATACTCCATCGGTTTTAAATTATAAGTCATTTTGGTTTTTTTATAGGTACATAGTTTTTGTTGTGCATATTATATCTAAATACATGATAAAAAAAACTATTGAATCTAAAAAAAGAGTCAAAACGACTTATAATTTGAAACTTATAATTTGAAACGAATATTTTTCCTTTACAGAAGAGTGTATAAAAAGCTCATTCATTACACTTTTGGTCCTGCTGTGCAGTCTTCCCAAAAGATACCAAGTACTGTATTCTGCAGGCTGGAGAAAGTCAATGTTGAACTTCCCTGCATAGAAATCGAGGCGACCCATAAATGATGAATCTTATCTTGCTCTCTAGTCTCACATTTGGTGCAAGAGTCCATGTGGTGCATTTTATATCTTCATTGACAGGAAATCGGTACGTTTGTGACCGTGCCAAATCATGATACTTCATTCATTTTCATGAAGAATGAAACATGCAGGACAACCTCTTGTACTTGCATTGTCACGGCACATGCATGCGCGCCTAACTATGGCTGGGTGCACGTGTGTGAACCAGCTCGTCTTTCTAGGGTTGGCCGTGCACAAGAGGAAAAACAGGACACTTTGGGTTTCGGTCTATGCATCTAGGAAGACACAAGGAATGGTGAAATTTTCAATAATTATGTGTGGGAGTCGTCATGGCTTAGCTGAAGTTTGGCACACACAGTAGTCGGAGGGCCTGATACGTGATGTGGATAATGATATTTCTTTGAGGTGGAGTATATGCATATCTTAGGGCACTCCCAACCCAGAAACTATCAGCCTGTTCGCTTGTTGGTTTCAGCCAGCCTAAACCAGCCAGTCAACAGTATTTTTCTCTCACAAAAAACCAGCACCATCCAGTCCAAACCAGCACCAACACCGACCAGCGAACAGGCCCTATGATAATTTCTATAGCCATTAATTACACTGATATGTAGGTAATTTGGTAATGTGGCATGCGGTTTATTGAAGAGAGGAAAAAATGAACAAACTATGTCTAAAGCAGAAACCACGTCTATGCAGCGAGCGAGACCGAAGAAACAAGTCTGTCCATGTTGGGAGGAAATCATGGTTTCTTCCCGGCGTCCGACTGATCCCTGCGCCCGCCATGCGAGCGGACGTGCCCTCCCCATTGGCCGCACAGCGCACGGAACAGCAGCGCCGTGCGGACGCTAGCTCCAGCCGCGGGAGACCATCCTGCCGCGCCGCCGCGGACGCGTCATCCCGGTCGGCCGTCGACGCTTCCGTCCGACCTCGCCGTCGCGTAACCTTGCCACGGCACCGAACTGCTGCCTCAACGTACGCTGCCTTCTCCGACTACGGGCGTCCATGACGCACCCCAAGGCCGCAGTTTCCCTCTCCGCCTCCGACTGACGTCCGAGCCCCTGCACGCCGGCACCAGCCACGCCCATCTGAGCTAAAGACTGTGACCTCGTCGCGTTCTCCTCCGAGCAGCACCCCTTCGACAAGCCTCGGCCCAACGCCGCCGGCCGCCGCACCGTCCTACGCTCCGCGGAGCTCTGGCCGCGGCTCAACGCCGCCGCGCCGCCCTATCCACCCCGCCTCGATGCGTTCGACCGGGTTGCGCGCGGCCGCTCAGCGTAGTGGAGCTCCGGCCACGGCCGCTCGACGCTCGCCTCCCCGCGCTCGACACTCGTGGCCCGCATCCCCACGGCGGCTCGCTGGTTCCGGCACGTACGCGTAGGCTCGCGCGCGGCCGGTCGGCACCGCCGCCGTGGAGGCCATGGCCTGTCTCCGCCACGCCCTCCTCCCTGCTCGACTCCGCGGACGCCGCATAACGCCCGTGGAACGTGCCCGCGGCCACCTGCACGCTGCCGTGCTCTGGACGAGGCCAACGGTGAAAGAAGGAGCAGAAGATCCGATGTTATTGTGAACAGATAGTCTCTTCGTATGGTATTGAAATTTCTGTACTGGGAGTGCCCTTATCTCACTCACCGAACAAATTAAAGGTTTGCTTTGCTCACGCATGTGTAACATAATTGCTTTCCTTGGATGGGTCCATTAGTTATGGCCTATGGAAAGTTGCCTATACCGTGTTAATGGCTCAGTTCAAAATGTATTATTTTTACCAGAGTTTTTCCACTCTGCTTCACTCAATCAGGTGAAATAATAAGCAGGTTTGCTTTATGCATGAGCTAGTCATCAGTATTTATAGTAAAAAATTAAATTGGGGGACGACGATTTTTGGTTAATTAGGATCAGGATTTGCAGGTTTGGAGACTGCCGTTGTGAATGAATTGATTAGGGTGTCTCCTATAGTATCAGCGCACTAGCTCTAAGCTAATTAATATGCAGAAAAGAGAGGTTGTAGCTAGCATCATTGAATATCGTGTTGTGAGGGATGCATAGTCTCTCTTGTCTTTCGTACTATTCAATGATTAAAAAATTGATTAAGCTAGCTCTAAACTAGATCATTAGAGGCACTCTTTATTGAGTGTGTTAAAAGATTTTAGCATCATTGATAATAAGGCCAATCTTAGTGGGGTTTTATATCCCTGTTTCCAAAACTCATATGCGTTAGAAACAGTATAAACAAGTTTCATCTCTATGAAACTCATTCAATCCCATAAAACTTTTATTATCTATCTTTTAATTTAAACTATGCCATGTTAGTTTATTTAATACACATAAAAAATTTCATAAAACTCCCATTAAGACTAGTCTATGGGTAGTTTAACAAGGACGTAATTGAAAACTATGCAGACCGCCTAAAAGAATTATTATCATCAATCCTTCTTAAGTCATTGATGTGTTTAGAAGGTCACGCTTTCCAGAACTTGGTACCGAGATTTATTTATCTCTTTGTTAGGTGTTGTAGGGCGTGTTTGGAGGGGCTCCGACCAGCTCCTGCTCTGGCATTGTAGCAGCACTGTGCATCTACTGTGGTGGAGCCGGCGGAGCCTCCCAATGCTGGCTCCTCCGGTTCCTCTCTGGTGCCTGCTGGAGCAGCCGCTACAATACCTGGCTAAGGATTGCACGGTACAACACAATAGTCTATAGTACCAGCTACAGTACGACAGGTGGAGCTAGAGCCATCGGAAGCCGAACCAAACACGCCCATATTTTCTATGGTGTTTGTGCTTTCGGTTTTGTTCTTAATGTGAGCGGTTTTGCCGATGTTACTTGTTAGAGTTGTCTAGCTAGTCTTTGTAGTTGTGGTCTTCTATTGTCAACCTCTAGTAGGTTGTTGTTTGTCTAATCTAGACATTTCTCTTTTTAATATAATCAACCTGCTTAGTTCATTAAAAAATTAACTATGGAGTAGGTGGTGGGTAATCAGAACTGTCCGGAGCTTGGAATTTCCACACCACATAGTAACTAATATGAACAATTTAATTACATTGCTATCAAATATATACCTATGTCCTTGCAATGGCACATACAAAATTACTACGCGATGCTCATTCCAATAATGATATTCTACCTATTTTTGTTGGATTTAATTAGATTTGGACTAACCTTAAATTAAATAAATTCTAGACCACAATAAATGCTAGTACGTGAAACAAAGGATTAATCATGTATGGATAGGAGAATGATTCAACTTAAATACGTGACTATGGCCTTATTTAAATCTAGGGGGTAAAATTTTGAGGTGTCACATCGGATGTCACATGAGGGTATCGCATGGGGTGTTCGGATCCTAATAAAAAATAAATTACAGAATCCGTCAGTAATCCACGAGACGAAATTATTAAGCCTAATTAATTCATCATTAGCATATGTATTACTGTAGCACCACATTATCAAATCATGGGCTAATTAGGCTTAAAAGATTCGTCTCGCAAATTAGTCGTAAACTGTGCAATTAGTTATTTTTTAGTCTATATTTAATACTCTATGCATGTGTCCAACAAATATTCGATGGAACATGGAGTAAACTTTAGGAGAAGAAACTAGACAAGACCTGTATATTACGTGTATACATATTGTCAGTTTAAAAAGATCAAAGACAAACCACTAGCATGGGTGTTGCGACATACAAAAAGTCTGGACCGTACCATGACATGAGCGGTGTAGTACCAACGAAAATTTTGCAGCTTCGGATTTAAAGCGAGAAGGCTGAGCTAGAGTCGAGGATGGACTAAGATGATAAAACATATGAGAGACGAGATAAACTTTTTACTCGTTAATGTTAAATATAGATATAGATATCGGTTATTAAAACTTTAGCAAATTTTCTGTTTGATTTTTTATTACAAAAAAAATTAGGATTGCGAGCATCCGGACATCCGGACGGACGAGGCATCCGGCCACCCGCGCCTACAGTGATTTTTCCGCGCCGTTTCACACGCCCACGTGGGGCTCTCACCGCCCCGAACGTCACAGGCATCGAGAAGAGATGAAGGAGGCAATGGATGTCCAACTAATGCGAGGGAGGAGAAGACACCGAGGCGAGGCAGTAGAAGGTGAGGAGAGAGATGCAACACCCTATCTACTTTTGAAACATTCAGATGCAACACTTGCAACATACGTATGAGGACAGATGAAACACTTAAAACACTTAAAACTTGCATCTAAAACAGTTGAAAAAACACATGAAAAACACTTGAAATCGTTGTAAAAACATACACAACATTCAGATAAAACACTTGCAAATATATGTGTGAAACATATGTAATATCCAAATAAACAACTCGCAACATACATCTGAAAAATAGATGAAACATTGGGAACAAAAGCTTACAACATACGCGTACAACTATTGCAACATATGAAACATCTCGATCTACTTTTGCAACATCCATCTGAAACAACCAACACTTGAAACAGACGCTTGCAACATGTGCTTTTAAGCGCAACATCTACTTGCTGCTTGGACGAAATGGATGCTCGTCGACGCGAAGCTCGACGCTGGCATGGAGCTCGATGCTACGGAGTGACGCGGAGGTCGTTGGTGTGGAGGTCGACGGCGGCACGAATCTCGACAGGGGCTGAGACGGACGGATGGAGCGCAGCCGCAATGGGAGACGCGAGTATGGACGGGAGCGGCGCGGCGAGGGCGGGATCCATCCCGTGAGCAGGGACGCGTAAAACGAGCGGGTGATGCAAACGGGGACAGCGAGGCGGGTCCGTTCCATGAGTAGGCGACGTGGGCGGGTCTTCGTGGCGCTAGTTTGGACATAATAATAGGCACCCGAACAAGACGCCGCGGTTATATAAGCGACCACCGGCTCCGTCGCTCCCTTCCCGCAATACACCAACAAACCAGAGCGTCGTTCCTTTCCACTGCACACGTACCCCTTGATCTTCGTCTCGTCGTCTCCCCCTTCGCCGGCGTGCCATGACGACGAGGACGCGCCCTTGCGCCGCCGTGACCTCGTTCCTGCTGCTACTACTACTCTCCTCCGCCGCGGTGTCCCTGGCCAAGAGCGCCGGCAGCAGGGACAGCAAGCAGGGCCAGCAGGCGGGCGCGAGCGTGTACGTGGTGATGGTGAAGGCCCCTGCCCAGGGCGTCAACTACAAGGCATACCAGATGCGCATCCTCGCCACCGCGCTCGGCAGGTACGCATGCCATGGCATGGCACCGCCGCACCGGCACCAGGCCACCAGCAGCTAATTAAGCATTTTTCTTTGGTCGCCTTCGTGTCACCTTGATTGGAGGATCTGATTTCTCTGTCGTTGCCATCGAATGAATTGCAAGCGAGGAGAAAGCCAAGCAGGCGCTGATCTACAGCTACAAGGCCGCCGCCAGCGGGTTCGCCGCCAAGCTCACGCCGGCGCAGGTCGCCGCGTTGAAGAGTGAGCTCCATTTTTTTTTCGATTTCTCGGTGCTCTTTAGTTTTTGCGATCGTTTGCCTGATGTCTTGTGCAAATTCATGGCGCCGGCCGGCCGGCCGGCCGGCGACGACGCCGAGGCTGCGAGCCTCGGTTATCGTGCAACAGAATCTTCGTCTCATGGTTGCATTTATTCTCGTTTTTCTCTTGTTAATTATAATTAACCACTTTACTAGTAGAAAGTATATATAGTCGATCCCCCATATGGTGTTCACATGATCGATCGTGTCAATCCATGGTCTGCAATTAACTAAGCACGGTGAGAAAATCAAAGGTTTGAAGCCCAGTTGACAGATTTTTAGTCAGGAGGAGTGGGAGGGAATCCTCTTGGCAATTCCGAGGTCAATGCAAACGCGTGCTTCTTCAGTAGTATACTAGTAGTTTTCAACTTTGCTGAGCATATTTACGCTTGTTCGGCATCGTCCCAATGCAAACAAAGGCTAGAAAGTGTAAAGCATTGTCAACATATTTGCTGTTTGCGGTTCCGTAGCTTTAACTTTGAACATTGTCAACTTTTAACTTAGTAGTAGTAAATGGAAATCTTCATTGACAGTTTCTGTTTTCCTTGCGCCTTCTTGTCATTGTCACACAAACAAGACAAGCCAAGCTTACTTTCCGTTTCCAACTCCTCAAGTCTCTCAAAGTGAAAAAGGTAAAGATTAAAGAAGAGGACCACGCACCACCATGCAAACAACAGAATTGATAACATTATCCTGATTCCCTCCGGTGCCTGAACATGCTATTAAGGACCTCACCTTATTTGGAATGCTAAATTTTTTTAATGGTCCCTGCAAAACTCAAACCATTTCTTGTGTTTCTGCAAAATTCATGTGATTAAATTTCACAGTTTGCAAGGCCTGGACATTGGAAATGCATACTAACTCTTGTGCTAATCTGTTTCTTGGCCAGAGCATCCTGACGTTCTGCAGGCGCTGCCTGATGTGAAGTACACCCTTCAGGACAACAACCACCTCAACTGAACCGAGTGCTTTCAGACCTTCATCAGCAAGATACATACATAGTTCAGCACTGCCGCCATCTTCACCGTGTATTACTATCTCGTAATTATACGCATATGTTAGCTAGCAAGTGTGTGCACACCCTAAGGTGTCTGACAGCAGAACGACAAGTTACACGTACGATCAGAATTTATATACCCAAGTATACAGCATGTGCGTACCAGTGAGGGTAATTTAGTCTCTTCATAAATACTGAATGATGTACCTGTAATTCCAAGCATCAAGTGCCATACATAAATATATATACAAACTGGTTGCCAGGAGGTATAATTTGTCCAGCCTGCTGTTCATTGTTTGATATCACCGTGGATGCACGAGACTGCACGTGATGGGAGTTAGAGTAGAAGATTTCAGAACATACTTGTGCCAACCAAACCGAACCAATTGCACATTTCAGGCTTGCAAACGTGCTGTTCATCTGTCCTTCCGTTTCCCCTTTTCGGAAACGAGAGCACCTTCCTACCTTGACTCCTTGAGCAGTGTTTTTGAGCACGAATTAGCCTGCAACTACACGAGCTGAGGCTATGAATTCCACATGCACAAGCTTTGCAACAGAGTGATGGGTTGCTTTCCTTAGCTTTTACATGCATGCATGCTTCTGGCATGAAAAGAAGATACATACATTATTAATTTCTCATGCATGGAATGGAAGAATCATCTCCCACCGGCTGTGCTTCAGTGCGTACTGCTGACCGATGCATGGCATCAGTGTGGAGCGTGTAGCCAACGTGCGGATCCAAACCATGCATGTTTCAGTTGTTCACCTTCAGCATTCGTCACAAATGTCACATTGTATTACATTAGACAAGCATTTGTGCAGCATGCATGGTTGTTAATTTAAAACAATGAAAACAAGTGCTGGGTTTTTAATCTAATCTGGCCTGGCCTGCATGCGCTTCGGTTGAACCGCCCCACTGCACATCCTGCTGCAGGCTGCACCGGCCAACTGCGACTGCGAGAGAGGCTATGGGCAACAAGAGGCAGCTCCAAATCACCTACGCGACCTAACGGAGCCATTATGTCGTTATGCCTGCCTGAACTGCTCTCTTCTCATCATCAAGTCATCATGCCATGTTGTTTTTCTGATCTTTGTGAGGGTTGGGAACACTAGGATAATTAGTGAGGGGAGAGGGATTAGCGTATTCCATTCAGGCTCGGAGAGTCGGAGTTGAGAGCAGTGAGCAGAGCAGATGAGCCGGCCGGGTTTTAAAACGCGATCCAGTAGCCGTCTCTGCTCCTTTCGGCACGCAGCAGCATTGCAGTTGCAGCGACAACTTTGAGGGCATCATCATCAGCTGTACGGAAAAGGGTCTTTACTGGAATTAAAAAAAACATACTAGGCTACTTCTTTGTTGTTTGCAACAAATTTCTGCTGTTGCTCTACGTGCTTGCGTCGCTGACTCGCTGTCTGTGACGTCCTGGTAAAACAGAGGGGGAGGGGGCCAACTGTGCCATGCCAGAATTCTAGAAACTAACTTCAGAAAATATATATTACTAGTTGAGCTAAGAATTAGCTTAAATTAGGCTAGCTAGTTGGCTAACAACTTGCTGATGGTTTCGATATAAAATTAGCCCACTTATTAGCCCTCCTGTTTCAATGTACTATGACTAATTTTAGCTAATCACTACTACAAAAAGCATTTGTAGGGGCGGCTGGTAAGCCTTTGCATGAGCGGTTTGGCTAGCCACCCTTACCGAACCGTCTCTACAAATCATGTATTTATAGGAGCGGTTCCCAAGCCGCCCAGCCGCCCCTACAAATCTATTCGTAGGGGGCGGCTCGTATTACCAGCTGCCCCTATAAATACCTGTTTATAGGGGCGGTTCAATCTAGAACCGCCCTACAGTACGTTTTCCCGCAAAAAAAAAAATCAAATTTACAATTCAAAATCGCGTTGCCGAACGTCCCGCGACCAACGTTCCGAACCGCGTTCGTGTTGCCGAACGCCCCGCGACCAACGTTCCGAACCGCGTTCACGTTGCCGAACGCCCCGCGACCGTGACTACAAGCACAAGAGTATTATATAAACTACAATTACAAGTCCAATTCACAAAAATATATACAATCCATCATTAAATATACAAATTCCATACACATTGTTATCAACGTCCTAGAGCTAGCCTTTCAGTCTCACGAAGGTGTTGGTACTGAGGATTTGTACCTAACTCAGACTCTCGGTCATGGTAGGCGCCTTTGACGTGTATAATCTGGTCCAATATGAAGTTACAAAGGTCGCCGACGAGCTCTAAGAGTTGGTCATCCTTGTATGGATCTCTTTTCATTCCTTTCTCTTCTCTCCACTTCAAGAGAACAAGTTTCAGTTTAGTATTTCATACCATGTACGAAGTTTTTAAACTACGGATGAAGAGGTTCAAACTTACCCTCAAGGGGTGTCTCCTGTAGGCACCGGTGTTACTCATCATAGAACATATATAATATCCATAATGTACACTCCCAGGCTTCTGCTTGAGGCACTGTGTGTTTTGCATATGAAAATGTTAAGTAATGCTTTTGACAACCATGTAACGGAGTACTGAAGAAGTAAGTTACACTTATCGCACATAGTGTTTTTATAGCCAGCTTTTCCTTCCTTTCTAGATCATGTCTTCCGTGATGATTAGTGACATAGAACCTAAATGTCTTGTTCGAATTATTTTAGCAAATACAACTTGTTAGTATCCAAAAGTGAACGTTACAAGTACGTATACAAACATATAAGCTAATAAGGATTGTCGATATGTATACGTCTTGAGAATCGATATGAAGTCTTTGTATGTCACCGGGTCCCTATCTATTGAATCAAAGACCCATGCCATGCTCCTCCCGACATCGACGGCTATACAAATTCAGTGGTTGCTGCACGGATTTAATCATAGAACTAGATAAACTCTTTTGCATCGAATAAAATATATCGAACAAAGCTTTAAGTATAGAGTAGAACTTACTCAAAGTTGTATGGTAGCCATATAGTAGAGTGTTGTTGGAGAGTTTTGAAAGCCAGGGCAACGTATGCCGCAACCTTAAGGGACTCTTCCCTTAATTTCGCCGTACGGATGTGCTCTTTCTCCCGAAGAGTCTTTGCAGCAGCTAGCTCTTTGGCATCTAGTGTCCACCGTTTAGGATAATTAAAATTTGTTTGGGCTATACCTTGAGGGTCTAGATACCCGGCTTCACACTTGACATTTGTTTGACAATGTACACTTGCATTCTATAAATCATGGTGTGGGTTAGTTACAACAAAATTCAAATATTACATTCATATCATATCGGGAGGACAAGGACTTACAGGCACCACGTGCAAATTAGATTCATCTCCATTTCTCCCAGGTGAAAGCATGTGTGCATGTCATTGAAGTCAAAGACAATTTTCTCGGCTGGGCTTCCAAATGTGCCGATGGGGAAGCACGCTTGTATGAGATCTATGCTCGTTGGGAGAACACGCAAGTACCAATCATGGAACCTTCTTATTCTAAGTGATAGGCGCTAGATGTACCTGTTTGGTAGGAAGGGCTTGCCTCTTTCATGTGTTTTCGGGCAATCCTTTGTCCATTTGATGGCATCAACATTTGGATACTGCTTTGCAATTTGGTGGAGTTTGCTAGTGATGGCCTCCTCAGAACCCCATGATGGGACCTTTTTAACTTGGTTCTCAGGCTTGAACTGGTCATGGGAATACCACTTGAACACCGGCGAGACGTCTTTCATCGGAACATAAACTAACCTTATGTTGATTAGAATCTTCTTTCGATGTTCCCATTCAGGCACGTCCTCATCTTCTTATGCATCACCTTCTTCAGGAGGCACTCGTTGTTCATGTATCGGCTGTGCTTGTTGAGAAGACTGTGGCATCTCATCATGCACTTGCTCGGTACGAGCTGGAGATGGTTGTGGCATCTCATCAGGCACATGCTCGCTAGGAGGTGGGGAAGAATGTGGCATCTCAGGAATGTGGTGGTCACGAGATGATGAAAATATCTCCTCGACCTCAACAACTCGCTCCAAATTTAGGAGAGGGGGAGGCGGCGAAGAAGCAGTCAATATAATGTCCCGTTTGTGCTAGAGGATGAACTGCCCCATAACGTCTCCGAGTAACACCAGCCCCTCGGGAGTTGCGTAGTCTATCCTCCACTGCATGAACTCGGGTTTCACTGTATGCACCTCGACCCTAGTGTAGTCCGGCGGTATCTTATTATTGTGGTGTAAGCCACCGGGAGGATGTGCCACACCCGTTGCCACCTTCATCACAGTGTTCTGTCGGCCGCTGAGAAACACCAAGGTGCAACTAGTTGGTTCCCGTATACGATCGACAGGGATTGTGGCTGCAGTGGAACCTTGGCTGCTAGGAACTTTCGGAGAGCTACCAACTAATGCCAGTTCTTCCGGCGACGTCACTAATATCCGTGGCTTCGTAGACAGTCCTTGCTCCTCCAGCGCCTTCGCAACTAGAGCCTTCACTTGGAGCTCAAGACTAGTCTCCCGGTCTCAGCCATGTTTCTTGTATATGTGCCTGTCCTCTTCGAATCCTTGCTTCTAGGTCGTCCTTTTCCCTAGCCCCCTGGTGCGGCCTGTGTGCTCCTTGTTTCCCAAGCCAAGGCTAAGCTCGTCCCTCTCTCTGGTAGGATTGAATGAGCCATTCTCCTTGTCTTCAGCATATTTCAATATCCTTGATACCGCCTCTTGGGTCTCCGGCTTATCAAACTTAAGATTACCGCCGGATGATTCTGTACTCCTTGCATATATCCAATTTCTTGAGCGTACCTTCAAATTCATCACATCGATATTCCTAGTAGCTGCGGCCTCTTCGTTCATCTTCCTAAACTACTCTTCCTTGGCATAGTAGCCACCGGGGTCTAGATGATGGTGGTGTTTGTTCCTCTTCGCTAGCTCGGTGTTACGGGCACTGAGCTACAATGCCTCCGGTGAAGTCTTCTGAGCCACGAGCTCCTCCCATTGACTAGGAGTTATTTTGCCGAACTCGTTGAAGGGAGTTAACCCCTTTTGGATATACTTCATGTTGAGCTCCGACCTCCAACGCCGGAATGACTCTCCCATCATCCTGAAAGCATTTTTTTACCAATTCGTTCTTACCCTTTGGAAATCTAAAATTGAGCTTCAGCTGCCTATCCCATAGTTGATTCCTTTTGTTCTCTGGTACCTCTTTCCAGTTAGGGATTGGTGATTTCAATTTATCTCTTACTAAGGTCCCAATCGCATTATGGAATTGTCCTCTTAATTCCTTTGGCTCAAGGATCTCCCCTTATCACATAGCATGCCTTATCTGGATATAGATTTCCTTTTCTATCCCCTCATTTCCTCTTAGGCTTGGTAGTCATGGTTGTGTCTTGAGGTTGTGGAGCAGAGGCATCGTGATCCGTCTCTGTGGCTGTTGCCTCTGCTCTCCTTTCCTCTACTATGTCTTGTCCAGCGAGATGTCACGGACGTCGACGTCGTCTTTTCCGAGTTTTAGGAGGGACCTGTATATACGACAGGTCAAAGTGTCAACAGAGGTAACACAGCCAAAGCTTTAGCAAAATTTACAAGCTAAGGCTTTTTCCCTCCCTCCTCGTTCGGGTTAAAATCCTTGTCCAAAACTTCCTCCGTTGGCCTCCTTCTGGCTTCACGTGGGAAAGGATCCTCGGGACTAACATATCCCTCTTCTGAGTCCTCATCATCATCATCATTAATTTCTTCGCCTTCAGCAGCCTCTCCTGCTCTTCCTTCTGCTCTCCCTTCCTCCTCGTCACACTCCTCCTGAGTAAACATCACTTCTAGATCCTTTTCTAACTCGTTATCGAACTGCTGCTGAGTAAGCTGGTTCTCTAGTGCTTGCTCCTCATAGGTTGGCTGCTTATCATGCTTGGGGCATCGGGCTGCACTGTCTGGTGTCCGCGACATTATTTCACGCTTTGTTCTAATAGATACAAGAAAGTGTGCTTTAGGTACGCGAGAAGGTATAAGAAATCAAAAAGGTCTATAAACCATAGTAGTCCTATAAAACAATAATATATATGAAAAAAACAAGAAGTGACAGTAGTAGAGGCCTCAGAAACATGTCAATCATCATCTGATCTTGAACTTGGAGCATCAAGGCATCATAACAGAGAAGAGAGGAGAAGGTAATGTAGGAGCGGCTGCTAATGATGCCAAGTTCCTCACAAGTTCTTGATCATTAACTTATATTCCATATAATGTATGGACTTAGACAATTTCATCATCGGCAAAACAAAGGAGAGGAGAGGAGAGGGGAGATTTGGCAAAAAAAAAGCAACAACTGCTTAACGAACATAGAGAGGAAAAGGTGTAAAAAATAGCTACTGCTTCCCAAACATAGAGGATAGGAAAAATAGCCAAAAAACAGTTGACTGCTGCCACATGGTTGGAAGACCCCTGCAGATCAAAATCTGGTAACTTAGATGTGGTAAATAATGTATTAGAGTAGAGGGGGAGTAATAGTAGATAGAACACACCGTGGTAGAAGTGAGTAGAGTAGTAGCTAGGGAAGAGAGTAGAGTAGCAGCCAGCTAGTAGTAGTAGGAGTAGCCAGCTAGTAGCAAGTAGAGTAGTAGTTGTTCAGTAGAGTAGTCTAGGAGAGTAGCTAGCAGCAAGTAGAGTAGCTAGCAGCCAGCTAGTAGCAGTAGTAGTTTCTAAGAGTATAGGGAAGAGGGCAGAGCAGCAGCCAACACTAGAGTGGTATAGAGTAGTAGTAGTAGTAGGACAGTAGTATAGAAGTAGCAGCCAGCAGTGTAGTTAAGAGCAGCAGCCAATGTGTTCTAGGAAATAAAGCCATTAATAAGAACAATGTGATAGAATACAAGCATCAGTAGTACCATGTTGACAATGTGATAGGAAATAAAGCCAATTTGTTGGCAGTTTAAATGAGCAATGGAGGAAATATGATTTATTAACATTAGACTCAAATAGTCCAGTTAACAGCTCCCTGCCCAGATCTACATAATATAAAATGAAGTGGTTTAAAAATGCTACAACTAAAAAAGAAATATCTCAGAATGTCATCAATGCAGACAGCCTAATAAATATCCTAAGCCCATTTATATGTGTCCTTAAAACTAGCACAGAATGACCAGAATGAATAGATAGGAACATGAGAATAAAATGAACTAGCAGATTGATGGTACAGCCATATCCAAGGAATTCTTCTTTCATCATATATATAGAACTAAAAGCACATCTTACCAAACATAAAAGGCAAACAAACATAAGTGACTGATTACCAGTTTACAGATTAATCCACAATGCATGTCCTTCCCAGAACAACTAGGTATGAAGAACTAGGTATGGTTGATACAATTCTATCCGATAAGACTGGAACATTGACGTGCAACATGATGGAGTTCATCAAGTGTTCAATTGTTGGTACTGCCTATGGTCAGGGTGTCACTGAAGTTGAGAGAGCTATGGCTATGAGGAAAGGTGCCAGGTTAGATGATGACATTGAAAATGGAGACCACAAAGATGAAAAATTTGACAACAGTCCCCATGTTAAAGGTTTCAATTTCAAGGATCCACGAATAATGGTTGGGAAGTGGATTCATGAGCCTAACAGAGATATGATAAGAGATTTTTTCAGAATGTTGTTGAGAAAAGGTAAGTCAAATTTCTTTGCTCTTTCCTCTATGAATTATCCTTACTTAGTACCCAATACTGATCCTTTTACGTTCTGGTACAGAAAGTATGAAAAATTGAATGCTGCCAAAGCATCTGTAAGTCTTGATAGAGATGAAAAAATTGAGCAGTTCACGATATAGCATTGAACGGGACTTGATTCTTCTTGGTGCTATCGCATTGAAGATAAGCTCCAGCAAAGGGTATATGCGTAAACAGGGAGGCCCCCACTGCAGAGATTTTTATTAAAAGAGGCAAAAAAAACTGCACAAACCAGTCTGGCAAGATGCCAAACAGCGGAAGCAGACCTAAAATGGCCAAAAATTTTCAGTAGCTACATACCCGAACAGAATAATGTACTTGCTAGCTAATTGTTTTTGACTAGTTCCATGCGTGTGCCTTTGAACCAGAAGCTAAGCATGGTGTAAAATCCTAGTCGATATTTAACTCATGGTGTCCTCCATTGTCTTCTTTTTTATTTTTTTTTTTTGCGACTCAGGTGTCCTCCATTGTCACTGAATTACTGAAAGCCTGAAACATGGTGTTGCGCTACTAATTCCTAACAAATGAACCAATTTGCACTGGCATGAGATTTTAGTAGCAAAATCTGAAGAGTAGCTCACCAGGAGAAGTGTCCAATCAGATCAGCCACCTGATACCGGACGCCGGAGAGCACGGGCAGCCGGGCCTCCCGCCGTTGGAGGTGTGGATGCTAGGGAAGGAGTGCGGACGCCGGAGAGCTCGGGCACCGTGGCCGCTCGCCGCGGGAGGGAGCACGGACGCCGGCTAGATCTGCATGATTAACTAAAGATGAGTCATGCTCGAGAAGTACTAAAATGAAATCTAACAATCGATTTCATTGGTAAATAGAAACTTGCATATATATATATATATATATATAAATAATTTAGCATCACAGCATTGAAATAACAGATTGCACCTTACTCGAGAACTACTAAAATGCAATCTTCAATTGATATCATGCCAGATATCAATTCATAAAATACAAGTTCTGCATCACAACATTCAAAGCATGGCCTTCAATACTGCAATAGAATCATGAGATGATGCATTACAAAATGCATGAGTCATATAGGCATCACATATATAAAAATCTAGATCTCAGTTTCGAGAAAAAGCCCACTGGTATCTCCATTACATGTATATAACATAAAAGCTTCAGAGGGGACAATAACGCAAGCAATTTGCTCTTTCCAATGAAGAAAGCTTCAATCTTGCGACTTCTATTTTGACAATTCGGCTAGCAAGGTTGCTCAAGTGAATGCAAAATCTCTAAGCTCTATATATCATGGAAGAAGCACGAGTAATTGCAGGAACCACCACCATTTATCCATGCATATATATATATAGCAGATCTATCTAACAACAAAAATAGATGAGGACACGTCCAGCCTGTGACTAACATACCACACACGCGGGCCAACTGGCCGAGATGAGAGCGGCGGTGGTGCCGGCACGGCGAGGGTCGCAACTGATGGCTTGGAGACGTAGGGAGCAATGACCGGTGGTGTTCAAACCCTAGCCCCCATGGCAGTGCTCTGCGAGGAAGACAAATTAGAGATCTAGAGAAGGAGCGAGCGGAGATGGGAGGCGCACAAGTAGGAGAGGGGTGCCGCTCAAACCCTAGCCACCATGGCTTACCGTGCGAGGTGAGAGGGCGAGCAGGCGACGCTGCACGCGAGGGAGAGGACCGGGGGATGGGGCGCGCGGTTGCGGAGAGAAGGCGCGGAGCGTCGGGAGAGGACTAGGGGTGCAAAGAGGGGGCGCGGGCGTCGGGAGAGGTCCGGGAGGCGGCGGCGGCGGGGCGTGGGGGAAAAAGGGCAGCCTGACGGCGTCGGGAGGAAGAACAGAGCGTCCAACCCATTCTCACCCATGCACCCTTTATTTATACTCGGGACGATTTGTAGGGGGCGGTTCCTGATCCAAATTACCTACAAATGATTTATAGGGGCGGTTCCTGATCCAGCCGCCCCTACAAACGGTTTCTGATCCAGTCACCCCTACAAATATTTTCTATTTTATATTATTCTATATATGTAGAAATATTTTATATTTTTTATATCACAAAAACACAAAGTAATATAAAAATAATTGTATATATGCACAAATATAATATTTGTATTATTCTATATATCTAGAAATATATATATAAACAATTGTAGTCAAAACAAGATAGAAAACAAAAAAACAAAAATTAAAAATTTGAATTTTACAACTTAGACTACAATTTTATGACATTAAATGAAATAAAATGAAAATGTTGTAAACATAAAAGTTGTATAACTCATCAACATCTACAACTTTTATTTTGATCATCTTGTCATGTGACTTTGTTTGAACGATTCAAAATTTGAAATTCAAACAATTTCAACTTGAAACAAAATTTTGAAAGAGTAAATGGTTTCAGATGAAAAACTCGTGAATACCAAAGTTGTAGAACTCATCAATATGTACAACTTTATTTTGATCACATTTTCATTTGACCAAATTTGAATAGTTAAAATTTTGAATTTCAATAAATGGCAACTTCAAACAAGATTTTAAAAACTTAAATGATTTCAACAATAAAAGTCGTGAACATAAAAGTTGTTGAACTCATCACTATCTACAACTTTTATTTTGGTCACTTCTTCATGTGACAAAGTATTAGTAAACATTGTTCACAAATTCACATATGACTCATAGTTTCATGAATTATACGAGAAACATGTTGATTTGTGAACAATGTTTACTATCACTTTGTCAGATGAAGAAATAATCAAAATAAAAGTTTTAGATCTTGATGAGTTATACAACTTTGGTATTCATCACTTTTTCAGCTAAAATCATTTAATGGTTGAAAATAGATTCATCTGGATGTTGCAAAGGACAGTCTCACACACATGCATAAATATAGTCTCACACACATACAAAAATATGTAGTCTTACACACATACATAAATATATAGTCTCACACGCATGCATAAATGAAGTCTTACAAACACATAATTACACAAACACTCCACGTTCAACAACTAGCTAGCCCGCTATAACGACTTTCCCCTTGACACCTTTTCGTTCCTATGGCAATATGTCTTTGGGTAGGTTCTTTTCCACAACACTGATCTTCTTAGGAAAGTCTGTGAATAGCGGCATCTCATCGTAGTTATTGTAAGCTTCAACATCGTCCACGCCATCAACTCCAATAATGTGCTGTTTCCCGAAGGCAACCATGTGCTTTGTCTTCTTCTTCGGAGGGAGGTTACTTTGTGGGTCAGACATATATAAAACTTGTGCGACACGTGAAGCGAGCACCCAAGGGTCATCTTGGTAGCCTAGATTCTCGAGGTCCAGGACTCTCAATCCGATCTCGTTCAGTTGGTGTTGTTTGATCTAGCGGCATCGAAATAGAGCCACCGTTATATCCCTTCCATAGTCAAGTTCCCATATCTCTTCAATGATGCCAAAGTATTGGATCTTTCGTCCCAATCCATCGAGAGCCTCTATTCGAATGCCGTTGTTTTGGTTCACATATTTACTATCCTTTGCGTGGGTATAGTACGTATACCCATTGATGTCATAAGCATTCAAGATGTTACTTGTCTCGATGGCCCCTCCGCCAACCTACTGATGGTAATAGAGTTTATGGTTTCTCCAGGCGGTATGTTTTGGTCCTTCAACCATGTAGTTAGTCATTGCTTATGTTGTTTCATGACCCAATCATCCAAACGACCATTTCTCTCCGCCATAATGATAGCCAAGTGTTCATCAATGTATGGTTGCATCAGTTGTGTACTCTGCAAGACACTGTAATGCGCCTGACTCACCTCTTTGTAATCATGGTCGATGAACACTTTTCTACCACTGGAGCCCTTCCCAGCCAGCCTACCCTTGTGACGAGAATCGAGTTTACCAATCTCTTTCTATACTTTTAGGTACTCTTGACAGCACTCGATGACTTCTTCAGTACTATAACCCTCTATCATGGAGCCCTCTGGGTATGCTCGATTATGCACGTATCGACTTAGAACCGACATAAACCGCTCATAGGACCACATTTCATGCAAGTAGCAAGGGCCCAGCGCCTGTATCTGATGAACCATGTGAATCATGAGATGTGGCATTATATCAAAAAAAGCAGGAGGTAAACACATCTCTAGTTGGTTTTGTGTCTCCACCACAAATTCATGTAGGTCACTCAGCTCTTGCTTGCCAATCGTCTTCTGTGAGATCTTCAAAAAGAAGTAGCACATGCGGGTGATGGCCATTTTCAAGAACTCTGGCTTTATAGCCCTGATTGCAATTGGTAGAAACATTGTCAGCATCACATGGCAATCGTGAGCCTTGCAATATGTTATTGACAAGTCCTTCATCGACACTAGCTTCTTCATATTTGCTGAAAACCTAGTCGGGACTTTGACCCCCCTCAGGAAAGTGCATATAGCTCTCTTCTCGTCTAGTGTTAGGTTGAAGCACGCCACGGGCAAAGTGTATTTTCCATTAGCCTCGGGTACCGAGTGAAGCTGTGGCATCACGTTTAGCTGCACCATGTCTTTCCGTGCTTTCAGACCATCCTTTGACTTGCCTATGTCCATCAAGGTAGCAATGAGACTCTCAAAGACATTCTTCTGCACGTGCATAGCATCAATGGCATGGGGGACCTCCAAGTCTGGCCAATAAGGCAGATACTGAAAGAAGATCGATTGTTTCTTGAAAGGTACACCTTCAACAGGAGGTGTGCTTCTATCTCTGTTCGTCCCATTCGGATTCTTCTTTCCATAGATGACGCGTATGTTTTTCACCATTCTGTACACGTGTTCTCCGTTATGACGTTTCTCCGGAGGGGGTTCAATCTCCGGGGCGTTGTCATAAAATCTAAAGAACAATTTGCTACGGTACTTGTGACTTGTCTTTAAGAAGTGTCGGTTCCTTAGGTAAACTATCTTCTTGGATGCATCCAGGTACACCCATGTAGTACCATCCAAGCAAACCAAGCATCCCATCTTCCCTTTGATCTGCTCAGACAAAGCAAATAGCGCGGGGTAATCATTGGTAGTAACAAATATTATTGCTCTATATATGAAGTCCTCCTTTTGGAACGCATCGTACATCTGCTCCCCATGCCTCCATAGCCTCTCTATTTCTTGCATCAAAGGCTCGAGGAACACGTCTATATCAATGCCTGGTTGTTTAGGGCCAGAAATAAGAATAGTTAGGAGAAGGTACTTTCTCTTCTGACACAACCATGTTGGGATGTTGTACATGGTCAAGATCACTGGCTGTGTGCTGTGGTCGCTCATCCTCTCATTGAAGGGATTCATTCCATCAGTGCTCAAGCCAAACCGTACATTCCTTGGGTCATCGCTGAATTCTTTGTGCTTCTCATCAAACCTTTGCCACTAACTACAATCATCCGGGTGTGCAATCTTATCATCATCCACCTTGCGCTCATCATCCCACCATGTCATGAGTGTGGCTTCTTTAGGTTTTAGGAAGATACGTCTCAAGCGGTCGGTCACTGGCAGGTACCACATTACCAAGGCAGGAATTCTTCTCTGCTTTGCATCGTTGCCTAATGGAGTGTCCTCTAGGGGCTGAGATTCTTGTACCACCTTTTTTGTACCCTTCTTATTCCCCTTTTCCCCGTGGAGGCTTCGTCCCCACCGTAAAGGTCATTGTTCTTGTACCGGCTGGCCCCACACCAGGGACATTTATCCAGTGACTTGAACGTTTCACCACGAAAAAGTATACAGTGGTTGGGGCATGCATGGATTTTTTCAACCCCCATTGTCAATGGACTTATGACCTTCTTCACTTGATATGTGTTGGTGGGAACTGGGTTTGGTTGTGGCAGCACCCATGATAGGAGATGCAATAGATCATTGAAACTACAGTCTGACCAGCCATACTTAGCCTTCAGGATGAGCAGCTCAAGCACAAAATGTAGCAATGTCCAATGTGTCGGACAGCCCTTTTCAACACCATACACAGTCTCCTTCGATGCTTTTGTTACCCTTTTCAAATTTTCTAGACCTTTCGGGCTATTTAGTAAAATCTCTGGTCCAAGGGCTCGAATCATGTCCTCCAAATCATCTTTATCCTCAACACGTGCTCCACCATCATTATTGGCACCACCTTCGTCGTTACCATCCCAACCACCAGCATCACCACCCTGTTCATTGCCAAACTCAAAATCCATTCGTGCATCAAGCTCTGCTGAATATTGGGACAGGGATTCTATGGTTTCATCGTCGTATTCCTCCTCATTCTCGTCGTTAACAATAACCGTTTCACCATGATGAATCCACACTGTGTAGTCCTCAACAAATCCTCGCATAATCAAATGTGATCTGATGATAGTCACATCTGTCCATGCCATACTGTTCTTGCAATCTTTATAGGGACAAATAATTATATCCTTATTCTCTTTTAATGTCGTTGCATGCTTCTTTGCGGCTTCAATAAATTTATCCACCTCTTCATGGAAACCTACTTTGAATCTTAACGAACCATACATCCAAGAGTTCCTATACTCCATCTTTTACAACAACAACAAAACAAACATTAAAGGACTACTTATTCAGATATATATAAAAATGAATCAAATTAATAATTACTTGAGAATAATTGTATATACTTCATATATATATGAATATAAATCTAATATAATTACATGAAGCATACAAACACACCATGGTAGAGAAAAATTAATTAATGGCCCATTTATCCATAATTAATTAAAATACATATTTATTGATTACAATAAACAATTTCAAAGACAACAATTAGCAACAATTATACTTTACCCAATATCTTTCATACAAACCTTAGTCCAATTTTATCAAACATAAATTTACAAAAACAAAATTAATAAAAAAACCAAACCCTAGATCTAGATCTACATGCACATGAAACATGCATAAAACTAACTAATTGTTCACTAAAATCAAGAAACATTGACCAAATAAAGGTATGATCTTGTTTCCCTCCCTAATTTACCCTAGTACATTTAAAACTTGGGTCTAATTTGCTTCATAAGTAGCTCAAGCACCATAGAAGAGAGAGAAAAACAAAACTTTAATTACTCACTAACCAACCATTAAAACTACAAAAAAAAGTGTGGAATAGCATTTTCTTACCTTCTATAACCTCTCCACCAAAGGATTTGAGACCAAAACCTTCCCCCCTTAGTAGAGCAATTTTTGGGAGGTGCCCAAGGCCTTCCCACCTTTCTTTCACGGGTTGGAGTGAGTGACCCGAGGAGGAAGAAGGTGTTGCAGTTGTTTTATATGTGGGTCATTTGTAGGGGCGGCTGGTGATTGAGCCGCCCCTACAAATCGGAGCTATTTAAACGGGTGCCATTTGTAGGGGCGGCTCAATCACCAGCCACCCCTACAAATAGCAACACCGGGGGCGGCTGGTGAGTGAGCCGCCCCTATAAATCAGACCCATTTATAGGGGCGGCTTGTATCACCAGCCGCCCCTGCTGTTCCATTTGTAGGGGCGGCTGGTATCTGGGCACCCGAGCACGGCACTGTAGGGGCGGCTCCATCACCAGTCGCCCCTACAAAAAATTTGACCCGTTGCTAAAAATCATTTTTTACGTAGTGAATTTTTATCTAGCTAGCAATTAGTTTTTGTATCAAACATACCCTTAATAGAGGATTCAATAAGATTAATTAATTTGATGTTATGCATTATTCATAAGTATTGTCACACCCGATTTTAAGGATAAAATATGATGCATAATCTTATGTGCGCCTAGAAATCAGTCACACATAAGCCGACAAATTATAAATAGTATCATCACAAGTGTTTATTACATCACGAATAATAAGACAGAGTCTTCACATAAATATAGCAAAAGTATAAAGATAAATCTCTCGCGGAAGCTCCATGTCACAGGGACGTCAACTGGTTGACCACAAGTCTAGTAATCCTCAGTAAAGTCGTCATTACCGCAACCATCTGTTACCCATCTAGGATTTTTATCCAAATAATCAAAATAAACAAGCGTAAGTACGTGTCGTACTCAACAAGTATAACATGGGGTTCACGAGGCTCAAAAGGCTTGACACAGGTTTAACATCATTCAGCTTTTAGTTGTCACAATTTTAGCATAAGAGTAGCAACAAGTTGTTTCAATCCCAAAGTAAAACACATGATCAATGTAAACAAAAATAATGAATAGCATAAACGGATAATTCTTAGTGATCATCTATTCCATAAGGGTTCCAAGGCCGCTCGTGACCGTGAGCACGGCTGATATACCAGTTTTACACTCTGCAGAGGTTGTACACTTTCACTGTAAGTCATGATACCCAAATGCCTAGGTTAATTACTACCAAAACACTTCCAAGATGAGCAGGCAGGGTTCACTATGAAGCCTTTCAAAGGTTCGTCTAACAATTTAGGGCTATTAGATTCACTCGGCAAACAGATGTAGAACCCCGTTCCCGATGGCACATTGACGCGCAGCCTATACACATGGGGACAGAGGCCGCACTATACCCGATTCGGCAAGCCATTCTTACGTCAATAAAGGTAACCACTAACAAGCTAGAAAAGGTCCTCATACTGAGCTAAAGCCACAGCCATGTAGCCCTCACAGCTGTACTATAAGTCCTGGATGATCACTTACAGATAAGTCCTTAGGGAGAGAAATCTAAAACATTTAGAAAGTAGCTAAATACTCCATCCCCCTGTTTCCAAGTTGTTTAAAAGTCATATTTTAATGTTTATTGCATATTTCATTAGTCAAGTTACAAGATCATGGTTTAGTTGAGCACTAGCAAAGCTACCCAATGCGTAGGAGACAAGGTATAAGTTTAATTCTAGGCAATCCCTATCAAGGTGACACAAGCAATATGAATTAAATGTATTAAAGTTGATAGAAAATAATGATGATCCCATGCTATACTTGCCTTGAACAAAATGCTCCTGCTGATCTTGCTTGTCAAAGTAGTACTCTTGATCACCCACGAATTGCTCACCGTCTATACTCGATAATCACAGCAACATACAAGCATCAAGAAACAATCATGCATAGCAAACAAAAGCTATAGATTAGAATAGTACACCAATAGTATAAAATCAAGATGAAAAGTTTGTAAAATGATTCTACATCTTGCTACGAACATAGACACGAAGATCATGAAAATCAGAGCTAAAACGAAGAAGTTATGATTTCCTTTAACAAAATAATAGATTAAATCTAACATCGAATTTCAAAAGTTGAAAACATACTTAACAATATTATAAACATGTAGATTACTCAATTACAACCTAACGCAATTTGAACGGATCAAATCGGAGTAAAAACGAAGATTTTATGGCTAAAACAAGATTAGTGGCAAAACTGTAAATAGATGAAAACGTATTTTGGATCTAGATCGAAAGAAACTACGCTTTTAAAAGAAGAAGGCGTATTCTGGATTTGCACATTGGACTGCGGGTTATAATATAGAAAAGTGCAGGGACTTTAGCATAAATGCATAGATGGCGGGTTAAGATCTAAATAATTATAAGGGCCTTTTTGCAAAATGACAGGCGAAGGGGTATGTTCTAATCTCAGCCCATGATTATGGATCGGACGGTTGGAAATAAATCTGAGAGAGAGCGGACGGCGAGGCCGACGGCGGTGCCCTGGCCGAAGGTGGGCAGCGTGCATGAAACATGGCCTATGGACCACGGATTCACGAGCCGAAAACACCTGGAGAAAGAGGAAAACAAGGCGAACTCAGCTAAATAGCTTACCTCGGCGTGAAGCGAACGAGGGCAGCACGGTGCTCAGCGAGGCGGGCTGAGATGGCGGCGGCGCTAGGGTTTGTTGTGGGGTGAAACTCGGGACAAGGAGAACAGCGCGGTGCGGCTCAGCTTTTATGGGGCGAAAACAACTTGGGACGCAAGGCAAGGGAGGAGGCATAGCGGTCGCGGACTCCGGGGCGGCACGGAGTTGGGCGAGGCGGCAATGTTCATGCCAGACACATGTGGGAGGAAGGAGACGACACGGCTGACATGTGGGATCGGCTCGTCAGCGTCACAGGGCATGGGAGAGGAACGGCGCGGGCGCGCTGCTGGGCCGCCTGCTGGGTTGCTGCGGAGAAGCGAAGGCTACGCGAGTGAAGCTGGGCCGACGGGAGCTAGGCCAACAAGCCGAAAGCAAGGGAGGGAGAAAAATCCTTTCTCTTTTTCTTTTCTAATTTTCCAAACAAATTTTAAAATGCAAATTTAAATCAATTTGAAGTTTGATTTCAAACCACACAATTCAAAAAAAATATGCAGCAACATGAATGCATAGACATGTATGTAGACCTATATTTGATTTTAATTTTAACAAAGTTATTATTTTTCTAAATTTCAATGCTCACAAAATGCATAATTAAATCATTTTCTCCTATTTTAAAACCATGCAATTTTTAGGGTGTTACAATTCTACCTCCCTTAAAATGAATCTCGTCCTCGAGATTTGGATGATGCTTACTCAAAAAGCTGCGGGTATGTTTTTCTCAAATCCTCTTCTCTTTCCCAAGTAGCCTCATCTTTTGTATACCGATTCTACTAAACCTTACACATCTTTATAACTTGGCTCCTCGTAACTCTTTCTACCGTCTGCAAAATCTTTACCAGAAATTCCTCATAGGTGAGATCTTCCTTAACTGTAAGCTCTTCTAACGGTATCTGCTCCTCTGGTACACGTAAACACTTCTTCAGTTGAGACACATGAAACACATCATGTACACCTAACAAGCTCTCAGGCAATTCCAACTGATAAGCTACTTCTCCACGTCTCTCTAAAACCTTGAAAGGCCCAATATACCTTGGTGCTAACTTTCCTTTCATATTAAACCTTCTCACATTTCTCATAGGTGATACTTTTAGGTAAACATAATCCCCTATTTCAAAAACCATTTCTCTCCTCCGAGTGTCAGCATAACTCTTCTGTCGAGACTATGCTATTCTCAAGTTATCCCTAATCATCCTTACTTGCTCTTCTATGTCTCTTAAAACAAGCGGTCCGAACACTTGAGTTTCTCCCGTTTGATTCCAAAACAACGGGGTTCTACACTTTCGTCCATACAAAGCTTCGAAAGGTGCCATATTGAGACTCTTCTAAAAACGGTTGTTATACGAAAACTCTGCATAAGGCAAGCTCTTGTCCCAACATATACCATACTGCAACGCACAAGCTCTCAACATGTCCTCTAAAATCTGATTAGTTCTCTCAGTTTGTCCATCTGTCTGAGGATGATATGTTGTACTAAAATTCAATTTTGTCCCCAACGAACTATGTACTTGTTGCCAAAAATAAGACGTAAACTGAGTACCCCGATCAGACATAATTTTCTTGGGAACTCCATGTAGACACACTGTCTTCTCCATATATAATTGGGCCAACCTCGGTCCATTATAAGTAGTCTTGACCGGTATAAAGCGAGCAACTTTAGTTAACCGATCCACTATCACCCAAATTGAATCATAACCTCTCTGAGTGCGTGGTAACCCAACAATGAAATCCATACCAACTTCTTCCCACTTCCACTCAGGTATCTTCATTAGTTGTAATAATCCTGCAGGTCTTTGATGTTTTGCTTTGACTCTTTGACAGGTATCACATAAAGCAACATATTTAGCCACATCTCTCTTAAGTCCATACCATCAATACTTCTCTTTCAGATATAAATACATCTTGGTACTCCTAGGGTGAATAGAGTAAGCGGACTCATGTGCCTCATGAAGAATTGCATCTCGTATAGCCTTAATCTCAGGTACACATAGTCTTTTCCTAAACCACAGAGTTCCATTATCATCCATACAAAAACCTGGTGCCTTGCCAATCACTATGTTCTCCGCTATCTCTTTCAACTTCGCATCCAGTAACTAGCCCTTACGTATTTCTTGCTCCAGTGTGGGTTCTATCACCAACTCCACTGCATTAGTGATAAAGCCCAAGTTTAGTTGCTCAAATTCAGCACACAACTCACTTGACATAGGTGCCACTTGCACCTTATTGGCATAACTCTTCCTGCTAAGAGCATCGGCAACAACATTCGCCTTTCTAGGATGATAGTATACCTCCAGATCATAATCTTTAATCAACTTGAACTATCGACGATGTCTCATATTTAGGTCCATCTGAGTGAAAATGTACTTCAGACTCTTGTGATCAGTATAGATGTCACTCTTATGTCTGATAAGAGAGTGCCTCCATATTTTTAGAGCATGAACCACTGCTGCTAACTCCAAATCATGAGTAGGACAGTTTAGCTCATGCTTTCTCAACTGTCGGGATGCATAGGCCACTACTCTGCCTTCTTGCATAAGAACACATTCAAGACCTTGATGACATGCATCACAATCGATAGAGAAATTCTTGCTCAGATCTGGCAGAACCAATACTAGGGCTATAGTCAACCTCTTCTTCAACTCTTCAAAGTTAGCCTAACACTTTTCTGACCACACAAACTTAACATTTTTCTCCAACAAAGCTGTCATAGGCTTGGCAAATTTAGAGAAACCTTCTATAAACCTTCTATAGTATCCAGCCAATCCCAAAAAACTTTGAATCTCTCCCACATCGGTTGGTGGTTTCCAATTCAACACATCTCTCACTTTTCTTGGATCTACTGCTATTCCACCATTAGAGACAACATGGCCTAAGAAAGAAACTTCCTTCAACTAAAACTCACACTTGCTTTGCTTAGCATACAACTTGTGTTCCCTGAGCTTCTGCAAGACCAACCTTAGATGTTCAGCGTGCTCTTCTTCTGTTTTAGAGAATACCAATATATCATCGATAAATACCACCACAAACTTATCCAAAAACTCCATAAACACCTTATTCATCAAGTACATAAAGTAGGCAGGTGCATTGGTCAAACCAAAGGACATAATGGTGTACTCATACAATCCATACCTCATGGTAAAGGCTGTCTTGGGTATGTCAGTTGCACGAATCTTTAGTTGATGATAACCAGAACGAAGATCAATCTTAGAAAAAACACAAGCACCTCTCAACTGATCAAACAAGTCATCAATTCTAGGTAGCGGGTACTTGTTTTTTATAGTAACCTCATTTAGTGACCGATAATCAACACACATCCTCTGGGTACCATCCTTTTTGTCAACAAATATAACTGGTGTTCCCCAAGGTGACGAACTAGGACGAATGAAACCTTTCTCCTGTAACTCCTTTATCTGTTTCTTAAGTTCCTCTAGTTCATTAACCCCCATTCTATATGGACGCTTAGCTATAGGTGCAGTTCTAGGTAATAATTCAATAATAAACTCAATGTCACGGTCAGGTGGCATACCTAGCAAGTCATCGGAAAACACATCTGGAAACTCATCCACTACTGGGTCCTCTTTGTTGACTTGATCATCAAGCTAGTTCACTATGGTTGTCGGCTGCTTCTGCACTACAACATCGACACTGATCCTATCCCCATTCGGTGTGGTCACAACAACTACCTTCTCCTTACACTGAATCACTGCTTGTTGTTGCATCATCCAATCCATACCTAGAATCACATCAATACCAGATGTTCTCAACACAATAGGGCTCACTTTGAACTCTACCCCCCTTAAGGATAGACTAGTCGGAAGACAACGATAAGAAGCTTGCATACTACCTCCTGGTGAGTTTACTAATATGAGATTTTGCATGGCACATAAGGGTATGCTATGCGTTCTAACAAATGCTTGTGATATGAAAGCATGCGAAGCTCCAGAATAAAAAAAGAGCAGTGGCAGGAGTGGAATTAACATCAAACGTACCGAGCATGACTTCTGGTTCCACAAGCGTCGTCTTTGTAGACACATGATTCACCTTTCCTGTGTGGGGTGCTGGCTTCTGATAACTATTCTGCCTCTGTGGGGTCTGCTGGTTTGGCTTCTCAGGGCAATTATAGGATAGGTGACCCTATTTTCCGCTGCAGAAACACTTGTTGGGAGTGCTAGGGGCACTGGTCTTCATGGGCGTGTTGTTAGGCGCTCCTTGTCGTGGTGTCTGCTGGCCACTCTGCTGCTAGGGATGTTGATTGCCATTCTGCTGCTGGTATAGTGGACGCTGCTGGTTCGGGTTGCGCTGAGGGTACTGACCATGATTCCCCTGATTGGGTGGTCCTTGGTATCTCTGCTAGAAACCTTGCTGGGGGTTGGTGCGTGGACGGGTATTGCTTCTAGAGGCCTGTCCCTGAAGCCTCCTCTTCTTAGCCTCCATCTCTTTACGCTTATTATCAATAACAATGGCGTGATTCACCAGTGTCTGGAAATTGGGTATGTATTGGACATAAACTGGAGTTGCAGACCATCGTACAGACCCTTGAGAAAATGGCGGTGCTTATCAGCACATCAGCCACCTCATTCAGAGCGTAATGTGATAACTGAGCAAATTTGTCACGATACTCAGCTACAGACATAGATCCCTGCTTTAGAGCTCTGAATTCCTCCTGCTTAAGCTCTATCAGTCCTTTAGGTATGTGGTAGGATCTAAAATTCTCTCTAAATTCCTATCATGTGACATAAGGAGCATTAGTGGGACATCCATACTCGAATGACTTCCACCAGTCTTGAGCTTCTCCCTGGAGTTGTCCTGACGCGTACAACACATTCTGTTAGTCATCGCACTGCGCTATGTTGAGTTGCTTTTCCACTACATGAAGCCAATCATCTGCTTCCAGTAGATCAGTGGCATGAGAAAACACCGGGGGCGGCCTTTCAAGAATTCACCATGTTTGTCACGTGGTGCTCCACCAATTGGTTGATTCTGCTGATTCTGCACCAGAGCTTGCATAAGTTGTGTCTGCATTGCCAGAAGCTGCTCAATAGTAGGTGGCGGTGGTGGTAGTGGATGTGGGGGAACACCTCCATGACCTCGGCCTCTTCCTCTTCCTCTTCCTCTTCCAGACATCTGACATCCAACACAAATATTCAAAATTTAGAGATATGCACTTATAGAGATATAGAATACATTCTAAAATTTTTCTAGACGAGTTCCAACATCAACAGCTAAGTAAACTGTCACATCTCGAGTTCTTGATATCCAAAAGAGGCGTGCTATACATGGTTGGAAAGCTTAAGAAATTATCTACAACTTTTATTCAGACAACATGCCCAGATTCTGTTGTTAGGTTACTCAAAAATAGAATACAACTGAAACTATTCCAAATTCTAGACTGCGGAGAAACTTCAACTTGGAACAGCTATATCTCACAAACTAGATCAGGTAAAGGGGTGATTCCAGAAGCATTAAAAAGATACTTAAGTCTAGTTATTCCCATAAAGATTTCATAATTTTTTGGTTTTTGGTTGGGTAGATTTAGATTCGCATTGAGATAAGGGCAAACTGCTCCGAAAAACAGATCTGAGAGAACAAGATGTACCAAACCCAACTATTTATTTATTGACTCAAACTTTAATATTCTTAACTATGGAACTTGCGGACATGCCCACAAAGTTCCAGCACTCATTACAAAAATCCAACTCACACATAAACATAATAATTATCCAACTAGGCACACCAAAGTTAACACCGCACTACTAGACTCGACTTGACTCAACCTGACTCGTGCTACTAATGTCTTATTACATAGAAAGGAACTCCAACACCTATGGGTGAAATTCATGGGGAAGCTCCGCATAGTGCACCATCACTTGAGTAGTGGGATCTGTGCCTTCAGGGTCCATTATTGCCCATCCCAAGTTAGGGTGTTGGCGAGGGAGGAAGCGATACTAATTTTCCTTCATATCATCAAAGCGACGACCACTGAGACCCATGCAGGCTACAATGGTTGCATCTTCTATGCTATCTTCCATGGTGACACAGTGAGCGTGATGCGCATAGGTTCGAGTCCAATTGGTATGCTTTCTTCTCTCCATCCCGGATGGAGATGCACACTCTGGTCTTCCAATAAGTGTCCTCCAGAGGGTGCATATGCTCATTGCAGACGTACTCCACGGCTGCATCCCAATCAGCGTAGTAGGTCTGAAGAATCCCCATAAGTCGGTGGTGCGAGACGGAGGATTCAAACCCCGGCTTGTACTAGATCTTTGTAGTCCATCCCATGGCAGGGGTAGGCTGATCTTCTTGAACGACCTCCTCCTCCTCATCATCAGACAATACAACGACCTCCACTTCTTTGGGTTCTTCTTCTTCGGGCTCTTCCTGGAATGGCTCAGGCATAGGTGCAGGTGCTGGCGAGTTAACTTCTTGCTCCTGGGGTTCCTCCTCCTCGCGTGGCTCCATGGACTCATACAAGCCACGAGACGGGTAGTAGCCTCCGGTGCTGATGCGAGCGATCTTATTGGCACGAGGCATCTATAGAATTAGATTTAGTCAGATTAGAAGCAATAATTTTTATAACAGAGTGAGGCAAAAGAAGCATAAAATTTAGCAAATAACAAGGGTGAGATGTGAAGCATGAAATAAGTGAAGCAAAAGAAGCTAAAATGACCATTGCTAACTAGGCTTGCGTCCTACAGTCAACACGGCTCTGATACCAATCTGTCACACCCGATTTTAAGGATAAAATGGGATGCATAATCTTATGTGCGCCTAGAGATCAGTCACAAATATAAGCCGACAAATTATAAATAGTATCATCACAAGTGTTTATTACATCACGAATAATAAGACAGAGTCCTCACATAAATATAGCAGAAGTATAAAGATAAATCTCTCACGAAGGCACCATGTCACAGGAACGTCAACTAGTTGACCACAAGTCTAGTAATCCTCAGGAAAGTCGTCATTACCACAGCCATCTGTTACCCATCTAGGATTTTTATCTAAATAATGAAAATAAACAAGCGTCAGTACGTGCCATACTCAACAAGTGTAACATGAGGTTCATCAGGCTCAAAAGGCTTGACACAGGTTTAACAGCATTCAGCTTTTAGTTGTCACAATTTTAGCATAAGAGTAGCAACAAGTTGTTTCAATACCAAAGTAAAACACATGATCAATGTAAACAAGAATAATGAATAGTATAAACAGATAATTCTTAGTGATCATCTATGCTATAAGGGTTCCAAGGCCACTCGTGACTGTGAGCACGGCTGATATACCAGTTTTACATTCTGCAGAGGTTGTACACTTTCACTATGAGTCGTGATACCCAAATACCCAGGTTAATTACTCCCAAAACACTTCCAAGATAAGCAGGCATGGTTCACTATGAAGCCTTTCAAAGGTTCGTCTAACAAGTTAGGGCTATTAGATTTACTCGGCAAACAGATGTAGAGCCCCCTTCCCGATGGCACATTGACACGCAGCCTATATACATGGAGACAGAGGCCACACTATATCCGATTTGGCAAGCCATTCTTACGCCAATAAAGGTAACCACTAATAAGCTAGAAAAGGTCCTCATACTAAGCTAAAGCCAGAGCCATGTAGCCCTCATAGTTGTATTGTATGTCCCGGATGATCACTTACTGATAAGTTCGTAGGGAGAGGAATCTAAAGCATTTAGAAAGTAGCTAAATACTCCAGCCCCCTATTTCTAAGTTGCTAAAAATCATATTTTAATGTTTATTGCATATTTCGTTAGTCAAGTTACAAGATAATGGTTTAGTTGAGCACTAGCAAAGCTACCCAATGCGTAGGAGACAAGGTACAGGGGCCGTTCGGATGGTATGAAATTCAGCCAGAAATCACTGTTCACGGTTGAAAAACACTATTCACTCTCGCACAAATTCCTCCAGATTCCTCCAAATTCCTCCAAGCGAACAGGGCCATAAGTTCAATTCTAGGGAATCCCTATCAAGGTGACACATGCAATATGAATTAAATGTGTTAAAGTTGATAGGAAACAAGGATGATCCCATGCTATACTTGCCTTGAACAAAATGCTCCTGTTGATCCTGCTCGTCAAAGTAGTACTCTTGATCATCCACGAATTGCTCACCGTCTATACTCGATAATCACAGCAACATACAAGCATCCAGAAGCAATCATGCATAGCAAACAAAAGCTATAGATTAGAACAGTACACCAATAGTATAAAATCAAGATGAAAAGTTTGTAAAATGATTCTATGTCTTGCTACGAACACACAGACGCGAAGATCACGAAAATCAAAGCTAAAACGAAGAAGTTATGAATTAAACAAGATTTCCTTTAACAAAATAATAGATTAAATCTAACCTCAAATTTCAAAAGTTGAAAACATACTTAACAGTATTATAAACATATAGATTACTCAATTACGAACCTAACGCAATTTGAACGGATCAAATCGGAGTTAAAACGAAGATTTTATGGCTAAAATAAGATTAGTGGCAAAACTGTAAATAGATGAAAACGTATTTTGGATCTAAACCGAAAGAAACTACGCTTTTAAAAGAAGAAGGCGTATTTTGGATTTGCACATTGGACCGTGGGTTATAATATAGAAAAGTGCAGGCACTCTTTAGCATAAATGCAGGGACGGCGGGTTAAAGATCTAAATAATTATAAGGGACTTTTTGCAAAACGACAGGCGAAGGGGTATGTTCTAATCTCGGACCTTGATTATGGATCGGATGGTTGGAAATAAACCAGAGAGAGAGCGGACAGCGAGGCCGGCCATGAGCTCCAACGGCGGCGCCATGGCCGGAGGCGGGCAGTGCGTATGAAACATGTCCTACGGGCCATGAATTCACGAGCCGAAAACACCGAGAGAAAGAGGAAAACAAGACGAACTCGGCTAAATAGCTTACCTAGGCATGAAGCGAACGAGGGCAGCGCGGTGCTCGGCGAGGCGGGCGGAGATGGCGGCGGCGCTAGGGTTTGTTGTAGCGCAGCGATTCGGTGCACTCGGGACAAGGAGAACAGCGCGGTGCGGCTCAGCTTTTATGGGGCGAAAACAACTTGGGACGCAAGGCAAGGGAGGAGGCGTAGCGGTCGTGGACTCCGGGGCGGCACGGAGTCGGGCGGCGGCAGCAGTGTCTGTGCCGGACACGCGCGGGAGGAAGGAGATGACGCGACTGACATGTGGGACCGGCTCGTCAGCGTCACAGGGCGCGGGAGAGGAACGGCGCGGGCGCGCTGCTGGGCCGCTGCGGAGAAGCGGAGGCTGCGCGGGCGAAGCTGGGCCGACGGGAGCTGGGCCAACAGGCCAAAAGCAAGGGAGGAAGAAAAATCCTTTCTCTTTTTCTTTTCTAATTTTCCAAACCAATTTTGAAATATAAATTCAAATCAATTTGAAGTTTGATTTCAAACCACACAATTCAAAAATAATATGTAGCAGTATGAATGCATAGACATGTATGTAGACCTATGTTTGATTTTAATTTTAACAAAGTTATTATTTTTCTAAATTTCAATACTCACAAAATACATAATTAAATCATTTTCTTCTATTTTAAAACAATGCAATTTTTAGGGTGTTACAAGTATATGGTCGTAGCTAAAAAGAAACTTGATCTACAACAGAGCTAAAGTGACCTAAAATTCATAAAACATGCAAAAATATTACATGGTAGTACTGGTCTACACTAGAAATTTGGTCTGACCGGAGATCTGGTCTCGACAAGAGGTCTGGTATTTGGTAAAGGGAATTACATAAATCAAGAGGAACTTGATTCCTTCCAAAACAACTACAAGCACAAGAACAAATAGATCGATGTAAATCGCCCAAAAGTCAACTTGCACGTGAAGAATACAAGAACAAAGCGAAAAAGATACGTGATTTGTTTATTGAAGTTTGGATTTAAATCCTATGTCTCCATTGAGAGCTCCCAAAGAAGCCGAGTGTCCTTTAAGCACTTACCCTCGTCAAAGGACCCCAAAGATCGAGCTTGGTTTTCAAGATCTTGATTTCTTTCCTTGCGGAGGTGAAATCAAAACATTCACAAACTTTCTGTTGCTCACCCACAAATTTAGGCCCTATTTGGATACAAAGTATTTTTAGAGTTTTAGAAAAATACCATAGTTCTGTCAATACTTTGGTTTTAGAGTGCCATGAAGTGTTTGGGTACAACAAACTTTATGGTTTTGAATATCATGGTATTGCTGAAATTGTAGTCTTTTTGGAGTTTTAAAAACTCCACTTTAGACCTTTTTTTTCTAAACCACGGTTTTGCACATCAATAGTTCTAAAACTATAGTTTCTCAATACTTTGGTTTCTTAATATTATAACATCCAAATAAGACCTTAAGAGCTTGCTAAGCAATGACTAGATATCTTTTATGATTCACCTCCAAAAATAACAAATACTTGATGAAGTCCACAATTGCTTGAGGATGGGATCTCTCTCCCTCCGTCCCCCCCCCTCTCTCTCTCTCGTGAGCTCTCAATCCCCAATCTTTAAACCTAAGATTTCTCACAAATCACACAAAAACCTCACAAGAGAGGGAGAGGAGAGAGCTTCTATGGCCTCTAAAAGTGTGTTATTTGTGTTGAGAGGAAAAACCACAAGCGAGGGGATGGGGAGGTTTATAAATATTGAACCCTAAAAGTAGCCATTGCTATACCCATGTGTAACATTAGTACTAAAGTCAGACAAGCACAAAAATGCCTTTAGGGCCAAACCTCAGTCTCATCCGGTTTTTGAAGATGTTTGTGCGCTTGTTTGACTTGAGGACCGGATCTCTGGTCTAGATCAGACATCTGATATTACACACAAGCACAAACAATGGCTAACTTTAGAGGACAACATGATAAGGCAAGAATGATTATGAGGATAGGAAGACGGAGACGAGAGGGTAGAGGATTAAAACAAACAGATGATGTGACGGAAGGTAGAACCTACCTAAAATTACATGCCTTTTGGATTAATTAATATGGGTTAGGGCTAAAGAGTTGCATTCAACTTCATATGTTGCAGGGGCGGAGGCCCAATTTCGCCTCCACTAGCCTCTGCCCCACCTTGATTCACAAAATTTTCAAAAGATATGCTGGCCCATTAATACGAAGTGCATATATGTGTACTATCCAACGCTGTCAAGCCATTAAATAAAGTCCAAAAGTGTTGTAAACTACAATATGTAAGCATAGTTTCTTGTGGCCCAAAAATCTCCACAAAAGATTGCATTACTGGCTTAACTGGCTTTCACAAAAAATATTGTTACACACGGCGGATTTGGGCCTAGGGCCACGGCCCTAGGCGTGGCCCAGAGTCCCCCCTTATAGTATATGTTGTTTTGGGCCAAATCTTGTCAACTCTCGGCCCAGCAAAGAGAGAGGAGAGGCGGAGTCGCTGAGTGAAGAACGCCTGGCGCCCGTCCCGACCCTAACTCCGCGTTTCTGCTTCTCACCGACTGGCGACGGTGCTAACCCTAGACGACGGAGCGCCGTCCTCCATGTCGCCAGTCCTGATGCTCACCAGTAGGCCACGCCCACCCGCGGATGCGCTACTGCCTCTCGGCGCCCGCCTGGTCGCCAGGGTCTGGCTACACGCCTGCTGCCAGGGTGGGCAGGGCAGAGCGACGGTGTGGGCAGGGGGAGCCACCGGCCAGAGGCCCACACCCTAGAGCCACAGTCCGCACTCCGCGGAGCGCCAGAGCCGGCCAGAGGCAGTCAGTACGCACGGAAGCAGGAGGCCATGTGGTGTTTGAGTTTGACCATAATGTGTTTGAGGAAATGTACGACCTGTGAGGTGAGTAGTTTGTGCCGGCTCCTGTGTGCTAATCTGCAACAGTTTTCATTTATTTGAGCTAATTTTTATATCATCTCATGGAGCACCCAAAAGGCTAGAACAACATCCTTTAACACAAAGGATATTTGAAGATGGACATCCATGACAAATCTGCCTAGAAAAAAAAAAGAATTATAAAATATCTTACTGAATGATATATAATTTGGTTGAGAAGGCGAATCAGACCATTATTTCTTAGTTATTTTTCACTACTTTCATGTTTTTTATTTATTATTCTGTGGATTCAAGTATGAAATTTTGATATATCATCTAAAACTATGCATTTTTGAGCTAGTTTTGTGTAATATCAATATTACACCCCGTGTGGGCGGTATTTTAACCTGACGGCTTTGACAGTGGCCTTAGGCGTTTGAATTGACGAGCTCCGCCACTAACACAGTGATCAGGAATAGGCAAATCGGCCGGACCCCTGCGTTTGGGCCACGCTCCGCCACGGCTAGGGGGGGGTCGGTCGTCGGTGCTCGATGGATCAATCACTGACCGTGCTGACCGCCGTTGACGTGTCCCACGGACCACAGTACCACACCGACCCACCCAACTGGCGCGACCGTGCGGGGGCGGTGCCGTGGCGTGAGGTCGTGCCGACTGCCGGCGCGGGCCTAACCTGTTCCACCTTCCACGCGTGCGGCGTGTGCCATCAAAAGCTTGAAACTTCTTCCCTTCCCTGCGCGACCGTGCGGGGGCGGTGCCGTGGCGCGTGGCGTGAGGTCGTGCCGACTGCCGGCGCGGGCCTAACCTGTTCCACCTTACACGCGTGCGGCGTGTGCCATCAACCAAGCTTGAAACTTCTTCCCTTCCCTTTCCTTTTCTCTTTCCCTTCTCCCGCCGTCCGCGCGCTCTCGCTTCCTCTCCGCCACCACCACCGCCACGTCCTGCCACCACCTCGCGCGGCGGGGGCAACTGTGAGGTGAGGGCGAGGCGGGGCGATGCTGGCGTGGAAGGAGAAGGTGGCGGACCGCCTCGCCCGCCTCCTCGCCGACTCCCCTGTCTCCCCCTCCCCGGCGCAGGCCGCCGTCGCGACATCGCAGGTGAGATCTGCGTCCCTTTTTCCGGACCTCCCGCGCTGCTCGCATTAGCATTGTGTGGGTGTCTGTCGATTCGGTGGTTGGTGCGGGGGGCTTGGGATCCCGCCGGAAGGTGGGTGGGATCTTGGAGAAGACCCGTGGAGTCGAATTTCATCCATTCATGGCCAAAGGATCGATTTTTCTTCCTCCACGAGTCGCGTGGTTTCGTATGACGGAGCTCGGTACCTGTTGTTTAGGTGATTGGTTCCTTGTCCAGCTGGCCTTCTTAGATTTGGATTTGGAATTGGGTTTCCTGGACGGAATGAGACACTTGAGTGGCGTCCTGGCCTCCTGGGATAAGCTACGCATCGGTTTTTGTCCGGTTCAGGGTCTATTTCGATGGATTGCTGGAGTCTTGCCATCCTGCGGCTTAATTGGTGCCTAATCCTGGTCCTGTGGGCAATGGGCAACTGCGCATGTAGGCTTCCGCCGGGCTAGGAGGTTGCATTGTCATGCATTTGAGATGTGGCTTACTTGCCACCGCCGCCTGCGCGCCTGCACAGATTTGGATGTGCATTTGCAAAATATTGCTAACACAGCAGTGCGGAGATAGTGCCTTCCGTTTAACACCTAATCTCTTTTACTATTGGAATCACATTGATGTGCATTGCCAATGTCTTGTCTTTGTTTTGATTATTGATATGATTCACCATGCAGGGTAACCATGTTGAAATTAGACTTACTAATCCATGTATGGCCTCTCAGTTCTGATCCAGTAGATAGAATTCTTGGCTGGGTTACCTCAGATGTTGCACTTGATGAATTTTGTATCGTTGAATCATCTGAATTAGTCGGAATGAAGTTCCATGTCCAGTGAGAGAACATATGAACCATGTATTCGTCTGAATCAGTCCCTTGAACTTTAAATGTATCCATAAAAAACCTAAAATTTTCTTCAATAAAATTTAATGGAGAACATATGAGCCTTATATAGTACTGATCTGTAATCAGTTTTAATTTATAGCACATCTTTTGTTTTGTGCCTTTTGGATGTTATTATATAGTAACCTGTATTTTTTCAGGAAAAATCTTTCCCAGCAGAATATTTTATTCCCCCCAAAACATCATCATTATCTTCGTATGTATTTTCCCTTCTACCAACCTCAAACTTGGGGCATGAGCAGAATTCACCATGTTCTGAGACTTTGAGACCATTACCTCCTGAATCACTTCCTAAGAAATGGAGAGGGAATGATTTAACATGGAAAGATCCTCCCCTGGAATTGAGTGAGGAGTCTGGGTCTGAAAGTGAGAGAGATGAAAGGAATGGGAATTTTGGTAACGACCATGTCCTTCAGTCATACAGGTCCATAAATAACTCAAATGGAAATGAGGAAACATCGACTTCAGATTGTGCGGGCACTCTTCGTTATCTGACTGAAAAGTCTATGTTTGTGTCTCCAAAACTATTTGCATTCTTTCAATCTTCTCTCCCTGGGACCTTGAAGGGGTGCCACTGGGTATTGCTATATAGGTAAAGTATTAGTCACACTGTCACTCTTTCAGCCTTTTTTCTGTGAAAATACCCTGTTTAATGTTTATCTGCGTACTTTTAATTATTTCTTTGTTTTTTAACTTCTGAAGTGCAGCACCTGGAAGCATGGGATATCTCTAAGAACACTTCTTCGTAGAAGTGAGAATATTCAGGGTCCATGCCTATTGGTATGCCCAACTATCTACTTGCATTTACAATTTTAAGGTGTTGACACGATCAGACTTGTGCCATACTTCTGGGTGAAATTCATGTTCCTTTTTCTAGAGATTGGCCATTGTTCTGAATATTTTCCCCCTCTTTATTTGATTAGATCGTTGGAGATATGCAAGGGGCTGTGTTTGGTGGCTTATTGAACAGTCCTCTGCGGCCCACAGAGAGAAGGAAATATCAGGTAAGCCATAGATAAATTGCACGTTATACTTATGCATAATAAATACAGGTCATGCTGCATGTGCATGAAAATTGCTATTTTCCCCAGCTTTATAGTAATTATCATTCCTTTCCTTATTGATCAGGGAACAAACCAGACGTTTGTGTTCACAACGATACATGGTGAACCTAGACTTTTCAGACCAACGGGTAAGTAAAATTTATACAAGTGTTCACAACGATATTTGGTGAACCTAGACTTTTCTGACCAATGTATGAATGAGTATCTAGAAAATATGTTGAATTGTTTCACAAGTCAGCAGCTATTTGCTGTTATCTCTGTTAAAATTAGTTTTAACCTAGACAGTCCCTAAACATTATCAATTTATTTGAGCCACTAGTTAGTGGCGCATGAAGACTAGTAGTGTTTGGTTCCAGGGATGGGATGGTCTCAGGTGGGATACACCACCTTGTCCTAGTCCTAGCATTTGGTTCAGAATGAACCAGGGGTGGAGTCATCCTTCATGAGAATATTCCTTGATGATCTGGGGCAACCTCATCCCTAAAATTTCAAAGGATTTGTTCGGCCTACCTGGGACACGGGCTTCTGCCCGCGTACGGCGAAGCGCAGGTGAAGCAGGGTAGGAGAAGAGGAGAGGGTGGCAAGCGAGGTTTGGGCGCCGCCGTGTGTCGTACGGGCGAGCTCCGCCCCAAGCTCCGCCACGAGCGGTCCTGCGGGAGAGCTCCGCACCCTAGTCCCGCTGCCTGGGCTCCAGCCTGGCCCTACCGTGGACGCTAACCACTTGCGTGGAGGTGCAGGGGGCGCAGCGTGGAGCATGGGAGGACGGCAAGGCCGGTGAGGGAGATTGGGAGGATGGTGAGGTCGGTGATGCCGCGGGCTGGAAGTGCCTGTCTTCACGTGCGTATGAAAGGAAGATGGGAGAGGAAGAAGGGAAAAAAAATGAAAAGAGACTGATGGGTGGCCCCCAAGTCAAGTGTATGATCCCAGTTTTGGTGTCTCCAAACCAAACAAAAAACGGGACAATCTCGTCCTCGACGAAACACCAAACGGGATCGTCCCGTCTCTAGAAACTGAGACGGGACCATCCCATGTCTGGGTGTCTCCCAACCAAACAAAACCTAAAATGCATGCTAACATGGCCTTTGAGATAGTGAGGCAATCTGATGAGACATGTTAAAATAGGATATGTCCTATTCTATAGTCTAGAATCATTTGTATATGGTAGTTCCTTGATTATAGGCATAGATTGTTGATTTGTAACCAACCAAGATATGGTTGTTGTAACCTCTTGTACGCCATCTCGTGAGGCTCGTTGTTCTCCTTGCCTATATTAACACGGAACCGGGGCCGCAATGGTATCCTCGTTAACCTAATTTTACATGGTATCGAGCCTCATAGTCCCAAATGACATCCATGGCGCTTATGCGTCTTCTTCCGCAATACAGTGACCGGCCGCCCTCGGCGTCTTCCTCATCCCACCGCCGAGAAACTCTCGCGCAAGAAGAACCATGTGCTTTGGAAAGCACAAGTCCTAGCCGCCATCAAGGGGCACAACTTGATGGCTTCATCGAGCCGACGGCGGCGGCTCCAGATCGGTTCCTCCGAAGGTCGATCACGAAGGGAGGTGATCCTCCGGTGGCGAATCCGAATACTCGTCCCCGGGTAGCAAAGGACCGATAGTCCCGAGTTATCTCTTGTCCAATCTTGGGCGGGACATCGCCGCACAAAGTCTCCATGAAGGTGACGGCGGCATCTGCATGGGCGCACATCGAAGAGATGTTCGCCTCTCAAAGCCGTCTTGTCTCTCGATCTCCACGCATATGTCGCCGCAACGCCGACGGCGAAGGGGAGCTCCACCATGAACGAGTACTTCACGAAGATGAAGGGCTTGGCGATGACATGGCATCGGCCGCAAAAAAATTGAAGATGATGAGCTCGTAGCCTACATCCTCACCGGGCTAAACGACCACGAGTACGACTCGATCGTCACGGGCGTGAGCAATAGGACTCACCCTATCTCTGTTGGGGAATTATACACCCAACCGGCGAGTCATGAGCGAGAGGTGGAGATGAGAAGCGGTGGAAGCCGCCGTGCATAACGTCGCTGCGAAGGGGAATCGCAGCAACTTCAAGCCAAACCAAGGAAGTGGTGGCCGCCTAATGGTGGCCGTGGAGGCTTCAACCGTGGCCCCAAGGGTGGTCGCACAGTGCTCTCGGACTCCTTCCCAGTACCCAGAACAGCGTCACGTGTCAGATCTGTGGCCTCAAGGGCCATCCTACTTGAAGTGCTATAATCGATTCGATGAGCGCTACAACGGCAATCGTCCACGTAAGTCTCGCATCCGCAGCATCAACCAACTACGGGGGTGGACACCAACTGGTACATGGATTCAAAAAGCCACCGACCACATCAACGAGAGTGAACAAGATGACCGTCCGTGACAAGTATCACGGAGGAGAGCAGTGCATGCAATAACGGCCTGTGTATGGAGATCTCACATGTTGGTCATAGTACTTTGCAGTCCCTTTGCATAAAATTCATCTCGAAATATTCTTCATGTTCCAAGTGCTAACAAAAGTCTAGTTTCATTAATCGTCTCACCCGAGACAATAATGCTTTTGTTGAGTTTCATCCTGAACATTTCCTTATAAAGGAACAGGGACGAAGCAAATACTCCATAGAGGCAAGTGCGAGGTGGCCTCTATCCCATCAAGCTATCCTCCGTTGAGTCATCATCCAACAAGCAGGCCCTTGGTGTTGCAAAGGTGTCATCGTCGTTGTAGGCATCGAGGCTCGGTCACCCCTCTACTCCAAATCGTCCAAAGATATTCTTGGTCATCATAAATTTTCCTGTTTAGTCGAGATACGAACAATAATCATGTCTGTGATTCGTGTCAACAGGGCAAAATGCATCAATTGCCCTATCCAAAGTCAATTAGTGTGTCTACTAGTCCTTTGAGCTTGTGTTCTCTGATGTTTGGGACCCTTTAACATCGCTTGGTCGATATCGATTACTATGTGAGTTTCATCGATGACTATTCCAAATTTACTTGGATTTATTTGCTTCGACATAAATCAGATGTGTTTCAATGTTTCCGTGAGTTTCAAAACCTAGTAGAACGCCAATTTGATAGGAAAATCCTTGCATTACAAAGTGATTGGGGTGGAGAGTATCAATCTCTTAATTCATTCTTCAAAAATGTGGGCATTACTCATTATGTCTCTCCCCATGCTCATCAACAAAATCAACAAAATGGTGCAAATAAACGTCAACATCATATAGTTGAGATGGGGATCACCCTTCTAGCTCATGCATCTATGCCTTTGAAGTTTTGGGATGAAGCCTTCCTTACTTCTGTTTTTTTGATCAATCGATTGCCATCAAAAGTAATTGATAATCAATCCCCCATTGAACGTCTTTATGGACAAGCACCAGATTATACTTTTCTTCGCACATTTGGATGTGCAGTGTGGCCAAATCTTAGGCCATACAACTCACGGAAACTAGAGTTTCGTTCCAAACAATGTGTGTTCATTGGTTACAAGAAACTCTCACAAAGGGTTCAAATGCTTGGATCCAAAAGAAGGTCGTGTTTACATCTCAAGAGATGTTGTTTTTTTGATTTAGAGTGTCTTCCCCTTTGCATCTCTTCACAAAAATGCCGGTGCACGTTTAAGGGCCGAGCTTCACCTTTTACCAGAAATTCTTCGCAATCCTTCTATGCAATTTGGGGATGCAATTGTACATGATCAACAGATGGGTTCTCCTGGCAATACTAATGGAAGTTCTAGTACTGTTGATGCGCAGGTGTCTTCTGAAAAAAATTCGAGCTCCACTGATTCTCCTCATGCTTCAACCGGTGGCGCACACGATCGTCATTTTCTGTGTCGGATCCCGGGAGGCAGCACCGATCCCGGTGCTGATTCACCTGCACGGGCGGCAGACGCCATCATCCTCGGGCTCCGCTCCGCCCTCGCGCTCGATGCCGTGGCCGACATTGGGACCGGGTCCGGCGGATCTTCAGCGCCGCACGCTACTGCGCCACACGCAGATCCGATCGAGGGGGAGCGACGACATCAGCCAACAGCGTCAACGTCCGCTCCGCAGCTCGAGGCTGATCCGATCGGATCAGCCGTGGCTGATCCTGGATTCGGTGCTCCAGCCGGGTCTGCGTCCGATCCTGCGGCGTCTGCTCCTGCTGCTGCACGACCTGTCACACGATCCCAACACGGCATCACTCGACCAAAGCAGTATACTGATGGCACGGTGAGGTGGGGTATGCATAGTATTTTATCTGCTGATGAGCCTAACAGTGTTGGTGAAGCTCTTAAGAGTCCTCAGTGGGTGCATGCTATGGAGAATGAACATCAAGCCTTGCTCAGAAACGGTACCTGGCATCTTGTTCCTAGGCCCAAAGGGAAGAATGTGATTGGGTGCAAATGGGTGTATAAAGTAAAGAGAAAAGCAGATGGTTCTGTTGAACGTTACAAAGCTCGGCTAGTGGCAAAAGGTTACAAGCAAAGGTATGGAATTGATTATGAGGACACTTTTAGTCCAGTTGTAAAAGCTGCTACTATTCGACTAGTGTTGTCAGTTGCTGTGTCAAAGGGTTGGTTTTTAAGGCAGTTGGATGTTCAAAATGCCTTTCTCCACGGTATCCTAGAAGAGGAGGTTTATATGCAGCAACCACCGGGATATGAAGACCACAGATACCCCAACTATGTCTGCAAGCTTGATAAGGCTATTTATGGTCTAAAACAAGCTCCAAGAGCTTGGTATGCTCGGCTGTGTGCTAAATTAGTATCTTTGGGTTTCATACCATCCAAGTCAGATACTTCGTTATTCTATTTGCTTCAGGGAAACCTGAGCATCTTTGTTTTGGTGTATGTTGATGACATAATTGTTGCAAGCTCATCGTCTGAAACTGTTGGTGCATTGCTCAAGAATTTGCAGAAGGACTTTGCCTTGAAGGACCTTGGGGAGTTGCATTTCTTTCTCGGCATTGAAGTAAAAAAGGTACAAAATGGTCTAGTACTAAATCAAGAGAGGTATGCTAGAGATATCTTAGTCAGATCAGGGATGAACAAATGCAAAGCAATTGATACCCCTCTCTCTAGTAGTGAAAAATTGAGTTTGGAGGATGGTAATCCTCTCGGGCCTGAAGATTGTACAAGGTACAGAAGCATGGTTGGAGCACTACAGTACCTAACATTGACTAGACCTGATATATCTTTTGCAGTAAATAAAGTTTGTCAGTTTCTTCATTCACCCACTACAGCCCATTGGAGTGCAGTTAAAAGGATTCTTCGATATGTTCAAGGAACATTGAGTTTGGGGTTAAGATTTGGTAGATCCAAGTCCATGATAGTAAGTGCTTTCTCTGATGCTGACTGGGCAGGGTGTGTTGATGACAGAAGATCAACTGGAGGATTTGCAGTATTTCTAGGGAGCAATTTGATCTCTTGGAGCTCCAGGAAACAGGCAACTGTGTCAAGGTCCAGCACTGAGGCTGAATACAAGTCACTGGCCAATGCAACGGCAGAGATGATTTGGGTCCAAAAATTGTTGAGTGAGTTGAGGATTCCTCATGCTCCTACGGCTCTGCTATGGTGTGACAACTTAGGTGCAACCTATCTCTCAGCTAATCCAGTTTTTCATGCAAGAACTAAACATATAGAGATTGATTATCACTTTGTGAGAGAAAGAGTAGCATCAAAGTTGTTGGACATCAGGTTTGTAAGTTCAAGTGATCAGGTGGCGGATGGTTTTACTAAAGCTCTACCACGTGTGAAGTTGTTAGACTTTAGGAACAATCTCAACCTTGTTCGTGGCTGAGATTGAGGGGGAGTGTTAAAATAGGATATGTCCTATTCTATAGTCTAGAATCATTTGTATATGGTAGTTCCTTGATTATAGGCATAGATTGTTGATTTGTAACCAACCAAGATATGGTTGTTGTAACCTCTTGTACGCCATCTCAGGAGGGCTGTTCTCCTTGCCTATATTAACACGGAACCGGGGGCCGGCAATGGTATCCTCGTTAACCTAATTTTACAAGACATACTGGATAATGTGTGCGTATGAAATTTTTACAAACACAACTTTATAGTGTGTCAAAATAACGTGGAATTTACTAATGAACTTTCAGTTTTGTATATGCCTGCACCCTTTTCAGAATTTTCTATGCTAGAATAATATATATAAAAAGTTATTGGTCCAAAGAGCTTATTTGGAAGCATATCCAGGTGCAAACAGATTCTACTATTTGTGCTTGAATGATGCTTTAGCGTTTGGAGGTGGTGGAAGCTTCGCATTGTGTGTTGATGAAGATCTGTAAGTTGTCTTATGCTAGCATGGATTTTGCTCTGTGGGGAGAAGTATCTGTATGTATCTAAATTTTATCTGACTAGGTTACATGGAAGCAGTGGATCATGTGAGACATTTGGAAACTCATGCTTGGCATATAGTCCAGAGTTTGAACTAAAGAATGTGGAGGTAAGAATTTTTTTTATTCCAGTTACATATAGACAAGGTTTTAAATAACAGGCAAAGCCATTTAGCGGCAGCTTCATATGAGTTATAAAAGGCTATAGCGGGATATAGCAGAAACTATTTTATTTAGGTTTTAAATAACTATTTCACACATTTTTGTCTCTATAGTCTGTACTTACTTGATTTGGCATGCCTTATTGTTGGCCTGGTTAGTTGACATTTCTTTTGTACAGCTGTGGGGATTCACGCATTCATGGAACCGTTCGACATAACTGATGCTAGTTGTCCTCATTTATGACCTGGCAACAGATTGATAGGGGCATGAGAATGCTAGTTGGAATTGCTAAAGGGAATTCACTTAATCACTTGGAGATTTTTAGTCTCATTCTATTGTTTCGCTTGTGGAGGGAATTAAGTATGGGAGCTGGATAGGGAATTCATGTCCTTTGTTTGGTGAGTGGGATTTGGAGTGGAAAATCGTGTCATGACTGATTAGTCATGATGCATACATGTTCCACTCAATGTCCAATTAGGCAATTACCACCAATCTCTGTGGTGAGTGGGAATCTTCCATTTCCTTGCACCAATTATCTCCAGCCATACGCAATGTGGTTAATCCAGTGTACTCAATCATTGTAACGTCACATATTCGTTCAATTAACACGTTTCATATTTGTACATGTTTTTCTGTTCAGAATTATTACTCTGAATCAACTTGGGCCTTTTTGGCGTGTGCCTGAAGCATGTTCTTCAGCATGGGAAAGCTGTGATGATAGATGTTAAAACGAAGTGCTGTTGTGTTATTCAGTGAATTCATGCATATCCGCAAGCTACTAGGATTCGACAGGTTTGACCTGGACGAAAATCAACCAAAAAATCATCCAAATTTTGAACTTTATGATTTGGTGAATCGGCTTCGAGATTTGTCTAGGAGAGATGTCTTCTTTGGCAAGGTGGGGTGACACGGCTCTGTCTCAAAGGCGTTCAAGCAAACCTAGCTCGTCTTGGTCGCCTCGGTGATGAAGCGTGCCTAGCTTGCCTCGGTTTGTCTTGTCGCCTTCGAAATTATGGTTACATGTTTAAGTTCGAGGTTCGTCTTGTCACCTTTGAAATTATGGTTACATCCTTCAGTTTTGAGGGTACCACGTTTGGGAATGGGTGAACCTAAACTTGGCCCTATGGTCTGAAGATCAATTGAAGAGGCATTTCAGTTAAAATGTTATTTGGTTCAATAGACAACATGAGCTGGTCTTGCCACTATGGATAATGAATACTATTAATATTTTTAGAAAATAGACTATTATAATGAATGAGCATTATAATCAACTTAGAAGGTGTTTGGTTTCCTCCTAAACTTTAGTCGCTGTCCATCGAATGTTTGGACAATGCATAGAGTATTAAATATAGACTATTTACGAAACTAAATACACATATTGAGACTAGTTTATTAACTGTAATTAGTTCATGATTTGACAATATTGTGCTACAGTTAAGGATGAAAACGGTCGAAAAACCTCTCAACTGTTTTCTATTTCTACATTTGAATACGAAAGCGGTAAAGCCGAACACGAAAACGAACATGAACTTACGGAATATCAAAAATTTCGAAAACGAACTAATTTGAGCGGAATTATGTCGAACACGGTTGGTATATGAAAAATCAATACGGAATATTGACCCGTAGGACCAAGTGCATAACAATTAACAAGTACATAATAATTAATAAGTCCTACAACTTTCTTAAAAAATATCTCCATTCGACACGACGTAATGAAGATATGATTTTTTTAAGGCAACCAACGCTTATACGCGATTAATATATCGCTGACTTTATTTAATTTTTTTGAACATCTTTAAGACATCAAATGAAAAAAAACCAAGAACTAGAAAGTTGTAGATCTCGTCGAGAGCTACAATTTTCATATAAAAAACATCTTCATCCGAGATCGTATGAAAAAGATAAAAATTTTCCAAATTTGGTTTAAACCGAATTTTGAATTCGAGATATTCCGAGTTAAAAGTAGAGGTCGGAAAAAATGTGTAAACCGTTTTCAATCATCCTTAGCTACAGTAAGCTATGCTAATGACAGCATCCAAACACCCGGAAACACGGTGATCCAGGGATCGAACTGTGCCTGGCTACTCTCACACCGCGAAAGCCAGCCAACCGAGCTAGCGCTCGTCCTCCGGTTGTCCTAGTTGAAATTGAAATTTTGAATCCAAGAGTTTTCGTCGTTAGCGCGGGCATCACGGACTGGGACTGCCCGCCGAGAAGCGAGAGCCAGCCATGTGGACCTGGTACGTGCTGGTGGAGCACGAGTGTACAACCGTGTCAGCACTCAGCACTGACGTCAGAGGTGAGAGGACTGAGGCCATGTTTAGTTGCCCACGGAACTGGCGTCGTCGGATTTTCGGTAGACACTATAATGCATGCACCGTAGCATTTCGTTTGTATTTGGTAATAATTGTTCAATAGTTGATTAATTAGGCTCAAAACGTTCATCTCACAAAGTACAACTAAACTGTGCAATTAGTTTTTGATTTGGTTAACATTTAGTACTTCATACATGTACCATAAATTTGATGTGACGAAGAATCTTCTTTTTACATAGTGCCAAAGTTTGGATTAAGGGTGAAATAAACATGGCCTGACTGCACTTGGCGATGGACGCTTTCATCTGACGCCAAGAGCGAGCAAGAGACGTGTACGTACTGTCGTCATGCCGTGCAGTACTGTCGTCAGCATTCAACACCACCTTTTTATGTGTTTGTTGGTAGTGTAGTACCAACCTCCGTTTCAAAATACTGGTCACTTTTCATCATTTTTTAATTTTCTAAATACTTGATGCTTTCAGGTGTTTTGGAACTTTTGGAGACGCTCTTTACCCACTAGCTCATTCCAGAAATTTCTGCGGTGCACTTACATAGACAGAACCGTAAGTTAGGAGCATTTTTGGTCAATCAAGCAACACAGATGGATTACCTTAGGCTTCATTTCATGTATAGATGTCCAACGGGCTGGCCCGGCTCGGCAATGGGCTGGCACGGCCCGATGGGAGTCGAGCCAACAAGGCACGACGTGCCCTGCGGGCCGTGCCGCCATGGGCTTCGTGCCTAGCCGACGGCCCAGGCACGGCCTGCTGGGCCGTTTTTCGTGCCGGGCCGGCCCGAAAAGCACGAGTAATCCAGCGTGCCGGGCCGGCCCAAGGCCCACTACACCAGCAGAGAGAGAGAGGGGGGAGGCCAGGGCGCCAGGCCGCCGTCGTTGCTTCGGAAGGCCATGGACGACGCAACCTCTCCATCCGCAGAGGATGAGCGATGAGGAGGTCGGATCCGCGGAGGATGAGAAATGAGGAGGTCGGATCCGTAGAGAACGAGGCCGGATCCGCGCAGAGGAGGCATGTGGAGGAGCAGCAGCGCGTGGCGGTGAGGAGGAGGTGGCCACCGTCGGCGGAGGCGGGTTGGAGTGGACGTGGGATTCGGCGAGCCGCGGGGAAGCAGGAGCTCGAGGCGTCGGCGGCCTCGTGGAGGGACGGGAGGAGAGGAGCCCGAGGCAGGTCGCGGATGGCCGCCGTGGCGTTCTGCAGCTTGTGCGCGAGGAGGCGGGCAGCTATAGGGCGGAGAAGCAGGTGAACGGCGGGGAAGGAGAAGGCCGCGTCCACGCCGTGCGGTTCGGGGAACGGGATTACGAGAGGTGGCGGCGGGGAGGGGGAGGGGAAGGCCGGAAGGGAGTTAGGGTTCAGCCGGGGGTGGGAGCGTGCGCGTACCAGCGTGGGGCTGCGGCTGCGCGGGCGGCGGGGCCATATGAGGAGGGGGAGGCGGGGACGCTGGGCCGGCCACGCTGGGCCGCGGGGAGGGGATGAGGAGTGAGGAGGGGGAGGGGGTGGCCGGGCCGACTGATTCAGGGCGGGCCGTGCCGTGCCAGCCCACGGGCCTGAGCAGCGGCCCAGGCATGGCCTGCTGCCTCGGGCCGGGCCAGCCCGGGCCCACATGTCACCGGGCCGTGCCGTGCTCGTGTCGGGCTAAAAAAGCGAGCTTCGTGCCGTACCGTCGTGCCTTGGGCTGCATGGACAACTATAATTTCATGCCACGGTCAAAATTGGCAAGTAAAGAGAAAGGGAGGAGGATACTATCGGAGGCTGTGCGGCTGATGATTTCTGCAGGTAATATGCCGGCCGATGCTGGCCGTAACCAACCCATGTCCTTTCTAAGCAGTAGTACGTGGCACTGTCAGTCCTAGTGCCTGTCCGACTCCGACCGAGCTAGTTGCAGGCAAGCAGGTTGCTGGGACGACGGACGACGCTCGGTTGCATTGATTGATTGCAACAGGCATCTCCATGGGCCATGGCTGGCTGGCCTTGTAGTATCTGGCATCTGAGTAGGAGTATCATATCTCTCGCTTCTGGTCCTTGCACAGTTGCACCAACACAGCAAAACCGTCTCGTCCTCGTCGCATCGTTGGGTAACTGGCGGGCGGGCGTTCCAGTGAAAGGAACGGAGGGAAGAAGATGGGTCGTCGTCGGCCCGCTGCGGTAGCCGCCGCACTGCCGAGGCGTGCCATGGTGCTGATGAGGATGATGCCTTGCCGCCTCTGCTGCTTCCTGCTCGTCGTCGTCGTCGCCGCCGCCGCCTCCGGGCGGGGGCGGGTGGTCACCACCCTCCCGGGCTTCGAAGGCCGCCTCCCCTTCCACCTCGAAACAGGGTACGTACGTGGCGTTGTCGCCGCACCGGCAGCACGTGACGTTTGAGATTCTGCTAACTGCTGCGGCTCTGAACTGAAGTGAAACTGCGAACTGGAATTATTGATGAGTGGTAAATGAATGTACGTGGAGGTGGACGAGGACGCCGGCGTGGAGCTCTTCTACTACTTCGTCCAGTCCGAGTCCGGCGCCGGCAGCACCGCCCCTCTCTTCCTCTGGCTCACCGGCGGCCAACGCTGCTCCGCCTTGAGCGGCCTCGCCTACGAGATTGGTACGCAGGTTTCACACTTTCACTTCCACATACACGCGACATGACGAGGACACGATATCATAAGGTTGGTTGGTTTTTGCTTCATGGATGCACCTGCCTGCAGGTCCCATCAGGTTCGTCGTGGAGCCCTACGATGGCACCTTGCCGCGCCTGCGCTACGACCCAAACTCGTGGACGAAGGTCATCATCCATCCTTACCCTCTTCTCATCCTCTCTCTCTCTTCTGCTACTAATATAAGCCGGCTGATACTGTATCACCATCACTACTGGAAACGCGTGCTTTGCCGAGGGTCTGAGGCTTTGCCGAGGGTCAAATCTCGGACACTCGGCAAAGACACTCTTTGCCGAGGGCCAGCCACAGGAGCTCTCGGCAAAGAACGGCCCTCGGCAAAGAGGCCTTTGCTGAGGGTCCGGCCCTTGGCAAAAACAGGCCCACGACAAATTAAATATTTGCCGAGGGCCGCGGCCCTCGGCAAAGATGCCCTCGGCAAATTAGGCCCGTTGGGTCACGGCGGCTATTCCCGTCAAGCTTTGCCGAGGGCCACCCGTTAGGTCCTCGGCAAAGGTTTTTTTTCCTGTGAAACCAGTTTTTTGGCAATTTTTTTTAAAAGTCTTTGCCGAGGGTTCTAGACCAGGCCCTCGGCAAAGTTTTTTTTTGAACCAGTTTTTCGGCCAATTTTTTTTTTTTTTATAAATCGTCTTTGCCGAGGGGCCCTCGGTAAAGAAGCGCTTTGCCGATTGCCAGGCTAGATCCTCGGCAAAGATTTTTTTTTTATTTTTTTAGCCCAGTTTTTTTGTGGTGCTACAATACATTGTTTTAAACTCAATTTTAAAATTTGGGCTAATTTTGACTTTTTTTTGTATATTTCCTTAATTTATTTTGATTCTTTGATTTTTTTCGAATATGTCAAATTTGAACTGTAGGTGCATGGAATATTGCAATGTAGTGTTTTGAAAAATGTTATTCATGTTAATTGGTGCATGTTGAGTCCCTATCCACGAACTCGCATCAAATTTCGCGCATCTTCTTCGCGTAACATGACGACCGACTTGCTGGAAAAGTGTTTTAAAATTATATAAAATCCATACGAAGTCCGAAAATCACGAAACTTGGCGAGATATCATGTTATGACATGTGTAGGCTGTGGTAAAAAAATGAGAAGGTTTGACGAGTTGCGGCGTCTCGGATGCATGAAACCGAGAATTCTCAATTTTTACCACAGCCTACACATGCGATAACATGACATCTCGCCAAGTTTCGTCCTTTTCGACTTCGGATATAATTTTAAACACTTTTCCGACAAGTTCATCATGTTACGTGAAGATGCCTCTGAAATTTGATGCGACTGGATATACAACATACACCAAATAACATGAATAATATTTTTCAATCACTAAATTGCATTATTTCATCCACTTGCAGTTCAAATTTGAAATATTCAAAAAAATCAACAAAAAAGAAATAAATTAGGAAAATATATAAAAAAAAATAAAATTGACCCAAATTTTAAAATTGAGTTTAAATAATGTATTATAGCACCACAAAAAAAAAACTGGGTTCAAAAAAAAAATAAAAAATTGCTTAGGGCCTAGCCTGCCCCTCGGCAAAGAAAGAAAATTTAAAAAATTTAAAAATCTTTGCCGAGGGCCTGGGCGGGCCCTCGGCAAAGGTCCCAACCCTAAATCGGCCAAATGGCTGGCCCAAAATACCCCCCATTTCATACGCCGCCGCCGCTTCGCCCGCCTTGCCCGCCATGAGGAAGCGCTGAGCCCGTCTCGTCTGGGCGCTGGACACCGCCCGCCGCCTCGCCCGCCCTGCCCCCATCGCCTCCTCATCCCCGGCCCGCCCGCCCATGCACCGTTCCTCGCCGTGCTTTTTCGCCGGCAGCAGCTTGCCGCTGCCATGCGCTCCTCAACCGCCTCCTCCACGGGCGCCCGTCCCGAGGCCCGCTCCCTCCTCTCCCGCGCCCGGACGTCCGCGACGCCGTCTCCTACAACACCGTCCTCGCCCGCTCTGCCGCCAGCCAGGCGTGGGCGGTGGCGACTACTTGCACCAGCGCTCTCCCTCCTCCTCGCCGACATGTCGCAGGAGGCGCACCGACACCCCGCCCCAATGCCGTGTCCGACACCACGGTCATCACGGGGCTCTCGCGTCGCGCGCGCCAAGACGGGGAGGCCGTCGCGTTGCTCCGGTCCATGCAGGCCAGCGCGCGTCTGCGCCGGCGCGACGTCGCCACGTCGGCGGCACGCTCGTCCGTGGGCTCTGCAACGCCGCTGGAGCTCGACGCGGCGTTGGAGCTGCTGGCTGAGATGTGCGGGAGTGGTGTTCAGCCCAACGTGGTCGTGTACAGCTGCTTGCTTCGTGGGTACTGCAGGTCCGGCAGGTGGCGGGATGTAGGCAAAGGTGTTTGAAGAAATGTCCCGCCGGGGGATCGAACCGGATGTGATCATGTTCACTGGTTTAATCGATGACTTGTGTAAAGAGGGAAGGACGGGTAAGGCTGCAAAGGTGAAGGACATGATGGTGCAGCGGGGGCTGGAGCCAAATGTAGTGACATACAATGTGCTCATCAATTCCCTGTGCAAGGAAGGATCGGTAAGGGAGGCGCTTGCATTGAGGAAGGAGATGGATGACAAGGGTGTGGCACCGGATGTTGTGACATACAATACCCTGATCGCAGGGCTTTCTGGTGTGCTTGAGATGGATGAGGCAATGGGTTTGCTTGAGGAGATGATTCAGGGAGATACTGTAGTTGAGCCTGATGTGGTGACTTTCAACTCAATTATACATGGACTATGTAAGATCGGTCGGATGAGACAAGCAGTCAAAGTTCGTGAGATGATGGCCGAGAGGGGGTGTATGTGTAACTTGGTGACTTTCAATTATCTGATTGGTGGATTCCTTAGGGTTCACAAGGTTAAGATGGCTATGAACTTAATGGATGAGCTGGCTAGTTCTGGATTGGAACCTGATTCATTCACCTATAGCATATTGATAAATGGCTTCAGCAAGATGTGGGAAGTTGACCGTGCGGAAATGTTCTTGCGTACAATGAGGCAACATGGGATAAAAGCCGAGCTATTTCACTATATTCCTTTGCTTGCAGCTATGTGTCAACAGGGAATGATGGAGCAAGCTATGGTTCTGTTCAATGAAATGGATAAGAACTGCGGGCTCGATGCTGTCGCATATAGCACAATGATCCATGGCGCTTGCAAATCAGGGGATACGAAAATGGTTAAACAGTTGATTAAGGATATGCTTGTTGAGGGTCTGGCTCCTGATGCCGTGACATATTCAATGCTAATCAACATGTATGCAAAATTAGGAGACCTAGAAGAAGCTGAGAGGGTGCTTAAACAGATGACTGCAAGTGGCTTTGTGCCTGATGTTGCTGTATTTGATTCACTGATCAAAGGCTATAGTGCTGAAGGCCAGATAAACAAGGTTCTGAAATTGATACATGAAATGAGAGCCAAGAATGTAGCTCTTGATCCAAAAATTATCTGGACCATTATCCGCCTTCCTGAACAGACGCCGCTGCTCTGGTCTGCCACCACCGCCTCGGTCCCTCACAGCCATGGGCCATCAATATTGCAATCAGCTCCACCATCCGTCACTCCCGTCCACCACTATCATGTAGCCTTGACCAGTCGTGCCCTTTGAGTGCTCCTGCTGATCCTCTTGTAACACTACTAGAGAACAGACTTTAAAACGATGTCTCAATTTGGTATTAGCTTCGGCATTTTTTGCCGCCGGGACTAAAGAACCCTTTAGTCCCGGTTCGTAATATCAACCGGGACTAAAGGTCCCTGCCCAACGGTCGTCCGAGTGGCAGGGATCTTTAGTCCCGGCTGGTATTACCAACCGGGACTAAAGGTAAACCTTTAGTCCCGGTTGGTAATACCAGCCGGGACTAAAGGTTTTAGTCCCGGTTTGGGTGATATCCCGGGAATAAATATTAATCTTTAGTCCCGGTTTGGCCACCTAACCGGGACTAATTATGCGGGCCTATACAACGGCTTATTTCTTCCTCCCCAGCCCGAGCCATTCCATTCAAACTCACACCTCTCGTTCTTCAAATTGCTTTGTTGTTCTTGCTCTCCCCCTCCATTGGTGTTGCTCTTCGATTTTGGAGGTAACAAACTTAATCCTCTTATGTTTTATCAGTAGCTTATCTCATTTTGCGATGTAGATGCATGTGTAACTTTATATGTTGGACTTTATTATGATTTTATATGTCATTTTTAGCTCAAAATCACATGATGATTTGCATATATGTTTGGATAAACAAAAGTTAAATTAGTTCATCAAAATCACGCCTCGCTCGTCCTCGTTGGAGCACGCGCCATCCTCGTCCCCGGCGGCTTACGTGATTTTAGAATTAATTTTTCCATAAAATAAAAAACTTAGAAAATTGTTAGAAAATTGTAGAAAATCCGTACTAGTTGAACTTGCGGACCGTGATAATCTCGGTGAGCATTTTCTCTGCCGAGCGGTAACGGACGTCAAAGAGGAGCTTTGATTCTATGAGGGAGAGCGGCAACGGTCGTGGAAAACCGTGTTCCCTTCCTCGTAGAATCAGAGCTCTTCCTTGGCCAAGTACGGTGTCGTCCGGTAGAGAAATGCTCGCCGAGATGATCACGTAAGCAAGGTCAACTAGTATGGATGGTTATTTATTGAAACATGTTTTTGAGCTATGTGATTTCTATGTCATTTTTAGCTCAAAATCACATGATGATTTGCATATATGTTTGGATAAACAAAAGTTAAATTAGTTCATTAAAATCACGCCTCGCTCGTCCTCGCTGGAGCACGCGCCATCCTCGTCCCCAGCGGCTTACGTGATCTTAGAATTAATTTTTCCATGAAATGAAAAACTTAGAAAATAGTTAGAAAATTGTAGAAAATCCGTACTAGTTGAACTTGCGGACCGTGATCATCTCGGCGAGCATTTTCTCTACCGAGCGGTAACGGACGTCAAGGAGGAGCTTTGATTCTACGAGGGAGAGCGGCAACGGTCGTGGAAGACCGTGTTCCCTTCCTCGTAGAATCGGAGCTCTTCCTTGGCCAAGTACGGTGCCGTCCGGTGGAGAAATGCTCGCCGAGATGATCACGTAAGCAAGGTCAACTAGTACGGATGGTTATTTATTGAAACATGTTTTTGAGCTATGTGATTTCTATGTCATTTTTAGCTCAAAATCACATGATGATTTACAATAGTAAAATCACTTGATAGTTTGGTATTTTACTATTATACATAGTACATATTTCATGGTTTAGTTAGATAAATAAATAATTTTAGTTTTGTTTAAATATATTATTTTAGAAAATGTGAAATTTACATGAGTTTTACAAAAATAAGTATAGAAAGTAGATGACAATCTGGTACGGATCCTCGGCCTCTCGTTCTCGTTCTTGAAATGATCGAGGCCGAACTCCCTCTCATTATCTGCGCAAGTGTAAGTGTAAGCGTAAGATTGTGATGGAGTACCGAGTCAAGAGACAGGGACCCAACAAGGGTCGTGTTTTCTACAAGTGCCCGGATCGCGATGTGAGTTTCTTACGCATTTGATTATTATGGCTAATTGACCTACTTTTTCTTGAATATTTTTGACTAAATATTTTTGGCTTTAATTTCAAAGTGGGAGAGCAATGGATGCGATGGTTGGTACTGGAGGAAGATTATGCTACATACGTGCGAGAATTCGGGTCAATGATGATGAGGCAAAGAGCCAAAGGAGAGAAGCTTATTGATATTCAACGGAAGAATGATTTGTCTGCTTTTTAGTTGCGTCGATCACGAAATAATTATGTTATTGAAGTGCATTGTAGTTTTAGTTTGTTTAGTGATAGTTGGGATTGCTTACGTTGTAGCCGCAGACTTAGTTAATTAATCAACCGTGTGTGTCATCTATGTTGTGTAATAAAATACTTAATTATGTTCAAGGTTTTCATAATTTGTCGTGTAATACAGATTATGTCACGCCATTGGATGTATAATGCCGATCGCCGCTCCCAAGACTTTATTGAGGGCTTGCACTATTTCTTAGGTGTGGCCGAGACAAATAAGCGGGATGGTTTCATATGCTGTCCATGTGCCCTATGTAAGAATTTAAAGGAATATTCAAGCTCAATGAGTCTTCATTCACATTTGCTTAAGTCAGGTTTCATGTCAAACTATATATGTTGGAGTAAGCATGGAGAAAGCGGGGTCATGATGGAAGAAGGTGAAGGAGAAGATTTAGACATTGATGACATTATTGCTCAGTATGGTGCCTTTGATGATACTACAATGGGGGGAGATAAAGAAGAGGTAGCGGTAGAAGATGATCTCGGTGATGCTCTTGGCGATGCCATTCGTGATGCACAACAAGAATGCGAAAGTGAAAAAGAGAAAGCTAAGTTCGAGCGCATGCTTGAGGATCATAGGAAGTTGTTATACCCGACAGCCAAAGAGGGGCAAAAAAAATTGGGTACAACACTGGAATTGCTACAGTGGAAGGCAAAGAATGGTGTATCCGACAAGGCATTTGGGAATTTATTGAACCTCATAAAGAAGATGCTTCCGAAGCCAAATGAATTGCCCACCACTACGTACGAAGCAAAAAAGGTTGTCTGCCCTTTGGGATTAAAAATCCAGAAGATACATGCATGTCCTAATGACTGCATCCTCTACCATGGCAATGAATACGAGAATTTGGATGAATGCCCGGTATGTAAAGCATCGGGGTATAAGATCAGGCGCGATGATCCTAGTGACGTCGAGGGTGAACGTCCTAGAAAGAAAATCCCTGCCAAGGTTATGTGGTATGCTCCTATAATACCACGCTTAAAACGTTTGTTCAGAAATAAAGACCATGCAAAGTTGTTGCGGTGGTATAAAGAAGACCGTAAGATAGACAATATGCTGAGACACCCAGCTGATGGGTCCTAGTGGAGAGCGATAGACAGGGAATTTCTAGAGTTTGCAAATGAGGCTAGAAACTTAAGGTTCGCCTTAAGTACAGATGGTATGAATCCTTTTGGAGAGCAAAGCACTAGTCATAGCACTTAGCCAGTTACTCTATGTATCTACAACCTTCCTCCATGGTTATGCATGAAGCGGAAGTTCATTATGATGCCGATCCTCATCCAAGGTCCGAGGCAACCTGGCAACGATATTGATGTCTATCTGAAGCCATTAGTTGAAGAACTTCTAGTTTTATGGAACAAATCAGGTGTATGTGTCTAGGATGAGTACAAACAAGAACACTTTGACCTACGAGCAATATTGTTCATAACAATCAATGATTGGCCTGCTTTAAGTAATCTTTCAGGTCAGACAAACAAAGGATATAATGCATGCACACATTGTTTTGATGACCTTGATAGTATATATTTGAAAAGATGTCGAAAGGTCGTGTACCTTGGCCATCGTCGATTCCTTCCTTTGAATCACCAAGTAAGAAAGAAAGGGAAGCATTTTAAAGGTAAGCCAGACCACCGGAAGAAGCCTCATAACCGAACCGGGGAAGATGTACTCGCAATGGTCAAGGATGTGAAAGTAGTATTTGGAAAGGGACAAGGCAGTGAATCTGTTCCCAAAGATGCTAAGGGACACGCACCCATGTGGAAGAAGAAGTCCATCTTTTGGGAGCTACCCTATTGGCAAGTCCTAGAGGTCCGCAACGCAATCGATGTGATGCACCTGACAAAGAATATTTGTGTGAACCTGTTAGGATTCATGGGTGTGTACGGGAAGCCAAAGGATTCACTTGAAGCACGCCAGGACTTGCAGGGCATGAAAGAACGAGACAACCTTCATCCAGAGAAGATAGATGATGGACGTCATTACTTAAGTCCTGCTAGCTACACGCTTAGCAAAGAAGAGAGGGACAGCATGTTCGAATGTCTAAGCAGCATCAAGGTCCCATCGGGATTCTCCTCCAATATAAAGGGTATAATAAATGTGCCAAATAAGAAATTCCTAAACTTAAAGTCCCACGACTGCCACGTGCTTATGATGCAATTGCTTCCAGTTGCTTTAAGAGGAATTCTACCTCCACATGTATGTCTAGCCACCGTGAAGCTATGTGCATTCCTCAATGCAATTTCTCAGAAGGCAATCAATCCAGTGGAACTAGCTACTCTATAGAATGATGTGGTTCAATGTCTTGTCAGCTTTGAGTTGGTGTTCCCTCCATCCTTCTTTAATATCATGACACACATCCTAGTTCATTTGGTGAAGGAGATTAGTATTCTTGGACCTGTGTTCTTACATAACATGTTTCCCTTCGAGAGGTTTATGGGAGTCTTGAAGAAATATGTGAAAGTCCGTTCTAAGCCTGAAGGAAGCATCGCCCAGGGCTATGGAACAGAGGAGGTCATTGAGTTATGTGTTGACTTTATTCCCGACCTTGCCCGATTGGATGCTCTGAATCACGACACGAGGGGAGACTCGATGGTAAAGGAACTTTAGGGAAGAAAACATATATCGGCATGGAAGACAATTATTTCAATAAAGCACACTACAGTTCTTGAACTCGTCATTGGTGCATCCGTACATCGAGATACATAAGGAGTTCTTATGATCCAAGTTTCCGTGGAAGACCAAGCTTGGATTAGGCGTCAAACACATGGAAAGTTTCAGGTGGTTGGTTGTTGAAAAAAGAATGTCAAGGCGATGACAATATTGATGAGTAATCAGATTGTTGGCTAGGCAGCCATCATGGCATATCCTCACGTACTAAGGGTACGAGATAAATGAGAATACATTTTACACAGTTGCCCAAGATAAAAGGAGCACCAATCAAAATAGTGGTGTTCGCATAGATGGCACAGATCCAAATGGGAATATACAAACATATTATGGCCGCATAGAAGAGATATGGAAACTAGACTACGCACCTAATTTTAAAGTCCCTTTGTTCCGATGCCAATGGGTGAAGCTGATCGGAGGAGGGGTAACAGTCGACAAAGAGTATGGAATGACAACAGTGGACCTCAACAATATTGGGTACAAAGAGGAACCATTCGTCCTTGTTGCCGATGTGAGTCAGGTGTTCTATGTGAAAGACATGTCTACAAAATCAAAGAGAGGAAAAAACGAAGACATCAACTCAATGATCAATGAGCCAAAGCGCCACATAATTCTTTCTGGGAAAATAAATATAGTGGGAATTGAAGACAAGTCAAAGATGTCAGAAGATTACGAAAGAAATGTCCGAATTCCACCCTTCATAGTGAAGAAAGATCCAAGCATCATGTTAAATGATGAAGACACTCCATGGTTACGACAAGATCATAACCAAGGGTCAAACGTCAAGAAGAAATTCACTGTTGTGCCCGCATGATACAACGTTGCATGTTTAATATATTATGTTTTAGAGACGGATATTATGTAATATGTTATGACTTCACAATTGTAGATCTTGCTGAGATGATCAAACTTGGTATTGAGAGTTTTTTCATCTGAGGTCATTTAGTGTCTCATTTGAGCAAGTTTGACCAAGTCAAATTTGGTCAAATGAAAAAGCAACACTTTGACTCTAGTATTATGAACTCTAAATGACTTCAAATTGAAAAGTTTTGAATACCAAGTTTGTTAAACTCAAAAATATCTACAATTGTTGTTTTGGTCAACTTTCCATATGAGAAAGTTTGGACGGTTCAAATTTGTGATTTTTAAATTTCGACGCCTACAAACTAGTTTTCGGAACCCTAGATTATCTTAAATTGAAAAGTTTTGAATACCAAGTTTGTTCATCTCATCAATATATACAATTCTTATATAGGCCATTTTTTCATTTGAGAAAGCTTGAACAAAATGTAGTTCAAATTTCACAAGTGTGTGACATAGTTTTAGAAAGTATATATGAGATTCAAGAAGTTGTGACTAGTGTTTGATAAAAATTTTTCAAATGGTAAAATGAGCTATGTAACAATTGTAGATCTTGCTGAGATGATCAAACTTGGTATTCAGAGTTTTTTCATTTGAGGTCATTTAGTGTCTCATTTGAGCAAGTTTGACCAAGTCAAATTTGGTCAAATGAAAAAACAACACTTTGACTCTAGTATTATGAACTCTAAATGACTTCAAATTGAAAAGTTTTGAATACCAAGTTTGTTAAACTCAAAAAGATCTACAATTGTTGTTTTGGTCAACTTTCCATATGAGAAAGTTTGGACGGTTCAAATTTATGATTTTTAAATTTCGACGCCTACAAACTAGTTTTCGGAACCCTAGATTGTCTCAAATTGAAAAGTTTTGAATATCAAGTTTGTTCAGCTCATCAATATCTACAATCCTTATATAGGCCATTTTTTTATTTGAGAAAGTTGTAGAACAAAAAATACTATATTTTCTTTATTTTTATAGGTTCAACAAAAATTTCCTGTCAATTTTGGTCAAAAACCGAGAAAAAATTTGAAACATTGACGTTATAATAATGTGATAATAAATTTCCTATCGAATAATATTAGTTTTTTTAATTTTAAGTTACAAATATATTTTTGCATTAACAAAATACTTAGTATTAGTAACATTTATATTCTATATTCATAAAAGAAATTAAAAACTTTAGGTTACAAAACTTTCCTATTTACAATAAATAATTAGTTAATCAATAGTATTTTTTAAAATAAATATTGCAAAGTATTGAAGTTGCTATGGAATTAATTGATTAACCTAGTATTAAACAAAATTAAAATCCAAGGCCTTTCCAATTAGGCTGGCGGGTGGCCAAAATTTTCAGGCCTTCAGTCCCGGCCCAGGCCAAGAACCGGGACTAAAGGGTGGGCGGCAATTTCGGTGCCCGCCCAAAAATACCTTTAGTCCCGGCTGGTAACACCAACCGGGACTAAAAGCCTTTAGTCCCGGTTAGTCTTAGCCAGACTAAAGGGTTGGACCTTTAGTCCCTAGTTAGTCTTACCACCCTAAAGGGTCCCGCCTATATATCGACTTGTTCTGTTCATCTTCGATCTCGCGTCGTCTCTCTCGATCCTGTCTCCGCCACCGCGACCTGAGCTCGTCCTCGTCGTCGCCGAGCCCCGCCTCGTCGTCGATCCCGGCCTCGTCTGTCGTCGTCGAGCCCCGCCCGGCGGCCGTCGAGCTCGCCCGCACGCCCGGCCTCGTCTGCCGTGTCGTCGAGCCCCGCCCGCCCCGCCTCCGTCGAGCTCTCGCCCGCCCGCCCGGCCTCGTGATCTCAGCTGCCGTCGTCGAGCCCCGCCCGCCCGGCCTCGTCGTCGAACTCGCCCGCCCGCCCGGCCTCGTTGCCGTCGTCGATTATAATGTTGGATTTTTAATTGTTTTTTAGATAATACTAATAAATAATATTTAGTACTTTAGTTAGGTTTTTAGATAGTTTTTTATATATGTTAGTTAGATTTTTTAGTTAGTTAGATTTATTAGATAATTGATATATGTTACTTAGATTTTTTAGTTAGTTAGATTTATTAGATAATTGATATATGTTAGTTAGATTGTTAGTTGATATATGTTAGTTTTTTAGATAATTTTTTAGTTAGTTAGAATTTTTAAAATGTATTATCTATTACTAGTTTATCTAATTTCATGTTAGATTTATTTAATTGGATTTAGTAATTATATATTCTATCTCTCTATATATATATCTAGAGAGATATTTTATATGTGTATATATATGTACTTAATTATTTCTATATGTATATATACATGTACTTATTTCCATAAGTTGAGAGAGAGAGAAAATTGTATCTAGAGAGACATTCTATGTGTTATCACATGCATATATATCTAGAGATATAGACATATGCACTTATTTCTATGTGTTGAGAGAGAAAAAATATATTGTATCATTCTATGTGTATATATGTACATGTACTTATTTCCATGTTTTTGGATCGAAAGTGTTTTTGATTCGATTCCAAAGCCTATACCTTATTATTGTTTATCCTTATGAAATATTATGTGTTATTATATTTAATTGGATTTAGTAATTCTATATGTGTTATCACATGTACTTATGTTATGTACCATAGTAATTCTATCTATATGTTATCTTGAAGATACAAATGGCTGCTCCGGATGATAATTTGAGTGATGACATAATGGCGGATATTATCAACGCCGGCACCAATGTGGATGTAGATGACACGAGTCAAGATTTTGTCGATTATGAGGATATCCTAAATATGCTTGGTGGTTGAAGATCAACAAATTGTCGCAAGAAGAAATATCAAGAGGTATATTCGATTATCTATCATCCCTTATAGATGCATGCATACGTATATTTGTTGTTAATCGTTGTGTTTCTACTCATGTAGCCGGTCTCGGATCTACATCAACCACCGACAAAAAAGTAGGAAAGTCCGAGGGCCAAAAAAGCCATTAGAGGGCCGTTTCATAATATCGAAATTCGACACCGACACCGGCAAACCATTGGGACCACATGCTCGGACATATGTCAATCAATGTGGGTTCATTGTAAGGGATAGGATCCTAGTTAGTGCTCATGAATGGAAGCGTAAGATATCCGCTCCTAATGTTAGTTTTGTATCCGATCGTGACAAGAACCTAGCTTGGAGAGATATCACTCAAGATTTCACATTACAAGCAGATGATGCTTTGAAGGAGCTAGTGAGGGATTGGACAATGAAGAAGATGGCAACATTGTTCCAGAGTTGGAAGAAGACATTGTATAAAAAGTTTATCTTGAAGAATGCTATGCCGGATTTCAATGCTAAGGCGTTTGTCAAGTTGGAGTCCCATTGGGATGCCTTCAGAGAATACAAGACATCTCAAGAGAGTGAGGAACGTGTGATGAGGAATCAGCAGAATGCCCGATGTAAAATACCATCATCGCATGGGATCGTGTGGTTATAGGAGTGCTATTCCCAAGTGGCAGAACCTAGAAGCAGAGATTATTGCCAAGGGAATCATACTTGAAACAATAGAGAAGAACTGGCCTCAACGCGCGAAGAATTGGTTCCACGCTCATAGGGGAAGCCTAGACCCAGACACTGGCAAGATAATTTTTGGCCAAAAAATTGAGAGAGCAACACAGAGACTAGCTCGTGCTAGGGAAGAAGCTGATAGTGGTGTTTTCAAGCCCAACAGAGAGAAGGATGAATTGACATATGTCCTAGAGAATCCCGAACACGGTGGTCGAACAAGAGGCTATGGGGCGGTTCCATGGCTACACGCATTCCTAGAAGACAAGGATACCTACAGAAGCCGCCAGAGAAAGAAGGATGAGGAGGCAGAACGAATCCGTGCATTGGAGCAATTTGTTGATGAGTCACGACAAGCATTGCTTGAATCACGTGAACGAGAAAAATCTCTTGAGGCAAGAATGCAGGAGGAGATCAAGAGGCAAGTGCAGCTAGCAATGAGTCAAATGCAATCGCAATCAACACCGGGAGTCACCATTAGCCCCGTTGGTCAGATGAAAAGTAGTTGTGCTTCTACGGAGCTGCCAGTTATTCAAGACGACGCTGGGTTGCGCTTCCCTGTTGATGACATTACCGAGCCTCTAACAACATGTGAGCTGCACATTCCGGATGGTAATAATGCATCAATCATGGTGGCTGTCGGGGTTGTATCTCCAATAGACCGAACGAAGACACCAAGAATCCATGGGTCAGTTATTCAACCTGGATATGCTAGCGTCTCGGTCGATAGAGTGCTCAAAGGTTACAGCAATGTTCCTCTTGACATTGAAGGCGGTGATGGGGAGAAGACGCTAGGAGAAGCGGAGAAGACATTTATTCAATGGCGCAAACGCTTCATCATCATTCCTGGGGCGCCACCGCTTCCCCTACCTCACCCTAGGTACGAATGAAAGTGAATGAAATATTATTTTCCATTAATTTTCTATTGGCTTCAAAAATAATTGACACACAACTTGTTTTTGTAGTAGGGTCTCCCCCTAGCCTAGCCTAATCATTCATTCCCCATCTCATCACAGCGTCGCGGGGGGCGAGACGACTTCATCCCCACGGCGATCACCAACTCCTACACCGGCCCCATCGCCTCCACAATGATCTCCAACTTCTACACCAGCCCCACCGCCTCCACAACGATCTCCAACGCCTCCACGCCGGTCTCCACCAACACCGGCCTCATCGCCTCCACGCCGGTCTCCAACACCGCCCCCCCCTCCACAAATGACGCACTACAAAGAGGCGCCTAAGGTCCCAAGCAAAAGAAGAAGACCCCGAGAAAAGAGTTATTTCTCAAGAAATACTTTCTAAAAGACCGATGAGCAAATAGCAAATGAAGAAGACAAAAAAGTGAAAGATCTTTTTATAGATATCAAAAACAAGAGTCAAGCGAAGCTTAAGGAGAAGCCGTACTTTTACATACCACGAGATGTGTTGAGGCAGAAGGTCGATGCTCACAAGAAAAAGATGATTAAACTTCGTAAGCCTTCGTCACTATCGACTATGACCGCTCCCTCGTGAAGTCACATGATGCGATAAGAAAAGAAAAAGAGCATCGTGGAAGGATGTCCCACAACTCGGACAATGAAGCAACCAATGCAAAATCTTATTGTTGCTAATGAATATGGTTCCAACATAGAAGTCTATCGACCGCATAACTCGAGAAGTGTCGGTTCAAGCCCTTAATGCTTTTTTTAAAGATACTTGGTTTAACCTTGGATCAATTGACGGGCAAAGCTCCAATCCGAACACGGAAGTTAATACCGGAAGACTTATAAATATGGCAAAAGTCTGTACAACCTGCTGACTCTCAATGAATTGGGTACGCAAATGTACTTGCTCAATAAGTGGTACATGCAAAGTGTGGGGGGGGGTGAGCAAAGGGATCTTTGTCGATTTAGAGACCATCATTACTTTCGTGGTGATGACATCTTACATATTAGTTTCAAAGAATTGCATCAACTATACCACTTGGACGCCTCGGACAAATCAATCATTAGCTCCTTTTGTTTGTAAGTGATTCTTACTTTTATTTAATAAACTCACTTCCATGCGTGCGTATATATAATTATCCTCATATAACTTATATTTATATACGACTCCGATGTCGAGCTCCAAAGAATATAAGACACCGTGTTGGCTTCATTGATCCTTATATCGTATTCAAAACCGGTATTATTATCAAGGAGCGGTGCGTGATCTGAAGCACGTGAGAATATCATGATGTTCTTCGTGAAGCAAAGACGACAAGACAACAATACTTTTCCCGTACAACTTTGAGTAAGTGTTAATAATAATGTAGTCTACACATTTTATGTAATATCAATACAACTTATATGCATGTATCGTGTGTGTATAAACCAATGCAGTTTTTATTGGATACTCATTGTCATTGAGTTAAACTCAAGTCGCTTAGTAATCTTTGACTCGTTGAGAAAAGAGCGGGCACTATACCAAGATATGATAGACATTATCCGGGGTAATTTCGATCTCTCGCACAAATTATTATTGAATAGACTTTGCCATAATTTATTAACGATCGTACATTATTGGTCGCACCGGGTTTGGAAGAGTTTATTCGGCAACATCGCAAGGATTGCAAGGCACCGCTTAATGTAGTTGAAATATCGATAAGTTGTACTATATACACTTTCCCACGTGTTTAATTACTATATCGTACTTCAATTTACGTGTGAGATGATGAGAATAATCTTCTTCTCAAATGCAAAGGTGTTTATGGCAACCACCGTGTAATAACTTATGTGGATACTACGTTTGTGAATTTATCATCACGCACATAAGAAGAACTCCTAAAGATATCCTCGAATAATATATATCAATTTTTTATTTATTTTTAAATGAATATATATATATATATATATAATACTTTTCCTTTTTATTTCAAATGCAAGACTGAATGGTTGAAACGAAGGGTCATGCAAAAGACCATCTCAAAGCGCTTTAAGAGTCAATAGCGAGATTTCTTCTAGAAAAAGTGCTAAATCCCAACGGCGAGTTCTACTTTGATCCTAAGGAATAAATGATATAAATTAAATGTTTATTGATATCGTTATTTTCGAGAACAAGATTATGAAAGTGTTGTATATATACATATATATATATATATCTATAATATATATAGGTTCATACTTTATTCGAATATAATAATGCTCGAGATGAGAATTAGATGTAATTATATGTGTGCGTGTATTTATATTAGCAGCGTAGAATACGTACATAAAAACATATTATATATTAAACAAATACGTGTAACTGAACTGAAAACAAATTAAACAAAAAAAAAGAAAAAGAAAATGAACCTTTAGTCCCGATTGGAGTTACCAACCGGGACTAAAGGGTGCGGCCACGTTTGCTTGGCTGGAGGGCCTTTAGTCCCGGTTGGTAACATCAACCGGGACTAAAGGTCCCTCTTTAGCCCCGGCTCGATGACCCGGGACTAAAACCTTTAGTCCCGGGATTATTGTCCCGGTGCGGTAACCGGGACTAAAGGCCGTTACCGCCGGAGACAGCAAGTCCATTATGTACTAGTGTAAAAAAGTTAAATATCATTTCCTTGGACTCAGCTTGCCTGGTTCCTGCCCATGTGTGCGTCTTCTTACCAGCAATCCTGTACAAGGGCTATCATTTTCCGTCTCGGCGTAGTCGTAATCACTTCGATTGATGTGTTTCCTTACAATGTTTATTCATGCGTAATGCCTCAAAAGAATGCTATCACCAAATATTCTGGTTTCTTGAACCATTCTGCAGTTTTTTCTCACTACTTGTATCTGTGTGTTTTTTAATCTTTCTTGATTTACCTGTTCCAAAATATCCGCCCGTCTCAACATATATCAGTCTGTTGATGGAAATTGGAATTGAGAATACATGCTATTGACATATATAAAAATCGGTTTACTGTTTGCTGAACTAGGAAATAACTGAAAATTAGCCTTACCCTCGCCTGTGCAATGCGAGGAGACCGCGACTCGAATCCGGAACCTTCCGGTCACAGACGGTAAGACTCTACCACTTGCACCAGGCCCACCCTTCCCCAGACCCCGCACAGAGCGGGAGCTCTCTGCACTGTGTACGCCCTTTTTTAGACACCACAGATGGATCTGATTGCAAATGTGACTAGCTTGCTAAGGAGAATCTGCTGAAGCTGTTGTACGACTACTACGCCTCTGGCACAGGACATCAATTGACTCAAGGAGAACAGAGACGTCCTCCAAAATTCTGTAAGCTGAGCTACCTTCCATACTAGCAAGTTTTAGCTGTATTTACTTGGTAGAATACTGTTGCTTGAGCTGTTATTGTTTTATTCACATTTACTACAAATATTGACCACTGCAAAAAGCACATATTCAGTCCTTTAACTCTTTTTTTTTTATTTCAAAAAATAACTACATCATAGCTTTTTCTGGTATCGGACATCATAGCTTTTATACTTTTAAATTTTCGAAATGATACATTTGAGTTTACGATTAAGTTGTTTAGCCACAAAAGATAGCATAAAAGAAAACAACTAAATTTGTGTCCTGAGAAGAAGGGTAATTTGGCTTTTTCGATGTCTATTGGCCAAGACTATCAGAATGATCAGTAATGGCGTGAAAGAGATTGAAATTTATATGTAGTGGCATAGATAAGATTTGAGTTTTTTAGTGACAGATGAAAGATACAAGTTTTAACGAATGACATTAGAGAAAATTCCCTTTCATTTTCAGTTGGTATGCGTCATGACTACACTTCTGTCATGCAATGTTCAGGGTCCCACTTCAACGAAAAACAACCAGCAACTGGTATAAGCTGCAGTTTTTGAGGAAAGGTAAAAGCTACAGTTTCATACTTCCATGGTAATCTGCATAGGACCCAGGGCCCGGCGACCCTGGGCACCTGCCCGGGCTCTCTACGGCGTGTCGGGGGACATCTAATTATTTGCCACTCTTACGGAGGCCGCCTCTCTGATTGCCAACTTTGTGGTGGCAACTACAAAAATGTCTCAGAAAATAGTAACTCGTCTAATTTTTTGCCATTTTTGCTGACGTGGCATGCCAGATCAGCCAGCCAGCTTGGGAACGGGTCGTTGACGCTCGAAGACCGAAGGCAAAAGACCATTCTGCCCCCGCCGTATATTGCTTAACGAGCGCCATCTCCCCCCATCTGCTCAGTCGCAACTGTTTTCGAAGGATCTCAGGGGCTAGACTGCAAATATAGTTTTACTGGACGGTTGAATAGCCAACAAAGATGACGTGGCTGCTGACCGAGTACGTGGCGCATGCTGATTGGAAGATAAAAGATGATGTGGCCTCAACATGACTTTGGTTGACCAACGGTCAAGATGAAATTGTGGCCGTCGATCTAGAAACGGATGGCCAAGAGGAGCCTCTGCTCTGGTTGTCTTCACAGCAGCAGGGACGTCGGCGTGGTGGTGCTCCCGTGCGGCGGGGGCTCGACGGCGTCGGCCGGGTTGCGGCTCCGGTGGCCGGGGACGCGCGGCGACCGGCGGAAAAGGAAGAGGCGACCGCGGCGTGTATGTTGGTGGTCCTCTTTGTCAGCAGAATGGCTCGGGGTGGTCTGGAGACGACGAACGACGAAGAGGTGCGGGCGGACGGTGGTGGCGGAGCTCGGTGGAGTTCGACGATGCGGCCACGGATCGACGATGAGGAGTAGCGGGGTGAGCTCGTGGCGACCCTGCGGTGCCGGCGAAGAACCGATCGAGTCCAGAGGTGGTGGGAGGTGGGAGATCACGAGCTCGAGCCGACCCGGCAATGGCGGCGACGGCGAAGTTGGGGTGTCTTGGCGGGAAAAGAAGTTGCGGGGGGGCGAGGCGAGCAAAGCAATAAGTGCACTTGCGACCTCATTCCGGTTTTATAGGGAGATGAACGATGAACGTGGGCGGGAATGGAGCTCGGTTCATTGCCATCAATGGCGGCCGAATAACGGACAGAGGAAATGGAGGAACGTCCATTTGATGTAGGGATATTGAAGAGCAACGTTATAGCAGCACTATTATGGAATTTAATTGCCGCAGGAGTAAAGGAGGTGGGCTCTTTGGAGCTCGGATTCTCCGTTAATGGAGAAGAGAGAGAGGGAGGAATTCCTGACGGAGGTTGAAGACAACATGACAGGTGGGCCCGGCCTGGCAGTGAGCAGGCCAGAGAGAACCGTTGGGACTGAGCATATGGGAGGAGACAGCGCTCGTTAAGCAATACACGGCGGGGGCAGAATGGTCTTTTGCCTTCGGTCTTCAAGCGTCAACGGCCCGTTCCCAAGCTGGCTGGCTGATCTGGCATGCCACGTCAGCAAAAATGACAAAACATTAGGTGAGTTACTATTTTCTGGGATATTTTTGTAGTTGCCACCACAAAGTTGGCAATCAGAGAGGCGGCCTCCGTAAGAGTGGCAAATAATTAGATGTCCCGCGTGTCGGCGACCACCTGACACAGGACAGGAGAGCCAGTGCAGCACCGCAGCTCCGGAGAATGCAACGTCTTGATTAGCACGTCGATCACTGCATGCCATCTCTAAGTTTCAAAACTATTTTCTCGGATTACTCACACATGCAATTTCTGCTTCTTTGTGCAGCCTTCGTCCGCGGGTTCCAATCATCCTGTTAGTGCGTCACCGGGTGATCCCGCCTTTCCTTCACCACCGTCTCATAGGCTACCTTGATGAGGACTAGTGCTAGATGATGTGGTTGGACTTTATTGTAATATTTGTGGTTTATGGTTGTGACTTGTGCTTGGATTTCATGAACTTGTCGTAATAAACATGTGAATGATGATGAACATGTGACTTGTCGTTGTAATATATTGTGATTTGTGGTTCATAATTATGGTTGTGATATATTGTGAGAAAATAGGTTCTGTGTGATATATATGTGTATATATATGAAATGCTTGTGTCGATGAAATGCAAAAACAAAAAAAAATTAAATTTCTGGCTCTTTGCCGAAGACAATGACCAAGGCCCTCGGCAAAGAAGGGTCCTTTGCCGAAGGCCCTAGCAATAGCCCTCGGCAAAGATTTTTTTAGGAAAAATCCTGAAAATTTCTTTGCCGAGGGCCAGAGAGCAGGCCCTCAGCAAAGGTTTAAAAAAAATTCAAAAAAAACTATTTCTTTGTCGAGGGCCGGCCCTCAGCAAACAAATTTTTTTTTTAAAAAAAAACCTTTGCCGAGGGCACTGGCAATAGCCCTCGGCAAAGATTTTTTTGGAAAAATCATGAAAATTTCTTTGCCGTGGGCCAGGGAGGAGGCCCTTGGCAAAGGTTTTAAAAAAAAAATAAATAAATTTATTTGCCGAGGACCGGCCCTCGGCAAAAAAAATAAAAAAAAATCATTTTTTTGCCGAGGGTCGGCCCTCGGCAAAGAAACCGCCAACGGCGCCGGCGCGTGACGGCTTCTTTTCTTTGCTGAGAGCCATCCTGGCCCTCGGCAAAGGCTTTGTCGAGTGCTCGATAAAGGGCCCTCGGCGAAGACCCCTTCGTCGTCTAAAAATTCCCCGAGGGGTCTTTGCCGAGGGCAGCCCTCGGCAAAGCCTTTGCCGAGGGTTTCTAGTCCTTTGCCGAGGGCGGCAAAGCATGCGAGTCCAGTAGTGCATGTTCGCTTGATCGTTTCTGTGGCTTATAAGTTGGCTGATACTGTTTTATTGTGAGAGAAAAATACTATATCATGACTTATAAGCATGACTAATACGATGAAGCGAACAGGTGTAATAAGACTATAAGTTACCTGTGGCACTAGTTACCTATAACAAGTGCTACCAAAATACAGTCCGCAGCTAAACAAAATGTGTGAGGATTGTCCTTTGTAGGATGAGACTAGGTACCTATAGTATATTCAAGACACGTCATGAGCAAGAATCTAACGGATGAGACTGCCATATAAATTTATGAGGACTAGTTGGAAACAAAAATTATTGTATTATTCAGAACGATCAAAGCCATGTCCCACTAGTTGGAAACAAAAATTATTGTATTATTCAGAACGATCAAAGCCATGTCTGTTTGGGCTTTGTTTGACTAATAAGTCATGGTTGAAAGTACTATTGACTGATTTGGTGTAAGAGAAAAATACTATTCGTTGACTGATAAAGCATGGCTTATAAGCCAAACACGACCAAACGAACGAAAAGGCTGCAAACACATATAGACACGTGCTGTGAATCTGCGGCAGATATATAGCCACGACTGTTCTGTGAGGAATTTTTTCACCGATTTTTTCCTGTCCGCAGCAGCCTTGTCTTTTTAGAGAAAAATATTTCCCTATCTTATTCTCAGAATAAAACGATAGTCTTGCTGCAGCAGTTTTGTTCTATATCACTTCCTAATCATCTGCTATAATTAGGGCTGAATAAAATACTCGCGGTTCATCAACTCGCTCGACTCGTGGCCGGCTCGGCTCGACTTGACTCGGCTCGTTTTAATTTTTTCACGAGTTGAGTTTAAAGTCTAGCTCGCTATTTTAACGAGCCAGCTCACGAGCTGAAACGAGCTAAGGCCTATCAGCTCACGACCATAAATTCAGAAGATGATGATGCTGATCTAAAAGTGTACACCTATTCTATTGGTATGTAATCCTTATTTAATTATATAATTGTTGTGGTACTTAAATGTTGATTTTATGGATTATTTTGTAAGGAGAAGATGATGATGCTGACATTGAATATGTGGATTTTTCTAAGTTTGTGTGGCAAGCAGCTAGTTAGTATGCTGGAACTGCATGATCATAGATGGATCAGCTATGTTGCATGGTTGATACTTTTGATAAATCTGATATGTATTAATCATGTATGGTTGCATAATGGTGAACGTCCTCTTCTAAAATTAATGTAGCATAAATATTATAAACATGTGTGTCCTATTTTTTTTTAAGTAGCCCGCGACCTAAACGAGCCAGCTCGAGCTCGGTAACGAACCGAGCCGAGCTACCCCTCTAGTTCGTAATATTAACGAGCCAAGCCGAGCCGGCTCGTTAGTCTAACGAATCAGCTCGAACTGGACCGAGCCGAGCTGAGCTGGCTCGATATCCCGCCCTAGCTATAATCGTGATATTTTGGTCCTCAATATTATTTTAAAGCATTTATTACATTGGCATATGTGAAACCTGTGCCGCTATTTCTCGGTGTTGCTCAAAATATTTTCACATGATTTCTTTCTACTACTAGATATTAGTACAAAAATATGAAAAGGTAAAATACGGTTACATTTCGAAGGCAGTGGAAGAACGATGTAAACGTACAACCAGTGGAGGATGGTAACATTGCGGTGCGGCATTATTCTCATGTTCGCTTCTTTTATAAGTCGTACTTTTTCAGCCAACGAATAATATTTTTCTCTCACAATAAATTAGCTAATAGTACTTTCAGCCATAGCTTATCAGCCAAGCGAACATGTCATTAAACTTGAAAAACAGGAGCCATGGGAAACAATCTAGGGGAGGGCGCAACCTATGAAGTGAGGGTGGAGAACGAGTGAGAAGCGGGAGGTTTATATTTTCTACCTAGCACTTCCAATTGGCTACATCCAATAGTTAATTAAGGAAATGAAGTCATCACAGGCGCCTCGCCGTCAATGGGAATGTCGCCTACCACTAAAAGCACAACGCCGCTAAATCCTGAAATACTCGCTCCCATGAAGAGTCGAACCTAACTAGGACCTCAGGTGCTAATAAGACTCTTGTAACCACGAGACTACATACCTTTTCCGCAATAAGTTCAGTCGAGTTGACATAGTGTCTGGCCCATAATTGTGCCGTTTATGGACTGGCACTATAGGCCATGCATGGAGCCGCCTAGGCATGACTCTATACATCAGGCTAGGCCAGCACTAGCACTAGTATGCAGCCTAAACGACCGTGGATTATTTACTGCTGGCTGATTTGACGTGAGAGAAAAATACTGTTCCAGCTTATAATCCACGATCGTATACGAGCAAGCGAACAGGCTGATGGTCGTTGGGCTAGGCCATGCTAGTGTCGTGTTTTTAGAATCAGGTCTAGTGCTGCTAATTGTTCCCGACCCATTTAGCCATCTATATCTTACATCTATTTCTCAAAAAAAAATCTATATCTCTTACATCTTCTTTTCTATATATATGAATAGTTTTACAAGTTTGTTATCTTGCATCCGACTTCTAAAAGCCTGAAACAGCATAAGGAAGAAAAGCGTCTAAGGACCCGAAGATCAATAATTCACCTTAGCACTAGGATATATTAATGTTAGTGTAGAGTTAATGATTGCAGCATCTATTTCAAATTCAATTATAGATCCAAAGTATTTATCAATATTCTTTCGAAGTTTAACAAACAGTGGCCAGTAGATCGATCACATCAGGTCAAACATGTTTTCCATGCTACAAGCTACGTACATGTTTAACTTCTAGTTCCAGTGAAGTAGTACACAAGTTGATGGTCAGACGGATCATTCAATCTGCACGCAGGTGGCGCATATTCTTTTTGTTGATTCGCCAGTTGGGGCTGGGTTTTCCTTCTCCAGAGACCCCAAAGGCTATGTTGGAGAGATATCATCCTCGCTGCAGTTGCATAAGTTCCTCAACATGGTACCATACAAAACCCTTGCTCCATTTATCTCTGCAGCCTAGTTATTACTAGTACAAATATATATTTCATTCATGGCGCAGCCAATTATGCACACTAAGTAATAACGAGTCTCAATGCCTGTGCTGTATGTTTGCTTGATCGGCGTCAAGTGGTTCAACGAGCATCCCGAGTACCTTGCAAATCCTTTCTACATCGGTGGAGAATCATACGCTGGAAAAACTGTACCATTCCTTTCACAGATGATTTCAGAAGGTATAATATTGATTGCGCTGGTTGCATTGCTATTTGCTGACAATAATGCAACTTGGTCTGGAATTGTTCATATATACCTCCACTGTAACTGTTCAGGTGTTGAAGCAGGAATGAAATCGGCACCTAATCTCAAGGTATCTATCCAAAACAGATGAGGCTACCTATATCTGGTTTCAGTCCATCTCTGAGAATTTGTGTATGTACTCATTCGTATGGTCTTATATATTTGCTAATCCGTCTCCTCGATCTTTAATTAGGGCTATCTAGTGGGCAACCCGTCCACAGAGGAACGTATTGATTTTGGCTCTAGAGTGCCTTATGCTCACGGGTTTGGTATTATATCACACCAGCTGTATGAGGTAATTATATATATGTTCATCAAGATCTGCATTAGCAATCTGCATACACTTTGTATCATTGTTTGAGTGGGCCTACTACCGAAAACAGTAGAATTGCCGAGTGCCTGAGGGTTTGCCGAGTGCATTCCATCGGGCACTCGGCAAACATACTATTTACCGAGTGTTTTTAATTAAACACTCGGCAAACATATAGCACTCGGCAAGATCCAGCTTTGCTGAGTGTCTAATAAAAAACACTCGGCAAACTACAACGAAACACTCGGCAAAGTAGAGGCACGTGCGCTGGGCGTGCGGCGGCCATGTGACGGCCGTTGGGTGCGCCGCCCTGCCGTTCTAACTTTACCGAGTGTCCGTTAGAGACACTCGGTAAACTGATATTTTTGCCGAGTGTTTTTGTTTGACACTCGACAAACGAGTGTTTTTTATTGGCACTCGGTAAAATAATAATTTTTTCTCTCTCCTGCCCTCCAAACTTTTTCTACTCTCCACGTACAACATGTGGTACTACATGTTAAAATTTGGCATATTTCTCGATCTGTTTGCTATATTTAATTAATTTATTGCATTTAGTGGGATTTTTTGGTTTAACTCAAATTTGAACTGCAAGTGATTCAAATAATGGAATAAATTGAGTGGAGAAATCATATTCATGTTATTGAGTCCATTTTAGGGCCTTACTCGGGAAATGAAAAAAAAATTCGAACATTTTGTTCAGGAAACACGACCACGAACGTGTGGCCGAATGGTTTTTAAATTCTAAAAAAAACAAACAAGTCTGAAAAATCTCATGACATCATATGTGGAGACTGTGGAAAAAAATTGAGAAGGTTTTCGCACAATTTTTCACGTATGACCTTTATAAACCGAAGCATCTCCGAAGAAGAATCGTAGCGTTGAGAAGGATTCGGTAAGAATTGGAGTCAAAGTGACGGTCGAATTGGGGTTTGACTTCAAAAGTTTTTGTATAGGCAATAGACAACATAGATTGGTTCACGTCAAATTTTGGTAATTTTTCGGATCGTTTGATAATTTTAATTTATTAACCGCAATTATAGAATTTTAATTGATATAAATTGAATTTGAGCTATAACTGCATGGAATAATGGATTAATATTCGTAGAAAAATCAAATATGCATTGTTGAGTGAATTTGACAAAGTATTTTTAAATTACATTGTAACAAATTTAATATAACACGCTACGAAGGAGGACGGTGGAGCATGAAATATAAATTTTTTTGCCGAGTGTTTTATACCTGACACTCGGCGAAAAGAATAGTTGCCGAGTGTCATATAGGGGACACTCGGCAACTTCGTCGACCCGGCCCCACTGCACAGTATCGAGCCGTAATGAAAATAAAAAAACAATGCCGAGTGCCCCAGATCTTGTCACTCGGCATATATATACTTTGCCGAGTGTCGCCAATTTTGGTACTCGACATACTCCTTCATATGCCCCCAGCGGCCCGCACCCCTGGCCCTCACCCTCGCACACAACACGCTGCACCGCACCGCACGCCGCCCCGGCGCCTCCCCGCCCCACCGCGCCCCGCCACCACACCGCACGCCGCCACCCCCCGCCCCACCGCGCCCCGCCACCGCACCGCCGTGCGCACCTGGCCGAGCAGTATCTGTAGCTGCAAACCAGCACCGAGCGCTTCTGCACCGTGAGTGCGTGCACCGAGCTGTGCTTGCTCCTGGCCGTGCGTGGCCTTCTTGGTTCTGTGCGTGCATCCGTTCTACATCTGGTTGGAGAGCAGCCCCTCCATCCGTGCCTGTCTTTGAGTCAGTTGATTTTGATTGTCAGAGAGCATGGTTCTTGCAGCCGTGAATTACTAAAGCTATCATTGAATAATCTTTGGAGTATTAAATTAGTTCCTGTGCGTGCATCCGTTCTACATCTGGTTGGCTAGCTGTTTGGTCCAGTAAGCTGCTCAAGTAATTGTTTTGTAATTGTTTATTGGTCCCCGAAATTTACTCTTTAGTTATAAGTAGCTGCTCAAGTAAACATTTGTCCCGATGCATTTGGCCCTTTCAAAATCAACCACCTGTTTGTTATGCATCAGGTGAGATTGAGCTGCTGCTGCTGCTTGCTTGTGCAGATCTTGTCTATTCCTTTTTAGTTCGTATGTTGCTGCTTGAATATTATCTGTTTTTTTTGCTTCTGAATACTGCTGTAATTCAAAAGTTACTTTACTGCATGTTGTGTGAAAGTGGCATAGTAGAGATTCTGTTACTTCATGGCCAATATTGCTATACAGGTTTAGTCATGAGCTTTGAAAAAAAGGCATATTCAAGCTTTATGTTTCAGTAAACACTCTTACTGTCATGGTGCAAATGTCTCTGTATTGCTTTGAAAGTGCATCATGCTTTCTCAGTATGTAGAGTGCTTTATTTATGCACTGGAAGAGCATTAGTTCAATAACCATTTATGCACACAGTTGAGAAAGGACTTCAGCATTGGTTCTGACAAGTCAACAACCAGCTAGATATACGAGTACTCACAGTCAGGAAAATTTCCACAGGATAAGAAAAACTGTTCTATAAGCCCACAACCTATACCATATTGTGAAACAAAGTTGTATAATTTTAATTATGTAATCTATAAAGTCTACATTTATGCATCAAGCCCATCAAATTTAATCTTGTTGATTTGAATCACTGTATTCAGTTGCCGAGTGTATTTGGTTGTTGGTCATCATGCCGTTTGTTGCCGAGTGTATGTGGTTGTCGGCCATCGTGCCATTTTATTTGTTGCAGGTTTTGGAAACCTCCCCGTGCAGGGGAGGTGCTGCCGAAATTTGGATTTGACACTTATTATGTTCCTTTTATTGCAGGAGAGGCTATTACAACGTTCTCGACTCGTCACTTTGCAGGACAACAAGGTGAGGCATAAAAGACCCTTTCTTTCTGTATCATGTTCGTATATCACGTAACCTAGTTAGGCGTCTCCCATTCGAAAGAGATACGGTTGGAAATATGCAGATCTTTACATATCTATAACCGTATCTGCTTCGAATTGTCCACGTTTTTGACAGCCCGAGGATGTGTAGATGCGGTTAGTTTCCATGCTCTACTCCGATCCGTGATAGAGTTTCGGCAGCATCTCCCTGTTGTTCTCCGGATACACAATCTCCCTTCCAGGACGTGTATCTGGAGAACAGCGGGGAGATGCTGCTGAAATTCTGTCTCGGATAGGAGTAGAGCATGGAAACTAACCCCATCTATAGATCCTCGGGTGGAATTAGGACCTATCTTCACCTATTAGATAGTATAGGAACGTGTAGATGCAACGTGATTTTTTATATTACTCGCTGATATGCTAGAGGATGGATGATCGTGAGTGGATGTACACGGGCCGCTTTAGTCAGAGTTCGTGGACCGAAGAATGGATTGGAACGGGCATTTGCAAGGGTTAAAGGAGCTAGTGTCACTTGGTGTCCCTGCAGCAAATGTGCAAACACGCGTCGGCAAACCAAGCTGGTCATGGGTAAACATCTTTGCAAGAATGGATTTACGACAGACTATACCAGGTGGATCTACCATGGTGAAGCCGATCGTGGGAGAGACGAGGTCGTGAGACAACGCATCGAGGAATATGATGAGGATGCCAGGATAGGAGACATATTAAATAACTATCATGAAGCACATTTTGATGAAGGAGGTAGGGAGGAGGAGCTAGAGGCTACCGAGAGGAGGATGTAGGAAGGGTCCTCGCCACTCATTGTCACTTGGATGGCATCCACATCCACAGTCGCAAACACCACAAGGCTCCCGCCATCAGGGTGGGTGCTGGTCTCCAGCAGCATGAGCTCCACATTCTGGGAGGAGTTGCTTGCAGCCTTTTGTTTTCATCACATGAAAAAATTTACTGCTGATAAAGCTCATTGTGTCTGCAAGTAGATTTGTTTTTTTGATATGAATTGTTTTTCATGGACCAGCTAGTATTTTACTGCTTTTCATGTACCAGCTAGCTAGCTACTCGCTGGTGGACCAGCTAGCTACTGCATTACATCTGCAAGTATTTTACTGCTTTTCTTGATATAAATCTGCAAGTATTTTACTGTTTTCATGGACCAGCTAGCTAGCTACTCGCTGGTGGACGCAAGTAGATTTGTTTTTTTATATAAATTGCTCGAAATTAACGAGCTGTGCTTAACACCATGTTGCAACTGGCAGCAGCAGTTGAATCTAGATGGCTCAGTTAATGTGGCGAAGGCAATTGAATCTATTATCATGTTGAATTTAACAAAAATATATATGTTTTATTGTCGGTAAACATTGCTAGAGTTGTTAGTACTAACCTATATATCATTTTCCTGCAACTTAAAAAGGAAGCTAACACTGTTTCGAATATTTCTCTTTTATGCAGAATCAATCGGCGGCATCAAATAATCAGTCTCAAGATCCGGATTTGTCGCAGAGGTTTCAAGGGCCTTCGCAGTGATTGCATTTGCATTTATGGCTTATTGTGACTTAGTTGTGACTTTGTGATGATGGTTTATTGTCACTTGTGATGATGGTTTATTGTGACTTGTGATGATAGTTTATTATGCCTGTGACATATAATTATGTCTGTGATGATGTTTTATTGTGAATTGTCATGGTTGATTGTGAATTGAGAGGGATCCGTTATACGTGACAGATTAGTAAAAAAAGGGGGGTCTTTGTCACTTTGCCGAGTATAACACTCGGCAAAGGGAGGAGTTGCCGAGTGTCAAGGCAAAACACTCGGCGAAGAGGCCATTTTCTGTTATCTGGGAACCTTCTTTGTCGAGTGTTTTGGATTTGCCGAGTGTATTCTAATGGACACTCGGCAAAGTGACCACAAAATCTGGTCGTTGCGCGCTTGTTTGCCGAGTGTTTTGAACGTGACACTCGGCAAAGTTTCTAAAGCTTGCCGAGTGTTTTGGGCTGGACACTCGATAAAGTTTAGAAACTTTGCCAAGTGTTTTGGTCTTGACACTTGGTAAAGTTTAGAAACTTTGCCGAGTGTTTTGGGCTTGACACTCGGCAAAGTTGAGAAATTTTGCCGAGTGTTTTAGTCCTGACACTCGGCAAAATCGCCGTCACCGTGCCATCCCGTCAATATTTTTTTGCCGAGAGTTTATTTTTTCCGAGTGTTTATTGACATTCGGCAAACTAGTCGCCGAGTGCGCGATAAAAAACACTCGGCAAACTACTGTTTGTCGATAAATTAATGCCGTGTGTTGTAGGCCGAGTGTTACACTCAGCAAAGCATTTACCGAGTGTTTTAAAGCCTGACACTCGGTAAAGCTACTGTATCCCGTAGTGGTCATCGCCACTCTGACCATGCATGCATAATTCTTCTTTAAATGCGGTGTTAATTCTTTAATATGTGTCAAGATGATATTGGGGCATTGCCATGGAGAAGACTACTCTAATCCTGCAAATGAGTTGTGTGGTCAGGCTCTGAATACCTTCAATGATGTAAGAACACTTGATGTTTACTTACTTTTAATATACGGTGACTGCGAATTTCTACACGTACTTAATTTATATGAGATGGAACGATCTTGTTGCTCGTCGGTTCTGAATCCCTGCACTGCCTTTGTACTTGTAGCTCATCTCTCAAGTTCAGAACGCCCATGTTCTGCTGGACCAATGCGTTGTCGCGTCGTCTCCTCCTGTACCGAATGGAGACTACAGCAGGATGGACGACGGTGGCTCGGCCTCAGATGGCAGCAGGAAGACGAAGATCCTACGGGAGGAGAGTAGAGTGGGGCAGCAGCTATTTCATCCACCACCGGCTCGTACTCCATTTAGTTGCTTTGTAAGTCAGCTTCAATTGTGCACATAAACATCTGCATATATGTCCTGTGTGCTCAGATCATCAGTACAGTACGTAAGGGATTAGGGATGCCTAGCTATTTATATCATGCATGCATGTTGTTAATTAATTTTATTATTGATTACATGCAGGGCCTCTTTGGAACGGCTTATGCCGGCTTTGGCTTCATCTATTCTGTGCAAATCGAGGCATTGTAACGTGAAGCCGTTTTGTAAGCCGGGGTTAAAATAAACTAGAAGTCGGAAAAAACCAGTTTTTCTGGCTTCACCGGCTTTGGCTTCACCGACCGGTGAAGCCGTTTTAGATGAGCCGCGAAAGGGGCTGCAGTATTACGGCTACGACCTGTCGTATTTCTGGGCAAACGACAGACGCACCCGAGATGCTATTGAGATCAAGGAGGTGAGCTACATACATACCCTAGCTCTAGCTAGCTAGCTGTTTACGCCGAGATGTCATTCCCATTGCATTTGTTAATTAATTTCATTCCAATCCTATACAAAATACAGTTGGTTTGGTTATAAGGTTGGTTGTAGTTTTCTCTTAGCCCACTAATATAGTAGTTAGTTTTTCACTATTAATATATGATCCACTTGTCTCTCTCATAATTTTTTTTTAGTTCTCGTACTTAAACTGGTTGTAAGCTCTCTCTTCTCCTCTCTCCTCTACTTGCTCAGTATTTAGCCAGCTTACAGCATGTTATTATACTTACTCTAAGTGTGATGACAACAACAATAATAATATAAGAAGTTATTAGAATTTAGAACTGAGCCAAATTAAACCGAATTGATGATCAGGGTAGCGTGGACGAGTGGGTCAGACGCCACGATGAAGGAGAGTTGCCTTACGAGCGCGACCTCGAGAGTGTCATCAAGTACCACCTGAACCTGACGTCCAGAGGCTACCGCGCCCTGGTATTCAGGCAAGGCTGGTTTCATGACACGGAGAAACGAAGCCGGCGTACATATGAGTTTCGTCATAAATAATATAGTTGCTGGTTGGTGTCAGCGGCGACCATGATCTGCTGGTGCCACACCTGGGCACCCAGGCTTGGGTGAGATCTGTCAACTTCCCCATCGTCGATGACTGGAGGGCCTGGCATCTCGGTGGGCAGTCAGCTGGGTGGGTTTGGTTTGGTTTGGGTCTCATGCATCGATCTCTTCCTCATGCTCATATGTTCTTCTCGATCTGTACTGAATTTGTCGTCCATGATTCATTCATTCATCCCATCCTTTCTTGATTAATTTGCAGATTTACAATAAGTTACTCAAACAACATGACATTCGCGACGATCAAGGTACGTAGAGAGAGCTAGCGTCCACGCCCAATTCAGTTATATACATATTGTTGATTGATGCCGTCTCTAATTGAATGCATGCAACGGTACGGAATGAAACGGGATTGGGGATTATTGTTGCAGGGTGGTGGGCATACAGCACCTGAGTACGAGCCGGAGAGGTGTTTCGCCATGTTCAGCCGCTGGGTGCTCAACCGGCCATGTGCTGTACCGGGACAGTGGACGTATATATATAGGAGTAGGAAATAATATATATATATATATATATATATATATATAGTGATTGTCGTTACGCGTCGATCGATGAACGAGTTTATGTGTCAATAAATCTTCATGAACTGGCTATAAGATGTACGTAATGGACAAAAATGCTGGCTATGAACCCTTGATGCTGATAATAATATAATACCCCATCAGACATCAGTGGTGAAGCAGGATATACATGGGAATAAAACGGATGTACTACGTGTACGTACTGTACCTTCTACTCTGTGTAATCTAAAAAAAAGCATTATACGTTCATACATGATTTTCGAGCAACATTGTAGCAGATGCAAACGTGTCTGAAAGCATCTAGTAGCTAGCCTCTAATTCGATTTTGATGATTAATGACGACATAATCATTGTGACTAACGTGTGTTTTGCAACATCTGCTAATCTTAGTGCGGTCAAAATGATGATTGATGAATGTGTAATCAATGGTTTTCATGCGGAGACACTTAGAGTATTGATGATGTGTAATCAATGATTGATGAATGTGTATCAGTTTCAAAGGATGAGCGACAAGGTTAAAGCAGACTAGTTCTAAGTGTCGTTTGGAGTTAAGAGACACTTAGAGTAGTTTATAACTTTCTTTTTTCTTTGGTCATGATATAAAGAGGGTATGAACAAGTAGTTCGACTTAGTTGAGTCTAATGAGTGGATGTGATGCACATTTGTCAAACCTAGCGCTAGGTTGTTTAGACGAAGCCCTAAGATCATTTTCGAAGATGGTTGAATTGGATGAAAACACAAGTTTTCCTACCCATCGGGTTTATCTGGTGCTCTGGTCAGGCCAGCAGCGGAGCTTAGAGTAGTGCAAAAAATAGAGGGAAGTTTACTGTGCCGATTGATCGCTTTCTGTGGTGAAGTGGTCACCGGAGAAACGATCACCAAAGAAAGCATTCGAGGGTACAATATTTTAGCGTAGGGAACAGAGAGTTCCCAGACACACCGGAGAAGCATAGGAGAAACAGTGCCAACACAGAGAGTATGCGGAGAGGTTTTCACCTCACCGGAATTCTCCTGTGGGTATAACCGGAGTATAACTATAGAGAAAGAAGCCGTAAACAGAGAGTATCCAGAGAGGAACTTAGCTCACCAGTCCGGTGGTTACCACCAGAGAGGCACCGGATAAAAAGATCATGGTGTTATCATACAGTAAATGACTAGTTTGAATCGGACTCAAAACGGCCACCAAAAATCTCTGGTGCTCTACTCGGTGCACCATTGGAGGTTACGATTATGAAAAATGTTAAGTGGAGTTCAAAACACTATTTTTTAGGTGAGGTCTATATATACCCCTCCACCTTATGCATTATATTAGAGCTCTCTTGGCATTCTGAAGTTGCTGTTACATCAATGGCATCCAAGAGAGAGCTTTGGCCTATTGGAGCACGATTGAGATTTGCTAATCGAAGAATAAGGACTCCATTCATGCTTCGGTAGTAGCAAGTGTGCATTCACTCTACTCATATGTTTGATTAGGTCAAGTGAGAGTTCATGCTTGTTACTCTTAGTAATCGGTATTACCTAGATGGCTTGGTAGCGATCGGTGACTTGGTGATCCCCATGAGGAGGTTGTGGGAGGCCTAATTTAGTGTAAACAGTTGTGGGTGATTCATCCTGTGGCAAAGAATCAACCTGTAGAGAGCATTTGGTCCTCGCATGAATCACGGGGGGAGCAAATACCCTTGCGCGGGTGCTCCAAGGAGGACTAATGGGGTATGCCGACTCTCTGATACCTCAGAAAACATCGCCGTGTTTCTAACCTTTCTCCTTTACATTTGAGCAGTTAGCCAGTTACTTTCATGCAATTACATTCTTAGAATTGCCATGATAGACTAGGGTTGGAACTAGGTGGCAAATCTTTGTGCGGTAGGCTAGAAATACTAGATTAGGCACAAGCGTGAAGTGAGCCAAGTGGTAGATTTGTTTTCGGTGAGAATTTTAGATTAGCCCAATTCTTCTCCTCTTGGGCATCTTAATCCTTTGAGTATCCAATGTAACAATGTTATTTATCATTGTTTTAAGGTAGTTCAAAGCGGTATAAGCGTGGAATGGGAGAAAGTCCAGTATGATAATTATAAGTACTACATCCCTCCCAAAATAGATGCAATTTTAGGTTTACATTGAGTCAAACTTCCTTAAATTTGATTAATATTTATAACTCAAAAGAGTTATACAATGAAAAATAGAACTACTAAGAAAATGATCTCAGATGCGGTCAGAATCGATCTTCAGAGACGGCTGTGCCAATCGCTATCTATGTATATCTATAAATCATCCATCTTTGGGCACATATATAGAACCGTCTCTGAAAATTGATCTCCAGAGGTGGACCAAAACGTCAGCCACCTCTGCAAATCTAGAAACTACAACTGCAAGGAGGATTTTCTGAGACTTATAGAGGCGGGTAAAAAAAGTTTAAGTCTCCCAAAAGTCGTAGTGACTTTCAGAGTCATTTAGCTCATATACGGAGGCATACAACTCAGGACCGCCTCTTAAAATCAATTTGCAGAGATGGAGCTCTTAAGTGACCTGCCTCTGTAAATTACATTGAAGTCCAGCCAGCCCGTTCTAAGTAAATATTGAATGATTAGTGTTTCCAACTCTCCTGATCTTACTACCCCCAACTCTCCCTCATTCTCCTCTCGGCGCCCCTAACATGGCAACACACCATCTCCTAGATCCAGCCACCCACCTCCTCCCGAAATCACCCTCGACTTCTGGTGGCTCCTCCACCCCTCATTAGGGCCCTTCTAGAATTGGGCCACTATAGTTAGGGCTGGATATCGAGCCAGCTCGGCTCGGCTCGGCTCGGTCCAGCTCGAGATGGCTTATTAGGCTAACGAGACAGCTCGGCTCAGCTCATTAGTATTACGAGCTAGAGGCACAGCTCAGCTCGGCTCGTTAGCGAGCTCGAGCTGGCTCATTTAGCTCGCGAGCTACTACAAATAAAAGGACACACATGTTTGTAATGTTTATGCTACATTAATTTCAGAAGGTCACGTATACTATTATGCAACCATACATGATTAATACACATCAAGTTCATCAAAAGTATCAACCATGCAACATAGTTGGTCCATCCATGATCCATGCAATTCCAGCATATTTACTAGTTGCTTGCCACCACAGACTTAGGAAAGTCCACAAATTCAATATCAGCATCATTATGTTCTCCTTGGAAAATAATCCATAAATCAACATTTAAGGAGCACGACAATTATAAAATCAGAATCCATATGAAACAGCTGAAAATAAGGATTACATACCAATAGAATAGGTTGATATTTCTAGGTCAGCGTCATCATCTTTTGGATTCATGGTCGTAGGTTGATAGGCCTCAGCTCGTGAGCAGCTCGCGAGCTGACTCGAGCTGGCTCGTTAAAACAGCGAGCTATACTTCCAGCTGAACTCATGAAAAAGTTAAAACGAGTCGAGCTGAGCCGAGCCGAGCCGATCACGAGTCGAGCGAGTTGATGAGCCACGAGTATTTTGTCGAGCTCTAACTATAGTGGACTCCTATGTCAAATAATGGCTGCTATAGAGGGTTGCTGTATTAAATAGCGGACGCTAAGTTCCAACCAAGACGCTATGTCGTAGAGGTAGCAGTAACTACCGCTATGGTGGCCACAACCAATGGCATTTAGTACCTTGGTCTCCAAGGAGGACAGTGGACCAAGAGGCGCCAAGGCCCAATGCCGTTCTCGGAGGACACGTCTAGAAAGGCGTTTCAAAGAGGGAATGTCCCTCACCGTGTTTGTGACTGTAATTATAGAAGGTCGTGAGAATATCCGGACATATTGTGTAGTAGGTAGAGGAAATTATTATACCAAGAAAAATATGTAAGCATAGCCGGTTAAAGGGGAGGAGCCCGGGAGCTCATATACCAAAAAATAGAGACACTTAATTGGCTAACCACCATTCATTATTGGTTTTCGTGCCCGTCGACCCGGGGCTCAAGGCTTCGGGCGAGGACCCAGGGCCAACATTAGCCAATATTTTTGAAACATTTTCACAGACCTTTACATTATTTTTTGATGAGAAACAAGGATTACACCAAATTATTTGCCTGCATAGCTAGGTGTATATATCCAATGGTGAACACCTAGATCATGCATGTACGTGTAGTGATCCAACAGTTGTGACTATTGCTGCAAGGTCAGAGACGGGCCAACAATGATGCATAGAACATCCGGTCAATGATTAGGATTGTTTATATGTGGCAGGAAGGCTCTACCACTGCCGGTTGAGATAGTAAACCCTTAGTGACGTGGGATCATCACTACCGGTTGGTATACCGAACCATACAGATCGATGTGTCGGTGTTATATAAACTAGACTAGTAAATTTATACAATTGTCGTACTGCTCTAGAAGACGATGGTAGCACCAAATAGACACGAGGATTTATACTGGTTTAAACCGGAGCCCTGCGTCCAGTCTCAGAGATGCTCGAGTACGTGTTTCTCGCTTGAATGCTCTGAAGTTCTTACAATGGGGGTGCAAGAATGGTGGAAGAGATGACCTATGCTAGGTGAAGGGCTGCCCGAAGGGAGGCTCCAGGAGCCCTACTATGATGGTGAATGGTAAAGGATTCAGAATGTCTGGAGAGGATGCCCTAGCTGTCCTTATATAGAGTTCGGGGCTAGAGCGCATACAAAGCAGGAGGTTCTCCCGACCGAAGGGTCGAGAGCCTGAGGGAGGTCCTAGCTAACTTGTCTTGCAAGCTACGCTGTCTTCTGGTGCACGTCCGGTCGTGGCTATCATCATGGTCTTCGGCCGTGTTGTGACAGGGTATGGCGTGGTGCTACTGTGCCGGCCGTGGCGGCACTGTAGCCTCGATGGTGGTTCATCAGCCGTCCTGTGCAACGCAGTGTCCGTCATGGCCTTCATCATCGTCTCCTGGTTCCCAGGGGCGTCGTACCCAAAGTAGGTAACCGCCCCAGGTCGTCGTTCGTCTGGTGGCTTTACGGGGTCGGGGCACTCTGCCGGTCTGGATGGCCTCTTCGTCGAGCCCCTTGTCATGGATCCCCATCCCGTAGTGGGTGGGATCGTACAAGTGTCTAGGCGGTCCGTATTTGGACGGTGGGTGTCGTACCCATTGCCACTACAGTGCGGTGTTGTCCCATCGGTGCGGCATGGCACAGGGGTGGTGTTTGACCGGACCGAGGTGTCTACTGTCCCCTCGGTCCTTGTGGAGTTAGTTTGGCGTGCTTGCTCCTGTCAGAGCATGCACGTTTTGCTAGGCGCGACCTCTCTCCACCTCTTTCGGATGTCGTGACGGAGGAGAGGTCATGCGTCTTGCGGGCACTGTATGGCTAAGGCGGCTGGTAGAGGTCATGGCCTCGGTCGTTCGGGCTTTCGCTAACGTGTAAGTTGTGGGCCGTGTGGCCTACCAACTAATTGGTGCCTTGAGACACCTCGGGGTTATAACCCTAACAATGTGGGAATAGCATTCCTGGGCAGCAACTCGCCAATCTTGTGCCTGTTCTAGATCCTGGATCTGGCAACTCATGCGCGACTCCTGATCCTCGAATCGCCGATCCCACTTGGTGTCATGATCGGTGAAGTGGCGGCGAGCTCGTCGACGATGACCTTCGTCTTCGGGTTCATGATGCCCAGACGATGTTGGTGATGGGTGAAATATATATGCATCAAGCAAGGGGAAGGCAGATCCACATCACAGAACGTGCCATAAATTACATCAGTGAGACTAGAAGGGAATTATGGAATTCCAATCCCAAGCAGCAACTCATTGCTAGGATTTGGATTAGAGCAATCGGACCGAGGATTTGGTGTCTTTGATACCAATATTGTTAGGAGCAAAGGAAGGATGGAGAATATGGGAAGAACTAGAAGAATATCCAGCATGGGATAGGGACACAGGTTGGTGACGATAGATTCAGGTAAGATGTTTGTTACAATATTCTTCCTCCCATTCTCTTAGTCTCCAGCGGCAGGTCATTTAACATCTGGCAATAGGTTATTAACATCTCGCAATGCACTGTCTCATGCACACTTTAGTGCACGCAGGCATGCTCACGCCTTGTCCACTCCCCTCACGCTGGTCAGAGGAATTATTTGGATTACTTTTGCTACCCTTTCACATAGCTAGTGCTCTTGACCCAGGGCTAGAACTAGCACAAAATTTGAGTGGTGTCCTGTTATTGACGAACCTCTATAGATATACAAAAGAAGGTATATTTTCTTTGAAAATATAGAATTTAAGTGGGGGCACGTGCCCCTGCTCTTTATTTACTGCTAAACTCATCCGGTTGTCAGCGACAACAATCCACCATCAGGCATCAGACGTCCACTGGCTGCGAGCCTAATGGGGTCATGTACGTCCTTATCCTTAGGCTTGCCCCAACCAAACATAATACATTTGATGACTCTCGAGGCCACACTTTCTACTCTTCCCCATTCCAAATCCACAACCTCACTAATGGCTCCCTCTTCTCCTTCTCAGCGACCTTTGCCTTTGCCATACTTCCTCGTTCAACAATGTGGTACTTTGGTGATGGACTTGGCCTTTGTCCTCACACCAAACACCAGCTTCACTAGCATGAGTGATTATGGCACATTTGGTCTTCTTGAACGCAATGACAATGGCAAGTCACCAAACCACCTATTTTGTGTTGAGCTAGACAAAAAAACGCGATGTGGAGTTTGATGACATAAATGACAACCACATCGGAATTGACATCAATAGCTTCAAGTCCTTGTGATCATCTCCTGCTGGCTACTACATCGATGCCATGGGCTCAGACAACTGAACATTAGTCAAGCTCTCATGCCTATGACGAAGCCCAAGAAGCCACTATTATCCACCACAGTGAATCTCTCGGATGTTTTATTGGATGAAGTGTACTTGGGCTTCTCAACAGTTTCCTCAGCATTTGGTCATGGTTTTTTCATCCTTGGATGCAGCTTCAAGCTGAATGATGAATCTACACAGCTTGACTACTCCAAGATGCCAAGTACAAACACAATTCATGAACTAAGTATCAATTCTAAGAAATCTCATTTGGATTGGAGTCTCATCCTAGTTTTCATTGGAGGAATTGGCATTTTCTCTATTGGTATGGTTGCAATGATGTATCTGGTTGTGCGAAGATGTCACAAGTACAAAGAAATACAAGAAGATTGGGAGGCTGATTTTGGGCCACATCAGTTTTCATACAAGGAGCTATATTGTGCTACCAATGGCTTTACCAAAAAGAAATTGTTAGGTTCTAGAGGGTTTGAGAAGGTATATAAAGGACTGCTTCCGACATCAAAGTTGGATGTGGCAGTGAAGGTCTTGGCCTGCGAATCCAACCAAGGGATGAACGGATTCATTGCGGAGATTGTCAGCATTGGCCACCTTTGCCACAGGAACCTAGTTAGGGCCTATTTGGGACTGCTCTGCTCCACCTTTTATAGGTCTGCTCCCAAACTTCCCTGCCAAACAGGTCTAGCTCTAGAAACTCCACTCCAAAAAGGTGGAGTTTTGAGCCAACTCCATGTTTTTCACAGATCTCCCAAAGGGGTACTCCAAAAACCAGTGTTTCGTATGTCCTCATGGAGTTGGTAGGTAATTACCCACCATTGCCACTAATTACACAATGTAAGGTTTCGTTCCATTCTATCATCTCCCACCCGAAGGTTTCTGTTCGCTTGACCTTTTCCCATCTCCTCCCGTCGCTCGCTCATCCTCCCCAAACCCTAGCCACGCCGCCACTCATTCCGACCTCCATGGCAAGCAATCCGGCGAGGTGATGGACGAAGAAGATAGATCCAGTGATCCTCTACCGGATGACCTCTTTTCTGGCCCCCAAATCCCCTTCCTCTTCCCTCCCCCAACTTCCCAAGAAGCTACGGCCGTCGTGGCTGTGAGTCAAGGTAGCTCGCCAGCACCAAGGGTGGGCCTATCATGGCCTCCTTAGGTGGCGCCACTGACCGCTTCTATCCAGGTTAGGCCAACTGCTAGTTGTGTCGTGCCGGCTGCTAGCCGCACAAGGCCAGCAGCCCCACATGTGGTGGCCACGGACGAGCACCCAACAGTCACCTAGGCTGCTAGGACGCAAGCCATGGCCGACCATGGGGTGGTTCTGACTTACCAACGCCCTCCGACGTCTGCTGCACAGAAATGAGCACCATCAGTGAAGAAGAAAGATGAACAGGTATTGCTCCTTCCTATAAAACTTTAATACGAGATTCATTATGCCTTGAATAAATTGTATCTGTGCAACCGTGCTTGCAAAATTCAATAGATTGTCCTGAATGCTCGAACATATTTTTGCAATATCATGGTGTCGGGGTCATAACCCTAGGGTATCTCAACACATCAATTAGTTAAACAGGCCACGTAGCCCACAACGTATTAGCCAACAAAGGCCCAAGTGACTGAGGTCCGGCTGAACCAAGCAAACTAGGCCGGATGCTAAGGCCGGGGCCAGCTACAACCCCTTACTCATGCCTTAGCCGCACGACGTTCGAAGGGTGCACGACCTCTCCCCCGTCATAACCCCTAGAAGGAACGGGGAAGGGTCGAGCCTAGATAAGCATGCCTGCTTTGACAAGGACATGCACGCCACAGTGACCCCACAAGGACCGAGGGGACGACAATCACCTCGGCCTGGTCAGACACCATCCCTGTGCCATGCCGCACCGACGAGACAACACCACACCGTGGTGACAACGGGTACGACACCCACCCTCCAAATACGGACCGACTAGACGCTTGTATGATCCCACCCACTATGGGATGGGGATCCATGACAAGGGGCTCACCGAAAAGGCCATCCAGACCGGCAGAGTGCCCCGACCCCGATGATCGGGGTCATGGCCCTTGGCCCCACAAAGCGACCAAGCGAACGACAACCCGGGGCGGCTACCTACTTTGAGTATGATGCCCCTGGGAACCAGGAGATGATGACAAAAGCCACGATGGACACCGCGTTGCACAGGACAGCTGACAAACCACTATCGAGGCTACAGTGCCGCCATGGTTGGCACATTAGTGCCATGCCACCCCCCATCGCAACGCAGCCAGAAGACCATGATGATAGCCATGATCGGATGTGTACCAAAAGGCAGCGTAGCTTGCAAGCCAAGTTAGCTAGGACCTCCCTCAGGCTCTCAACCCTTCGGTTGGGACAACCTCCTACTTTGTATGCACCCTGGCCCCGAACTCTATATAAAGGCAGCCAAGGCACCCTCTCTAGACATTCTGAATCCTCTACCATTCACCATCGTAGTAGGGCTCCTAGAGCTTCCCTTCGGGCAGCCTTCACCTAGCATAGGTCCTTCCATCTCTTCCACCATTCTTGCACCCGCCATTGTAAGAACTTCAGAGCATTCAAGCGAGGAACATGCACTCGATCATCTTTGAGACTAGACGTAGAGCTCCGGCCTGAACCAGTATAAATCCTCGTGTCTATTGGATGCTACCATCATCTTCCTAGAGCAAAACGATAATCATATAAGTTTACTAGTCTAGTTTATAAAACATCGATAGTTGGCGCGCTAGGTAGGGGACAGTCACACACTCTCATTTATTGAGAAGGAAGTGATGGCTCCTTACCCTCTCGAAACTACCTCCAGTGGCAGCATCTTGGAGTTCACCTACCTAGAGGGGCCAGTACCCTCGCTCACCGCCGGCCGTGGCTAGGCCTCCCATTCGGGAAACCAAAGGTCCATGACTCACAACAAGCTCGCCTAGGGAATGGCCTCAACCGGCCACATCCATCTAGGAAACCACACGGTCAACCGCGCCAAAGGGTCGACGCCCGTGTCTGCCCTCAGTCACGAACCGGACCTCCATCCCATAGGTTTGGATCCCACAGTCCATGGTGGACAAACTCTCAAAACTGCCCTTGGGGGCTACATCCTAGAGTACACCCACGTGAGGGGCCCAGTGCCCTCTCTCATTACTAGCCATGGCTGAGACCTCCACCCAGAAAACCAGACAACCATGGCTCGCGGTGATCTCACCCAAGGAATGGCCCGCGGTGGCCATATCCTTCTATAGAATCATGAGATCGCTTAAACCAAAGGGTCAACGCCCGTCACCAGCTCCCACCTAGTCTAGACTTACCGCGTGGGAAAACTAGACTCTATAGTAGAGCCACGTCCCAGACAATGCCACCGCCGCTAGTGGAACACAACGAGCCTGGACACACACGAGCGGCGAAACTACCCGCCGCCACGCGGCGACGCCGCTGGTTTCTAGGTGGCCGCGCGGTGCCATGCTGCGTGGGGTCAGGCCTAGAACCAGGATCCACCTCTGCATGATGAGCAAGCCATACAACAAGCCCATGCGAACTATCAGCTATCACTCGAGGGCACATGCATCTGAGGAGGAGGGCCCCATGAGTGCGCCATGCACCGCGCCAAACAAACCAAGCCATGTTGCAGTCAGAACCCTCTTCCATAGCGATAGGTCACGCTAGCTCTCTGTCGTAAGCAGCAACCGCACCCAGAGGTGGGGGCATGATGATCACGACATCGTCGCGCCATGAGGGCTCAAACACCGAAACACATGGGCCCTCCTGTCCAAAAGATATAGTGGGCTAGACATGAAGAAGGCGCACTCGGGTGCTCATAGGCCTGCCAAGGGTATCGAGCCAGCAAGAGTCGACCCAAAGCTAGCCGAGAGGTCGATCTACGCCGTCTACGACCATTCCAAACACTGAAGAAGCACCCTCATCAGCTCACGCCTAAAGATCGCAACAACTTCATCACGGGCAGGTGCTTGGGGGCTCGCCGCACCCCGAGCAACGGCAACCAGCCCCACGACAACTTCTGGTACATCGGTTAGTCACATCCGCTTTGACCTTAACCTCTCTACCTAAACATGTCCACATACACATGTAGGCTCGCCCTCAGCTCTTGAAAATTGCAACTAACCTGTGGAGCGAGCCACAGAACAGTGCGCTAGAGCCCCCGTTCTAGAGCCACTCAGATCCCCGAGTGACCTGATCTAGCTCGCGCCAGCAGTCAGATACGAATCACTCACGGAGGCCGCACACGAGGGCGCATATACATGTCCTACGACATAGCATTGCTTGTCACCATCCCAGTGACCCTTTCCCGAGAGTCTTCTGATCGCTTCCTGCACTGCGACGAGCCAGTGATCCATGTCCTGACCCCTCGCTCGGGTCACCCTGGCCGACCCAATGGACCAGCTCCTAGGCAAGGCTAGGCACCCGCGCACGAGCCTGAGAGGAAACAGGAAACCCATTCGCTTAGGACCAGGGGAGCGAAAGGAAGGGGGCTCATGTTGTTCTCTTGCTTTCTTCTCGCATCGTGCTAGATCTGCGATCATCCTCTGCCATTCTATCGATCCAACGGATCATGCACATTTTAGCCCCATAGGCCAGCCCTTAGGCTAAGATATGCATTCGTAGGCACAGACCTAGGGGGATGAAGCACATTCCAATTAGAATGGAAAGTAAGTAAAATAATAGCATAATGACAAGTGAATACGCCAATCATACTCTAGGTGCAAGGACCCCGAGCACCATCCATCATAGAATGAGAGACCTGCTTCAAGCTTCTTCACGTGTACCCATGGCGGGACGAAACGACGAACTGTTTCCCAAACTCCTTACCGCAACGAGATGCCTCTTAGACCAAGCCTCCCGGACCAGCTCTAGGGCAAAGTCGGGCACTCACGCGGATAGGGAGTGAAAGGAAACAAAGTGCCGCTCTGCCCGAGCGGGTGGAACGGGGAAAATTGAAGCCTACGACCTCTGCTTGCTTTTTCCCCTTACATCAAACCAAATCGGTGACCTGACCCTGATGCCTCGACCACAACGTTGGGCCACATAACGTTCAGCTCTGTGGGCCAGCCCTAGGCCAGAACATGCACCCACGCTCGCAAGGCTGATGGAGAAGGTGCACATTCCAACCCGAACAAGAGGAACACATGCGGCAATGTGACGAGATGGGATCACATGCCAGCAACACTACATGTGGGAGTAGCAAGCTCCATGACAACCAAGCAGCCCTCAGCATGCATGACGCTTGAGTAAGTCGACCCACCTAGGTCGGAAGCAAGCAGTCGTCTGTAGCTGACCCCACACTTTCGAGAGAAGAAGACCGAGCGAACAACCTCGGCAAGAAAAAATCCTGCACGACGAGCTCGATGGGGATCGAGTCAACAAGAGTGACTCACCTATGGAGCACTCGTGCTTGCTCGAACGACCGTGGTAGACACATCATCCACCAAATGAAACCGTCGAAAACTCCCCAAGGCCCCAAGAAGCATGACCCACTTGAGAACGCCGGGCGCTTCGGTGTACACTCGAACGGCGTATCAGGGCCACTTCACCCAGGTCCATGGCAACCGCTCCCCTAGAGGGAGGCCCGGTGGGGAGCGACAAACACGCCGCCCCTCTCAATTGCGACGGAGCACGCCGTGGCACGTGGGCACGAATCCCCACAGCCCGATGATGGCTCAACGACGAGCCTAGCCGAACAAGACGATTTGCGAAGGTCGACAACATGGAGATTAAGTAGCTTGGGCAAAAAACCCTTCACGCTAAGAACCACTGAGGCAAATTGTCCAAACAATTGGCATTGGTGATGTCAAAAGAGAAATCAGAAAAAGCAACACGCGCATCAGAGCCTCCCGCTCATGATGGACATCTCATAAAGCGGAGAGACCAGTACAAGGGTCTCTAGCCTTTAGAGCTGCATCACGGGTGTAACACCCCTGGTTTTATGATCTTGTTTAGCACCAAGATTTAGGCCTAAGAAAAATTTCCGAAAATGAGCTTCTCGGATTTTGATTTAAAACAAACTTGAAGTGATAAGTGAATCCTGTGTGACTCACTTTTGTGGAGTCAAATAAATGTCCGAGTTAAATTATTCAGTGTGTAAAGATATTTAAGAATGTCTGACAATAATTTTAGCAAATAAGTAGCGATGGTTTGTTCTAGGGGATTAAGTGTGAAAAACAATTTTTACAAACAAAATAAAATATAACTTGTATTTAGTACTTGAATAAATCTAGAGCGCAAGTTTAATAGATGAAAATACAACTCTTATTTTAGTGTGTAAAAGTTATTCAATAGAGTATATGATAGCTCGGGAATCGAATCCGAGATTTAAACTAGAACTTTTCGTTGAGTCGGCGAGAAATTGGATTTATGTTCGAAAGGTCAATTTTGGCGAATTATGTTGAACAAAATTGTTCAATAGTGCTTGAGTATTTCGCTCCTATGGGTTAGTATGCAGCATGGGATAGGTCGTAGTTGTGTTAGGGGTTACGACGATCACTCTAAAATTAACCGAACCTCACTAGAACACGTTGGGGACGTGTCGTTGGTGCTCTGTTTGTGATCCGGCAACTATAGAGAACGATCTCGGTCACTCACCTCAACTACCTCGCCCGCACGCTCTTGGCTGTTCATCCCACCTACTCACCAAGCTACTGCTGCCGAAGCCACCAGCGCATAGCGCGAATATGCATCCAAGTAGCAAATATGCATGCATCGTTAGTAGCGCTCAGCGGGTACACCCTATCGGCAACACGCCATCAGCGTGAGCAAGCCTCAGTTGCTGCCACCCTGGCTAAGCACCACCGTCCAACTCATCGCATCACCCTACAGCACCATCAATGCCTCTTGTCTTGCCTCTGTTGCCTGCCTTGCTTGTCTCTGTTGCTTGTCTTGCCTGCCTCTGCGGTCTACATTTGCTTGTCTTGACTGCCTCTACCGAGCCGAGTACCATCGTGGTAGCACCCATCGTCCCCGGCCTTTGCATATGTGTGCCCTACGTGTAACACCCTAGGTGTTTGTTACCAGTTGAGCTCAACCATGACATGTTAAGTGGTGATGGAGATGTTAGGTCAAACATATGAAAATGAGCCACCACTTAAACTTGGACCATGCACCATTGCTTACATGTTTCCCTTTCCAAAAAAGTATGCTAGAGTAATGTTAAACATGCTTATTTCATGTACATCACATCAACATGCATCTATCTTGACCAGTGGAAAAGTTTCATGAAGTTCGGAATCAAGAAGTCGCATGAAATGATGAGTTACATTCTTTTTTGAATTGCACTATTAAGTGAATGGAATTATAGATCATCACCAAACCTTGCTATCTTGCCCAAATGACTCTAATTGAACTCTACAACAAAAGTCATGATGGGTTCGTGTTGATCAGAAGTCAAGAAAATGCCTCAATCGGTCAAAAACTATAATTCAAGCGTTACCGTGATGCTATTTTGACCGGTGTTGACCAATCGCTTACAGTGCTTGCATGGAGTTGCATATTAAATAAAAGTTGAAGTTTGAGTGGAGTAAAACAAACTTTGTTTTTGGACAAAGAGCTAGATCAGCTTGTAAGCAAGTCAAAACGACCCTCAAGATGGAATCCATGGCTGTTTTGGGAGCTTGAAATTTAGCTAAGTCTGGATGACTGAATTCGTGATTTCAGTTTTCGTGTACCCCACTTTGGAACCTTGTATCTCCCAAACCAGGCCGAAATAGCTCAACTTCATATAAGCAATATTGGTGTACTCATGTAGCTCTACCACTCTGATTAATGGATCTCTCGCTAATTCGCGTCGGTTTGAGAGTTTGAGGGAGCCCAAGATTGAGTTTCAGCTGGTATATTTGAGGTGGTATTTGATCAGTTCATTCAGTTTGGAAATTTTGAACGTGGCTGACTGTTCAGAAGCTTGTTGCCGCGTGGCCTCACGCGATCGCTGTCCGTTCGCCACCTCGCCGTCGCGTGTCACTTGTTGAAGCCGAGCTCGAGCCCTGTTCCCCTGCCCTTTCCATTCCCACTCGCTCACTCGCTCCCTCGACCTCTGCTCTCTCCTCGCTCCGCTCCACGTCGGGACACGCGACCTCCAGGGCTGCCCATGCCGAGCATCGCGAGCGCGCGCGGTCAGAGAGCCATGAGCCTCCTCTGCCCTTGCCGCTAGCCCCAACGCCTTCCACTGCTAGTGCCGTCCCTCCCGCGCCACTTCTTCAGCCGAAACCGCCACCGCAGCGCTACCGTCGTTGGAGCCATGGCCGCCGTGCCGCCTGCTCACGTGGCCAGCAGGCCTCGGGCCGCTGTGGGGTAGGCCGATGGCACCTTCGGGTGTGCACGGGCCCATGGTCCTTCCCCGCCACTCCACGGCCGCCGGCGACGACCATAGCCGCCGGATCCACGAGCCGGCCAGCCCCCCTGCTCTGTTCCGGCCAGGTGAAGAAGAAGGGGGACCACACGCATGAATATGATGTTCATCAAGGGGTTAAGTGAAGAACCATAGACTCATTTAAATAGTGCCTGAAGGACCTATTCGCTAAAGTTGATTTGTGTTTTCTGCAGGGTCCCCGATGCAAGATCTACACCCCTTTTCTCTGGTTTTTACAGATTTGAATGACCAACTGTGAAAATTCGTAGTAATTATTAGAAAAATCGTAAAATAGTAAATGATGACTTTTTTGGAATCCTTGTCAAATTGTGTATGCAGTAGATCTATAATATGGCATGTTTTTGTTTAAATATTTTGCTGTAAAAGTAGATTTATACAGTTAGGTCTTCAATACTAGTTGTGCCTTGTCTTTTTCATAACTGCAGTTGTTGGGCTTAAATAAATGTGAAAATTTTATTCAGTGCTACAAAGATGATGGTTGATGTCTGGTAAAAAATTCAGGAGTTTAGGTTTGATGGTTTAAGAGTTATAAAAATAACAAATGCCCTGTGTTGCTTTGCTCCTATTCTGAATAGGTCTGCATGTTTAAATTAATTGGCTTAGTTAAGTTATGAATAATTACTTGATGACAATACATGAGTTGTATTAATTTTATTAAGATTTTCAAAAAGCTAAATATCATGATTTTTGGTTAAGTAGATCTTGAGTTATAGTTGCTTAAATCTCTGTGACTGTTTCTGCCCAAACCCAGATAGGGTTTCCTTATTGGTATTGTGGGGTCTTCTTAATAGTAGAATTAGTTTTAGGTGTTTATAACAAAGTTGTGTAGAATTTTCTAAGCTTTCTAAAAAGTCTAGAACCACATTTATTAGACATGTAGAACTCCAGTTATAGCTGTTTAAAGTGGCATGCCAGTTCCTATCCATGTTTTAGACAGAGATGCATTCATTGGATTAATTGACCTTGTTATCTATAGAATCATCTTAAGATAATAATAATAAAGTTATAGATAACTCACTTAACTAGATTGTGTTAAATGTTCATGGCATTTGGCCAAATATTTTGTGAGTTATGACTGTTCTAAGTTGGTCTTCAGAAATTGTAGTTCTCTGGAATTTCTGGACCAGATTTGATAAAAGTGACTGTTTGACCCCTTTAACTTGGGAATCATGCTGCGATGATTAAATATGAATTGTAGACAATTTCATAATATTTCCATATTGTTTGTTGCATGTCTTTTGGATTAGTACAACTCTAATTATAAGCTTGTGAAGTTGTATGGCAGAATCTGTTCAAGTCTGGACAGAGGTGCTCAATTGTGCTTGATTGACCTTGTTAATGGCGGAATCACCTTGTGATGTTAATAAACATGTTTTAGATAATTTAATAAGATTTCTAGAAAGTTAAGGTTCATGCTTGTTTGATGTATGTAACTCCAGTTATGCCGTTTTCAAACTAGTACTACTTTTTTGTCCTAGTTCTGTGCAGATCTGAAACATTGGCAGGTTTGAACTAGTTAGCTTTAGAATAAGCTTTTGGTGATAATAACAATGTTGTAGGAAATTTCATTAGCTTTCCATGAAGTCTAGGATCACCTTCTTTGGATGTCTAGATCTCCAGTTATGAATAAAACAAGTGACTGCTGTGCGGCTGCCTAGATTTCTATACATGTGCTAGGTGATTGCTCTAGCTTGCTCTTGTTTTGGCTTAACATGTTGGTTAGTTCTTAATCGATGCATGGGTGCAATATCTAAACTTAAGTTCACTTGTGTGCCATACCTAATATGCTTGCTATCCCTTTATAATAGGTTGTGTGATGTTTAGTTAAATAACTCTAGTTGTCTATGTCTTGCATGATCTTATGTTTGCCTTGAATGCTATTATGTGATGCATCTCATATTACCATTCTTCATATTCATGCACTTGCATCTTGCATCTCATCTAGGTACGCTAGAGGAACCACGTGAAGAACGTGATGTTGGAGCCGAACCCGAAGACGGTGTATGGTGGACCTATCTCGAAGAAGGAAGGACTAAGCAAGCGCCGAGATGGGAGATACTCGCCTAGCGAGTGTCGTCTAACCTAGTGTTGGATCCCAGGTAAGCCCCGGAGCATTATAAGTCTCCCTATTTTATTAATGTCACTTAAAGTTATTCATATTGCTGCATTACGTGACAGGAGTTGTTTGGAAACACTTGTTGCATATTACCTTTCCTGGACCAGAAATATCTACCATGAATCCTATTTAAGTCTAGGAATGCTTATTATGCTTAGCTATGATTAGACCGGTAGAAGTCGGGTGATTTCCTGTCACCTGCGAGCTATAGGTGATAACTTGATCACGGTTGGCTATATTGTGCTATCGTGGAACATAACCTGGTATTGTTGAATAAATGGAGACCGGGCGGAGTCTTATGTTGTGGTATCGTAGTGACTCCGTCTGTGTCGTTGAAGGACCGGCCGTTGAAGGTTCATCTTGTCATGTTGAACGCATGCCTCTCACATAGTTGGCCAGATAAGTCATTCCGACCATGAAGCCGAGTAGCTCAACTCAGGCCAGGACCACGAGCTGTAAAAGTGTGTACCCTAGAGGCAGTAAGGATGTGCGGAGAGCCAATGGCGGGTTAGAGTCCCGATCACCCTTGGCAGATTGGTTGTATCTCTGAGGGCGTGGCGCTGGTCGTACCCGCGAATTTGGTTCCTGAGTTGTACCAAAGGTGACCTAATGCGACCCTGACGGGGGAAGTATGGGTGTGTGTTAGGAATAAATCCTCAGCTGGGTAGGAATCGATTCGAATCGCTATCTCTCCCGGATAGTGAGAACTGACAGGAATACACTTCATCGTAGTAAATGATGGAAATAAGATTATTCAAGAACTCAACTGGATATGGTTATTATTGTGATGACTTAATGGTACCAACATGTTTGGCATAAGATAGTTGCAAAACTAGTATGAGATAGGATTAATAACTGGTGCTTCATAATTAAAGAGATGTTGGATAACTTATGCTTTTTCTGCAAATAATGTTTACCAGCTCTACTTATAAAGCCTTGCATACTCCTTGGTGTCCTAGTAATTTAGTTGGATGGGTAAGTCTAGCTGAGTACCTTCTCGTACTCAGGGTTTAACCCACCATGTTGCAGGTGAAGTTCTCGGCCTGTTGATGATGGTGGCTAACCGTCGGTGAGCTCGGTGACTCTATATTTACTTCTCATCTATATGCTTTTGTTAGAGGATGTCACTTATTCTAGCAATGTATTGGAACTTATATTAATGTAATCATTTGAAAGCTATGTTGTTTTCACTAAGCGGTTTTGAAACCTAAACTTGTACTATTATTTGTGAACCCATTTGTAATATTATTTCCGCTGCAACTCTGTGTATGTGATGTATATTTGCTTAATCACGCGATCTTGGTTGTGATGTTGATTTACCGAGGTCCTTCGTGACACTCGGCGGACTACCGGGTTTATATAAGTGAAAGTATGTGCGCATCAAAGTGCTAAACGGGGACAGCCGTACTTGATCTTGTATAAATTGGGCGGTTCTGTCACACTACGCACCGGCGCGGCCGCGCTCTCACTCCCTTTGCTGGCCATGCCGAGCCCCTCGCGCGCCTCACTCCCGTGCTGCCCTCTCATGCTCCTACGCTGACTGCCCTGACTGCCGCTGCTGGGCGCGCGTGTGCTAGGCCGCCGTCCACAGCGCCATGGCGTGTGGGCACGCCGATATCGCCGTGCCGCACCAACCACCCGCCCATCACCGGTTTTTCTACCACCGCGCGCGCAACACCCACGGCATTGTCCCTCTCCAGCGCCTCCTCCGCCTCCACAACCCGCTCCCATCGCCTGCCGCCGAGCGCACCTGAGCTACGTGTCCCACGCCGCTCCACCTCCGTGCCTCGTCATAGCCCCCCCGCCATCGACTACGCCAAGTTCGTCGGTGCTGAGGAGCCACCCTCACTAGCCACCGTGTCCCGCAGCATGACCACTGCCTGGAGCCGGCGAAGCCACCGCCGCCGCAGCCAGTGGCGCGCATGGCCGGCATGGCCCGGTCACCTTCGGCCAGGCTGCGCCCCGCTTGCGAGTGCGCATGGATCCTTGGGCGCCGCGCCTCCCCTCCGTCGTCACCTTGGGTCCTCGCCGGCCGGAGTCGCCAGCGACTACCGCTGCCGTCAACCGCCGGTCGTCGCGCCCGCCGCTGCGCGTGGCCGCATCTCTGCGGGCCACGGCGGGGACAACCTTGGCCACCTGTGCGCGTATAGGTCCGCCGCTGCCCCACGCCATCTCCCCACCACCGGAGGGTGCGCAGGTGGCCAGGATTTGGCCGGCCGCGCCCGTTTCGTGCTCCTCTGTTCGTTGAAGATGAGAGGAGGTGAGAAATCGAAGTAGAAATTTTATTCAGGGTTCTCAACGTAATTTACGTGACTCACTTGAACAGTAAAATACTAAATAGATAGAAGCGTGTGGACATTTTTGGAAAACTACCATCGCGCTTGGGCTCGTCCGCGCTGGGCTGGTTTGCTGCCGTTGCGCCTACGCCGCGTGTGGGCCGGCTGGCTGGGCCGTTCGCGCCCCGTCCCCGTGTTGGGCCACGCCCGTCACACCTGGGCCGCCGTGCCCCGCTGGGTCGGCCTATCGCCACAGCGGTTGGGCCACTCATGCCGCACGCGCGCCGTGCCCCGCTTGGGCTGCTTTGGCCGCTGGTCTAGGTTGTGCTGGGCCGTTCGGCCGAGCTTGTTGCCACCGACCTTTTTGAATTATAGAGTACTTTCTAATTTAGCTTGCAAGGTAAATTTGTAAATTTAAAATAAAATTGTGTAGGTGTCCAAAAATGGTGAATCCAATTTTGTTAGGTTCCTAAAATCAGGATCTATTCATTAGCATAATTAGTTCATCTAGTTTTAAAATGTTTATAGGGTTGCTCTAATTATTTTAAAATGATAATATTGTTAAAATGGGAACTTGTGAAATTTTTGTGAGAAAATGGTGACAGTGTTGGCTCTAAAAATTTTACAGTAAATTTCTAATATTATTAGCTGCTCACTGTATTTTTTGTAGCTCTAAAATAATTAGTTTGCTAGATGGATAATGATGCCCTATTTCAAATAAAGATTAAATTGATAGAATGAAATAAAGAAACAACTTGAGTTTGTATAACTAAAACACTTGTTGGGAAATGACACCTTTCTTGACGATGTTGATACGTAGATTAGTATGTTAGTCATTAGAGCTAGCTTGTTAGTTTATAGTATGTACTCTGTTTTAAGAGTTGTTGTTGCTTTGTTAATTATCTGTTGCATCATTTGCATCAATGCATATCATATAGGTACGAGAATGGATCAACGGATCAATTGAAGGATGATTGGGAATTCAAAGATGGCGTAATGGTATTCTCTTCAGGAGATGATGCAATGGGCTTTCTATTCAGATGATGGTGGATGATTTAAAGATGCAGATACTAACTTTTTAGTATATATTTTACCCAGACAAGCCCTGGTGCATAACCCCTACTTTTCTGCACTTTAAATTATATTTGTGCATTAAGTTTTAAGGAGTTGAATGAAACCCACTTGCATATATATATATATATATCTTTATCCTATGAGTCTTACTAGTATGTCAGGATCGTGTAGATTGCTATGCTATAGGACTCCGGTAGAAATCAAGTGATTGCCTGTCACTCGCGAGAGATAGGAAATATATTGTTGTATTATTATCACTTGGAAAATATAAATGGTGGAAAGGAAAAATGATGATCGGACATGGATATGGTTTGGTTATTGGTGGGTGTAAGAGGTTGTGTGCTACGGCCAATGGGACATAGCTTGGTTACACTGTTTTCCCTGTCTGTGTCGGTTAAGGACCGACCGTTGTATTGGGTTCTAGGTAGGTCACAGACTTATTATCCCGATCACATACTTGGGTATGGGCGTAGGGAAGACTTGTTACTCTCTTGTCATGGGTTCTGGCTCTTTCCGGACCGACTGTCAGGGTGGTTTTTGGGTGAGGTCCTTGCACCGTACTGAGTCCGGGACTCAGGGGCGGGGGCTTGGAGTCCCAATTTGGATGGGGACCTAGACCCTGTGATAGGAGGGTAGTGGGTTGGTCTTGCTTGTGCCTAGGGTACAAGCAGGGCGTATGTTTCGGGGTACCTAGCTGGGGGCATTGATTCACGAATCGCCGGCGTTCCGGTACGGCTTGTCTACAGTCTAGCAACGTAGTAAGAACTGGAAGATGAAAGACGGTAAAAGGAAATCTAATTGCTTACCACCTGCTTGAAAGTAGCACAGGTGCTTACATAGAATGGTTAGTTAATGAACTAATGCGACTGCTAATAAAAATCGAATATAAGGACGCATGCTTAGTAAATCTTTCTGCAGATGCAATAAACCCACAAGCCAGAAGACTTGTATATCCTTGGAGTCTTTTCTTTTCTCTGTCAGGTTAGTCTTGCTGAGTACAATTAAGTATTCAGGGTTTTATTTCCCCCTATTGCAGGTGACAGGGGGATGCTAGAGTCGACTCTTGTGTGTGGATTCCTCCTGGTGGGCTCAGAGAGGATTTCCTTTACGCTGCGATCATAATCTCTATTTATAACTCTTACTAAATGTTTTTATAAATAAAAGTTTTATAATCTATTGTCATACTTTATATATCGATGCTTCATCATGTCATGAATAGATATTTATTTCCGCTGTAATTCTATCACATGTTTATATTCCGCTGTTAAATTAAATTATTTATAACTCTGATAACATGATCATATTTCACTATTATAAGCAATAAATATTATACTCTGATGTTGCATAAAAAGTGATGTAAGAAATGGCTAATAATGATGTAAGCTTTATTCTCTCATTTGTGATCCTGATGAAAAAATATGGATTTTCGGGTTCTCCCTTGGGGTGTGCCCGACGGAACCGAGTAATTTGGTGTCCTTCCTTGGGTACTTAGTGTCTAATGGAAGACGAGTACTCCTGGGAGGCATTAGATTAGGCGGTTCTGCCGTAGCGGGCAGGAGAGGACTGTCAAAAGAAGCCTCAGGACGATCACCTCACGGAGCTCCCTCTAAAATCTGAGGAAGAGGAGCCCACCAAAACCGCCTCGATGCCATTTTCGATAGAGCAGGGGAGGAGCGCCTAGTGACCAGCCAGCGAGCAGGCCATCGAGTCGATGCTCGAATGCTCCTAGACCCAGAGCTGGGAGCCGTGTGCCCGTCAACCATGGGGAAGGCCAGCGGCCTGCGCCTCCTATGGCATCATTCCTCCCCATCTTTGTGGAACTTCCTCTAAAACCCATGGAGGACGAACGCCGATAAGGTGCGGCGGAGCCCAATCTCCGAAGGTCCCTCCCGGCGGTGGCAAAGCCATCAGAATGGACCGCGAACCATGACGTTCAATGGAGACAGCCGTTTTCTCACTGGGATTGGATGTCAGGAAAAACTCGAAAGACAGGAGAAAACTGGGGATGAGGCGCACTGCCCTCCTCTCCCTCGACTTAAATAGGCAGCACAAAGACCAAGGCGGAGAAGACAATGGTCGACATTCAAGACGGGCGCAAACCCCAAGATGCACTCGCAATCAAGAGGCAGAAGACGCGGCAGTTCAGTCTCCCAGGCGACACAAGACCCAGCAATGGTCACAGGAGGTACATCAAACGCACGTGTACACTCTTCCATTTACTTACCACCTTCTCGCAGCATAGGGGAAGTAGTCAGATGAAAGGCCGAGCGGTGGACACCAACACGGTAGCATATCCCGAGTAAGCCTCGTATCTTTCATTATCTTTTGATTCATGTGCCCACATTTTATGGCGCACAACCATTTACAAGAGGGCAGCGCTAAGACGCAACGTGGCTAGGGGAGGTCGATAGCCCCCCAAGTTCACACGCCGAGCGGCCCTCCACATCCATGACCTCGTGTCGTACTTAGGAAACTCTCTATCAGGCCGGTCCTTAGAAGGGCTCGAGGTCACAAAAGGGATAGGGGTAGGGAGGAGATGGGCCCCCATGACTCTAATCGGTGGTGCAGAGCCATATGACCATCTCTCCTTGTGTTCGAGTCATTCGCTTTGAAGTCTCCCGGGTTGACCCCCTCTATGGGGAGGCATTTTGCCCTCTGGCCGCTGCGGAGGCGGTTGGGGACCAACGGGATTGATGGTCGATTATTTATGGGATGTCTCACGTGAGGCACAACCAAACTCCACGTCGATTGGGGAGGATATCAGGTCCCATTTGAATTATCCATAGACCCCGACAAGGCGCACCGCTCCGACCATGTGGTTACGGTGGACATGCCTCTCCCTGCGTGGGGCGAAACCAAACCCGCCTTCAACAAGGCAACATGACCTCTCGGGGTTGGCAAGGATGCTGGGGAAAAACCAGAGTTGGGTCCCCGTGACCCTAAAAGAAGTCAGGGCCAAGCCACGACTAACTCCTCCCTGTGTTCCAGGTCATAGGCCTAAGGCCCGCTTTGGAGACTCATAAACCATCAGGGGTCCATGACCTCTCCGAGAGAGATCAACGAAGCAAAAGGCCAGGACGACACACAATGTGGAGCCCAAAGCGTGATCATGGCTCGGCCACGCAGCATAATAGAAGGTCCAAGACCTATGAGCTAGGGAAAGATCACAAAAAATCCTGACGATCGAGCTACAGAGAGGTCAGGGAAATGACTCCTCAAAAAAATCCTGAAAAGGACACCCTCCTTATTCGGTGACTTCGTGCCAACAGCGCAACCACGGCCCACCGGCTCGGGGGATCGCAGTGGTAATAAAAACAACCATGACAAACCCAATGAGAAAGGATTTGACAGAATCCGAGTATCCTCAATGCACTAGAAGCGGGCAAACCGCTTACAAGACAAGGCGTGAATGAAGAGGACTCTCCCTTCATTCACCGCCTAACAATTGCGGATGCGGCCATGCCGCACAAGGGGCACAAAGCGCTAGACACCGCCATGGGTGACGGCGAGCGCCTCTCGGGTCGTCGGCTGCCGGAGCACGAAAGAGGCAGACAAAATGCCTTGCGGATCTCATCGCGCTGCCGTAGTCCACGGACCAAAGAAGACAGGGATGGCGAGGGGAGAAGATGTCAAATTCCCAATAATCTCACGAGGAACTAACATCTTCACCGCCTCTCACCTCCGTGCTTGCAAAATCCCTTCTAGCACCTGCTATTGGTGTCGCACCCAATTTTGCATAACAAAACCAAGTGCTCATATATGTGCGCCCAGGATGTCCAAACACACATATAATCTCAAATTGCAATAATATCAAAGTAAAGTACTTTATTACATCGCATATCTCATCACATAGTTAACACAAGTCTTGCTCATTGGCAACATTATTACACAGAGTAGAAAACTAAGCCCAAAACGCCACAGGGACTCCAACTGGGGGACATCACCCTAGTAATCCTGGACATCCTCTGGAAACTCTTCATATGCATTATCTGTTACCCATCTAGGATTTTCATTGAATGTAAAATAAGTGTAAGCGCACCATGCTTAGCAAGTATAACAAAGGGATCTATGAGGCTCAAAAGCTAGACACGGTTTGTCTGCGGTTAGCAATTTTAGTTGGTCAAGTTTTAGCATCCTGAATCAATACTTTAGTGAATAAACCCAACCCAAGTGGTAATAATGAATAATCAAGATTATGTCAATTCCCAACCATCCATAGTAACCACTAATCATGAAGGATCTAGATCACCCGTATCCGTGAGCACGGCTGTTATAACAGGTTAAATCTTTCTACAGAAATTGTACAACTTTATCCACCGAGCCATGATTCCCAATGTCAGGGTTTGCAAAGCCCACATCACCTCTACCTAGGAGGTGTGGCAGGGTTTGACTACATAACCCTTCGCTAGTCGCACTAACAGGTCGTAGCTGCTAAGGTTTTAGTCGTCTAGCCATATGTGGCCCTCCTCTAGGGGTGTCACTCATGGTCGCGGCATAGTACACACCCTAGCAGGAAAAGAAACATACCAACTAGTGCCCCCCTATTGCCCTTACGGAAAGCTACAGACAAGCTAGTACAATCTAGTTAACAAGTTAAACTCAGAGCCATTTAACACTCGGGGTTGTACGAAACCTCCTAGGTGGCCGCTTCAGGATTAAGTCCTTATGGAGAGGCACTGGAGCACTCAACCCAGGACTCTAGCCCCCTAATTGTTGCTAAAAAGCTCCATTTTAACATATTGCATAATACCTTTAGTCATTTTTAACAATTATTTTATGTTGGGCGCTGCAGCATCTATCCAAAATGCATCCCAAACCATAGGTATCAAGGATATGTGGTACAAATAGTAATCTAGGTAAAGTCCTTAAAGGTAATTCAAATTTAAACACATGCATGTATATGAATTGTAGAGTTCATAGGTACAAGGGGCCTTTCCTACACTTGCCTTCTCCAAAGTCTCCTTCCTGGTACTGCTGGTGTCAATAGAATATCGTCGGCAGTCCATCGAGGGGTATCCCACGATGGTATATTTGTCGGTGGGGGTGCGCGTGATCAGGAACCAGATGGTGACACAAGGCGCAGAGACAGCGATTTAGACAGGTTCGGGCCATCTGATCGACGTAATACCCTACGTCCTGTGTCTTTGGTGTATTGTATTGAGATGTAGTAGATAGATCTTGTCTGCTAGGGGACCCCTACCTCTTCTTATATACTCTGGAGGGGTAGGGTTATAAGGAAAGTAGCCTATTTGGTACTATACAATATCTTGCGGTGCACGCCGAGCAGCGCTGTGCACGCCTTGATCTTGTGGGCTGGGCCACCTCTGATGGTGCAGCCCATGTCTTGTCTTGAGGATACCGAGGGCCATACCCCCATAGCTAGTCCCTGAGCCTGACAGTAGGTGACGTAGTCACGTGGTGCCAGGGTCAGAAAGTAGAAGACCAGCCGAGCAGGCAGCCAGTCCCCGGGAGTAGTCTCGAGATGAGAAAAGCGCACATTCACCGCAAGGTGAAGTGTGCCCACTTAGTCCCCAAGCCTGCTAGAAGATGAAGAATGAATCTTGTAGCAGGGTCAAAGAAAAAGAAGTCTGAAAGCTTGCCGACGTCGTCTGACATGTGCGTATCAAGACCCTAGATGTGCTACCCAAGATCAGCACCCTGATCCAAACAGCATGGAGCAGCTTGATAGGACACCAATGAGACGTAGCAAGATCCGAGCGGCAAGGAAGCATCGAGGAGTCCCCGGCGTCGCTGACGATGTCCGAGCACCGAGGAGCGAGGAGTCCCCGATGTTGCTGGCGATGTCCGAGCACCGAGGAGCGAGGAGTCCTCAGCGTCGCTGGCAATGTCCGAGCACCGAGGAGTCCCTGGCGTAGCTGGCGATGTCCAAGCACCGAGGAGCGAGGAGTCCCCGGCGTCGCTGGAGATGTTCGAGCGCTGAAGAGCAAGGAGTCCCTGGCGTCGCTCGCGGTGTCCGAGCGCCGAAGAGCGAGGGGTCCCCGGTATCGCTGGCGATGTTCGAGCGCCGAGGAGTCCCTGGCGTAGGCGGCGATGTCCGAGCGCCGAGGAATCCTCGACGTAGGCGGTGATGTCCGAGCACCGAGGAGCGAGGAGCCCCCGGCGTCGCTGGCGATGTCCGAGCACCAAGGAGTCCCGGATGTAGGTGGCGATGTTCGAGCGCCGAGGAATCCCCGGCGTAGGCGGCGATGTCCGAGCACCGAAGAGCGAGGAGTCCCCGGCGTCGTTGGCGATGTCCGAGCACCGAGGAGGGAGGAGTCCCCGACGTCGCTGGCAATGTCCGAGCGCCGAAGAGCGAGGGGTCCCCGGCGTCGCTGGCGATGTCCGAGCACCGAAGAGCGAGGAGTCCCCGGTGTCGCTGGCGATGTTCGAGCACCAAGGAGTCCCCAGCATAGGCAGCGATGTCCGAGTGCCGAGGAATCCCCGGCGTAGGCAGCGATGTCCGAGCGCCGAGAAGTTCCCGGCGTAGCTGGCGATGTCCGAGCACCGAGGAGTCCCCGACGTAGGCGGCGATGTCCGAGTACCGAAGAGTTCCCGGCATAGCTGGTGACATCCGCAAGGCGAAGTGGGGTGAAGTGTGCTCGCTTAGTCCTCGAGCACGAAGAATCCGAGGGCTACGGAGTAACCAACGTAGCTGACGATGAAGCACGAGCGACAAACAGTCTGGTCATCTGGTCGGCGGTGAAGTGAGCATCGAGTAGAAGCGATCGGCGAACAGTCCGATCAACTGGTCGGCGATGGAGTCCATGAACCAAGCGGTCTAACCAAGTTGATCGGTGGAGAAGTCTGAGCACTAGGTGATCCGATCACCTGGATGATGATCCTGCAATACAAATATATACAACAGGTAGTACATGATGTACAAATAAATAAACTCTGGAGAAAAATCAGCAATGGTGATGAAACGACGTATGCAGTTCGGCGATCAGTTGGTGTGAAGATATATTTATATTTAATATAAACTTCCCGAACAGTTAGTGTGTAACTGAGTCTCCAGCCCTAGCTAGCCCATAGTCCATAACATCGAGCGTGGAGCCCGTGCACGTGTAGGAGGAACAGGCATCGCCAAGGAGCCGCTACCGACCACCCATAACACAGAGGGTAGACGCTCGTGCACGTGTAGGGAGGAGCCGGAGACAGGGCCGTCTCTAGAGGCGTCCGAGTGTCAACATGACTGTTCGGGGGTTCAGAAAATCGTTTGAAGAGCAAACATGGAGAAAACAGCTCGGAGAAACATTATGGTGATATACGGAGATTGGAGAATATTTAGAAGAATATTAAAGCGTGACTTAGCTTTAGATAGAAAGTCTGGTCAGCGACGTATGGCGTTATCTGGTCAGCGTTGACGGCGAGCACCTGGCGGGCGGTGAGTTGTTGGTGAAGGCGACCTCAGAGGTGGTTCCGATATCGGATCTGCTGTCGCGGGGGCTAGTGTAGCCAGCGATGAATCATCGTCGTGGACCGGCATGGATCTCCACAAGATTGATGATGAGAACGCGCTGTTGATTTGAGGTCCATCTGGCTCGCCATGGATCAAGCGCACACCCCTACCTGGCGCACCAACTATCGATAGAATATCATCGGTAGTCCATCGAGGGGTATCCCATGATGGTATATTTGTCGATGGGGGTGCGCGTGATCAGGAATGAGATGGCGACACAAGGCGCAGAGACAGTGATTTTGACAGGTTCGGGCCGTCTGATCGATGTAATACCCTACGTCCTATGTCTTTGGTGTATTGTATTGAGATGTAGTAGATAGATCTTGTCCGCTAGGGGACCCTACCTCTCCTTATATACTCTAGAGGGGTAGGGTTACAAAGAAAGTAGCATATTTGGTACTATACAATATCTTGCGGTGCACGCCAAGCAGCGCCGTGCACGCCTTGATCTTGTGGGCTAGGCCACCTCTGATTGTGTAGCCCATGTCTTATCTTGAGGATACTGGGGGCCATACCCCCACAGCTGGTCACCCAACTAATCCTCAACAACCTTGAACTAATCACCCTCTCAATGTGTTTTAATTCACCAATCAAGCATCCATTCCAATCATCACATGCATACAAATATACTTCTATTAGAACAGTACACTAAATAGTAGAAACAGAGACTAAAAAGCTTATAGAACTAATCTACGTACTGCTACGAACACATGAGCGAAAGAATCACTCTAATCGGACTTAAAACGCAAAAGTTATGCATGAAATAAGGTTTCAATGGCATTTCTGTAAATAAACCGAACTCACATTTGAATAAAATCTAAACTTCAATGTGTTCTGGACGGTGCACACTATTATTCAAAAGTACAAGGGCTAAAACAGATAAATACAGGACTGAAAATAAATACTTTTAAACTGATGTTGGACCGTGGGTTGATTTCCGGAAAACGCAGGGGCTAAACTGCAAAATGTGCTCTGCTGACCGCGGTTTGACCGCGTTGCTGGCTCACTGGGCATGACGTGGCGTGTGCCGGTTGGCTCAGTGCACCACGTGTGCGGTGGGCACGGTGTGCTAGCGCTGTGGACCGGTTATAAACCCCGAAGGGGTACATGATATTGGCTGCTGATCAAGGAACGGACGGCACAGAGGAAAGGGGGAAGTTTCCCCTGGCCGCACTGTTCCAGTGACGACAGTGCCATTGACGCCGGTGAGCCAACCACGGTGGCGGATGCCGGGGTTGCGGTTCTGGCCACCTCGATCCAAACCGAATGCATAGAAATGAAGAGCGGGTCCACGCGAACTCAGTGGGGTACAAAACAAGGATGGGAAGCACGTCGAGACGAAGGCTCCCACGGCAGCACCATGGCCAGGATGAATGGGAGCTCCCCTAAGTGGCACTCCAAGGCACTAAACTCAAGGCCGATGGGACGGAGAGGTCGAGGGGCTCACCGTGGGTTCGGGGAAGATGTTCATGGCGTTCGGGAGGGCTCCAAAGGGTCTGGTCGACGGCAACGGCAAGCTTGAGAGAGAAACCGCTGCCAGTGTGCTCGGGAACGCCAAACCCATGACCAAATCACGAAGAAGAAGGTACCTATGGTCGCGGCGGGGCATGACGAAGCTCCTAAGTATGACCTCGTCGACGAGCGAGCACCGGAGCAGCGAATTAGGGGGCGGCGGTGTGAGCTCGTGTGGTGAGCAGAAAGAGAGAGAGGGAGGGGCTCGGCAGTGGGTCTTATAGGGTGAGTGAGCATGGTAGAAAAGGGAAGGGGCGTCTCCCGCCCGCCATCATCGTGGATCGAGCTTGCCATATTGGCTCACCGCTGCAGATGGTAGGCGCGGCTTCCTAGCGTGGCGAGAAAGGAAAGGGAAAGGGGAAAGAGGAAGGGGAAGCTGATGGGTGGGTCTTGGTCACTAGAGAAAGAGGTGGGAGGGAGCGGGCGCGGGCGAATGTGGCCATCGGCCCGGCCGTGAGGTGGGCCGAGCGATGCCGAGTTGGGCCGCGTGCTCACGCGCGCGAAGGAAAGGAAGGGCGCGGGGATGGGCTGCGGAGCCGGCCGCGCTGCTGGGCTACATGCGCGCGCGGGAAGGGGAGGCTGATGGGCTTCGGCCTGGCCTGTTGTGCTAGTGGAAGAGAAGGAAGGGAAGGAGAAAGGGCAAGGTCGGCTCTGCTGTTGGGCTGAAAAGAAGAAAGAGAGAAAAGGAAAAGAAAAACCTTTTTCATTTTTTTGGTTTTTAGAAACCTGCTCTAAATTCAAACTGGATTTGAATTCAAAGCCACTCAACTCTAACCCTACAGTCAGACAAAAACCAAAATGCCTCGGCATGAATGCAGCAATCATGTTACTAAATCTTATAGTAATTTTTAATTATCCAAAAATTCTTATTTAACCTAATTTAAAATGCATAAAAATTAATTAAATGCTCAAATTTAATTACTAAATTATAATAATTTTTTAGGGTGTTACAATTGGGGGACGCCATGCTGGCTCCCGGCCACCATGAGCGACTCCTAGCGAGGTGTGCGACTAGAGCCATGTGGTTCCCCTCGAATGATGATATGCTTGCCTCCTCACCTCCTTGGCACCTAGCCTTTCAGGAAATTCTAGGAGGAATCGGAGTCACAACCATGGGCAGCTCAAACGGTAGAAGAACCTTTACTTATAGGCCCCTATGCCGCATGATGAACCATGGGGGGACATAGCCAACATCAGATGTCCTCATGAGGTCGGGAGAATTGAGACCCTCACAAAAGTGGACTAGTACAACGTCGACGAGACTACTCGGTTCCGCTTGGGTCACAAACCTCGATGCACAAGGCACTGACACAGCAAAGTGCCATAGCCGCCTACCGTAGTAAATGCGACATCCCGCAAGGCGTCGGGCGATGAAGCTTGACGAAGCCACGACTATGAACCCGCGTACAACGCACACGCATCTCAGCGCTTTCACGATCACTTCGTGATCATAAAAATGCTCGAGGGCTACTATCGGGGTCATAACCCTAGGTTATCTCAAGACATTGATTAGTTAAGTAGGCCACGTAGCCCACAATGTATCAGCCAACAAAGGCCCAAGCGACTGAGGTCCGGCTGAACTAAGCAAACCAGGCCAGACACTAAGGTCGGGGCCAGCTACGACCCCTTCCTCTCACCTTAGCTGCACGACGCTCGAAGGGCGCATGTCCTCTCCCCCATCACGACCCCTGAAAGGAACGGGGAAGGGTCAAGCCTAGGCAAGCGCGCCTGCTCTGACAAGAATGAGCATGCCGCACTGACCCCGCAAGGACTAAGGGGAGGACAGTCACCTCGCCCCGATCAGACACCATCATCTCTTGAAGCTTGTAAACTCACCTCTCATCTCAAGAGTTAAGTCTCTTGACTTGAGAATGAGAAAGGGCTAGAAAGCCCTAAGCCTTAGTGGCTAACCTCAACAACATGGAGGTAGGCAAGCCTTGGTGGCGAGTCGAACCACGGGATAAATCATTGTGTCACTTGTGCTTGATTTACATTACTTGCATGACATATTGTAGTTCAGGTGTTTTCTAGGTTTTTTAGTCGATCTACTTGTGTGTGATGTTTCTACCACTTCTAACTCTTGATCTGTGATTGTCATACTTGCAGTAAGCTAGAAAATTTCTTCGATCTAAGTTTTCGTTCACGAATTTTGAACTGTGACTCAAAGTTGTATGCAGGTGCGGCAGCAGTACCGCAGGGTGAATTTGATAAAAGTTTGAGTGTTTATTTTGATAGGCCTATTCAACCCTCCTCTAAGCCAACCAGAGATCCTACACCGTTGCTAGCCGCAGCGTCAGCAACAACCCACGCTCCTTAATTTCTAAAAAAACATGCTTATCCACTCATTCCTATCCACTTATTCATCTTCCTATCGTTCTTATCCGCTGACCTGCCACCTCCGAGCGCATGGCCAGTGGCCCTACCAAGCGCTGTGCGTAATCACCTCCAAAGCGCAGTGCTTGGCCGCTGGTCTTGCTAGGCACGGCGTATGGTCGTCTTCGAGTCACGGTGCTCGGTTGCCGGCCCTGCCAGGCATGGCACGCGGCTGCCCTCTCCAAGTCGCGTGGCCGCGGCCTCTCCGCCGCTCGTGCGACCGATGCCTCCCTTCCACGATGTCACACCCGATTTTAAGGATAAAATGGAATGCATAATCCTATGCGCGCCCAAAGATCAGTCACACACATAAGCCGACAAATTGTGAATATTATCATCACAAGTGTTTATTACATCACGAATAATAAGACAGAGTCTTCACACAAATATAGCGGAAGTATAAAGAAAAGATCTATCGCGGAAGCTCCATATCACAGGGACATCAACTGGTTGACCACAAGTTTAGTAATCCTCAGGAAAGTCGTCATTACCATAGCCATCTGTTACCCATCTGGGATTTTTATCCAAATAATGAAAATAAACAAGCGTAAGTACATGTCGTACTTAACAAGTGTAACATGGGGTTCATGAGGCTCAAAAGGCTTGACACAGGTTTTACAGCACTCAGTTTTTAGTTGTTAAAATTTTAGCATAAGAGCAGCAACAAATTGTTTCAATTCCCAAAGCAAAACACATGATCATGTAAACATGAATAATGAATAGCATAAACAGATAATTCTTAGTGATCGTCTATTCTGTAAATGTTTCAAGGCTGCTCGTGACCGTGAGCATGACTGATATACTAGTTTTACACTCTACAGAGGTTGTACACTTTCATTGTGAGTCATGATACCCATATGCCCGGGTTAATTACTCCAAAAACACTTCTAAGATGAGCAGACAGGGGTCACTATGAAGCCTTTCAAAGGTTCGTCTAACAAGTTATGGTCATTATATTCACTCGGCAAACAGATATAGGACCCCCCTATCGAATGGCACAATTTCATCGTGGCTATACACATAAGAGTAGAGGCTGTCCTATACCCGATTCGGCAAGCCATTCTTATACCAATAAAGGTAACCACTAACAAGCTAGAAAAGGTCCTCATACTAAGCTAAAGCCAGAGCCATGTAGCCCTCACAGCTGTACTGTAAGTCCCGGATGATCACTTACAGATAAGTCCTTCGGGAGAGGAATCTAAATTATTTAGAAAGTAGCTAAATACTCCAGCCCCCTGTTTCCAAGTTGCTAAAAAGTCATATTTTAAAGTTTATTGCATATACCATTAGTCAAGTTACAAGATCATGGTTTAATTGAGCACTAGCAAAGCTACCCAATGCATATCCCATAGGAGATAAGGTATAAGTTCAATTCTAAGCAAATCCCTATCAAGGTGACACATGCAATATGAATTAAATGTATTAAGGTGAATAGGAAATAAGGATGATCCCATGCTATACTTGCCTTGAACAAAGTACTCCTGCTGATCTGGCTCGTCAAAGTAATACTCTTGGTCTCCAATGAATTGCTCACCGTCTATACTCGATAATCACAACAACATACAAGCATCTAGAAGTAATCATGCATAGCAAACAAAAGCTATAGATTAGAACAATACACCAATCAACATAAAATCAAGATAAAAAGTTTGTAAAATGAATCTACGTCTCGCTACGATCACACAGACGCGAAGATCACAAAAATCAGAGCTAAAACGAAGAAGTTATGAATTAAACAAGATTTCCTTTAGTAAAATAATAGATTAAATCTAACCTTGAATTTTAAAAGTTGAAAACCTACTTAACAGTAGTATGAACATGTAGATTATGGAATTACGAACCTAACACAAGTTGAACGGATCAAATCGGAGTTAAAACAAATATTTTATGGCCTATAGAAGATAGTGACAGTTCTGTAAATAGATGAAACTTGATTTTTTAATTAAAATAAATAAAACCTGAGTTTTCAATCTGGCTGAGGACTGCGGGTGCTATTATCAGAAAAGGCAGGGGCTCTTTTGACAGAATACAAGGACGGTGGGTTGAGATATAATTAATTGTAAGGGCTCTTTTGCAAAATAGACCGACAAAGGGATATCATGGCATCTAGGCCGTTGGATTAGATTCGGGCGGCCAAGATTGAATCGGGAGGTGAAGGTGGCCGGCGACGAGCTTATCTGCAGCGGTGCCATGGCCGAAGCGGGCTACGCTCTCGGTTTAAAGCCTATGGTCCACTACTGAGAGAAACAAGAGAACTGGGAGAGAGAGGAGCTCAAGGCGGACTCACCGAGACAAAAAAACGAGAGGGGAACTGACGACGACGCACAGCAGCGGCTTGAACCCGACGGCGCGGTGGCGCTAGGGCTACGGCGGCTGCAAGCTCTAGGCGAGGGCGAAAGCTTGCTCTAAGGCGGAATAGGGAGGCGGCGTAGGCACGGGCATCGGTATTTATGAGGCAGGGCGATGTGGAGAGCACACCACCGCGAGGGCGTAGCGGAGGCGGACACGGCGGTGCGGCAGAGTCCGTCCCGGTCACGCGCGAGAGGAGGAAGGTGATGCTGACAGGTGGGGCTGAGCCGTCAGCCACTTAGAGAGGGAGGGGGAGTGCAGGCGCGGCGCGACGCGGACCTAGGCCTTCGGCTGAGCCGGTTGCGAAGAACTAAAACGGGCCACGGGGAAAATGGAAAGCAGGCCGTGTGGCAACGCAAAGGAGATCGGGGCGCAGGAGGGAGGCCAAGCTGGGCCAGCGTGGAGAAGCGGAACGGGCCACGGGCGCGGAGGAGCAGGCCAGCAGGCCGAAAGCATACGAGGGAAAAGAAAATTCTTTTTCCATTTTCTAAACCAATTTCCAAACCAATTTTGAATGCAAATTCAAATCAATTTGAAATCCGATTTCAAACCAGTCAATACAAAAATAATATGCAACAGCATGAATGCATAAACATGTAGGTAAACCTTATATTTGATTTTAATTTGATAAAAATTATTATTTCCCTAAATTCAAATGCTCACAAAAATACATAATTAATCATTTTATCCTATTTTAAAATTATGCAAATTTTAGGGTGTTACACACGACGTGCAGCCACTGCCGCCGGCCCGCCGCCTACAAGCGCCGCCGGGCCGCTACCTCCGGTGAACACCACACACTGACGAGCCTCTATCGCGCCGAGCAGCAAGGAGATGTTGCATTGAAAGTGTATGTTGCAAGAGTATGTTTCAATTGTTTCAGATGTTTCAAATGTATGTTGCAATTATTTCATTTAGATGTTGAAAAATAGATTAAGATGTTGCACATATTGCAGCGGTTGTACACAAATGTTGCAAACGTCCGTTCTAAATATTTCATCTTCTTTTTCAGAGAGATGTTGCAAGTGTGATTATTTTGATGTTGCATATGTTTCACGCATATGTTGCAAGTTTTATTTGGATGTTTATATATTTTGCAATGGCTTTTACAAGTGTTTCATCTGTCTTCAGAAGCATGTTGCAAATATTTTATCTAGATGTTTTAAAAGTAGATCGGGTGTTGCTGAGGACCCACTTGACGCAGCTGCTAGGGCACCACCGAGCGGGCGTAGACGTTCGGGCGGGGGAAGCGGAGGGGGCTCGAGCGGGGGGTCGAGCGGTACAAGCGACGCTCGGGCGGTGCAGGCCCCGCGTTGGCGCGCAAAATGGAGTGCAGGCGCGGGCGTCCAGACGTCGTCCGTCCGGACATCCGGGCACAAGCACCGTCGTTGATCTTTATAGACTTCGTCACACCCGAAAATTATTGCTATCTCTGCCATTGTTGGGATGTTTTACACTTTTGTTTATTTTGTATACAGTTAGCAAAAAATAAATTAAAGTATTAAAATTATTTGCTAACTAAATAATTTACATCAGCAAAAAATAAATTAAAGTATTAAAATAATTTACAACAACAAATATTAGGTTTAAACTAAAATAGAAAAATACTAAAATTAATTTAATATTTATGTATCATTAATAGTATTAAAATAATATTAAAAATTCCTATAGTATTAAAAGTTTTTTATTAAAAGTTACTTCTAATTTTAGTATTATTTTAAAAGTTTTAATAGTAGTGAAGAAACTTTTCTCTATTATTAATACTATACTATTTTTAATAGTAGTATTATAGTATTAGAACTTATAATAATAGTATTATAGTATTAAAAGTTTTAATAATAATGTTATAGTATAAATAACATAGAAAAGTTCCTTATATAATACTACTATTAAAACTTTTAAAATAATACTAAAATTAGAAGTACTTTTAATAGAGAAAACATTTAATATTATTGGTAACTTTTAATATTATTATATTTAGACAGAATGACACCGCTTGTCAATTTTAGGGACCTGTGGTGATCACCTTAAAAGTTCAGGGACCGACATGACACCGTCAGCCAAGTTTAGAAACATGCTGTGATTACAGTTTGTCAAATTTACGGACTCACATATATCACTTCAGAAGTTCAAGCATCTGAAAAACATCGCCGGTCGAGATCAGGACCGACGGTGAATTTTACTCTCTTATGTTATTGGTATCTATATACAAAACTGTACTAAAAAAATCCAGCCGCTGGCCGGCTGCAAACCACGACAGGCAACGCTACAGGGAACGTGTAGGCGGATTTGATGGACGACCACTCGATTCTTGGCTTTATACAGTATATTATTATATATATACTATGGCCATCCGCAGTGTAGCAAATTGTTCTGGGTGACAATGTATCAAGGTGATGCCCATAAAAATTAAAAAATCCAATCTAAGCCAATAATCATTTAGGACCGTTTGAATTCCTTCGTTTTGGAGGAATTAAAATCTACTTAATGAATTAAGCTATTTAACTTAGAATTTCATATTCTATAACTTTTTCAAGTTCACAAATAAGTCTATCTCAAATTCATAGGGTGAGAGATGGAAATTGATTCTATAGATCACTATACTATAATTCTACTCTTCAACTTATAGCACACTCTTTAACTCATTTCCATACAATAGAAATGCAACATATAAGTATGTCCCTTATATGCCTAACAATAAATATATAAATATATTCTATATACAATAATATTAGCTTAATTAATCTTTGTCTAAACTATAATTATTAGAATAAATTTAATTCTAGAAATCCAAACGAGTCCTTGACCATTTCCTCTGTATTCTTTCGCACGACATTGGAAGGCAAAAGAAATTTATTTTATTGGATTGGAGTGGCGAGCATCGATGCATCTAGATTCGCTAGACTTTAGAGCGAGTCTGGCAGGACTTCTCCGTCGTCAGCTCCGCGGGCGAAGCCAGAGCACCTGACCAGCAGCTCCGTATCCATATGCTAAAAAGGGCTTAGGCTCCTCCGTTTTGGATGTACAAACGCTCTGACCGTTTAGGTTCCATCTGGAGAGCTCTACTCCTTACTTCTTCGGCTTTCATCCTTAATTTTTATGCAATGATTCTACTTGATTTTTAGAAGGGAGCAGGGTGAGAAGCTTATGATGATTCATTCTCTGCTACCCAAAATATAACATGGAGTAGGATGAAACCGTTTTTTTAACTCACAGTTCCTAGTGTAAATAGAGAAATGATTCTCGGCTGTTCCTCACCCGAACCAATTGACATTTTAAGTATTTAGCTGATTAGGAGTGATTCTTTTCGGAGAAACTCAAGCTGCAACTCTCCTAAATGGTCTCTTGTAATATATGGTGCAGCTCTACTGGCTTGGCTGTCATAGTTGGGAGTCAAAGACAAAACTCGTATGGAAGCCGTACCAAACATGAGATGAAGCATCCGTCCCTTCGACCTGTTTAACTCGTAAGTTTGGGCAGTTGAGGACGTATCCCTGGCGTCGACCTGTTTCCACGCCTCTTTGGCGAGCATTTTTTTTTTTTTTGGCGTGAGCAATCTTTTTAGCGATCTCCCTCCTCCTGCCCTTCAGTTCTATCGCCGCCGCCCTTCAGTGCCTGCCCTCTCGCCGGTGTTTATTGATCTCTGCCTTCACGTGTGCTCACCACCGCCTGGGCGGAAGGCATGGAGCTGGGAGAGCTTCGCCGGCCGTACGCAGTTGGCCGAGCCGAACTGATTGGGATCCGATGGGTGCACGCGTCAGTGCGGTGCCGCGGGAGTAGATCCAACTATCTTTTCAGTTTTCTTTTTATTGAACAATACATTAAATCAAAAAATAATTAAATGTTGGCCCTACTTTAGCTTTTAGAAAGTTATTATAAGAGACGTTGGAGAAGGACAAAAATCTAAAGTTGCTATTTTTTGTGTTAACTTGCTAAGTAGATTAGTTTAGCACGTAAATTATACTAAACTCTCGTAGAGATGCTCTAATATACGTAGAAAAGCCAAACTATCTCGTAACTTAGAAACGAGTAAGTAGAATTCTTCATTCTCATTTTCTATGGGTGTTTGTTAATATTTTTTTCTCCCATTACAGCGCCACCGACGCCCCTTAATAAAGCCTATAAATATAGAGTAACCTCGCGAAAAGAATGTAGAGTAGTACGATAAGGCTGGCGGCCTGCTGCGTCGTGCCGGTCCACCGCCCGTCCTTGTCACTCACATCAACCATCCACACGAACGTACCCATTTCCTTCTTTCTTGCTCTGATCCGGTGGCGTCGCGGAAACAAATACTCCAGCTACCTAGTAGATTTCTTTCTCCGTCCATCCATCGTTGTTCCACCCACCTACAGCTGCGACCCTGCGACGGCGACCAGATGACGATGGCGGCACGGCCACGCCCACGGCCACGCCGCCTCCTGCAGCCTGGATTCCTCCGCTCGCTCGGGCACGGCCTCTGCTCCCGCTGTCTCTTCCTCCTCTGCTTCCTGGTGGCCGCCTTCGCCTCCAGCTCCTCCGCCGGGCGCGTGGTCACCAGCTTGCCTGGCTTCGACGGGGACCTGCCTTTCCACCTCGAAACAGGGTGCGTGCCTGCGTGGCTACCTTCTGTGGACTACTAGTAGTATTCTTCTTCTTCCTCATCGTCCTGGTGTACTACTAGCTCACGGCACATTTAGGATTTAATTTGGCTGCTGTTGCTCTGAAACTGGAAACTGAATTTGGTGCGTGGTAAATCAAAGGTACGTGGAGGTGGACGAGGACGCCGGCGTGGAGCTCTTCTACTACTTCGTCCAGTCCGAGTCCGGCGCCGCCAGCGACGCCCCTTTCCTCTTCTGGCTCACCGGCGGCGACCGCTGCTCCGTCTTCAGCGGCCTCGCCTACGAGATTGGTAAGATACGCCCGCCGCGGCGAGTATATGGATGATCGATGCATGCAGTTGCAGTGACCGATTTTGATTTGCACTGTGTGAGAAGAGATGCTGGATGCGCAGGTCCCATCAGATTCGTCCTAGAGCCCTACAACGGCACTCTGCCGCGCCTGCGATACAACCAAAACTCGTGGTCAAAGGTAAATCTCTCTGCTTCTTCACTTCTTCTACCGAGTACCAAATACGATACCGTTTTGTTTTTTTAATAAATTATTACTGTAGGGGCTTATGCCCCTGCAGATCCTTCCCAAAAAAAAGTATCAATACGATACGCAACTTGTTTTTTCTTTTGCTTCATTTGACACACCGTACAGTTATTTATAGTATTATACTAAATAACGCTTGTTAAAGAAGAGTTTTCTTTACGTGTGATGAAGTTGACGTACATATCCTGAACCTCATATAATAAGTTGCAATGATGATATGTCACCTTATCCTTTTGTTTTTTCTATTATATCCACTATATTCTACCCCCTCATTTATTTTTCTGGTGATCCATCGCTGTCCAACCTTTTTAACTTTTCATGCCCAACTAAATGATTGGGTAAAAAATTGTGACTAGGTTATCATCGCAAAATGTGACTAGGAGATAGGCACCTGATTAACAGAGGCGGGGATTTAGTGGAGCTGCCTCTGTAAATGGTTAGGTAACTCCAAGCAAACGCCAACCTCTGTTAATCATTTCCAGGGGTGGGCATTCTTAGATAATGCTCCTATTAATAAAAACGGACATCCTAGGACGGATGTCTCTGTTAATCGATTAACGAATGAGGACATTCTAAATCGATTAACCGAGGAGGGTGTTCTTAGGGCCTGCCTCTAGTAATAAGGGTCTGTCTCTAGGAATAGTTGTCTAAAAAATTTATGACTTTTTTCATATGAATTCAAATGAAGGCAAACTTTATACTAGAATTGTAGAGATCAAAGCGGTATACAACTTTGTAGGTGATAATTTTTTATTTGAAGTTGTTTAGAGCACCAAAAAATTGTTTTAAGCTCTTAGATTTTGAAACTTCTGTTGACACGGTCTACATAAAAGTTGTAGTTTTTAACAAGTTTTTAATCTATATACTTTTAAAAGCTAAATCCTGGTAGAGGATTTTTCTTTTCATGCAAGGTGTCCACATCATTCCCCACTAAGTGACTCCACTAGATGTTCAATCTTTTCATGCAAGATGTCCACATCATTTCTCACTAAGTCTATGTCATCTCTTATTAATTACAAAAATATCAACGTCATCTCTATCATGTGCAATACTTTTAATCTTTTAATCTATGTATTAACAAGTCATCTGCATACGCTATTTGTTTCATCACCTATTCCTCTATTATGTAATAAAATATTCTATTAGTTTTTCTTCTATTAACTTACTGATTTTTACCAGATCTGAATTCATATATATATACACAATATACAAAATACTATATATTAATAATGCTATGTATATAATAGATTTATTTTCAAGAAAATCCCGCGGCAACGCGCGGGGTATGCTTCTAGTTTAAAGTCATTTAGATTCCTAAATATTCATTTTATGTTATAAGATTTCAAAATTTAAAGTTCAGAAATTTCAAATGACATTCGAAATTGATATAATCTATATCAAAGTTGTACTTCTCAACACAATTTACAACTTTGTAGTTGACAAATTTTTTATTCGAAAACTTTTGAAGTCTCTAATATTTGTATCAAAATTCTTAGACCGTGGGATTCATTTTTTTTTAATTTTTCAATCTATCTTGATGGCCACACCCTATAATCAACATTGTAGAGCCTGACAAATAAAACTTTATAGTTAATTTTTTTTCATTTGATATTCAACACAAGATCACAAAATGTTGATAAAAACATATGACAAACGATTGTGTAGTGCAGTGGTATGGAGGTGTTGTATGTACTGAATGTCATGGATTTAAATTTTGAAAGACACTTCGGTTTTTTTTGCAAACCATTGACAAAGACAAACATCTTAGGTGGACAGACTGATAGCATCTGTAAACTGCCCATTAACCCGTCAGTCTTTGTTAATAGAAAATGTCTATCTTTAAAAATGGTTCATGTACTAATAGTGCACTTAGAATTATAGAGGCGAGCTCCTAGAGTGTCCGTAATGTATTTTTTAAATACTAAATAAAGATTATATTGCATATTGTTGAATTTTCAAAAAATTTATTAGATAATATGTAGTTTGTCAGATATCATATCCAGATAGTTATGTTTTAGCCCAATTTTATCATGGCCCATACCAGTTTTTAGCCCATTTTAGTATAGACCTACATCTTTGTTATACCAAAAGTTACTTATATTTTTTAAAAAACATTATTAATTTTAGATTTCAACTCTATTTAGAATTTAAACTTATTAAAATATTCTAATAAATAAAAATAAAGAAAAAAATTAAATTTACAATTATAACTTCAAAAAATATTTTAATGAATTAAAATATATATAAACAATAAAATTTTTGACTAGAACATTACAAAAAAAATCTTAACGATATATAATTTGATATGAACACAACTTTTATCTAAAAGTTTTGGATTCAAGGAAAATACTAAAAGGTGTTGACTGAAATTTAAGCCAATTTCAAATCCAAATAGTTCTTGAAAAGATTATTTCAATGTGGTTTTAAAAGTCTGACTTCATTTTAGTGACAAATTGTTAGACTAAATAGCTAATTCCAATTGTCGCGTTTTCTTGTTATTTTGACTCAATATCTAAGAAATATTCACAACCAATATTATATGGATCAGGTCTCATCTGACTATCTACATTTCTATCATCTTTTTTTTGTGAGTACATTTGTATCATTTGATACTATACGTGTTGCATTCTGACTCGGTGAAATCAAAATATGGGATCGGTCATCGGATACATGATTACATGTCTGTGTTAGTGGTGAAATAGGAGTAGGCACTCTTCAAATGGTCATACTGATGAAAACTGTTAGCAAAAACTTGAGAAGTATTTAACTGGTTAAGCAGGGTAGCTGGTGGCGGATCAAGTACATGTCTTCCAGATGCTAGGTACTTGCTCGTGTTTCAGTCTAACTGAGTAGCAGCAGTTGATTGTTAAATCACTCACTCTGCATGCAGGTGTCACATATCCTCTTTGTCGATTCACCAGTTGGAGCTGGATTTTCCTTTTCCAGAGATCCTAAAGGCTACGATGTCGGAGACATCACGTCCACACTGCAGCTACGTGACTTCCTAATCAAGGTGCATGCTGAATAAATCGCTTCCCATTTGTTCAGTTAATTTCGAATTCAAGGGAATCGAAGGACCCAATCCAAGGGGATTGGGGATCTCCAATTCCCTTGCATTGTGGATTAACTGCACAAGTCTTTAGGCTTTGTTCAGTTTGGTAGGGATCACAAAGGATTGAAGAGGTTAAAAGGGATTAAATCCCCTTCGATCCACTCTAACCCCGTTAGTATGAAATTAACCAAAAAGGGCCTTAATCTAGTCACTCGCATAAAGTTAGTTGGGAATCTTTTAATGTTTATTTATGCTTTTTGTTAATGTATATTTCATTGGTTCCCAGTGGTTCGGTGATCATCCCGAGTACCTTGCGAATCCTTTCTACATTGGTGGAGACTCCTATGCTGGAAAAATTGTACCATTCCTTGGGCAGATGATTTCAGAAGGTATTGATTGATCTGTTTGCTACTGAAAAGTAACAACCAGTTCAGTTTGGCAATTCTCCATCATATACGGGCTATTGTGGCGGCTCATTGAGATGATTCATGTACTGATCAGCTAGTTGCACTTGATCCTCTTCAGGTATTGAGGTTGGAAGTCGGCCCTTTCCTAATCTGAAGGTATGCCCATCATACAATTTTCTCCAAAATGGAATATGTTATATCGATAGGGGATATTAGTTTGTCTATAGCCAAAGAAAACACCATACAATTAATTCTTCTAGTCAGTGACTTAGCCTAATGATATACATGTTCTTTTGTTTTTCTATATCCTCTTAGGGCTATCTGGTTGGTAACGCAGCCACGGGTGAAAGTATTGATTTTACTTCTAAAGTGCCCTATGCTCATGGAGTTGGTATTATATCAGATCAATTGTATGAGGTATTATATCAGATCATCTAGTTCTGCCACTCCCATCTGGATGCAATTTTATCGCAGTCTAAGTGCACGCCACTGTACTGTGCAGTGCATATTCTTTCTCTAACGCTATGTTCTGCTACTATTTGCATTTAGACGATATTGGGGAATTGCCAAGGAGAGGACTACACTAATCCTGCAAACATGCTGTGTGCTCAGGCTCTGGATACTTTCAACAATGTAAGCTTCTTCAAAATGTATGCTAGCTAGTATCTGCAATATGTATGCTTCAATTTGGCTATATATGGTTGTCGCTTGTCGGTTGTTGATTATCGTTCCACACGACCTAATGCCTGACTTACTAATGGTTACACTGCTTTGATGCAGCTCATCAACGAAGTTCAGAATGCCCAAATTTTACTGGACACGTGCATCTACGCATCTCCTGCACCAAATGTTGTCAGCAGAATGGATGGCTCAGATGGTAGAAGGATCCTGAGGGCAGAGATGGGAAGAGGGATGCTAAATCATCCGCCAGCTCGTCCTCCATTTGGTTGCATCGTGAGTCCACATCCATAAATAAAGCACCTCTGCTCAGTGCTATACAATACTACATAAAAAGGACTTTTCTTTTCATTTTATCTGTAACTTTATATATTTTTCGTTCGTTCTCTCTGTGTGCTGCAGACTTATGGCTACTACCTGTCGTATTTCTGGGCAAACGATAAACGCACTCGAGAAGCTCTTGGGATCAAGAAGGTGAGTAACATTGTTAGTTTCGTCATTTCAATGTTAGTAACATTGTTATTCTCAGCAGTAATGAGAAGAATCAATTCTAATTCAAAACCGATCACTATCAGGGAACAGTGGATGAGTGGGTGAGGTGCCACGACAGAGATTTGCCTTACACGATCGACCTCAAGAGTGCCATCAAGTACCACCGGAACCTGACGTCCAGAGGCTACCGTGCCCTGGTATACAGGTAAGGCACTCCTGCAATTTTCTGATAAATCTGTCTCCTGATGACATGCATCTTGAATTGAATGGCATATGGCTTTATGGTTGGTTGTAGCGGCGACCATGACCTGATGGTGCCACACCTGGGCACCCAGGCCTGGGTCAGGTCGCTCAACTTCCCCATCGTCGACGAGTGGAGGGCGTGGCATCTCGGTGGCCAAGCCGCCGGGTGGGTATTTAATCTTCCTCCTGCCCTCTTCAGCCTCTTAGATAGTGTTATCTGATTGTTGCCAAACCCTCTATTTTCCTCTCTGTTCGTCGCGAATGATTCATTATTCATGCATCTCTGTTCTTACTTTGTGCAGGTTCACGATAAGTTACTCCAACAACATGACGTTCGCGACAATCAAAGTACTTTCTCGAGCATTCACATTTGGTCTGTTGATGTCATCTTTATGTTAATCAGGTATCTTGTCTCCAACTGGAATGGATCTGCATTGGAATTGCAGGGTGGTGGGCACACGGCGCCGGAGTATGAGCCGGAGAGGTGTTTTGCCATGTTCAGCCGCTGGATACTTAACCATCCACTCTAATATCCACTCATACATTTTCCGGATTCTCGCACTATCATGGAGACATGGACTGTGGATTGCTGTTCATAGGCGGAATAAAATGGATGTTTGCTGTGAATGGATAGTCAGATGCCTATGTGTAAACTAGGTCTGTGTCAGCGCGCTGCCACGGGAGCCAAATTTTTTTTCAAGTAATAAGACGATCATACGGGGATAATCATGATGAAAATTTTCACAACTTTGCCAAAAGAAGTACTAAATTGAAGGACAAAGCATATTATACAGTGAAATTTGATTATCTCAATGAGATAATTGGTTATTAAACAAACTAAGACAACCTTTTGTATTTCAAAATTTTAAAGTCCAATCAGTCATTTTTACATGTAAAGAAAAAGGTTGTGAGACAACAGTATGATCCATTTTTACAAATTAAACTTGTATTTTTCTATACCCGTTTTCAATAGAAAGATGCCCTTGATCAAACCTCACGGTCAGCTCCGCGAGACCTGCATCGTCTTCTCGGGGCAACTCGGGGGGTGACCGACCACCGCCGCCAATATCAGTCCCTTCACGCAACCCAGCCGGTCGCCGCCGCCGCTCGCCGGTGAGCGATTGCGTTCAACAAGACAGCCATCCACAACATACTTCACCCTTCATTCCCCCTCCCTCTCTTCTCTAAGCTTTGCTCCGCTTCTCTGGATGCTCGGTGACGAGTCAGATCCACGTCTTCCAAGGCCATCATGCCCTTTATCTGGTGCACCATGCCCTCCAGCGGCTCTAGCAGTGCGGTGCCCTGTCGGCGCCATGAAGCCATCATGCGGTGGCTATTGTTGCTGTTCTCCGGGACATGAAAGTGATAGGCGCTCCACGCTGCACACTCGTCGCGTCCTTTGCTGGCTCCGGGGTGCCGGAGAACATAAGCTTAGTGGTAGTGGCTCCTGTGTCTGGCGGCACCGTAGTGGTAGTGGCTCCTGTGTCTGTCTGCCTTTGTTCTTTACTCGGGGCACTCGTCCACAGCCATTGGTGACCTGTGCCCACTACTTTTTGCGAGTTGTCAAGGGCTCAAGCCTCAAGCAGTGGGTGCTCATGCAATGGTGGGCTCGCCGCAAATGCGTATTCGTGGGTAATGTTGTGCCTTGAACTCATTACCCTCTAGTTTAGGGGTTGCAGGGAGCTTTAGGCGAAAGTCGTGCCCGACATGTCCGTTGTTGTCCACGGCGACACCCTCGGGTGCCGCTAATCTCCTTGGAGGTGTCGTTGCAGCCTTCTCCACACTGTAACTGCAGAGTACCTCCGGTTCTTTCGATCCAGTGGTGGTAGCATCATCGATGTTGCAGCCTACTTATAGGCGTTGCTGTGGAGGTTCCTCTCAGGCTTAACTCAGCAACCTTTCTACAGGGTCCTTTGTTTACACTTTTATATGGGTGCTTGTTGATATTTTTTAACATCGCCTTTTCCTAGGTTGTCATCCCTAGCAATGATATCAGAAATATTTGTTGGTAATTATTAATGACACTTGTATATTTTAAAAAGATTATATATGTTGAAGTAATCCGTAAGCGCATAGATAATCTATCATTGTGAAGTATACCCGATATATCGTTATTTATATTTTTCCACAGGGAGGAGCGATGGGGTGGCTAGAGATATTGATAAATATGTATACTTAGGATGAAATCATTAACTCAACTCATGCTATAACAGGGGTAAGCCAAATGATAAATAAATGATAAACGTAGGTCATTGATAATAACCCAGAGACAGAAATAGATACTCATAAATAAATGTAGTATGGCTAGGCATGAGATTAATTAAGAGAAAAGATTCCTAAATCATTTCTTAATTACTAAATCTTTTGTACACTCTAGTATATATACTTTCATCTATAGCATAACTAACTTTGTATCTACGCATAAGGAACATTACTAAGAAAGATCAAGAACAGAGCTTGATTCCCTTCGCAACCGGGTTCTACTTGTTCTACAAACGGGGAGTGGACTACAAAGGACTCAACAAGAATGTCACACTCGCGATCTACCACATGGCCCGGAATGTAGAGTGCATCCACAGGTAAACAATATTTAAGCACCACGCTTACATAATGTCAACTAGTTAACTCACTCGAGTACTGAGCTAAGCGCTTTGCGAACTTATGCATAAATTCATCATCAATCATGACTATATCAAGCATACTCCTAGAGCAAACTAGAAACATAATAAATAGAAACATAGTATTGAAATAGCGCAAAATCATTAAATATAGAGAGATACAATGGCTATACCAGCCTCCATATGACGAATCCGAAATCTTGAGCAGTAACCCAATTCTACTTGAATCTTGCTACCTAGCCTATACTAGAACTTTGAGGAATTGGAGATCTATTCTATTCTTTCTCTAGAAACGCTAACTTCTGATCTGACGATTCTTCTGATTGCAGATCAGGGTTATATCCTGGAGGGTGGCAGGGGCTGGTATATATAGGGGGTAGCGCCAATTCTGGACCCTCAGATCAATCTGACTTGAAAGAATGGCGGAGATGTAAACCCTAAGGCGGTGGAGAACCGACGTAGCGAGGAGGGGCTGCCCTGTGGGCCCCCTAGGCCGGCCGGCTTGCAGGTGGGACCGACCATCCCCTCGTGGTCTTCTTCGGTGGGTTGCCCTCTGGTGTCTTCTGAAACCTTCTGGAGTTGTTTTCATCGCGGATAATTACGATTAATTCTACCAATTGGGTCAATCTTGACGGATTTCTGAATAAACCCTGTTGAAAACATAGATTCACCAAAACTCGTGGAATTTGTCAGTTTAAACCCTTAAACCTATGTTGGTGATCATTTTCTTGCATTATATTGATGGTTTATGATGGTTGATAACTACCATCAACAGTGCACAAGCTGCTCATTGGATGGTGCCTAGCTACCAGTTTTTCTTTGCCCTCACATCCTATGATCCTTGATTGCATTATCTCAACATATGTCTGGTTATCAAGACCATGATCCCCTCTCATGTATCTCCTAATCCTTTGGTTGTCGGTTCTCCCTCCCTTGAGGCTTCCTCCCCTCTAGTGGCGTTGGAGGGCGACAATTGGATCTCAAATGTGCTCGATAGATGACGTGCATTACAGTTGTCGTCTATCAATCTCGACTCGATCGATTAGTGCCTAACAATCGCATGTGGAATGGAGATCATTAGGACTTCATCACTTGGTGGTGCATTTTTGGGCGATTAACGACCTGCCTCGGTGTGAGAGTTTATGCCTTGACCTTGTAGCATTGTTGTTCCTCCTCGTGTATATTGTTTGTCGTTATTTCTTCTTCTTCTCATGTATATTGTTGGTGTTCATGTTCTTCTCGCTTTTGTTTCTTTGTATGTCTGGAGGGACCATGTAACTAGCGCCCGGTGTCCTCGGTTCCTAACCTCATTGGTATTAGTGGAAAATTATCTAAATGAAGACTATTCATTCCATAGTGCCTTAAAAGACTCTAAAGATGTCTTTCGAGTCTACAATCTTCACAAGCTTCTAAACTTCTAAAGACAACTGAAAGGAAAAACACACCGAACATAATTGTCTACGTCTTTTATAACACCTTCCTATTTCTCTAACGTAGCCGCTGCCACCGACACTACTAGAAATATCCACTTCTATGATAAAAATCTTAATGATGAATCTGAAACCGTCATAAAAGCGCGCTTTTTATGATGAATATATCCGTTTCATCATAGATCAATGGTGATGATCCTACAACCCTCCATTTCTATGACAAAATCAGGCATCGTCACAAAAAACATCATAGAAGAACACGGGGTTTCGTCACAGATCACCTGCGCAACTCATCTGTGACGATCTTCTTTAAAACTACGACGAACAGGGCTTCGTCATTGAACTAATTACACATCTGTGATGAACAATATTCGATCTATAACGAATGGCTTCATCATAGATCTCCACACAATACTTTCTCCATCCGACGTGTACTTGTGGGACCTGTAGTTACTCATCCGTGATGCATGCTATTCATCATAAAAGTCTCCGCTCGATCCTTTCTCCATGTGATGTGTACCTATGGGACCTTTCTCCATCCGACGTGTATCCGTGACGCTTGTAATTCGTCGTAGAAGTCTCCGCTCGGTCCTTTCTCCATCCAACGTGTACCTACGGGACCCTTCAACATCTGACTTGTGGGATCCCGATGGCTTACGTGTCACGTGTACCTGTGGGACCCGACGGCTGTGTGGATGCCCTACAGGTTGACCTAAATTTGATATATCCCCTGCAAGTGGAAACAAATCTATGCTCGCTGGACTTGTGGTGGCGGCGGAGGAGGCGGAGGCAGAGGATCCCCGGTATGCTGTGGTGGCTCAAGCGTCCTTTTGGTGGCATGGTGGGGCTCTCCCGGTGGAGCGTGGCGGACATTGGCGTCCGCGTGATTAGGTATGTGTGCGTGGCAAAGGCAGCTTGCAGCCGAGTCATGCCAGTTCATAGAACAAAGGTATGAGTATCTTCTTCTATGTTATAGAACTCCATTTTTTACACGATAAAGTAAAGAACACATAAAGAAAGGCTATTATGTATGAATTTCAATTGAAATCAATGCTTTTGTCACATAAAAATAGAAAACCAGACTGTCTAATAGTATGATATGAACAAATGCATAGATTAGTGCTCTTGAACACTATATGCTTTGTTCTAATGCTAGTTTTGCCATTGTCCACCCAATGGTCGAAACTCTAACAGACTTTGCATAATTTTGCAGCAACAGATGGATAGATCCTGGATTCCTAATGGGAGACCATTCTCGTCGACGTTCATCGTAGGAGTTGAAGAGTTCATGGATATGGTTAAACAAAAATACCCAGAGCAAAAGATCCCTTGCCCGTGTACACATTGTCTTAACTAGGTGGTTAAAACTTGGCAGGAGGTGAAGGACGACTTACTTATACATAGAATGTCACCCACATACACCACATGAATTCATCATGGGGAAGAGGGAGGAGGTACTAACATTATAGAGCCATCAGATGTGCATAGATCTCATCATGATGGTTGGATTGCGGAGGAGGAGCAGGAGGACCGTGATGATAACATATTACTAGATTTTGATGATTTAGTTTAAAACCTGTTGACATCTTAAGAGCGGGCTGGAAGAGTCCCAAAGTTTGAAAGAGTGTTGGATGAGTTGAACCAATCAGTTTCTTCTGGATCTACCTTCTAAAGATACTCCTTCCTTGTCAGGTTGCTCTATACCAAGTCCCACTATCGAGGTAGCAACAACTATTTTGATGCACTATTGGCGTTGTTGTCAGATGCATTCCCTAGTAGCAACGTACCAAAATCATGTGAGGAGGCACGCAAATATATTTGAGAATTGGGACAAGGTTATGAAAGTATCCATGTGTGCAAGAACAATTGTGTGTTGTTTTAGGGTGATCATGAGGAATTGCAAGCGTACCCAAAATGCAAAGAGTCTAGATGGGAGGATGCAGATGGTAGCAGGTAGGTTCCTCATAAGGTTTTGAGGCATTTTCCTCTAATACCGAGGTTGCAAATGATCTTTGCTGCTTGAGGAATAGCAACGGACGTCGAATGGCATGAGACTAAGCGAGAGAAGAATATCGGTGAAATGAGCCATCCAGTAGACAGGGAGGCATGGTAGGACTTTGATAGAAAGCACCCAACTTTTGTAGATGATCCAAGGAACTTGAGACTTGCTGTCACCACAGATGGTTTCAATCCATTTGGCAACTTTAGCTCAACATATAGTATGTGGCCTGTTCTTGTAACGCCTCTGAACCTGCCACCATGGGAATATGTGAACCCATCGAATTGCTTTATGTCTCTAACGATCCTGGGCCCAACCTCTCTAGGAAAGGATTTTGATGTATTCTTGGAGCCTCTTATAGAACTAAAAGAACTATGGAAGGGTGTTGACACTTTTCATGTACTACATCATGATAATAAGAAAGGCTTCACTCTATGCGCTGCCGTGCTTTGGTGCATACACGATTTTCTAGCATTGAGCACCTTGTCAGGCCAAACTACAAAAGGTTATTGTGCATGTATTTATTGTGACAAAAATCCATTATCAAGGAGCCTAAGAAAGAAGCTAGGCTACCTTGGACACCGTCGTTACCTTCCTAGGGATCACACTTGGAGGAAGAACTTGGATTTTGATGGAGAAACTGAGGATCGAGATGCGCCGAAAAAGTTCACCTTACAGGAGGTCCTTGAGGAACTCGAGAAGGTGAAAGATGTCTGCCTAGGTAAGCACGGTGGAAAAAGGAAACGAAAGCATGGAGAAGAGCTAGTGATTTATAATCGAAAATCTGCTTGGTGGGGGCTGCCATATTGGAAGGACCTATTGCTGCCACACAATCTTGATGCCATGCACATTGAGAAAAACATATGTGAAAACATTCTTTGGACATTGCTAAAAGTGAAGGGCAACACAAAGGACATAATGAACGCTAGGCTAGATTTGCATGATATGAACAGAAGGCCTCAATATCAAGGCGTGCAGCAAGGCACCTCGCTTAAATTCCTGGAAGCTCACTATATCATGATGGAAAAACATAGAGCAGAATTTTGCAAGTTCCTTAAAGGTGTCAAGTTTCCAGATGGTTATGCAACCAACCTATCAAAATCCGTAAGTGCAGATGGTACCAAGGTAGTTGGCAAGCTAAAAATGCATATTTGCCATGTCCTTCTCTAGAGGATCATACCTATAGGCTTAAGAGGTTTTGTTTTCAAAGATGCATACGAAGCTATTTTAGAACTTGGGAACTTCTTCAGGCAACTATGCAGTAGAACTCTAAGGAAACAACAAGTCATGGAAAAGATGAAACGGGACATCCCACTCACCTTATGCAAGCTTGAGAAGATTTTTCCACCGGCCTTTTTCGATGTTATGGTGCACTTGACTGTCCATCTACCTGACAAGGTACTTCTTAGGGGGCCCATACAGTATGGATGGATGTACCCAATAGAACGACGACTAGGCACGTTGAAGAATTTATTAAGGAACAGGACCAGGCCTAAAGGATCAATTGTGGAGGCTTATTTAGAAAGTGAGATGTTGGTATTTTGGGAGAGGTTCATGGACGATGTTAAAACAAGATATAACTAGGACGACAATATGTCACATGATGGGCCAGCACCTGGTGAGACCTCTGTTTTCATGCATGGTGTCAAGCCCATTGGCCAGATTAGGGTAAAGGACATCAAGGATAAAGCCAAAATCAATAAGCTAGCTTGGTATGTGCTTAATAACTGTGATGAGGATGGACCATATGTGCAGTAAGTATGATTTTTTATATGCTGATTTGTTGTTTCATATATTACGTACAAAATATTACCAATAATAATGCTTATATGTGCTATAGAATATACAAACAAATTTTAGAGGAACAAGGGGCAAGTGATGATGTTGATAGTAGGCTAGCAACAGAGTTTCCAGCGTGGTTTAAGTCTCATGTACGTGATTAGCATATTTTAGTTCTGTTAGGCCAATCATTGATAGAATTATATGACAACTTAGCGGTGACGGTGGTTTCATGTTTGTGTGCAGATCGAGGAGCTACGTACAGAGAAACCAACAGAGGTCAGTGAAGGTTTGTATGCACTATCATGTAGTCCTGATACCCGAGTCTAGGTCTATGCAGCTTACAGTATTAATGGACTCAGGTATAGCACTATTGACCACGAGAAATCCCTGCATACACAGAACAGTGGTGTCATGACCGCCATCACACATAAAGGCCAATCAGTGGAATTTTATGGTGTCCTTAGAGAAGTTATTCAGTTGGTGTATAACTCCAGCGTACAAAGCCATAGGATGGTGATTCTTCTGCGCTGTGACTGGTACAATATAGATGGCACTATGAAGTCTACAGGCATTGATGATTGCGAACATTTTAGATCCGTCAACATTAAATCATTCTAGTATAAGGATGACCCTTTGATTCTCGCAACATAGGCAAGGAAGATTTTTTATCTGTAAGACACCTCCTTGGGCAAAGATTGGCGGGTCTGTGCAGAAGTTTGAACATAGGTATATGTATGACGTGAATGAAATAGAGCATGTAGTTCACCAAGATGATCATTGTTCTGACAATAAGCATGAAGTCCTGCTGGGTGATGGTGATCAGGTTATGCACGAAGCTAGTCATGATGGAAAAGGCACTATCATATTTAGAAGACCTTCTAAGAGATAAGAGGAAAGCAGTTGGCATACTTGAAGGCAGTGAGGATGAAGATGAGGATGAAGATGATACTAGAAACCAGTATTGCAGTGACGATAGTAACTATGGTGGCAAAGATCACATGTCTGGAGGTGATGATGACTTGTAGGAGATTTCATGTATAATCTTTGGGAAAACATGTATTCTATAGCTGCACTTTGCTTTGGATTTCTAGCTTTGTATTCTAAACATGTTCGATATGTTCAGTTGTTATAAACTTGTGCTTCAGCGGACACTTAGGATTTGTCCATCGAGGCCAGTACTGCACTATGCGGACTGTCTGTTGTGTACATGACTATTCCATTCAACTGTAACTAGTACTTGTTATAGGTTCATATACACTGCATAAGCCATTGATATAAAGCATTCCTTTCACATAGCATACTTCAACGACTACGGTGAGATCATTAATCAGTTTGACCATCATGCCAAGTACGTATACTAATACGTGTCTGGTTTACCAAACTGAGGCACAAAGCAACCCTTGCGCGTTGCCAATAGTGAATTGAATGTAGGAGGAAAGCCTCTGTAGTTATTTCACTCCAAAAATGCATTCACAACAGTCAAGGGGTAGACTAAAGAGTGAAGAGGAGTTGCTTTCATAAGCAATTTCTCTTGGTTGGTTTTGCAGAGGCATGCAAGTACCTAGCTAGAGATGGCTACACTTTTTATTATCCGACGAGAGATCAAATGGACAACGGTGGACTTTCTGGCATGTGTAGTAAAAAAATGCAACAGCTATGCCTCCTCCATTGTGCATAGATCGAGGCGACATTTGTTCATATGAACTCCTCGCTGCATGGTTCTTGCAAATTCAACAAATTTTATTGAAGACATGAGTTGGGTTCACCACAGATCAAAGACACTCATGACTACTACTACTACTGATATGTTTTTTGTTCACCAAACCAAGGCACAAAGGTATCCTTGCGCGGTTGGCAAGAGTGAGAAGTGTCCGGCCCGGTCAGATGGCCGATGCTCGGACCATCAAGTGAGCACGAAGATAATGGTAAATGTTACTTTGTGAACCAAAATGTTTGCACAAATGCGCAGTGCCATCTGACCATAAGAGGACAGTAGTGCCATCCCACTACTCAAAGGCATCCAGCTATTACCTAGACATACTAGTTCTAAATACAGCTGATTAACATGACTCCACATGAGGCAGCATACTAGACCTCTCCGCCATGGTGAACCGGAGCGGCCGGACGATCCCTTCAGTCCTTCCAGCGCTGGTTCCTCACTAGGGCGCGATGGCGGACAATATTCTTGTCCTTGGTGTAGTAGCCATCTTGGAGGCCATGTGCCTTTGCCAGGACATGCGCCCTGGCGTCGACCTTGTTTCAACCATGGGGCATATGATTGGGGCAGATGGGGCATACCAAGCCACCAAACGGGCTGGCATGGATGAACAGATTTAGGCCCGTGGGGATAGGCATTGGGTAGCTATGTAGATGATCATCATCGGAGTCCGTTGTGATGTTTCTCGGAGAGCCCTCAGACTCGCCCACAGCCTCGGTGGACGATGAGGGGGACCACGATGGTGGAGGAGACCCGCTCCCACTGGGAGCAGATCCAGCGACGGTGAGCGGACCCAGCGATGGTGAGTGGGACCACACCGAGGCCGGTGGTGGCGAGTGAACCACTGGTGCCGGTGGTGTTAGCGTCGTCATCGAGGGCGACGGGGAGAGTAATGGCAGCCTAGGAGATGGCCTATGGTAGCACGACAGGAACACCGATCTCCCACGATTGGACATCGACGCTGCCTCCGTCGACAACAACCCGGGGTGTGCCATCGGCCCCGACTCTGCTGAACCACTGGAGGAAGCTGGGACTGGAGCCGGTCCACCCTTTCTTGATGTGGTCCTATAGCGATTCATGTGGACAACCTTCATGGCAACTGATGGGAGGCGAAGGTGGGGACTTTGTGAGGCGAGGCGAGGGCTTTTGCGCAATGCAAGGTGGAATGAAACAATTGGAGATAAAGATTTATTTTTTCCAAACCGCTATGCGTCGCCTTGGGTGTTGTCGCACTACCTCAGGAATCACAACCGTATTACACTGGGGAAGGCGTGTGTGACCGGAGATGCAGGAGTAATGGCGTACCCAACCGATGAGACGGCACGACGATACCAAATGTATGGCTGTTGAACTTTCTGTCTAGGCGAGACTTGTTTAGATGAACTCCTCGTGGTATGGTTGTTGCAAGTTCAACAAATTTTATCAGATACATGCAAACAAGATGAGTTGGGTTTACCATAGACCAAAGCCACTCATGACTACTACTACCACTACTGATACATGTTTGGTTCACCAAACCAAGTCACAAAGCAACCCTTGCGCGGTTGGATTGAGATATGTCTGGCCCGTTCAAGTTTACAATGCTCGGACCATCATGTGCGCACAAAGATAATGGTAAATGGTACCTTGTGAGCCAAAATGTTTGCACAAATGTGCACATTATGTGCATAATAAGATGATATCCGTGCTACTAGATAGAAAGATAATGGCAAACCAGACTTCATATATATGTGGATTACAGCAATGATACGAGTTCAGCCTACATAACCATGCCTTCATCTACCATAATAATAAGAGGAGAGCAGTGCCATCCCACGAGTAGACATACTATTTCTAACTACAGATGATTAACATGACTTCATACTAATTCTAACGGCACCTGGCGACAAACTAGTCCTAACTACATATGTTGATGTGACTTGATACTACTAATGAGGTGTGCCATCCCACACCTCTAAGCAAGTCATGCAATAAGGGCAGCAACAGGTGTGAACAAAATCCAACGCCTGCAAGGTAAACCGGCCTTGGTTGAAGCCAGCAAACCTCTCCGCCACAGTGAACCGGCGTGGCCGGACGATCCCTTTAGGCCATCCAGCCCTGGTTCCTTACCAGGGCGTGATGGCGGGCAACGTTCTTATCATTGGTGTAGGTGTCGTCTAGGGGGGCATGTGCCCTCCCCAGCACATGCACCCTGGCATCGGCCTCGCTCCAACCACAGGCCTTACGATTGGGGCAGACGGGGCACACCAGACCACCATATGGGCTAATGCGCAAGAATAGATTTGGACCCGGGAAAATAGGCGTTGCGTGGCCATGCAGACGATCATCCTCTGAGTCCATCGTGACATAGCCCGGAGAGCCATCGGACTCGGCCTCAGCCAAGATGTCGGCCACGGCCTCGGCTTCGGCCAAGATGTCAGCCTCGGCGGATGGCGAGGGGGACCACGACGGGGCAGGTGACCCGCCCACACGGGGAGCAGATCCAGTGATGGCGAGCAGACCCGGCGACGGCAAGCGGGACCGCAGCAGGGCCGGCAGTGGTGAGCAAACCACCGGTGCCGGTGGCATCAGCGTTGTCGTCGAGGGCGACGGGGAGAGCAGTAGCCTAGGAGATGGCATGAGTCTCGGTGATGGGAACACTGATCTATGGGGACTGGACGTCGCCGCCGCCTCTGCCTACACCAACTCGGGGTGAGCCATTGGCCCCGCTTCCGCCGAACCACTGGAGGAAGCGGGGACTGCAATCGGGCCACCGATGGCCTTCATGGCAACCGACAGGGTGGCAAAGGTGGGTGGCGAGGAGAGGGCTTTTGCGTAGTGGAAGGTGGAATGGTAAACAATATGAATTGGAGCGAGGCCAGGCTTTATGTATACACAGGGCCTCTCAGGCTTCTAAGGCAAGATACTCCATAAAGATTTATTTATACACAGGGCCGCTAAGGCTTCTAAGGCAAGATACTCCATGAAGATTTATCTTTCCCAGAAATGGGTGCCGTCGCGCTCCCTCAGGAATTGCAACCGTATTACACCGTCTACTGCAAAAACAGAGCACATCTCCTCCATTTACGCCGATGAGATAGCATGAGTCTTGGCTCAAAGATATCAATTGTGCGGCCGACGGACTTTCTGGCATGCGCAATAAAATTTCATAGTTTCTGATCGACTACACTCACTTGTCATTTCATCCAAAATTATTATTACTAGTAGTAGGGGCGTGGTCACGTGTACCGTGTTCTGCTTGACTTTTAATTTAATTCCTAAAAGAAGTAACGTCTTTCATAACTTATGACATGGGACCGGGAGTACATTTGCACAAATTTCATAGTTTGTGATCGACTACACTCACTCATTTTTCATAATGTATGATATGGACACGTATACTATCTGACACAATCAAATATACGGGGGAAGAACTTTCTTGTGTGTGTAGTATAATTTTCAACACCTATGGCTCATCTATTCTGCATTAGGTCCGGCTTGCTCCTATCAAAGAAACCTTGCGCGGTTGTCGAAAGCGAAGTGAATGCAGGATGAAAGCTGGACATGAGTGAAAATTTAAGAGATTTTGACCACCATGACATGGTTGAGACTTGAAAGCATGGTGCGGTTGTGATAGGTCTTTTCACTCCTATCAAAGTAGTCACAACAGTCGAGGGGCAGACTAAAGAGTGAAGAGGAGTTGCTTTCATAAGCAATTTCTCTTGGTTGGTTTTGCAGACACATGCGTCGGCTAGCTAGAGATGGGTACACTTACTATCCGACGAAAGATCAAATGGATAGTGGTGGACTTTCTGGCATGTGCAGTAAAAATGCAACATCTATGCCTCCTCCGTTGTGCATTAGATCAAGCCAAGACTTGTTTAGATAAACTCCTCGCTGCATGGCTATTGCAAGTTCAACAATTTTTATCAGACACATGCAAATAAGATGAGTTGGGTTCACGACGGATCAGAGCCACTCGTTTTGAGCATGATCAGAGTGACTCATGACTACTACTACTACTGATACGTGTTTGGTTCACCAAACTGAGGCACAAAGCAAGGCAACGCTTGATGGGAAAACAAGAGGGCTACAGCGTTGTGGTCCGGCCATTCCGCTCCGCTAGACGTGCATCGAGCGTCGCCCTATATGACGGCGCCAACGACGACCGCTGTGAACAACTTACTGGTTCACCGGATAATAGAACGCATGGGCTATAGTGCTGGCCACGGCCTTGGACTACACCACCAAGGGGACGCCAACCTCATCCAGGTCTTGGCACCGATAGCGCCGACGCCTTCACCAGGTCACCACAGTAGGAACAACTGGTATAGTTATTGCACAACCTACCGCCATTGTTCCCTCATGCTAGGGAATTCTTGCATGATATAGTGTTGCCCAGACTATCCAGCGCTACCGACAGGTATGATGCTTCCTGGGAGATTGTTCCAGTTAACGTATTTCTATAGCCGTGGATGTCGACCATCGATCGGGACTTGCTACAGCCGATGCTCACCAAGGTGCTTACCACGGTCTAGAAGTTCCTGTTGAAGTGTACTAGTGAAAACGGACACAAAAAATTATGACATTGTGCTGCCATGGAAGCAAGCGGCTTGGCTTGATGTTTGGAACGGGTTTGTCGATGGTGTCATCATTCCTACCTGAAGCGCGGATTTGGAAATGTCCGCAACAAGCCACCGTCAAGAGGAATGGTAGCTACGGACGCACGGGTTGACCACCTGATGATGTGGGCATCCGAGATTTTGCCCCAGAAAGTGCTTGACCTCCTACAGGGTGAGTTGCCTAAAAAAGATTGACAGGGTGCTCTGTGTAGGTGGTTCTTCACGACAGATTACGACGATAAGATGGTGCTGCAGTATGAGCTCACTTTTGGTGGGACCGATTGGTGGACGCCATTCATCGACAAGCTCATTGTACCACGCTTGGCGTCCCAGTTCATTGTCATTAGTGTTGTCCTACCAAATGAAGGGTACAACATGTTCCACATGCTCATCACCAGGTGGAAGTCGGTCATGTCGCCAGAGTCGATGATGAAGAAGGTCCTGAAGCGCTTCATGGAGAAATGGATCGACATGCTATGCCGCTTGGTTGTTTGATGCGCAACCCACAAAGGAGGAGGTTGTGGCCTGGTTCTAGGAGTGGATGCGGCTCCTGACACCAGATCTGCTTACCATTGACAGTGAAATGCACAATGGCCTCCAACTGATCCACAAAATATATTAAATACCATAGGTAACTTAGTAACTTATTAGTGTATTTCTATTCTGAATGATTGCACCTGTGTGCAGACATTGTAAATGTTAATCGTTGGCACAATGTGTATTACTCTTTTCTGAATGCACACGCGAGAAAGTCCAAAACTATGTGATTGTAACACGTTAGACGATGACTGAATGCTTTCACCTACGTCAGGCATTGTATAAATGTTAATCGTTGGCACAATGTGTACTACTCTTTTCTGAATGCACACGCAAGAAAGTCCGATACTATGTGATTATAACGTACCGGACAATGACTTAATGCTTTCACCTGCATTAGGCATTGTATAAATGTTAATCATTGGCACAATGTGTACTACTCTTTTCTAAATGCACATGCAAGAAAGTCCGATACTATGTGATTGTAACGTGCCGGACAATATCAATTACTCTTTTTCTGACTCCACCCGCTGCAACCTGTTGCTTGGAAATCCATAGCAATTAAATCTGTACTAAATTTGCATGAAACTCGGAGAGCCCAGTGTGCCTAGTTTAGCCATAAATCTATGAGAGAGGTAAGAGCTAGGCAACCGCTCTTCTGTCTTCCTGCAGTACTCCTTCGCCTTCTCTCCAGCCTCGAGCGAGTTGTGTCTTCAGCCGTAGTGATGGACCATGGGAAGCACCCGGCGGAGAACCCTCCGAAGGGGAACGGGCCTCCGCCACATCTCCGCTCCCATTTGTAGAGCCTGGGCAATGCGGTCTTGTTCTTAGTTGCCGGAGTTGTTTCATTCTGATCTCCTTAATCTTTTCAGGGCCATTTCTCACGCCACGATGCTAGAGGTCGGGCGGTTATCCGGTGTCACCCGCTCTCTGAATGCGCGCCCTGTGGAACCGGAGGGGCCTTCTCCCACCAGCCGCCGGGAAGGCCATGAGCCCCTCTATAATCGGGATGGCCACATCATACAAGCTTCTAGAGCTCCTCCTCGATGATCTCCACCTTCTTCTCCCGACGAGCACAGCCCCACGACCAACTATCCTGCTTCTCCAGCCTCCCGCCAGTAGATGCCGGGAACGGCGCCTCCACCGGATTCCTGATATAAAACCACTCCCCGTGCCACCCTCGGTTGGAGTCGTAGGGGATGTATGCAGGATACGAGCCTCCCACGCTCGGTTTCCTCTGCAGGGCGAAACCCCCCACCGGCGCGACCTTGGGCGGATTCCCCACCGGCAATGCTCGCCCAGAGAACAGCCACCGGAAGAAGTCCGCGTGTGGCTCCATCCCGAGGAAGGCCTCGTAGACGGTAATGAAGCCGGCGATGTGCAGCACCCCCGTCGGATTGAGGTGCTACAGCTCTAGACCCCACTCATTAAGGAGCCCACGCAGGAACCAGTGCGTGGGGTATCCTAACCCGCGCTCATAGAAGGCGAGAAAGGAAACCACCTCGTCAGGCTGAGGTTGTAGGAACTCCTCCCTCCCGGGAGCCCTCCAATGCGCCACCTCCTTCGGCGGCAGAAACCCCTTCGCGGCAAAGGCCTTCAACACCAACTCTCTCACAGTGGATGACCTCCAGTCTGACATCTCGCTCCAGTTCACGAAAGGATTTGTGAGTTATTTCCTCTCCCTCGCTCTCCCCCTTTTCTTTCTGAGGAACCGCCATGGCTCTCAGGGACGCTCACAGGAAGAAGAATGAGAGGACGCGGCAGATGGGGAACAGGCATAGGAATGGGGCAAAAAAACTTCTCCCTTCTCCTACATAAGGAAAAGGGCACAACAGTTGGGGAAGGCGCGTCGATCAGGAAAATCGAAATGGCAGAGCGAAAAACCCTCTCTCTTTCCCATTTAATGCAGATGGGACGCACCCTGACCGAAAAGACGCGCCCTGCCCGACAGAATGGCTCCTAATCAGATGGGAGGTGGCCTGGGCATGGCCCACCACTACCGCACATCAACCACTACAGCACGCTGGGCTCAAGAACCAAAGCGCCACCACACACGGGTAGCTCTCTGCATCCCCAGGCAGGACTTGGAAAAATCTGAAACGGGATCTCCTCCAGGGGAGACCATCGGGCTTTCTAAAGTCAACCAAACAGCTCAGGAAAACACACTGAGCGATAGGTAAGGAGCAAAGGGACGCCCCATGCAGGCCATGCAGACTCCGTCACGAACGACGAGCATGGGTCCCGGTCAGACATTTCCGATTGGAGCTCTTCAAGCCCCGTCACTTGAGTCATCAAGGTAACACTACCGACCCTAGCTATTTCTTTATATAATTCATTCATACATCCATATGCGCATTCATTCCATACACCCGTACCCCCAGACAATTCGGGCCCTGAACCGCCCGAGGGCTCGAAAACTAAGCATCGCACGTGCAGCGAAATGCATCACAACGCTCCGTGTTGCGTCACAAAGTGGCAGTTGCCTCATTCGACATGAGCAACGACCGACCGGGGTTCGAAGGCTAGCCCACGAAAGGCTCGAGGCCGCCCCATGTCAAACAAAGCCAGGGGAGAAAAATGCAGATGAGCCCCATGTGGCCCTCACCCAGTCTGGCAAACAGGGTCATCTCAACCTTCATGTTTGATCCTAATCCTCTGCAAGGCCCACAGAATCTCCATCGAGGGGAGGCCGTCAGGCCACCCGGGTCGGTCTCTGGAATGACCTAGGCATCTGCTGGGTTGTAGGTAAAGGAGCAGTGGAATGTCACAAGAGGGCTATGCCAACTCCGTCACGAACGACGGACCCGGATTCCACTCGATCGTACCCGTTAGCGAACTCACCGAGGGCGTCACTCGAGCTCGAGCGATTGGGACAAGGGACAACCGGTTGTGAGAAACCGAGGATGGGGTAACGCACACAACTCAAAACCAACCCCAACCAAAGCCCAACGGGGCTCGGGGGCACAAGATACCAAACGCCTGGGGCCGCGACCCCAAACTCGCCCCATCCGGTTACGCTTTGACTGCACACCAAACGCCTAGGTCTATGACCCCGAACTCGCCCCATCCGGCTACGCTTCAACTACACACCAAACACCTAGGTCTGTGACCCCAAACTCGCCCCATCCGGCTATGCTTTGACTGCACACCAAATGCCTAGGTCTACGACCCTGAACTCACCCCATCCGGCTACACTTTGACTGCGCACCAAATGCTCATCAGGATCCACGAAGCTCAGGCTCGCCCGATCCCTAAAACTAACTAACTGTCTTGGCTACACAGGCTGCACCGGGGCCAGGATCCACGACTCTGACTCGCCCGATCCAACAGCCCACACCGACTCCAGGACCAGCAAGCTTTGTCTCGTCCGATCCCTATACTAATTGTCGCGGTTGCATAGGCTGCACCAGGGCCAGGATCCACGACTCCGACTTGCCCGATCCCACGGCGCGCAATGACGCCAGGATCAGCGAACTCCGTCTCGTCTGATCCCTATCTAACTGTCTCAGCTGCACAGGCTGCACCAGGGCCAGGATCCACGACTTCGACTCGCCCGATCCCATGGCACGCACCGATGCCAGGATTAGTGAGCTCTGTCTTGGCTGCACAGGCTGCACTGAGGCCAGGATCCACGACTCTGACTCGCCCGATCCCACGGCGTGCACCGACGCTAGGATCAGCGAGCTCCGTCTCAACTGATCCCTATACTAACCGTCTTGGCTGCACAGGCTGCACCAGGGCCAGGATCCACGACTCCAACTCGCCCGATCCCACGGCATGCACCAATGCCAGGATCAGTAAGATCAGTCTCTACCGATCCCTATACTAACCGTCTCGACTGCACAGGCTGCATCGGGGCCAGGATCCATGATTCTGACTCACTCGATCCCACGGTGCGCACCGACGCTAGGATCAGCGAGCTCCATCTCGTCCGATCCCTATACCAACTGTCTCGGCTACACAGGCTGCACCGAGGCCAGGATCCATGACTCCAACTCGCCCGATCCCACGGCGCGCACCGATGCTAGGATCCACGGGAAAACTAAAGAAACACCTCGGTTGCACAATGACACCTTGGTTGATGACTCTGTCTCGACTAAAAAACACGCACACACGCTCGCTGACAAACCCCGTCGGACAATTCTGCTCGAATCACCCCGGGGCTCGGGGGCTACACCCGCGGGTGCGCTCACGCGCACCCGCTGACAAAAAAGAAAACTTCCCCCGCTGGCAACACGAAACACCCCCCTAGACGATTCTGCCCGAATCACCCGGGGGCTCGGGGGCTACACCCGTGGGTACGCTTGCGCGCACCCGCCGTCAAGACAAAAAACCCCCCAGACGATTCTACCTGAATCGCCCAGGGGCTCGGGGGCTCCTGTCGGGTTCATAAACCCAGGGTCCCTCATGGACCGACTTCCCAAATGAAGGTTCAGCCCAAACAGACCACGCAAAGCTCATGGGCTGGCCTGAATACCTAAGCAACAGGCCAGAGGAGCGATCCAATCTCCGACTAGAAGGCCAGGTCGAGGAGGAACAACACCTGTTTTCTGACTCCGACCCGCCTCTCTGACCAGAGCACTCACTTTGGTCTCCAGCCCGCCTCCAGATGGCCTCTCTGATAGGAAGGTCTGGCCGATAGCACCACTTCCGACTCTGACCCCACGTCTCCGACCGGGGATGCGCCAAGCCCCTGCTCACAGCTCTTCTCCGACTGGAACCAACCGACCGGAGACGCCCGCTCGGAAAGGACCAAGGGAATGAACGGAGAAAGCAAGGTAGGGCACACAAGTCAATCCACGATACCAGGGACCGTACCCTGTACACCTGTAGAAATAGTACTCTGCAACCTCCCTCGCACAATAGAGCCCAAATAGTATTGTAGGCGCCGATGTTTCCCCTACAGTATTATGGGCGCCATTAACTCCCATACGGTAAGGCTCCCCCACACGCCTCTAGGCATCGACAGTGTTGTGGCGCAGGCTTTTATCGTACCAGGAGAACATGGTAAAAGCCCTTGCATGCCTCACAGAATCAACAGGGTAGCAGGTGCCGACGTCTGCCACGCCCAAAGAAGACAAACAAACCTCCCATGTGCCTCCAACACTCAACAGTATTGTGGGCACCTACCATTATCCTGTACCTACTCCGGTGTGGGCAACAAGGCTCAGTAGCATATGTACTCTCCCTCTCACTTGCAAGGCCATCCCCTTCATCTATAAAAGGAGATGCGCCCTCTCCCAAAAGGGACAGTTAATCGAGATTGATAGATTCAGTCAAGTCATTCCAGATTCATTAGATCGATCAAGTTCACTAGTACACAACCACACAACCGCCAGGTTCGAACCACAAGCACACGCTTGAACACTTAGCTCAAAGCGGGGCTCCTGTCGCTTTCGGTCCCTCTGACCAGAGTCTGACCGGACCTCTTGTACCCCCCATCTTTCTCCTTCTCGTTTGTAACCCAACTGCAAACTTCGAGCACCTAGGCTCAGGAATAAAGTCACCGACCGACTCAAACTGGACGTTCGGTACAAGGTTAACTCAATAAATGCCTTTGTGATTTACATGTTGACATCCGGAATATCTCCCTGAAATAGGGGAGCGTGTTTACGGATATGGTGATATAGATATAGATTTAGAAGAGTGAGTACCCCTTGTAATTAAGGTGCTTGTTCTATCTTGTCATGTTGGGATGGGAGGTGTCGACACAGAATTTTTGTCTCTGTGCCGAGGACACACGCAGCAAGCTAGAACGGTCCGCTCGATGGAGCAGATCCGCCTAGCTTCAGCGCAAGGGTGGTCGATCCTGCACAATCCTCCCGAGGTGTGCCAGTTAATTTAACCCTACAATTGACAAAGAGAGAAAGCTTATCAGTAATTAAGGGCGGAGCATGCCGGTGTTGCCAGACAGTCCTGAATGTGCGGCTCTGAGAGCCGATATGAGAGGAGATCGACTAAATAGTCGATTCCAGCATATTCATAAGAATAAATCGATTAGAGCTCATGGGGTTGTATAAGAAGAATCGGTTATCATTCAAGATAAATATTATTTAAGCAAATATTAATCAATGGCAATAAGATATCAATGATAATTGGTTTATACTGAGCCAATGATTACAAGTAACCGAACTCCTTTTTATATAAAGAAACAATTCAACACCACTTAACCATTTAATAAAGATAGATCTAATGAACATGTTAGGTCTCATCTATCGCCATGACCAATGGGGCATGAGGCAGGATCATGCAGGCCATAGAAACAACAATAGACTCGACGACCCTAACTCATTACTAATATTAGTGGGGCATGAGGCAGAATCATGCAGGCCGTAATACAATAATAAGATCATGGGGCTAACATATCTTTCAACTTATCTCTACTTCAATGGTCTCGTAATGTGAACTGTTCGTGAAAGCGCTCGATATCGGCTAAACAATCGATTTAGGCATAGCGCACAATTAAGGTCATGCCTTCTCAGGAATGGATTTACCAACTAACGATCCCCACTCCACGGTGCTAACAGTGGGGTGAGAGGCAAAATCCCACAGGCCATGAAATGGTTCTCGCTAACCAATAGATCTACTCAAGATCGAACATGCCTTAACCGCATGCTATGCACGATTAAGATTGATATAAAACAGCCGATAAAACATAACTCATCATTTAAGGTGCAGATTAGATCAACTTTAGATTAGCAAACGATGGGTTAAATAAGATATAAGGCCAATCCAGATCAATCTCAATCGGGCAGAGTGATATTGCTGTAATTAGATAAACGATGAAAGCAATGAGCAATATCGGTAACTTAATGAATCTACCAAAGACTGCCATACTAAGGTAGAGCCAATAACTTGACCTTAATCTAGTTCAAGCAGTGGGGTGTGAGGCAGAATCACATAGGCCATACTTGAACTAGGTAAGAGTCGATAACTAGCCTATACTAGAGCCACAGTGGGGGTCGACCGGATCGATGCAGCCATACGAATAGAGGTATGAACCATGACGGTACTTATAGACAAGCAGTGGAGGTTGATTCGATCAATGCAACCATACTTGCTGAAGAACTCACCGAGATCTACTCTACTCCTACTCGTAAGGGGTGGCTAGAGCCAAAAAAAGTAATTGACTTATATTTGATTGATTGTTATCTTTTTACAATAGTCGGGGTTTGGTATTTATACCCAGAGTCTAAACATGAATCCTACTCGAGCATGATTTGTTACAACCTTTGGCATAAAACAAAAACATTCCTAATTTAAGATAACTTGGACTCTAATCTTTCCCTTTTTATAAAGTCCAGCATGTCTTGTCCCAGCGCCGATCATATCCTCTGTCGTTATCTGCTGGCGCTATCCGAAGAAAACCGATTCTAGTGCTGCATCCGAATTAGCTAGTTTCGATCTGCACGCAATTGATCCCCTACTGAGATGATTTTGGGAGCTCTCGAGCTTCTGATATCCTTCTTCCAAATTCTGGTGTAAACACGTGCCCCCCAATTTTGGGATAAAAGTAATTTTATTCCAAAATTATCTTGTCTACATCCCTGATTGGTCCACAGTCACGGTAGAGAACCTTGATCTGGGGTCCACTGTTTGTCACCGCTTGCGTCCATTCACGAGCCTATGCCCCAAAACTTTTTACAAGAGCATCACTGTTTCACGGGCATTTGGATTCATCTTCCCGGGCCGGCTATAAAATGCTTGTCTGACCCTAGTGAGAGCAACTCAACACTTCAGCCATGTTTTCTTCCATCCGTCTTTTCGAGTGCACCCAACTCCGCTGGACCCTCCATGGCCTATCTCTTTGCGACGAAGATATTGAGCGGTTAGAAGAATTGCTGTGCATAGGGTGACTGTGTCGCTCATTCTAGCGACTCATTGAGCAAGAAGACCAGCTATGGCGGTTAGAAGAATTCTTGTGATATCATATGAGTCTTCTCTCCATGCTCACAAAGCTATAGGGGCTAGAATGTGCGAATACCCTCCCCTGTTTGGTCCTCTAAATGCTCATTGGAAAAGTCACAAGCTTCTTTCCAGTGGCTTCTCAGTCACTGAGAAGTCAACTGGGCATCTAGGCAGCCGGCTTCTCCCCTTCTCTGGCACATTTTATCAATGGCCAATGTGACTTGGTTCACGATGACCCTCGGCCTTGTGAGGATCCGGACTCCCTTCAATCCAAAGAAGCTTTGGTGGGTCAATTTTTGGTCAATGTAAGCTCTTCATATCCATACCACAATACCCTCCGGCGAAGCCGATTTTGCCTTCACAGGCTATATATATACGGGCCACGGCTGAGGACCAAGAAACAACCTATTTTGCCTCAATCCCTCTGCATCCTCAGTATAGTCCCTGCTTTTCTGTAGGTTTGAGGTCATGGAGAACAAGTGGTTTGCTGAGGAGGCCATCAATGGATCTGCATCGTCGTGTCAGTGCCTTTATCATCGGGAAGGTATAACTTGTGACACCCCAATGCCTCGGGGAATAGGACCAACTCTGTTCGGCCTTTAGGGTCCTCTTTGTTAACGACTCATCGCCAGCTCCCTCATTATCAAAGGAGGCGGATGGACAATGACGATCTTCTTACCTTCATCGATCGCCATGGCCAGGGTCTCACCGAATGTCTCTCCCTTGCAGAATCGGCTCTGGCCATGGTTCGATGTTGATCACCTCTCAAGGCCAATTCGGTGGAGGATAGGTTGGCCAAAGCCGAGGCCAGAATCACGGGTGAGATATCTATCATAACCTTTGCTTCTTTTCAATTTTATCCTTAAGACTCTGATCGTCTCTCCTTTGAATGTTTAGATTTGTCTATCCAACTAGAGAGCCTCCAATTGGCCGCAGAGTATGCAGCGGGATTCATCAACGCTAGAGGCGCCATCCTAGTGGTTCACCTGCATGACATCTTGAACCGTGTTAGGGAGGTCGCTCTGCATGTCGTTCGTCATGGTGCTGCTATGGCATTGGCTGTTGCGCAAGCCCATTCTAGCCATGATCTTTGGTTTCTTCCCCGTGGAGCTCCGACCACTGGATACCCTGGAGATTATGAGCGCCTGGTCGAGGATTTCTCTGATGTTGCCAACTCTGTAATTTTCATCTCCCAGGCCGATGATATAATAGCCAAGGTGTTTTCCGGCCCGTAGTTTGTAATAGGTGATATTGGTAAACAATTCCTCTATCTTGGGTGATTTTTCCTTTTGTCTCATACTTCATACTATATGCATCACTCCGTCCACGTTTGCTTGGCTCCTGCGAGATATACGCACTGTACTGGCCTTTACCCTTCTGGGCTTATTTTCGCACCGGAAGCGATACCCTTCTGGTATCGGCTATTATAGCTGTCAACCGAGCAAATTGATTGTCAAATATTAATCCAAACATTAGGGTAATATTCCTTCAAATATTCCCCATTCGATTGCTCCATCGAATCCTCCTTTCTTTTAGTGTTTCCAAAGTGTAAATATCACCAGGCGCACAATGCTTGATCCGATAAGGTTTCCCGATTAGGTGACCATACCGGTCATCTCACTTCTGGTTGTCAAGGGTAATCCATTTCTAATTTTTAGCCTCTTCGGTTGATCTGAGGATGATTTCGAAGATGTACTTATGGCGGTCAATGGCAATATTGAGAGCGATCCATGATGCTCTAGACTTGAAATCTGCATGTCAACGCATATCTTATATAGAATTGATCATACTCTCCGTTATTTAATTGTGCTTCCGTTTTCGGCTAGAGAGCCAATTTGATACAGCCGATTCTAGACTTCTAATCCAATTAAGTCTAAAAACATGACTTTTATTGAGAGAACCCTTTGATTTCCTGCCTTCAGTTGCTCAACACCGCACTTCCATTGGCATCAGTGAAGTGGCGCTTCACCTTCTATTAATTGCGGTTGCCTTTTACACATTTTGAGGCATCTGCCTCTTCACTTCAGGTCTTCAAATACCAACCGGTGGTTTCGACCTCGAACACATCTCCACTCGCAACTGTTCCTTTGCCCTTCTCCACCTGCCGAAATCCTGTAGCGATTTTTCCTTCTCCCTTTCGTAGATCCAATCGTTCTTCATGGCCGACGAAGACAACTGAGGCAAGCGCGCGGCAGAGGAAATCTCGGAAGAGAATATGCCGATGAACCAGCGTCTCCGGTGCATGAGGTAAGAGTGACATTTCTCGTTTATGATAATGAACAGTTCTAATTCACCTACAGGTTTGTTGTGAATGACAGTCTCCGTCCTCTTCCTAGGGCCGGCGGGCCTTCTGACGCCGCATCCTCTGTGCCGGCCTCGTCGTCGGATTCTTTCGACTCCTACAATGGCGACGACGCCCGATGCTACCTTCATGAGTGGAGGATGGCTTAGAATTGTTATTCCGAGGCGACTTGGGAGAACGGCCAACTGGAGATTCACCTCGGGGTTTCCCAGGCCACCCTTCATGCGGCCGAGGGGGAGGCCAGCGACGTCCGAGCGTGGCTGGCCAAGTCCAACGCCATGGTGGCGGGTAAGATGAACTACATGAATTTTACTCTAATTTCCATTATCTTCATCTTGACCGTCTTCTTGTTTTTGTGATTGTCAGCTCTGACAGCATAGTTGGAATCTCTCCAACTGGCGGTGAATGCGGCCGTAGACGCTGTCAATGCCCGGGGTTCCTCTATCGACGTTCGTCTCCAAGACGTCCCGGTCCGCGTTCAGGAGATCGCCCTCCATGGCATTCGTCATGGTGGATGGTGGCGCTGACCGTGGCACAAGTCCAAACTAGTTATGAGCTTCACACCATGGAGATAGGTTTCCCAATGGGCGATGGCCCTGAGGAGCATGAGGACCTGCTTGTAGAATTCACCATGGTGGCGAGGCCATAGTAGACATCACATCCGCTCAAGATATGGTGAACAAGGTCTTCGATTAGTTTGTACTTAGGGTAACCTAATGAACAAATACTTCTATTCTTTCATGAATGTACCTTAGTACAATGCTCTTGTGTATGACTGTTCTTATCCTTTGTTTTTGCTCTATAGGCGATACATATCGTATCGGCTTTTATTGTCTTTGAAGATTTTTACTTTTTTCAACTAGAGGCAATACCCTCCTGGTACCGGCTATTGGAACCAAGAACGAATCGGCTATCAAATTCAGATGTTAGGATAACATTTCTTCAAGCATTTTCATTCCAAAGATCAAACGATCGATCAATCCAAGTCAAGCATCCTATCAAGCGAAACAGAACTTCTCTTAAGAAATCCATTAACTTTGAATCACACTTCAACCTAGCATTCACATACGTCGGTCTAAATCCATCTCCAAGACTCAATGCTTATTTTTCCTTAACTCAATGGCCGACGCGATGCCACGATTATTGATCAAAACAAACTCTTAGAGCTGATTGCTTGAACTGGCTATTGACCTTCATTATTAATCCTAATGAAGCCTCCTTCCCATGTTTTGCCAGAAAGGCATTCGAAGTCTCCTAACTCCCAAAACACTAGATCGGCTGTTGCGATGCTCACAAACTCATCAGCGCGAACCACCTCGACATCATCCCCATGCCATTGGATCAAACATTGATGCATGGTTGATGGCACGCAACAGTTTGCGTGAATCCAGTCATGACCGAGGAGTAAACTGTATGAGCCTTTTCCATCGATGACAAAGAACGTGGTGAGCAAAGTTTTATTCCCGATTGTCAACTCAATGTTTATTGTCCCCCGGGTCTTGAATGTATTTCCTCCGAAGTCTCTAAGCATCATGTCGGTCTCAAGCAAATCTCCTCATCCCATGCCAAGTTTACGAAAAGTAGTGTAAGGCATAAGATTGATAGAAGCACCTCCGTCCACCAACATCTTGTTCATCGGCTTCCCATCAACAAAACCTTTCATATATAAAGCCTTTAAGTGCCGATGCTTGACTAGCTTATCAAATATTGCTTGTTGCACGACCGTTAACTTGGCAACCATATCTTCATACTCTGATTCATCAAAGTCTGAATAAACTTCTTGATCTGCCGGAGCTCTAAATTCTGATGGTAACAGAAAAGCCATTTGGATATTAGCCGATGGTTGCTTCTTATTAGCTATTTGCTTGGTATGCCACACTTGAGTTTTACCGGATGGCTGAGCCTGTTCTATCTCCTTATTTCTTAGGCGTTGCACTCTTCTCTTTTGGCTCCTTGTTAAACCTCCAGGGCACCATTGGCCTTCCTGCCAAACATGTTCCCTCTGGTTGTTCCTTCTTCATGCTCAGCTAAGTCTTGGTCAACAACTCTTTTTCCAAGCCGATCATGAATACTTTTATTTTTTAAGCATCAATCCATGTTGTTATGATGATATGCATCCTGGGCATGGATAGATCGGTGGTTGATTTGAGATTGCCTAAACTCCCAATATTGATTGCTGCATTCTAGACAGTTATGTCTGGTAGGCAACTTCAAACCTTTGTTCCAGCGGTATCTGAAGAAAGGACAATTCTAGTGCGATTCGGCTTGCTTCCTGTCATACCTTTCTTCTTCCAGTTGACGCTGGTATTTTTGATCCTCTAACCATCACTGATAATCTTTTTCCTTCTACCGCCGCCATTTATTCAACAGGATCTGAGATGTCACTCGTGGCTTCATTGCTCCATCCTTTGACGTTTCCCCCTATTCATATCGGCTCTTCTACTGATCACGATGTTTTTTAATCTCTCTGTATTCATTAGCCGATATTTGCATCTTAGGATCAACTGTTCTATCTTCTCTTGATCTGGCCGATGTTAGGACCTTAGTCTTTCCTCTAAATATCCCAACATCAACCATATTTTGATCTCCTGGGAAAGGATTATCATCCACCTTCATCTTCCAAGGTGTATCAAACTTGAGCCTCCCTTGCTGAATAGCCCTCTGTATATATGCTGCCAGAAAATTCTGCACTCATTAGTGGAATGAGAAGTAGCATTATGGAACTTGTAGAACTTCTTATTCTTCAACTGTTCAGGGGGCAACATAACATGATTGTTCAGCAATTTGATCTGGCCCTTCTCAAGTAAGAAGTCAAAGAGCTTGTCCAATTTTTGTGACATCAAAGTCATAGCTCTCCTCGACTCCTCTTCCCCAAGGATTTGGCATCATTACTGTCTTCTTGCCCCAATTCCATTCAGCTACAGTAGCAACCTCCTCTTCTTCATCTTCATAGCCGTCATCTGCTGAGTATGGATCATAAGCTTCGGCTATGGTGGTACTCTTCTAAAATATGGTATCTCTGCACATACTCTAGAATTGGCTATTGAGCACTGCTACTCGTTGAGCCAATTGACCCAAGTTGTCAAATTCTTATCCTAGCAGCTTTTCTTTCCACATTGGCAACATTCCTTGGACAGCTCAAAAGCAGCTAGCTGATCATCGGCCAAGTTCAATGAGAAGCACAAGTTCCTAGTCTCTCAGAATCTCTGAAGAAACTCAATGCCCGATTCATTAGTCCTCTGTCTCATGGTTGTCAAATCGGTTATCTTCTTCTCTCCAGTCCTAGTGTAAAAATATGTATGAAACTTCTTTTCTAGGTCAGCCCAATTGGCAATGGAGTTGACTGGTAGTGATGAAAACCAAGTGAAGGCTGGCCCTGACAGGGATAAGGAGAAGAAACAAACTCGATGGGCATCCTCAACTGACGCTTCGCCCAATTGTGTAAGATACCGACTAACATGTTCTATTATGCTTGTACTGTCTTGACCAGTGAACTTGGCGAACTCTAGGAGCCTGTAATTTGTAGGAAGAGCGACCAAATCATACCATTCTGGATATGGGCGTTTGTACGAAAAGGTCAGCCCTTTTGGCTTCAGACCGAACTGATTCTTCATCATCTCGGTCACCTTCAGCAGCAACTAGTCCGCTTACGGATTTGGATTTCTCGGTACTTGCTGACTCATCTGTGGATTGAAATCCCACGTGCCTTGATATCCTGGATTTGGCATCATGTGGAGGGTGTTATAATCCGTGCCATAGTGATAGCCTGGGGGAATCTCAATCTGTTGGGTCCTTTGCTAGCTTGCTGCTTGAAGTCTCTGATTATAGACATAAGGATCTATATCTCTACGGATTCTTTGAATTGGTGGTGCTATTTTTTGAGCCGACGATGGTATGTGGCCTGATGTGCCAAAATTGATCACCTGATTCTAACCTTGCCCCGTCGGCTATTGCACATGCTGTATTGACGGTCCAGGATTGTACTGTATCTGATTCGTAGTAGTACCTAGAGTTTGTTCAGATGAACCTTGAAGTGTCTGGACGTCACCATTACCAGCTGGTGCTGCTTCTTGATGGCTAGTACTAACTTGATTAGTCCCTTGGATCGACAGATCTGGAATGTTGTAACAAGTCAATTCAACCTGACCAACTAGAATTCCATGAATTGCCTCTTTCATGGCGTTGTGAAATGCGTCAACGAAAGCTTCATTGCGGCTTGATATGGCATCACGAACAGATTTGTCTATGGCTTCCATAAAGAAATGCCTATCTTCAGCTTTGACTGTGTCTGTCTGTCCGTGTAGTAGAACTCTTGGTAGTGGAAATTTCTGAATAATTGTGTTGTCATGTATTTTGGTGTAGGACAACAAACACTTCTTCTAAAATTTTTCTGTAGCTTTGCTGATGGTATCCTTATCTTCATCAGGTAGGTCTTCATAATGTACCATAAGGATGTTGTCGTTGTTGTGAACCGCCATGACGATTGTGGGGTCCCACTAGGCGTGCTAGAAACATGTCTTGACACAGAATTTTTGTCTCCGTGCCGAGGACACACGCAGCAAGCTAGAAGGGTCCGCTCGATGGAGCAGATCCGCCTAGCTTCAGCGCAAGGGTGGTCGATCCTGCACAATCCTCCCGAGACGTGCCAGTCAATTTGACCATGCAATTGACAAGGAGAGAAAGCTTATCAGTAATTAAGGGTGGAACGTGCCGGTGTTGCCAGACAATCCCGAATGTGTGGCTCTGAGAGCCGATATGAGAGATCGATTAAATAGTCGATTCCAGCATATTCATAAGAATAAATCGATTAGAGCTCATGGGGTTGTATAAGAAGAATCGGTTATCATTCAGGACAAATATTATTTAAGCAAATATTAATCAATGGCAATAAGATATCAATGATAATCGGTTTATACTGAGCCAATGATTACAAGTAACCGAACTCCTTTTTATATAAAGAAACAATTCAACACCACTTAACCATTTAATAAAGATAAATCTAATGAACATGTTAGATCTCATATATCGCCATGACTAGTGGGGCATGAGGTAGAATCATGTAGGTCGAGAAACAACAATAGACTCGACGACCCTAACTCATTACTAATATCAGTGGGGCATGAGGCAGAATCATGCAGGCCGTAATACAATAATAAGATCATGGCGCTAACATATTTTTCAACTTATCTCTACTTCAATGGTCTCGTAATGTGAACTGTTCATGAAAGCGCTCGATTCTACCATACGAATAGAGGTATAAACCATGACGGTACTTACAGACAAGCAGTGGAGGTCGACTAGATCGATGCAGCCATACGAACAGATGTATAAACCATGACGGTACTTACAGACAAGCAATGGAGGTCGACTGGATCGATACAGTCATACTCGCTGAAGAACTCACCAAGATCTACTCTACTCCTACTCCTAAGGGGTGGCCGGAGACAAAAAAAGTAATTGACTTGTATTTGATTGATTGTTGTCTTTTTACAATAGCCGGAGTTTGGTATTTATATATGGAGTCTAAACATGAATCCTACTCGAGCACGATTTGTTACAACCTTTGGCATAAAATGAAAATATTCCTAATTTAAGATAACTTGGACTCTAATCTTTCCCTTTTTGTAGAGTCCAGCATGTCTTGTCCCAGCGCCGATCATAGCCTCTATCATTATTTGCTGGCGCTATCTGAAGAAAACCGATTCTAGTGATGCATCCGAATCAGCTGGTTTCGATCTGCATGCAATTGATCCCCTGCTGACATGATTTTGGGAGCTCTCGAGCTTCTGATATCCTTCTTCCAAATTCTAGTGCAAACAAGAGGAGGGTTGGTTTAGGTAGTAGTGTAATTCAATTCTTTACTGTGTGGATAGCAATGCAATTTTTATATGCTTGCCGCTTAAGTTTGTTTCTCCAATTTTAGGCTGTGGGTTGAACAAGCCATAGAGAAGTCCCTGCCGGCAGGGCAAAAGGCAGCACCAATATGGGTCCTGGGGGATGGCAATCCAAGAGAGTGAAGGCAACTAGTCTAGAAGAGTTGCAGCATCTTGTAGTTCCAACTAGGTCCAAAAGTCAGCACGCACGAGGCAAGCAAAGCCCTATGAAGGACTGGTCACATGAAGATGACCTTAGCCATGCCGAAGAGGAGACTCCACCTCCCCACTAGTAGAATGACCAAACTTGCGAAGGTTGGTACTACCTTAGACATGTCTATAAATCAAGTCACACTATTTGATATCCATGTTACTTTTCTATCAATTTGAATGTATAAAAATTGTGTAGTACCATTGCAGAGAAGAGCGAGGAAGTCGAGGCAAGCAACTAAGGGGGTTGGGCTTCACAAAACCACCCAATCAATGGGAACAAGGATGCCCATCTCGATTGTCAAGGAGGACAGAAGGCCACATGATCCATTGCAAGCTGCCAAGTTTGCCTCAGAGGCAGGTGTAGTAGTTAGGTCTCAAGTACTAATTTTCCTACACTAGAAACATTATAAGCAACGGATCGAATATCTCAATGGATTTATGGTCAAGCTATCTGTAAGTATGTATATCATCTGTTGACATTCAACTCTACCTTGAGCAACTTAGTAATGGATTTAATTTGCATTCACACTTCTACAGTTGAGGCTGGCCATTGATGAAATGATGAAGCAACAAAAGAAGCATGCACGAGTATATTCCAGTCTATTGTACGGCAGACATGGTAAAGGTTCAAGCGATCTTACTTCAACGGCGTCCCCGCTGATGAAATCAGAAAGACCTCTCCTATGTCTTGCATGAAAGACGCACAGTGGTGTGCACTTGCCCACGTGTGGTAAAGTTCTAAGAACAAGATGTGTGTGTGTGTGTGTGTGTGTGAACTCATTTATTTCATGTCTATTCTTTTTGTGGTCTACTTGTGCTGCAGTCTAACATAATTATGGTTATAGGCAGTCTCGAAGCAGAACAAGCGAAACCGTGCAAAAGTCAAGTGCCACCAGGTTATAGGATCTCGCTCCTATATTATCCACCTGCAAGCATATGTAAGTGATGGTTGTGTTACCCTTTTTATATCAAATATGCAATGCCTTTTGTATCAACAGAAAAGGTATGTGCAATTTTAATAGAAGGACAAAAACAGGAAGGACACATGACACGATCAAGAAGTGCCCGTTGAAGAACATGATCGACCTCATGAAGATGTTGATGTAGTGGGAATCTTCAACAAATTCAATACCAGTAGCAACACAGGACTGAGTGATGTTGCAAGAGAAGCAGTGATAAGTACCTTCATTTGCTTTTCTTGAAATCTGCTGAAGCCATTGGCATAAAAGAAGGAAAAGTAGGAGGAGCCTAAAGTGGCACCATCATTTTGAAGTTGTAATATTACAACAGTTAATATGTTACATATGCATTGTGCTTATGAATCTCTATCGGCAGTAGGCTGAGGAAGATCTATGCATTACTTGTAATGAAATAATTTCTTGGTTCTACAATTTAAGTCCTCTTCCTAATGTTTACTTCTTGGATTTCGCAAGAAGCTATAGAAACAATACGAGCAGAACCTATTGCTGATGTTGTTTCCAATGTCCTCTCCCAAGCCAGCTGCAACACCTTTTCTTTAAAGAGTGCTGGTATCAGGACAAGCTGCTCCAGACTTGGGGTACGGTTTGCTGCTCATCAGGAAAGTTCAACTGTCCTTGCCGAACAAGTGGATCAACTGAAGAGGAAGGCAGAAAACATCGATAGGGAGTTTGAAGAGTTCAAAAAACAACAACAGGAGTACAATAAGCTACGTGAGCATATCATGCTCTTAAGTGCTGGTAACTCTCAGTCTTGTTGATGTAGTGAACATGTGGTTTGTTTGTTGTTTTGATGTGAAATTTTGGTGGCTTGATATGTGAACTCTGTCAGTGGTTTGCTGCTGAGCTGAACTGCTATTATTTGATTTAGATTCAATATAATTATGCATGTAGTCATTTTGTGCAGCAGTGTAGATCTAAAATCATTTTCTCTGATATAATGATTGGTGTGCACATGGTAGATCCGGCACAGGCATGTTGTTAAATAAGAATCGAACACGTGGACGAACCACTAAATGACACGTGTAAGAGCCACGACAGGGCACGTGGGCCAATACAAATAAAATACGTGGTACAAATCCGTCCTACCACGTGGTCGACTCAGAAAAAGACACGTTGGTAGCTCAGGGCGCGACACGTGGCCCAATAAAATACTGACACGCGGACGTACAGAATCGAGACACGTGGTCGAGTAAAAGAAAGACACGCGGGGTATTATGGTCACACCACGTGGACCAAATAAAAATACAACACTTGGACCAATGAAGAAGTGACACGTGACCCAACCGCAACACGACACGTGTGCTAATAGAAAACTGACATGTGGTCCCGACACATGGTCGAATAAGAACCTGAAACGTGCAAGAACCAGAGATGGCCACATTGTGCAATAACAAGGTGACACGTACCCGAACCATCTCCAATGCAACTGGCTATATCATGTACACGTGGAAAGCATCTCCAACGGAAGCACCTGCCAGCGTGGCTGCCCCCTGCCAAGCATGCCAAAGCAATTCTATGACGATCAGTTTTTGTCACAGATCTATCCAATTCTATGACGAATTTCTAGAATCGTCATAGAATTGCAAGAATGACGCGATTTCTATGACGAACCGTTTTTTGTCATAAATTCATCATAAAACTGAAATTATGACAAATTTGGCTTCATCTATGATGAAAATTGTTCGTCATAGAAGTGGATATTTCTAGTAGTGTGAGACGCCACCTGCCGCAACCCTTCCCTCGCTACCACTGCCACCCCCGGCGCGCATAGGGCCGCTCTCCTTCTTCCTCTCTGGTGCATCTACCGGGGACAAGAAGGGGAGGGGACACATCTTTTTTCCCACTGTTGCATATCTAGATGCTTAGGGTTTAGTCCAAATGAATCTTTTGGCGAAATCAGATAGTTTTTTGTCAAGATGGTGTTTCCTGCGATGACTTCAGTGATTGCCACGACGAGATCGACGTTGCAGATATTGATTTCATCGGCAGACGACCAATTTGTGGCGTTTATCTGCAAGGGGAGGGGTGCTTCTGGGCACTCCCAACGAGGACAGGTACTCTGGGTCATTGATCTCTTCGTCGATGGTCGAGGAGAGGAAATCAAGGTTTAGAGGTGATGTATCCGCAGCCTATATTATACTCGACGATGCAACTGACGATATTTTTTCATCGATTCAGATGCGTTTTGGGCTGGTTCCGAAGCGTTGGATTTGCGTTATGTTCAATATTTAGGGGTTGGTCGTTGGATTCAGCATAAGGACTGCACTTTGGTTCTGGAGGAAGCTATTGGGAAAGAAGATAATGAAAGAATCTGAGTTGAATATTATGTATTTTTTATTTCAAATTATTGTCATGCATAATTTGTGGATGTACTATGCTGATTTTAATATAATCCCCTTTCCCTTCGGGAAAAAAAGGAAAAACACACCGAGAAAAAAGAAATGTAGTCAGTATCATGAAAGTCGAAGGGTAAAACATTAATTTAGCAAAAATGCGATCCTCTTTTGTGCATCTGATAGTAACTTTATACTGAAGCTAAGAATGATCACACAAGTAATTTCATTATGTAATATCTGACGTAAATACATATTTTTATTTTTTTGTTGGGCCGGGGCAGCATTACTTCAATATAAAAGGGGGGCCTTTATTGGGAAAATAGTAGTACAAACTTGACGCCCACGGTTGGCCCATCATCGTGCACCTTCCGGTCGGTTACATTGGGTAAATAAAACCTAAACAAATCTTTATAAACCTAAATTAGGGTACGTTTCAGAAAGCAGAGCCGTCCCATCGCACGCACGAACCCATTAGATGGGGAGGGGCGTCGCGGAGCCTCGTCGTGGCTCGATGTGTCTGTAAGGCGTGGCGCGACATCGTCGACTCCCGCGCGCTGCTGCTCCTGCATCTTCTGCCGCACTATGTGCGAGGAGCCTTCCTAAACTACGTCGACCACAAGCGGCCGTACCACCTAGGCCATCCCTGCCCGTCGTCGACGATCCCTAGAGTAGATGGCATGCTCAGCTTCTTGCCCAACGACCGCAGTGACTTGTGTGTTGGGGTTGAGTCCCACATCGTGTAATGATGGTGGGGGAGCACAACATATAAGGTGGGAGAACCCCCACCTATCAGGCTAGTCTTTTAGGTTGAGTAAGGCCCAAAGGCCTTATATGTTGTCAGCTTCGGTGGACCTGGGACATGTGGGAGTGTAGGCTCATAACGAGCCAGACCGGCTGTAAGCCAGCTCCAAGATTGAGAACTCGGTGGTCACCATCGGTTCTAACAATTGGTATCAAAGCCGTCCATGGTTAGAAAAGCTAAACCCGATAAAAAATCTCGAGCGCCACATATGGCGGGGGCACCCCGATGTGTGACTAAGGGGGTATGGCAGGGGCACCCTAATGTGTGACTAAGGAGGAGATTGTTGGGTTTTAGTCCCACATCGTGTAACGATGGTGTGGGAGCACAACATATAAGGCGGGAGAACCCCCACCTATCAGGCTAGTCTTTTAGGTTGAGTAAGGCCCAAAGGCCTTATATGTTGTCAGCTTCGGTGGACCTAGGACCTATGTGAGTGCAGGCTCATAACGAGCCGGGCCGACTGTAAGCCAGCTCCAAGATCAAGCCAGGCCGGCTATAAGCCAGCTCCAAGATCGAGGCAAGCCGGCTGTAAGCCAGCTCCAAGATCGAGAACTCAGTGGTTACCACCGGTTCTAGCATTGTGGTCGGTCATGGACCACTGCAACGGCCTCCTCCTCTACGACATCAAGCGGGAAAGTGAGCTCTGCGTGTGCAACCCGGCGACGTCTCGGTGAACGCTACTTCCTCGACCTCCAGGCGCAGATTTCAGATACCACCACTACACCGGTGCGTACATCGCGTTTGATCCGGCGGAATCTTCACACTTCCAAGTCGTCTTGGTCCCCGCCGTGCCGAAGGTGCCAACACCTAAGCACCGCCGGAAGAAGAAGAGGGAGTGGCGCGCACAGCTGTGGGAGGAAGAGGGTGATGCCCCGTTCTGTCTGGACTGGTTCTTTGCAATGGCAAACGACGGCGCAACGATCAGTGAGGAAGAGACAGAGGCGGAGAAGGTGCGGCATGCGCAACTGTGGGAGGAAGAGAGAGACGCCCCGTTCTGCCTGGACTGGTTCTTTGCAATGGCAGAAGACGGCGGCCCATCTATTGGTGAGGAAGAGGCAGAGGCGTACCACGACGAGGAGTTTCAGCAACTGCTATCGACCGTGGATGAGGACCTGGAACGTGATATCGACCCATGGCGCTTGATGGAATGGCCACCAACACCATGGACACTTAACGTGTTCTCGTCGAGGGCCGGCCATTGGGAGGAGAGGGCTTTTGTTCGTGAAAGCATGCCGGCAGGGACAGTCGAGAAAATGCGATTGGATCAAGAGGAACCTACGATTTATGGGCCACGTAGATGATACGCCATCTACCATCATGGATCGCTCTATGGCCCTGTTCGCTTGTCTTATAATCCGTACTTTTTAGCTTGTTTTTTTCAGCCGGAACAGTGTTTTTCTCTCACAACAAATCAGCCGGAACAATGTTTCGGCTTGTTTTTTCAGCGAAGCGAACGGGGCCTATGTGCACTGTCGAGGGTCCTTTGTAACAAGGTATGTATTTGTTTCTTTTTTTTCCTTATGCAATGATTGACAGGTTGTTTTAGTAGGCTAGTCTTAGTAGGAGTTTTATATCCCCGTTTCCAAAACTTACAGGTATAAACAGTGTAAACAAGTTTTATTCTCATGATGAAACTCATTTCATATCATAAAACTTTTTTCATCTCTTTCTTTATTTATACTATGGCACATCAATTTATTTAATGCTTATAAACTCCAATGAAACTTCCATTAATACTGACCGTATAGGTAATATTCGTGGAGTATTATGAAACTTTGTTGAACGTGTTTTTTTTTCCTTTTCACGTCGAGTTTATAAATGTTACAATACAATTATATACCTAGCTCGGTTGGGACGCCAGTGGTATTCTTACTTTGTTCTTTTTATAGCGTACGAGCAAACAAATCCATATACATGGTAATTGTACGGTTGAAATTGTACGGTGCTACGTGTGTTGCTCTAAATATTTATTTAATTAATATAATCATGTCATGAGTTACAATATCCAAATCCATGTGCTTGAACATATTGTTAACGTCGTCCTTACTCATATCAGCATGCGTGTGGGGGAAGGACCAAGCAAACGCCTTCACACTTCTCTAAATTGTATGAGCATGGGGGAGAGAAAACCACAGAAACACTCCACATTTTTTTAATATTATTAGGCTATAGGTATAGGTATATAATAGATATAGATATAGATATAGATATAAATATAGATATAGATATAGGTTGGTTTATTGTTGGCAGATAAGTCTAGTATGGCGGGAAAAGTTAAACAAACTAATAAACAATATATATTGAGAAGATACATATAATTCCTAATAACAAGGTAATAATAATGCGCGTACCACTCCCTTTTTATTATATCTTTTATAAGATTCCAATATAATAGAATAAAAAGATAAATTTCCCCATTTTTTATATGTAAGTTAGACCATATGTCCTTTTCATGTCTTTCATATGTTTCCATAACCACACCACCATACATTCGGTACCATACATTTAGTACCAAAATATTTTATGTTCACGTGCATTTTTATAATTAAATATTTTTAGTTATTTTATACTACTTAAATAGCTGTAGATGCATTTAATATGAGTACATCAAACAAATATCCATCGTGTAGTAATAGTAATTTTACCTTTTTACAGGCTTTCATTGTTAAATAGTGAGTATCAAATAATTGAAGCGCCAACCAAGTATGCAAAACCATATTTGGGGAAATTACAGAAGGATGTATGCTTTGGAATAGTTGATGATGATCATCGTCAACTAAAGATTTGGACCTCAATGAATCATGCGGACAGATGGAGTGGGTTCTGAAGTATGAAGTTGAGGTTGGGTACTATGCTCATTATGTAGCATCACTCCCTTATGATCACAATGCCAGGCAGCCAGATGGATCTTGGACTGTAGAAGAAGATAAGACTAGTATCCAGGAGAGTTGCGAGTGGGACTCTGACAATGATGATACATTCACTGTTAATCACCTTGAAGGCCAAGAATCACTCCCTTATGATCACAATGCTAGGCAGCCGGATGGATCTTGGACTGCAGAAGAAGATAAGACTAGTATCCAGGAGAGTTGCGAGTGGGACTCCGAAAATGATGATACATTCACTGTTAATCACCTTGAAGGCCAAGAATATTGTTACCAGGGTCTTGACATTATTGGGTTCATCCTTTCAAGAAAGTTGTATTTATGGCTCGGTGGTTTGGAGTGGTTGCCTATCATTTGAATGCCTCCAAGATTCAATACTTGGGCTTCTCGCGCCCAAAACGTTACTATGGTAACCATACAAATGGTATATATGAGTCATTCCTTTACACTCCATGGCCCGTTCGCTTGGAGGAATCTGGATGAATCTGAAGGAATTTGTGAGAGAAAAACACTATTCCGGATAAAAAAAGAAACAGATCAAGCCGGGTTTAAGGGCACGCGAACGGGCCCCATGTATGATTGGAGATCTGCTTCATGGTGATGAAACTAGACAGAGCTCCTCTGATGAAGATTAGTGGTTTAAGTGCAATGCGGACAGTTGAGCAAATGATCGAGCAATTATAACGGTGTGCTAATGCTTTCATCATAGGTCAATTATGTTCACCGTGAGTCTTATTCACCATATTGTATGCCCGTTTGTGTTTCACTAGTCAACATTTTCTTTGTTTATTTGGCTGTTCTATGTCCCATCATCGTTTTTATTATTTCAAGTATTTGCTGAACCTGAATCTGCAACTATGTAGTTGACATGATTTTTCTTTCAAATGTTCTCTACACACACCAGAACTATGGGTTATTTGGATTCACACCATTACAATTTTCGTTCTTCTGAGATGTACCATTACAATTCACCTATTTGAAAACTTATCATTACAATTGTTCCCATACCCGGTTCATGCCATTTTCTACTCTTGGAACAACACTGGACCCACTTGCATACTGCCATATTTTCGTATAGCCAAAAATACCCCTCTGACTACCCCTTCCCCCACTCAATGACATGTGGGCCCGCACGGTCATCCCCTTCCTCTCACCGGTCACCACTTCCCACCTACGCATCTTCATGCGCTTTAGCTGACCAAGGGCTCGATGGAGCAGCGGATTCGAGTTCCTCCCGGCCGCTTGCCCAAATCTGCCCACAACTGCGGCGGGCCGACATGTCCGCACGCTGAACAAGCTCCTCGACTGTCCTAGGAGAGCTCCGCCCACGCTGCTTCGAGCCGCCACGGTCACCGACGACAACGATGTTGTCGCCGCCGCCCATGTCCTCACCAGCGTGCAGCCCTTGGCCCTACCATGCTACCGCTGCTGGCCGGCCCGAAGCTCGTGGCGCACCTCCGTATCACCTGTCGTCTGTCGCAGGGCAGACTACGACGCGGCCACGACCACCGGCTCGCCCAAGCTGTGGCTACGCTCGCCAAGCCGAACCCGAGGCGCTGACGACAAGTGGAAGGGGGTCCGCCCCGATGTCGCGGACTTAGATGAAGGGAGAAGGCGGGGGACTCTGGGCGGACAGGGGCGCGCCGGTGGGCAAGGGCCATGTCCAACGAGGTGCAGATGGGGGCAGGGTGGGGCGGGCAAGGGAACGCTGATGGGCGAGGAGGAGCTCCACCCGCCATGGCGCGTGGGAGCTCTGCCAGCCATGGCCGCGCGAGAGCTCGAGGCGGAAGAGCTTCGGCCCTCCATGGCTGCGCAGGAGCTTGAGGTGGAAGAGCTCCGGCCCTCCATGGTCACACGGGAGCTCCTCCCCGCCATGGCCGAGGGGCACGACGGCGGCCGGCGCCCACTGGTCGCCATGGGAGTTGGGGAAGAAGCTGTCATGGAGAAGACATGGAAGGAAGGAGGAAGAAGATGACTAGTGGGGTCCACACGTAAGTGACATAGAGAGAGTAAGGTGGAAGGGGTAGTTTTGTCCATACGAAAATACAATGATGTTGTGTACGCCTGGAGCTGGGCCCAAGGCCTCTCCAGACGTATACCATGGCATATTTCAAACATACGAAGAATTGTAATGGTGAGGTTTAGAATAGGTGAATAGTAATGGTATTTCTCCAAACTTCGAAAATTGTAATGGTATCAATAAAAAAACCCAACTATATATGTTACCTTGCACTACGACAGGGAGGCAGGGCGGTTACCCAGCTTTTGCTGCAAATCAATGATTTATAGGAGCGGGGTGGTTGGCCAAATTGGTTTGTAGGGGTGGCTAAGTATTTGTAGGGGTGGCTGAAAAACGAGCCGCCCCGACAAATCTGTTTTTGAGGAATCACAAATCTGGGTAAAAAAAATAGCAATTTTTTAATCTGAGTCAAAAAATAGCAAAAGAAAAATCACAAATCCTACATTTTGGCAATGTTCACTTGCAGCCTTTCTGACGTTTTTGAAGAGTTTTAGCGTTATCTACAAGTCCCTTTCTTCATGGAAATCATCATACTTCTCTATTGAAAGTGTTTGGATAGTTCACAATGATCTAATCTTCAGAAATGAGTAGCGTATTCAGGATCGAGCTAAAGGTGTTTTCGTCAAAGAATTTGCCATGGCTATTCATAGAGCAAAGGCAAAATACTTCCCGTAGATAGGACTATATGGCTACAAGCTTTGCTGTAATTTTGCTCATTTTTTATTTCTTTTTTTTTTTTTTGCTCCTGTAACCTATGTCTTTTTCTTAATAAATTTTATCAGGAGGGACGTGCCCGCTCTTGTTCATCTAAAAAAATTGAGCCGAGAGCCATTTGTAAACCACTCAAAACTGCTCAAGGGTCAAAATTAAATAGTTTTATAGTTAAGGTGATAAAGTTAGACAAAGGCAAGAGTCGAGGGGTCAAAAATGGACTTAATAAAGTACTTTAGTTTCTTTTATATATTTACAAATTTTTTTATATATTTAATTTAATTTAATTTACTTATTGATAAATATTTATATATACTAAAATATTTTTCTACACTTTTATTGGATTTTTATATGTTATTATTTAGAAAAAACTATCGGTACATAAATCTACATGTTATTTTTTAAAATCAAGTAAATATCTGAATACAAATCCAAATTTGAGATATGTACTAACATTAAATTACCGGCATCAAATGGATTCATCAAAAATTCAGATGCCTTCATGATGAATTCTATGAGGAACTCTAAAATGGATAAAGAACAAGCATGAGAATCAATGACAATAAAACTAATAAAACATGCTATAAATTCAAAGGATTGTTAGTTACCCAGCTTAAACCAAGAAGATCTCGTTAATCCTTCAAAAACCAATCCCCTCCATGAATAATTTGGTGAAAATGGCAACAACAATGGAGAGAGATGGGGGAAAAAGACGCCCCCTTGATGGCTGTGCTCGGGTTGGACAGGAGGAGTGGTTTGGGATTTTCTGGGTCAAACAAAAAACTAACAGTGATATTGTCATGTCGATACTAGGCCAAACCACGACCTGGCATTTCAATACCACTGCTAGTTCTTGTCTTAAACCGGCAATATTATGTTACTACTGGTGTGTGGTTCGAGGTAACAGTGATGGTAGTTCATACTAGTATGTTGCAAGCTATGTATTGAAATGCCCGTTTAAGAATCAATATGGATATCTGTATCCTTATCCGATTTTTAATATGGGTGTTAAATGGATGTACTTGAATTCATTTTTATGATTCTCTTTATCCAATTCAGATCCGTATTCAATAATCATATGCATGTCTAAACTATTTAAAAGTTATCTGTATGGTTAACTATATTTATGGCTAATCATAAAGGCTAAGTTTAATTTATGATTAAATTCATTTTTGGCCCTTAAAGTCTTGCCAAAGTTAGACGGTTTTGTAGTTGGCATCAAAATTAGAAAAAAGGTAGATTTGAGGGACCAAAAATGGACTTAACCGTATAATTTAATGTTGACAATAACATGCAATGCACTATTAAATCATATCGAATTAAAATACAACTTTGATAGATTTTTTCCGTTGCAAAGCATGAAAATATTTGCTCATAAATATATCATAAGTTTAATTTTATAACTATCCTTGTGTTGGTAGAGTTAAATCAAGTTTTGTGATTTTATAATCTCAGTTTTGATCCAGGTTTTAATAAAAATAAGTTTTGTTTTTTAATCAAAATTATCTCAACAACTTGGTGGTGAAAAAGTCAATGGTTCAAAGGTCCATAATATTGTATTTATTATTTACTTTTAATGTTTATGAGAAAAAAAAACAATAAATCATAGGAGCAGAGAAAAAAAAAAACTAAGCCGGAACGCTCATTGGACCGAGTGGAGAAAAAAAGAAACAATGTCACAACTCACAACAAAAAAAAGAAACAGGGTCAGAAAAACATGATCGTCCAGGAAAAACAAATTGGATCACCTAGACACGTATGGAACGGAGCTGGACACCGAAACAGAAACAAAGTAGAAAACAATGTGGGTGTGGGAGGGGGTGGAACATGAAAAAATTCAATAAGGATGGTCCCATAAAATAATCATAGGCACCATCGTGGATTTGCGACACGTGTCTATGCGCATATATTCAATGTATAAGAAAATCATAGTTTTTTTTCTAACTATTCCTCCTAAATTAAAGCAATAGCCCCATGCGTTGGATGCATATGTATAGACATGTGTCATAAATCTACGGTGGATACGATGCTTAACGATAGCTCCATGAGAACTGTGCTCACTATTTTTTTTTCTAGAAACAGAAATGGAGGTGAAAAAGAATGCAGGCTCTTTAAGGTAGTGTTTGTTTTAGAGTTATGGACATGGACATCCCAACTGGGATATCCCTCCTAAGGGTGGTGTTTGGTTCAGACACAAGCATGGTCAAGGACATCCCACCAGGAAATATGCTCCTAAGATTCGAGGCGACCGTGCCCTTGAAAAACGAGCGAACGGGGACACCCCACCTGGGACAGCATCGCGCGCGTGTAGAAGGGCGAGGAAGAAGAAGAAGGCAGCAACAACCGATGGCGCGGGGCGGTGGGCGGCCTGCGACACTGACGGCCGCGTCCGACAGCGCGGGAAGGCCTGCAACCCTAACGGTCACGTCTGGCGGCGCGGGCCTGCATGAGACGACGACGGTGATGCGAGGGTCCGAGCACGGGCTCCGTCTTCGTGCTCACTAAGCACGAGCTATGGGACCAGAGGAGGAGGCGCGCGACCGGCCTTGTTGGGAAGGAGCCGCGGTGCCCGAGCCTTTGTTGTGCGGTGGATGGGGATGAAGAGGTAAAGGAGAGAGGAAGAAAAAGAAAAAACTGATAAATAGGCCCCACTTGTCAGTGGTTAATCCCACTTTTGATGTCTTTAGACAAAAAAATGGGCTGGTCCCATCCTTCCTCAACCAAATAGAAAATAGAGTCGTCCCATCCCATAAACCAGGAACCATCCCACTCCACCTTGTCTCTAGACCAAATGCTACCTAAAACAGAGTTGCTAGCGCCCGGACGTCCGATCCGGGCGCTTAGTGTCGGACGGTGCAAATTCCTGCTAAAACATTAATATGCGAATAAAAAATCCCACACCTCAACATGCTTATTTGTACACCCCGCCCACACGCCTAACACGCCTGCCCCGACACCTGATTCGCCTCCATCCCCGTCCATTTGCCCCATCCCCTAGGCGCACCCCACCCCCGTCGTGCCCCCGATCGCTGGCCCTCTACGCGCCACGTCCGCCGGCCACCGGCTCACCACACCCCATTCTCCAGCACCCCCTGACTCTCTGAACAGCATGAAACACGTGCAACATGAAATACTTGAATGCAACATACGTTTAAAACAGATGAAACATCTGGAACATACACTTGCAATATATGTGTGAAAACATATGCAACATCCAGGTAGAACACTTGCAACTTACAACATGAAAACACTTGCTGCAACAGAAGACTGAAACAGATAATTTTTTTGGAATACTGTTGCAATATATGTGTGAAAACATATGCGACATCCAGATCAAAACGCTTGCAACATATCTCTGGAAACAGATAAAACATTTTGAACAAATGCTTATAACATGCATCTAAAACATTTGCAACATATGCAACATGTGCAACATCCCTCGATCTTCTTTTACAACATGCATATGAAACAATCGCAACATACATCTGAAATGTCTGAAACACTTGAAACATACATATGCAACATAGGAGAGGAGAAGGCTGGGCCGGTCGATTCCGGTCGTCGGGGTCAGAGACGGCGGCTAGCAGCTATGTGCGAGCACCACCACCACCCAACGCCACCAGTACCGGGCTTGGCTCGACGACGACGGTGGGGGTGGGGGCGAGGAGTGCCATGGCCGCCGGGGTGGGGGGAGGTCGGTGGCCGGGGTGAGAGAGGGCGTCGCCGGGGGTGGGGAGAGCGTCGTGCCGGGGTGGGGGAGAGCCGCCCACTACCCTGCAATACCGCCGCACCACCTACATGGATCTCGCTCGTGCTTCATGGATCTTACCAGGGTGGGGGAGAGGGCCACTAGATCTACGGCATTAGGGGCTCTCGGTGGGTGAGGACACCGGGATAGGGAGGGGCGCGCTGGGGTGGGCAAGCGAGAGAGAGAGCGGAGCATCAGGGAAGCACGAGAGAGGAGCTCGTTGGGCGGGCGACGCATGCGAAGCGAGGCGAGGCAGCTACGAGTTGATTTTGTTTATTTATTTATTTATTTATTAGACGAGCGGCGCGTGCGGCAGTGAGGTAGAGCTGTGCATGCGACGCCACCAGTTCGGAGGGGAGTCGCTGCGTCGGGTGTACTGTTTGTTTGTAGTGTAACGGTACCTAAAAACAGCAGCCGTAACCTTGACCACCCATCCGATCCAAGCGGCATCACCGTGGGGCGGCCCACTTGGGCGCAACAACTTGCCGCTGCGTTCTTTGGGCTTTCGCTTCCCTTTTGTCCGTCGCTCCGGCCTCCTCGGTGCCAATTGTGGACGCCGAGACGGAACCCGCATCGGCCATTCACCTCCGTCAACCCACCCTCGCGCCCAGCCCACTGCGCCTGCGCTCACTGCCACAGGGCCCCATCTCCCCGCCTACGCCAACCGGCCCACGCTGCGTCCCATGGACCCGGCCCACCCACTGCCCCGCCCCCAAGTTGACAGAATCATTTCCCATCGGCGCTACAAATCGCTCGCCTACACGATCCCTTGTCTACCCCCTCCCACGGCAGCCGCGGGCCCGCTCGAGATGGCCCCGCGTGTCGGGGAGGGTAGACGCTCGTGTGCGGAGTGAGCGCGGCGGTTCACCACGCGAAAGGCCGCCTCCAGTTCTCCTCCCCCTCGCCTCACATCTCATCCCCCGTCTCGCTCGACGGCTCGACCTCTGTTGGAGGCAGGTGGGCAGGCCAAGCCAGGCCAGGCGAGGGGGTTCGGTTCACGAGCTCTTCCTCTTTCTCGACACCGCCGATCCCGCCACGCGCCGCCCGCAGCGGAGGTGAGGCCAGCCCTCTCCCGGCATCGGTTTAGTCCCAGCTGATTCGACCTCTCTTTCGTCTGTGCGCTCGGTTAGGGTCATGATTCGATCCTGTTTCGCTTGGGTTCCTTGTGGTTCGATTGGTGCGGAAGACAAATTCCGTTTCGCTTAGGTTCAGATTGGTGGATGGACTCGTACGAAGTGCGAAATTTATCCTAGATACATGTCAGCTAGGCTCGTGGGCGAGTGGAATTTATTATCCCAGGTAGGTATGTTAGCTAGGGGGCCGTTCGGCTGGCTGGTTGCCAGCCAGCTGGCTGGTTTTATCTCTCATGAAATCACTATTCACGTCCTGCCAGAACAGTATTTTTCTCTCACAACAATCAGCCGGAACAGTATTTTTCAGTCCTGCCGAACAGGCCCAGACTCGTTGGCGAGTGGAATTTATTATCCCAGGTGGTTTGGTGTTGCTTTGGCTAGCGATTTATCTGTTGATTTCTTATATCTAATGTTTTTAATAAGATCGTTTGTCTAGGGACAATTTACACGGAGTGCGTTTAATCCTGATAATAGAGACACTTACATGCTAGTTGTAGTGCCATGATCAGAGAATCAAAATTGTTGTCGAGTTAACAGCTTATTTCACCATGTAAAAAGTCTGGCTCTGTTGCCATGTTCTTCCTGCCACCGTGGAAGGACCTTGAACTGCTGTCTTTCTGCAGCTGAGATCGATTCAGACTGTGTGATGTGTTTACTCATTTTTATTCGATAGGCCTGTTGCCCAAATGGCCCTGTAGACCAATTAAAATCGGCTATGTAGTCTGACTCATTGGTTAAGCAAAGGCTGACTTCTGGTTTAGTGTGTACTTTCTACGAAAACACTTCATAGTTGGATTAATGAAATTGGATTCATCTGTTTCTTGGCAAGTGTGTATCAATTCAATTTATGTTGTCAGATTTCTCGTTGTGACAAACGTGAATGCCTTTTCTCTAATTGCAGACACAATAATCCTAGTCAAGATAGAAAGGGCATTGGACACTGGAGGAACATTTTGTTGGTGGTAACTGAGGTTTGTGCTTGTTTGTAGATGGAGAGATTAAGCACCAACCAGCTCTACAAATCTGGAGTTCCTGTAACCATACCAACATCTCTGCCTTCTATACCAGCCTCTCTGGATGAGAGCTTCCCGAGGCTTCCAGATGCACAGATTGTTTTGATGGAGAGAGAATTGAGGAGCACTCCACTACCACCTCACCAGACCACTATTGCTCCTATCCGTGGTCAGTTTCACTCCAATACTGGATCTGTTGGACCTCTGTGCTCACCTCCATCTGTAAGGTTCTCTTCACTTTCAAATCCTGATCAATACTCGAACCACAATCCATACAATTCTCAAGCACCAAGCACTGCAACTTCTTCAACGCTGAATTATGGGTCACAATATGGAGGCTTTGAACCTTCCATAACCGATTTCCCAAGAGACGTTGAACCAACCTGGTGCCCTGATCCAGTTGAGAGCATTCTTGGATACTCTGGTGATGTCCCTGCTGGGAATAATGTGACCGGGACCACTTCTATTGGCGCTTCAGATGATCTTACTAAGCAAACTGAATGGTGGACAGAGTTTATGAATGAGGATTGGAAGGACATGGTTGATATCCCAACTACCACAGAAACTCAACAGGTACGCTAGTTAATTCTGTCATTTTGGTGGGTGGACTTTTTGTACTCCTGTTTGTGCTAGTATTCCCTAACTGTACGGTTGAACCATTCTGTGTCCTTGTCAGCTAGTTGATGACGAATCCACAAATCTGTGATCATATTGTTGATGCCCTACAGGCTACAAGTCCCATTTTTTTCCAAAACAAATGTTTTGTAAGCTTATTTTATGTTATATCTTGTTTATATCTATATTATACATCAAATCTACTCCTGGATATCTTAAAAAGTTCAAATTTTCACTGTTCATTACACATCCAGGATAGTGGTGACCACTGTATGTTGTATACTTCACATCATACATCTCATTCTTTTTCGAAGTGACCTGTGGGTCAAAAAGTTTCTGCCTTTTTTACTACTCCCTCCGTTCCAAATTATAGATTGTTTTGGCTTTTCTAGTAGATACACAACTTTTATTATGTATCTAGACATATCTTATATCTAGGTGCATAGCAAAAGCTAGTACCTAGAAAAGCCAAAACGACCTATAATTTGGGACAGAGGGTGGTACTTTACTAGACCAAGACTAAAATTTTTCCACTTTGGATCCTCAGACCCAGCTGTTGTTTGACGTATAGACTGTATTCTAACTCTAGACTATGCCAGTATGCATTGCAAGATGAAAGGATGTGTCAGGAGCTACCTGATATTTTTCTTCATTGCAATAAATGAGCATGATGACTAAGCTGCGTGTAGGGTGTTCGGTGTTGCCTCAAGTGACTCACAGTCAGATTTGACTTGGCTCACGATGCACAATCGGCTTTAGCTTGACTTCTGTAGTCTGTACAAGTTCACATGTAGGAGTTTCACATGAGGAAAGATTTAGCAGGGTCCAGGAGGTTTGCTGTGTTTGCAAATGGCAAGACCAAATACCGCAAAGTTGCTTGCTCTTAGTTGCCTTGGGGATCATTTTTAATGAAGCAACATATATAATTTAGGAACTTGCCAAATCACTTGTTTGAGTTCAGCAATTTTATGAAATGGGTTTTGAAGTTGAAAATCAGGCATGCATTTGCTCATCTTTTGCAACATTCAATTTCAGCTATGGTAGTAATCAATCTTGTATTGGCTAGGTCACTTTTCTTTGTTATAACTTTTACTGCACTGTACTCTTTGTTTATAGTCTTTATGCATTAATTTATGCTTCACATAGGTTGGGCAACCTGTGCAACCATCCATCTCAGTTCACCAATCAGCAACCCAACAAACAGTTTCGTCTCAATCTGTGGAACCGTTGGCAGTTGTGGCACCCTCACCCACTACTGGCTCCAATACTGCCAAGGCACGCATGAGATGGACTCCTGAGCTTCACGAGCGCTTTGTGGATGCTGTCAATCAACTTGGTGGCAGTGAAAGTGCGTACTGTTTGCAGATATATTTCTCTCATGATTGAATATATTCATTTTGACATTTTCCTTAAATTGTTTCAGAAGCAACTCCTAAGGGTGTCCTGAAGCTAATGAAGGCAGACAATTTGACCATTTATCATGTAAAAAGTCATCTTCAGGTCTGATATCTAGCCCTATAGTTGGATGTTATTGAAAATAGTTGCAAATTATTCTCTATCTGAATTTTATTGAACACTGTTTCAGAAATACAGAACAGCTCGATACAGACCAGAGTTATCTGAAGGTCTGGCATGTTCCACTTCCTATATGTTCTGTTTCTTTGTATTCATTGCTGCAATTTCTTCAGTTGTTTTATTAACTTTGGTGATTTGATATTTTCAGGCTCTTCTGAAAAGAAAGTGGCATCTAAAGAAGATATACCATCTATTGACTTGAAAGGGTAAGTCTGCACATAGGATTTTGTTTGTGTTGATGTTTTGATTTCAATATACAATGTAAAAGTGTTCGAGAAAAAAATATACAATGAGAAAGCAGGATATAGCTTTCATTTCCAATATTATGAGAGAGCCAAGCAATAGCTTGGTTGGTAGAGCCTCCAGTTGAGAGTCCATTCACCTGGGCTCAAACCTGGGTGCTTGCAGGTCGCGTGACACAAAGCCAGGGTGTTGTCTTCTCCTTGTGGTCGAGTTTTTGATCATCAAGTTTTTGCATGAAATGCCTGATCTGGAAATTTGTTTACAGTAGATACTATTATGATCATATTTTCAGCAAAAAACATGAATGATGGCGTAATTTTTTTTTTGTTGTTTGCAAGAATAGAAGCGTAATAAATTCACCAATCAATTATCAAACAGATATGACAGTTTATTTGTGCATCAATCTGGTTAAACACAACTATTTTCGACGCTTCTTTTTTTTTACTGAATGTGCCGTCACAGCATAGATTCATGGATTCAGCATTGCCTACGTATTTTGATGAATTTCAGATTCCATCTCCTTCGTGAGTAGTTTTATATCCAGTTTCAAATATTTTTTCCTTTTAACAGTGTTTTATTAGTTTTATTACTTTTTAATCAAGGAACAGCTTGCCATGTTAGCCAAACTGTATGGGTATCCACAAATTACTTTGTTATGTGGTCCTGAACTTTGGTTCTTTTGTTGCACCACAAGAGTTGCATCTGAACAAATGCAGTTACTTTAGTCTTTGTTTTAAGTGCCTGGTTTCAGAGCATCATTTTTATACTGCTGCAGGAGTTTTGATCTCACTGAAGCACTTCGGCTCCAGTTGGAACTTCAAAAGAGGCTTCATGAACAGCTTGAGGTACTATTACACTTTGCTCTGCTTTTGATTCGATGTCTGAAATTGCAAGGGTCTAAAATCAGTATAACTTAGAGGTGTTGGTAAAATATTTTATTTTACCATATTTTCCTTTGCATCTTGAGCTTGTAACTCCAGGAGATTTTGAATTTTATTTTTATATGCGACACTGTTTTCCTTTGCATCTTGTGCTACAGGTTCAATTTGCATTATTTTGGAGCTTGTATTTTTATTTGTAATGTGATCTCCAAATAAAATAATTGCCCATTTAGTATATTAGTACGGTCAATTCTTAAGAGTGTATGTACTAAGATATTATAGTGACTCTTACCTCTATCAGAGTATGTTGACTATAATGATAGTTGCTTCATTGGTTGATGAACCGTAAGCACTACAGCCAATATGCTTCATATTTTTGTTGTTTAAAAAATATGCTAGGTTTACCAAAACTGGTTTATAGAGCCCCTGCTGCTAACCACTTCAGATTCAAATTTGAGCTAGCCAACAATCTGAACCGTAAATGTTTGTTCCCGAAAATTGCCTGGTAACCTTGTCTGCAGCATACTGTATCTTACTGAAGTTCATCATTATGGCTGTTCCATGGAATTCAGATACAAAGAAGTTTGCAGTTAAGAATTGAGGAACAAGGGAAGTGTCTTCAGATGATGCTAGAGCAGAGGTGCATACCGGGGACAGAAAAGGTGCAGAATGCTAAAACCACTTCCGATTCTGAGATTCCAGAATCTTCTACAGTCAAGGATGTCCCAGAAAACAGTCAAAATGGACCAACCAAGCAAACAGGTATGCATATCTATATAACTATGAAAGGCTTTAGCTTGTGGTGATGCCGGTTGTGATATGATGAGTCACACAGATCACTGATGTTTCTTGCCTTTTGTTTCAGAATCAGCTGACAGCCAATGAAGTTGCAAGCATGAAATGGGTTTCATGATCTGATTGGTTGTTTTCAGGCTTAGTTGTTTTTGTCCTTTCGTGGGAACAGATGAATGCTATTGTTAACTTCTTTGCAAAGCCTGGCCAGGTGCATGTAACTAGGAGTTAGTTGTATAGTACCCACCATCACGGTATCACTGAATCCCCGTGTTATGTGGATGATGTGGTCTTCAGAAGACAGCGCAAGCACAATGTCAGGGGTTTGACTTGTTTTTTTCTTCTTCTTCCTTTTGTTAGGTATCAAGTAGCATCTGGTAGGCATTTGATTATGGGTTAATTCAAGTATTTACAATAATGTTTAGCACCTGTTTAGAACATGTCATGGTACCAAATATGATGAAGGATGTGTTGCCTTTATACGAGAGAATGAGAGATTTGAACTGCTTCGGTTCGGTCTCAGATCCATACCATCTCTCTTCGTCAGAGAATTTTGTTTTACCTTATGAAACAGGAACGTTACGATGAACTGTGCAATGGCCGCAATGAGATGAGCAGCAGATACACGCGATGGGGCCAAGCACTTCACCCAACCAAACCCAGAATTCAAACTAGCTAGAACTTTTTTTTTAGACTGAAAGAAAAAATATATTAAAATATAGCTGAGTATATCATCATGTTACAAAATATAACATATATACCTAGAAACTGTTTTTCATCTTAAATGTACCCTCGCTTTGTATAGCTCCAAATCTCGATCACAAACCTGTACGACGATTTTTATGGAGGACCACGTAGACAAATACTTAGCAAAAGGCCTGAGAATACAATAAACGACGACAAACATTCCTGCACGCGGAGTTAAGAAACTTCTTTCTTGTGTCTTCCTTCTTCTTCCTTTTGCCCTTGAAGAAAAAAGGAAAATTGATCTGAATCTTCCCAACTCAATACCAGTAATTGGCTTGAGGGGCAGACTTATTCTCCTAGTCCTTCATCGAGGTCAGATCAAACCACAACAAAGCGGAGGCATGGCGGTAGCATCATCTCCGCCTTGATATCGCCGTTCAGATCATCATGCCGAGGAAGTTGTCGACGCCGTTGTTGCCCTCATCTTCATCAGAGTCATCATGGAGAATACAAATTCACCCTACCCCTCGCCGTCGCCGGGGAAGAGAAGGAGATAAACCCCCAATACCAATGAACTTAGCATGAAGAGACCTTAACACTAAAAAACGTGATTTGCTAGAAAAAACTTATTAGAGATATGGATCTCCACTCTCTCGGCTCTTCGGCTAGATGCTGGAGGGCGAAGAGAGAGGACCAGAGGTGGTGGAAGCGGGCGGCGGCAGCTGCGGCCTCGGCTGACCCTAGGGCATAGACGAGAGGGAGGTGAAAGACGAGAGTCCTTATAAACTAGCTAGAACGCGTTGCTCAATTACATACTGGCCTAGAGTGCAATGAGCGAGCGAAAGAAAAATCTTGAAAGTAACAATGCTTTCTGTAGGTTTAGCGATGAAAAAAATTGCTTCTAGTTTTAACATCTTTCTCTGAAAAAAAAAAACAGATACGATATTTCTAGAAATGAATACGGCAATGAAATAGTTGGATACCTGGCCAACCTGGGGCCAAAACCTGGACACCAAACTGTAGCAGAACACCATACATATGGTCGGTTTAGACGGCCTCTAGCCGTGGCACTACAGCAGAGCCGGTGGAGGAAAAAAAAAACGCTTTCTTTCCTTTCCTACTAGTTGTTTCCTTAGGTCCCGTCTCCTGCTCTTGGTGGTTATTATCATGACTAGTAGAAGGTTAAAAAAAACACAGGGTACCATGAACCTTGTACTCATCGTTGGCAATTGTGAAAGTAAGAAAAAAAAGACCTCGGTTCTTACCATTCAATAATTCATTTAAAATTTCACAATTAAATCATCTACCAAGGCCTCATATCATAATACATAAATTATCTTCGCTATGAACAATTTACACAAAATACATACACATTCAGTTTGAATATGAAAGTGTGTATACTTGAAAGTTGGTAGTCACTCACAAGATCCATGTACTCCACTCATCATTTGGTCATTTGTCTCAAATTCATCACGAAAATAAAAAAGCTAACATACATAACTAGAGCATTATCAATAGTGAAATTGATGCACTATCTAATTCTTATTCTGAAATGTTGGATCATGTGGCATGTCCAATGTTTTGGGATTGATCGTTGAATTTGGTATAAGGACTGCACTTTGGCTTCGACATTCGAGGGAAGCCATTGGAGAAGAGGACGATGAAATAATCTGTATAGAATATTATGTATTTTTTATTTCAGTTTTTTTCATTGTAATTTGAGGATGTACTGTGCCAAGATTTAATATAAGTCTCCATTCCCTTTGAAAAAATTGTTTATGTATCAAACATATACAATTTCATGCAGTAAGAATCATTATGAAACATAACTAACTAATCAAACAAAAACTAGATCATTATGAAACAACGTGATAATTCATCATCAACAAGAGTAAACTTTAAAAAGTTCGACTTATAATAACTTAGCCTCCCTTTTGAAAGAATGCAGGATTTGTTTTCCATTTGTTCTGTGTTTCTCATGTAAAAAAGAACTAATTCCTATAAAATACCTATACAATTCCTTTGTTTCAAAAAAGCTCTTAAAGTTGATTAGTTCAGGTACATACTCCCTCTGTCATTTTTAGGTGTCGTCTAAATTTTCGTGGCAGTCAAACTATCTCTAAATAAGTGTATTTTATAAATATACATATAATGACTAATGTCATGATACTTATTACGCATTACATATGTTAATAATCTTTTAAGTATTTGGTGAAAATTACAGTATGTTTAACTTCTCGGTGTACGAGAATGACAGTTGCAAAGGGACGCACGGAGTAGGACCGGGGGAGTACCACGTGGACACTGGTGCCGTAGGTGTCTCTGCGTTCCTTCTGCCGCGTTTAGGGCAGTCTCAGTGCCCAGTCTTGCACTTGCACCTATCGCACAGCCAGGCACGAAGCCAGCGGTGGGGCTAGGGGGCTCTAGCCTCTCCTACTCATCCTGCGCATGTTGAGCCCTCTTAAGTCATTTCTTAAAATTTTATGCATATATATATTAGGTAGGAGGGGCTAAGATTAAGAGAAGATAAAAAAGCCTCTATTCTTTTGTTTCAGCCCCTCCTAAATTTTTTTCTGGCTTCGTCACTGCGCACAACGACACAAAGCTAGAGTTACAGAAGCAATCTACTCCTGGAGTCCGATCAGTCGTCGTGTCCTATCCCGTTCTGAACTACTCGGATTCCGACTCCACAGCGGCCTATAATAATGAACCACTTGCCAGTCGCCACCAGCCCACCACGAGTCCACGACAACAAACACCGCTCCTGCAGCAGCAGTATCGATCTCTCGTTCGCATCGCAGGCCGCCACAGCACGGCGGCCATGGGCATGGGCTCAGCTTCAGCGTCGTCTACCGCTAAACGCTTCTCCTCTCGTAGCGTAGCCATTGCGTCGGTGGCGGCACTGCTCGTCGTTGCCGGCGGAACAATCGCGGCACTTGATCACAAGGACGGCACGTCGTTATTAGCACATACGGGGCGTCTTTGGAAGCCATCAGTCAACGAGGCCGCTCCCGCGCAAAATACTTCGTATCGAGGCTGTTCAGAACTGACGAAAGAAGCCACCAGCAGGCACCACGGCACACACAGGCAGTGCCGATCCTGAATTTTAAGGGCCCTCCGGCGATTTTATCGCAACGGCCCTCTTGACCATGTATAAAATCTTATAATATATAGGTGCTAATTTTACTTATAAAACAAAAACAAATTCAATAACATATTTTTAATTTAACATGTCTGATAATTATCGAGGAAACAATATAGATTAAGCAATATATTTATAGATGTATGATAATTATCGAGGAACAATGTAGATTAAAAAAACAATATATTCGTTTTCTTTTCTCACCCATGACAAATGTTTCTTAAATAACATTCTAAAATTCTAACACCTAAATTAGAAGAAAAATATGACTATATGAGTATAAAGTACTAGAAGTCTGAAATACTATACAAATAATTAATTTGGATTAAAAATAAAAAGGAAAAAAATACCTTGGGTCTAAACAACTGATCGGTGATCGCAATTCGTAAGAAGCCAAGAATCAAGATGTCATCGTCGTGGAGCCCTGCCTAGTCGCCGTCCTCGTGCGCCGTGTCCGTGTCTTCGGTAGTCTAGCTCTTCGCGGCGACGCAGCTCGCCAGCTCCGCGTGTGTAAGGCGTACGTCGCGAACTCACGATCAGAGTGTGCTGTGTGCAGCGTGACTCGTCGCATCCTCTCTATCCGAGGGCCGTGGGGAAATGAAACTAGGAAAGAAATATCGATGTTGTTTTTTTGGGCCGTCTGGCCAGTTCTATGTCTCTTTTCTCATTAGTTTGTTAATGCCTAATGAACTATAGGACCTGAGAGTTTATATACCTAGGCTTGGGCCGCTCCTTCGCTTGGGCCCTCGGCCGTCGCACCTCGTGGCCTACCCCTAGGGCCGGCACAACACATAGGCGCCGCCCGACCGGCACCAGCAGCGAGCCGCTGCCGAGAAGGCGTCGTCCATGACACCACGAACCTGGAGATGGAGCCGTCGTTGGCCGGGGACCCCGAACGACGACAACGGAAGCCGCCAAAGTCAAGAGCCCATCGCGCTTTCAACCGGATCAAGAACAAGGCGGTTGTGGACAAGCTCGTGTCCAAGTTCCCCGCGCCGACTTTCACCGTGATGTTGTTCCACTACGACGGCACGGTGGAGCAATGGGGCGACCTGGAGTGGTCGGACCGGGCCGTGCACGTGGCGGTGCGGGGGCGTACCAAGTGGTGGTTCGCCAAGCGGTTCCTGCACCCGGACGTGGTGGCGGAGAACGACTACGCCTTCGTGTGGGACGAGGACATCGAGGTCGACGCCTTCAACCCCATTAGGTACCTCGGCGTCGTGCGGAGGGAGGGCCTCGAGGTGTCGCAGCCGGCGCGCCGACGCGCCCCGAGATCCACCACGCCATCACGGCACGCTACCATTGTTGTTGACGGCAGACGGCGTGCACCGGCAGGCGTCGCGAACGCCTGGCTGTGGACGGTGGTGACACAGACCGGGCGCCATGTGAGGGGTGGGTGGAGGTGATGGTGCCGTGTTCTCGCCATGCGCGTGGCGGTGCGCGTGAGGGATGGTGCGATAAGCAAGCTAGCGTCCGCTCATCGGATCATAACTCCCTGCCGATACTTTTCCCGCCCACACCGTAACTGCCCACCTTAACCTGCGCCGGCAAAGCAGCAGGATAGGGCGTGGGCGCTGACAGATGACAGGCTGTCCCATTGCGTGGGGCCTACTCACCTACCATGCAAATTACTTTTAATGAATTAAAAAAAGTCATCACTCCTAAAGTAAATATCAAAATTAAATTCCAATTACACCATCAGATTTCTCACAATAAATCCTTCAAAACATGATCCCACATAGATATATTTGATAACATTTTATTAGCGAATATTTATCTTATAAAGATAGAACATTTTCTTTTATTGAGCAGAGACAATGTTCTAGGTTCAGAGAATAATGTTCCGTCTTCATAAGAAAAATATTCTCAGTTTAGAAGAATAGTGTTTTAGTTTTAGATTCATGAAATTAGTACTATAATATACACAAAAATAAATAAATAAATATATAATGTAAATTTAAATAATAAAATCTAGAGTAAAGCATAAGAAAAAAAATAAAAACATGTAACAAAGAAAAATTAAAAGAACATCACATGAATACTTTTTAAACATCCTAAAATATACTATAGAACATCATATGTGTAGTAAGTGAACATTATTAAATACACCACAGAAAATCACTAAATACATTATAGAACATCGCATATATATTACGTGAACATCACTAAATATATCATAGAACACCACATGTGTACTAAGTGGACATCACTAAAAACATCATAGAACATCACTGAATACATTATAGAACATCGCATATATATTACGTGAACATCACTAAATACACCAAAGAACATTACTAACTACATTATAGAACATCGCATATACATTATGTGAACACCACTAAATACATCGTAGAACATCACATTATACTGTGTGAACATCACAAAATATACCATAAAACTTTACATGTATTCTACGAGAACATCACATATATATTACACGAACATCGCAAAATATATCATGGAACATTACATGTATACCACGTGGACTTAAAAAAATATCACAGAACATCACATGTACAAGACGTGAACATAGAAAAAATAGAACATCACTACATGAACATAAAAAAAACAACATAGAACGTCATAAAAAATAATATGAAAAGAAAAGAAAAGAAAAAAAAAGAAAGATAAAAAATATAAAAAATTATAAAAAATGAAAATAATAATAAACACATAAAAAGAAAAAAGAAAATAAAAAATGAATGATGCACAAAAAGGAAAAAAAAGAAAAAAGAAAAGAAAAAAAATTAAGAAAAAAACATGAATCAAAGAAAAACAAAATAAAATAAATAAAAAAGAAATCAAAAGAAAAAAGAAAAAATGATAAAAATAGAACATCACATGTACAACACGCGAACATAAAAAAATAATAAATAAAAATAAAAAAAGAAAAGATATAAAAATAAAAAGAAACATAAAATATAAAAAATTAAAAGAATAATAAAAAACATAAAACATAAAAGGAAAAAAAATGAAGCACGAAAAGGAAACATAAAAAAGAAAAGGAGTGAAGAAGAAAAAAAAGAAAAAGAAAAGAAAAGAAAAAGAAATGAAGAGATACTAACGTACCTGCTTCCAGACTAATAACGTACTGTACCTGCTTCGGTAGTTCCGTATCCTGCGGCTTTCCCGGGCGCGGACGTGCGCTCCTGCACGCCGCGGTTTCCCACGCGCTATTCGGCGGACGGCTCCGGTCCGACCGTTCGGACCGGATGCTTTCCGGGTGCAGAACGACCTCATCCACGGCTGGGGGCTCGACTACAGGCTAGGATACTGCGCGCAGGGTGACCGTGCTCTCAATGTTGGCGTAGTCGACAGCGAGTACGTGCTCCACCGCGGCGTCCCCATACTCAGTGACGGCGGCACGGCGACGCCGTCGGCGGTGAGGTTGTGATCATTCAAGGAGATGCAGGAATTCAACAGGAGATGGGAGGTGGCTGCTGCCGAGGACGATTCCTGGACCGATCCATATACGTAAGGCAGCAGAGCCTCGGACGGCCAAGTGAAGTCATCAAGATGACCGGGGCGCGCACGCTTCAACAGCAATATATGTTGGAGCTACAGCATATGTTGAAGACAGACGCATGTAGTTTCACTGCTTTTGTCTGGTAGAACTATGCATGCATTCTGCGGGAAAAAAATTCTCTGCACCACCGCCGCACAGGGTGCCGCGTGCATCACGGCGCGGATGATCGACACGTGTCCGAAACTCCAATCCAAAAACACTTGATGCAGGCATGCGGCTCCGCTTGGTGGTTGGACTCGGCTCTCCTCGGTTTGACGCAGTCGCAAGGGACACGATCTGTGCATGGGAAAGCGCGTGGTCCCACATATCGATCATCCACGCCGTGCTGCACGCGGCACCCTGTGCGGCGGTGGTGCAGAGATTTTTTTTCCCAAGATGAGGGCCTCGAGGTGTAGCAGCCAGCGCTAGACCGCCGCTCAGAGATCCACCACACCATCATGGCGCGCCAACAATGGATGTAATAGATGGACGATAGAAGACCGAAGATAATAGAAGAAACCATTTAGAGAACGATTGGAATGTAGGAAAAATTTCCTGTTTCTACATTTTTCTTATAAAATTGAACAAATTCTTGTGAAGTTTCTACAAGACTCCTATAAAATTTCCGTGTTCCAAACATGTCTTCATTGAGATTATAATTATCTTGTGGAGTGGCTATATAACTTGGTAATGGCACTCCTAAGTAGTTTTTAAAGAGCAATAAATTCTAGCGTAGACCTAACCCTCCCAACATATATAGGGCCTGTTCGGCTGGTATTAAAGCCGGCTGAAGCTGTTTTGTTATGAGAGAAAAATACTGTAGATTCTAGCTGAGTTTTTTATAGCAGTTTTTATGAAGAATAATGCATGTATTAGAAATGGAGAACAATCAATTGTGGCAAGAATCCATGTAGAAATCCATGTTGCCACATCTCAATCATGTTGACAGCTGCTCCAAGCACGTTAAAAACTAAGAACTTCGACGCTTTGAAGACGACGTGTCGCCGACGATGTTGACGTAGGACTTCAATGTAAACATCCCGGCGGTGGTGCACTGAATGCCGTTCTGCCGAACGCTGCCGCAGGTGAAGTGCACATCATGTTCGTTCTTGAGGTGGTACAACTTCAGGCAAACCTTCTTGCCCTAAAACGCCATCCGGTCTACTCAAAACCTTCCAACAATTAGGTCTTTACTCACGAGAACAGAACATGGGGCTTACAACTTTTCGATGGATGGCCCCTTCGAAGTACGCCAGGACCAGGATGGGACATTGCTGGAACATTGGCGAGTCACCGTCACCGTGGGAGATGGTTCCTACTCATTCTCTCCTTGCAGCGGAGCTTTGAGTGGCATTTGTAGCTCATTGATGAGAAGAACCAAATGAATACGATGTTGACACAGGCGCAAGAGATGAGCGCGCGGTAGGATCGAAGTGGGAGCGTGCACGGGGGAGGGGAGGGAATGGGAGCATGTAAGGTAGGGGGTCTGGCTGCGGCGCAAGGGATCCATTGGAGAGAAGGAAGAAATGACCTAAGTCTCCGTAACACCGGTCCGTCCATTTCTCAATCCATCGGTATGTGTGAGGACTCAACTTCCTCCCCAGTAATATAGCTGGCCTTGCAGCGCGCAGTCCGATAGCTTGGCCAAAGCTCGGCCTGGCCCGACCCGACGAACAACGTGCCCGTGCCACCTTGACCTGATCCAGCATGTCATGCCTAGGCCGCTCCCAGACACGATACAGCCCGCTAATCAATGGGAGGCCCAGTAGCGACCCGTTAGATGGGGAGGGTATATACCCCCCTCTCCACTCAGCCTCTCTCCACCTCCTAACCCTAAATCACCCCTCCTCTGCTGCATAGCACTCTCTCGACTCTCGCCTCTGCCACCGGTCACCACCTCCACCGGATCTTGCCGTTCTACTTGCAAATGTCTCCCTCTTTCGTCTTCTCACCTCTCATACCCTTGGCTTCATTTTATTGATTTGTTGGTGACATGGCGTTTTCATATATGTAGTTGTATGAAATTTGATCAGTTGGTTGTTGCATACTTGTATATGTAATGTGTAATGTGTTGATTTGTTGGTGACTTGGTGTTTACATGTATAGTGTGTTGATTTGTTGGTGACTTAGTTGTTGTCTTTGTCTTGATGATCTTTGAAATGGAAATGCAGAATGGAGGATGGAGTTGATAGAGTGGGTTTTTGTCTTCAGCGGGCTTTGGGCTAGCCCAACCTGCTGTTTTGGTCGTGCTTCTCGGGCTGGCCCGACGTGCTATGCCTAGGCCGTTGGTCAGGTACGATGCCTGGCTCGACACGGCCCCACATCACGTTGTGCCATGCCTGCCTAGTGTCAGCGGGCCGTGCTTTGGTCGGGCCCGTGTTGTGTCGTGCCGAGCGGGCCGAATGGCCATGTATACCCAAGAAATTGTTTCTGTCTTGTTTTTTGTTTGCTCTCGTTCTTTCCACATCAACAAATTGCTTAGTTGCAGGATAATTAATTAATAGAGACATAAACTACAATAATATAAATATGTACTATTGAGACTGCCCGAATGGAAACTATTTCAAAGTTTCTGGGTTTAGGACTACTCTTATACTAACTCTATAGTCTATACAACGGCTTCTCTACAATTAGTTTAAATAATAAAAGATGAATAAATGCAAAGCAATGGCAAACTGCTTACCCCTATCGGGATGGATATAGTGGGGGGTGGGGGCAGGAAGCCCAAATTATGTTTACATATATCAGCCCTTGGAATTGAACTTCTTCCAGGCCTTGTAGTCCTTGCTCCCCAGCATCTGCTCCACCTCCTCGAACTGCAGCCCCTTGGTCTCCGGCACCAGAAGGAATATGAGCAGGAACGCCATCGCCGACACGCCACCGAAGAGCAGGAACGTGCCCGCCGTGCCCAGCGCCTGCGTGAGGCTGAGGAACGTCTGCGTCACCAGCAGGTTGGACGTCCAGTTGGCCACCGCCGCGATGCCGCCGCAGACGCCCCGGAACCGGAGCGGGTACACCTCCGAGTTGATGAGCCACGGCACGCTGCCCATGCCCGGGGAGTAGGACACGATGTACGCGCCCAGCGCCACCAGCGCCAGCCAGCCAAAGGAGCTCGGGCAGCCCCTCGTGTACCACTCGCGCCGCCCCGCCCGGCACGCGCGCCGCGACGCGTCCGACGTCCTGAGGCAGGCGCCCGGCAGGAGCTTGTCGGTGTCCGCGCAGAAGCCGCATTCGGAGGGAGACTTGATGCACTGGGCGCAGGTCCACTCTACCCCGGCCACGGTGGCGAGGTCGAACTCCGGGCACGTGCCGTTGGCGCCGAAGAGGGCCGTCCCGGCCAGGCTGACGTCCGGCGAGTGGCTGTCCACCGCGAAGAAGACGCCGCTCAGCATGCCGAGGCACGCCACGACGCCCGTGAGGCTGAGCAGCATCAGCCGCCGCCGTCCCGCCTTGTCCACGAAGAACATGCTCACCACGGACCCGGCGGCGTTGAGCCCCGAGGTGACGAGCGACAGCGCCAGCGCCGTGCTGTTGGACGCGAACCCGGCGAGCTGCACGATGGTCGGGCTGTAGTACATGACGGTGTTGATGCCGACGAACTGCTGAGCCACCTGGCAGAGCACGCCCGCGGTGAGCCCGCGCCGGACCACCACGCTGCCGAACGCCTTCCTGAGCGTGCCGGCCAGCCCCGCGCCGCCGAGGGACCGTTCCTGGGCCATGTCCGCCTCCACCGACGCCCGCAGCGCCGCGATTTCCTCCTCGACCTCCTCCGGCGGGTACACCTTCCGCATGATCTCCTCGGCCTCTCTTTTCCGGTCCTTCCTGTACAGCCACCGCGGCGACTCCGGCAGCGCCAGCATGAGCACGAACTGGAGGAGCGCCGGCACGCCGGCCACTCCGAGCATCCATCGCCACGTCCCGTTCACCTTGGTGAAGGCCAGGTTGATGAGGTAGGAGAGGAACTGCCCCGCCGTGATGAGCAGGCCGTTGGTGCTCACCAGCGCGCCCCGGATCCTCGCCGGCGAGGCCTCGGAGATGTACAGCGGCGACGTCATGGAGGCCATCCCGACGCCAAGTCCGACCAGGACCCTGCCCACGATGATGACCGGGGGCGCCGGTGCGAAAGCCATGACGATAGAGCCGGCCAGGAAGAGAATGTCGGCGATGAGGATCGACGGCCGCCGCCCGAACCGGTCATTCATCCAGCCGCCGGCGCCGGCGCCAAAAATTGCCCCCGCCACCGCCATGCTCACAATCGTCTCCTGTTGCCATGAAGATGGAGGAGCATCCCACTCCCACTGTTAGTTTCTTCTTGCTTTGCATTGATTTATTCGTGGCTCGTGAGTCGCGAGCAAATAGCAAGAACAGAAACAAGTACCTACCTGCAGCACGGTGCTTTTCTCGACCTGCTCGAAATCGTCTCGGATGTACAGGAGAGCTCCTGATATGACGCCTGCGTAGAGATTAGATTAGAACCGCAGGATTATAAGCATCAGAGGCAGATGACATTGTGAGAAACTAAAAAAAAAAAATTATATCCTTCTTATTTTATACGGAAATGCTAGGGTCAGAGCGTCTGATCGTCCGGACACCCCATTGCCGTGGGCCGCGACGCTATATGAATGGCCCAACTATCCTGGATGCCTCCGCCGATCGGCTGTTTGATAAAAAAAACGTTTAGATGTCTTCTTCACTCATTGGTCTCCAAAAACGTCATTCACCAATCCCCACTCGCCGTCGAATTTCAATTCCGCGCTCCACCGTGACCGCGCTATCGCGGTGCTCTCGACCGTGGTTGGCCAGCCGCCATCCTCTATCTCAACCTCACCTGAGCCGCCTTCCTCCCTCTCCACCGCAGTTCACCAACCATCGTGCAACTTCTGTTCATCGCGCCCGCCCGACCGCTTCTGTCCCTCTTCGACGGCACCTCGGGAAAGGAGCGGCAACTAATCGGCCTCCGCCTCCCTTCTCTCCACAAAGCTTGGTCCGCATCCTCCATCGGCGACGACATCTAGCGATGTGGACGAGATCGGGCAGGGGTAGTGCCGCTCACCTCTCTTGGCGCTGGTGGTGCCATCGTGCGCCTCAGGTTGGTCCCCCTCCCTCGCCGAGCCAAGGGCACCCACGAAGCGCGGCCCATGCTGGTGGTGCTCGTGCGCTGCTGCTCGGTGCCGGCTCCCACTTTGAGGCCGGAATCAATCGGCCCTGGACTCTCCCTCCCCCTATGTTGCAAATGTATGTTTTAAGTGTTTCACATGTTATCAGATGTATGTTGCAAGTGTTTCATATGGATGTTGCAAAAGTAGATCGGGATGTTGCATATGTTGCACTTGTTTCAGAGGCATGTTGCAAGTGTTTCAGAGGTATGTTGCAAGTGTTTGTTCAAAATGATTCATCTGTTTCAGACATATGTTGCAAGCGTTTTTATCTGGATGTTGCACATGTTTCACACAAATGATGCAATAGTATGCTCGAAATGATTCAGCTGTTTCAGTCTTATGTTGCAATAAGTGTTTTCATTTTGTAAGTTGCAAGTATTTTATCTGGATGTTGCATATGTTTTAGACATATGTTGCAAGTGTATGTTCCAAATATTTTATCTACGTCCGACTTATATTGCATTCAAGTGTTTCATGTTTTAAGTATTTCGTGTTTCAAAGTATGTTCAGAGAGTCATGGGGCATAACCCGAACACTGGGAGAAGGGCGTGGCGAGCTGGGGGGCGGCATATGGGGCGCACGACACGCCCGGGTCCTATGGACGGGGCATGCTCGCCCTCATCTGGGCTTCCAGGTCCCGCCCGCACGGAGAGAGGAGGGGTCGGGGGGAAGGAGTTGCGGGCACAACCGGGGTGCGCGTGTCGGGTGGGGTGAGGCGCACGGGAGCCGGGTACGCGTGCATGGCGGGGCGAGGCAAACGGGGACGGACGTGCGTGTGCAGCAGCGATACGGCGCAGCGGCAGGCGTGTGGCGGGCGAGCTAGGGCAGCAGCATGCACGAGGCGTCCGGACGCGCACATCTGCTCCGGACGTTCGGGCGCTAGTAATTCCCTAATTTATAGGAATAAAGATTTAATCCCCACTCACACGGTGAGTTTTAAGGTCAAATTTTGTATATCATACCTTATGTTAAAAAATGCATAGTGGATTTTTCATCAATATTTTTGATAGCTAATAAGGACATATAATAAGTTAACCCAAGATATATACAAAATGGAAAGATACCATGATTAAAAAAGCACATTTATTTTTTGACATGATTTATGATGTGCGCCGTCACTTCAAAATTTTAGCTTAAAACTCAACTCATATATGGAGAAATAAAGGAGAAATAAAGAAGATAAACAAGGGTTAGATTGGATCAACTGAAAAATTTATGGGGTGTAAATTAAACTAAAAATTAGTTTAGTGGGTTATCTAGGCACAAATCTCGCATAAACTAATTGGACTTCCAATGTTTTGTCGCATCTCAACTTCTATCTTGCCTAGCCTTCCCCCATATGGGAAGGCAAAGCGGACTGATTGCAGTGATACTTGAGTGTCTGCCAAAAATAGGTGAATTAGGGTTATTTGAGCAGCAGAAGATCTAGGCCCTATGATGCTAATTAGATGGATTTTGAGGCTAAATGTCTTTCATTAGAGAACTATAGCATGGGTCTACTAATTAGCTATGAAAGTTTAGCATTGCAAAATCAAAGCAAGTCGAATCATGCGTTATATTTTGAAAAGAATGGACTAAGAAGGATAGTCTGACGGACCAGTATCATAGCCGAAGAGGAGGCCACCGATGCCGGCGGAGAAGGCGAGGCGAAGTATGAAGGGCTGCTTTGACGTCAGGTAGAGCAAGTCCCTGAACTCGGTGCTCTCTGCTTTGTGGATGCCACCTTCCATGCTGTGCGGCGCAGATTAGAAAACCTGAAAATTGTGGCAAGAGACATGAAGAACGGAGAGTAGTTTCTAAATACAATCTTGTTTTCTTTCAAATATATATTTTCTAGATGTTCCGATATATCGACAAAGCCAGACAAAATGCAGAAAATGTTGTTTCCCTCGGTTTCCTTGTACACACACAAAGAATGTTAGCTACAGATTTAAACTAATTTGTCATCATCATGTTGCAGCGTCAAATTAAAGACCTAATTCTCTCGCTTACCTGTGATGTGAAGCAGGAAGGCTTTTCTGCTGGAATTCACCTTGATCGCCAGCTTCTGCAATATTCTCCTGACGGCGACGTTGCCGCCGTGGGTGCCCCCAGATTCGAATTCGCAGCTCCGTTGGGTCGTCGAGAATGGACCGGGAATGGAATTCAACGCGAGAGCGAGAGGCATCAGGAACCAGCGTTATCACCGGTCTCCTGCACAAGTAGTAGCTCAGCTTTTACGAGCGCTATCGGTCTACCAGGCGCGTGTCGTGCTTGCCAAATTTAGGACGACATGGATCCTATTTCCGGGCCGGGCATTGTGCATATACGTGGAGAGCTACTCATGTCTGCGAAGTCTGGACGTGCACACGGGCTAAGGCAGAGGAGCCATGGGTGGGGGTGAATGGAAATCATAGCATACGACAGAGACGAAGCAATGCCATGGAAATCATAGCATACGACAGAGACGAAGCAATGCCATATACTCATATATCGAGGCTAAGAGTATGTTTGGGATAGCTCCACGAGCTCCAGATTTAACAAAAAAAACATTCACTCTACGAAAAGTTACCCAAGCATTCTAGCTCCACCTGATCTAGATTCACCAAAACGATAAATCTGAGGCTAGATTCACCATTTTGGTGAGCTCCTTAGGGCCCGTTTGTTTCCACTTCTCCTGGCCACGCTTGGATTATAATCTAAGCGAAGATTTTCTCGCTTCTCGCTTTTCGCTTCCCGTAGTTCAAATCTCTGAAGCGGCTTACCACATAAGCGAGAATCGGTGGAAATAAGCGAAGCGTTTGGTGGGATTCTCGCTTATTTCCACCGACAAGCCGCTTATAAGCGAAAACAAACGGGGCCTTAATGGGTGCTCCACCAAACTTAAGTTGGTGGAGTTGGAAAAAATTAACCATCACAACCACTAGTTACATCCATCCCACCTACCGGTTCATTTCTTTTCTTTACCTTATTCCCCTCCACGCCTTCTCGGCATGCGTCGTCGCCACCATGGTTGCGCCCGCCCCTGGCAAGGCCACGCATGCCCCCGGCCAGCTAGCCAAGGATGACGACGCATCAAGACTGGGCCAAACAATCTCTGGCACCCTTGACGGTTTCACGCCACACAGGCCAAAGCTGCGACCGTTGGCTAGAGGAAGAAGAAGACCGAAAGAAGCTTTCTTGAGACATTAACACGTGGGGCCTATCCCAAGGGCAAATCTGGCCATTCCAACTAGAAACGCCCTTGTGTGGATCTATGGCTAGTTGTGTAGCCGAACGGTACGGTTCCACGGTGGATCTCAGATCCACTAGTGGAGTTGCTCCATGATTTACTTTTTTTGGTGGTCCCAAACAGGCCCTAAGAACTCTTGACGGGGAGGAGGCGGCGATAGAAGGAAAAGCTAGGATCCCGTCTAAGGTTCATGTCTAATAGAATGAAGGGGAGGAAGTAATGGTAGATGATTAACTCAGGCATCCCTTCACTTTACGTCCTGTAGGGACTTGCTAAAATTTAGCTACTTTTCAGGCAAATGTTATTACATATATTTTCTGTTATAAATTGCAGGTTTAGTTCATTGTAATTTTTGTAGGTATAATCTACAATTTTTGGATCTAAGAACAAAAGCTCGCTAGACGACAAAACCACAAATCCGACAAAATTTTACATGTGTTGGCATTCTAACAATTTACAATTATTTTTATAGTCACACAAGGACAAAAAAAACTAATATGTCATGACACAGAGACAATCAACAAATCACCCACAAGAATAGGAGATCATGGACAAATCACAAACAAAGCAGGTTGTGTCCAATATTCTTATCTCAGCCATGTCGTGAGCTTGCAAGTAGGAAATTTTGAGTGTGTATGTGACGAGATCCTAACAAATGGGTATGTTAAGCCTCGGGTCCAATAGTTTTCGAACGAAGAAGACCCCCCGACCGACCCCTCCTGGACCGCCCGGGGGCTCGGGGGCTATACCCATCGGGTACGCTCGCGCACACCCTCTGGAGAAGAAACCCTGCCGAGCTTGACTATGCCGCGACCTCCGCACGGGGCTCGGGGGCTCGCCCGAGCCCAGAGGCTCCCGATCTATTCCAACACTCCGGTCCGGCCCTTGGCTCTTGCCAGTCCAACGACGCCAGCCAAGGCTCAGGCGCAAGAAGACGCGCCCCGAGCTACCGAGGCTCGGGGGCTCCCCGGCGCTACCCCTTGGGCACGGCATTGCCGGCCACTTTTCCGACAAGGTCACGCACAGGGCGTGACACAAGAAGACAAAGCTTCCCCGTGGCCTCAAGGGGCTCCAAGGCTCCCGGGCCCGCACGTCAGCCCCTGGAGCCGACCTCCTTCACCGCCAAGAAGACTCTAGAAGGTCCACCTGGGGGAGGCCGGTCCAAGCCGACACAGCCTGACACGTAGAATGTCAGAATAGAGCAGCCGGACGACGCCCAAGGCTTCTTTGGCTCCACGACACCGCCAAAGTCCACATCACATCGCTGCAAGGCCCTCCTGGACTCCGACGCTTGTAGACCATAGACTCATTCCCCCAAATCACCATGTACCCGACCTATCTGGTTATATAAGGGATAAGGTCGGACCTAGGGGGAGGACAATCATTAGAAGATGGATCATTCCATTCCACTCCATCCTTTGGCCTCTGCTCAACATCAAGAGCAAGGCAACCCAGAGAGGGGCAACGAGAGCTCCTCCACCGCATCCCGTCGTCTTCCTCCTCTCCAATGAGGGGAAGGCTCCACCGGCGGCGAGGCAATCTTAGGATTAGCACCGAGCTAACCCCCTACCAAATCTCTCTCTACAACCCTATTGTAACCCCCTGATTTTGGGTGCTTTTGAGTATGAGGATCATCAGCTGCTGGACGTAGGGCACCAATTGGCCCGAACCGGGATAAACCGTTGCGTCCTTTTTGTGATTCTTGTGTTCTTGAGTCCACCCGAGCCACCGGAGACACGTACTCTAACACCGATTTGAACAACAATGCTTGCCACGGTTCCGACCCCGTGACAGTTGGCACACTAGGTAGGGGCAACGTCAAGTGTGATTTAGGCTCTACGGTGACTGGAGCCACCCGCCTCGTCGCCGAAACAAGCGGCACCGCCCCAGACGGCGGTGTCCACTTTGGGAGCCTAGCCTACGTCGCCGACTGCTACGGCGAGCTTCATCCACTCCACAGGGAAGCACCGGTGGGCAACGAGCCCCCGGCGTCGCCCCCTCCGCCAGGACTTCTGGGAGCAGATCTCAAGGTTTTGGCCAGATAGATCCAGCGCGGTTTGGGCCTGAACCCCACCATGTCGGACCACCGCCAGTTGTTCTACATGCTGGCCGACATCCACCACCAGATCGCCATCGGTGAGGTTTTCCCACCGCCTGACCGCTTCTGGTACTACCTCCTAGACCTGCCTTTTGGGATCCAGAACGTGGTGGCTTCTTTCCATATGGAGCTAGAGCACCTCATCAGTCGCGAGGCGGCATGGAGCACCATCCTCTCCGACGTAGCAGGGACCGACGTCCATTCGCTGCACGCCTTCCTCGAGATCCTTTCGAGGAATGGCCTAGAGTACGACTCCGACGACATCGACTGCTTTGCACCGCCCTGCATGTGCTACCACATTGACAATGAGGTTCCACTAGACCAGAGTCCACGTAGCCGTGCGGCCTACCTCTAGGAGAAGGGGGATCGCCTACGGGCTCGGCAGGTGGACTTGGAGGCCGCTAAGATAGAGCTCGAGTGCGAAAGGTAGGACCTTGCATGGCAACGAGCCGTGCACCCTCTCGGCGATGACGACGATGCTCGCACGGCGGCTTCGAGCGGCCTCTACTTTCCCCGCGTGGCGTACAACATGGCGGGTGCCGCCTGTTGCCTGGAAGACATCTCTGACACGCCAGACCCAAAGACCAACGAGTGGCTAAACGAGGTGAAGTGGCTCCTCCGTGTCGCCCTTAAGAAGCAGGCCGAGAGCTCGGCATCCCGGCGCCGCACCGTGCTCTCCCGATCGTCCCAGATGATGGCCACTCCCAACGGGGACCACTCCGACGCACATGCCCCACATGCAGGGGGGAGCCGTGGCAACACCTCTGGCAACAGCTTCAACCGACCACAGACATAGGGCACCAAGCCTCGGTAGGAGTGACAGCGTGAACTTTCTCCTCGGCGTCTCCCCGCGCACCACCGGATCGGCGACAGTCGTGATGTCCATGACACCATTGAAGCCAGGCGCCACGCTCAGGCGTAGTCACATACCCCTGAGCGACAAGGTGGGGGCACCGCCCCGGATCACTTTGACCCCCCAGCGTTCGGGGCAGCGATTCAGGCGGCTCCCTACCTAGGCATTTCTGGCCACCGATGCACATATCCAAGTACGACGGCGAGACCAACCCGGATCACTGGCTAGAGGACTACCGCCTCGCCATGAAGGCTAGGGGTCAGACGATGACTTTGTCGTCCAGTACCTTCCCCTGCTTCTGTCAAGCTCGACCAGAGCTTGGCTCGAGCAGCTTGAGCCTGGCAGCATACGCTGCTGGGGCAATCTCCGTTCGGTCTTCATCGGCCACTTCCAGGGTACGTACTGTAACACCCTTGATGTTATGCCCTAAACAAATTACTAAAACATGTCATGAGCATCATATTTATACGATAACGCATGTGGTAGAATGCGTGGATGAATTTTTTTGTAACTTAAGATGATCAATAAAAATGTTAAATGAAAAGCTACTCCATAATTCATGTATATCAAGTAGGGTTGAAAACCAATTTTTATTGAACAAAACACAATAGAACATATATGTAGCACTTACATAAAGTTTGGAGTATGGACTTTGTAGATGGCAATGAAATCCTTGCTGTTGAAACATAACTTTGCTAGCTAACGTTTCTGATGGCCTAGAAATGCAACTTGGAATCAAGTTCAGCTCAAAGACTTAGAATATTTTCAAGTTTATAAACAACAAGACAATGCCATATTTGGCAATTTAGTTTGTGAAATCGAGTTAAGGGATGGTGTCATGTTTTAGCTCGGGTTGGTAGCCACACATGCCATCTTGAGTATGGCGAAGATGGTTTAGGTCCAGAAGCAACCGTTTAGTTGTTATAGGCACTTTAAAATTCGTGCAAGACATGATTTTAGGCTAGTTCACCGGGTGAGCACGGTCACCACATCTCCGGGGCGTGACGTCACCACGCTGGCTCGCTTTGCGCGCGCACGCGCGCTGCTGCACTTTGCCGACTACAACTACCCTGTCCTGGCCGCCACTGGCTCTGCCGCGTGGAGATGCTACTACTGCTCGCATGGCTGAGCGACGCGGCCGCCTCCCTCACCGCCCTGCCGACCCTCCTCATGCTGTAACACAGCCACTGCAGGTGTCGATGCCTCACCATCACGTTCGTGCCTCCCTCTACACCCCTACCCCGTTGTTGGCCCGGATTGGTGCTCACCGCTGCCGCGCACACGTGGTGGAGCTCACCGTTGCCTTGCCATTTATGGTACTGCGGCCACGCGGGCCATGTCGGTCAATGGACGCACGTGCTTGTCCGATTGCGTCCATGCGTGTGACGCCCTGATCGAGCCGATCACATACCGCCAAGGCGAGGTCGTGCTGAGCCCACCTGCTGACCCTGTCTCCCTCTTTCTCTATGCTGACCATCGTCGATCCGCGCCACCAAATAACCCTGCGATCGATCACCTCCATTCAATTCATCATGTCCTCTCGCTGCCTGACCCCACCCAGCCATGAAGAAGGCACTGCCAAGCTTTGATTTGGAGCTTTTCCCCGCCGCGGTGCCATTATGGCCGCGCTTGGCCATGGTCGAGGGCAGCCCTTTGACCGCCCATCCCAAACCAATTCACGTGCACCACTAGCTTCGCCTTGACTCCCTCTTCACCCTGCACACCTTAGCTGAACCGCTACCGCCTCCCAATCATCACTGACGCGACCGTGCCACCATGGTGCACCGCCACACGGCTTGGCCACACGTGGCCATCCCTTCTCTGTCACCCTCTTCTCCACCCACCACCTTGGCTAGGTCCATGGTAGTCTCCTGATGCTCACTCGCTAGCCAGTTAGGTCCTTAGGTGTTCTGGTTTGCTGGGGCAGTCGCGCCACCATCGTGGATGGCCGCACGCCACCGTAACTAACTCCAGGGCGTCCTACCACCCCGTGTTGCTGCTCGGCGTAGGCGGTGGGACCATAGTTGAATGTTGGCCTGATCGACGAGCCAATGCGGGTCTCTGGTGGCCGGCGTGGCCACCCCATGCCATCGCTCGCCACGGCGCCGGGCACGGGTTAGCCAGAGGTGCGCACGAGGGAATTCCAGGGAAGCTGGGGGGTTACGTGAGAAGGTTTGAGAGAGAGGAGGAAATAGTGTTAGTAGTAGTTATAAATTGGGAGGAGTTCGAGGTCTCTTTTGCAAAATCGCCAGCGCGCGCGGGCTTTCCCTAGCGTGGGCCGTCTCCGCGTGGGCCAGTGTCCGCGTGGGCCGTATCTGTGGGCCGCCACGTGAGCGCGTGCGCTGGGGCCGTGCGTGTGGGCCGCGCGGGAGATTCACTTTTCTTTTTTTTAAGGAATTAGAAATGGTTTTCTAATTTAATTTCTGAGCTGATCTTTGGTAATTAATATAAAATCATGTTGGTGTCCAAAAATTATGAAACAAATTTTGTTAGGTTCCTAAAATTGTGATCTATCTATTGGTGTATTTAATTCATACTTATATGTGTTGATATTAGGAGTTATTAAATCGTTTGAGAATGCTTAATGATATTAAGTTAATTATTTTAGGAATTTTTGTGGTAAAATGGTGATGGCCTTAGTCCTAAAATTCTAATGGTAGCTTCATTGTATTATTATGTGCTCACTGTAATTTTTGTAGCCTTAGAATAGACTATGCATTAGGGTAGTTAAATGCTTTTTGTTTCAATATACATTAAATTACTGGTAGAAATAAAGATATATCCTTAATTTGCCAAGCTTAGGGTTTGTTAGTTGAACCCAACACTTTGCTTGATGAAGATGATAGTTAGCTTAGTATCTTAGTTATTAGATCTAGCTTAGTAGCTTGGTGTGCGTATTCTTATTTTAAGAGTTGCTGTTGTCTAAGTGCTAAATGGTTGCATCATCATCGCATGCATGTAGAGAGCGAGTTGGTGGAGATAGTGACCACAGACGATCACGAGTTCGAGGAGATCGTCGATGAATACGAGGAGGAGGTCCTCATGAGGGAGGAGGTCCCGGATCCACCTCCGACTGACTCGGCTGACACCACGCCTGCCCAAGGCAAGCCCTGGTGCATAACCCTTATTTTTGATAATCACTACATGTATATATGTGATGTGCATTTATGTTACAGGAATATTATGGAAACCACATGCATAGATATATCTATCCTATGAGTCTTACTAGTGTAGGTTTGAGTAGCTGCTATGCTTAGGTTTTCAGTAGCGTGAGTAACCAACCGTTACTCACAATAGGTGATTATTATAATTACTCTCGTGATAAAAATGATGAAAGGAAAATAGAGACCGGGCAGGGATATGGTATGGGTATTGGTGGGTGTAACGAGATGTGTCCCGCGGCCATGGGGCTTAGCTTGGTTGCACTATTTTCCCTATCCGTGTTGATTGAGGACCGTCCGTTGCTGTGGATGGTAGTCAGGTCACAGACTTATTATCCTGAGCACATACTTGCTTATGGGAGCGGGAAGGCTTGTTACGCTCTTATCGTGGGTTCTGGCTCTTTCTAGATCGACTGATTGGAGGAGGGTCTTAAGTGTGGGGGCTTGGACTCCAAGTTTGGATGGGGACCTGGACCACGTGACAGGAGTGGAATGGGTTGGTCTTGTTTGTGCTTGGGGTACAAACGGGGCGTGTGTTTCGGGGTACCCAGCTGGGATGCATTGGTTCACGAATCGTCGTTTCCATGAGACAGTACGACTTGACTATGGTCTAGCATCATAGTAAGAACTAGAATATGAAAGATAGTAAATTGGTTATGATTGCTCAACCCTTGCTTGAAAGTAGAATAGGTGCTTACCTAGAATGGTTAGCTAATGAAGTAATCATGACTGCTAATTAAACTTGATCTTAAGGACGTACCTCTAGTAATGCTTTTCGCAAACAAAAAGAAAACAGCAAACCCATATTGCCTATCATACCCCTTGGAGTTGAGAAACTATTCCCACTATTTGAGTAAGTCTTGCGAGTACATTGTGTACTCAGGGTTTATTTTACCTAGTTGTAGGTGTAGCTTTAGGAGTAGCTATTGTGTGGAGGATTCTTTTGGTGGGCACAGACGGATCCTTGTATCGTTTCCGCTAGATGTTTATTTTCATTTTGCTATTTAATTATCGTACTCTGAACCCTGGTATTATAATAAATAATTTCCAAGAACTCTTGTTGTATGAAATAGACTAAGTATTGTAAGCTCATACTCATTATTGGATTGTGGACGTAAAACATGGATTGATTCGAGTTCTCCCGTGGGGTGTGCTCGATGGAACTGTCCGATGTAGCTAACTTTTGGGGTGCTTAGTGTCTAGTGGAAGATGAAAGCCTCTGAAAGCGTGTTATTTCGGGTGGTTGTGCCATAGGTGATATCTGAGCCAATAATCTGTCTACGAGTTTAAAAAATCATTTCAAAACCTAAAATTTGACCAATAAAAGCTTTACAAAAAGTAGGATGCGATAAATTACGTAAATAAGTATAAGCCCTAGTAATATGGTCTATCTAGGATAGTGGCACTAGTTTTATCTAATCAATCTTCTGTAGGTACACTAACTTATGCTGCCTAAGAATCATTTAGCGTACGGGAAGTGAGTGTGCGTTGTGCCAAAAAAATTATACGTGAATGCCGCTATATTCCGGCTTAAGCGAACGAATAGGTCGATCCATGCATCATGAAAAGCGAATCTTGCTTAAACTAAACTCCCCCACACGTATAATTTTGGGTAGTAAATTGATAGGATAATAAATAGAGAAATACTTTAACTCTTAAGGAAAAATTCTCACTTGTAACAATTTATTGGGCCTTATCATCTCTCTAGCCGTTTGTTTCTAAGTATGGAGGCCTGGTCCCTAATGGTGGGTTCCTATCTGTTTACAGATGAACCTGAGGTCTGGTCACAGGAGCACCAGTGCTGGGACAGGCCAAGGTCTTGGTGAAGACTAGGGCGAAAATGGTCGTGGTGATGATCATGGCAATGCCAACGGGGAGAGCCACGAGGCCCCACTCCTTGGTCCTCCTCCTCCGCCACCACCATGGCCTCCGATGACCCATGCCGAGATGATGGCTGAGATGTTGGATGCTTGTTGCGAGTCAGCCCGTGCCCTAGAGATGCTGGCACATGCTATTGGTGGCTTCGCCCGTGGAGGCCCCGGTGGTAATGGCGGGAATAGGGGTGGTGCCCACGGTCCCGAGAGGCCCTTTTCCTATCAGAACTTCTTGGGAACACACCCGCCCATGTTCACACCGACTGCGGAGCCTCTGGAAACGAAGCATTGGCTCCGTATTCTAGAGCAAGAGTTTCAGCTGCTCAATGTGATGGATGAGTAGAAGGTGTGCTTTGCCGCACAGTAGCTTCTAGGATTTGCCAGTGCTTGGTGAGACACTTTCAACGCCATGCAGCTTGTGGACCACCATGTGACTTGGTAGGAGTTTACCACTGCTTTCCGTCAGTACTATATTCCTGCTGGTTTGCTGAACAGGAAGCTATCCGAGTTTCTAGAGCTGAAGCAAGGATACATGACTATGATGGAATATGTGAATAAGTTCAACCACCTTGCACAGTATGCTGGGACTCATGTGAATACTGATGAGAAGAAGATGGACCATTTCAATCGCGGTCTCTCTTGCATCTTGCAAGAGAAGTTGTATACATGAGGCTATCAGACCTTTGATGCTTTGATGAATGCCACCATTGCTATGAAGGGACTTCAGTGTGACTCTCAGGCTAAGTGGTAGCGTAAGAGGGTGATCATTGTGTCTTCTAGTCACCCATAGTCGTAGAAGGTACAGGTTGTGAGGAGGGTGTCCAATCACTCTCCGGGTGGACAGTCGTCTCGTCAGACTCAGTAGACTTACCAGGCACCTCCCACTTAGTACCGTGCACCTATTCAGCAAGTGCAGCAGCCTCATGGATAGCATGTTCTGCCTCATTAGGGACAGGGGAACAAGCCGAGTACTTGTTTCATGTGTGGCAAGGAAAGCCACTATGCTTGTGAGTGCCCCCAGAACTAGCTTACTCAGTCTTCTTAGCCTTCAGCCAACTCTCATTTGGTCAAGAGGACTATCATCAGGAAGAAGGTGCTCGTGAGCCACTCGAGACAGGTTAACTTCACTGAGGAGAGGAGATCCCGCAGGGAGAGCCTGTGATGGTTGGTATGTTCACCATTGATTCGCACCCAGCATATATATTATTTGATTGTGGTGCATCACATTCATTCATGAGTATGGGGTTTGCATAAGGGCACAATATATCTACTATGACTATTCCTATTGCTTATAGAATCATAACCCCGGGTGCGCAGTTGTGCGTTAAAACTCTAACGGACATAGTGAGACTAGTGCTAGCCACTCACTCTTATCGTCTCCAGTTCATGGTGCTGCCTGGGCAAGACATAGATGCAATTCTGGGAATGAACTGGTTGAGAAACTATGGGGTAGTCTTGAACCTTAGGCAAAGAATTGTTGAGTTGAAGCTTCCTTCTTTTGAGGATCAAATGTCTCTCCTTATGTCTTCGGTCCCCACCCTGCTAGTTGTTGCTCAGGCTAAAGCTTCTCTGGACCTTTCTTCTATTTCTATGGTCTGTGAGTTTCTAGATGTCTTCCCCGAGGACCTACCTAGGATACCATCGGACCAGGTTGTGGAGTTTGCCATTGAGATAGAACTTGGTACTGCTCCTATTTCACGGTGTCCTTACCGCATGGCTCCAAAGGAATTTACTGAGATGAAGAAACAGCTAGAGGAATTGTTGGAGAAGGGATTCATCTGTCCAAGTTCTTAACCATGGGGTTGTCTAGCTATTTTTGTGAAGAAGAAGGATGGCAGTCTTCGGATGTGTGTGGATTATCGCCCTCTCAATGCAGTAACCATTAAGAATAAGTATCCTTTACCTCGTATTGATACTTTATTTGATCAGTTGGCTGGTGCCGAGGTGTTTTTAAAGATTGATCTTCGTTCTAGGTATCACCAAATTAAGATCTAGCCACAAGATATACCAAAGACAACTTTCTCTACTAGGTATGGGGTCTATGAGTACCTAGTCATGTCTTTTGGTGTCACTAATGCTCCTGCATTCTGCATGCATCTCATGAATTCAGTCTTCATGCCGAAGTTCATTTATGACATATTGATATATTCTAAGAACAATGAAGAGCATGCACAACATCTTCGCATAGTCCTGACTCGATTGCGGGAACACAAGCTGTATGCTAAATTCAGCAAGTGCGAGTTTTGGTTGGATCGAGTACAGTTCTTTGGACATGTCCTGACACTGGAAGGCATCTCTGTGGATCCTGACAAGGTGCAGGATGTGTTAAATTGGAAATCTCCAAAGTCAGTGCATCAGATTCGTTAGTTCCTTAGTCTTGCTGGTTATTATCGGCGCTTCATCCCTAAGTTTTCCAAAATAGCTCAACCGATGACCAAGTTACTTCAGAAGGATGTCAAGTTTGTATGGAGTCCGGCTTGTGAAGAGGCTTTCCAAGCCCTGAAGAAGTTTCTTACCTCTGCTCCTGTTCTTGCTCAACCATATATTGATAGGCCATTTGATGTGTATTGTGATGAGTCTAGGACTAGACTAGGATGTGTGCTTATGCAAGATGGACGTGTGATCACTTATGCTTCACGTCAGCTGAAAAAGCATGAGTTGAATTATCCCACCCATGATTTAGAGCTGGTTGCAGTTGTGCACGCTCTAAAAATCTAGAGACATTACCTATTGGGAAATAAAGTGCATATCTACACAGATCACAAGAGTCTCAAATATATTTTCACTCAATCCAAGCTGAACATGAGACAATGGAGGTGGCTTGAGTTAATCAAAGATTATAACTTAGAAGTTCATTATCACCCTAGAAAAGCTAATGTGGTAGCTGATGCTTTAAGTCAGAAGTCACATCAGGTTGAGGAAGAATCTTTGCCCCTCTCTCACTCTAAAGTGTTAGCCCATATTGCTCTAGTCTTGAATTTACTTGAGCAAATTATTATAGAGCAAAGGCAAGATGCTTTGGAAATCCCTCATATCAAGAAGTTAATTGCCGAAGGGCGTGGTCCTCATTTCAGTATTGATGATCAAGGTGTGGTGAAGTTCAAGAACCGATTGGTGGTTCCCTCAAGTGATGAGCTTAGGAGAAAATTTTTGGATGAAGCTCACAACTCCAAATTATCCATTCATCCAGGAAGTAACAAGATGTATCATGATTTGCATCACTTGTATTGGTGGCCAAATATGAAACAGGATGTTACCAACTACATCTCAGACTGTGACATTTGTGGAAGGATTAAGGCGGACCATATGCGTACACCTGGATTTCTACAGCCCCTGCCTATCCCTATTTGGAAATGGGAGGATATTTCCATGGACTTTGTTGTGGGTTTGCCCCGCATGACAAAGGGGTATGACTCTATATGGGTCATTGTGGATCGCCTTACCAAGTCCACTCATTTCCTCCCAGTGGATACAAGGTATTCAGCCAAGAAGTATGCCAAGTTGTATTTTGATCGGGTTGTGACCCTACATGGAGTTCCTCTTACCATTGTTTATGATAGAGGATCAGTCTTTGTCTCTCGTTTCTTAGAGCAACTCTAGAAATGTCTTGGTACTCGTCTCCTCAGAAGTTTAGCTTATCACCCACAAACTGACGGTCGGATAGAAAGGGTCAATCAAGTACTTGAAGACATGTTGAGAGCTTGTGCGATTTCTTATCCAGAAAAGTGGGACGAATGCTTGACTTTAGTTGAGTTTTCCTATAACAATAGTTATCAAGAGAGCATTCGAATGGCACCATTCGAGGCTTTGTATGGCAAGAAATATAGGACACCTCTTAACTGGATGGAAGTGGGTGACCATGGTTACTTTGGACCTAATTTTATCAAAGAAGCAAGAGAACAAGTCAGTGTTATTTAGTCATTTGAAAGTGGCTCAGAACCGTCAGAAAGCTTATGCGGACAAGAGGAGAAGACCTTTGCAGTTTGAAGTTGGTGACCATGTCTACCTAAAGGTATCCCCGATGAGAGGTGTGCATTGGTTTCGAGTGCGTGGAAAGTTAGCTCCTCGTTATGTTGGACCTTATAAAAATTTGGAGCAGTGTGGTTCTGTTGCTTATCGTCTCCAACTCCTGGATATTTTATCAACCATCCATAATGTTTTCCATGTCTCCCAGCTGAAAAAGTGTTTGTGAGTTCCCGATGAAGTGGTGGAAATTGAAGGACTCCCTCTCCAACCTGATCTTTCTTATATTGAGCATCCCGTCAAGATCTTGGATGAAAAAGAGAGAGTCACTAGGAACAAAGTGGTAAAATTCTATAAAGTCCAGTGGCAAAATCATTCGGAGGACGAACCAACTTGGGAACAGGAGAGTTATATTTTGGAGCATTATACCCATCTTCTCCCTGAAGTATCAAGGTAGTGGTTTAAGTTAAAAGCTACTTCTTATCCCTTTTCCTACACTAGGCACTCACATGAAATCTCAGGATGAGATTTTGTTGAACGGGGGAGAGCTATAACACCCTCGGTGTTACGCCCTAAACAAATTACTAAAACATGTCATGAGCATCATGTTTATGTGATAACGCATGTGGTAGAATTTGTGCATGAATTTTTTTTGTAACTTAAGATGATCAATAAAAATGTTAAATGAAAAGCTACTCCATAAAAATGTTGAAAACCAATTTTTATTGAACAAAAACACTATAGAACATATATGTAGCACTTAAATAAAGTTTGGAGTATGGACTTTGTAGATGGCAATGAAATCCTTGCTGTTGAAACATAACTTTGCTAGCTAATGTTTCTAATGGCCTAGAAATGTAACTTGGAATCAAGTTCAGCTCAAAGACTTAGAATATTTTCAAGTTTGTAGACAGCAAGACAATGCCATATTTGGCCATTTATTTTGTGAAATTGAGTTGTGGGATGGTGTCGTGTTTTAGCTCGGGTTGGTAGCGACACATGCCATCTTGAGCATGGCGAAGATGGTTTAGGTCCAGAAGCAACCGTTTAGTTGTTATCGGTGCTTTAAAATTCGTTTAAGACATGATTTTGGGCTAGTTCACTGGGTGAGCACGGTCACCACGTCTCAGGGGCGTGATGTTGCCACGCTGGCTCGCTCTATGTGCGCACGCGCACTGTTAGGCATGGCCGACTGCGACTACCCTATCCTAGCTGCCACTGGCTCTGCCACATGGAGCCGCTGCTGCTGCTGTCACGGCCGAGCGACGCAGCCACCTGCCTTGCCACGCTGCCGCCCTACCGACCCGCCTCGTGTCGCGACACAGCCGTTGCAGGTGTCGTCGCCTCACCACCATGTCCGTACCTCCCTGCTGCTAGTCTGGTTTGGTGCTCGCCGCTGCCATGCGCACATGGTGGAGCTCACTGTCGCCTTGCCATTTATTGCACTATGGCCGTGCGGGCCATGCCGGTCAATGGACGCACATGCTTTTCCAATTGCATCCACGCATGTGAGGCCCTGATCGTGCTGATCACATCTCACCAAGGTGAGGCCATGCTGAGCCCACCTACTGGCCTTGTCTCCCTCTTTCTCTCTGCTGACCGCCATCGAGCCGTGCCACCAAATTACCCAGTGATCGATCACCTATATTCAATTCAGCGCATCCACGGTTTCAGCATCACGTCCTCTCGATGCCTGACCCCACCTAGCCTAGAAGAAGGCACTGCCAAGCTCCAATTTGGAGCTCTTCCCCGCCGTCGTGCCATTAAGGTCGTGCTCGGCCATGGTCAAGGGTAGCCCTCCTACTACCCATCCCAAACCAAATCACTGCACCACTAGCTTCGCCTTGACTCCCTCTTCACCCTACGCACCTTAGCTGAAACGCTACCGCCTCCTCGTCATCACTGACATGACCGTGCCACCGTAGTGCACCGCCACACGGCTTGGCCGCACATGGCGAGCCCTTCTCCGTCACCCTCTTCTCCACCCACCACCTCGGCCAGGTCCACGGTAGTCTCTTGATGCTCACTCGCTAGCCAGTTAGGTCCTTAGGTGCTCTGGATCGCCGAGGCAGTCGCGCCACCATCGCGGATGGTCGCGTGCCACCATGGCTAACTCCAACACGTACCGCCACCCCACGTTGCTGCTTGACATAGGTGGTGGGACCATAGTTGAATGTTGGCCTGACCGATGGGCCAGTGTGGGTCTCTGGTGGCCGACGTGGTCACCCCATGCCACTGCTCGCCGCACCGCCGAGCACGGGTTAGCCGGGGGTGCGCGTAGGGGAATTCAAGGGAAGTCGGGGGGTTAAGTGAGAAGGTCTGAGAGAGGAGAAAATAGTGTTAGTACTTAGTTGTAAATTGGGAGGAGTTTGATGTCTCTTTTGTAAAATCGCCAGCGCGCGTGGGCTTTCCCTGGCGCGGGCCATCTTCGCGTGGGCCATTGTCCACGTGGGCTGTCTTCGCATGGGCCACGCATGTGGGCCACGCGGGAGATTCACTTTTCTTTTTTCTAAGGAATTAGAAATGGTTTTCTAATTTAATTTCTGAGCTGAACTTTTTTAATTAATATAAAATCATGTTGGTGTCCAAAAATTGTGAAACAAATTTTGATAGGTTCCTAAAATCACTAGTAGAAATAAAGTTATATCCTTAATTTGCCAAGCTAGGGGTTTGTTAGTTGAACGAAACACTTTGCTTGATGAAGATGATAGTTAGCTTAGTATCTTAGTCATTAGATCTAGCTTAGTAGCTTGGTGTGCGTATTCTTATTTTAAGAGTTGATGTTGCCTAAATGCTAAATGGTTCCATCATCATCGCATGAATGTACAGAGCGAGTTGGTGGAGATAGTGACCACAGACGATCGTGAGTTCAAGGAGATCGTCGAGGAATATGAGAAAGAGGTCCTCGTGAGGGAGGAGGTCCCAGAGCCACCACCGACTGACTTGGCTGACACCGCGCCTGCCCAAGGCAAGCCCCGGTGCATAACCCTTATTTTTGATAATGACTATATGTATATATGTGATGTGCATTTACGTTACAATAATTTTATGGAAACCACATGCATAGATATATCTGTCCTATGAGTCTTACTAGTGCAGGTTCGAGTAGCTGCTATGCTTAGGTTTTTGGTAGCGTGAGTAACCTGCCGTTACTCACAATAGGTGATCATTATAATTACTCTCATGATAAAAATGATGAAAGCAAAATAGAGACCGGGCAAGGATATGGTATGGGTATTGGTGGGAGTAACGAGATGTGTCCCGTGGCCACAGGGCTTAGCTTGGTTGCACTATTTTCCCTATTCGTGTTGATTGAGGGCCATCCGTTGCTGTGGATGGTAGTCAGGTCACAGACTTATTATCTTGGGCACATACTAGCTTATGGGAGTGGGAAGGCTTGTTACGCTCTTGTCGTGGGTTCTGGCTCTTTCCAGACCGACTGATTGGAGGAGGGGAAAGGTGGAGGTCTAAGCACCATATTGAGACCAGGTCTCAAGTGTGGGGGCTTGGAGTCCAAGTTTGGATGAGGACCTAGACCCCGTGATAGGAGTGGAATGGGTTGGTCTTGTTTGTGCCTAGGGTACAAACATGGCATGTGTTTTGGGGTACCCAGCTGGGATGCATTGGTTCATGAATCGTCATTTCCATGAAACAATATGACTTGGCTATGGTCTAGCATTGTAGTAAGAACTGGAATATGAAAGATGGTAAATAGGTTCTGATTGCTCAACCCTTGCTTGAAAGTAGAACAAGTGCTTACCTAGAATGGTTAGCTAATAAAGTAATCATGACTGCTAATTAAACTTGATCTTAAGGACGTACTTCTAGTAATGCTTTTCACAAATAAAAAGAAAACAACAAACCCATATTGCCTATCATACCCCTTGGAGTTGGAAAACTATTTCCACTAGTCAGGTAAGTCTTGCGAGTACATTGTGTACTCAGGGTTTATTTTACCCTGTTGCAGGGGCAGCTTGAGGAGTAGCTCTTGTGTGGAGGATTCTTCTGGTGGGCATAAACAGATCCTTGTATCGTTTCCGCTAGATGTTTATTTTCATCCGCTGATTAATTATCACACTCTGAACCCTGGTGTTGTAATAAATAATTTCCAAGAACTCTTGTTGTATAAAATGGACTAAGTATTGTAAGCTCATACTCATTATTGGATTCTAGAGGTAAAACGTGGATTGATTCGATTTCTCCTATGGGGTGTGCTCGACGGAACTGTCCGATGTAGCTAACTTTTGGGGTGCTTAGTGTCTAGTGGAAGACGAGCGCCTCCGAAAGCATGTTATTTCGGGCGGTTCTGCCACACATACACTCAGCCTAGGGACTCATGGGACCTCCGCAACTATAGGTAAAGGTCCGACAAGACCCTTTGGGAGTACATCCAGCATTTCTCCAAGAAGCACAATGAGCTCCCCAACATCACCGATGTCGACGTCATGAACGCATTCATTTGTGGCATGACCTACGAGGCGCTAGTCCACGCGCTCGGCCGTGAGACCCGTGCACAATGTGGGAGCTCCTGCATGTCACCACCGAGTATGCCACCAGTGAGGAGGCGGTCTAGGCCAACTTCAGCGGCAAACCCAAGGCCGCCGATGACCTGAGCGGCGACAATCCTGCCTCGTCCCGGCAAAGACCCCACCTCATCCCAGCAATGCCGCGACAGGAGGAACAAGGACCGAAAGCGCCACGGGGAGGAGATGGTAGCCACGGCCAATGGCGCCGCCAAACCTCAACCTCATGGGCGAGGTGCACGCCCAGAACACTTCGAGAAGGCGCTCGAGGCCCCCTGCCCGTTCCACGGGGGGCAAGCAAAGCACCTCCTCAAGGACTATGCCACCATGAAAGGCTACATCCGTGGCACTCTCGGCCAACAGGGCAAGGCCCAAAAGCCTACCCTGAAGGCCGGTGACCCAGTGGGTGGTGCCCAGGAGGAAGACGCCGAGTTCTCCAAGGCCGAGGACTGCCTCATGATCTTTGGGGGCTCCCAAGCCTATGAATTCTGCCCGTAGTGCTGCATCACCAAACAGGAGGTGAACACTGTTCACACCCTCACCGCTCCAACATGGGTCTGATGGTCCCAGACGGCCATTATCTTCGACCAGGAAGACCACCCCGATCATGTCCCTCATCTGGGGCGCTACTCGCTCATGGTCAGCCCGATCGTGGTCACCATGCACCTCACCAAGGTGCTAATGGATGAGGGCAGCGGCCTCAACATACCCTATGCCAGCACCATCGACAAGATGGGCACCCCTGTAGCAACATGCGCCCTAGCAAGGCGCCATTCTATAGGATCATGCTAGGAAAGGGAGCCGTGCCCCTTGACCACATCTGGCTTAACTTCACCTTTAGTCAGCCAGACAACTTCTACAAGGAGCCACTCACCTTCGAGATGGTTGACTTCCCCGGCGTCTACCACACCCTCCTCGGTCGACCTTGCTTCTCTAATTTCATGGCCATCCCCAACTACATCTATCTGAAGCTCAAGATGCCTAGCCCAAAGGGGGTCATCACCATCGAGGGCATCTTTGGGCAAGCCTACTATTGTGAGTAGGACTACGTCGCCGAAGAAGGAAGGGCGCCAGTGGAGGAGGCAACCCAGCTAGCAGCGGCGCTTGACTGATCGAGCATCGATGAGGCAGTCAAGGCTCTTGGTGGCAGTGGTGGCTCGGCTAGCCCCTCCATCTAGGCGCTCGCCGCCCCAAAAGGGGTTGACCCGATCAAGGTGAGTTCCAACCTTTCCCCATGAGGGAAGGCCAACATCGAGCCATCCGCTAAGAAGCACTGTCTCCCGAGCGATGACCCACCTACCGACCTCCTTCGCCAGCCTACCTCTCCAACAACAAAAACCAAGATAAGTCCCATCCTCTCGACCCTCTTGCTTCACTTGTCTTTATTATTGTCTCCTTTAACCCGAGCCACTCGAGCGGTAGCTCGGCTACACCAGAGGATCGACTGAGCTAACCAGCTATTGACTTCTCTGAAGGAGGACTACTGTAGAAGGCCCCCGAGTGAGGCAAGGATAGGATGGACGGAGTGAGAGAGCCAGTCGAGGGATCGGCAAGGTGCTAACGGAATGGCCCCGACCGCCATGTTACCAGCTATGTCATCTTCGCCTTTTCTTGTGTCCATTTCATTTTTTTGTAGGTATCCGCCTGTCTCCCGATCCTTCACTAGATCACGCCACCCCATTGCACGATGGACCAGGGGCCCCCAGAAGGGGCATTACCGAGGGTTCTAAGGCTGGCCCAGCTTCAAGGCCACCCGAAGCACCTAAAGTGCAAGGGACACTTGGGAGATGAGCCCATGTGGTTGTAGCTAGGACGCCTAGAAGCGTCCCGACCATCTGGACGAGCGATGTCCGTGTACCGATCCTGAGCCGCTCGTGGTGACCCATCGAGGGAGGCAACGAGCCCCCGAGTACCGATAGATGGGCTCAGGAACTATACGAGTGGCTCGATCGGGAAGCTGAGGATCTCTCCTCTGGGGGACATGACCGGGGCATGGAACGACCGTAAAGCTAGGGTTCTCATGGACTTACCCGCTAGTAGCATAGGCGCGGCGATCTTGGCCAATGAGGCCATCATCGTAACAGCCCATCCCAACGAGGGACTAAGTCTCTAAGCTTGACTCGAGAGCAATGGGATTACAAACGAAAGTAATTTCATTTTATTAATTGGGAATGACCCGATTACAATATACGGCGACAAAAACCGCTAAAGGATGCAAGGCGCCAGCATCGCGGCAAGGCGCCAAAGAAGGCTCGCTGATGACCGGCCATGCAAGTGACCCTACCTCCCCTTGAGGGACGGCCTCCATTGAGACTGAAGGGGAAGGTCAGGGTCCCCGAACCCAGAAGCTTGGTGAGCCTCCCGCAGGAGGGGCGGAGCTCAGTGAGAAGAGGCAGAGATCTCCCAGCTGCACCTTGGAGATTGGCCTCGCCCCCAGCAGCCTGAGCGCTCCAAAGAGCACCACATCTAGCCCGACCATAGGCCATAAATGACACGGCGCGACCCGTGGTCGATGTCAAGTGGGTCGGACATTCCCAAGCTCCGCAGGTGACTAGAAGCCTGCTGGCAACCACACGGCATGACCTCACCCCCGCCGATGCCGCCTCTGATCATGAGGGATACGAAGAGGGTGCAAGATGGCAGGTCAGGCGACCCACAATCCTGCACCGGCGTGGGCACGACACTGCACCAACGAGGAGCCGATGGACCACGGGCATGGCAGCCTATGCCTGTGCCCCTTGGCTTGTTGGAGTCCTTCCACCCTCGAATAAGCAATCGCCCGATGCACCAAGAGAGGCTCCCCCAGAGGGAAGCGTTGCACTTCATCGTCGCCATCATTCTTCGAAGACATGGATCTGAGAGGAAGAAGAGAAGGGGCTGGAGGAAGGGATTAAAGATGCCACGTCCCTTGGGGCTCCCCATTTATAGCCTAGATGATGCGCTGTGAGCGACTCCGAGCCCTCCGATCAGCCATCAATGGCTAGAAGGGGCCTTGGGGAACCGACAAGGCGTCTCTTCAATCCCCGCAGCATGCCTCAAGGCTTTTGTGTGATAACGGCCGTGAAGTAAAGGTGGAGTCAGGGAACCACTAACAACGAGTCAAGTCCCTACTCCACTTTCCATCACACGCACTGCCCACTCCACGCATGCCTCCTCACGCCACTCTACACAGGCCCACCAGCTATCATCGATGGCCTAGATCCACGCGCACCAAGTGTCGCGGCTCCTCCTTCACTAGATCTGCTCCACATGGCCTCAACGTCCCATCTCCCAAACGAAGTGGGACGGCGTGGGTGTGCACACCATAACTCCTCAGCCAGGCACAGTAGCCTAGACACCATCAACTGCCTACTCAAGACGTCAGTGGAAGGGACGTGCCTAGAAGCCACCACTCCCACTGACAGGGAGGCCCCACGATGGCCTCGGGGGCTACGCCAGCTCCCTAGACGGAGCAACCCGACCCCCTGATCGATGGGCGCTTGGGTGATGCACCCCCAAAACCAACCAACTCCTTAGAGTAGGGGCGGGAGCCGCTAAGCAGTGGGCCAATGAGGGCCTCCGTCCAAGGCTCGACGTGCTCCCACACCCTGATCGATGGCCATAGAAGGTTGGCCCCAGAAGGCTGGCTCAAGAGGATCGGGACCTGCTACTGTAGCCCTCAGAAGGGCATGGCACTCCAGATGATCAGATGGCCCTGAGCCAGAGCCCACACGCTCTCGATCACCCGACCCACGGTAGGCTCCTTTCAAAAAGGAGGGCGCCCTTAGGCCTAAGGTTGGTAACTCCTAGGTGAGTTCGCTAAGCCCCTTCTTGAGTCGAAGACCTATGTGGCATAGACTCATGAAGGGATCAGCACTATCATTGCTCAGCCTCGACAGTCGAGCAACACCCATCACATTGGAGAAGAAAGCCACAAGCAGGGCACAACACCCTTGTCAGCAGAAGTCATCCCCACCAAGGAAGGTTTGGTCACCGGAAGATCTAATCAGCCCTTTACTGCCATCACGCCAACTGAGGACACGAAGGGCTCGGGGGCTCCTGATGAGATACTAACATATTTGTATGTTAAGCCTTGGATCCAATGGTTCCCAAATGAAGAAGACCCCCCAACCGACCCCTCTAGGATCACCCTGGGGCTCAGGGGCTATACCCATCGGGTACGCTCGCGCGCACCCTCTAGAGAAGAAACCCTGTAAAGCCTGACTACACCATGACCTCCACTCGGTGTTGACGGTCACTAACACCAATTATAAACCATCAACATAACCTACATATATACTTAATTCCATTACCACACATAGGTCTAGGGATTTAAACTAATAAATTCCATGAGTTTTGGTGAATCTGTGATTGCAGGAGGGTTTATCCAAAAAACCATCAAGGTGGACCTAAACGTCAGATTTAATCGTAATTATCCGTGACAAAAACAACTCTAGAAGATTCCAGAAGACTCTAGGAGGCAAACCACCAAAGCGGAGGCCAAGGGGCTGCCAGGTGGGGCTAGCTGGCCAATGGCCCCCTTGGTCAGCCTCCCCTTTGAATGTCGGTTCTCCACCACCTCCTAGATTGCATCTACGCCATCCTTTTAAGTCAGTTCATCCAACGGTGATCGAGGGAGTTGACGTGGATCAATGACATGGCAATCCCTTGCCCCTTACTCCATCTCCCCTATATAAGGCACCCCCTGCCCCCTCCATAGAGGCATCCCTGAAACCCTAATTCATATCTTTAGGATCGAGCCAGCAATCAAGAGAAGATTAGTCCTCCTTAGGATCTAGTCTTGTAAATAATAGTGAGATGGAGAGTGAGGGAAGAGTTTGGAGGAGGTGCTGGCCTATCGATGCTCTCTCTATGGATTGTACCTTGGCGGGATCAAGTTTTACTTGAGCTTGCTTCTGAGATATCTCTGGCAATCAACTTCTGATTTAAGTAAGCATCTTGTTTATATTATTCTTCAGGTTCATGACTCTTTTGAGTGCTTTATTCTTGCTCTAGAGGGAGTAAAGTATTAATCATAAGTGTAAGCGTGGTGCTTAGACTTGGGTTAATCATGTATGCACCCTGCATTCTAGATTAGTGGTAGCTCGCGAGGGTGACTCTTATAGCCTCATTGAATCCTTTGTAGTCCACCTCCCGTCTATAGGCCAAGTAGGACTCGGTTACGAAGGAAAACATCCTCTGTTGGTCTCTTTCCCTGGTAATGTCCCTAGTTGAATAGTAGAAGACATAGCTTACCCAAGTCAAAACTAGAGAACCTTAGTTATCCTCTTTACGCTCCTGTTTATCCTAACCTTATTGCTACCCTTAGTTAAGTTAGACTGTAGTTAGTCTCACACGTTTCCCTATGGATACGATACTTTGAATACTTCTGGTGAAAGCTATAGCGGTATCCATGCGCTTGTAGATTTATCTGTGTGCGTTAATAAGTACAAACACTCGGGGCTCAGGGGCTCGCCTGAGCCCTGAGGCTCCCAGTCAACGCCAACACTCTGGCCCAGCCCTTGGCTCCTGCCTGGCCAATGACGCCAGCCAAGGCACGGGCGCAACAAGATGTGCCCCGAGCTACCAAGGCTCGGGGCTCCCCAGCGCTGCCCCTTGGGCATGACATTGCTGGCCACTTTCTCGACAAGGTCACGCATGGGGTGCGACACAAGAAGACAAAGCTTCCCCACGGCTTCAAGGGGCTCAAAGGCTCCTGGGCCTACGTGTCAGCCCCTATAGCTGACCTCCTTCACTGCCAAGAAGACTCTAGAAGGTCCACCTAGGGGAGGCCGGTCCAAGCCGACAAAGCCTGACACGTAGAATGTCGTAACAGAGCAGCCGGACGACGCCCAAGGCCTCTTCGGCTCCACGACACCGCCACGGTCCACAGCGCGTCGCTACAATGCCCTCCTAGACTTCAGCGCATGTAGACCATAGACTCATTCCCCCAAACCGCCATGTACCGACCTATCTCATTATATAAGGGATAAGGTCGGACCTATGGGGAGGACGATCATGAGAAGATAGATCATTCCATTCCACTTCATCCTTTGGCCTCTGCTCAGCATTGAGAGCAGGGCAACCCAGAGAGGGGCACCGAGAGCTCCTCCACCACATCCTATCATCTTCCTCCTCTCCGACAAGGGGAAGGCTCCACCGACGGTGAGGCAACCTTAGGATTAGCACCGAGCTAACCCCCTACCAAATCTCTCTCTACAACCCTGTTCTAACCCCCCGATTTTGGGTGCTTTTGAGTATAAGGATCATGTAGGGCACTGATTGGCCCAAACTAGGATAAACTGTTGTGTCCTCTCTATGATTCTTGTGTTCTTGAGTCCACCCGAGCCACCGGAGACCCGTACACTGACACCGACTCAAACAACAATGCTTGTTGCAGTTTTGACCCTGCGATAGTATGTTCTTGAGTTCTTCTGTCATCTCGAACTCTTGGAGATTTTAGGCATCTGAAGAATAGGATATGTTGAAAGCCCTAGTTTGGTTTTGGCTAATTGATGAAACCTATTTGGACTAACCCTTTGTCAAAGTGATGGATGAGCTAGGGTGGTCCAAGGCCAAGTGATGGAGTTAGAAGATGATGTTCTTGATGATGGTGATGGCCAAGATGATGATCAAGGCTCTAAACTTAGAAAAGAAGAAAGAGAAAAACAAAATGCATGAGATCAAGGCAAAGGTATTGATAGAATTTTGTTTTTGCCAATCAAGACACCATAGAGGGTGTGATATTAGGTTTAGGATAGATAGTCGTACTGTTAAGAGGGGTGATCTCATAGTTACTATGGTTATCTAAGTGCCACTATGTGATTTAACTCATTCATTTGCATTAGGACCTAGTGAGTGCTAACATCCCTTGAAAAACATGTTTGTGAAATGCTAACTCATGTACACAAGTGTTGGAAACTTGGTGGAGTTATCACATTTGCACAAGGGATGAAACATAGAAGAGATAGGGGTCACTAGGTGTGACCGAACGCTAACCCTAGGCACTGGCTAAGAGATGGCTGTGACCGGACGCTGCCTCAAGACAGCGACCAGATGCGCCTCTTACACTGTTCATCGTCAGTCACACTCGAAGTAGAGAGTGACTGGACGCACTCGTGTTGACCGGACGCTGGGTCATCAGGCGAGTCCGGTCAAGTTTTGGCTACTCTCTGTCTTGAAGAAATAATTCCTCGGACTCTAGGAGAGTCCGATCAGTGTGATCGGATGCGTTCGGTTAGATTTGAGTAGCTCTAGGAGCTCTCTATTTACGATCGGACGTAGGGCACAGGCGAGTCCGGTCAGTGACCGGACACTAACAACAGAAGCACACGCAGTGCGAGCCGTTGGGTGGCAACGGCTATTTTCAAACGGTTGACACACGTGGTGCTCGGAGACGCGTTCGGTCACTCCTACAGAGTCTGGTCAGTGCGCAGAAATCAGGATGAGAGGCCAATGGGTATGTGATTTGGACATTTTGATCATTGATACATCCTTGTGAGCTAAGCCAAACACCTCCCACTCATCTCCTTCATAGATTGATCATCTTTGTGAGACTAGTGCATTTGCTTAGAGTTTGAGCATCCAGTGGCACTAGTGATCATGTGAGCTGTGGGATTGCTTGTTACTCTTGGTGGTTGCCGCCACCTAGATGGTTTGGAACAGTGGTGGAGCTTTGGCATGAGTTGGTGATTGTTCATGGCCACTCCTGGTGATTTTTGTGAGGGGTTCTTGACCTTTTCCCTAGTGGAGAGCCAAAAGGTACTCTAGAGGATTGCTCATTTCATTGAGTACCCTCATTTGTGTAGGTTCTTGTGGTACCCTTGTGTAGGGCTAGGCTTGTGACGCCTATTAGTAAGTGAACGGTCAACACAACGGGGACTACCGTGCCGGCAAGCACGTGAACCTCGGGAGAAAAATCATGTGTCAGTTGTCTCTTGGATTTCACTTGGTATTCACTATATTGATTGATTGTCACTTACCGCGTGCGGTATACTCTCCTACCTCTCTTGCATTACTTCATTACTTATCTTGTTGTAGAGGTACTTAGCTTTTTAGTAGAGTAGCTTAGCTAGTGTCTTAGTAACTTTAGTTGTTATCTAGCTCAACTAGTATAGTTGTAGTGACTTAGACCTTGTGTGTGCCATAGAGAACAAAGTGAACTAGAATTGGGGTATAGGTGGATTGCAACACATAACAGAGCTAGAGCAAAAAGCTTCGCTTTTTAGTTGACTAACTATTTGCTCTAGTGATTTGTAGGAAATTTAATTAGGCTATTCACCCCCTCTATCCATTTGGACCTTTCTTATGTTTAGTTCAAAACTTATAGATCATCTAGTAGTGTTCCATAAGGAGGCCATAAATGAACAATCTAAGATAGTTGTATGTATATTCCTAATAAGTCATAGATATATGTTCTGCCTTTGTGTGCTAGCCTCCTCAATTACTTTCCTTTTTCTTACTATGGCACCTCCATCATCACCTTCACCGATGCTAAGGGTTCGTGTTAAATTAATTAATGAGTATGTTAAACCATACCTACCATTAGATATATATCTAAAACTAATTTCCTCATGTCTTTCACATGGGCATAGGTAGAACAATATGGAGTATCTAGGGTGCACAACACTTTGTAACATGTTTAACAATGTATTTATTCTGCAAGCAACATTTTCTAAATAATAATGCAACCAGCAATTTGTGACATTAACAACTCAATATAAGCTAGCAATAGAGGTGTATAGTGAGAACGAAGCAATTTAGTTTCCAACTACAAAATGTCCACTAAAAATACCTAGTAGTATCATATTCACTTTCTCTTATGTTCATGAAACAACAAAAACATGGTCGTCTTCTGACGCACTTCTTCTATGTTCTCGACATAAACAACAAACAACATGCCCACCCTAACCCTAGCTTCCCCCCTCCCCCCCCCCACTGCCCCGGCCACCTCCTGGTTGGCACCATTTGGCTTCTATCCCTTCTAGATGGTTAATTTTTTGTATTTTTCATCAAAATATCAAGAGAGTATATGCACAACCATTTATAGTTCACAAATCAAAAATGGAAAAGTCAAGAACTATGTACAATGAGAGATGTCAAATGGTCCCTTCAAGCTTAATTGTCCTCTTGTTTGCAACTTTAATTGATCATTCTGAACCATTTTTAATTAAAACAATAACCTTACACTCTTAGACAAAGAAAAGGCAGTTATTTAATTGAAACATTGTTGATGGTAGTTAACACTCATCACAAACCATTAATGTAACTTGCATAAATGGCTAAAATTGATCACCAACATAGACTTAGGGGCTTAAACTAACAAAGTCCACGAGTTTTGGTGAATCTGTGTTTTCAGCAAGATTTAATCAGAAAACCGTCAAGGGGGATCTTTTCGTCAAAGGAAATCATGGAATTCCGCCGCAGGATCAACGTGGGAAGGTTCCAGAAGACTCCAGGAGGCTCACCACCGAAGCGGGGCTCGAGCCACTAACAAGTGGGGCTGCCTGGCCCCTGTGGGCCCCACCTATCATTCTCTTTGAAATGTCAGTTCTCCATCGCCTCCTAGGATGCATCTCAGCCGTTATTTCAAGTCGGTTTGATCCAAGGGCTGAGGATTGATGCTCCGGGCTATATATACATGCCTACACCTCCCACTAGAAACCCTAATTCATTACCATGTTCAGATCCTGAGAGCTAAGAAGCCAGAAACCCTAATTTATATGTCCACCAGGATCAGGGCTATCAATCAAGAGAAGATTAGTCCTCAATAGGATCTAGTCTTGTATTAGAGATAGAGAGATAGAGTGAGAGAGAAGAGTTTTGGAGGAGTCCCGGCCTATCGGTGCTCTCTCTATGGCTTGTACCCTGGCAGAATCAAGTTCTTCTTGAGCTTGCTTCTGAGATTTCTCTGGTAATCGACTTCTAATTCAAGTAAGCATCTTGTTTATATTATTCTTCAGGTTTGTGACTCTCTTTTGAGTACTTTAATCCTTGTAGCTCCTGGGTTAAAGTAGTATTCATAGTATAAGTGTGGTTCTTAGACTCGGTTACTCGTGGATGTACCCTATTTTCTGAATCGATGGTAGCTCGCGAGGGTGACTCTTATAGCCTCGTTGAATCCTCTGTAGTCCACCTCCCGTTAGTAGGCCTAGCAGGACTTTGTTACTATAGGAAACATACTCTGCTTGTGTTTTCTCAAGTAATATCCCCATAATTGAATAATAGAAGACAAAGCTTATTGAAGTTAGAACTAGAAGACCTTAGCAATCTCCTCTATGCTCCCATTATCTAGCCTTGATTGTGAAGTTGGGTTAAGTTAGAATTGGATATTCTCACCCTTGTTCATTTGGGTACGATATAAAACTAGGTTACTCTCGGTGAAGTGCTACAACGGTATAATATCTGTGTGCTTGTGGATTATTCTGTGTGCATTAATTTATACCAACAAGCATTTCTAGCGCCGTTGCCGGGGAACAGTAGCTAAGTTAACTTTGAGTCTAGCTTAACCTTATACTATACTTTTATCCTTTTATCTTTTCTTTCCTTTTTACCATGGATCTAGAATCCACCTCTATCTACCAATATGGTGCACCCACGGGCACAAGCCTATAGCCACAAGAATCTTCAAAGCCTATCCTAACACCTGGCTATGAGCTACACCCGTGGTTAATCAACATGGTTCAGGATCAACCCTTTTTAAGCAAAGGTGATGAAAACCCCTATTCTCACTTAAATGAGTTTGAGCAAACCTATGCATGCCTATGCATTGAGGGTATGTCAGATGAAACCTTACGATGGAAGCTCTTTCCCTTCTCTTTGATGGGAAAAGCTAAACGTTGGTACAATCTCACCATTAAGAGTAGACAAGGAGATTGGGAAGCCATGTGCTCTAGCTTTTGCTTACAATTCTTTCCCATCTCCAGGGTAGTCAGACTTTGTTTAGAGGTTTTATCTTTTAGACAAAAGAAAAAAGAATCTCTAGGCATGGCATGAGAATGCTTTAATACTTTCATTAAAACTGGCCCAAACCTTACCATTCAAGACCCTATTCTTCTTTAACACTTTTATATGGGTCTTAATAGGAAAACCTCGAGACGTCTTAATACGGCCTCAGGAGGCTCATTCTTGCATGTCTCCGCCAATACGGGGAGAAGCATTCTTACTAAAATCTTAGAGGATGCCCCTAAAGAAGTAGAAGAGAAGCCATTAGAGGAGGAATCCCAGATAGCTGAATCTGAATCCATAGAAAACCCATCACCAACTTCAGCTATCTTAGATCCTAAACCACCGGAAAAGGAGGAAACTCCAATTTCGGATTTTATGCTTAAATTCGAGGATGAACTTTTTCATGAATATGGAAATACCTTGAATTATCATACTATGAGGAGACCCCAAAAGTCTAGGAAATCCTCATCTCATGAAGAATCTTTAGACCCTTCTGAGGAAGCTTTCCTTAAAAAGACTACCAAAGAGCTAGCATCTATTATAAGTAATGGATGGCTAGAAGAATCAGAGCTTTCCTTTGATGTGATTCGCTTAGATTCACCTTCTATATCCATTCGTTGCCAAATTAATAAAGATCATTTTGATGCTCTTTACAATCTAGTTGTGGGTGTTAATATCATGTCTGCATCTTTTACTCATGATTTATTGAAACACATACCATTAACCCTAACAACAAAGTTATTGAAAGGTCTTTCAAGACACATTCTCCCAAGTTTAGGAATACTTTATGTCCTTCCTATCCAGGTAAAAGGAGCTAAAGTTCATCTAAGCTTCTATATCTTTGATATTATGGAGTTCGACCTGTTGATAGGACAACCAATTGAAAGACTTATCCAAAAAGGACAAACGGAGAAGTTGAATATAAGACTTGGGAAAAACTTTAAGCTTTCTATACCCATTAATCATTCTCTAAATGCTGAGACTGAGCCAATTCCCAAGGAAGACCCAATGGAAGAGGTTAAGGCTGCATCTCTTGATGACTTGATCGAACCCAACCTTAAAGATGATGCCCAATTCTTCATCGAAGAAGAAGACAAAAATCCTATAGAGCCTGAACCTCTAGATGAATTGCTGGAATCACCTAAGCCCTCCATTGAACTTAAACCCCTGCCTTTTGGTCTTAGATATGCTTTTCTCAATTATGATCAGAATTCTCCTATGATCATAAGTGATAAACTCTCTCAGGAAGAATCCCTCTGCTTGCTAACTGTCTTAGAGAAGCATCGCTCTGCTTTTGGCTACTCACTCCAAGACCTTAAGGGAATTAGCCCAGCTCTTTGCACCCATTGCATCCCTACAGATCCTAACTCTATATCTTCTAGGGAGCCCCAATGTAAGCTTAATAATACGATGAGAGAGGTTGTTAAGAAAGAGGTTTTGAAACTCCTGCACGTCGGGATCATCTATACCGTGCCACATAGTGAGTGGGTAAGCCCTATTCAAGTTGTGCCTAAAAAGGAGGCATGACTGTTGTTAAAAATGAAAAGAATGAATTAATCCCCCAAAGAACCATCACTGGATAGCGGATGTATATAGATTATCGAAAACTTAACAAGGCAACAAAGAAGGATCACTTTCCGTTGCCCTTCATTGATGAAATGTTAGAGCGACTGGTGAACAACTCTCTTTCTGTTTCCTTGATGGGTATTCAGATTACCACTAGATACCGATTCATCCAGATGACCAAAGCAAAACCACTTTTACATGTCCATATAGAACTTATGCTAACCATAGAATGTCTTTTGGATTATGTAATGCTCTAGCTTTTTTTTCAAAGATGCATGATGTTGATATATTCTGATATGATTGAAGAAATCATGGAAGTTTTCATGGATGACTTTTCTGTTTATGGAAAAACTTTTGATGATTGTCTTGAAAATTTAGACAAGGTTTTGCAAAAATGTGAAGAAAAGCACTTAAGTCCTTAATTGGGAAAAATGTCATTTCATAGTTAGAGAAGGCATAGTGCTTGGACACATGGTGTCCGAATGAGGGATTGAGATAGATAGAGCTAAAATTAAAGTAATCAAACAGCTACCTCCTCCCGTAAATATCAAAGGAATCCATAGTTTTCTTGGTCATGCTGGTTTTTATCGCCGCTTTATAAAAGATTTTTCACACATTGCTAGACCACTTACAAATCTTTTGGTTAAGGATGTTCCCTTTGAATTTGATGATGCCTGCTTGAAATCCTTTAATATTCTTAAGAAAGCATTTATCTCTATACCAATCATTCAACCCCCTGATTGGTCGCTACCTTTTGAAATTATGTGTGATGCTAGTGATTAAGCTATGGGGGTAGTTTTGGGACAAACTAAAGATAAAAAGCATCATGCAATTGCTTATGCTAGCAAAACTTTGACATGACCTCAACTTAATTATGCAACAACTAAAAAAGAACTCTTGGCTGTTGTTTTTGCTATAGATAAGTTTAGATCTTACTTAGTAGGAGCTAACATGATTGTTTATACTGATCATGCTGCTTTAAAATACTTGCTCACTAAGAAAGATGCTAAACCTAGATTAATAAGATGGATTTTGCTACTCCAAGAATTTGATTTAGAAATAAAAGATAAAAAGGGAGTAGAAAATTCTGTTATCGATCACTTGTCTAGAATGCAGTTTGAGATTTCGTAGGATCTGCCCATCAATGATTCTCTATGGGATGACATGCTCTACAAGGTCTCAAAATCCGACCTGTGGTACACAAATATTGTCAATTTTATGGTTGTAGGTTATGTACCACTAGGGGAAAACAAAACAAAGCTCATCTATGAAAGTCGTCTCCACATATGGGATGAACCGTACCTCTTTAAAGTCAGCTCTGACGACCTACTAAGAAGATGTGTACCGGTGGAAGAAGGCATCAAGATCATCGAACGATGCCACTCATCACCATATGGAGGGCACTATGGCACATTCCGCACTCATTCAAAGATCTGGCAAAGTGGATTCTTCTGGCCAACCATGTATGAAGATACGAAGAACTTCATCTGGAGGTGCGGAGCATGTCAGAGGCATGGGAACATTAATTCAAGAGATGCCATGCAACTCACCAACATCCTCTAGATCGAGCTCTTTGATGTCTGGGGAATTAACTACATGGGATCATTTCCAAAGTCAAAAGGCTATGAGTACATCTTGGTGGCAGTTGACTATGTCTCCAAGTGGGTTGAAGCCATGCCATATAGAACTGTTGATGCAAAGAACTCCAAGAAGATGTTTGAAGAAATAATATTTCCAAGATTCGGAGTTCCAAGGATGGTGATTAGTGATGGAGGAACTCACTTCACGGACAAGAACTTCCACCACTATTTGATGAAGCATGGGATCCATCACAATGTCGCTACTCCATATCACCCTCAGACAAGTGGCCAGGTAGAAACATCAAATAAACAAATCAAGAACATTTTACAAAAGACAGTCAATGAGATGGGAACTGCATGGAAGGATAGACTATCCGATGCACTATGGGCCTACAGAACGGCCTATAAAACACCATTGGGGATGTCACCATATCAATTGGTCTATGGAAAGACCTACCATCTACCTGTCGAGCTAGAATTCAAAGCTCACTGGGCCATCAGGCGTTGGAACATGGACTTTGAAGTCGCAGGAACCAAGAGGAAGATGCAACTCTCTGAGTTGGATGAATGACGTGAAAAAGCATATCATAACACCAAGATATACAAGGAGAGAACAAAGAGATGGCACGACAAGAGGATCAAGAAGAAGGAATTCACCCCCGGAGATAAGGTACTACTTTTTAATTACAAGGTTAAATTATTCGAGCATGGAAAACTTCGAAGCAAATGGGAAGGGCCATTCAAGGTGATAAGCACTTCGTCACATGGAGCGGTAACACTTCAAAATGACAAATGTACGTTATTTAAGGTAAATGGCCACCATCTCAAGATCTTTCTAGAACCTAAAAAACCACCTGAGGATTTGATTTTTTGAGGTAGATTTTTTGATTTTACCATAGATTTACACCATTGCCATACTCCGTAACGTTTCGTAACGCGAAAATATACTTTTTGGGATTAGATAGGAATTAGAAACCACCGTGAGAAAAATCACCCCGAGACCCCGACATGTGGGGCCAGCCGGCCCCACCTAGAGGCTGCCCGGCCCACTATCAGCGCCTCTCGCTTCCTGTCAACTCTCTCATGTCTTCTAGATCCTTCCTCTTCGCAATCCCATAGTTTTTCGATGTATTCTATTTTCCTCATTATGAGACCTCATATGGATAGATCTTGACCCCTGCTGCAAGTTGAACCCCCCCCCCTTATATAAACGAGCCCCTGCCTATCTCCATAGCCATCCCATCAAAGCCTTCTCTCTCCAATAGCAGCAAAGCTCTCCTCCTCTCTAGTCCCCAAGGCCAACAAATAGATCGTCCCCTACGGTTTTGATCTAAACAAGAAGCCCAACACGCTTGCGCTAAGCGTTGTTCCTCCAAAGATCACCCCCATTCACTCAAGCTAGTCTTACTTCACCCAAGCTATTCGTCGTTTAGAGATCACTCCGCCACCGCCACGCCCACTTCTTAAAGGCAAGCCACGCCAACAAGAGCCTCGTCTAGACGTCGAGAAGCTGATCAAGGTGATGAAGGAGATCAACCTCCTTCCTCCAAAGGGACATGAGGTGCTAACTGGAATCAAGACCAATAAGTTTGGAGATGTTACATGTGCGAAATATAAGTCAGCCACGCCGCGTACAATCTTTGATGGAGTCCGGGCTATGCCGGATCAGATCAAGGTTGTTCCCCCAAAGGAGAAGAAGAGGAAGGTGCCACCACCTATTCCAGAGGCTGAGAAGTGTCCAAGGATGACAATTGCTCTCTTAGAGAAGAAGATTGAAGACCTCTCCGATGTTATCTATACCCTAGAGCAAAGGATCAATGAAGAACACGTCTATCGCAAGAGCCTACAACATGCCCTAAATGCTTTTAATCATTTTGTTGTTAAGATGAAGAAGTGACAATTAGGTAGTTAATAATAAGGCATGAGTGGTTAGGTCTAGTGTTTTAAATATAGTATGTTTAGGTTACTCGCTTAGTTCAGATCGTTAGAATATTGAAATTTGTGCTAGGTAGTCAAAAGTTTGTGTTTAGTTTGTGCTTGTGTAATAAAGTGCATTATATATTAATGGAGTCTTATTATTATTATATGCTTTATATTTCTTTCGGGTATGTGTTTTGTTTCCGCATGTCGTGCATAAAGGTATACAGGAAAACAAGTGGGGGGAGACACACCGTGACAACAAGACGGAATTCGATCGCAAAAATCACGAAATTCGGAAAGTAATGAGCGAAGGACCATGTCCTACGAAGTAGGCCTCAAGCAGACCCTAGAGTGGGCCGCCCGGCCTCCTCTATGGGCTGCCTGGCCCATCACTATGCCGCCTCACCCTGAGCTTTGTCCATGGTCAGTTTTGCTTCCCATACACTCTATTTTCGTATGTTTTGCTTTCCGTTTCGAACCGAATTGAAAATCACTTGATAAAACAACTTAAAACATGAGGAAAGGTTATTTCAGTCATGACTTAAGGATAGACTCACATAACACTTTTCCTAGAAGTCATGCTACTGTTGGGAACTTATTATTAGGGACCCCATGTCACTTAAGTTGTTGTGGAATGAGATATAGTAGAATAATAAGAACTTGATTCTTGATATCTTGTTATTGGAGAATTTTATTTCAAAAAGTAAAATGAATAGCTACACCTCTCCTTTGTGGTAAGTAATGTCCTACCAGAGCCATACATGATATATAGACTAGGGAAACCTTCTACATATACTACTAGTTATGGTGTTGAGTTTGGTCAAACCTTGTGACCCTTGTTGAGAAACTTATCATGCTCTCAAAGATCAAGATCACATACACTCCACATATACCTGTTGCTCCTACATTGGGAGTACACAACAATATGTTTTCCATCCACCCAAAAATGTTCTACTCCTACACTGGGAATAGACACAAAATATGCTTGATAGGATAAATGCTCCAAGTTCTTGTAAATGTCTCTCTTGAAAAGTTTCAATTACAGAAAAAGAGGCATAGGCTATGCAAAAGTAATTCAAGTAAAAAATGATGAAAAAAATGGACAAGTGTTCGAGATATCTAAAACAATGGGTACTTGGATGCCTGCTTGAAAAAAAAGAGATGAATAAGATAGCCCATGTTTTCTTACAAAAACTTTTCCAAGTTTCAAAAACAATTGAGATATGTTTCAAGGAGCATAGTAGAATTAGGTTAGCCACCATATACATATCCACAAACATGCACATCTTGATCTAAGAGTATGACATTTTTCTCCTTGGATCCTTGTTTTGACTTTACAATATATGCAATGCAAGTATGTTCTCACATTTATCCCTACCGGAGCTCCATATAAGCTATTAGAAGTAGGCAAAAAGAAGGCAAGTCATTGATGCCTTGGTGAGGATCCAAAAATATCACATATACAGAGTGATTTGAGAGTACTATAAAAGGAGAAGGTAGGCTATGTTTTGTTTCAAAAATCTTAAATGTTTCTCCAATTAACTTGACTGAAGGAAGATGGTGATCTGTTTCAAGCTGTTCCATTCTTCAACCGCCCAAAGTTTCATGGTAGACACTTTGAATCCCATGGTACATGTATGACTGGAATAGTTTTATGTTGATGCCTTGTCCTAATGTTATGTCTTGAGTAATCCATCCTTTTATCGAGGACGAGTAAAAGCCCAAGTGTGGGGGAGCTTGTTGACGGTAGTTAACACTCATCACAAACCATCAATGTAACTTGCATAAATGGCTAAAATAGATCACCAACATAGACTTAGGGGTTTAAACTGACAAAGTCCACGAGTTTTGGTGAATTTGTGTTTTCAGCGGGATTTAATCAAAAAACCATCAAGGGGGACCTATTCGTCAAAGGAAATCACGGAATTCCACCATGGGATCAACATGGGAAGGTTCCAGAAGACTCCAGGAGGCTCACCACCGAAGCGGGGCTCGACCCACTAACAAGTGGGGCCACCCGGCCCCACTACCAGGCCGCCCGGCCCTTGTGGGCCCCACCTGTCATCCTCTTTGTTATGTCGGTTCTCCACCGCCTCCTAGGATGCATCTCAGTCGTTATTTCAAGTCAGTTTGATCCAAGGGCTGAGGATTGATGCTTTGGGCTATATATACCTGCCTGCACCTCCCGCTAGAAACCCTAATTCATTACCATGTTCAGATTCTGAGAGCTGAGAAGCTAGAAACCCTAATTCATATGTCCACCAGGATCAGGGCTAGCAATCAAGAGAAGATTAATCCTCAATAGGATCTAGTCTTGTATTAGAGATAGAGAGATAGAGTGAGAGGGAAGAGTTTTGGAGGAGTCCTGGCCTATCAGTGCTCTCTCTATGGCTTGCACCTTGGTGGAATCAAGTTCTTCTTGTGCTTGCTTCTAAGATTTCTCTGGTAATTGACTTCTAATTCATGTAAGCATCTTGTTTATATTATTCTTCAGGTTTGTGACTCTCTTTTGAGTACTTTAATCCTTGTAGCTCCTGGGTTAAAGTAGTATTCATAGTATAAGCGTGGTGCTTAGACTCAGTTACTCATGGATGTACCCTATTTTCTGGATCGGTGGTAGTTCACGAGGGTGACTCTTATAGCCTCGTTTAATCCTCTATAGTTCACCTCCCGTTAGTAGGCCCAGCAGGACTTTGTTACTATAGGAAACATACTCTGCTTGTGTTTTCTCTAGTAATATCCCCAGAATTGAATAATAGAAGACAAAGCTTACCAAAGTTAGAACTAGAAGACCTTAGCAGTCTCCTTTATGCTCCTATTATCTAGCCTTGATTGTGAAGTTAGGTTAAGTTAGAATTGGATACTCTCACCCCCGTTCCTTTGGGTTCGATATAAAAATGGGTTACTCTCGGTGAAGTGCTACAATGGTATAATATCTATGCGCTTGCGGATTATTTTGTGTGTATTAATTTATACCAACAAACATATCTTCCAAATTTGGGGCTTTGAATTGTTTGAAAGAATCAAGAAAAAATAGATGGAAGGAAATATAAGTTGGAAACTTGGGGTTTCTTGTAAGCCATGCGCGACTAGTAGTCATGATATAGCAATGTGGTGTCTAGTGAGGAAAGGGACTTTGGCAGCAATTGTGCATCCTCTAGGCTCCAGCGAATGCCTATATGGATTGAAGCATAGGGCGTTAGCTATTAGAAGCACAACATCAAGCAAAAACACATGAGATCGAACATAAACAAATATTCCTTTGGATCTATTCCTAACAACTTATATTGGATTACATGGGCTAGAATGCTTGACCTTTTGGATCCTTGGGCCCTGGGATGCATCGATATGGCACCAGTTACACCCCATGGCCCATTTTTATTTCTGTCTCTATCCTCTCACCTATATAAACATCTCAACTCCCCAAACCCTAAATTATTTTTCAAGTCCCCACCGCCACCATCTCGTCGTCCACTATCCATTTACCTTATTCGTTTCGACCACATCGACGGTAAATGGCACCCGCCTTCGCCTACTTTCCCTATTTGTCCAAGTTATCCCTTTAGCCTTGTGCTACCCATCTTGATTTGAATTGTTGCACTTATATCTTGAATCACCTAGGTACCATCGAGAATCTTATTATTTTAGAGCAAGGGGAAAGGGAATCCTCTATACCTAATTCTATTTCCCCCAAAAAACAGTCCTGTTGGATCTTGATTCCTCAAAGCAGTGTGAAAGTTAGAGAGTTTACATGCATAGTTCTTTACAATTTTGTATTGATACGTTGCATAATCATACAATTCATGCTCATCTAGGGGATTTCAATAGTCTAAAGGGGGTATTATATGGTTCTGGCACTATCCATCAAGAACTAGAGATAGGAGGTAGCAAGGATAATCATTTTATGCTATAGTGGATTTGGATGAAGAGAGTGAGGAGCCCGACAGAATTCATCCATAGCCACATGTGGTAGAGGAACACCGATGCAAAAATGTAAAGTAGGATATCAATGACTCTAGGTCTGTGTAAGTGTGGGGGATATGACCCCCGGTATCCATAATACAAGACATGGGCCGCACCATCAAAGGTGGCCCAGCCCACAAGATCAAGACGTGCACGACACTGGTCGACGTGCACCGCAAGATATTGTATAGTACCAAATAGGATACTTTCCTTGTAACCCTACCCCTCTAGAGTATATAAGGAGAGGTAGGGGTCCCCTAGTCGATATCTACATACATCTCATATTCAATACAATACACCAAAGACACAGGACATAGGGTATTACATCGATCAGATGGCCCGAACCTGTCTAAATCGTTGTCTCTGCGCCTTGTGTCACCATCCGGTTCCTATCACGCGCACCTCCACCGATCAATCTACCTTTGTGGGATACCCCTTGGAGGACTGCCGAGCATCTTTTGTCGACAGTTGGCGCCCATCGTTGGGCACGTGCGCGCTGATCCCTGGCGAACCAAATGGCGTAACTCAAGATCAACATCCTTCGCGGCAACTCGGCTAATCACGTCGACATCCTTCAACAACCACGGTGCATGTCTTCATACGTGGATTGACACCGCCAAGCTCCGACTACGTTCGTCCTACTACAACACGAGATCAACTTCGTTCCAGTCATCAAGCGAGCTGCCCGCGTCGCCGACCAGACTTTCTGTCTATAGCTAAGTCACACTTTAATATTTTTCTAAATATTTTCCAATCTTCATATATCGCCATAATGTTTATTCGAGTTATTTTCTCTATGTTTGCTCTCCAAACGATTTTCTTTCATGTATACCATCTTAAAGATGGCATACAACTAAGTCTAAGGCGCACCCCGAACAGTCATGTTGACGCTCGGATGTCCCCAGAGACGGCCCTATCTCCGGCTCCTCCCTACATGTGCATGAGTGTCTTCCATCTGCGTTATGGGTGGTCGACAGTGGCTCCTTAGCGACGCTTTGTTCTTCCTACACGCACATGGGCTCTACGCTCCGCGTTATGGTTAATGGGCTAGCTAGGGCTGGAGACTCAGCTACACACTAACTGATCGGGCAGTTTATATTGAATATAAATACATCTTCAGAATAACACTAAGTGTTCACACCAACTGATCGTCGAGCTGCATACGCTATTTCATCACCATTGCTGATTATTCTCCGGAGTTCATATATTTTTACATCATGTACTACCTGTTTTACATATTTGTATTGCAGGATCATCGTCCAGGTGATCAGACCACCTGGTGCTCGAACTTCTCCACCGATCAACTAGTTGAACCGCTAGGTTCATGGACTTCATCGCTGGCCAGTTGAGCGGACTGTTCGCGGGTCGCTTCTACTCAATGCTCACTTCATCGCCGACCAGTTGACCGGACTGTTCGTCGCTCATGCTTCATCATCAGCTACGCTGGGGCCTTACTATAACAGAACCGACCAATTATACGAAATTAAGTAAGAAAATCATCCGCCAGAGCAGACGATTTAGCAAACTTAAGCCCGTATAACCCGGTAGTCCGTGAAATCACGAAGGATTTCAAACCAACTTCCATTCTAGCCAAGATCATAATAAGTTTAGCGGTCACCATCACATATTACATAAAAAGTTACATCTCAGATACATCAGAGTTTAAACATAGTTATTACAAAACAAGTTCGAATAAAAGTAGCGGAAGCCATTTGTTCAAACCACACACACACTCACACGGAGTTCAAATACAGTGCCAGTGAATGATCATCTCCAACAAAAGCATCAGACGAGACCTAAGGAATGACCATGCCCATGGTCCTAAGCATCACCCATCGCAGGATAAAGGCAGTTGATACAGTAGCCGTAATACATCTGCCCATCTGCAACAAGTGGGAATAAAACCCTGAGTACGAGAAGGTACTCAGCTAGACTTACCCGACATAACCAAAAATAAGTGACACCAAGGATTATGAAGGCTTTATAGTAGGGTAGCTGACTCATTTGCAAAGAAAGCATTTTTAGCATTTCAAGAACCTTTCTAAAAGTATTATTGCCAAATTAATTATTTATAACCTGTCGACTAGATTTGCACCTACACTAGAGCAAACATGTGATTAAGCCAATAATGATAACCAATGATCATTAACAACTTCCATACTATCATATTCATTATAACTGTCCAAGTGTTCCATAAACATTTACTACGATGAAGTAACTCAAGTCAAGTGCTCACTATCCAGGAGCGATGGCGATTCGAATCGATTCCTAACCAGCTGGTGATTTATTCCTTACACAAACATCACTCACCCGCTAAAGTGAGATATTGATTACCGAGTCAACTATCCAGGTATCTCGAGTTTGCCAGAACCACATGTACCGGGGCCGACCGATTTGCACTTTGGTCTTATCATCTCGCCCGTGTCCTACCACACTGCTTCCCGACACGAGGTATCATGCAAGGGCACTCTACTCGGCCGAATAATCTCCCGGCTTCGCGGTCGGAAGGTACTTTATCCGGCCAAATAAATGTAAGGCATCGTTCAACATGACTCAAGGCCCAACAACGGTCGGTCCTTAATCGACACGCATTTTAAAGCACTACAGGTCCAAAACTCGCAAGTCTCCGTCCGGTCTCAACTTCATTTAACACTTAGTTATACCATGACTTCATAGTCATCCAAGCAGATCCGTAACCACCTATAGCTCGCGGTGACAGAAATCACCCGACTTCTACCGGTCTAAGCTAGCTAAGCATTACTCATTGCGGATACCGGGGTAACAAGGATATAGTATAACAAAGGTAAACAAGGTATAATGCAAAGAACGGTTGCAAACAACTCCTGAACGTAATGCATCAATTAAAGTAAAGCATTTAATTAATAATTGCAAACCGGAGAAAATGCTCGGGGCTTGCCTCTCTCGAAGGAGCTTCGACGACGGTGATCGGGCACTCCGGAAGTTCCTCAACGTCCTCCTCGTCGGCTTGGGCACTTCTGCTGGTCGCACCTCGAGCTGCTCCTCTCGCCCTCTCGTATGACGACCGGGTTCTCGGTTTGCGATCCTGTATGATGCAATGTGCGTAAGCGCTTATGCAATTGGTGCATCGAATGAGATGAATACAATGGATATGTTTAAATGCAAGGTAGTCAACATCATCCAAGAATATATACTACAAGCACATGGCATCTACTGTATTCTCTTCTACTAATATGCTAAATCAACACATCTTATTAAATGCTTCAAAGATACACCAAAGCTTCACTAATTTCTTAATCACACATAAAGCAACACTTGATTAAACCTTAATTAATAATAGGTTTGAATAGCAACATCTATTTTTATTGCTTAGAAAAATCTTAGAAAATTACTACAGGACAGTACTACCCTAAGTAGTCTACTAATAGATTTTCATGGTATTTGAATGAGTGGATTAGCCTACACAAAAATAACAAACTATGGCATGATTATGAACATGAAAATACTTTGTACTATGAAAAGTGTCAAACAACAGAGTTAGTATTTTTCCTATGATCTTCATAGCATACAATCACTGTACAAAAATTATCACATGCATGTTTTATACAAATTTGCTCTCTAGCAAAAATAACAAAAATCAGCCATTAAAGGTACTTGAACTACACCTCAAAATTTTCCTACAGCACATGCATAAAACATATTTTTCCTAGGAAGTACATTACATAAGAAGATCAAAAAACTTGGAATCATATTTTTCTAAAGCCTATAGGTTTTTCTACATATTTTTCAAATTATCAGCAATATCCATGATTAAATAAAGTTCTACAGAAAAGTATCCCAAAAATGACATGCAATAATTTTCCCAAGTAGATCTGGTGATAAGGAACCTAAAAAAATTTATTTCAATAGATTTGGAGCAAATTTGAGTATCTAAACATTTTCCAAACCATTTCTATTTTCAAATAATAAAGAAAAATTGAAAACGAATCCTCCTATTGCTACTAGGCCGGCCCGCGGGAATCAGCCGGCCCACTGCCACACTTGGCCTGCGCGGCCTGAGCGAAGGGAAGGGGAGGCGGCCTGGCCGAGCGTCGGCCCATGGCCTCTCGGCCTAGCTCGACCGAGGCGAAGGCCACGCCGGCGCCGTGACGTCGCGGCGGCGCGGCTCGGCCAACGGGGCCGGCGGCCATCTCCGGCCGAGCCAGAGCAAGCGAGCAAGCGCATGCGGTTCGCGAGAAGCTGGCGAATGCGGGCAGGTAGCTAGGCAGGGTGGAGAAGAGGAGGAAGGGTGCCTTCCACGGCGGCCGAGCATGGCGGCGCCATGGCCGACGGTGGCAAGGCGCGAGAAGGCGCTACCTAGGCTCAACAGTCGGCACAAGCGTGAGCACCACATGCCGGAGAGCGAGGCGGAGCTGCTGGCGCACGATTGCTGGCCGAGGTGGAGGAGAGGCGGCGAATTTGACCGGCGGGTGCGGTGGCGCGGCGAGGGGGAGAGTGAGCGAGCTCATCGCGGGCGGAGAAGAAAGGCAGCGCGGGAGAGTGAAGGCGGGCGCAGTGGCTTCAGCAAAAGTAGGCGGGCGCGTGGGAGCGGGCGCAGGCCTACTGCGACGCGCGGCGGCATCGACGACGCATGGCCGCCACGCGGCGGGCTTGCTCTGCCATGGTCGGGACGCGGCGCTGGCTGGGCTGGCGAAGCGCGCGGCGCTGGAGCGGGAGGCTCGCTACTGCAGGTCGGGCCGGCTTTGGCCGTGGGCCAAGTAACGAGGCGGCGGCCCGCGAAAGAGAAAAAAAAATATTTTCCAATTTTCTGATTTCAAGGAAATTTCAAATATCAGTTTTCAAATACCCTTTTGAGCAAGAAAATGACTTCTTTTGAAAATAATCCAAAAATAAAAGTTGCTTAGAATTTAATTCTCTACAACTTTGCTTTTATGACCAAAGTCCAATTCTTGATAGATTTTGAATTATAAAATTACAGTCAACTTTAACTCAAAACCCTAATTTTGGAGAATTATTTTTAAGACAAAATTTGGCAATAATTTGAATACAACCTTTGCTCCAAAATTGGACTAAATTATTCTAGATGATTTACAATGATAGCCAAACATATTTTACTAGCCTAGCAAACATAATCAGGGCAAAATAACTCTAACAAGTGTATGCAACATTCAGGTTTCACAAACATGTTTCGTATGTTTCGAAGCAGTGTTTCAGTTATTATTTTCATGATTGGGCATGTATGATTAGGATGCTTGATGATGCATGATATGCATGATTTGCAGTGCCTAAATGCTGGCATAACACCGGGGTGTTACACTTACTAGCTAAGTCGGGGACTCCTCGATGCTCGGACATCGCCAGCTATGTCGGGGACTCCTCGGTGCTCGGACATCGCTAGCTGTGCCGGGGACTCCTCGATGCTCGGACATCGCCAGGTACGCTGGGGACTCCTCGGTGCTCGGATATCGCCAGCTACGCCGGGAACTCCCCGGTGCTCGAACATCGCCAGCTACGCCGGGGACTCCTCGGTGCTCGGATATCGCCAGCTACGCTGGGGACTCCTCAGTGTTTGGATTCTTCATGCAAGCATCGCCAGCTAAGCTGAGGACTCCCTTGGTGGTCCGATCTTGCTACGTCTCATCGGTATGCTATCAAGTTGTTCCATGCTGTTCGGATCAGGGTGCTGATCTTGGACAACACGTCTGGGGTCTTGATATACGCATGTCAGATGACGTCGGTAAGCTTTCAGACTTCTTTTCTTTGACCTTACTACAAGATTCATTCTTCATCTTCCACCAGGCTCGGGGACTAAGTGGCTACGCTTCACCTGACGGTGAATGTAGTGCTTATTTCTTGATTTACCCTACTTATTGACGGAGTCTAAGTGGCTACACTTCTCCTAAGTTGAAGAATTTTTAAATTTTATCTTAAGCCCCTTACATCCTTCTAGCAAGCCTTACTTGGCTAAGTTCGAGGTTTCCTAACCAGTTAAACTGGTCGGCATTGACTTTCACCGCCCAGGTCACCAGTTAAACTGGTCGGCTTCGACCTTCACTGCCCAGGTCACCAGTTAAACTGGTAGGTTTCGACTTCCACTGCTCGGATCACCAGTTAAACTGATCAGCTTCACGTCAAAGTGCTCGGACTTGTTCAAGACAGCGTTGCTCAAAGGATACAAGACGCTCGGGGACTAGCTGTGGGGGATATGGCCCCCGGTATCCATAAGACAAGACATGGGCCGCACCATAAGAGGTGGCCCAGCCCACAAGATCAATGTGTGCACGGCACTGGTCGACGTGCACCGCAAGATATTGTTAGTACCAAATATGATACTTTCCTTGTAACCCTATCCCTCCAGAGTATATAAGGAGATACAGGGGTCTCCTAGTCGACATCTACATACATCTCATATTCAATACAATACACCAAAGACACAAAACGTAGGGTATTACATCGATCAGACAGCCCGAACCTGTCTAAATCGCTGTCTCTACGCCTTGTGTCACCATCCGGTTCCTATCACGCACACCTCCACCGATCAATCTACCTTCGTGGGATACTCCTCGGAGGACTGCCGAACATCTTTTGTCGATAGTAAGAGTTATAGAGGTCATGTATCTAGCAAGAGCAATGACATCATTAACAATGGCAGGTGGGAGGTGTGGGATAGGGCCAGCTCAAGATGACAATAGGATATGTGGGGAACTAAAGGAACCATAGACATACTTGGTAGTAGTTTGTTACGTGCAATGCATCTAACTTTTGTAGTTGATTTCCGTAATTTTTTTTGCATTTTTAATACTCACTCTAGACATCATTTTGCACATAATGGCGAAAAACCATAATAGCACAGGAGGACACATCATCAACTCGCTGCCTGATGATCTCCTCCTGACGATCCTCCTCGGCCTCACTACCATCGAGGCCATTCGCACCTGTGTCCTCTCTCCGATGTAGCGCGATCTTTGGACATGACTCCCAAAGCTTAGTTTTCACGACAATGAAACTAGCACCCTTAATTGGGGCTTCGCCAATCTTGTTGATGCCGCCCTGACGCGGGCCTCTGGTGTCCTCAATTTCTTTGAAATTCGCATTGCCAATGCGGCTAACCTGGATGTGCCACGCTTGGGCTCTTGGGCCCGTGCTGTGGCCCCGCGGGTTACCGGCTAGTTCAAGCTTACTGTGACCGTGCTAGATGCTCAGCAGCACACAGTTCTTGACCTTCCATGCTTCCTGAGGGCCAGGTACATATACTTGTGCCTTACAACCAACACTGAACTTAGGTGGTGTTTGGATCCAGTGATTAAAATTTAGGAGGTGTGGCGGGAGGATGTTGCATGGGATGTTCGGATACTAATAAAAAAATAAATTACATAATCCGTCAGTACTCCACGAGACGAATTTTTTAAACCTAATTAATCCGTCATTAGCATATGTTTACTGTAGCAACACATTGTCAAATCATGGACTAATTAGGCTTAAAAGATTCATTTCGCAAATTAGTCGCAAACTATGCAATTAGTTTCATAATTAATCTATATTTAATACTCCATACATGTGTCAAACATTCGATGGAACAACGACTAAAGTTTAGGACGGACAATCAAACACCACCTTAGGCTTCCGATGCCAAGCACAGGCTTGCCTTCCTAAACACCTTGGACCTATTCAATCTTCGCTTTGGTGATGGTGGAGCTTCCATGGGTGACCTCATCTCTTCGAGCTGCCCCCAGCTGCAATATCTGCGACTGTTTAATGTCATAGGCGTCACAGAGCTCAACATTCAGTCCAAACAACTCTTGAAGCTGCATCTATTTGTACTCCAGGACCTGGAGCGGTTGCACGTTGTAGCCATGAAACTCCTTGTGTTCATAGTGTCATGTTGCTATATGCGGAAGGGCAGGAAAGATCCGGCTGGCACAGAGTTGACAGCCGTTGCTCCGATGCTAAAGGAGGTCACTTGGGAGGGGTTTTGTCCCCAGGAGATGCGATTTGATGCGAACAAGCACCTAGACATGCTGAGTGTCTGTGAGTTCAGGCCCAATATAATGTGGCTTAGTCATCACACCAACTATGCGAGGATAATGGAGCATTTCAGTCACTGACTACCTCAAACTCTTCATTACCTTCCCAGTGGTAAGTAGAGTACCTACTTATATGCCTTTTGCATTTTTTTTTCTACAAGCACCACAGCTGTGCATTACTCGAGGAAGCCGCAAGAAATGGTCACACGATAGGATCAACTTTCGTATCTCTACTTAAGAGATACAATGATACAAAAAAAGTTGACATGTGTCATGTTTGACATAAATGTACGTCTCCCATGCTTCCCCTTCCTTTATATTATATTCCCTCTATCCAAATTATATAATATTTTTGAGTTTTTTTAGATTCATTGTTTTTACTATATATCTAAATGCATAATAAAAGTTACTCCCTATATTCCAAATTATAATTCGTTTTGGCTTTTCTAAATAAATAGCTTTTGTTATACACCTACATACTACGCTATATCTAGATATAGAATAAAAACTATATACCTAGAAAAGCCAAAATAACTTATAATTTAAAACGGATGCAGCACGTATAAGCCAAAATATTTTATAATTTAGAAGAAATAGAGTATATGTTTTTGGTGAACTACTATAGCCTCGACCTCTTTCTCTATGCCAGGTGCAGATATAATCTATGTTTATCCGAGTGCATGTGCGATCAGCCAGCAACTTGGAGAGACCAAAAGATCTCCTTTCACTCCCTGGAACATCTGGAATTCTATAACTTCATGGGCACAGACGAGGAAACTGATTTTATGTACTTTATGTGTGTGCATTCCAGCGTGCTGAAAACGCTGTCAATCACATTTTCTAAGCATACTGACCCCAGCGATTTCATCGAGGATTTAGTCAGCTATTTGCCTGACTGTGAGCTTGATGTTTCTGTAATGGAGTAATGATCCGGAGTGCTCAGCACAGAGACATGGTGCATGTCGTGAGTTCGTTCGTGTTTCTAGAGGTAGTAGAACTTGTCAAGTATCAGCACATTGTCAGAATGCTTTTGCTATTGTATTGTATCCGACCGACCGTATAATAATTATAACTGAACGTGCAAACAATTAAATATGCTTCTAGGGGAAAGGATGTCACTTTTAGATTTTGTTTTTGTTGGTGGATTTTTTTATGGAAAACATGTGGTTCTATATTATCGTGTTTATTGCTTTCACTTGTGTTTTACTTGAGTGGCTTTTACCTTCGTGGATTAGCTATAGGTTGCTAAATTCTTTTGGGTTGAAGGTAATTAAGTTAGAGCACATTAGAAAAATCTCAATTGCACATTATGCTAGAGTAGTTTGTGGTTTTTTTTTTGTGTTAGTTTGAAATGAGCCTTAGGTTTTAAGTTTGGGTTTAGTCACCCATTTCACCCTCCATCCTACTGGTCAGACACTTAGACCTTGTTTGGATGTTGTCGGATTCACATTAATCCACATGTTTTGGAGTGAAACTTGAACTAATTCCACCCCAATCCACTCCCAGATATGTGGATTGAGGTGAATCTGGCAACATCTAAACAAACCTCAATAGGGTTTGAACCATAACCTACTTGCCCTGTTGACTCTAGTGCAATTAGGATATTATTGGCAACGTGCCCTAGAGGAAATCAATAACAATTCTTAGATTTGGGCCTTGTGGATATTAATGTGCCTTATTATTAGAGGTTCAATGGGTATGTAATGTGATAGCCCATTGGTTGGCCCTGTATTTTTGTGGAGGTAGGGTTGTGGGGTGTGATAATTCCACCACACCAAAACCCTAGTCTCAATCTACACTCTCGATCCTGCCCTAAAACCCTAGCAGAGCACATATGGTGCTAGCACACCAACAAATAGCATTCCCCTTAAATATATTGATACCATGGAGGTGCTCTTGTTGTTGCTCATTACTAATAAAAAAAAGATTTTGGGAGACAGCCATGTGGATTAACAGAGACGGACATAAAAGGGGAACTACATCCTCAAATAGAATTCGCAGTAGTAGTATATAGTGTTGATTGGCAATGAATGAAAGGTTGCTAATTGGGTGCAAGGTCAACTACATCCTCTACACCGGTATGTGTGAAGTTGGACTGGGTTGCACAACTCTTCTTCCACTATGCAACGCGTCTAGTGATAACGATATATGATCCTTTACTCACATGTCGTCGCATGATCTTCTGATTGAATGTAATGCGATATAAATCTTATTATTTATTCTAGCATGGCCTACCTGTTTCCTACCCAAATATCATATGTAGTAAGCCGTGGAATGTTGATTTTCAACTGCATTTTTTTAATGAATAATAGAATCAATTTCTGCAACTCAGTATCCTAGAACAAGGCAAGTTAAGGCCATCCAAAATCTTAGGATCATCTAATTTAAGAAAGTAAAATCTATTGACAACTCAGACAAGCAGATGTCACAACCGAAACTTCAAGTTCACTTAAAGCTCAGAATACATCAGAGATCGTACGAACGCCTAGAAAATCTGATCTCACAAATGAAAATGTGACTTAACATCAAGGTTACACTTTTTTGAAACATAATATAAACACACACGCTTACATATAAACACTCAGACTCACCCCTGTAGATGCACGTACGCATACCATGGGCACCTCGTTGTAGATGAACACGTCGCCTATGACTATCTAGAGAATATGTACAGGTATAAGGAGTACTTCTTTCTCCTAATTAGACAAGACAAGCTACAAGGGTAAATTTTGAAATATCAAGAGAAAATTTCGGGGCTGCTTGGTTTTGGAGCCAGCCTAGCCTGGCCTCACCGGGCAAGCCGAGCCTAACCTCACCTCACCTCACCGGACAGGAGAGCGAAATTTGCTCGCCGAGCAAGGCAAGTAGAATATAGAAAACACGGGTTTCGATGCACTCTTGCTAGGAAACCGAACGGGGCGACACAGTACCCGGCAAGGATACCAAACACAGTTGACCAAAAATAAAAAGGGAAATAGAAGTTGGGATTGATGTTCTCACAATGATGCGGGACCTGTACTCTGCTGGATGCACATGAAGGAACCCTGGTTCTTTTTTATCTTCAATAAAATTACAGTAGGTGTGTAAACCCCTCCTGTTTTTCGTTCAAAAAAAAAGGACCCTGGATTATTATTTTTTGGTGAAAGATCCTCCCTGGACCGATTTCCCTTTATTTCCTTGGCCTACCATGTATTCTGATCATCTGATGTATCCATGCGCTTCTGGTCGTGGGTGATCAGAACTCAGATGTAGCCCAATGGTATAATAACATTGTCATCACCGAAGCCACGTCACATCACGCGAACTACTCGCAGGATGTGATACTGTTTAGGTTTGGCATCTCTGGGACAAAATGGCATGCAAGTTTGCTGTGAAAATTAAACCCCCGACATGTGTAATTCGAACCTCGAATAAGGATTCAAATTGGATTTAATGAGATTACTTCAAGCACCCAATCGACAGCTGTTTATGTTATCACTAGCTGCATCGATCGGTCCTGCAAGTCCTTCAAAATTAGCTGCACGCAATGGACATGGCGCCGTTCGGCTGGTGCAAAAACCAGCCTGAATTCACTGAACGCTGAAAATCACTGTTTGCGCTCTCACAAATTTCTCCAGATTCATTCAGATTCCTCCATATTCTTCCAAGCGAACAGGGCCTGCACAATAAGTACTAGCACGGTGCCGTACATACAGATAAAGGTACACAACGGATTAATCCAATGGTCCAAACTCCATACTCCCCACGCAGTTCGAAGCATAACATTCAGTCGCCCAACTAACAGTCTGCACGTCAGCCATCGTTGTATACCTCTGACCCTGCAAGTTTGCATCATGAACTACTATTTCACGACAACATTATCTGCCGTACTAAGCAGAAATGCAGGCACTCATGAAGGTGCCGCGGTGACCGTTCATCATTGTCCCTGTAGGATCAACTCGACGAGCAGGCGCTGAGCTGATTGTACCTGATCCGGTGGTCCAGATACCACGATCATAGCTTCGTTGCCCTCGGAAGGTGGATTGTAGACGGCAATGTCAGCACCAGATACCTGAATTCACATGAAAAATATAATGTTATGGAAGACATAAACTAATGATCTAAGATGGTAGTCCTACATGTACACTATATCCAGTACAGAATTCAGTGGTGTCATAACTTCAAGGGCGAAAATAAGAATCCATAATCTGATAATGGAACAGGTGGCACAGAAATGCAAGAAATAGTATACAGATTGAATAGACTAAAGTAGCAACCATATTTTGAAGCGAGCAGCTGTGAACTGTTAGTAACAGTTAGCTAGTTTCCTATTCATGGATCAAATTTTGCAAACCGAGGGCCCAATGCATCTTGTGTCTCAACAGATGGAAGCAAAAAACTGGTAATTTTTTACTAAGTGGGGCATTACTTTCCTTTTTAAAAGAATGTAACCATGATCAAGGTCAGGTCCAAATACAAATCTCTGAATTTTGTATTGTGTATTCATCCCTTTTTTCTCTTGAATGGTCCCGGAGAGCTGCATGTCATTTCAATAAGAGAAAAAAAATGCATAGGAGAGGCAAACGCCTGCCCCTAGCTATTAGTACAAACAAGAGGCCCAAAGGCTACTACCGAAACACCCCCAGCACACGCGCATCATGGATTCATGGGAAACCCTAAAGATGTGGCACAGACCCTGCAAAGCAACTATTGTGTGTTCATCCTGGAAATCATTTTATTTTGTTAACTCATGGAGGTTGGGCTTTTGTATTCCATCATCTAAGAAACTCAAGTCATAAAATTCAAAAATATAGATGAAGAGTTAATGTAAATTCTGAGTTAAAGCATAATGCAATCTTAACAAGCATTGAAGCATGTAAGGTTAAGTAGCTGGACAGCGAGACCTCTGTAAGCTTGGCCAGGTTGCTTCCATTATCTCCATAGACAAGAGTTAGGATGCTCCCAGAAACAGCAGTCTCATATGTGATTCTTGTTATCGCAGCATGGTCAACTCCCCTGCAACCCGAAGCACAAGTTACTAAAATTTACTGGCAGTCCAAAATAAGAGTCAACTCGCCCATGTTGATGAAATGTGCAAAGCGGTGGTACGGCACAGACTCACTGTACATTTTTGTTCTAAGTAACAAATAACTAATAAAGAAATACTTTGAGGTTACAAGGACATAAACAAGAATGGCAGAGATTGATATTGGTATAAACTTTAATATGCTGGAGATAATGCAGCAGATACAAAGTTAATAACAACTAACAAGGTAATGCACTCCAATACAGTAAAGTAATCATAATTCGTCACAGCTATCAAATTCTAGAGGGAACATCATGCTAGTGTGGAAGCAGAGATCAAACAACAAATACAGATAAGACTATTACCTCACAAGATTGTTTTCCTCTGAAAAAATAATTCCATGATTTAAGTTATTGGTTACAATGTCATTCCACTCAGTGGGGTTCTGAATCCCACTATCTGAATTGTTGATCCTGACACCATCCCCGTTATCAGGTTTCTGCTATCAAATATTTATTCAGTAGTGCCACAAAATAAGTGCATATTAGAACATAGCTGGAGCAGCAGTACAAAATTAGAAATAGCTCATATGGTGAGTATAAGCTGGCCAAGTGAAAGGTGAGCTCTATTAGTGTTGAAGAAAGAAGGCTTAAAGCTTCATGCATAACAGCGCGAAATTTTCAAATGTCTTCATCAGAAACAAATAATAATTATTTTGAAAAGGAAAAAGAAACTAAAAGTGCATTGCACCTGACAGATCACACAAGTTACTACTTTCCACATGCCTTGTGTTCATGCATTTTGCATTGTGACACCTGTAAATGAATATGCCATAAAATATTCACCCAAACGCACCTTTCCACTATTTCATCAGAACTAAAGCTACCAACTCCATAACTATTTGAAACAGTCACCATTTCACAGACTTGATCTTGACCAGGTCAATTAGGTTTTTAACTCGGCTTATTGAGTGCCATCAGCTGAGTTCACACTGAATTAGCTTCATTTAAGAAATAACAAAACAGTCAGGTTGCTAGGAGGAAGAGAACTAATGGGCGTACCCAGTGCAGAGAGCTCCCGCTCTGTGCGGGGTCTGAGGAAGGGTGTCAGTGGCAAGCCTTACCCTCGCCCGTGCAATGCGAGGAGACTGCGACTTGAACCCGGGACCTTCCGGTCATAGGCGGTAAGGCTCTACCGCTTGCACCAGGCCCGCCCTTCGAGGAAGAGAACTAATATGAAAGAAATGAAGATTTATCATGCAACTGAATGGCTAAAATATGAGGAAAAAGTAATTATGTTCAATATTTATTTGTCTGTTAGTTTCAAAAATATTTATTTGTCTGTTAGTAAGGATCATAACTACAGCTACAGTGATGCTGTCAAAGTGTGGCCCAGATTCCACTCAATTCCCAAATGGGCAGATATACATACATGTGTGTGCATAGCTAAGAGGGGATAAAGAAAAAGCTAATAGAAGCATCGGACATTACTTTTCTGTGGAAGATAAATAAATCCCGACCATTCATACTTCATCATAACTAACACCAACCTATCTTGCTGTCTGATATCAATTCCCTAGACTTTCCCACCTATCATTACAAAAATGGACAAATCAATTTTCCCATTCTAAATCCCTCTTCAAACTCCCGCTCATAACACCAAACACTGTTCTCAATAGTTGCCAAAGAACCAGTATGGGGAACATGAGTCATAGTGGAACGAGCCATGGGATGTTGATTTCTAATCTTTGTTAGTCGCTGAATTCTCACTCTTGGTAGTAGGAGAATTCTTACTCTCATCGAGAGAGGATGACACTAGGAGTTGGGGCAATTTTCTTGTCTATTTCTCACACAAGCTCACACAAATGCCATACCAACCTGAGGGGTTGGGGTTACATATTTATAGGCTGCTAGCCAGCCAAGCATATGCCAAGATGCTAGTCTAAGATGCTAGTCTAAGATGCTAATATGCTGTCCTAGCTAAGATGCTGTCCTCTAGTCTAAGATGCTGTCCTCTAAGATGCTGTCCTCTAGTCTAAGATGCTGTCCTAAAAACAGAAAAACAGCCACAAGGACCATGTGAGCAACAACAGCCCCACAAAGACCAGCCACACATGACTTATCCATCAATCTTAAGCCTTGTTTCACCAAAGAGATGGGAAATTGTAGAGTTGTCATGAAGGGCTGAGATTTATTCATCTCTGTTTAAATAGCAATTCCCTAACACTTACCAGCCTTCCTATGGGTTTAAAATGGTAGGAATTGGACCCTCTAACTTTCAATCCCTTCACACCTGAACTCCCAAGCTTCACGAACCAAACAAGAAACTTAACAACCCCTCATCTCTATACTCTCATTAATTTTAATCATTCCATCCATACATACTTCCTCCAGTCACAAATTGCACTAATTTGGCTGTTGTGACGTCATGTATAAGACTGGAGGGAGTATATTGAATGCAGCATATCGGAAAGTAAGAGAACTCTCAATATGGTGCAAATATTTTTTTTCTCAAACACGCAGGAGAGTTGTGTATCATTATTATTAAGAATAAAAAAGGGGTACAAACCCTTACAATACCCCACATGCACCTCCAACACACTTAGGTTCCTAAACATGCACGCCGCAAAATTAAAACACAGAGACCGACCACAACCCCTAATACCAACAAATCAACCTTCAAGAGGCGCTAGGGCAAGGAGGTGAGTAATACCTCGTGCCCCGGCCAAATCCCAAAAGTGTAACTCCTCTACAGCTAGCATCAATGCACGAGCCACACTAGAAGAAGCACCATCAAAGACATACTCATTGCGGTGGATCCACAAAGTCCAGGCACCCAAGATCACGAGGGAATTGACCCCCTTCCACAAAACAACAGCAACCTCCTTGGAAATCCTATCCCACCAGCCACCAAACATGGTGCAAATATAAATAAGCATAGAATAAAGTTCTACGAGATAACCTGAATTTCTGAAGAACTGAGCTCTAAGGCACTGAAAGACTTTTCCACAGAGTCCACTCCATAACTGAGAGAGGGTCCATGATCAACCTTATGGGCATTGTCCATTGAATATTGGCTTGTTGAATAAATATTTGCCTGGTTGGTTGCATTTGATGCAGCAATTTCTGAAGAGGAAATATGAGAATTGTTGTAGTCTGTTTCGTTGGAGAAAATATGATTACGAAGTTTCCAGCAAACAAGGGATAAAGCATTCCTTATATTCATTAGCTCCCCAGTGATCTGTAGGGCACAAAGAAAAACCTCAACGATTACAAAGCTGTCCAACATATGGCAGGAGAACAGAAGAATCATAAATCAGTCTACATCGTTAGTTGAGAGTACGAAAAGGTGAAAACAGAGAAAAGCGATGAACCAAGTACTCATGGAATACTCAGATCTTCAACAAATCAAACAGAAACACCATCACCAGTCAAGAACTACTGCACTGATGCTGTTATTGAAATCTGGTTGTCCAAATAAGTTTATTTATACATCATATTCATTATAAGAAACAGATCGTGACTTCCAAACCATTTGTTGACTACTAATGCAAATAAAAAAACATTAGAGATTATAGGCAAAATTTCAAGAAACAGAGAGTAATCACTAGAAAAAGAACAATAAACAAATGAGAAATACTTATAGAATTTTGAAACATGTTATTAGCATTTCATTTGCAAACTATGTGCTAGAAATACTAAACGCGCACAGTAGAGAATCAGAAGGTTGAGTTCGTTAACAATGGCTACTATTTGTTCATAATTGAATGAATTACATGGCACAGAAGAACCAAGTACTAACAAACAGCTTATTGTAATGCTTTTGTGTCAAAAGATATGCTTGCCTGTAGAACTAGTTCAAAGTTAGAGGCACAAGCTGGAACATCTGTATCATCCAATATCTGAATTCTTGCTCCTGTTGTATTCACAATTTCCTTGATTATAGAACCACCTAAACCAACTAAACAGTCAAACTGGTTTTTGAGCACAAGGGCTTTGGCCGAGAATTGAGATGCCTTCTCAAATGATGAGTGTATATTGCTTTCTATCTCCATCATTCTGTCATATATAAGAAGTAGTGCACTTTGCACTATATGATATTCCGAGTCTGGGCTCTACAAGGAACAGAAATCAAATATATAAAATGAATGAGATGTACAATATGATTCACAAAAAGCATAATACAAACAAAGTTTCTAGATTCATAGAGAGATGTAGAACAGCCACTTAACCATTGTGAAAATCGTTATCTTATCAAACAAACAGTTAAACATGGGCTCTAAAAGAGAGAATAGCAATGGGAAAAGGAGCTTTTAGTGTTCAAATTCAAACCTCTAGGGCACAAATTGTTATTACACGCTCCTTGCAACCAGTGACAGGTGCACCAACATCAATACAAGCACCAGTTTCATCTTCGATGCCTTTGATAATCAAGCCCCTCTTGCCAATCAAACCTCCAGCAAGATAGGTAGGCAGGAGAAGTCTGAATGAAACTTGCTGAAGAGTTTTACTTTGAACATATCCTGTATTACCTTCTGGACAATGAGTCTTAGCCGCACTGCCTTGTGCAAACTCTGTGGATGCCTCTGAGCACGAAGTTCCCATATTAGGCCTAGGCACTTCTGAAGATGCCCATGGGAGTATTGAACCTTCTTTCTTAACGTAATTTGTCGAGTTACCGATTGGAAGGTCACCTTGAAGACAGCTAGACAAAGCAATTAGAGCTTTCCTTACAGCTGTTCGATCTCCAGTTATCTGAAAAATAATAAGAAACACCAACTGAAACTGTTGAGTAGCAAATCACAGCAATAAACTTTCTTGGTAATTAAGCATTTTCTGAGTTTCATATGATCTAATTAAAACTCCACAGAACAGGACCTTTCGAACAAAAAGTTCAATGGGAGTCCCTGATAATTTAGCAAGCCATTTTACGCACAAGTTCGTTTTGCAGCAAAAGAATCAGAAACCAACTGGATTATTCATTGCTACAGTGTTTTAGGTGATACAAGAACAAAGTTTTGTTATCTATGTGATTCATTGCCCTAGATACTATAGACCTAGCCTATTAGTTACTCATACTTTTTCTTCCAACATGGAAACAAATACAGAAATGGACTCATGCTGTTAACTCCAGATGGTAAGAATACACTACTGAAAGAATACATAACTAAAATGCAGTGATAAGAACAAAATGGATCAAGTTCAACAAAATAATATCACACTGGAAAAAGTGCACAGCATGCCAAATCCAAAAGAAGCTGAAGAGTATTGTTAGCTTCTATGCACACTACCTCTGTGTGCGAAATGAGCTCCTTGGACTTCACATTGTGCAAGCTTGTGCGAATCATCCATAAAGATAATTCTGCTGCATAGCAACAAACAACTATACCTGCTGATACTGCAGCAAAGAGCAAGCTGCGCCTTTAAACAAGTTGCACCTTTCTATGTTGTTGTTATTATTATTATAGTTAGGACTCCCCTCTCCATGTAAACAAAGACGCTCAATCAGTTTTTCCATGACACGGCACTAGTCCTAACGCGTGAGTTCACGTACAGTATGTAATCAGTATGTAATTGTATCTGCACATTTCCCAAAGAAAACAAAAAGGGAGGATTTGCAATGCACAGTGCACAATAACAATTAGGAAGTATCAAGTGTAGCACGTTGTACAACCACCAGCTTAATAGAATCGTAGAAGAGAAAATGGCTAGTATACCTCGACGACCTCCTCAGGCGGCTGCCCCCGCGGCGGCAGGGAGCCCTCCTCCCACATCGCGATGCGCACGTCGGCGCCGGCCTCCAGCGCGATCCTCTCCATGACGCCTCTCCCGGCCGACGCCTCGAGCCGGTCGGCATCGACCAGGAGCAGGCACGTGACGCGCCCGGGCGGGGCCTTGCCGAAAGCCTCCTCCTCGCCGGCGCAGTAGAGCGCCCCCTGGATATCGATCACGGCGGCCAGCGCCTCCTGCGCGGGCGAGAGCGCGAGGGGCTCCGCGGACGAGGAGGAGCCCTCGACGCGGCGGACGGGGGCGGCGGGGCCGAGTACGGCGGCGACGACGCGGCCGCCCGCGGAGGCCGGGTCGAGGGGCTCGACGCGGACCTGCAGCGCGGCGGTGCGGCGGCGCAACGGGTTGACGGAGGCGTAGAGGCGCATGGTGTCGGCGTCGGAGAAGGACGGGGGCAGGAGGACACGGAAGGCGGCGAAACCGGCATCGGCATCGGCGTCGGCGGGTCCGGCGTCGGGCGCGGGGGAGGCGGCGTGCGGCGAGAATTGGGGTTGGGGTTTCGCCGCGGCCATCTCTGGTCGGTGGTTGTGGGGTTTTCGCCGAGGAGAAAGTGAAGGAGCGCGGAGCGGGGGAGAACTGGAGAAGCAGGTGGGGTTTTGCCGTTTTGGTGCGGGTTTTCAGGGGTAGTCTGGGGATTTCGTGGCGCGAGCTTTTGCGCTGTTTGTCTTCTTGTTGATGTTGTGGGCCACGGAGAATCGGAGACTGGGGGGAGGCCCGGACGGCCCGACACTTCTTCGTTCCAGGCCTCTCCTCCAAGGGCCCAGCTGGTACGGCTGTTTGGTATCTCAAGAACTTTCAAAAAATATTAGTAAATTAATACCAAGCGATAAAATGATTAGTGAGCTCTATTTTTGCTTAGTTTCTAAAACTCGAAAACAGTCACGAGAATGAGATCTTTTCTAGCCGAGTTTGTTGACACTAGTAGGCCCCTTTGAATCCTGACTCAGACCTGTCCGTGGGCCTATAGCCAGTGAGGAGCGTGCAGTATTCAGCGCCACGAACCACCGCTGCCGCCGAGTGCTCAAAACACAGACAACAGGCATCACCGAGCAGGTAGGCACAGGAGAAGCCAGCCATGTAAGGAGGCAAACAGAGAAGAGGACTGGCTACTGTGACTGTAACAAGTGCTCAAGACTCTGGTGGCGAGCAGGCTCCACCTCCTATTGGTGAGCCCAGTGTTTGATCAGGCTCCACCTTCGAGCTGTATTCTAGTGAACGGAGTAGATAGCAATGATAAAGGAAGTAATGATTTTTTTTAAAATTTGTGAAAAATTGTAGAACGCAGTTTCTCCTGCTCAGATTCAGAGCTGACGCTCATGTTGTGCCTTCACTTGGGGAGAAAATATGCAAGGCACTCCAAACCGCTCAGCCCTTGTTTAGTTCCACCAACTTTGCACCTCCAAAGTTTACACAGTGCAAGATTCTTCATCACATCACATCACATCAAATCTTTGACACATGTATGGAGTATTAAATGTAGGTAAAAAAAATAACTAATTACACAGTTTGGTTATACTTTGCGAGACGAACGTTTTAAGCCTAATTAGTGAACGGTTGGACAATTATTACCAAATACAAACAAAATACTACAGTACCGCTACAGTACACGGTGTTTTTTTATGTGCAAAGTTTAGGCAACTAAACGCACCCCAAGTTGTGCCCGTCTGTCAGTTTGATACAAACTGAGCACAAGTCCTTGCAAGAAGAATACAAGTACTACTATTAGTACTGAAAAAAGTGGAAAAAAAAACACGAATAGTACTACAGCGTTGTTAACTCTTGCAGGAACCTGACAGCCTGATATATAGTACAACTTTACTGTCCGAGATCGCTGCCTCAATTCACAGAGCGTCCTCAGGGGTCAGGGCAGCCCGCCAGCTGGCCTGTTCGGCAACACTGGAAAAATAATACTGTTTTCACTGATTGGTGTGAGAAAAAAATACTATTCTAACAGAACGTAAACAATGATTTTGTGAGTGGCATGGCCAGCCAGCCAGCCAGCAGGCAACCTGCCAGCCGAACAACCTATTTTATTTTGGACATCACCATGCATGCAACTTTGCAGCTTTCCTCTCTCTGCTCTAGCGGGTCTGTTCGGCTGGTATTAAAGTCGACTGATAAGCCGACGGAAGCTGATTTATTTTGGGAAAAAAATACTATAGATTCTAGCTGATAAACCGACTGATAAATTCAGACGAACATATGCACAAAATGGTGTGAGAGACCGTAACTGGCCAACGCTCGCCCCAACGGCACCCACAATGGGTTTCTAAGCATTTTCTTCGTATTTCAACAGAAGAGAGAGAAAAGCTACGTCTCAATCAAAAGCTAGTTTCATACACATATTTTAAGAATACGTGAGAGTGTTATATGGATCTAATCATATTATGAGTCATTGCTAAAAGCTAATACTATTGAAGAGATTGGCTTAGAGCTAATAGCTGACTTTTACTGTTGCGGATGCCTAACGGGTGCTTGAGCTTTTTGTTAGATGAAGCTGTAGACGCTTCTGCAGGTTACTCTGATGGACTGCGAGGCTATCATTGTGCATGAGATGGACTTAACAAGTGAGGACGTGTCACTTGAGGCTACAGGACGTGGTGGAGCGTTGGGGACGGCCTCATGGCTCATGAGGACGTACGCATCATTCAACATTCAAACGAGATTTTAACTTCATTTATATTTCTCGAATCATTCAGGGAGCGACCATTACATGGATCGAGTAGGTACATACTATTGTGATTGATAACACCATCACACAAATTAATGACAAGGTACAAAGCGAACAAATCTCTCCAAACCAAAGGACACACAACCAACAACCCGCCGGAACTGCAAACTTTCACAACCTGTCACCCACCATCATAGAACTGCAGGAAATGCATGCATTGCTGCTGAAGTATTATCAGACTATCAGTGGTGACCATCGATGCCGATGCCGCCACCACCACCGCCGCCGCCGCCGCCGCCGCCACCGAAGCCGCCGCCGTTGCCAAACCCAAAGCCATTTCCCTTGCCAAAACCACCGCCGGAGCCACCGCCAGCGCCGCCACCATATCCACCGCCGCTGCCAAGACCACCACCCTTGCCAAAGCCGCCACCGTAGCCACCGCCGGAGCCAAGACCACCACCCTTGCCAAAGCCACCACCCATGCCATGCCCAATTCCACCGCCAAGGCCGCCGCCTTTGCCATAGCCTCCACCGATGCCGTGGCCGATGCCGCCGCCGAGTCCGCCACCCTTGCCGTATCCACCGCCAAGGCCACCACCCTTTCCATAGTCACCGCCGACGCCATGGCCAATGCCTCCGCCGAGGCCGCCGCCCTTCCCGTAGCCTCCACCGATGCCGTGGCCGATCCCTCCTCCAAGGCCACCACCCTTGCCGTACCCTCCGCCAATGCCATGGCCGATCCCGCCACCAAGGCCTCCACCCTTACCGTAGCCACCACCAAGACCATGGCCGATGCCACCTCCAAGGCCTCCACCTTTCCCGTACCCTCCACCAAGGCCGCCACCTTTTCCGAACCCGCCGCCGATGCCGTGGCCGATCCCGCCACCCAGCCCAGCGCCACCTCCTCCGCCATACCCACCGCCTCCACCGTAGCCGCCTCCCCCGCCGTAGCCGCCTCCCAAGCCGGCACCCTTGCCGAAGTGCTTCTTGAGCCACAGGAATTTCTCGTCGGCAGCGGCGGCGTCCTTGTCCTTGGTGGCGACCGGGCGAGCCCACGCGCCCACGGCCGCGCTGCTCAGGCAGAGCAGCAGCGCGAGCGCCACCACCCCCTTGCTCCCCATGGCTGCTATAGCTAGCTAGCTAGGTGCCTGTACTTGTGAAGAAAGATGCTGCTTGAGGCCGCGGTGCAGTGGCCGCGCAGCTCAGCGGCTTATATAGCCGTGACCGGCTGACCGCAGTGCAGTGCAGTGCAGCTAGAGAGAGGAACTGTGTGGGCTGAGCTAGCATTAAGTGATGGCTATCTGTGCACTGGACTGGCCATGTGGTGGGGGAGGACGGTGGCCATGCATGGCGGTGGCCCTGGCGCTGGCGCAATAAAGGAGCGAGGGTGCAGCTGGTGGGTGGATGGATGACTGGATGAGGGGAGGAGTAAAGAGGGTTAGTGCAATGGTGCAGCAGACAAAGTGGCAGATGGAGATGGATGGAGAAGAAAAAACCATCACGGGTTCGCCGCCATTGGCGTGTTCGGCCGTCGGCGACTCGTGCATGTGCCTGCACACATCCGTTCCCCGAAGCGATGGACGGAGAGATCGTAGGCGCCCGCTTTCCATTCCATCGCATTTCGTGATCATTTTTCTTTTCGTTACTAAAAAAACAAAGGATATCAGAAGAATGTTCACCTCGATTTGCACTGTCAGGAGGACTGTCTCCGTGTGTGACCCCATTGGCAGAGCATGAGCGAGGGAATTTTCAGACTGCGTACACAGTTGCGTGTTTTTTTTTGGGTTCTAACACCACCAGATGGTATACTAAATAAAACGGAAATAAATACATTTCTGGTGTACATGTGGTTATTAAAATACATTTCTGGTGTACATGTGGTTATTGCTGGTCGATCCTGGGCCTTTTGCGTTGGCGCATGGCGATGGCCAAGTTTGGCAGCCGGGCGAAGGCACCCGGGTTGGTGTTAGCTAGCTGCCTGATGAGAGGAAATGAGTGCAGATCGAGTGCTGGCCGCGCCATGGATAGATATGCATGATCGAGCCGTACGTACTATCGTATCGATCTAGTACAGCCATGCATGTATGAATGCGTACGTGTTGCACGTTACATGCCGGCCGGGTGCCTTTGGTCACAGATGAAGGCTGGACGGCTGGTACAGCGGTCAGGGGCTCAGCAGGACAGTGGCCGTGGCGTGCATCATGTGCTGTGCTGGTGTGGGTTAATGAGCCTCGATCACCAGGACAATTCGGCCGGGCACTCGCGAGTGTTCTTTTTACAGCCGTCTCCTCTTTCTCGTTCCTTCTCCCCTCCACCTCAACAGTTAGCCAGTTTGCAGCTCCTTATTATACTTGCTCTAAAAATGATGGACAGAACTGCTAACCCATGCTAGTTGTGTTAGATTCTTTGGTTCAAAATGAAAATACTATACCTTCCATCTGCTCAGGAGGTTGAACTTGGAGCTCACCGTGGCCTATTTGGCTAGTATTAAAGCCGTCTGATAAGTTGACTGAAGTTGTTTTGTTGTGAGAAAAAAATACTGTAAATTCTAGCTGATAATTTTAAGCGAATAGGCCCAAAATTCGGCAGGAAAACATCTTCACCTGGTGGCTTCTTCAGAGGAAAGGCTGTTTCAAAGATAGCAAGACCGGGCTTTGACTTCCTGTGTTCTTTCTTGTCGGTTGGTCAATCTGGAAAGAGCGAAACTGGTGCTGCTGCTGTAGCTGTATCGAGCTTTGCCTCCTGGTCGCAAAATCCGATTTGTATTATAGCCTACTAAGCAAACTGTGTGTGGCTCCAGGTGGTAATCCTCATTACCAGCTTGTGTGCCCGAGCGTTGGTCTGTGCTGCGTATTCTGCTTTCTTTTAATGAAATGTTAGCACGGTCACGAGAAAAAATGTATACAATTGCTTGGTTTTTTTTTGTTCTAGCATCAGATGGTAATACTAAAACGGAAATAAGAAAATACATTTCTGGTGTACACGTGGTTATTCCTGAGCCTTTTTGCGTTGGCGTATGGCTAAGGGCCTGTTTGATAAACTAGGACTAGTGATTTGTCCAACTAGTTGGGTTGTATGGACCAGTGAACTAACAACTAGTTATGACCCTAGCTAATTGTGAGACCAATCACTAGTCTACATGTTTGATCTCGACAGCTAAATTTTAGTCGACTAGTTGTTAATTCATAGGATCAAACATGCCCTAAGTTTGGCTACCGGGCGCGCGCGGGCAGCCGGGTGTTAGGTTAGTTAATTACTGCTCTTATTACCGCTCCTACTGCGTGCATGATGAGGAAATGGGTGTTAGGTTAGTTATATGCCGCCCGGGTGCCTTTGGTCACAGTTGAAGGCTGGTACAGTACGTGGTCAGGGGCTCAGGACAGTGCCCGTGGCGTGCATCATGTGCTGTGCTAGCTGGTGGGTATTCTCGCCAGGACATTCGCCCGGGTACTCTCGCCAGTGTTCTTTTTACAGCTCCATATGTAGATCATGCATTGGCCTGAGATCTGTCAAATTTGAGACGATGATGCATGCCGCAATAGCGAGTTTGCTAGCCAGGAGAAGTGGAGAACGCTCAGCTCCTCCTATCTTACGTGGACATACAGCTAGCAGCGACCCTAGGATCTTGTTTGATGCACGTGTATTCACTTCAATCCATACGTGTTGAAGTGGAATGAAATGAAACTTAGTTTAATTACACTCTAATCCACTTCAACATATGTAGATTGAGATAAATACATACGCATCCAAATAAGACCTAAATACAAGCGCGGCCTGTGATCCTGCAGAGCCGATCGCCCGGTGCAATTACCGTTTAAATGGTGGACATAACTGCTGCTAACCGACGCTACTTGTGTTAGATTCTTTGTTCAAAATGAAAATACTACTTCCGTCCCATCTATTCAGTTTAGTTCTGATCATCCGGTGAAATTACTGTTTAGTCCATCAACCCATACTTCCGCGCAGATTACAATCTTATGAAGTATATATACTTCTGTTAATTTGCATCCTTTTCTCTTTGCTCATTTTCTAACACAATTAGTATATAGATACTTTGTAATCTCTATTTAGTGATAAACTTATTACTTATTAATCTATACATTAATTTTATCCATATATATAGTTCTTTTCCTCTGCATGGCACCTCGATGTATCTTTAATATGCATTTAGTTGAATCCTTAGCTTAAATTATGGTGGCTCCTATTACATCTCATGTCTCATGATCTTATCAACCTAGATTTTGATTATCAAAATTTGAATTTAGTACTTGCTACATTTTAATCCTTAGTTTAAGTTGAGACTCTTGTGTTTATGTTGTTTTTGAAAACATATAAAGTTTTTTAAAGTCCAACTTACAAAATATATAATCATGGATTTGTTAGTTTCATTGGCCTATGGTTTTTTAAGAGAACATTTGTCATGCTTAATAAAATATTAAAAATAAATATTTATGATAATGTGTGCGTGTTACTTTGGTGCATATGGTGGCAAATAGCATTATGCTTACTTTTAATTTAACTATCTATGTTTTTTTGTGAAGAAACTTTTATGTAATTTGGAAAAATACAACATACTTTGTGGTTATCGAATAATTGTTCTTAATAGCTCATATTAGTTTTTATATGTAGATTGATGGATATTTATTTTATTTTTATAATGACAAAGGTGGGTAGTCTAAATACAATTAAAGATGGTCCTTTATATTATCTGTCATAATGTCAGCTTTTGGTAATTTAGATACAAAGGGCTAGCTACCTTGCATTATTATACTTCATAATTCTAGATGCAGGTAATTTTTAGATGCAAATTAAACTCAAGGGCTACTTTGTATTATTGTCCTTTTGTATTGCCAAATGCATGTAAACTAGATACAAATTTATGTGGTTATTTTTAAAATATTCTTATAATGATAGAGGTGGGTAATTTATTTGTGATTTTAGAAAGTTATTTAAATTATGTTTTATAATGACAAATGTGGGTAATTTAGATGCAAATTTAGAAAGTTATTTTACGTATTTTTTATGAAGGTATAGCATTGGTAACCTATTAGAAAATAGAATGGATTGCTATTATTAGTAACTGTGATTAGAGTTTATCAAATTGTAGAAAAGATAACGGTTTAATCGATAATTGACAATTAAAAGTTGAGATTCATCATCTGAGATACACATTTGTAAAAAAAAACTCCCCTCTTTTGATATAGTGGAACGAAAACATCCACTGTTATTCAGATCAACTACTGGTCGACGGATCGGTATGCATGGTACCACTATATATACACGTAATTATGCTATGTAGCATCAGCACACATACTGACATATACACTTAGCTAATAGTATAAGCCCATACGTCCTTTGCTTGGCTATCTAATAGTATAAGCCCTCCCTAAAAAAACAAAAAAAAAATAGCATAAGCCCACACGTACACTTGGCGTGTCCTGGCGTGGTCTTGATCCTTATATATATTGTACGTGCATTTTCAAACTATACATATCAGAGGAGGAGCGGCAAATATACGGCATGCATCATGCATGGATGGTTTGGGCCCCGTGTTCTACTACTGTGCTTTATGTATACGAACGGATCGATGGGATCGGAGATATCAATTATTAGAGGCCAGGCCGTTTGGATACTTTCATTCGGGTTAAATTGAAATCTACTTAATAATTTAGACTATTTGGCTTAGAATTTGATATTTCACCACTTTCCAAAGTTCACATATAAGTCTATCTGAAATTCATAAGGTGCGAGCTAGAAATTTATTATATACATTATCATTCTATGTTTCTACTTTGCCACTTATAACACGCTTTTTAACTTGCCCCCCTATGGTAGAAATACAACCCATTAGTATCTCTCGTATAGCCAACAATAATATACAAATATAATCCATATACAACCATATTAACTTAATTAATATGTGTCTAAATTATAATTATTAAAATAAATTCAATTCTAAGGATCCAAACTGGCCTTTGCTCTTATTCACCTTGAAGTAAAGTGCCGCATGCATGGTTGTTCTAACTAGCTATATAGTCTCAGTACAGGGTACGTGTACTGTACGTGTACATCCTTGTGCTTAGTTAAGTCCCTCTTGGTGAGTTAATAGCTACCGCGTGTACAATATGTATGTAAATGTATATGTATATATATAACTGGAGACAGCAGTTTCCAGCTCAAAAGAGGAAATCACGAAATTAAAGGATCCATCGGTGTGGTCTACCATTCACGGCTCCAAATTAAACAGGGAGAAGAAAAATAAAAATCGATCGATCATCGACGACCAATCGACCTGCTTTATTTAGTGGATGCCCTTATTTAGTATAAAAGCCATCTGGCGGGTGCGTTCACGTTCCATGACCTGATCGATCTTCTAGAACAGAAATTGAATAAAAGAAAGTTGAGCAGTTGAGCTGGCGCAGCAGTATAGTCGTCGTCTATAGTTATATGGCATCGCATCAATGGCTCCACCGGCGTTTGCCGTTTGGCAGTCGCCTAGTTGCCCTTGCTTGCTGAGCAGTGGCTGATCACAATTCACAACCACCTCTTTCCAAAATGAACGGCAGGAACAGCTCTTTCTTTTTCCTTCTTGTGGAGCCTACTCCAACAGTTAGTTCATTGATTGTTCATCCGTTTCCTGACAAAAGCTGCCATTGCCGGCTTGACGCTGCTGCACCTACAGCGGCCAACAACAATCTGGCAATTATGGCTACGGCCTTCTTTAGCCTCAAAATTCTAAGTTTTTTCATTTGCTCTCCGTCATATTAATTTTTAGACACATGAATAGAGCATTAAATGTAGATAAAAAAATAACTAATTACACAGTTTGGTTGTAAATCACGAGACGAATTTTTTGAGCCTAGTTAGTCCATGATCGGATAAAATTTATCAAATACAAACGAAACATTATATAGTATCTAGATTTAAAAAATTTACAATCTAAACCAGGCATATGTTCCGGCCACGGGATCGAGCGAGGTTGCCAAAGAGGGCGTTACATTTAGACCTTGTCCCATGACCCTCAAAACCAAATTTTGATACCTGCATTTTAAGACCACGGATATTTTTCGAAAAAAAAAATTAAGACCAAGGGTCGACGTAATTCAAATAATGGTAGCACTCTCACTGACCGAAAGACCAAAGACACAGAATGCATTTTCAGGAATGCTAGTGAAGACTGATCCTGTGCTACCCTTCCTTGGAAAAATTACACACAAGTAATTTGCGTGGTGCACACAAAATCATTGGAAGACATCGAAGGAATGTCTATGAGGGATGCAACAACATAGATGCACAGGATATGGGATCATCATGTCAAAACAATACAAGTAGAGCAAGCTCCAAAACAGTGACATGGATTGGGTTAGGAGAGTTTGGGTGCATTAATATGGAGAGAGTGAAAATATCTTCGAAGGATAAGATGATGTCATGAACTGAATCCATGTTGCGCTGAGCATTAGCTGCATAACACAAGAGCTCTCTAATCAGTTGCACTAAAGCATTAGTGTGAAATTCTGAGAACATGTGTATTATGCATTTACATGTGGCCCTTATCCACTCTCTGGTAGGCACACTAGGGCTTCAACGGTAGCTATAGGGTCATACAACTTAGCTAGGGTCATACTAGGGCTTCAACTGTAGCTATAGGGTCATACAACTTAGCTAGGGTCATACAACTCTGAAAATCTGCTATTATTCTTGACCCGGTACCGAATTCAGACTCCGATGCTATTGTAGAGACAGGAACAACCAAGCCCCCGTTTGGTACCGCTCCAAGAGAAGCTTCCAAAGCAGTTTCTCGAAGAGACCAACCAAACAGGTTGGAAAGGAACAGCTTCACATGAGGAGTCCTAGATTTTCCGCTCTCTAGAGTGAGGTGAGAGGGAGAGCTAAAAATACTAGCTTGGACTACTCCCTCTCATGTACTCTTTGGTCCCACGTGAAGGGATGGGCTTGAATATAGTGATGAGAGGAGAGGTCTAGCCACGTGTGCGAGGAACATGCGCCCATGTTGCAGCCGCTGGCATTAGTAGGGCGAGAGCTCAGCGAGGAATTGCTGCCAGCTTGGGCAGCAAGCCGGGGTTGCCGACTACATGTAGGGTGAGATCTCTGCCGTCTTCTTCTGGCTTCCTCTCACTCCTATAGTCCCACATGCCTGGTGGAGGCATGCTTGAAGGCAATGACGAGAAAGAGAGTCCCAGCCACACACGCGAGGAAGAGGAAATGCACAGGAGATCGACGGGGAGTCGCTGCAGGAGAAGTGGCATGTAACGACATCCATGGGGGGTGCAACAGATACTAGGTGCGAGGATAGGGTTGAAGTAGAGGCCAGACACAGGGTGGGCGTGATGGAGGTCAAGTGCGGGGCACGGGGAGGGATGATGGCACGAGCACGATTACATGAGAGAGATACGCCGAAGGTGAGAGAGAGAGAGAGAGAGAGAGAGAGAGAATAAAAGGGTAGAGAGAAAAAATATCCAATGACAAGTGGGTCCGTATATCAAGTGCGTCCATGAGTCAAAACGAAGGAGCTATTTTACCAAACGTTTCTTTAACAAGTGAAGCAGAAGCTCACTAAAGTTGCTCTAGCAAAAAAGTTGGAGTTAGAGCTCTACTAAACGGACCCCAATCTGTTCATCACCATGTGACTCAATGTTGGGTACTCAACTGAGTTCATCTGCTACCATGCAAGGATATTGAATTGATCAGTTTGATGAGTTGGTCCCTTTGATAGATATGTCTCAAGTTCTAATGGAGCCTGTGGGGGATATAACCCCAGGTACCCACGGCAGTAGACATGGGCCACACCACCAGGAGAGGTCCAGCCCATAAGGAGAAGGCGTGTGACGCAAGACACCGATCAGCATGCATCATACAGTTTCAGGAAAGAATCTTGAAGATAGAGAAGGATTTATTCGGATGTGATAGATATCATATTTTTTTGTAAATACTTACCATATAGCCGAATAGATCTAGATCTAATCGACTTGTAACCCTGCCCCCCAGACTATATAAGGCAAGCAGGGACCCCCCTCGAAATCAGATCATATTCAATACAATCCAACAAAGATACATGACGTAGGGTATTACGTCGATCAGACGGCCCGAACCTGTCTAAATCCTGTCTCTGCGCTGTGTGTCACCATCCGGTTCCTATTACGCGCACCTCCACCGATCATCTACTACCATGGGTATACCCCTCGGTAGATTGCTGACCAGATTTCGTCGATAGTGGCACGCTAGGTAGGGGGTGTGCGTGCTGATTCCATGGCCAACCAGATGGTCACTTTCTCGAGCTCCATGGCCTTTCCCGAGCCGAGCCAGATCTTCACGGTCGGATCCATGACTTGGGTCATCGACCCAGACAGCAGCGGGGAAGTCATGGAGGCGGTGCAGGATCACCCTACGCCGAACGTGCCAACATCTACAATGACATCTTCGATCCCAATGCCTCGCCGCTGGGTTAGGAGATCCATCAACAATGATGATCTGATCGAAGCTATCGATAGGGTCATGGACCGCTTAGCAGAATGTCAGCTCCTCATGGTCACCAAGGTCACCATGCCACTAATGCTGAATGCCCCGCTCGTGCACGTCCTCCGAGGTGGTAAGATAAAGATTTGGTGATCACGACAACTCCGGAAGGGCGTACCGTTCAACGCCGACCACTCCCCGCCCCAACGGAGAGCATACCGAGGCCCTATTATTTTGAGCTAGTGGGTGCAGATCTGATCTGTCAGGACACCGTGCACCATCTTTTCACTGACCATGCTGAGCGCAGCCGCGTCGACCACCTCTATCAGATCAATTTCCTTAAGGCCAACCAGCCTACGCCAATGGTAAACATGGAGCAAATCCAAACAGATCTTCCGGATGAAATGCTCCACACCATCCTAGAGGAAAATCCTGAGCCGTACTCTAGGTTTGGGGAGAGAGCTTTTCATGGTTAGCCATGATAGTGTTGCTGTCGATGGAGAGACCAGTATCCTGGGCCATGAGCGCGATGCCAAGAACACTGATTGCCAATGACGTCGCAATGAAGAAGCAGAAAACGCCACCCAAGCTGCCAGACGTGGCCCGCCGCCTCTCGCCCATAATCTCCAACAAGAGTTCCTCATGGTGGACAATCAACGAGTGGAGCAGACGCCGAGCGCCAATCTGGCTGTGGCCACCCACGAGTTGGCTAGACTACCACAAACGCCAGAGATACTCAAGATTCAAGCGCTGCTCAAAGCAGCTCAGGCCCAGGTCAACGACATCTAGAATTGGATGTGGCCACCCGTGAACTAGCTAGACAGTGAGGCCATCTCTGTTTTCACCAGAGGACTCCATCACCGTTAGGAGCTGTGCTCCAAAATTTACCGCAAGAGGTCCCAGACCATCGGCGAACTCCCCAAGGTTGCAAACTCATACGTAGACTCCAAAGAAGCTGATCGGCCAGAGGGATCAAGGGCTGCACAGCCACATCACCGCCGACCAGAAAACTCCATCGACAACGTAGGGCAGCCACACGCTAAGCAAAATTTTAATGCTGCCTACGAAGAAGAACTCCTTGATGGTCCATGCTTAATTCACAAGAACAGCAAGCACACCATGCGGCAATGCCATGGCATGGCCAAAGCTTTCCGCGATGAGGAGAGAAACAGTGATACACGTAAGGACGACAAGTCAGACGATGGCAAAGGAGAGGAGCATCCTAAGGGCGCACGACCTACTGCCAAAGATGCCAACAAGACCGTCGCCACAATCTTCGGAGGATGCGCCGCCTCCGAGAGCAAACGCCAGTAGAAGCTCATCACTCGGCAGGTCATGTCGCTCACCAAGTACAACACTGTCGCCAATCCCAAATATCTGGACTGGTCAAAGCATCCTATCACATTCAGTAGGGCCAACCAGTGGGTAGATATCCCATACCCTGGGTGTTTCCCACTCGTGCTGGATCCAACCATCCGCAACGTGCGGTTCAAGAAGGTCCTCATCGATGGTGGGAGTGCCCTCAATATCCTCTTTGCCAGAGCCTTAACTGAGTTAGGCCTCACAAAGGATGATCTCGTCCCTGTTGATTCTCCATTTTGGGGTAGTGTACCTGGCAGAGCGTCCCAACCTTTGGGGCAGATCACCTTGCCAGTCCAGTTTGGCACCGCCGACCACTTCCGTATTGAGTACATGAACTTCTTCGTGGCAGACTTCGCCACCACCTACCATGCCATCCTTGGCCGACTAGCTCTCACCAAGTTCATGGTCGTGCCCCATTATGTCTACATGGTGTTGAGGATCCCGACGGAGCAAGGCGTTCTCACCCTATGTGCCAACGTCTCCACCGCCTACGACTGCGAATGAGAAGGAATCACCATCACCGAAGCAATGGACCTCTCAGCCATAATGGAGGTTTGCATCACCGACTCCAAGAAGACCCCAGCGGAGGAGCAGGCGATCCTGACTCAGGAGGCACCTCGGTCTATGACTAAGTCCAAACACACAAAGGAGGTTGAGCTCGTGATCGGCGACAGAAGCAGGATGGCCCGAATCGGGGCCCATCTCGACCCCAAATACTTCCTCCGTAGAAACATCAACGTGTTTGCATGGAAACCTGCTGACATGCTCAGCGTTCCTCGGGAGCTGATCGAGCACTCCTTAAATATCTCGCCGACCGCGAAACCTATCAAGCAAAAGCTACGATGATTCGCGCAAGACAAAAAGGAGGCCATTAGGGTAGAAATAACATGGCTCTTAGCATCCGGTTTTATTAAAGAGGTGTATCACCTGGAGTGGCTCATCAATCCAGTCCTTGTACGAAAAAAGAATAATGAATGGAGAATGTGCGTTGATTACACCGATCTCAATAAGTACTGCCCTAAAGACCCCTTTGGCTTACCTCGCATTGATGAGGTCGTAGATTCAACAGCCAGTTGTGAGCTCTTGTGCTTTCTCGATTGCTATTCTGGTTATCACCAGATCTCCTTAAAGGAGGAATACCAGATCAAGACTTCGTTCATCACACCCTTCGGTGCCTATTGCTACACCACCATGTCCTTTGGGCTAAAGAATGCAGGCGCCACCTACTAGAGGGCCATCCAACGATGCCTCCAAGAGCAAATTGGGAAGAACGTCGAGGCCTACGTCGATGATGCGGTGGTTAAGTCTAAGATTGCCAATAACCTCATCGCCGACCTCGAAGAAACCTTCCAGAACCTAAAGAAATTCCAATGGAAGCTGAATCCCACTAAGTGCATATTTGGTGTTCCATCTGGTATACTCCTAGGCAACGTCGTCAGCTGCCACGGCATCGAAGCAAACCCAGAGAAGATAGAAGTGATCACCAAGATGAAACCGCCAACCTGCGTAAAGAATGTCCAGAAGCTAACGGGATACATGGCGGCTTTAAGCCGTTTCATATCTTGATTGGGGGAAAAGGGCTTACCTTTCTTCAAGCTGCTCAAAGCTTCGGGGAAGTTCACCTAGATGCCTGAAGTCGACAAGGCCTTTGACGAGCTCAAACAATTCCTCATGATGACTCCAGTTATGACAACACCACAGCCTGGTGAAACCTTGTTGGTCTACATCACCGCAACCAACCGTGTCGTCAGTACGGCCATTGTCATAGAATGAGAAGAAGCCGAGCACACCTGTAAGGTTCAGCACCCTGTATATTTCATCAGCGAAGTCCTAAAGGAGTCTAAGGCTCGGTATCCTTAGGTACAAAAAATGTTGTACGCTATCCTTATTACGTCCAGGAAGCTCCGCCATTACTTTGAGACATATCAAGTAGCAGTGGTTACTGAGTATTCGCTGGGCGACATCCTACGTAATAAGGAAGCCAATGGACGCATCATTAAATGGGCGATACAGCTCGGCATGTACTCCATTGATTTCAGGGCCTCCAGATGATAAAGTCTCTAGTGCTCACCGACTTCATCGCTGAATGGACCGACATGCAAGCTCCTGTCTCAGCCGATCGACCCGTGCACTGGGTCATGTACTTCGACGTCTCCCTCAACCTTGACTATGCTGGGGCAAGTATCTTTTTTATTTCTCCATCTGGGGATCACCTCCGATATGTCCTTTGAATTCATTTTCCAGCCTCCAATAACGCTGCCGAGTACGAAGCTTGTCTCTATGGTCTTCACATTGCTGTCGAACTTGGTGTTAAATGCCTCTTGGTATACAGCGACTCCGCGCTTGTCATTAATCAGGTCAACAAAGATTGGTCTTGTACCACTGACAAGATGGATGCTTACTGCTCGGAAATCAGAAAGTTGGAGGGCAAGTTCTACGGAATTGAATACCACCACGTCGTACGAGATCAGAATCAAGCAGTCGACCAGCTATCTAAGCTAGGGTCAACCAGAGCCGAGGTCCCAACTAGTGTCTTTGTCTAGGATCGTCAAACTCCATCCATTAAGCAAGAGCAAGTAGTTCATGAATCTTCCCCTATCGAGCAATTTGTCCTGGTAATTTCTATAACAGAACTGACCAATTATACGAGATTAAGTAAGGAAATCTTCCGCCGAAGCAGATAATTTCGCAAACTTAAGCCCGTATAACCCGGTAGTCCGTGAAACCACGAAGGATTTCAAACCAATCGACATACAAACCAAGATCGTACAAGTTTAGCAGTCACCGTCACATGCTACATAAAGTTCGCAATGACAGTTGGATACATCAGAGTTTAGAATATAAAGTTATTACAAACCAAGTTCAAACTGAAATAGCGGAAGCAAATAGTTTTAAAGCCACACACACACTTTTAGTTCAGATACAATGCCAGTAGGTAGTCATCTCCAACAAAAGCATCAGATGAGAGATACGGAATGACCATTGCCCTTGGTCATAGTTGTCACCCATCACCGGGTACAGGCAGTTAATGCAATAGCCGTAGTATATTTGACCATCTACAACAATAATGGGAACAACGCCCTGAGTACGAGAAGGTACTCAGCTAGACTTACCCGTCTTAAACCAAAATAAAGCGACACCAAAGATTATGCAAGGATTTCTTTAGTGGGCTAGCTGACTTATTTGCAAAAAGCATAAGCTATCATGAAGAAACCATTTTAAGTACTTTGCATCATCTTTATTATGACCTATCCATCTAGGTAAGCACCTGTACTATAGCAATCACTTGATTAACCAATAACATCCAGTTACTAATTTAGATTTAGCATATCTCATACCATCCAGATAACCATCATTGTTCCATAATAATTACTACGATGCCGTAGCTCGAGTCAAGTGCTCACTGTCCAGGACCGATGGCGATTCGAATCAATTCCTAACTAGCTGGTGATTTATTCCTCACACAAACCACGCTTCCCCCGTCAGGGTCGCTTAGATCACCAATGACACTTTCCAAGTAGCCGTGGGATAACAGTCATGGACCGCACTACCCAGGGACCACCCGACTGCCAGGACGCACCTTGGGCTCACTCTTTGCGTCCCCGTCATACCCTCTTCAGCACCAGTCTGCCAATCGGAGTTTATCCCGGCTCAAAATAGTGTCACTAGCTCCGCGGTCGAAAGGTACTTTATTCGACCAGCTAAATGTGAGGCATGCGTTTAACATGACAAGAGGGACGAGCAACGATCGGTCCTTAATCGACACAGACGGAAACTAACAGCACCCCAGAACCCTGTCTGGTTGCCTCCAACTTTTTCCGGTCGGTCTCCAATTATCCATCACACATGGTTAATTCCAGGATATCATTCTTTCTATAGCTAAATTCTTCCAGTAACCACCTATAATGTAGGTGATCGGATATCACCGACTGCTACCGGTCTAAGCAAGGCTAAGCAGTTATTTGATCCTGACCTAACAGGGTAAAAGGTAATAAGGTAGGCAAGGATAGTAATAAATGCATCAACGGTTTTAATCAACTCCTACAACTTAATGCAACAATATATAAACTCATATATATAGAAAGAATTGCTTTTATAAATTAGGAGACTTAGAATGCTCCAGGGCTTGCCTCATTCGAACGAACTGGATTGATGATCCACGCACTCGGGCAAATCCTCTCCCGGCTCCTCTTCCTCTGGCACCTCCTGTGCCTGGACTTCTTGTGGATCTGTCTCGGTCTGCTCTTCCTGCACTACTACTAGCAACTCCTCCTGCGATCCTATATGATGTAGATGTATAAGTGCTAATGCATAGGTGCATCAAAGAGATAGCATGTAATGATCATGATGCATGAAATATAGACGAACATGTTTAACTTTATTGGACATAGTAGAAGTAAAGCCCTTCTACAAGGTAGCCAACATCATCCAAGAACATGTACTACTATACTACTACTACAACCACGGTACTAACATGCCAAGTCACCACAACAATCTAAGATGCTTCAAAGATACACCAAAGCAAATATTATTAACTAATCATGCATTAAAGAAGATTAGTTTATTTCATTTTTAAACTAGGGCTACAACAACATATATTTTTGGTGCTCATAAAAATCTGAGAAAATTATAGTAGCATATTACTACTCTAAGTAGACTACCATAAAATTTTCATTGCATTTAGATAAGTATAACAGCCTACACAAAAATGACAAGCTATGGTGGATAATTAAGGATGAACATACTTTGTACTATGAAAAGTGTCAAACAATAGATTTGGTATTTTTCCTACATTCTACACAGTAAACAATAACAGCACAAAAATTGTCATACACATGTTTTATACAATTTTTGCTCTCTATATAAAATAACAAAAATCATCAATAAATGGCACTTGAACTACACATTAATATTTCTCTACAGAACATACATGACATATATTTTTCATACAAAGTACATCTCAAGAATAGATCAAGCAACTTGGAATCATATTTTTCTGATGTATATCCTATTTATTAGACGTTTTATAAGAAATCAGCATTTATTCAATTTAAATAAAGCTACACAGAAAAGTATCACAAATTTGACATGAAATATTTTTAATAGATAGATCTAGTCACAAGAAACCTAGGAAAACTTATTTCAACAATTTTGGAGCTATTTTGAGCAAGTTATAAATTTACAAAGCATTTAACAGAAATCTAAAATCTTTTCTTTAAAATTGAAATTCCAGCGACCCAAATCTGCTAGGTACACCCAGTGCATTGCACCTAGAGAGGCTACCACGCGGGACCCGTGGTCAAGCCGGACCCACGCGTCAGCCGGAGCCGAGGTAGGGCCGTCATTGACCGGCCGGCTTTCGTCGCCGGTGAGCTCGCTGGCGGTGAGGTCACCACCAGCGGCTTCCCCGCGTCGAGGCGGACCCAATGCGCCAAGAACGGGCACTGGAGGAGCTCAGAAGAGAGCTCACCGATGTGCATGGCACACGGCGGCGCGGCATGCCCACGAGCGGGCACTTCCCGGCCACAGCAAGGCACGGGGAGGCGCACACAAGGTTCACGGGGGCAAGGTGGTGCTGATGCGCGAGAAAGGGAGGAGAGAGGTGGAGCGGAGAGGGGGAGTCCACGGGAGCGGAGCTCTCCGGTGAGCTCGGCCGTGCTCCGGCGAGCGATAGCGGCTGGCTCGAGCCTTACCACGTCGAACGAGAGACGAGCAAAAGCTGCGCGATGCCAAGGCGAGGGTGTAGCGAAAATGGAGCGAGCTCCGGTGGTCAGGCGTGGCCAGAACGGCTACACCAGTAATGGCGCGCGACGGAGCGAGCGTGCTGCGGCTGCTGCTTTCTGAGCAAGAGGTAGGGGGTGGCGAAGTGAAATGGCGAAGTGGGGAGGAGCGCGGCTCGGCTGCGGCTAAGGCAGGTGGGGCCGGTCGGGACCTGCATCTGGGGTGGTGCCAGCATGCCATGAACTCGCCCGCGGCGCATGGCATGCCACGCGCGTCGGCGCGCTCTAGCGCGGGCCGGCATGGGCGCGGCGAACGCAGGCGGGCGCGCGGAGGCAGCCGAGCTAGCTAGGCCGGGCCGGCTTGCGGACTGGGCCGGGAAGCGAGGCGAGGCCCACTAAGGTGAAAAGGTGATTTTTCAAATTATTTTCTCTCCCAATTTCATTCAAACGATTTTTGAACTTTTTCAAAGCGGTTTCAAACTTTGGTCCAAAAATAAAAGTTGCTCAAAAATTTATTCTCTACAACTTTTCTTTTATGACCAAAGTCAAATTCCAAATAGATTTTGAACTATAGATTGAAAGTCAATAAAATCCCAAAACCCTAATTTTGAAGAATTATTTTAAAAGCATAATTTGGCAAAAATTTAGATATAAACTTTGCTCCAAATTGCATCCTAAATATTTCCAAGTTAATTTAGTGATCAAAACAAGTAATCATGGCATCCAAACATGAGCATGGCATTTCACATTATTTCAAACGTAATGAATTTCAATCAATTTAAGCACCACATGAAATGATACTTCATTTCTTTCTAAATGAAATGCATGAATGATGCTTATGCATGAGGTGATGATGATTATGCTCATGGGATGAAATGTTAATGCATGCTTAACACCGAGGTGTTACAATTTCTTCCATGAGCAATGATTGGCGAGAGCCTTTTATCAAGTACTTGACCACCGCAGATGTACCGGCTGACAAGACCGAACGCCTAATTCACCGCAGCAAGCATTACTTGCTAGTCGATGGCAAGCTAATGTGGAAGAATGTAAAGGAGGAATTGCTTTAGAAGTGCATATCTCAGGAAGAAGGAGTGGCATTGCTTCAAGAAATCCACACTGGTGTAGGGTCAAGATGGCGACTAGAGGGGGAATGAATAGTCCTTTCTAAATTTAATTGCACCGGCTAACCGAAACAAATGCGGAATTAAAACAATCGGTCTAGCCAATACTATACCCCTCTATCTATATTCTCTAACACCTTGAAAAGATTCTAATTAAGCAACAAAGGTGTCAGGTTAGCTAGAGCTCACCAAACTAATTCTAGAAGCAAGGTCATACAAACCTATGCCACTAGTACTTTAAGCAACAAGAGAGCTCCTACACATGCTAGTAAGCAAAAGCACAAAGCCACCTAAGCTCACTAGCAATGCTCAATAACAAGGCAACCAATGCCAAATTAGAGAGTGCAAATACTTAGCTACACAAACTAAGCAATGTGACTAACAAAGTTACACAAACCAAATTAGCCACGCAAGGGAGCTACTTCTATGCTACACAAGCAAGAAGGTAACTAGTGAGCTACACAAGCTAACTAATTACAAGAGCAACTACACAAGCACAATGTATATGAAAGTAATTACAAGCTTGTGTAACAAGGATGCAAACCAACGGGAATACAAGGATGACACAATGATTTTTTCTAGAGGTTCACGTGCTTGCCAACACGCTAGTCCCTGTTGAGACAAGCTCCAAGGTTGTCGCCGGTCCTCTTGCTAGTGGTGACCCACAAGTCATACTCTCCCACATGGAGTGCTTACCACAAGCTCTAGCACTTGATCCGACCGGACCACTTGTCGCCCTTCGCGTCTCGCTTTACTAGAGTTGCTCTTCGTGGCTCCCACTGGGCGAGCATAATGCCCCTCACAAAGCTCTTCTCCGGAGCACCACACAAGCTTCTTGTGGGCTTCGACGGAGACCACCACCAAGCCGTCTAGGAGGCGGCAACCTTCAAGAGTAACAAGCACCACCGGCTTACAAGATGACCACCTAGTGCCACTCGATGCAACCTCACGATGCAATCACACTAGAATCGCTCTCACACACAATCGAAATATCACTATCAAGCATATGTGAGATGGAGGGCTTCCAAGCACTACCACATAAGCCACCAAGGCTCTAGTGTGCTCAGCAACCAGCCCAAGGTCGAGACCCTCATCTATTTATAGCCCTCACAAAAATAGAGCCGTTGTACCCATTCACTGGGCACAGCTCGGGGTGACCGGATGCTCTGGTCAGATCGACCGGACGCACCATGCCAGCGTTCGGTCGACGGATGCACACCATGCATAGCCTTTGTTCAACCTCAGTCACTGGATCTCAACGGTCGGCTGTTTCACGCCAACAGTCAAAGTCGCGACCGGACGCACACAGTGAGATGACCGGACGCTGCTACGTCCAAGTCCGGTCGTTTCCAGAGAGCTCCCTGAGCCTCTGTTTTGCGACTGAATGCATCCAGTCCACCATGATCGGACATAGACCAGTGTTCGATCAATTCTGCGCCTGCATGGCTAACTCTAGTGCCGCCTACGTCACCATGTGTCACATGCGACCGGACGTAGGCCCTGAGCGTCCGGTCACTTTTCGCGCCAGCGTCCGATCACAAGACTGAGACTGCGTGCTCACTGCTGCCACTGACTGGACGCGTCTCTCCAACCGAGGCCAGCGTCCGGTCACTCATAGTGACCTCCTTTCGCCTCCTTTTCTTCACTGAGTTGATCCACATCAACTCCAACTTCTTCTCCTTTGTAAATGTGCCAACACCACCATGTGTATGTGTGTTAGCATTTTCACAAACATTTCCCAAAGGATTAGCCACTCAACTTGCCACGCCACTCAATCCTAGCGATGATGCAATGGTAGATCACTCAAGTGGCACTAGATGACCAATATGCAAAATAAGTTTGCCCCTCTTGATAGTATGGCCATCTATCATAAACTCAGTCATCAACTTCTCTAACCACCTATGACCGGTGAAATGAAATGCCCTAGGTTATACCTTTGCCTTGCACATTCCATTCTATCTCCTCCAATGTCGATGCAACATATGCACCAACACGATCAACAATGATATGATCCACTTCATATCATCATGTGATCATATTGGTTGATCGATCTAGACTACACTTGCTCTTCACCGTTGCCTTCGTCCATCGGCGCCAAGTCTTGCTCAAGCTTCACCGCCATGCGGTCCATTGCTCCAAAGCCTCCAACTTGCCCTTCACGCTTGCAACCGGTCCATCAAGCTAAGTCAATGTTATGTCTCATGTGCAATAAGCTCCTTTATCATTACATGTGTGAGCTTTGCAACATCTCTAAGCTACTTTCACCTTCATGGCATATGTTGCTCACACACATGTATCTGTGGACTAATCGCCTATGTATCTCATATAAACACAATTAGTCCACCTAGGTTGTCACTCAATTACCAAAACCACACAAGGACCTTTCAACTAGATCCTACGGCAACCACGCAGTCTCTAGAAGTCTGGTCGGCAAAGCCTTCCGAGCAGGTTTCTTGTAACACCCCTGGTGTTACGAGCTCGCTAAGCACTGAGATTATGGCCTGAGAAATAGATCTATAAATATAGTGAGTTAGTTACTTAAATGTGCTAATGAAAATCTTAACAAGAAAATAGGAAAAATAGTTTTAATTATTTGGCATGAAAAGCAATTTCTGTAAACAAGAATAAAACATAACTTGTATTTAGTACTTAAATAAAAAAATTGAAGTACAAGTTTAGTAGATGGAAATGCAACATTAACTTGTGGAAATAGATGTTGTTAACTAGTGTTGTGGGAGCTCTAAAATCTAACTTGACGTAAGATAAGCTCTTTTCGTTAAATCGGCAAACACTTGAATTTATGTTTAAAATACCATTTTTGGCTAATCATATTGAGCGAATTAGTTAAATGGTGCTTATATATTTTGCTTCTATGGATTAGTATTAGGTATGGACTATGGCATGAAGTATTTGTTGGTTGAGGTTAGTAAGGTTTAGATCTATTAAAAATTACGACAAAAGAGTTAATGGTTACTTAGTCCTAACTGAAAACCTTAACGTTTCTAAGTATGAAGGGTGGTAGACAATGCTATTTTGGCATTTAATTTTTAACAAAAATGTTTAAACACTATTTGCATATTTTTGTATTGTTGATTGCATCAAGGTGAGTGCTTTGTGACGGTATAGGTGTTGGTTTGGTTAGTGCTTGTTTTGATCACTAGTTAAATGTCGTTAAATAGCTAGAACGTGCTGTTGGCTAGCTAGTTCTTGACCTCGGGCATTGGTTGGCAGTCCCAAGTTGGCATGTCTCTATCTTCCTCTCTAGATCATCTTTGTCTGAGTTTGTTGCTAATGCTAGTAGCCGTATATACCTTCTTGAGCGTTGTCGAGATGGTTTAGTCTTAGCCGAGCTGGAATAGAATTTGGGTGCGCTTTAACATTCATGCAACGCACGATTCCGATAGTTTGACCTGGTGTGCGTGGTCACCGCATGCTTTAGCGCCCGTAGGCTACTTTGCCCGACTTGTCGTCGCGCTGCGCTGGTCGAGAACCATGCTCAACTTGGCCGTGTGCCCGAGCAACCATATGCTTAAATCACCTTGCCATTTTTCTATTGAAAAATAAATAACGAAGTACAATAGGAAATGCACTTATACGTATCCTATACCAGCATGCCATTGTGAGTCGTTCATTTCACCTACCGCGGCCTGCTCTGTCCTTGCGACCTTTCCGTCATGGCCGCACATGCCGTTGCCCCTGCCCTCTGCCTTCTAGAGGATTGCTGAGCCGCTGTTTGCTCTCCCTCCCTCCCAGCTTGTCTCTGCCCGCTCTCTCTTCCACAGCCACCGCTTGTTCTCATGCCTCCGAACTGCCTTGTGCTCTCTCTCTCTACCGCAGTCCGTAGCGCTGCTGCCGTGCTGGAGCTCCACCGTCACCGCGCCGCACCTCCCATCCGGCCATGCCCGTGGCCAGCTGCTCCGGGCGACCTCCAGCCAGACCGTGGTTGGCTGCTGACCAGCACGGGCTCGGTGAAGCCAGCCGGTTCGCCCGCGCCACCGGCGTGGCCTCGGTCGGGCTGAATCGAATCGACCGGCCGGTTCCCGTGCTCGCTGGTGCCGCGGCTGCTCCCATCACCCAGCCACTGCGCGTGCATGCACGCCTGAGCCCCGTGTTGCCCCACGTTGCTCCACCTCCGCTGTCGTGCCACCATCACCTAGCGGCTGCCCGCGTGCGTGCGTGGCCAGGTTACCATGGGCCACCCCTGGCCATACCGCCGGCGCCCGCGTGCATGACCGGGTCTGCTGCTGCTCCTGTGCCGCCAGGCAACCGCCCCTCCGGCAGGAATCGGCTGGAGCCATCCTTCCTCTGCTACTACACAGGAAGGAGAAGGGTGAGAAAAATAGAATATAAACTTTTCTAGGGTTCCCAATGCAAAACTGTGACTCATATAAATAGTGATGTATAGTGTGTGATGTACTACGGGTTGAATAGAGAGAAGCTCAGGGGTCTCTTCGCAAAAGAGCCGGTGCCTTCCTGGTTGGGCCGCGCGTGGGCCGGCCGCTTTCGGCTGGGCTAGGCTACCTTGCCCGCTGGACCAGGCCAAGCTAGGCCGCTTCGGGCCCAAGGACCCTTTTTTCTTTTTTCGTGTTTTGTTAATTTCAGTAATTGGCTGAATGCTTGGAAATTCATAGTAAATAGTAAAAAATCATAAAAAGAAAAATGAATATATTTTGGAATCCTTGTTACTAGCTCTATGCAGTAGACATATTATATCATATGCTTTAGTGTAAAGTTTTTGGTCGTTTGTGCAATCTAGCCTTTATGTTTATTTAATAAAGCATGTTGTATTAGTCCAAATGTAGTGAAATTTTTATGGTAGGCTAGTATTGATGTGTTTGTGCTATGATAAAAGTTTAAGATTTAGTGGATGCGTAATTTCTAAGCTATTGATTTTAATTTCACGTTGCATGCGATTAAGCTTTTATATATACTAGCTGTTTAGAATAATGCTAATAACTGCTTTATATGCTACTTGCTTACAGGTTACCTAAGTAATGTTGCTTTACTTTGTTAGTAAGTAGACGTGTGCTTGGCATGTTATGGTAGCTCTTGCTTGTATGTATAAATGCAAAGTGGTGATTTTAATAACTTGTGATGGTTTGATAATAGTTAAGTCACAAGAAAGTCGTTTGGGAGAAGATGAGAGTTTAATCTAGGATGTTTTATACCCTAGTTTAACCGTGGTGACGTGTTGCTTGTCCTTTCGTGCTTGTAAGTATCTTTGTGTATGCCTGTTTGACTTAAGCATGCATTGCATTTATGCATATCATTTAGGAACGATGATGAATCATGGAATCAACTGGAGTAGCTAAAAATATGGTGCCAGGGATCATGTCACGAAGATGGAATGCTAACTTTTGGTTATATTTTACCCAGACAAGCCCCGGTGCATAACCCCTATTATTCTGCACTTTAATTTATGCTTGTGCATTAAGTTTAAGGAGTTGAATGAAACCCACTTGCATATATATATCCTTATCCCATGAGTCTTACTAGCATGACAGTATCGTGTAGATTGCTATGCTATAGGACTCCGATAGAAGTCGAGTGATTGTCTGTCACTTGCGAGAGATAGGAAAGATATTATTATTGCTATTATATTATTAATCACCTGGAAAATATATATAAATGAAAATTGGAGACCGGGCGGAATGGTACTTTGAATCTGGACTTGGTTTGGTATTCGAGCGAGGCTCGGGTTGCACTTGTTCCGCCTGTGTCGGTTAAGGACCGACCGTTGTATTGGGTTCTAGGCAGGTCACAGACTTATTATCCTAAGCACACACTTATTTATGGGAACATGTAAGGCTTGCTGCTCTCTTGTCATGGTTTCCGGCTCTTTCTAGACCGACTGATTGGAGGTGGGGATGGTGGAGGTCTAAGCACCACAGTGAGTCTGGGACTCAGGTGTGGGGGCTTGGAGTCCAAGTTTGGACAGGGACCTAGACCCCTTGATAGGAGAGTGACGGGTTGGTCCTGCTTGTGCCTGGGGTACAAGCGGGGCGTGTGTTTCGGGGTACCCAGCTGGGCACATTGATTCATGAATTGCCGGGTAATCCAGTATGACTTGTCTACAATCTAGCACCGTAGTAAGAACTAGAAGATCAAAGATGGTAAAATGATTCTGATTGCTTACAACCTGCTTGAAAGTAGCACAGGTGCTTATATAGAATGATTAGTTAATGAACTAATGATGACTGCTAATAAAATTTAATATAAGGACACACGTTTAGTAATGCTCCAGCAGATGCAATAAACCCACAAGTCAGATAGCCTTGCATATCCTTGGAGTCTTTTCTTTTCTCCTGTCGGGTATGTCTTGCTGAGTACAATTGAGTACTCAGGGTTTTATTTCCCCCTGTTGCATGTGACAGTCGAATGCTGGAGCTAACTCTTGTGTGTGGATCCCTCCTGGTGGGCTAAGAGAGGATTCCTTTACGCTGAGATCATAGTTTTTATTTATAACTCTCACTAAATGTTTTTATAAATAGAAGTTTTATAATCTGTTGTCATAGTTTATATATCAGTGCTTCATCATGTCATGAATAGATATTTATTTCCGCTGTAACTCTGATAACATATTTATATTCCATTGTTAAATTAAATTGTTCATAACTCTGATGTTGCATTAAAAGTGATGTAAGAAATGGTTAAGAATTATGTAAGCTTTATCCTCTCATTTGTGATCCTGATGGAAAAATGTGGATTTTTGGGTTCTCCCTTGGGGTGTGCTCGACGGAACTACGTAATTTAGTGTCCTCCCTTGAGTACTTAGTGTCTAATGGAGGACAAGTACTCCTGAGAGGCATTAGATTAGGCGGATCTGCCACATTTCTTCTGGCCTTCATCAATGACCATTCACTCGTCGGCGTTGTGAGGGTTGCCAATTTTTTTCGCTAAATGATCCACGTTCGGTATGAGGCTCAGAGACAATTCTCCCTCTTGGCCATTCACATCTTTGAAACATGATTGGGCCATTCAAGAAAGCCCCAAGCGGATTCCGATGGGTTTATGTCGCTATTGACAAATTCTCCAAGTGGATCAAGTACAAGCCGCTCGACCAGTCTACAACAAAGAAAGCAGGGGAACTCTTCAACGACATCATCCATAGGTTTGGGCTGCCGAATAGTATCATCACCGACCTTGGTTCTACATTTACCGGCAGGGACTTTTGGGATTTCTACGAGGATCGGTGCATATCCGTTAAGTATGTATCGGTCACACACCCCAGGGCCAATGGCCAGGTTGAGCGAGCGAACGACATGATTTTAGATGCCCTGAAGAAGAGGTTATATGAGAATGATCGGAAACATCCGGGCAAATGGCTCAAAGAACTACCAACTGTGGTCTAGGGACTTAGGACCCAGCCCAGTCGCAATACTGGAGTCTCCCCCTATTTCTTGGTGTTCGGATCAGAGGTCATGCTACCCGCCGATGTCGCTTTCCGAGCACCAAGGATAGAGAATTATGATGAAGAGAACAATGATCAGGCATGACAAGACAATGTCGATCGACTTGAGGAAGAACACTTGGTCACATGTGTTCGGATGGCCAAGTACCTGGACAGTCCGCGTAAGTACTACAACCGCAATATCCAGGAACGATCCTTCGCGGTCGGCGATATGGTACTCCGTGGGAGACAGAAGACCAACGGGATGCACAAGCTATCTTCACCTTGGGAGGCTCCATACATCGTCAAGGCTGTGACCCGACCAGGGTCATACAGGCTCAGTGATCAAGACGGCGTTGACATTCCTAATTCCTGGCACATCGAACACCTTAGGCGTTTCTATCCTTGAGACGTTCTACAAAAGATATATACCTTTTTATGTATATATGCATTTCAATAATGATTCTATCCGTGATGTTATCTTCATTTGATTTCCATATTTTTTTCCAAACGACTTTTCTCCATGCTAAACATCTTTAAGACGACGCATACTATCACCATTCAAATCGGACTGCGCCTTCACCTTGGTCGGATATGCTCAAGGGCTTCACCTCCCCACGTGAAGTGACTCCGCTAGGCTCCGATTATGCCCGTTTGCCTATGACTCTACGTAGCCGCCGTGGCGCTGAGCCGCCGTGACGCCGAGCCGCCGAGTCACCTGCTACCGTGCCGCCACACCGCTGAGCCGGTCGAGCCGCCGTGCTACCGTGCCGTCGAGCCGCAAGCGAGCTGCTAAGCGAGCCACCTGAGTCATAATCAAGCCATGGTCTCCATATTTCACCACGGTCTCCAAATTTCTCCACGGTCTTCAAATTTCTCCACGGTCTCCAAATTTCTCCATGTTCTCCATATTTCGCCACGGTCTCCAAATTTCGCCATGGTCTCCAAATTTCTCCACGGTCTCCATAATTTCGCCACGGTCTCCAAATTTCTCCACGATCTCCATTTTTGCTATGTTCTCCATTTTCGCCATGATTCTTCAATGCTCTCCATGCTCTCTAATTTTCTCCATGGCCTAATGCTAAGTGCTCTCCGTGCTCTCCAATTTTTCTCCATTTTTAAGTGCTCAACACTCTACAAATTTTAAAGATTTTATTCTTTTTATAAATATGAACAAAGTCCAAATAAACATAAACTGCTCTGCGGGATATTAGATTCACCGATATATTGCTCCTGATAAATTCCGCTCTGTTTTCTTCATCACCGAATTCATCATGTACTACCCGTCCTACATATTTTTATTGCAGGACTATCGTGTAGGTGGTCACACCACCTGGCTTTTGGATTTCTTCGCCGATCAACTGGTCAGACCACTAGGTTCATGACTTCGTCACCGACCAGTTGGTTGGATTGTTCTGCGTTCACATCTATTCGACGTCATTTCGCCGCCGACTAGATGGTTGGGCTGCTCGGTGCTTGATTCTTCACCAACCAACCGGTCAGATTGTCCGTCGCTTCATCGTCAGTGACGATGGGGGCTCGCCTGCCACGCTGGGGACTCCTCGGTGTTTGGATTCTTTGTGCAAGCATCACTAGCTAAGCTGAGGACTCAGCATTCAGGTTCTTCGTGCAAGAGTCACCGGCTAAGCTAGGGACTCCCTTGGCATTTGGATCTCGATACATCTCATTGGTGTGCTATCAAGTTGCTCCATGTTATTCGGATCAGGGTGCTGATCCTGGGCAGCACGTCTGGGTCTTGATACGCACATGTCAGATGATGTCGGCAAGCTTTTAGACTTATTTTCTTTGACCCTGCTACAAGATTCATTCTTCATCTTCCAGTAGGATCGGGGACTAAGTGGCTACACTTCATCTGACGGTGAATGTAGTGCTTATTTCCTGATTTACCCTCCTTATTGACTAAGTCACGGATGATAATCATCTGACCTTGCAAACGGAGTCTAATTGACTACACTTCATCTGAGGTGAATAATTTTTAAAATTAATCTTGAGCCCCTTATATCCTTTTGGCAAGCTTTACTTGGCTAAGTCCGAGGTCTCCTAACTAGTTAGATTGGTCGGCTTCGACTTGCACCACTTGGATCACCAGTTAAACTGGTTGGCACTTTATTTTGTTGATTGGATTACCAGTTAAACTGGTCGGATTACCATATTTACTGTCTGACTACAAGATAAACTGCTTGGACTTGCTCAAGACGACGATGCTCAGCGGATACAAGGCGCTCGGGGACCAGCTATGGGGGATATAACCCCAGGTACCAATGGCAGTAGACATGGGCCACACCACCAGGAGAGGTCCAGCCCATAGGAGACGACGTGTGACGCAAGACACCGATCGACATGCACCACACAGTTTCAGATATGATAGATATCGTATTTCTTGTAAATACTTACCATATAGCCGAATAGATCTAGATCTAACCGACTTGTAACCCTGCCCCCAAACTATATAAGGCGGGCAGGGACCCCCTCGAAATTAGATCATATTCAATACAATCCAACAAAGACACATGACGTAGGGTATTACGTCGATCAGACGGCTCGAACCTATCTAAACCGTTGTCTCTACGCCTTATGTCACCATCCGGTTCCTATTACGCGCACCTCCACCGATCATCTACTACCATGGGTATACCCCTCGGTAGACTACCGACCAAATTTCGTCGACAGAGCCTCATTGGTAGATCGAGCACTAAGAGGAACATATTGGTCCCAACTTTCCAAAGCATCATAGTCACTTACACTTATTTCAACATCACCTCCTTATGACTTATGATATACAACATTGTTATTCAGTTTGAGATATTCTTTGAACAACCCTTGGAAAACATTTTTATTTTATTGATCATCGATGTAGCATCATCCCTAGATTCGTTAGGCCAAATCAAAGTTCGATGTACTTGGACTTGAATTTGGGGGGTCTCACTACTACAGAAAGTTCATCACCGCTAGTTCCAAACCCCCCTTCCCCGATGGTTTTGGCCACCGTTGGTGAAAGTCGTTGGTGATAGTAAGAACAAACCGTCAGTGAAACTTCTGATCACTGCCGGCTCGGCGGACAATGCAGTGGTCCGAACTGTTGTGATTTCCACCACCGGATCATAAAATGAATCGATGGTGGTAGAGATTTCCACCACGGCTCTAATGGGTTGTGCGTCCTTCCATTTTCAAACCAGCGGCGAAGCTTCTTTTCTGCGCTGGTTTTGTTGTGCGTCGCGCATTGGATGACTAACTGGCGACGCTAAATGTTTACTAGCACCGCCGGTTCGGCGTATGATGCGGCATCGAAGACCAATAGTGCATTCACCACCAGACCATACGCCAGGCCGGCGGTGAAAACGTTTATCACCACTGGTGGGTCACCTAGAAGGGACCCCTCAAGCTATGAACCGACGGTGATAAGTATCACTGCCGTATGTCACATAACCGGTAGTGTGATTTAACTTTCCGTAGTAGTACGTGTCTAAAATCATAGGAATTCAAAGATCCATCCATGATACCTTCTTGTATTTGGCAATTTTTTTCTTCATGCATTTGAGCATAGAGTGTGTCTTAGGTTCCTCTTCAAAAGGTTGTTGCTCCAAGGTCAACTTCATTTTCAACATTGCATGAAGGTATAAGTTAGCAATAGGGTACTTTGTGCCTGATATCACATTAGCGGCTTCATGGAAAACCTTCAGCAATATGCAAACACCATTACCATTATCCTATTCCTCAAATGATGGTCTAAACATATAATATGGGTCTTGAATGGACAATGAGTTGAATACTACATGTAACTCTTCAAAGTCTCATTTGGGATTTTGATAATTAAAGATAAATTTTGTGGACTAATGATTTTCATGTGAGATGAATGATTAATTTTTGTCCACAGGATGAATCTGAGCTACATGTGGGAAGGAGAGATTGCATGACCATGAGACACCAAAGCTCAACAAGTTGAAAGTGAAAATAGGAAGCAATGGATGATAGAAGTGGAGAAGATGAAAGACAAGTTCAAGTAAAGGTATAACATAGGGTTTTGTCTTCTCATCAGTCATGAGGTCATTAGAGAAGTGAAAATGGTTGGGTTGATAGCATAGATAGCTCTACTATAAAGAGGGACAAATCTATAGTTGCTACTGCAGTTATCTAATGCCATTTGAGTGATCTAAGATCAAGTGAAAAACCTTTAGCACTTGATCCCAGTGGTGCACTGAAGAGTACACCGGAGTTTAACAACTAGTTCTGAGTGTAGTTGTAAGCTACTATTGGAAAGATCCGATGGTGCACCAGAGCTCTCCAGTGTGGCCAAAAAAGTTACAGCAATTGTGCGACAACTAGTTTGTGTGGGGGGCTATAAATAGAGGCTTGGCCAAGCTTGGCCACCCTCTTGGACCCCTTGTTGATATCCACGCACACTAGAGATCAAGTTAAGCCGCCACTCTCATTTGCTTGTAAGTGATCACATCTTTCGAGAGATTGGAGTGATCTTAGTGCATTTGTTTTGAGAAATTGCATTGAGTGGCACTTGAGATCGTATTGGCTATAGGTTTGCTTGTTACTCTTGGTGGTTGTCGCCACCTAGATGGCTTGGTGCAGCGAGACTTCATTGAAGCACTCAATTGAAGACTGTGATGTGCTCTGAAGGTGATTTCTGAGAGGCTCTCATCCTCACCGGAGTAAGCAAAGAGCAACTTTAGTCGAATAGAGGTGTTGAGAATGTCTTGTGATCAAACCAGCTTAGAGATCAGTGGAGGAGGCAACCTTGCGATGTTGAGTCTTGATAAAGAAGCGTCGATCCTTGGACTCACCTCAATCTGGACATAGGTAACGGGTAAGTTATCGAACCACATGGATATATATATATATGTTTGTGCCTTGTCTTTTGTAGTATCCAATTTGATCACTCTACTCTTGTGCATTACTTTATGTTTTTCAATTCATAGAGTAGAACTATTCGGACTTGTCATCCTAGGAAACAAACTGAGCTACTAGTTTACTCAATTGTAGTGACATTGCCTAGATTACATACTTGAACTAGTATTGTGGGTTGCTCTCACCCTAGGCTTGCAAAACTTTAGCTAGTGGTAGTTTTATTAGGGCCTCCGTTGCACCTAAATCTTTTGCCTAGTGTTTGTGAGTTTGTAGAATTTTAAATTAGGGTATTTATCACCTCTAGCCACCCAATGATCCTTTGAACTCTTATGTTGTACTAAGCATCAGGTAAATGGAGTTCCAACGAGTGCTGCTATAAAGACTTGGACTTTTCTCACATGATATGCTTAGCCATGAATCATGGAGAGCTTTGTATATATATATTTCACGGTGACACGTATCTAGCTGACCATTAGGCCAAGAAACAACACTATTGCTTGACATATCAGATTTATGACATGATGAGCAGCACAACGTTGGCGAAAGAACCTGCTACTCAAAAGTAGCTTCTTCTTAGTCAACAAATGGCCAAATGGGTCTCCAACAATTTCATCATTGCACCATTGTTGTTTGCATTATTAAGAGTCATGAAAAATAGTTTATCTTCAATCTTCCATTCCCTTATGCACTTGATCATGGTGTTGAACATTGCAATACTTGTGCGGAGGAGGTGCCATAGTCACAGGAAGCACGATGGCGATGCCATTCTTGGAGTCCACCAATGAGCGACACAACAACAGCAGCAAGACAACGAAGACAGAGTTGAAAAGAACTCACCTTCACGGATGGGAGGATCTGAAGCTGAAGGCGCCTACCGTCGTCTCTCGCATCCTGTTCGGCGGGAGGGTTTTCTCCTATACGGTAGGGTCATGAGAATGGCACGTACAACAGTAGGTTTTTAATTACCTAATTCATCAGCCATATCTAGAAACAACAAAAAGAACATGCCAAGAAAGTAAGTAAAAGCTAAACATCCTTCAGAACCTAAGCATCTGGCGAGGATTAAGTCAGAGTCTTTTTTTTGTCCAATTACTATGTGACATAATACATGTACATCGTCAAGATCGAGGACAGCATCAAGAACCACGACTCTCATCTGACATTTTTAGTACATACAGTACTAATCAAGCATCAATTCAGAAGAACCGCAAAACATGCTGAGACTGCGAGCAGAGATAGCAAGTACAGGACCGCCACGGCCGGGAGAGGCAGGCCGGCCTGTCACCCAGAACGTCATGGTCACCGTGAGCGCCATAGCGAACGACCACAGCGCCACCTCCGCGACGGTCGCCAGCCCGCCCTTGGAGCCACCGGCGTCGTCGTCGTCGCCGCCCCTCTCGCAGGCCGCCACGCACGACATGACGAAGAAGATGCACAGCCACTCGGCCGCGAGGAGCACCAGCGTCCTGACGTCGTGGACCAGCAGGTGCACGGAGAAGAGGAGGCCGACCACGAGCACCACCAGCGAAAGCGCGCGCAAGGGCGTGGCGAGCGAGCGGCTGCCAGCAGCCGGCTTCCTCCTAGACGATTTGCGGAGTGGCGGCCGCGGAGACGGTGGTGGTGAATGTGGCAGCGGCTGCTCCTCCAAGTCGACGTCTTCCATGTTTTCCGGGCCTTCCATCGTGCACTCACCACACGGGCTTGTTGCTATTATGTCTTCACAACAAGGGCATAGGTATTATATATATACTTGGACTTCGATCACAATGTTTTGTCGTCGTCGTTGGTACCTTTCGTCATCAGTGGTGATCAGAGCCAATTATTTGGATGGCTAGCTATCGTTTGAGGTTGGAAACTTGGATAAGCTCTCCAAAAAACTATATATGGTGAGTGTGTGTGAGTATAAGGCGTCAAATAAGTAGACGTCAATACCAACGCTCAGTTGAGTGTTTCGACTAGCTGATGTGGATATCAACTGAAGCAGTTTGTGCCCATGACGGACTAAACGATGAAATATTGAAATGTACTTGCAGCTTGTCCCTACAAATGGAGTCACAAAGAGAAAGAGCAACAGAATGTGCAATATACGCACACCATAGTTAACTAATATAATATATATAATATGGCATGGAAAGCGACTTGCTCTGATGTCATGTATGGAGAGAATATAATGTTCACACTGCATGCAGGTATCTCCGGCTAGCACAAAAACATTCCATTTGTGCTGTTCCGTTTGACCAAGTTTTATTTAGCATGACAAGTCCTTTCCGTGGTGATCAAGAGATGACAATTGTTTGGATGGCTATCGTTTGAGGTTGGGTAAGCTCTCCAAGAAACTATGGTGAGTGTGTGTGAGAATATATAAGGCGTCAAAATAAGTAGACGTGAATACCAACGCTGGGTTGAGTGTTTCGACTAGCTGATGTGTGGATATCCGACTGAAGCAATCTCTGCACATGACGGACTAAACAATGAAGTACTTCTAGTTTGTCCTACAAATGTAGTGAAAAAAACAACACAAAGTGCAATATACGCACACCATAGTTAATTCATATACTCACTCTATATATAATATGGCATGGAAAGCGACTTGCTCAGATGTCCTGTGCATGGAGAGAATAATGTTCAGTGCATGGAGGTATCTCCGGACTCCGCTAGTCAGAAGAAACTGTATTTGTGTCCTCGCAAAAAAAAAACTCTATTTGTGTTCGTCTCTTGAGTTATTGTATATAATTTTTTTTTCGAAAACATAACTTCACGTGCTTTTCATTAAGGAGAGTTATTCTATATACTCGGTTTCATTTGACCAAGTTTAGCATGACGAGTCTTTTTTTTAGACTCTCGGTCTAGGCGATTCTAGGAGGGGATGGAGGTCACCTCTCACAATATATCAGTGTTCGATAGCATGAAGCTACAACTTCTGCTACAGTGATATGTGGAGAGAAAACATATCTGTTGCCTGCTGCTACCGATGCTACAATGTGTATAGAGAGAGAGAGAGAAAGCCACAGCTGCTTTTGTTGCAGCCAAACACTATCTATCTTTGGGAGCGTTAATGCAGTAGTTGTTGTTTTAGCTACAGCGAACGCTATCATATCTTTGGAAGCAAATTATGCCAATCACATTTCTTTTCCTTTGGGAGAGCTAATGAAAACCGTATCGCAAAGTCTATTTAGCGACCTGTCGCGCTCCGTGACTATCGCGCGACCCTCTACGATGGGCCGGCCCAGTAGTTCCTCTCCCCTACACGGCTACACCCCGCGCACCCAGCTGCTTCTTCGTTTTGTTCGGGCAGAAAGCGTCGCGACTCCGCAGAGCGCGTGCGCCGCCTGCCTCCGCGCATCGTGCTCGCCACCGAGCGCCCACCGCAGTGCCGGAGCTGCTCCAGCCGCGCGTCCGCTGCCGGCTAGCACGCTCGTCCACGGCTGCGCCCCCCAACCCGAGCAAGCTTCGGCCGTGGCCGCGCCATGGCCGGCCGCGACCCGCGAGGGCCATGGCCATCCGCCACGCGCGGCCGCGCCAGAGGGCGGCGCGTTTCCCGAGCCGCCGGCGGGCACCTCGGCGACGGATCCTACCTTGGACGGCTTCTTGGCGGGCGCGGACGACACCGACGTCGAGGGCTTGACGCCGAACAGGTCGTTGGGCAGCAGCACGCTGTCGACGGAGTAGACGGCGAGCGGCTGGCGACGAGGCCCGTGGACACGTTCACCTGGCTGTTGATGTCGGCGGTGATGTTGAGCGTGTAGGGCCCGTCGGAGCACGACGCCTGCGTGCCCACGGGGTTGCTGGCGGTATCGAGGGAGTCGAAGGAGTAGAACTGCGGCAGGAGGTGGTATAACTTGCTAACGTAACTTGCCACACACATCAGTTTAGCCATTCAGTTTGTAATTTCATGTTCTAATTTCAGTTTGCAATTTGTAGTTTTTGTCATTTTCAGTTTCATTTTCCTTTACTTTCAGTTTCATTTTTTTCATTGTGTATATTTTACTTTTCAGTCTTGTTGATTTTCTAGTTGTTAATTTCAGATTTAGTATCTGATAATTTCTGTTTAGTTTTTTTATTGTGTCTACTTTATTTTTCATTTTCTATTTGTCATTTTCAGTTTTATTTACTTTTCGACAATTTCAGTTTTAGTATCCGGTAATTTCAGTTTTTGTTTTATTTCTGTTTTTTTTCATTTCTTCATTTAGCTTCAGTTTTATGTGTTTTTAATGTTTTTTTTATTTTTAGTTTTCAGTATTTTTCAGTTTTTTAGTTTCTTTTTTTAAGTCAAGTTTTTGTTAATTTTTTTAAGTTTCAGATTTCAATAACACTTTTATGTTTGAATGTCTTCTTAAATCCTGCATATTAGTTGCCTCACCTAAAATATATAAGTTGTTACAAAAGATAGCCATTACACATAAGTTGCCACAAAAGAATTTGCCCCCGTTTTAGTTTTCAGTCATGTTTTTTTTTCATTTTTTAGTTTCAGTATTCAGTCTTGTTTTTTTAATGTTTTTTAGCTTCAGTTCTCGGTCACCTTTTTATGTTCGAATTCATTTCTAAATCCTAGGTATTAGTTGTATAATAACTTATCCTCTAAATTGACACATTATGCAATGTTTCTTCTAATAATTTGCCCCTCAAGGTATATCTTGTCTTATTAAGGGTTGCTACTCTTGTTCTTTTTAATAAATGTCCCTCCAATTTTTAGCTAGTCATGTTTCCCGACTTATATAGTGGGTTTTATAATAATTTGCCCTTCTAATTGGCAACTTATGCAATACTTGTTCTAATAATTTACCACTAGGTTGTAGCTTATCTTGTTTTGTATAGCTACCCTTATTTTTTAATAAATGACCCCAGTTGGTAGCAAGTTATGTTTTCTAGTTTTTTGTAATTTGTTGTATTATAACTTGCCCCTAATTGACAGCTTATGCAATGTTTATTTTAATAATTTAGCCCTCCAGGTTGCAGCTTGTTTTGTTTTGATCTGTTATTCTCTTTAGGGTTAGTATCTTTATGTAAATACTATATAACAAATTTATTATATTCCTATGGTAACAATCAATATACATACCATGTAAAAACTTTTTAGTTTGTTAATTTCATTTTTAGTTTTTTTATTTTTTTAGTTTCAGATTTCGGTCATCCTTTTATGTTTGAATGTTTTCCTAAATCATGCATATAAGTTGCCTCACCTACAATGTATAAGTTGTTACAATAGGGTAGCCAATGCACACATAAGTTGACACAAAAGAATTTGCCCCCAATTTTAGTTTTCAGTTTGTCGTAGCTATTTCAGTTTTTAAGTTTCCTTTCAAGTTCAAATGCCTCCTAAATCCTGCATATTAACTGTTCTTCAATATTTACTGCTTTTAAATATTTCATTTTTTGTTCCAATGTTATTTTAGTTTCAATTTAATGATTTATGAGTTCCGTTATTTCATGCTCCCATTGAGGTTCGAATGTCTTCCAAAATTCTATATTAGTTGTATAATAACTTATCCCTGAGTTGGCAGCTTATGCAATGCTTCTTCTAATAATTTACCTCTTAGAGGTGCAACTTGTCTTATTTTGGACCGCACTCTTGTCTTTTTATTAAATGTCCCTCTAATTGTCTGTTTCCTGGCTCATATAGTGGGTTATATAATAACTTGTTGTAACACCCTCGGTGTTACACTACAAGTTTTCTACTAATAACACTTCATGAGCATCGTGATTATGTGTTAGTGCATGTGAGAATGAGCAAAGATAAATTTCTTGGCATGAAAAATGATTAACACAAATGATACATAAAGAGAATTCAATAGGCATGTAATATCACTTAAGGTTGGAAACCAATTTTTATTAAGCAAAAGTGCTATAAAACATATATGTGACACCTTAATAAAGTTTAAAGTACACGTTTTGTAGAAGATAGTGCAACTTTTGTTTTAACAAGATAGTAACGCTAGATAACATTTCTAATAGCTTGGAAATCAAATTTGAAGCAAATCCAACTCAAGACTTAGTCAATTTCTTAAGTCTGAAAACAGATTGACAAAGCTATCCTTGGTAATTTTTGTAGAGAAATTGGGTTATGGAGTGGTGTTGTATTATGGCTTGTTTTAGTAACCGAATATACCCTCTAAGGTATAGCAAAGGTGGTTTGGGAATTGGATCAACGGTTTAGGTTTCTCGAGCACTTTAAAATCCGTGCTTGGTGTGTTCTCGGGCTGTTTTCCCGATTAAGCGCAATCACCAGCACCGGGGGCACGACGCCGCCGCGTCGGGCGTTCAGTGCGCGGGCCGGTCGGCCTGGCTACGCGGTGCTGCTGCCACGCAGGCCCGGTGTCCTAGCTGTCGTTGCCACGCGTTGCTGCTACTCGCACAACCGAGTGCCGTGGCCACCTACCCCACACGCTGCTCCCACCGTCTGCTGTCGTTGCCACGCATTGCTCCTGCTCACGCAACCGAGCGTCGCGGCCACCTACCCCACACGCTGCTCCCACCACACGTCATGACACTGCCGCTATCGTCGCATCACGGTCTCGCTCTCGCCTGTCGCTGCACCACGCTACGCCACTGGTCCACCTGGGCGCTGTGCGTGTGGGGCCAGACCGCCATCGCCATGTCATTTATGGCACTGCGGTGCGTGGGTGAAAGGACCTAGGATGCCGCCTAGAGAGGGGTGAATAGGCGTTTCTAAAAATTAACATCTTTAAATGCGGAAATGATTAGTAAAGAGAGTTTCCAAAAGGGAAACTCCAAATAAAGAGTAGCACTACCCCTCACAAGTTAGCCACAGAGTATACAAGGTATAAAGAATGTATCTAGAGGCAACAACCCTGCAACACGAAGTTAGAACTATGAATAAATATTTTCAGCACAGAGCTCTAATACCAGACGTGTCCGGTATGCACGGTTTCTGCAGAACAGCCCCAAACTTGCTCCTTTCGATTTCTATCTTCAAACCAAACTGCAGGTACCTACTAGAGATATCAATATACACAGAAAATCTGCAAAAGAGCTGGAGCAATACAAATATCAAATGAAATGCGAATTGAGACACGATATTTGTTTTACCAAAGTTCGGACTCGTTCGAGTCCTACTCTCCGTTGAGGGGGCTGCGGGCGACCCAGCGAAGGTCATCCCTAGAGGGTACCACGAAGGTCACTCTAGCCGGAGTCTTTTCCAACTCCTTTTCCTCCTTCCACTAAATGATTCCAAGGCGGCGGAATCAACTGTTGCAAACTTCCGAAGCAACCACAATCTCTCGGTTGCTCTCTGGCGACGCCTAGCCGTCTAGGACCGAAGAGTCCAAGAGTAACAAATGCGAATCACGAGATTGACACTATGCACAAGTGCTCAAGTGGTGGCTTGCTCTCTTTTTCAAATTCTCTGTTAACCCACAAATTGATTTTGCAATTTAGATCACACACTCACTAAGAGAGGGTTTAGGAGAGTTGGCAAGGTTCAAAAATGTGTGTCTATCTCAGCAAAATCAGCAGCATCAGCGGCCTCCAAAGGTGGAGGCTTGGGGGTATTTATAGCCCCCTTGGAAAAACTAGCCTTTTATAGCCGTTGCAATACCGGACACGTCTGGTATGCATACCGGACACGTATGACTTACACTGTACCAACGGTAACTAAGTTACAGAGACAATGTGAGGCGTCGGAACTCCCGATGAATGCCGGAACTCCCGACCATCGGAACTCCCAACTCACGTCGGAACTCCCGACCCTCAGCAAATTTGAAAACCATGTAACTGAGTTAAAGTATGTGAGGTGTCGGAACTCCCGACTCACGTCGGAACTCCCAACCCTCAAGGCTCTTGAAAACTAGCCGTTGGCCTTTGGTTGTGCATACTGGACACGTCCGGTATGAATACCGGACACGTCTGGTATGACCAAGACAGCGAACCCTCCAAGTCTGTTAAAGTGCGAGACGTCGAAACTCCCGACCCTTGCTGGAACTCCCGACCGTTGGAACTTCCGACGAACCAACCCGAGAACAACAATTTTACCACTGCTGGGTAAATACCGGACACGTCCGGTATGAATACCGGACACGTCCGGTATTGCCAGACCAGCAAAAATAAAGTTAGCTCTTTTGTCGCTCAAATACTCAAAACTCACATGGGTTGGCTTGATCACTTATGAAACATTATCTATCAACATGATGCATCCCTCTTAATAGTACGGCATACCTATTAAACTCAAATTCAAATGTATAACGAATTTAAACCTTTTGAGTTGTTCTCTTTCAACCAAAGCCGTGTATTTCAATCTTCATCAAGTGAGGGTGCTAACATGTCAACTTTGATCTTTTTCACTTGAGCATAGCCATCTTGAGCACGTGACTTGATTCCATTCATCAAATTTGAATAATCCCAAATGTCTCAAGTCACTTCCATCAAACACTCCAATAATGATTTGATCCTCCACATAAACATGACCATCATAGCTTGATTAGTGCCTCAACTAAATGCAAGTACTTCCTTCTTCACCCTAGCTAGGTTCTTCGGCCGTCAAGCCGTCGCTTGCCCTTCACCCTTGCTTAGTACCTCGAAACCTTTCCTTGCTATCTTCACCATCTCAAGTCATCAAGTCACATCTTGTGTTGAATCATCCATTCATGTATTGTTATCTTTTTCATTTCAATTTAGCAAGCTTCAAATATGAGACCATTCCATATGCAATCCCTTATGTCTCATTAATTAATTCTTACAAGCTTGCTTTCACATAGTATATGGAAATCCCACAATAAATAAGCCTTTGCATGAATTCCATTTGCATTGTTGTCTTGTGCTTGAACTATATTGTTTATACAACTACACATCATTTTGGCTTTCATTAAGTACCTGTGAGATAACCTATTACCTGTCCACACTTAGCAAATGGGTTAGACCTTTAATCACGTTGTCATTCAATCATCCAAAACCCACTAAAGGGCTAGATGCACTTTCAATCTCCCCCTTTTTGGTGATTGATGACAACTTGATTAAAGCTTACAAAAGAATATAAACATTTAAGCTTTTGGGTTTAATGATTTATGAGAGGCTCTCCCTTAATATGTGCTTATGATTAGAATTCATAAAATGACCTCAAATGTCAATTGCACATACTAAAACATATAGGAGACTCCCCCTAAATCATTGCATCCGTGGGGTGCATGTGTGTGTGACAAAGTAAAACCGTGATGCATATGACAAGATATGTCACACAAGAATAAATATAAATGCATCACAACAAATATTTTCATTCTAGCATGCATAGTCCTTATGAAAATAAATACAACACATGTAACTCACACATAGCACTCATTACACATTTTCTCAAGTCCACAAGCCACAGATATATAAAAAGATCATGTCTCAAGAGATACATAGATAAAGCATAAGTAAGTCTCATCTCTCACATGATACAAACTGTCTCAAATCCAAGATATATCAATGAAGCTCAAAAACAAAAACTACAGCCTGCAGTACATATCATCAGGTACAAAGATAAGTCAAATGAAACAGGTATCCTGAAGCTTTAATCAGTCTCTCTCCCCCTTTGTCATCTATCACCACAAAGATCCAACAATGACAAATTAAGGACAAAAAGGGGCTGCAAGCTGTATCTGATCTCTGGCATCACTCATCATCATCTCTACCAGCATCCTCGTCATCTGAGCATGTAACTCCTACTGGACGAGAACCACCTGCGCCAGAAGGGTCATAGCCACCAGACCCGTAGTAACCGCCACCAGTGAGGTCACTCCACCAGTCAGAAGCATAGACATCTGCAGAACTGGGACGTGGCTGAGAGTGAGTAGGCACACGAGCCTACAGTGGTAGAGTGTTAGGGTGCTGTGGTGCCTGCTGCTGCTGTTGTCACTGAAGAAACTAAGCATACTCTCTGTCGTATCTGGTCTGCAGCTGCTCCTCAGTCTCTGGCTCACTAGCTGCCTCATCTGATAGAGGAGATCTAGGAGGATCAAGCTCAAGCCTAGAAGCAATTTGCTTCAAGGTCCGAGTATCCTTCCTCCTAGTTCCCCTCTCCTTCTGCTGCCTGGTCTGGATGTCTCTGCACATCCCAAATAAGGAGCTGAAAAGCCTGCGGATAGGCGAGGGAGGACTGCCATGGCGTGAAGTAGAACGTGAAGGAGAACGTGGTGAAGGTGAAGCTCCTGCTGGTGCACCACTCTCAGGTGCATCTGCCTCTTGTGCTGCTGCTGCTCCTCCTGGTCCTGCTAGAGGTAACCCTATCTCAGGCAGATCTGCAACAATCTTCAGGGCCTTGTGAATCTTATCATACTCGAATGTGTGCCCTATGACCTGCTCAATCATATACATGATATAAGGAGCAAATCCACAGCCCTTGAGGGGCCTCTCTCCCACACTCCTGATCTCAGACCAAATGAAGTCAAATACGCTGAAAGGCCGAGCATCAGGTGCCATCCTATGGAGCAGGTTCCTAGAGTAATCTGCAATGTTGCCCTTATCTCCACCCTTGCAGTCAATAATCTTCCTGAACATCCTGTCTAGGTATCTGTAAGTGGGGTGAAGACCTAGAACTTTACCCACTGCTCCTCTCTCTCCTCCTGGTGGGTACATGTAGGCGAGCTGCTCAGGAGGTAACACCTGCTCGGTGTGAATCCTGTCTCTCTGGAGGTCATCCTCTAAGAAGCCAAGCTGAGCGGCAAACACATCATAATCTATACTGTACCACTGGCCCTCAAGCATCCAGTGCATCCGCCTCTCATCCTCCTTAATGAACAGAGTAGCATAGAACTGAGCTACTACCTCTGTGTTCCAGTCATGCTAGAACTCCATGATCTCATAAACTCCTGTCCGCTGGCAAATAGCAATGGCATGATCAACTGAGGCACCTTCTATAACTCTCTAACGTATTGCCAGTCAATCCACTGAGACCTGGCAATAACTGGGTTCCTGGTGAGAATGACACTGGAGTAGAAGTCCAAGTGAAAGGCTGTCTGGAAACGGTGATCAAACAGAACCTTAGGTAAGCCTCTCGGATCTACTCTCTGCTCATCTCTAGCTTTCCTGGTCATACCCTTTCCCCTGTAATCAACTCTAGAAACATAAGAGGGTACATTGGGTAGGCGTGTCTCAAGGAGACCATAATGCATACCCTGACCAGGCTGGTGCTGAACAGGAGGAACTGGCTCCTCCTCCTCAATCTCCTGCTCCTCATCTGAGCTATCACCATCTAATCCTCTGTTAGTGCTCTTCCTCTTTCTTTCTTCTCTGGACTGCACTCTGAACTCATCAGTGTCAGTGTCAGAAGAAGAGCTCCCTGATCCCTCTGCATACTGAGGTGCTGCACTAGAGGCACCTCTGGTAGGCCTCCTGCTGCTTGGCTTGAATCCTGGATGCATTTCCTATCTTACCTTCTTGTGCTTCTCTAGTGCTGGATCATGCCTGTGCTTGGATCTAGGCTCCTGTCTCCCACTCATAGTTGCTGTTCTGTATCCAAGGATTTTCAACAAATTTTAGATACATGCCCAAAATTTAATCTCGAATTGCAATTTAGACGTAGAATCTTTGATCCATGGTTTTACAACCATCTTGACATACAACTGTCAATAAGTTTGCAAAACGAAGATACAAAAGAAGCTAAGCCTAACATACAATTCTAATATTGGATTGAATCAAAAGGAAGCAGAGGAGCTGCTCTGCTGGGCCATACCGGACACGTCCAGTAGCATACCGGACACGTTCGATATGTGCGCCCAGCAACCCTAACCAGGGCTCCTTGATTCAAACCATCACCGATCAATTCCAAACTTTGGGCATTGCTTCTACATCACCAATGTAGCATATTGACCGAAGGAATTTCAAAACCAATCATTAACCATGTAGATCGGACGAGGTCCGCGATTAGGGTACCTTGAGAGAAGAGATGAGAAGGCGATGTGAAATCCAAATCCCCGGGCCTTCGATCTTGATGTAAGCCTTCTCCAATGCGATCTCCCTCTCTCTCTTTTGTTGGTGAAAGTTCTGGTCGCCCTAGGTGAGGAGAAGGGTGCCGGCAGGGTTGGTTGGAAGGAGACAAGTCTGTCTGGGCCGAAGGGGTACGCTTGGTTTTATAGCCCCGCTCATACCGAACACGTCCGGTAGAATACCGGACACGTCCGATATACGCGGGCTGGCCCAAAATATTCCAAAATGTGTTTTCTCACTTCCAAACCCTTTCTCTGTTATTTCTTGATCCAAAAGCATGTATGTCCTTGATCCAAATAAGGTGTAAGTACATTTCTTATCCAAATGCCAAGAGTGTCACTTCTCTTTTCCAAATATTTGGCATATTTAGATTATGATCACTTGAGAGAGATATAGAGAGACATAGTAGATTGTGGACTTAAGAAAGCCATGTCAAGTGTGATTAGCCAATCAAACAATCAAGGAGAGCTATAATCATCACATGACAGGCTAGGTCACAAAGACCAAGATTCAAATAGTTTTTCAAATTCATACCACCTACACATGCTAGTTATGGGTTTTGAAAAACATCTCTCCTATGTCACACAAATGCACATTCTAACATATAAAGGGCCTTAGATGCACTTATAATGCATGTATGTAAAAACATACGTTTGCCTTAAGCCCACAGGAATACCACTAAGAAGATAAATAGCATGATGATCTTTATGTTGACCTCAATTGCCAAATAATCATGCTAAATACATTTTCATCCAAAAAACTACAAAGAATGCTAGATGAATTTGTTGGTCCACAATGGTGCAAAATAGAAACTTAGCTCCCCCTAAATAAGTGCTTCAAGTAATTTGACTGACTTCCAAGAAGCACTTTTATTCTATTAAAAATTAGGGAGACAATTTTCTATTTTGAACTATAACCAAATAATCTGCCATATTAAATTTGAGTTTTAAGAGATGCTTATAAGCCACTTATATTATTAAACCACAAACTTCTGAGTAATATTTGAGGATATATGAAAATATATGAATCAAAAAACTCAGTTGCTTATTCAATTAGTGTTCTGGTTCCTACAATACCGGACACGTTCGGTATGTATACCGGACACGTCCGGAATACACAGAACAGAAACACTCATGTTTTGTCCCTAGCCATACCGGACACGTCCGATAGTAATACCGAACACGTCCGATAGGTGCAGGTCAGAACCAATTAATTCGCTGCTTGTGATTCTTTGTTTAGCTCTAGTATTTATTGTATACTTGCATCTCAACAAATGAATTGCTTTACTAGAGAGCTGTTGAAAGCATCATATGGCAAAGTAAAATTCTTTTTAATTGAATCTAATTAGCCACTTTCATTATTTCATAAATAAGCCTATTTGTGAACTATAGAACACAAACGAACAAAGTGGCTATCTATAAGGTTTAGATACTTGTTACCAATGGTGAGGATGAAATATATGATGTATTCATTGAATTATCTTCGGGTCAACCATATAATGGATTATGATAAGAGTTGGTTGATAGATTGAGTGGCTATTGTCAAATTGCTTGCTCAACCACCCCGAAGCCTTCATCTCATCACCAAGTACCTACATCATCAACCTAAGCACACTTTGGTACCCAACTCTTGTTGGGTCCTTTTGAGTTAGTCAACAAGTGCTTAGGCACTCAAATGGCTTTAGCACTAGTTTGTGGTGAACACATCACCTTGCTAGCACTAACTCCATTTGTGGTCTTCCTAAGCATATCATTATAAACAAATGTGTTTGGCTTAGGAGTTTTACCATTTGGGCATTCATAACTTAAATGCCCCTTTCTTCTACAAGCATAGCATATGCGGCCTTTGTTTGCTCTTTGCTTGCTTTGCTTGTATGGACATCCATCAACCATGTGGCCCATCTCATTGCATCCATAGCATTTTCTTGTTGCAACTTGGGCTTCCTTTCTCTCCTCTTTGTACATTAGTCATTTCTTGGTAGGATGCCCCAATTTCTTGCTCATGAGATAAGCGCTTTGTCCTTCACTCTTTACTTGCTTGGCCTCCTTGGTTGAAGTCTTTTGATTGGCGACTTCAACCTTGTCGGCCCAACTCTTGTGTGGACATATGGCCCACTCATGTCCATACAACCCACAGCCATATCACATTCTTTTTCCATGTTTCTTGCTCTTGGTTGTGTTGGCCTTGCTTGAGATGTGATTCTTTTGTTGGGTTTTGGAGGAAGCAAGGTTTGAACCCTTCTCAAGCTTCTTCACCATGTAATCACGGTTATCTTGAGAAGGTTGTGCTTTCTCTTTACCTTTCAACCGAATCACATCTTTCTTTAATCTTTTCACCTCTTCTTTGAGCTCTATGTTTTCTATAAAATTTAGCTCAATCGAAGATTGGCTTGCTTGAGGAGCACACTCATTAGTACATGAAATATTTAATTAAGATGGTGTACTAGTGAGTGAATGTGTATGAGGTTGAGAAAATTTTACCGATGTGATAATAACCTCATGAGCTACCTCAAGCATAATGCTTGATTCTACTAATTCTTCATGAGAGCACTTTAGATGAACATAATTAGTTTGTAGCACATTGTACTTGCTTGATAGTTCATCTAGCCTTGCCTTGAGCTCAAAGTTTTCCTTCTCTAGTTGTGAAACACTAGAAGAGGAGTTAGTAACTAAAGTATGCTCAATCAACAATTTATCATACATCTCATTTATTGCCTTTAGCTCTTGCAATTTGGAGATGATAAACTTTTCTTGATTTTGAAGTGATTGCTCTTGCTTCTCAATCTCTTCTTCAAGCTCATCATTCTTTTTTACTATCTTCATGATGATGAATTTGTCTTTGTGGTTGAGATGATCAAGGTTGTAGTTGTCTTCAACTTCAACATCACTCTCATCTTGATCATCCACTTGTGCCTTCTCCTTTTCTTGCTCTTTCTTGTTACTCTTTTTCTTGCTTTTCTTGGCCATGAGACACAATTGATGAGTATCATGAGATACTGAGATTGACTCATCACTTGGTCACCACTGGGCTTGAGCATCGCTGTAAACAGCTGTTTGCTGCTCTGCTGCCTCGGCCATACCGGACACGTCTGGTATGTGCAGGCAGACAACAAGTCATGCGCTGCCTACACTTCTTGCTCTAGCTCGGCGCTCTTGAGGTCTTGTGAGGCTTCTTTGCTGCATGAAGACACAATGGACATACTTTCCATTGACTTGATCTCAAGTGCATCATCACATTTCAATTTTTCATATAAATCAAAAAGTCTAGTCCAAATGAGATGAGCACTCTCCGGAGGTGGTTGTCCATTGAAGATTGCCTCATCTTGAACCTCTGCACTCAATGTACTCAACATGACATTAATAGCTTGAGCATTGAGTTGCACACATATCTCTTCCTCTTTTGACAAATTTTTGTAGTTGTTCCAATCAACTATAGGAAGAGGTATGCTTACATCTACAATATGCTCAACAAGAGGACTAATATCCCTAAAAGCGTTGAGTACATGAATTGATCAAGATAGAAAGTTTGAACCATCATTTTGGAGAAGCACCGGCTCCAACTCGATAGGCGTCGACATCCTTTTCTCACGGCGGTGAAGCTTTAGCTAAGAACCTCGCTCTGATACCAATTGAAAGGACCTAGGATGCCGCCTAGAGGGGGGTGAATAGGTGTTTCTGAAAACTAACACCTTTAAATGTGGAAACAATTAGAAAAGGATGGAAACTCCAAATTAAGAATAATACCACCCCTCACAAGTTAGCCACAGAATAAACAAGGTATAAAGAATATATCTAGAAGCTACAACCCTGCAACACAAAGTTAGAACAGAAAATAAATATTTTCAGTACTGAGCTCTAATACCGGACGTGTCCGGTATGAATACCGGACATGTCCGCTATACACGATTTCTGCAGATCAGCCCCGAACTTCCTCCTTTCGATTTCTATCTTCAAACCAAACTATAGACACCTACTAGAGATGATAATATACACAGAGCCTGCACAAGAGTTGAAGCTACACAAATATCAAATGAAATGTGAATTGAGACACGATATTTGTTTTACCGAAGTTCAGACTCGTTTGAGTCCTACTCTCCATTGAGGGGGCTGCGGGCGACCTAGCGAAGGTCAGCCCTAGAGGGTACCACAAAGGTCACTCTAGCCAGAGTCTTCCAACTCCTTTTCCTCTTTCCACTAGTTGATTCCGAGGCGGCGGAATCGACCGTTACAAACTTTCCGAGGCACACGATAATCTCTCGGGTGCTCTCCGGCGATGCCTAACAGTCTAGGACCGAAGAGTCCAAGAGTAACAAATACAAATCAGGAGATTGGCAATATGCACAAGTGCTCAAGTGGTTGGATTGCTCTCTTTTTGAATTTCTCTCAACCCACTAATTGATTTGACAAATTTGGTCAATCACTCACTAAGAGAGGGTTGGGAGAGTTGGCAAGGCTCAAAAACGTGTATTACAACCAGCAGAATCAGCAGCCTCTAAAGGTGGAGGCTTGGGGGTATTTATAGCCCCCTTGGAAAAACTAGCCATTTTATAGCCGTTGCCATACCGGACAGCATACCAGACACGTCCGATATGACTTACACTGCCCCAACGGTAACTAAGTTACAGTGACAATGTGAGGCATAGGAACTCCCGATTAATGCCGGAACTCCCGACCGTCGGAACTCCCAACTCACGTCGGAACTCCCGACCCTCAGCATATTTAAGAACTAAGTAACTGAGTTGAAGTTTGTGAGGTGTCGGAACTCTCGACGCATGCCAGAACTTCCAACCATCGGAACTCCCGACTTACGTTGGAACTCCCAACCCTCAAGGCATTTAAAAACTAGCCGTTGGCCTCTGGTGTATGAATACCGGACACGTCTGGTATGAGCAGGACAGTGAACCATCTAAGTCAGTTAAGCGCAAGACGTCGGAACTCCCGACCATCGGAACTTCCAACTCACGTCGGAACTCCCATCAAACCAACCCGAGAGCAACAAAAAATTAATCGTGGCTGGGCACATACCGGACACGTCCGGTATTGCCAGACCAGCAAAAATAAAGTTAGCTCTTTTGTCGCTCAAATACTCAAAACTCACATGGGTTGGCTTGATCACTTATGAAACATTATCTATCAACATGATGCATCCCTCTTAATAGTACGGCATACCTATTAAACTCAAATTCAAATGTATAACGAATTTAAACCTTTTGAGTTGTTCTCTTTCAACCGAAGCCGTGTATTCCAATCTTCATCGAGTGAGGGTGCTAACATGTCAACTTTGATCTTTTTCACTTGAACATAGCCATCTTGAGCACGTGACTTGATTCCATTCATCAAATTTGAATAATCCCAAATGTGTCAAGTCACTTCCATCAAACACTCCAATAATAATTTGATCCTCCACATAAATATGACCATCATAGCTTGATTAGTGCCTCAACTAAATGCAAGTACTTCCTTCTTCACCCTAGCTAGGTTCTTCGGCCGCCAAGCCATCGCTTGCCCTTCACCCTTGCTTAGTACCTCGAAACCTTTTCTTGCTATCTTCACCATCTCAAGTCATCAAGTCACATCTTGTGTTGAATCATCCATTCATGTATTGTTATCTTTTTCATTTCAATTTAGCAAGCTTCAAATATGAGACCATTCCATATGCAATCCCTTATGTCTCATTAATTAATTCTTACAAGCTTGCTTTCACATAGTATATTGAAATCCCACAATAAATAAGCCTTTGCATGAATTCTATTTGCATTGTTGTCTTGTGCTTGAACTAGATTGTTTATACAACAACACATCATTTTGACTTTCATTAAGTACCTGTGAGATAACCTATTACCTGTCCACACTTAGCAAATGGGTTAGACCTTTAATCACGTTGTCATTCAATCATCCAAAACCCACTAAAGGGCTAGATGCACTTTCAGTGGGCAACGCTGACCTCGAGCACGTGCCGTCGGCTAGCGCCGGCCGTAGGCTATACTAGTTACGCCAGCCGCATCATGCCAAGGTGCACTCGCCAGCTACCGACCACGTCCTCACCGCCTCCCGCCCTCTCGTTTCTCCCGTTCCCGCCTTTGTGCGCCCGATCACCTCTGTTTCTGCCATCACGTCGTGGCCACGGTGAGCCAGGGCGCCGGCACTTGCCTTCAATTTCGTGTGCTCGTGTATGCGCATTGATGTCCGCGTGCCAACCTTCCCCACCCCGCCTTGAATCAAGCCACGACAAACTCCAATTTGGAAGTCCCCCACCGCCATGCCATTAAGGCCGGGACCGGCCGTGGCTGAGGGCAGCCACCCACCGCTCCACCCCTCGTCAATCCATCTACACTACGAACTCCGTCTCCACCTCAACTTCACCCTGCGCACCTTAGTTGCACCTCTACCGCCTCGCCGTAACCATTGACGTGGCCGTGCCATCTCGGAGCATCGCCGCATCCCACCACCCGCACGTGGCTAGCCCTGTTCGGGGAACCTCCAGCCAAACCACCACCGCAGCCACAACCAAGGTAAGATAGTGATGATATAGCGCTAGCTAGTTCACCTCGTGGTAGCTTAGGGTGGCCGGCATGGCTACGCCACTGTCGCGCATGGCCGCACGCCGTGGTCACCACTTCCGTGAGCTCCGCCGCTCCGGTAACCTAGGCTAGTGTAGGAGCTAGGGTTGTAGACGGGGGTCGACCCATTAGTGGAGCCAGCGCGGGTCCCAGCTGGCCGGCATGGCCGTCTAATGCCATCACCGCCGCGCTGGCGCGCGCACGGGTGGCTGAGGACCATGCCGTTGTAAAGGAGGAAGTTTCCGAGGGTTTCGTTGCATAGTTGCTCTCTCTAGGAATAGTGACATGGACTGCGGGTTAGTTTGCCTAGAGTTTAGGGGTGTTTTTGCAAGAGTACCAGCGTGCGTGGGCTTCCCCGCCGTGGGCCATGTGGGCCGCGCGGATGGGCCGTGCGAGATTTGGTTTTCCTTTTTCCAGCGAGTTAGCAAATGTTTTTCTAATTTAGTTTTGAGCTGATCTTTGAAAAATTATAGCAAATTCTATAGATGTCCAAAAATTGTGAAACCAATTTTGTTAGATTTCTAAAATTGTGCTATATCTGTTAGTGTATTTAGTTCATATATATTTGTTGATACCAACGGCTATTAAATCATTTGCGAGTGTTTAGTATTATTTAGGTTAGTATTTGTAGGAATTTTTGTGGCAAATTGGTAATAGCTTTGACCATGAATTTTTTACAGTAGATTCATTGTATTATTATGTGCTTACTATAATTTTTATAGCCTTAGAATAGATTGAGAAATATGATAGCTAAGTACTCCTTGTTGTAGTATATAGGAAATCGTTAATAAGAGTAAGAATATATTTTAGTTGCTAAGTAGCACTTGTAGGTGAAACCCTGCTGGTTTGATGGGAATGATAATTAGCTCGGTATCTTAGTCATTAGAGCTAGCTTAGTGGCTTAGTAGATGTATTCTTATTTTAAGAACGGTTATTGTCTTAATATTAAGTGTTGCATCGTCATTGCATGCATGTAGAGAACGAGTTGGTGGAGTTCATGACCGCGGACGAGCAGGAGTACGAGGAGGTGATTGAAGAGTACAAGGAGGAGATTCTCGTGCAGGAGGAGGTCCTGGAGCCGCCACTGACTGACTGAGCTATGCATAACCTTTATTTTGAATAATCACTGGATATATATATGTGATATGCATTTACGTTACAGGTATTTTATGGAAACCACCTACATAAATATATCTGTCCTATGAGTCCTACTTGCACAGCTGTGAGTAGCTTCTATGCTTAGGATTTTCGATAGCGTGAGTAACCTGCCGTTACTCACAATAGATGATTATTATTATCACCCTTATGATAAAATGGTGAAAGGAAAATAGAGACCGGGCAGGGATATGATGTGGTATGGGTATTGATGGGTGTAAGAGGTTGTGTCCTGCGGCCAACGGGGCATAGCTTGGTTACACTGTTTTCTCTGTCCGTGTCGGTTAAGGACTGGCTGTTGCATTGGGTTCTAGTTAAGTCACAGACTTATTATCCTAAGCACATACTTATTTATGAGAGCAAGGAAGGCTTGTTGCTCTCTTGTCGTGGGTTCCGGCTCTTTTCAGACCGACTGATTGGAGACGGGGATGGTGGAGGTCTAAGCACCACACTGAGTCCGGGACTCAGGTGTGGGGGCTTGGAGTCCAAGTTTGGCCGGAAAACTGGATCCCTTGACACGAGAGTGGTGGGTTGGTCCTGCTTGTGCCTGGGGTACAAGCGGGGCGTGTGTTTCGGGATACCCAGCTAGGCACATTGATTCGTGAATTGCCGGATATTCCGGTACGACTTGTCTACGATATAGCACCGTAGTAAGAACTGGAAGATGAAAGGTAGATCTGATTGCTCAACTTTTGCTTGAAAGTAGAACATGTGCTTACATAAAATGGTTAGCTAATGAACTAATCATGACTGCTAATAAAACACATACATAAGGATTCACTACTAGTATTACTTTTTGCAAAAAGGAAACCCAACAAACCATAAAGCTTATCATATCCTTTGGAGTCGGGAAATTATTTCTACTAGTCAGATAAGTTTTGCGAGTATCTTGTGTACTCAGGGTTTATTTACCCCAGTTACAGGTGCAGCTTGAGGAGTAGCTGTTGTGTGGAGGATTCTTCTGGTGGGTACAGACGAATCCTTGTATCTTATCGTTAGAAGTTTATTTCAATTCCGCTGTTTAAATTCCGCACTCTGAACTTGGTATTTTAATAATGTATTTCTGAGAACTCTTGATGTATGAATTGGACTAAGTATTATAAACTCGTTCTCATTATTGGATGCTGGAGGAAAAATGTGGATCGTTCAAGTTCTCTCTTGGGGTGTACTCGATGGAACCGTCCGATGTAGCTTGTTTTCGGGATGCTTAGTGTCTGGTGGAAGACGGGCGCCTTTGGAATCGTGCTATTTCGTGCGGTTCTGCCACACTTGCCCCTCCAGTTTGTAGCTTATGTAATGCTTATTCTAATAATTTGTCCTCTAGTTGTAGCTTATCTTGTTTTATGCCGTTACCCTTGTTTTTAATAATTGGCTACATTTGGCAGCAAGTCGTGTTTCCTAGGCTTTTGTAATATGTTATATAATAACTTGTCCCTGGTTGGCAGCTTACGTAATTGTTGTTTTAATAATTTGCCCCTTCAGATCGTAACTTATCTTGTTTTGGACCGTTATTCTTTTTACGGGTTAGTATCTTTATGTAAATATTACATGACAATTTTATTATATCCCTATGGTAACAACGATGTGCATACTATGTAAGAACCTCAGTATATTTTTCAATAACAATTTTAGTATTTCATGGTAGTAACTTCTTTGATAAATCTTTTAGCACATATTTACATATAAATTGCTACTAAATAAAATTCTTCGAAATGTAGGTTAATGAGGTCTAGTTTTATTCGCCTCATCATGTAGAATATACTGGTGTAACGGAATTGAAAACGGATATACCATTCAAAAATCATTGCAATTCAAAAAAAATTATTTTGCTTTTTGGAAAACGTGGGAGGAGAAAGCTGCAGCGCTTTGGGTGATTCCTCTCACGTAGAAGTTGTCGTGGCTTTGCTGTGGCTGTCGGAAAGCTGCAGCGAACGAAACGAATTCGTGGAGCGTCGCGCGGCGCGGGGTCACGCGCTAGCCCCTCTGCGCGACTGGTCGCGGCTTATCCTGGTCCCAAAGTAATGTCAGCGCTGAAAAAGAATCGCAGCAACAATAATGTGTCCAAATGGCTCTACGGAAATTATGTTAAAAATAAGAAACGCAGGAACAATTGAGAAAATGAATAAAAGACACTTGGGTTCCATCATGCCCGGTTCTATTTATTTACCCTTAACCCATAGAAGAAAGCGTTGTGAAAGGCCGTGCGATCAACATCAATGACAAGTCAAAAGTGATTTGTGGACCCATCACTGATGGCGAAAAACAATAAAAGGTAACGGCTATCAACTAGTAGTTTTTATTTTTTTTCTGATAAAAGAAAAATTATATTAGATAATAGGTGGATACATCGACATATTACACAAATATCCAGAAACTAATTTTTATCTAAATTATATCCACGTTGTGAATAGCAACAGATCTCAAAACCAAACATGTACGAATCTTTGCAGTATAGATGACCGCATAGGCAAACACTCGACAAAAGACTCGAGAACAGATACCCAATGAATGACTGTAAACATTCAAGTAGGTGGAGTTGAGAAACTTATTTTTCATGGTGTCTTACTTCTTCTTCTTTCTGCCACCGAAGAGTGAGGAAGACTGATCTGAAACTTATTCTCCCTAGTCCTTCACCGTGGCCAGATCTAACAATAATAAAACGGAGAAGAGTCCGGAGAAAATTATTTTATGGCGGCGACACCATCTCCTCCTTGATGTCGCTGTCCGAAAATAAAAGTCTCCATGTCGTCATACCGGTGAGGATGTTGCGTGGTTGTCGCCCCCATCTTCAGTAGAGCCGCCAAGGAGAAAACGATTCCATCCTACCCTCTCACCATCGCTGGAGAGGAGGAGGAGATAAATCCCCCAAACCAAGAAACTTGGCATGGAGAGACCCTAACCCTAAGGACTCGATCTACTAGCACAACGTATTAAAATGATAGATCCCCACTCCCTTTGGCTACCGGCGATATGCTGGAGGGGGAGGGAGGGGGCCAGTGGTGGTGGAGGCGGGGAGCGGCGGCGGCGCTCCGAGTCACGAGTCACCTGGGGCTAGCGGCCCCACAATGCATCGAGCAATCTGGATCTACTATTGTCTTAGTGTTTGCCTGTGACTATCAATTTTTACTTTAAAAACATTATAAGGCTCTCTTTGGATCTAGGGTTTTGGGGCACCCAGAGCGGCGTTTTATAGCCGTGTCGACAATGGAAACGGTGGCGAACGGTGTACGATGGAAGGGGGTACGTGTGGGGCGATGAGGAGGTCTAGGCTAGGGTTCCAAGGCCTTTGCGCGCTAACAAGAATTTCGCCAGGGCAGATCGGAGCGGCTCATGGTCAAAAGAGGCGGGAGTGTTTTGATGATGGTGTCAACAGGGTAGGGCCACGGCCAAGGTGTACTCCTATACCTTGCTCGCGTGGGCGCATCTGCACCACGGATCATGGATTTGGCAGGCTAAGTTTGACAAGATCTCTATGAATGGGGTCGATTTATATTGATTCTTGGGTCTCCTCTGAGCTACATAGTGTTAAGTTTGGCAAGTGTGCACCACACCTAACACATTAGACTCACCTAGGTCAAGCTACTAGTTCATACTCGCTTCATAGTATGGCCAAAGGAAAAACAAAGTCCTAAACTACCCTAAGTGTATCTAACACCAAACGACACTTAGAACTAGTTCGTCCTTAACCATGTCCTCCATCCTTTGAAAACCAAAACTATTTCCATCAATAGGTGCATGAAAACCACTGATTTCCCAGACAATCACATTATTATGACCTAACTCAAATTGCCTCTATAAAACACACGTTAGTCACAATAATCTTATATCGTCATTAATCACAGAAACCAACTAGGGGACTAGATGCTTTCAACCATCGTCCTCCCAACCATAGCCATCGCCACCACCACCTTCTGTGACGTCATCTCTCGTACCATCATGCATCATGACAAGATGGGCATCGTCATCTTCTCTTACTTCTGGTGTGCAATCACTTCCTAGTTGCTTGCTTATGTACGTCTTTCACCATGATGATCCCAAATCGTGTAGTTCTCCATGAAACCCCTTCTTACTAAGTGTGATTTTATCGTATTTGGATCATGGCATACTATATGGTTCCGATAGTCACAACAGGAACAATATATATATCTTTTGTCTGCTTAATCAAAACGTGTCTTTTAGCGACTTTAATAAAACCATTCTCATCTTGTATGTAGGAAGCTTCGTGTCTTCGTTTTGTGTACATCCATGACCTGTCCATATGTGGTCTTCGAAAAGAAAAGGTATATTTGCATCAAGATATTATTTCGCATATAAATCTTGAAGGAATTGTCTAATTTTTTTTACAAATATTATATTATTCTAGACTAGAGCTTAAAAATAATATAAAAAAGCTATGAACCAAAAATGACAAAGTAAATATACAAATTAACCAGAGTTCATGTGAGCCAAGTAAGTTGGGCAAAAAATCAATCTAAATTGCTAGGAAAAATAAAAAAAATCAAACATCATGCATATTGCTCTAGATCTACGTGAGAACAAAAAATCAGTAAAAGAAATGTATAAGTAAAGTTTGAAAAGAGTTTAGGGATGCCACAAACTCACCTCTCAAACCTAACTCCTTCAAAGGTTCAAAGGGCAAAACCTCCCCCTCTATTTTTGCTATTTCTCGCCTCCATATAAGCTCAACAATGATGCTCAGCAGCACTGTTACGAGGAGGAAAAAACATATTTAAGGGGGTTATTTTTAGGGGCAGTTGACTAAGAGCACCGCCCCTATTTTTGGATTTGAGACGCGGTTCTCTTAAGAGATCCATCTTAATTTGATAATCTTTTCTAGAGACGGTTCTGTAAAGATGACCGTCCCCAAAAATCGTATTTTCAGGGACGGTTTTTTTAACAGAACTGCCCCGAGAAATAGATGAGTTTTTAGGGCTGGTTTTTTTTTCTAAGTCGGCCGCCTCTATTAGAAAAGGGAGACGTCTGTAAAAATCATTTATGTGCTCAAGTAAATGGGGGCCTGATTTAGGGTGTACTGTTTGGGACTGGAGTTGAGAAATTGAACCTGCAAAAGACAGCCTCTTATTAACATCCAACCTAGTCAGTAAAGCTATCATGAGTTAAGTCGTTTTTCACCTGCCATGTCCTTCAATTCACAACAGTAGTAATAACTTTGCCCTCCCATTAACATCCAACTTAGTCACTAAATCTATCAAGCTGTCCGGTGTTTCAGATTAAACTAGATTTGTATTATACAATTCAGAAAATATAAAATAACCTTTAACATGAGAGCTAGACGGTCTGGCTTGCCTAGTTTTCACAGCTTTGATGATCAATGATATCTGATTTTGAGTTGAGGGCTAGTTGGAAGGTCAAATATATATGTAGACTTATTCACTCTTAAAAATTTATTGAAGAAGCCTAGTTGAAAACAAGTTCAACGTTTTATGTGTTTTTTTTTGTTGGTAAGTTGCATCTCAAGACAGCGGTTACGACAGATAAAACCAACAACCACTAGTGAATCCGCAAAATATTATTATAATAGGATTTCGTATATGGAAACTTGCAAAGCCATAAGATTATAAGAATTTGAAAATCGTTAGCAAGGCACCGTATCATCTTGCATTATCAGGTGGCGGTTCAATTCGTCGGCCTAGTAAAGGTATTTTCCCTGGCTGTTTAAGTGTTTATTATAGTACTATTAGTACAGGGAACACAGAGTGAGCACAATCTGCTTTATAAATTCAAAGAAATAACACTTCAATACAGTAGACGGCTAGACGCTGCAATTACCTGAATAGACTGCACAAGCACAATATTGTGCACAGGTAATAATAAAAGTGAGAGGCAACGTGTTTGGTTGCCCACCACAATAAGACCCAGAAACCAAACAGACCCAAAAACTTGGGGAATTCCGATGGAAGGAAGTGTTCGAAGTACTCCCTCCGTCCCTACAAAAGAGTCGCTATGAGAATCGTGGTGGTCAAACTTTCTCAACTTTGACTAGGTTTGTAAAAAATACGTGCAACACTTATATCTCCAGATAAGTTTATTATAAAAGTATATTCAACGATCTACCTAAATGATACTAATTATGTACCATAAATATTAATATATTGCTATATATATTTGATCAAAATTAAAAGTTGTTGAATTTTTAAGTCAGCATCATCAGTTGAAAGATCATCCTTCGACTTGATGTATGTAACCACCGATTCCTGCACTTGATTGTCAGTCAAGTCAACAACGGCAGCTAGCGAGAGGCTGCAAATCACCCAATCGAACAATACGAGATGCACAACACAGGGCATGTCCAAACTCAGCAGCGGGATCATCGTAACCTCGTGTTGGAGGCGACACACATGGGGGTTTGCAGCACAGAATTGATCCGAAGTGACCACAGCATCCTCGATTCACACCCACTGCGTTCTGTCGTCGTTCTGGGTTGCCGCCAATGTCCCCAAGGTTACAGTGCAACCAGTGCCGGGCGCCATGGGGCCGAAACCCTTCCCGTCACGGCGCGCAACTTCAACGAGTACCAGCCGGCGGCCACCTTCGGTGACGCACAAGCTGCGGTAAAGTGTCACGAACGTCAATTGGATAGATCTCACAACTCCAAAATCACAGTACAATATGGAAGTTCCAGAAGGTTCTAGAAGAGTCTAGATACATAGCGCTAGTACATGGAGGAGTGACAAGAATAAAGGATAGAAATCTAGCCTAAGCTAGCCTCGAGCAGATGCTCGCCTCGACTCGAGCTCGCGCTCACCGCCGCCGGGTTCGTGTTCTGGTTCTTCGACCCTGCTCTTTGGTTGGTGATGATCCTTTTGTATTGGACTGCACCAAGTAATATTGATATTCAGATCCATCAGTAAGGAAGGGCATGTGTTGTTGTTGGTCATTCGTATGTCATTTGCCCACAAGCCAATCAAATTGTAGTAGTGCAATGCTTCAAAACCGCCAGGGTCCCATTGCACTAACAAACCCTTCCTGAGAGAACTTATTGCAGTGGACCACCTCAAAATCCTCAGATGAACTGTGAATAGCAAACCTCCAAGTTTCTGCTATGCTCACCTGTACTGTAGCATGCAGTACAAAGTGCCATGGTTTCTGCTCTTGTATGCATAATTCAGACAAACATGTCTTGTGAAATAGATGAACACCTCTACACTTTTCTTGAGGTTGAGATGGCCAAGGGATTATCAACTGCACAAACACAATATATAGACTGCTTGTAATCATGTCAGTAACAGGTGGTGGCCAAGGTTCAGGTATCGCTGATGATGGCCATAACTGCTGCATCGATAACCCAACATTGTTGTTTTTAACCATGACACACTGATATGCATCACCTTGGTCTTCAATTTGAAACAACTCAAATCTGTGCTCTGTGCATTTAAATATGTGACATGCAGATTTCCTGTTACTTGTATCTACTTGGTTCTGCTCATTAACAGTTTGCACCCAAGCCATTACTGTGACATCGACAACAAACTCTGAAGAAGCTAGATTGCAAGCGCTGCTCATACTAACATCCTTTCCTCCTTGAATTACGGCTTGTTCCCAAGCCATTGTTGAGATACCCGAAATGAAGAGTAAACCCATTATGTCATATGTAGATTTCCGGGTACTTGCATAAGCTTTTGGCGCAATGCCTGAAACTGAAGTTGCACCAATTTGCTTTTTCCTTGGCATATTTCCATTAGCACTGAAAACCAAGTATAACTTAACTGAGATGTGGCAGGAAGTGGATCCACAGTAAACTCTTAATAATGTCAACCTCGATGGACCAGGCTTGGAACTGTTCGCTCCAACTACAATTGCAGCTTCATTTGGATTCAATCCAGGGATCTTACATGTGGAATATAATATGTTGTCAATCGGAACTTGTAGGTCATCTATGTCCCAATGCTTCCTGCACTCCCACTCCCAGAATTTCCAATGAAAGCACTTGCCCATAAGCATACTCATTGGTTGAACAGATAGATTGCTAACACAAAAATGCAGAAGCATCATTCTGCAATTGGGTGGTGGCCATGGAGGCATCAGCAGTCGAGACATCTCCAGAACCTTTGCTGCCATATTGCCTTGCATGTCTGTTTGTAACAGTTGAATCATTGTATGCCGCAACACTGAAATGGAGTGATGAACTAGGTGTGCCACAACACAAAAGAAATAGTAGGAGATACCCTGACAATTTTCTTCAAAACTGAATCCACCCCTTTAATGGTCAGCAGTAGAATAAAACAAATTAGGAGTGATGATCCATTCACAACTCAACTTGCAGCAGGCTTCAGAGTCAAATAAAATAGCATCATGGCATGACTGCAACAAGACAACTGGCCTCCAGAAATCCAGTATGACTGCACCAGAGATATACACCATACATTTCCAATTCACTTCAGCAATGTTGATGCCCAAGAATACCTTGACAAAGCTACTAGCACGATGGTGGCCAGAAATGTTTCTGCACGCATAAGACACCCATGGGGGCTTCCAGCCATGCATCAAATAAACAGACTGTTCATCAGTTACGTTGCCCTCCACAGAAAGCTGGTAATATTTCCACGGTACTTCCCTCCAATAATTTGACTGAAGCAAACCAATCCGGTCACTATGACACCACCACACCATGTCCTAAATCTTGCAGCTGTCTGTACATGTGCTGAAATTGCAAGTGCTGACCTGATGCATGTTTTTCTCATCTCTAGCCATGCACCATCACCTTGGACCCTTTGTTGAGCTGCTGGCCGAACAGTTAGATAGATTGCAGATAAACACCATGGCGACACCTCAAGCAGAAACCCACTGACCAATTGCATTTTCCCAGACCATGAACTAAACACTGCTGTGCATAGAGGCCATGGAGGTTTTGGTGTTTTGCTACTTTGCCTATGGTTGGTTCTACTAATATTGAGCAGATTATTGCCCAAATCTGAGATGCAATGACGACACAATTCCACTGACTTGCAGTAATCACATGAGGAAGTATAAGAAGCATGCGGCGTTACCTCAAACACAATCAGGTCAGGACCGGCACTTGCAAGGACCTGCAGCCGGCGCCTGTGGAAGTCCTTCAGGTTTTCGGCTGTGATGTCAGCTCTGTATGATCCACTGTACTCTGATCCATCAGCAAGATAGGCTCCATAGCTCCCAGTGGATGCAGCAACCAGAGCACGGTTGTAGATAGGCTTGGACTTCCTAAGTGCTGACTTCCAGAATTCATCTCGAGCTTCAACAGCCAGTTTTACACCAGCTTCAGCATACTGCATATGAACCTCCTTGACGAGGTGTGGCCTGGTGATGAGGCAAGCGGTGCTCCAGAGCGGGTCGTTGATGTCAGCGCCGAGCGCCTCCAGCTGTGTGGCCGAGCTGCCGTCGATGGCTTCGGCGTTCGGGTCGCGACACGACATCGAACACTTGGCGTGCATCTCCCAAAGGTGTTCTGTGATCCCGATAGATATGGTGGGGGCGACCTCATGAGGCAGCGTAGAGGTCGAGGAGGTAGTCGAGGATGCCATTGTTGTGGTCGGTGTCGCCGGCTTGCCGAAGACGGAGTCGGATCCGGTGATGTCGTGGTCAGTGACCTGCTCGGTGGTGCAGAACTGGAGGGCAAGGGAGCTGTCCCGTGGTGGATCTGTCGTCGTGGTTGCCACGGAGGGCGCAGAGGAGGGCATCGCTGGCTTGCTGGTGGTCGAGCTGGTGACTTCGTGCTGGAGTTCGTTGGAGTTGGTGGTGGAGATGGAGAGGACGAAGTCCGGAGGTGGAGCGGGGGTCGGGGAAGACATGGGCGACACTGAGGAGGTCGTCGTGAACCTGCTGCTTGGGGAGATCTTGAGCTTGCCGCGGAGGTCCTGCAGCGCCCATGTGTTCGCCTCCAAGGTCTTCCTGAGCGAGTCGTGCTGTTGATCCATCCGAGACTGCATCCCCTTAGCAGCTCAGCGACGGCGCCGATCTGTCCCTCCATCGCCATCAACCTCTTCTGCTCCCTCGTCTGGTACTGCGGCCGCAAGAGGAACTCCGGTGGCGACACCAGATCGCTTCCGCGACGAACCGAGCTAGCCTCGAGCAGACGCTCGCCTCGACTCGAGCTCGCGCTAGCCACCGCCGGGTTCGTGTTCTGGTTCTTCGACCCTGCTCTTTGGTTGGTGATGACCCTTTTGTATTGGACTGCAAGTGTTCCTTGACTATCGGGCTGGGCCAAGCCGAGACAAGTTTAGCACGCCGGCCCACTGCTTCTCCAATCTGGCCAGCCTAGCCAATAGCCCATGAGGTCCCTGACATAAAGTCCTTGCACGCGAGCATAGATGTCCAACGGGCCGGCCCGGGCCGGCCCGGGCCGGCCCAGCATGGGCCCGTGCCAGGCACGGCCCGCAGGGGAACGGGCTGGCACGACACGCCATGCCTCCCGTGCCGTTCCTGGCCTTCGGCCCAAGCACGACCTGCTGGGCCGTTTTTCGGGTTGGGCCGGCCCGAGAAGCACGACCAGTCCAGCGTGCTGGGCTAGCCCGGGGCCCACAGAGAGAGCGAAGGGGACGCAGGGGCAGCCGTGGAAGGTGGCGGCGGCCGTCGGCGTGCTCATCCTCGAGGTGGATCCGGCTGGAGGCGGCGGCCACGCACCTGCGCATGGCAGGAGGAGGCAGGGGCAGCCCACGGGAGGTGGCGGTGGACGCCACCGAGGAGGATCCGGCCACGTGCAGCAAGAGGTGGTAGGGCCATAGGGGCACTCCATAGAGGGGGTGGGTGGCACGCCAGTCGTCGGATCTGGATCCCAACCGGCGAGCGAAGGTGAGGAGCCCCGAGCCCACGACGGCGTACCGCACCGGTGGAGTGGAGAAGGAAGGACAGAGGAGCGAGCCAGGCGGGACACGGGAAGGAGCGAGAGTGCGACGCACGTAGGGGATCCTACAGTGTCGCACCTGGCCTACGAACGAAGAGAGGGAGCGAGGGAGATAAGAGATGCGAGTCGAAGGCGAGAGTAGCGATGCTGCTCGCAGCGCGTGTGGGAAAGGGGGGCGGCGACTAGGGATACGAGGAAATGAGATAGGGTTAGGGGGAGCCAGGGAGGTGAGCTGGGGGCGCGGCCACGCAGGGTTGGTAGGCCGGGCCGCCAGCGGGCCATGTCGTGCCGGCCCACGTGCCTGGGGTAAGGCCCAGGCACGGCCTGCTCCTCTAGGCCATGCCAGCCCGGGCCCGTCTCGCAACCGGGCCAGGCCGGGCTTGGCCGGGCCAAAAAAACGGGCCTTGGGCTGGGTCGACGGGCTCGGGCTGCATGGCCATATATACACGCGAGGAGAATATGATCGCGGAGGAAGCTATCCTGTGGAAAACGGACGTATGAGACCTTAGGGCCATCGTCTCCAAGGATGCCATCGCAGAACAAGAAGCCATGGGAGTAGTCATCCCAGCACAAGGAGTTGTTGAAGGGGACAACTTCATTGGTCACCCAGTGGATCAGATGGGTGTAATCATCGTCGTCCTCGTAAGGGACCGGTAGGAGCTTGGTCTCCCACCTCTCACCGCCGTCATCGCCACGGGCCCGCGACGACGAGGAGCGAAGCAGCCACAGCTCGATGTGGAACTAGAATGTTTTCAGAGTCCAGTGTACGCCCAGATGCGCCACGACAAACCTATCACCTTTGCCGTGGCACAACAGACCGACAATAGATAAAATTGAAGAGCTAAAACTAAGAATCAAGCAGCGAAGCTTTACCAAACAGACCATATTTTCCTTTTTTTTAGACAAGGCCGGACGTCCAGCCCCCCAATGCGTTCAAACGTAGCTCCCACCACCCAACCATGATCACGATGCACGGGCTTAGGTTGGCAACGGAAGCGGTATCCCTACCCTTCAACTGGAGTCCAACGGAAGCCTATTCATGCCTGCGTAATAGAAGGGGAGAGCGCATGCATGCTCACATCCATGTCGCCATCCCATGGCGCACCCCCTTCTAGTCTGAGAAGGATGCAAGGCAACAGAAGACGATAGGAGACATCGAGACGAGGCAGCAGAGGTGAAAGTGCATCTAGCCCTTTAGTGGGTTTTGGATGATTGAATGACAATGTGATTAAAGGTCTAACTCGTTTGCTAAGTGTGGACAAAGTTAGGTTATCTCACCGGTACTTAATGAAAGCCAAAAAGTTGTGTTGTTGTATAAACAATCTAGTTCAAGCACAAGACAATAATGTAAATGGAATTCATGCAAAGGCTTATTTATTGTGGGATTTCCATGTACTATGTGAAATCAAGCTCGTAAGAATTAATTAATAAGACTTGAGGGATTACATATGGAATGGTCTCATATTTGAAGCTTGCTAAATTGAAATGAAAAAGATAACAATACATGAATGGTTGATTCAACACAAGATGTGACTTGATGGCTTGAGATGGTGAAGATAGCAAGGAAAGGCTTCAAGGTACTAAGCAAGGGTGAAGGGCAAGCGACGGCTTGGCGGCCGAAGAACCTAGCTAGGGTGAAGAAGGAAGTACTTGCATTTAGTTGAGGTACTAATCAAGCTATGATGGCCATGTTTATGTGGAGGATCAAATCACTATTAGAGTGTTTGATGGAAGTGACTTGATACATTTGGGATTATTCATATTTGATGAATGGATTCAAGTCACGTGCTCAAGATGGCTATGCTCAAGTGAAAAAGATCAAAGTTGACATGTTAGCACCCTCACTTGATGAACATTGGAATACACAGCTTCGGTTGAAAAAGATCAACTCAAAAGGTTTAAATTCGTTATACTTTTAAATTTGAGTTAATAGGAATGTCGTACTATTAAGAGGGATGCATCATGTTGATAGATAATGTTTCATAAGTGCTCAAGCCAACCCATGTGAGTTTTGAGTATTTGAGAGACAAAAGAGCTAACCTGTGTTTTGCTGATCTGGCAATACCGTACGTGTCCGGTATGTGCCCAGCCACAATTAATTTTTTGTTGCTCTCGGGTTGGTTCGACGGGAGTTCCGACGTGAGTCGGAAGTTCCGATGGTCAGGAGTTCTGACGTCTTGCGCTTAACTGACTTAGATGGTTCACTGTCCTGCTCATACCAGACGTGTCCGGTATTCATACCGGACATGTCCGGTATGGACAACCAGAGACCAACAGCTAGTTTTCAAATGCCTTGAGGGTTGGGAGTTCCGACGTAAGTCGGGAGTTCCGACGGTCGGAAGTTCCAGCATGCGTCGGGAGTTCCGACACCTCACAAACTTCAACTCAGTTACTTAGTTCTTAAATATGCTGAGGGTCGGGAGTTTCGACGCGAGTCGGGAGTTCCGACGGTCGGGAGTTCCGGCATTAATCGAGAGTTCCTACGCCTCACATTTGTCACTGTAACTTAGTTACCGTTGGGGCAGTGTAAGTCATATCGGACGTGTCTGGTATGCTATCCGGTATGGCAATGGCTATAAAACTGCTAGTTTTTCTAAGGGGGCTATAAATACCCCCAAGCCTCCACCTTTGGAGGCTGCTGATTCTGCTGGTTGCAATACACGTTTTTGAGCCTTGCTAACTCTCCCAACCCTCTTTTAGTGAGTGATTGACCAAATTTGTCAAATCAATTAGTGGGTTGAGAGAAATTCAAAAAGAGAGCAATCCAACCACTTGAGCACTTGTGCATATTGTCAATCTCCTGATTTACATTTGTTACTCTTGGACTCTTCGGTTCTAGACGGTTAGGCATCGCCGGAGAGCACCCGAGAGATTATCGTGTGCCTCGGAAAGTTTGTAACGGTCGATTCCGCCGCCTCGGAATCAACTAGTGGAAAGAGGAAAAGGAGTTGGAAAAGACTCTGGCTAGAGTGACCTTCGTGGTACCCTCTAGTGCTGACCTTCGCTGGGTTGCCCGCAACCCCCTCAACGGAGAGTAGGACTCCAACGAGTATGAACTTCGGTAAAACAAATATCGTGTCTCAATTCACATTTCATTTGATATTTGTGTTGCTTCAACTCTTGTGCAGGCTCTCTGTGTATATTATCATCTCTAGTAGGTGCCTGTAGTTTGGTTTGAAGATAGAAATTAAAAGGAGCAAGTTCGGGGCTGATCTGCAGAAATCGTGTATACCGAACACGTCCGGTATTCATACCGGACACGTCCGGTATTAGAGCTCAGTACTGAAAATATTTATTTTATGTTCTAACTTTATGTTGTAGGGTTGTAGCTTCTAGATATATTCTTTATACCTTGTTTATTCTGTGGCTAACTTGTGAGGGGTGGTATTATTCTTAATTTAGAGTTTCCATCCTTTTCTATTTGTTTCCACATTTAAAGGTGTTAGTTTTCAGAAACGCCTATTCACCCCCCTCTAGGCGGCATCCTAGGTCCTTTCAATTGGTATCAGAGCGAGGTTCTCAGCTAAAGCTTCACCGCCGTGAGAAAAGGATGTCGACGCCTATCGAGTTGGAGCCGGTGCTTCTCCAAAATGATGGTTCAAACTTTCTATCTTGATCAATTCATGTACTCAACGCTTTTAGGGATATTAGTCCTCTTGTTGAGCATATTGTAGATGCAAGCATACCTCTTCCTATAGTTGATTGGAACAACTACAAAAATTTGTCAAAAGAGGAAGAGATATGTGTGCAACTCAATGCTCAAGCTATTAATGTCATGTTGAGTACATTGAGTGCAGAGGTACAAGATGAGTCAATCTTCAATGGACAACCACCTCCGGAGAGTGCTCATCTCATTTGGACTAGACTTTTTGATTTATATGAAAAATCGAAATGTGATGATGCACTTGAGATCAAGTCAATGGAAAGTATATCCATTGTGTCTTCATGTAGCGAAGAAGCCTCACAAGACCTCAAGAGTGCCAAGTCAGAACAAGAAGTGCAAGCAACAAGATGACTTGTCATCACTTTGCACATACCGGACATGTCCGTATGCCTCACGGACGGTCCGGTATGGCCGAGGCAAAGACATCACCGAAGCATTTGCTTGCAACGATGCTCAAGCCCGGTGGTGACCAAGTGATGAGTCAACCTCAGTATCTCATGATACTCATCACTTGTGTCTCATGGACAAGAAAAGCAAGAAAAAGAGTAACAAGAAAGATCAAGAAAAGGAGAAAGCACAAGTAGTTGATCAAGATGAGAGTGATGTTGAAGTTGAAGACAACTACAACCTTTATCATCTCAACCGCAAAGACAAGTTCATCATCATGAAGATAGTTGAAAAGAATGATGAGCTTGAAGAAGAGATTGAGAAGCAAGAGCAATCACTTCAAAAGCAAGAATTGTTTCTCATCTCCAAAATGAAAGAACTAAAGGCTCTAAGTGAAAGGTATGAAAAATTGTCAATTGAGCATGCTTTAGTTACCAACTCCTCTTCTAGTGTTTCACAACTAGAGAAGGAAAACTTTGAGCTCAAGGCAAGGCTAGATGAACTATCAAGCAAGTATAATGTGTAGAAGCAAACTATGTTCATCTAAAGTGCTCTCATGAGGAAGTAGTAGAATCAAGCGTCATGCTTGAGGTAGCTCATGAGGTTGTGATCACATCGGTAAAATTTTCTCAACCTCTCACACATTCACTTACTAGTACACCATCTCAATTAAGTATTTCTTGTACTAATGAGTGTGCTCCTCAAGCAAGCCAATCTTTGATTGAGCTAAATCTCATTGAAAACATAGAGCTCAAAGAAGAGGTGAAAAGATTAAAGAAAAATGTGATTTGGTTGAAGGGTAAGGAGAAAGCACAACCTTCTCAAGATAACCGTGATAACATGGTGAAGAAGCTTGAGAAGGATTCAAACCTTGCTTCCTCCAAAGCCCAACAAAAGAATCACATCTCAAGCAAGGCCAACACAACCAAGAGCAAAAAACATGAAAAAAAAGATGTGCTATGGTTGTGGATTGTATGGACATGATTGGGCTATGTGTCCACACAAGAGTTGGGCCAACAAGTGTGAAGCGGCCGAACAAAAGGACTCAAACAAGTTGGTCAACCAAAAGAAAAATGATGGACAAAGTGCTTGTCTCATGAGCAAGAAATTGGGGCATCCTACCAAAAAATGCCCAATGTACAAAGAGGCAAGAAAGAAAGCCCAAGTTGCAACAAGAAAATGCTATGGATGCAATGAGATGGGCCACAAGGTTGATAGATGTTCATATAAGCAAAACAAGCATAGAGAAAACAAAGGCCGCATATGTTATGCTTGTAAGAGAAAGGGGCACTTAAACTATGAATGCCCAAATGGTAATACTCCTAAGCCAAACACATTTGTTTATAATGATATGCTTAGGAAGACCTCAAATGGAGTTAACACTAGCAAGGTGATGTGTTCACCACAAACTAGTGCTAAAGCCATTTGGGTGCCTAAGCACTTGTTGACTAATCTCAAAAGGACCCAACAAGAGTTGGGTACCAAAGTGTGCTTAGGTTAATGATGTAGGTACTTGGTGATGAGATGAAGGCTTCGGGGTGGTTGAGCAAGCAATTTGATAATATTCACTCAATCTATCAACCAATACTTATCATAATCTCTTGTATGGTTGACCTAAAGATAATTTAATGAATATATCATTTACTTCATCTTCACCATTGGTAACAAGTACCTAAACCTTATAGGATAGTCACTTTATTTGTTTTGTGCTCAATGACTCACAAATAGGCATATTTGTGAAAAATTGAAAGTGGCTAATTAGTTTTACTTAATAATTATCATGTTTGCCATATGATGCTTTTAATAGCTCTCTAATAGAGTAATTTATTTGTTGAGATGCTAGTGTACAATAAATACTAGAGCTAAACGAGTAATCACAAGTAGTGAATTAATTGTGTCTGTCCTGCACCTACCGGACGTGTCCGGTATTACCATCAGACGTGTTCGGTATGGCCAGGGACAGAGAGAAAATGTTTATGTTCTGTGTATTCCGGACATGTCCGGTATACCTACCAGACGTGTCCAATATTGCAGGAACTAGAACACTAATTGGATTGCAACCGAGTCTTTAATCCATTTATTTTCATATATCATTAAGTTACTCAGAAGCTTGTGGTTTACCAAATCTAAGTGGATTGTAAGCATCTCTTGAACTCAATTTTAAATATGGTAAATTATTTGGTTGTGGTTCAAAATAGAAAATTGACTCCCAAATTCTCAATAGAATAAAGTGCTAGATAAAAGTCATTCAAATTACTTAAAGCACTTATTTAGGAGGAGCTCAGCTTCTATTTTGCACCTTTGTGGACTAACAAATTTATTTAGCATTCTTTGTAGTCCTTTGGATGAAAATGTATCTAGCATGATTATTTGGCAATTAAGGTCAACATAAAGATTATCATGCTATGTATCTTCTTAGTGGTATTCTTGTGGGCTCAAGACAAAGGTATGTATTTACATACATGCATTGTAAGTGCATCTAAGGCCCTTTATATGTTAGAATGTGCATTTGTGTGACATAGGAGAGATATTTTTCAAAACCCATAACTAGCATGTGTAGGTGGTGTGAATTTAAAAAACTATTTGAATCTTGGTCTTTGTGACCTAGTCTTGTGATGTGATAATTATAGCTCTCCTTGATTGTTTGATTGGGACAGCAGAGCAGGTTTTGCTCCCTTGTTTCAATCTTCTCAATGGTTGATTCATAGGACTAAGTTTGATTGTCTATTATGTTTTGTGAACCTTGTGACTTAGTTTGATTGAGGTGATTGCAAAGCATAGGATAATTATTCTTATTTCTATATTTCAACTAAAATAAGCTATCGTTTGTGCATGTATCTAAAATTCCTTGCATATCATTGGATACAGGACAACAGCCATGAGCGGAAGACAGGAGCCTAGGTCCAAGCATAGGCATGATCCAGCTTTGGAGAAACATAAGAAGGCAAGGCAGGAAATGCATCCTAGATACAGTCAGCAAGAGCTGGGCAGCAGCAGGGGACTCTCTAGGGCTACTAGGGGTGATCCACAGTACAAAGAGGGAGATAGGAGTTCTTCCTCTAACACAGATACAAAGGAGTATAGAGTGGAGCCCAGTACCAGAAAGAGGAAGAGCACTAACAGAGGTTCAGATGGTGGTAGCTCAGATGATGAGCAAGAGATTGAGGAGGAGCAGGCAGTACCTCCAGCTCAGCACCAGCCAGGTTAGGGTATGCACTATGGTTTACTTGAGCCACATCCACCTAGTGTACCCTCTTATGTTTCTAGAGTTGACTATCGAGGGAAAGGCATGACCAGAAGGGCCAGAGATGAAAGAAGAGTTGATCCAAGGGGCTTGTCTAGGATTCAGTTTGATCATCGATTTCAGACAGCCTTTCATATGGACTACTACACTAGTGTGATCCTCACCAGGAACCCAGTGATTGCCAGGTCTCAGTGGATTGACTAGCAGTACATCAGAGATTTGCAGAAGGCCTCCATTGATCACGCTATTGCCATTTGTGAACATACAGGGGTTTATGAGATTATAGAGTTCCAGCATGACTGGAACATAGAGGTGGTAGCTCAGTTCTACGCCACCCTGTATGTTGAGGAGGATGAGAGGCGTATGCACTAGATGCTAGAGGGCCAGTGGTACAGTGTGGATTATGATGCTTTCGCCGCCCTGCTTGGTTTTTCAGAGGAGGATCTTCAGAGGGACAGGATCCATACAGAGCAGGTACTTCCTCTAGAGCAGCTGGCCTACATGTATCCACCAGGGGGTGAGAGAGGAGTAGTGGGGAAGGTTCTAGGTCTTCACCCTACCTATAGATACCTGGACATGATGTTTAGGAAGACCATTGACTACAAGGGTGGAGACAAGGGCAACATTGTAGATTACTCTAGAAACTTGCTCCACAGGATGGCTCCAAGTGCACGGCCCTTTAGTGTCTTTGACTTCATTTGGTTAGAGATCAGGAGCGTTGGTGAGAGGCCCCTCAAGGGCTGTGGTTTTGCTCCCTACATCATGCACATGATTGAGCAGGTCACAGGGCATACCTTTGAGTATGACAAGGTACATAAGGCCCTGAAGATTGCTGCAGATTTGCCTGAGGTTGGGGTACCTCCAGCAGGACTTGGAGGAGCAGCAGTAGCACCAGAGGCAGATGCACCTATAGGTGGTGCAGTAGCAGGACCAGCTTCTCCTCTACCACATGCTCCTTCACATTCTTCTTCTCATCGCCACAGTCCTCCGTCTCCTATTTGCAAGATGTTCAGTGCTATCTTTGGGATGTGCAAGGACATACGGACCTGTCAGCAGAAGGAGAGGGAGGCTAGGAGGAAGGATACTCGGACTTTGAAGCAGATTGCTTCTAGACTTGAGCTTGATCCTCCTAGGTCTCCACTTTCAGATGAGGCAGCTAGTGAGCCTGAGACTAAGGAGCAGCAGCAGGGCAGGTATGACGCAGAGTTTGCTGAGTTCCTTCAGCGACAGCAGCAGCAGCAGGCTCCAGTGCACCCTGATACTTTACCACTACAGGCTCAGGTGCCTACTCACTCTCAGCCACGTCCCAGTGCTGCAGACGAGTATGCTTCAGACTGGTGGAGTGACCTCACAGGTAGTTTCTATGACCCGTCTGGTGCGGGTGGTTCTCGTCCAGCTGGTGCTACACGCTCAGATGATGAGGATGCTAATAGAGATCAAGATGATGATGAGTGATCACAGCCTTCAGAGACAGCTTGCAGCCCCTTTTATCCTTAGTTTGTCATTGTTGGACCTTTGTGGTGATAGATGACAAAGGGGGAGAGAGACTGATTAAAGCTTCAGGATAGTTTCATTTGCTTATCTTTGTACCTGAAGATATGTACTGCAGGTTGTAGTTTCTTGATTTTTAAGTTTCTAAGCTTCATTAATGTATCTTGAGTTTGAGATGAGACTTACTTATGCTTTATCTATGTATCTCTTGAGACATGATCTTTATTTATATATTAGTGGCTTGTGGACTTGAAAAAATTTGTAATGAGTGCTATGTGTGACATACATGTGTTATATTGATTTTCATAAGGACTATGCATGCTAGAATGAAAATATTTAATGTGACGCCTTTATATTTATTCTTGTGTGATATATCCTATCATATGCATCACGGTTTCACTTTATCACACACACATACACCCCACGGATGCAATGATTTAGGGGGAGTCTCCTATATGTTTTAGTATGTGCAATTGACATTTGAGGTCATTTTGTGATTTCTAATCATAAGCACAGATTAAGGGGGAGCCTCTCATAAATCATTGAACCCAAAAGCTTAAATGTTTGTATTCTTTTGTAAGCTTTAATCAAGTTATCATCAGACACCAAAAAGGGGAGATTAAAAGTGCATCTAGCCCTTTAGTGGGTTTTGGATGATTGAATGACAACGTGATTAAAGGTCTAACTCGTTTGCTAAGTATGGATAGGAAATAGGTTATCTCACCGGTACTTAATGAAAGCCAAAAAGTTGTGTTGTTGTATAAACAATCTAGTTCAAGCACAAGACAACAATGCAAATGGAATTCATGCAAATGCTTATTTATTGTGGGATTTCCATGTACTATGTGAAAACAAGCTCGTAAGAATTAATTAATGAGACTTGAGGGATTACATATGGAATGGTCTCATATTTGAAGCTTGCTAAATTGAAATAAAAAAGATAGCAATACATGAATGGTTGATTCAACACAAGATGTGACTTGATGGCTTGAGATGGTGAAGATAGCAAGGAAAGGCTTCGAGGTACTAAGCAAGGGTGTAGGGCAAGCGACGTCTTGGCAGCTGAAGAACCTAGCTAGGGTGAAGAAGGAAGTACTTGCATTTAGTTGAGGTACTAATCAAGCTATGATGGCCATGTTTATGTGGAGGATCAAATCACTATTGGAGTGTTTGATGGAAGTGACTTGATACATTTGGGATTATTCATATTTGATGAATGGAATCAAGTCACGTGCTCAAGATGGCTATGCTCAAGTGAAAAAGATCAAAGTTGACATGTTAGCACCCTCACTTGATGAAGATTGGAATACACGGCTTCAGTGGAAAGAGATCAACTCAAAAGGTTTTGAAAGCATCTAGGCCCCTAGTTGGGTTTCGATAATTAATGACAATACAAGATTACTATGACTAACGTGTGTTTTGCAGAGGCAATTATGTTAGGTCATGGTAATGGAGATCGATTGGGCAATCAAGGTGGTCATGCCCCTACTATGGAAATCGTTTTGGTTTTCAAAGGATGGACGACAAGGTTAAGGATGGACTAGTTCTAAGTGTCGATTGGAGTTGAAGAGACACTTAGAATAGTTTAGGACTTTGTTTTTCCTTTGATCGTACTATTAAGGGGGTATGGACGGGTAGCTTGACCTAGGTAAGTCTAGTGAGTTAGGTGTGGTGCACACTTGTTGAAACTAGCACTAGGTAGCTCCTAAATATGCCTAAGATCCATTGGAGCAAACTTCATTCACATATGATCGAGAGTTGGAAGTGAATGGAGGGTCAAATACTGACCGGATATAGGCTCCGGATTGACCGGATGCTGGCTCAGGGTCCGGTCAGTTCATTTGACCAAGGTGATTGCGTTTGGCGCGACCGAACGCTAAGAGGTCATGTGACCAGACACTAAATGGCTGCATCCGGTCGACTCCAGTAAGGTTCTAGAGAGGGAAAATCATGACCGGACGTGTCCGGTCAGTGCTGACCGGACGCTGGCCAGCGTCCGCTCACACTGTAAACACTGGAGTTCGGGGTATACTGACCGGAGCGTCCGGTCACCCCGCAGAGGCACATAACGGTTTGTTTTTCAGCCCTTGTTATAAATACCACCTTCACTCATGTGTGGGGGTACTTTTGCTCATTCCAACAGCTGAGAAACACGTTTGAGAGTGCCAAGAAGAGCAAGGTCCTAGTGAGGTGATTGAGATTTGAGAATCCCAAAGAGAGCCCTCATTAGTGAGATCAAGAGTAGCAAAGTGTGCATCCACCCATCTCATTAGGCTTGTTGTGGTCAAGTGAGAGTTCATGCTTGTTACTCTTGGTGATCGCCATCACCTAGACGGCTTGGTGGTGATTGGGAGCTTGGTGATCATCTGGAGAGCTTGTGGATGACCCAACTCACATTGTGAGCGGTTGTGGGTGATTCACCATGATGGAGTGTCGAAGAATCAACCCTTAGAGAGCACTTGATCCTTGCGTGGATCAAGGGGGAGCTATACCCTTGCGCGGGTGCTCCAACGAGGACTAGTGGGGAGTGGCGACTCTCTGATACCTCAGCAAAACATCACCGCATTTCCTCTCTTCTCTATTTACTTTGAGCATTTACTTTGAGCAATTCAATTCTTGTTCTTACATTCATAGAATTGCCATGTTAGAGTAGGATTGGAACTTAGGTTGCAAGTCTTTTGTGCGGTAGAACAACTAGGAACACTTTCTAGGCACAAGGGGTTAATTGGGCTAACCATAGGACTAATTATTGCGAAGAAATTTTTAATTAGCCCAATTCACCCCCCCCCCCTCTTGGGCATCTTGATCCTTTCAATTGGTATTAGAGCCTCGTGCTCATATATTTAGGCTTAACCGCCTAGAGAAAGATGTCTCACGGGGATGGACCTCCTCCTATCTCTGAGGGGGACAATTTTCCTTATTGGAAAATTCATATGGAGGCATACTTAGAAGCTCTAGATGTTGGAATACTTAGAGCCACCTCGCAAGGCTTCCCAAAACCTAAGGATCCCGCACACCCACAAGGCGATGAGGTGAATTATGAAAAATGGAATACAAAGGCTCGCAACACCATCTTTAGAGGCCTTTGCAAAGATGTGTTCAATCGGGTGAGGAACCACAAAGACGCCCATGCACTATGGTCGGACGTTTGTGCGCTCCATGAGGGAACAAAGAGTGAGCGTGAGGAACGCTATCATCTTGTCATGAAAAAGCTCAACTCTTTTGAAATGCTTCCTAAAGAATGTGCTAATGAAATGTATTCACGTTTGAATGTTCTTATAGAGGAAGTCAATGGGCTTGGACTCACTCAAATGCAACCATTCAATGTTGTAAGAAAGATCTTGAGTGTCCTCCCCATTGACAAATATGGGCATATTATGACCGTGCTACATCAAGGTGATCTTTCTACCGCTATACCGACACAAATCTTGGGGAAGATCAATGCTCATGAGATGTACATGCACATCACACCTCAAGATGGCCCATCCTCTACAAAGAAGAAAGAAAAAGGCTTAGCATTCAAGGCTAGCCAAGAGAAGGGCAAATCAAGGCTTGAGTATGAGAGCTCAAGTGATGATGAAGTTGATGATGAAAGCCTTGCTCTCATGGTGAAGAAAACCACCAAGATGCTAAAGAAGCTCAACAAGAGTGGCATCAAGTTTGATGGCAAGAAGAAGAAGTTCTTCACAAGCTCAAGAAGAAAGCCAATCTCCGAGATGGATTGCTATAATTGTGGTGAACTTGGTCATCTAGCTCACCAATGCACAAAGCCCAAGAAAGACAAGTTCAAGAACAAGAATAAGGGCAAGAAAGATGACTCAAACAATGACGATGAAGATGAGAAGAAAAAGAACAAGCCATACAAGAAGAGAGATAGCAAGAAGAAGGACTTTCATAAGAAGAAGAAGAGTGGAAAGGCTTACATCGTTGGTGATTGGCTCACGGACATTGATTCATCTAGTGGATCATCCGATGATGATAGTGACGACGAGAAGGTGGCCGCTATTATTATTGATTCTTCATCATCTTCACCGCCACCACCGCCATCATCCTCTACACACCTATGCCTTATGGCCAAAGGTGAACGAAAGGTATCACATGATGATGATAGTAGTGGTGATGATCATGCTCATAATGATGATAGTGATAATGATGATGATGAATATGAATCACCTTCTTATGATGATCTTGCTAAATTGCTAAAGAAATACACTAAGATCATTATAAAGACTAGAGCTAAAAATGAAAAGCTTGAGATTAAGAATGATTATCTTTTAGCTAAATGTGATATAGCAGAAAAGGCTAATGTTGAGCTTAGAGAAGCAAATGATGCTATGTCATCCAAACTCAAGGAGCTCAAATCTTCTAAGAAAGAGCTTAAAGATAAACATGATAAACTTGAGTGGGTGCACAATGAGCTCATCACTAGCCACAACAAGCTAAAAGATGAATATACTACTCTTAAGATTAATCATGATAATCTTGTTATTGCTCAAGAATTTCTATCAATGAGCCACATGATGCTACTAACCATGTTGTTAAGATTGATATAGCTACATCATGTGATGACTTGATCATTGAGAGCATTGAGCAAGGTTCTAGTAGCAAGGGCAAGCAAGTGGTTGAGGCTGATGATTATGATGAGTTTGTCAAGCTCAAGAATGACAATGCAAAGCTCAAGAAAGATCTTGAAGAAATCAAAAGCCACAACACCATTGTGCTAGAAACTCTTGATCATGATGGTGACTTGATCCTTGAGAATGAGAAGCTCAAAGAAGAAAACAAGAAGCTCAAGGAAGAGAAGAACCATGATGCTCTTAAGGAAGAGAACAAGAAGCTCAAGTTGGAAAAAGAGCATCTCAAGATTGGATTGAGCAAGTTCACTAGAGGCAAGTATCTTCAAAGTGAGCTTCTAATGAACATCGTCATGAAGATGGATAGAAGTGGCATTGGGTACATGGCAAATCAAGAGCAGAAGAAGGCTCAAGCTCAACAACAACAACCAAAGCCAAAGCCAAAGCCAAAGAGATGCTTTGAGTGTGGACAAGAAGGCCACTTTGCTCATGAGTGCCAAACTCCACCACCACAACCCTTGCCCAAGCATGCTAGACCTTTTGCCTTCAATGCTCACTACATACTTAGAAAAGATTCTAGTGGAAAGATAAAAGTGATGTTCTTAGGACCTCCAAATAAGAATAGGCCTAAAAAAATTTGGGTTGCAAATTCACTTGTTGAGAAGGTGAAGGGCCCTCAACAAGTTTGGGTTCCTAAAGCTTGATCTCTTGTGTGTAGGTGAACTACAAGACCGGTGAAAGTCATTGGGTTATTGATAGTGGTTGCACATAACATATGACCAGTGATCCTCGTATGTTCACCTCACTAGATGAAGAAGTAGATGGGCAAGAAAGAATCACATTTGAGGATAATTCAAAGGGCAAGGTTAAAGGATTGGGCAAAGTGGCAATATCAAATGATCATTCAATCTCCAATGTGCTATATGTTGCTTCATTGAGTTTCAACTTGCTATCCGTTGGGCAATTGTGTGATCTTGGTTTCCAATGCTTGTTTACCGAGAAGGAAGTTGTTGTATCTAAGAAGGATGATGAACAAGTGATATTTAAAGGATTTAGATACAATAACCTATATCTAGTGGACTTCACCTCCGAAGATGCAAACTTGAAGACTTGCCTATTCACCAAAATAACACTTGGGTGGCTATGGCATAGAAGACTTGCTCATGTTGGGATGAGCTCACTCAAGAAGCTAATGAAGAATGATTTGGTGAGAGGGTTGAAGGATGTGAAGTTTGAGAAGGATAAGCTTTGTAGTGCATGTTAAGCCAGCAAGTAAGTTGCAAATACTCATCCAACCAAAGCTTTCATGTCAACCACAAGAGTGCTAGAACTCCTTCACATGGATTTATTTGGACCAACAACATACAAGAGTTTGGGAGGAAATCTTTATTGTCTTGTGATTGTTGATGATTATTCAAGGTATACATGGGTATTCTTCCTTCATGACAAATCCGAAGTTACATCTTGCTTCAAGAAGTTTGCCAAGAGAGCACAAAATGAATTTGAAGTGAAGCTCAAGAAGATAAGAAGTGACAATGGCAAAGAATTTGACAACACAAACATAGAAGCCTATTGTGATGAAGTTGGAATCAAGCATGAGGTCTCCGTAACATATACTCCTCAACAAAATGGTGTAGTTGAGAGGAAGAACCGGACATTAATCACTCTTGCAAGAACTATGCTTGATGAGTACAACACCCCCGAAGCTTTATGGGCAGAAGCTATCAACACCGCATGCTATGCATCCAACCGCCTATTCCTTCAAAAGTTCCTTGGCAAGACACCTTATGAGTTGCTCAATGGGAAGAAGCCGGACGTCTCCTTCTTTAGGGTGTTTGGTTGCAAATGCTACATCTACAAGAAACGGCAACACCTAGGGAAGTTTCAAAGACGTTGTGATATTGGTTTTCTTGTTGGTTACTCATCAAAGTCCAAAGCATATAGAGTATTTAATCATGCCACCGGTTTGGTTGAAGAAACATATGATGTGGAATTTGATGAATCTAACAACTCCCAAGGAGCACATGAGAATCTTGATGATGTAGGTGATGAACCATTGAGGGAGGCCATGAAGAACATTCCGATTGGAGACATCAAGCCTAAAGATAATGAAGATGATGTACAAGTGATTGATCCACCCTCTTCATCAAATGTGCCACAAGATGGTGAAAAAGATGGGAGAGTAGAAAATGAAGACACTCATGTCTCCCATGAGCAAATGGTGGTACAAGCACAAGATGTTGATGCTCCACAACCTCCTCCTCAAGTGGTCAATAGAAGAAATACACCTCTACTACAAGATCATCCACAAGATCTCATCATAGGGAGTCCATCAAAGGGTGTAATGACTCGTTCACAAAAACTTGCTTCATTTATTGCTCATCACTCTTTTGTCTCTTGCTTTGAGCCTACTAAGGTTGAGAAAGCTCTTCAAGATCCGGATTGGATAAATGCCATGCATAAAGAGTTGAACAACTTCACCCGCAATGAAGTTTGGACTCTTGAAGAGCGACCAAAAGGTGCAAGAGTCATTGAAACAAAGTGGGTGTTCCGAAACAAGTAAGATGATCAAGGTATTGTTGTGAGGAACAAGGCAAGACTAGTTGCAAAGGGGTTCTCTCAAGTTGAAGGTTTGGATTTTAGAGAGACCTTTGCACCGGTTGCAAGACTAGAAGCCATCCGTATCCTCCTTGCATGTGCATCACATCATGAAATAAAATTATATCAAATGGATGTGGAAAGTGCATTTTTAAATGGCTTTATTAATGAACTAGTCTATGTTGATCAACCTCCCGGATTTGAAGACCCTAGATATCCTAATCATGTTTATAGGTTGTCCAAGGCATTATATGGGCTTAAGCAAGCCCCAAGAGCTTGGTATGAGTGCCTTCGGGACTTCCTCATTGAGAAGGGCTTCACCATTGGGAAGGTTGACACCACACTATTCACCAAGAAGCTTGATGGGCATATCTTCATTTGTCAAGTGTATGTTGATGATATCATCTTTGGATCATCAAATGAAGATTCTTGCAAAGAATTTGGTGAATTGATGTCAAAGGAGTTCGAGATGTCCATGATTGGTGAGCTTACATTCTTTCTTGGTTTTCAAGTCAAGCAAATGAGAGAAGGGATTTTCATCTCTCAAGAGAAATATACAAAAGATCTTCTCAAGAGATTCAAGATGGATGAATGTAAGCCAATCAAGACACCAATGCCAACTAATGGACATCTCGACCTAGATGAGGGAGGTAACAAGGTCGATCAAACTCTCTACCGTTCTATGATTGGTAGCTTATTATATTTAACCGCATCTAGGCCTGACATCATGTTTAGTGTGTGTATGTGTGCTAGATTTCAAGCTAATCCTAAGGAAACTCATTTAATTGCTGTAAAAAGAATCCTTCGGTATCTTAAGCACACACCAAGCATTGGCCTTTGGTATCCCAAAGGAGCTATATTTGAATTAGTTGGCTATTTCGATTCGGATTATGCCGGATGCAAAGTTGATAGAAAAAGCACATCCGGAGGGTGCTATTTGCTTGGTAGAGCACTTGTGTCTTGGTCCTCCAAGAAACAAAATAGTGTGGCTTTGTCCACCACCGAAGCGGAATACATTGCCGCGGGTGCTTGTTGTGCACAAATACTTTATATGAAATAAACTTTGCTAGACTATGGTGTAGTTCTAGAAAAGGTACCTCTTTTGTGCGACAATGAAAGTGTGGTAAAACTTGAAAATAATCTGGTTCAACACTCTCACACCAAGCACATAGATATCCGCCATCACTTTCTTAGAGATCATATTGCTAAAAATGATATATCATTAGAAGGTGTAAGGACCGAGGATCAATTGGCGGATATCTTCACTAAATCGCTAGATGAGGCTACATTTTGTAGATTGCGGAATGAGCTCAATGTGCTTGATTTTAGTAACTTCACCAAAAGATGAGCTTGTGTTGTCCCTTGCATTGCATTGTAATATACAACATGTTTAATCTTTGTTAATGCATATAGGGCTTGTCTAACATGGTTAAGATAACCACCGAAAAGCGTGTGAAGAAGCTTAACCTTGGATCAAACTTGACAAGCAACTAGATTTACTTACAAGTATTGCATATGCATGAATGTTGTTTTGTCGTTTATCTTAAATTGCCCTCTTATTGCCTAATTTCTTAAAAAGAATTATAGGCTAAGGCAAAATATTTTGAAAAATATGAGGGTTTGAGAGAGGTCACTCACATCAGTCCCAATTGGTGTTTATTTGGATCTTATTGGAGTTGGGATTTGATTGGGAACAGGCAGCACGAAGAAATTTGAAGATTCGCTGAAGAAGGAGTGACTGGACGCTGCACCGGACTCTGATGTCCAGCGTCCGATCAGTTCATAGGAGGCGAACTTGCTGCGAAGGAGTGATCGGACTCTGCCCTTTAGCATCCAGTCAGAAGGCGTCTCAGTGTCCGGTCGTGTGGAGAAGACTAAGGCTGAGCTGACCGGACTCTGGCTGCGTCCGGTCGGTGTCCACCGGACGCGTCCGGTCGCCATTCCAGAGGATTTGGACCTCTCTGGAATCGATCGGACGCTGGGTGGTAGCGTCCGGTCGCTACCACCGGAGCGTCCGGTCAGTAGAAAGCGTGCGGCATCAGATCTATTTTCCTATTTCCTTTTCTGACTCGAGGGGGCCACCTTATTTAATCAAAGCGCTGGTGTTTTGACCTACACCGACTTCTCCACTCCCGCGCCTCTACGCCACCGTCCCATGCCCTAGACGCCGCAAGCGCCACTGCACGACCCACACGCTAGCCATGCTCTAGCACCGCCGCGAGCCCACACTGCTCCACCGCTCCTCCCCACGTCAGTGCGCCGCGCAGCTAAGTCGCTCTGCTCCCGTACCAGTGCCACAGTGCCCTAGCTCACGCCGTGCTCAATCCACTACCCTGCATTGCTTTGCTTGGTCATCAATTTTCATCGAGCCACAAACCCTAACCCGAGCCGATTCAATGGTTCCCCGCGTGTCGCATCTCTTCCCCTCGGATCGCCGGTTTGTCAGGTAGCAAGCCCGTCGTTTCAATTTCGTTCCTAAATTGCTTGCTTCCTAGGGTTTCGCATCTATTAGATATATTGTATTTATTTATATATCCTATCTATTCCATCGTGCAGCGAGTCGGTGTCGTTGAGATCGTGGGCAGTTGTCAATTAACTCGGGGCCAAGCTCACGAGTACGGATCGAGGCCAAGCCTCAAAAGTGTCAGAGGCAGTTGTTTCTTTTCAGCGACAGTTGATTCTCTTCAGATTCATCAGACGGCTCGCACAAAGAATGTCGAAGGTGGTCCCGGTGATGAGGATCGGAGGCCCCCGCCTCGCCAGCCTGCAGATCCTAAAGGCAAGGCGACAAAGAAGCTAGCAACTAGAAAGCGCAAGTACCCAGATGTAGAGACAGCGAGAGCAGCTGTAGTTGCTGAGGCTGCAGACCGTGCTGAGAGAGGAGGTGCTCGCATTGGAGTGGTTATTGCAGATCCTCTTCCACCAGGAGCGATGGAGGGAATCGAGCGTGTTGAGCGCCTTCATGGTGGTCCACCTAGGACTGTCATGGTTGTCGGACGGTGTCATGTTATTGATGAGGTTCTGCCTTAGGGGGAGTCACAGCAGCAGGCACCGCCAGCAGAGCAGGCTCAGCAAGCAGAGGAGACAGAGCAGGCACCACAGTCATAGTTATGCCGCTCTAGCCGTACCCGTGCTCTAGTTACACCTAGGTCAGACACTCAGCGGAGGGGTTCTCATCCACCTCCTAGACCACAGGGTCCACCTCCAGTGACCCATCTTGACTTGAGGGCCGCCACGGCCGAGGAGAGATGAGAGAGCTTCAGAAGGTTTCTACACACCACTCCAGGAGGACTTCTACAATGCTTATCTCAATAGTGGTGTAGTTTTTAGATCCCAGAGGGTGTGCCATATTGACTCTATAGTTGCAACAGCTAGAGAGTACATTCGCCACTACCTTGCATATCTGCCAGGGATGAAAGATTTGATTAGACGGACTGGATTATATGTTCCATCTTAGGTTCATCAATTTTATGCCTCTCTCTTTATTGACCCGCACCATAACTTCATACACTTTGCATTTAGAGGCAGATACTATCGGTTGACGAGCACTAGGGCCAGAGAGATACTCAGACTTCAGGAGCAGCCTGTCAGACTTCATGAGGTTTGCTATGGATAAACTGCACCTCCTAGACACCCGCATGGCGGAAATGTGCCCCCTACTGACTTGGTCCATCACTGTTTCACAGAGCCTTTTGGCGAAGGGTCAAGGAGGAACCCCAGTGATCTCAATCCCACTGCTCGCGTGCTTCAGGCTATTATGAGGAGGACATTGCTTCCCAGGATGGGATACCGAGAGGGCTTGACACGTATACAACTATGGCTTATTAACTCTCTAATGCAGCAGACAGTTTTTGATATCTAGGATCTTATTCTGTCAGAGATGGAGGACACTATAGCTGAGGGCTTCAGAGGACACAGGCAGCTACCTTATGCTCACTGGATCACATGGCTTATCCACAGGGCAGTCACAGTGAGGCCGCCAGAGAAGCTTGCTGAGTACAGTGGTGCCACCATAGAGTTTCCAGCCTATAACATGACATAGATGATCAGGCATAGTACACCTCGGACCCAGGTCCACCAGCCAACGTCCTAAGATGCCAGTAGTCTCAGAGCCCAAAGAGGATGAGATCATCAGAGGGATAGCAGCTACTGAGGAGGAGGAGCTTGCTCAGCAGGAGGGTGTGGTCATGAGCGACCCCAGCGATAGTTCTGATGATGACTACCAGCCCATCCCTTGGATGCCTCCTCAGCGACATGACCATGAGGCCGGCAGCTCCAGCTTAGCGCCACCTTCCCCGCAGATAGACCCCGCTCTCCTTGCTATACTTGAGTGGATGAGGCAGGACCAGGCACGGCAGGCTCAGGAGACAGCTGCTACGTTTGCACAGTTCTAGACTCGACAGGATGAGTTCCAGCAGCAGCAGCAGGCGATCCAGCAGCAGCAGCTAGCTATTCAGCAGCAGACTACCAGCTGTAACAGAACCGCCCAATTTATACAAGATCAAGTATGGTTGTCCCCGCTAACACGTTGACACACACATACTTTCACTCATATAAACCCGGTAGTCCGTCGAGTGTCCCAAAAGACCTCAGTAAATCAACATCACAACCAAGATCGCGTGATTAAGCAAATACACATCACATACATGTGGTTGCAAATGAAATAATATTACATATGGGTTCACAAATAAAAGTACAAGTTTGGGTTTCAAAACCGCTTAGTGAAAACAACATAGCTTTCAAATGATTACATTAATATAAGTTCCAAATATATTGCTAGCATAAGTGACATCATCCGGTAAAAGCATATAGATGAGAAGTAACTATAGAATCACCGAGCTCACCGGCGGTTAGCCACCATCTTCAATAGGCTGAGAACTCCACCTGCAACATGGTGGGATAAACCCTGAGTACTCGAATGTACTCAGCCAGACTTACCCATCATAAACCAAAAATAAATGACACCAAGGAGTATGCAAGGCTTTATCATTGGATCTAGTCAAATGACCTTTTTTGCATAAAAAAAGCTTGAGTAACCATTAGCATTATTCACTGCACTAGCATTGACTTTTAGCCATTACCTACCATCTATATTAGCACTTGTACTAATCAATCACTTGATTAAGTTGCAAACAATAATAACCATATCAGGTATTTCATGGCTCATTGTCATTATCATCATCATCATCATTTAACCATATCTTTAAATTTAGTGAATCTACGTTGCCGCTGATTAGTCAAGTTCTCACTATCCGGGAGAGACGGCGATTCAATCGATTCCTATCCAAATTGGAGGGGTATTCCTAAACACAAACCCTGCTTCCCCGTCGTGGTCGCAAACGAGTCACCTTTGGTACGATTCAGGAGTAACGAGTCTGAATAGATCGACATTCTCAGAGAACCACTCTGCCAAGGTTGTTCGGGACTCTAACCCGCCTTGGACTTATGCCAATGGCTCTCCGCACATCCTTACTACCTCTAGAATGCCGCCATCGCTCGTGTCCCCGCCCGAGTCGAGCTACTAGGCTTCATGGTCGGAATGACTTATCGGCCGCTAAGTGTTAGGTCATGGTTCAACATGACATGAGGACGTCTGATATCGGTCCTTAAATGACAAAGACGGGGATAGATTCACACCCAAGACCTCCATGTCTTGTTGCTGCACTACCATCATCCCGTCCGGTCTCCTTTCATTATTAACACATGGTTCTTTTTCATGATAGCAAATATAGCCAACCGTGACCAGAGATCATCCTACATCTCGCAGGTGACAGGAAATCACCCGACTTCTACCGGTCTATGCATAGCTAAGCATCATTCGATCCTACACTTAATTAGGATTCATAGGATTTTATCTGGACAAGGTAGGGATATAATGCAACAATTGGTTCCAACCAATTCCTATACTTAATGCATCATCAACAATAAGAGATACTCAATATATTTGTAAAAATATGGGAGACTTAGAATGCTCCGGGGCTTGCCTGGAATCCGACACAAGTCAGTTCAGTTAGCTTGCACCGTCTTGGTGACACCTTCGGTCCTGGCACTTGCTTAGTCCTTCCATCTTTGGGATAGGTCCATCAAACGTTGTCTTCGGGTTTGGCTCCAACATCGCATCCTTCACGTGGTGCATCTAGCGTACCTAGATGAGATGCAATATACAAGTGCATGAATTATGAAGAAGAGTACCATGAGACGCATCACAAAATAGCAAGCAAGACAAGCATAGTTTACACTAACACACTTAAGTACTTTGCGATGCTTAACTTAAACATCACACAATCTATCATGCTAAGATGGCAAAGAAGACGACAGCACCAAGCATGACACAAGTTTCCCAAGATCTCAGGTACTCTAACTCAACCATCATCAAAGGTATGAGTCACACTTAGCAATATACAAGCAAACAACTATAATTGGAATCTGCCAATTTCTAAATGCAAACAGCAGCTACAAGATTTAGCTATAACTGGAGTTACACAATTCTAAATGACTTACAAGAAGACATTTTGGAAAGATTATGAAATTATCTACACTTCATCTGTAACCATCATAGCATGATTCACAAGTTAAGTGGATCGAAATTATATATTTATAGAAACTGGTCCACAATTGACAGAGAGCAGCCATTTTTGAAACCCATCTTTAAACATGCATATCTCACAAACCAAAAAACCAAATACCACCAAATTTTAACAAAAGCTAGATACCTGAATTATCTACAACTTTGTTATTATCACCAAAAGCTCATTCAAACTCTAACTAGATCAAACACTAGCATCTTTCAGATCTGCTCAGAATACAATCAAAACCTGATAGAAGACTTAAAAGTCATGTAACTCCTACACTATCAGGCCTATGGCCTTACAATTTGAACACAAGCAAGATCATGAAATTTGATACAACTTTTTTATTCACTACAACCTTAGCAAACATCATTTACACCACAAAAATAATTGCACAAGCAAAACTGTAAATGCAACCCAACAGCAGTGGTACAGAAAACTGATAAGAACTTCAGAGAAGCATAACTGGAGTTCTAGACCTCCAACAAACATGAACCATAACTTTTTGACAATATTAGGAAGTTACCTACAACTTTATTATTCTCATATTAAGATGATTCTACAGTTAGAAGGGTCAATTAATTCAATAATTGCATCTCTGTCCAAAACATAGATAGAAACTGACATGCCACTTTAAACAGCTATAACTGGAGTTATACATGTCCAATAAATGTGGTTCTAGACTTTTTAGAAATCTTATCAAATTCTAAACCACTTTGTTGTAAACACCTAAAGCTAATTCTACTATTAAGAAGGCCCCACAATACCAACAATGTAACCCTGTCAAAGTTTGGGCAGAAACAACCACTGATATTTAAGCAAGTATAACTCAAGATCTAATTAACCAAAAATCATGATATTTAGCTTTTGGAAAAGCTTAATAAAAGTAATACAACTCATGTATTATCACAAAGTCAATATTCATAACCTAACTAAGCCAATTAATTTAATCTTGCAGACCTATTCAGAATAGAGGTAAGGCAATACAGGTAATTTGTTATTTTTATAGATCTTAAAGTATCAAGCCTAAAATACTGAAATTTTTACCAGACATCACTAATCACATCAGTAACACTACATACAAATTTCACATTTAATTAAGTAAAATAACTGTAGTTATAAAAAGAACCAGACATGACTAGCATTAAGAACCTAACTGCTTAAATCTATTTTTACAGCTAAACCTTTAAACTAAAACATGTAATATTATTGATCTATTACATAAAGAATTTCACAAGGATTCCAAAAAGTCCTCATTTGCTATTTTACGATTTTTCTACAAATTGCTACGAATTTTCAAAGTTGAGCATAGAAATCTGCAATTAATAGATTAAACCGAAAAAAACATTTTGCATCGGGAACCCAGGAGTTTCCATAAATCAACCAAGCCTGGATTTGTAAATGTATGTGTCTGGCTATTTTGCAAAGTGAACACGGTAAAGAGTTTCTATTCGCATTTCACCCCTTCTTCACCATAGACCGAGAGCAGTGCGAGACGAGACAGCCATGTCGGGCGTTGGGGGGGTCGTCCTGGCGGGCCAATGAGGGCTTCGACCGGCTGGGGAGTGGCTCCAGTGACCAAGGGAAGGGCCACGGCGGCCAGCTTGAGCGCAGCCAGCGGCAGGGGCCGGAGGTGGCTAGGCGCGGTGCTGGCTGGCTGGCCACCATGGCGGCCTCGCCATGACAGCAAAGAGGAGCGGAGGTAGAGAGCGAGAGGGCGAGGGAAGGAAGTGAGGGAGGAGAAAGGGAGCTTGGGAAGGCTCGGCATCCCCTTCTAGACGAGCAGGGGACACAATAGGGAGGCGGCACGCAGCAAAGAAGCCCGTCAATGGTGGCCACGCCCACGACGACAGTGTCGCCTGTTGAGGCATTTCACCGAGCACGTGGCGGGCAGCGACGTGGGCAAGGTGGAACACCGTTTTGGGCCGCTTCCAGGCCGAATTAGACATTGGGCCATAAACGAAGTTTGTTCACCTCGGCCTGCTCTACGCTTCTTATTTAAGGTGCCCGCCCATTTGAGCTCTGTAACAGCAGATAATTAAGCTCCAAAATGATAGTGTCAATATGTTAACAAATGATCACGGAAACTCGCTTTTTGGAGGTTGAAACTCGATCAAACTTAGTGCAACTTTTGCATTCTCTTCTCCATAACATAACCTTGAACTTTTATTTTTAGACTAACTCAAGTTGCTTAGCAAAATTTGGAGAACGCGGAATGCCAACGTCATTGCTTAGCGAAACTGACTTAGAATAATTCTAAGTGTTGAAGACTGCAGCAAAATCAATTTTGTGCCCTTTGTTTGTCAAGCTTAGAGATAGATTTAGACTTAGGTACTTCAATAAAGTTTGTAGTACACAAACTATACTACAACTTTTATTTAAGGTCAAACCTTGTATCTTGAATATAAACCATTCTTTTACTTTGGTCAAAGTAGCATCTCGTTAACCCTAGAATTAGAGTTTTCAACCAATTGAGGCCTTTTCTTGACATGTGCTCAACACAAACCCTTCATGACTTTTGTTGTAGAGTTCAATTAGAGTCATTTAGGCAAGGTAGCAAGGTTTGGTTGATGGCCTATAATTCCCTTCACTTACTAGCGCAATTCAAGCAAGAATGTAACTCATCATTTCATGCGACTTCTTGATTCCGAACTTCATGAAACTTTTCCACGGGTCTAGATGGATGCATGTGGATGTAATGTACATGGAATAAGCATGTTTAACATTACTCTTGCATAATCTTAACAAGGGTCCATATGTAAGCAAATGTGCATGGCCCAAGTTTAAGTTGGAGCTCCATCATGTAGATTTGATCTTGACACCTTCATTACCACTCGACATGTCATGTTTGAGCTCAAACCCATTGCTTAACTGGTGACAAACACCTGGGGTGTTACAGCCCTCCCCCCTTACGAGAATCTTGCCCCGAGATTCGGTGCGAAAGACTTTCAAGGGAAGAGAAGCCTGTCATCCATTTTCCAACATCAGTGATAGCATTAGGCTACTTAACTTTGGAGTATCAGAGAGACTAATTTGGTCACGACACTTTTTGATACTTGCTCTTCGTCGTAAGTTGTTGTCTGAAGAATTTCTTTCGTTGGCGTCCATAAAGCATTGTTACATTGGAAGGAATCCAAGATAGCACTGACCTACGTACTTCGTCCTCGATGTACGAAGAGTTATACAAGCATAGACTAAATACTTGTAACATCTACTTCCCTAGTGGATATAGCACAGACCTATGGACTTTGCACTAGACCATAGTCTGTTGACAGATATTCCTTGCAACGGTGCTATATTTGTTCCCAAGGTTTGAAAAGCAGTTCTCTACTAAAGTGGCTTGAGCACAACTTCTCATAAAGGATGTGATCATAGATGGGGTAAACATCCTTTGAGGGCATGAGAAGCTAGTTAACCAATATCCAAACTGGTTGTAGCGGTGCACTCTCATATGTCAACTGATGGAAAGCTACATAATGTTCCATGTGTGAAGTGCTCTTTCTCTGATAACAATACTTTATTACCTGAGCCAGTTGAGTGAGCGGTGAATGTGATAGCTGACTCTGTTGACTTAGCATTTTCGACGACCATTATTTAAGGGAATTCTCGTATCCAAACGACAACAGTTATCTGAGTTGTATCTGAGGCAACCCCTTGGGTAAAACACATGGAAGACACCTTAGGCATGTCAGCATTGGAGAACCATTGATGCAGAAGGATGTTAGCGAGGCTTGGAGGGCAACACAAGTTGCAAGTAATCACAAAACTAGGGACTAGTTCACTACCAAGCAGGTTAAGTACAATTTGCCTTCGTGGTGCAGTTGCACAGCAAGTTGGGTTTACTTGCATCATAGCAAAACCAGCTTTCTTAAACTATATTTGACGTCGAGGCTTCCATTCTTAGGCCAATCAATATCTCAAAAACCATAATCCAAAAATCTATGGTTTGACACCTTTCCAATTACTTTCGAATTGTAAGGGCACAATTTGACTTCTAGAACACCTTGACTGCTCACGCATTGCTGATCTAAGAGGGCAAAAGCAAGGCACATAGGGGTGCAATTTATCTTCTCAAGGGTATGGAGGGTTGTCTAACAGCAATACACCTACAAGTTGTAATTTATTGGCATGAATTACAAACACAACCGTCTAATGCAAAGGATGATCGCAGTCACAGCGAAATTGCAGATTCTGTACTCTTTTGTTTTCTATTCATATCTCACAAACTACTGCACCAATATGCACAAATTTTGGTGGGCATGTAGATCCATGGGTCTTCTAACTACTCACCAAAATTCAACTCAACCGGACACCATTTGACCATCCAAACAATTCATCTACCAAAACTGTTGTGTTCTGAAATGGCAGCAAACCAAGCCGACAAGATATCTCTCAAATCCGATGTTTTACTCAACCAATACTCAAGCCAACTTAAGACATTGAAGGGTCCTAAGCAAGGAATGAGATCACCAAGTTTGGAGTAAATCCAACTTTGTTTGAGTCACTAATCGCCGGCTTCAAGATAACTGGTTTCGTGCCACAAAATCTGGACAGATTTCGTGTTTCTCCCTTTTCTTTGCTTCACACATTGAGGTGTGTGTTGTGCACTCTCTAACCTTTCTCATAGCAGCAGTAGCCTTTCCCTAGCTGAGGATGGAGGCTAGAGTTTTTCCTCACATGCTCCTCTGGTAACACTTCAACCATCGTTCTAGACAGTAACTTGACTATGCACAAGCATTGGACTTGTGGGCTGTTTTCGCAGGGCACAAAGCATTATTCCACATGTAGGGCATTCCTACATAGACAAGGAACAGTTTCTGAATATTCTCAGGCACTTGGTCCAATAGAATCTGGACACATGTGTTAGTGGCACCTAGGGCACAAAGATGCTGGCTGAAACCAGGGACGTGCTTTTGCTAGCTCCTTACGTAGCCAATACAACGCCTTGTACTATCTATGTGATTGTCCAAGATGGAATTGACTTGATAGCACAGGTTTTGGAAAACAAGGCAGTAGTTGCATTACTAAACAGCTTGCTATTACATTGCTTATCATTGCTCTGTGAGACATAACCTTCGTAATTAGCAAAAAGTTGTCACCTAGCTAGAGGTTAAGCTTCCGACTAGTAACTAATCAGTTGTCTCTCAACACTCAAAGTTCCAAATTCTTACTCTTGACCACAACAATAATTGTAATCGAGGCACAAACAAACGGTCGCCATCGAAGTCTGCAAATAACGAGTCACACTAGAGATGGTTGATTTCAACTGTATGACCATCATGCACCTACAGATCAAGAACTTGAACGGGAGGTTCATGAGCACCTGGTGACCTATTACACCACATGATATCGCCATCCATTATCATTAGATTGATACTTGTCCAACATTAAGTGTTGGATACCTTTCTGATCCAACATGGATGACATAAGTTGCTCATCAGACGATCGACGTCATTACAGGGACAGTTAGGTAGAGTCGCTTGTTTACCACCTCTTGCAGTCTGTTATTGTTTATGTTAGTGACCAGTTCTTCAAAGGATATCCTTTTTGTGACTTCAAAAGGAAGCTCTACTACTTTCGGTCTGATATATGGATCTTCGATAAGATATCGAGAGATAACCAAGGAAGAGCTCACGTGAAAATAACACATTGGTGCAGTCTGGCAATGGATCATGACTAGAAACCTCGATACCAGCGCGCACCCAGCAGCACAACCATGCGTCGGCAGCCCACAAGGAGGCCCTAGGTTCCGTCGCGGCACCGTAGATCACTAATCGTGGCACCATTACTGATATCGAGAGAGTACGTGTTATGCCACCGACATAGAACGTGATTGCCACCTTAGGCTGGCAATTCTGTGAGGATGAATAGGGCGAGCATGCATCATGATTGTGCTTGTGCATAAATATGCTTTCCTCACCTTGTTCTAATGCTAAGTAACTTGTGATCAATGTGATGTTACTATCTTCCCTGTGTGAAGCTAGACAAAATGCCTTGTCCCATGCTGCTTGAATAGCTATGCTTAAAGTTAGTGTGTGATTAGCTTTGCCTCGTATGTTGGCTTACAAAGGAAATAGATGACAAGTTATTAATTAGCAAAAACTTCACCCCTTTGAAAACTAAATTGCTAAATGTAAGTAAAACTTGTTTTGTAGAGATATCCACCTACTCAGTAAAAAGGAAATAAAAGAAAACAGTACCTTACCACTAGGTTCGCATGTTTATGTGTAGAGGTGTTACTGTAGGTGACTGCTTATTATGTACGAGCTTTGTGCTTAGTAATAGTCGCTTAAACTAATCAGATTGAGTGTTTCGAAATGCTCGCTTAAGACCATGATGTTGGCATGGATGCTCGTTATCTAGGTAGTGCCATAGTTGTCACCCTTTTGTCCTCGGCAAGCATATGAGTGTGGAAGAGCACTATCCTGGAGCAGTGTCCAAGTTTTGGTAATCTCAGGGTTGTCGTTTACAATTAAGTTCTCTCTTAGGAACCTGAGCCTATACACGTGGTTGCTAGCCCTTGAACGTTGCGCTACGAAGACCTTTATCCATGCCTTTGCTTGACCTTAGGCCCAAGCTTAATTCCCTTGAATGCTTGCATGTGTCGTGGTTGTCCCGCTCGTATGGGGGAGGACCTTGCTCAAAAATCTTTGTCGGACTTCATTGCTCTTTCTCTTACTAATGAGCTAGTGCAACGCTAATCGCTATCTGCCCTGGTTTTAGAACCTCTTCCTCGTAGATCATGTTGTTGCTTTATCAACTGAATCTCTAGTCAGTGCAATGGCTCTGTCCCTCGAATCTCATGTATTTTGTCTTCAACTCTTTCAAGTCTCTGGATGTTTATCAGTCTTGATCTCATGTTGCTGCTCGACAAGACCAAATCTCATGTTAACCTTTATCTGGTAATCACTTGGGTGGACACAAGACGTATATGGAAATTAGCAAGAGTCTCCTGCTTAGTTGCCTTCGGCAATTAGGCTATGTTCTTTTGCGCTGTGTTTTGATCTTCTGATCGCCTCCTTGTTGATTCCTAACCTTGTAACTATCCTTGTTGCTATCCCTCTTTTGCACAATGCTTGTTCTTACAATCTAATTGGTGCCACGGGAAATTTCACTTTGGTTGTCAGTTCAGTAATGGTGTTACGATTAACAGTCTATGGTGCCATGACGAAACCGAGAGCCTCCTGTGGGCCCACACACAAGGTTGTGCTGCTCGGCATGCACAGGTATCAGGGTTGCTAGTCATGATCCATTATGAAACGATAGTTGATGTGATATTTTCTTGTGATCCTTTCTTGGTTATCTCCCCATATCTTATCAAAAGATCAACCTATTAGGACCATATGTAGTAGAGCTTCCTCCTGATGTTGTCTGGAAGATAACCTTTGAAGAACATATCACCGGCATAAACATTAACAGACTGCAAGAGGTGGTAGACAAGTGACTCCACTTGGTTGTCCCAGTATTGACGTCCGTCACCTAGTGAATAACTTATGTCATCATTGTTGGATCAGAAAGGCACACAACACTTAATGTTGGATAAGTTGTTAGTCAGATAAGAATCGAACGTCACATTATGATTATGACCTGGCTATCCAAGTCTTGATTATTATGTGCATGCTAATCGCACGGTCGAGATCAACCATTTCTAGTGTGACCCCTTTTCTGCTGACTTCTATGGCAACCATTGGTTTATGCTTCGACCACAATTCTTATTGTCAAGAGTGAAGATTTGGGACCTTTTAGTGTTGAGAGCCAACTGATTAGTTACTAGTATGAAGCTTCACCTCTCGCTAGGTGACAATTTTTGCTAATTATGAAGGCTATGTCTCGCAGAGCAATGTAAGCAATGAAACAACAAGCCATTTAGCAATTCAATTACTGCTTTGTTTTCCAAAACCTGTGCTATCAAGTCCATTCCATCTTGGACAATCACACAGATGGTACAAGATGTTGTATCGGCTACATAAGGAGCTAGCGAAAGCATGTGCCTAGTTTCGATCAGCATCATTGTGCCCATAGGTACCACAAACAGAATTGTTCCAGGTTCTATTGGACCAAGTGCCAGAGAATATTCAAAAATGGTTCCTTGTCTCTGTAGGAATGCCTTACATGTGGAATAATGCCTTGTGCCCTACGAAAACAGCCCACAAGTCCAATGCTTGTGCATCATCAAGTTGGTGTCTAAATCAAACGATTTAAGTTGTTTCCTGAGAACCACATATGGAAAACCTTAGTCTACATCCTCAGAGAAAAGAGCTACTGCTGCTGCTATACAAAGAAATCGAGAGTATAGAACACACACCACAACGTGTGAAGCAAAGAAAGAGAAGAACAAGAAATCTGTCTAGATTTTAAGGTACAGAACCGAACATCTTCAAGCCAACGATTAGTGACTCAAACGAAGTTGGATTGACCCCAAACTTGGTGATCTCATTCCTTGCTTAGGACCCTTCAATTTCTTAAGTTGGTTTGAGTATTGGTTGAGTAAAACATCGGATTTGAGAGATATCTTGTCGGCTTGGTTTGCTGCCATTTCAGAACACAGCAGTTTTTGTAGATCAATTGTTTGGATGGTCAAACGGTGTCCGGTTGAGTTGAATTTTGGTGAGTAATTAGAAGACCCATGGATCTACATGCCCACCAAAATTTGTGCATATTGGAGTAGTAGTTTGTGAGATTTGAATAGAAAACAAAAGGGTACAGAATCTGCAATTTCGCTGTGACTGCGATAATCCCTTGCCTTAGATGGTTGTGTTTGTAATTCATACCAAGAAATTACAACTTGTAGGTGTATTGCTGTTAGACAACCCTCCATACCCTTGAGAAGACTAATTGCACCCCTATGTGCCTTGCTTTTGCCCTCTTAGATTAGCAATGCGTGAGCAGTCCAGGTGTTCTAGAAGTCAAATTGTGCCCTTGCAATTCGAAAGTAATTGGAAAGGTGTCAAACCATAGATTTTTGGATTATGGTTTTTGAGATATTGATGGACCTAAGAATGGAAGCCTCGACGTCAAATATAGTTTAAGAAAGCCAATTTTGCTACGATGCAAGTCAACCCAACTTGTTGTGCAACTGCACCACGAAGGTAAATTGTACTCAACCTGCTTGGTAGTGAACTAGTCCCTAGTTTTGTGATTACTTGCAACTTGTGTTGTCCTCCAAGCCTTGCTAACATCCTTCTGCGTCAATGGTTCTCCAATGCTGACATGCCTTTGGTACCTTATATGTGTTTTTACCCAAGAGGTTGCATCAGATTCAACCCAGATCACAGTTGCAACTTGGATCCAAAGGCTCCCTAAGGAATGATCATCGAGAACGTTGAGCCGACAGAGTCAGCTATTACATTTACCACTCACTCAACTGACTCAGGTAATACGGTATTGTTATCAGAGAAAGAGCACTGCACACATGGAACATTATGTAGCTTTCCATCAGTTGACATATGAATGAGTGCACCGCTACAACCAGTTTGGATATTGGTTAGCTAGCTTCTCATGCCCTCAAAGGATGTTTACCCCATCTATGATCACATCCTTTATGAGAAGTTGTGCTCAAGCCACTTTAGTAGAGAACTGCTTTTCAAACCTTGGGAACAAATATAGCACCGTTGCAAGGAATATCTGTCAACAGACTATGGTCTAGTGCAAAGTCCATAGGTCTGTGCTATATCCACTAGGGAAGTAGATGTTACAAGTATTTAGTCTATGCTTGTATAACTCTTCGTACATCGAGGACGAAGTACGTAGGTCAGTGCTATCTTGGATTCCTTCCAATGTAACAATGCTTTATGGACGCCAACGAAAGAAATTCTTCAGACAACAACTTACGACGAAGAGCAAGTATCAAAAAGTGTTGTGACCAAATTAGTCTCTCTGATACTCCAAAGTTAAGTAGCCTAATGCTATCACTGATGTTGGAAAATGGATGACAGGCTTCTCTTCCCTTGAAAGTCTTTCGCACCGAATCTCGGGACGCGATTCCTTTAAGGGGGGAGGGCTGTAACACCCTAGGTGTTTGTCACCCATTAAGCAATGGGTTTAAACTCAACCATGACATGTTTAGTGGTGATGGAGATGTCAAGGTCAAACCTATGGAAATGAGCCCCAACCTAAACTCGGATATTGCACCCTTGCTTTACATATAGGTCTTTTCAAGATATATGCTTGGCTGGTGTTATTGGAATATATTCATGTGTCTCACATCAATTTCCACCCACATGGATCACTGGAAAAGTTTCATAAAGTTTGGAATCAAAAAGTCACATGAAATGATAAGTTATATCCTTATTGGAATGACTTTACTAAGTGCTTGAATTGCACTATTAAGTGAATGGAAATGTAGGTCATCAATCAAACCTTGCAACCTTGCCCAAATGACTCTAGATGAACTCTACAACAAAAGTCATGAAAGGTTCATGTTGAGCAGGTGGCTAGAAAATGCTCCAATGGATCAAAAAGGATAATTTAAGTTTCATCGTGATCCTACTTTGGTCAAAGTAGAACTGTAGGTTCTATACCAGTTTTGAGGTTGGACCTTAAATGAAAGTTGTAGTCCATATCATGTAGAACAAACTTTGTTTTTGGAACAAGAGCCAGATCAACTTGGAACTAAGTCAAACAGAGGCTCGAAAATTGAATTAGCGGCTGTTTTCAGACTTAGAATTTTGCTAAGTCTGGAATTCATCGTCGTCGCCATTGGCATTCCGCGTTCTTTGAAATTTGTTAAGCAACTTGAGTTGGTCCAAAAATAAAAGTTGAAGGTCATATTATGGAGAAGAGCATACAAAAAGTTGCACTGAGTTTGACCGAGTTTTGACCTTTGAAAGCGAGTTTCTGTGATCACCGTTGTTGTGTTGACACTGCTGTCTTGGCAACTATTTTACCGCTAATCCATTGCTCTAATGACCTGAGTGCCTTAATAGAAAATGTAGAGCGGGTCGAGGTGAGAAAACTTCGTTTTTGGCCCATTCGCTGATTCGGCCCATAGATGGCCCAAATCTGCTCCCACCTTGCCCACCGCGACGCTCACCACGTGTTTGACGCTTTGCCGACGTGGTTTTCTTGCATGGACGCCGCGCGCCCTCTCCCTTGCCGCGTGCCCTCGCCTCCCTGCGGTCGCCTCGCTGCTTCTCCACGCGCGCTAGGCCGATGTGGACGACCGGGCTCACTCTCTCCCTTGCACCCTCGCCTCGCTGTTGCTCGCGGACGCGAGCAGCCATGGCCGCCATGGACGAGCTCTTAGAATACAGGAATTGTTGCTCTCTGTTTTGTATGAACCAGTTTCTATAGAGGTATAGTTTTGACCTACTTAACTTGGGAATCATGCTGTGATGGTTATAGATGAAATGTAGATAATTTCATAAGCTTTCCAAAATGTCTTCTTGCAAGTCATTTGGATTTGTGTAACTCCAGTTATAGCTAAATCTTGTAGCTGCTGTTTGCATGTCCAGAAATTGGTAGATTCCAATTATAGTGTTTGCTTGGATATTGTTAAGTGTGACTTATGCCTTGAATGATGACTGAGTTAGAGCACCTGAGATCTTGGGAAACTTGTGTCATGCTTGGTGTTGTCGTCTTCTTTGCCATCTTAGCATGATAGATTGTGTGAGGTTTAAGTTAAGCATCGCAAAGTACTTAAGTGTGTTAGTGTAAACTATGCTTGTCTTGCTTCCTATTTTGTGATGCGTCTCAGGGTACTATTCTTCATATTTATACACATGCATCTTGTATCTCATTTAGGTACGCTAGATGAACCACGTGAAGGATGTGAGATGGAGTCAAACTCGAAGATTTGGTTTGGTGGATATATCCCGAAGATGGAAGGACTAAGCAAGTGCTAAGACCATCTACCGCACTAAGCATGGCTAAGCATTTAACCCGTTCCTGAACTTAAATAGGATTCCAGTGCGATATCTGGACAAGGAAGGATATATAATGCAGCAATTGGTTCCAACCAATTCCTATACTTAATGCATCATCAACAATAAAAGGTACTCAAAGTATTTGTAAAAACATGGGAGTCTTAATATGCTCCGGGGCTTGCCTTTCAGGAACGAGGAAGGCTGGTGGTCAGGGCACTCGGGCAATTCCTCCACGGCGACTGCTTCGTCGGCTTCCTGCACCTCGGGTTCCTCCTCCTGGTTGGCTCCCTCGAACTCCAGCAACGTCACTCCCTCCGGCACACCTATTGCATGAATGCGCAAGATAAATATCATGGATGCACATGAACGAATGTCAGGGATGCTCGGGGAATGCACATGTTCGCTGTAGTTTGCATATTCCAACTTAAGCCCTATTCAAATCACTTTACTTACCAAGTTTATACAACCTAATGTATAATTGCTCATCTTCAGTTAATGGCCTAGCACCTACACCTAGGCATAGTCTCAAGTTAGGCTAACCCCTAAACAATCAACGAGAACATTGCAACAACATACACTCAAGCATTTGCATTTCAGCAAAATGAAGACTATGTAGCGGTACAGTAAACTAGCCATAACTAGAGATTTATAATTCTAAATGACATGCAACAAGACAATCTGGAAAGCTTATGAAATTTTCTACAATTCATTTTTAGACCTCAAAGCATGATTCAACACTTTACCAAGTCTAATTCATAAATTAACAGAACTCTATCCTTACAAGGCAGAGAGTAAGCAAAACTGGAACCTAAATTTAAACAGCTGTAGTTTCTAAACTACTAGGCCACATGCCCTCAAATTTTGACAGGAGCTAGATACATAAATTATCTACAACTCTTGTATTCATCACAATCACAGAAAACTAAATTATCATGGGGAACTTTCCAAAGTCCCCAGATCTGTCCAGAGGGACATAATGCAAACAAATAATTATTAACTTATGATATAAACACTTAATTGGACAAAACCAACTTTACTGACATATCACACATATCACAAGAACACCATAAAGTAGGGTGTCCATCACCAAAACATTTCTTTTAATACCTTTCTTAATTTATTTAATTAATTAGTGGAAATAGTAAACATATATGAAAACTACACCATTAATTCTACAAAATTACAGTAGACACTACATGCCATAAGTAGACTACCATAAAAATTTCACACCATTTGAGTAAGTATAACAACCTACACAAAAATGGTAAGATAGAATGGCTTAAAATGGCATAATTAGGAAACCTTAGTGAAAAATGTCAAGCAACAGATTACATATTTTTTCTAGCATCCTTAAGGTACTAGGACATTCTCCAACAAATTTTATGGTCATTGGATTCATAGATAATTTACAAAAATTCACCCAAGTATCTACCAATGATAAAAAGAAAATCTATAACTCAAAAACTACACATGCAATGACTCTCAAATTTTAACCAGAGCTTCTACTATACAAGACTAGCTTACCCACAAAATTTCATAATTTTTGGATCACAGAAACTCAAGATATGATTTAAACAAGTTTGCATTCATTCAAAAACACTTTTCAAGTTCCTATTTAATTCATCCAAAATTTCTACATAATGTGCTCAACACATATTTTTCTTAAATACTAGACCTAACTGTGAGTCTAACAAAATTGGAACCACACAATTTGGATCTACCAATTTAGAGTTACGAAATTTACAAAACAGCACAAAAACTGGAATTTTTGAACTATCCCTATGAACTACAGCCACTGCCGTGTGCGAAAACAGGGGAGGCGGCTTCGACGGCGCGGCGACGGTGGAACTCGCCGACGGCGACTCCTCCGGTGACACCGAGGACACCTACGTGATCTACGTGATGCGGTGAATCGATTGGTGCTAGTGGCACGACCTACGACCTAGCGGAGGTGGCTCGTCGCCGGTGATGGCAGCACGGCAGAGCTCTGGTGCGAGCTGCCGGCGACGGCAACCCATGGCTGGCTCAACCGTTGTTCGGGACTCTAACCCGTCTTGGACTTATGCCAATGGCTCTCCGCACATCCTTACTACCTTCAGAATGCCGCCACTGCTCGCGTCCCCGGCCTGAGTCGAGCTACTAGGCTTCGCGGTCGGAACGACTTATCCGGCCAGCTAAGTGTTAGGCTGCGTTCAACATGACATGAGGACGTACACCATATCGGTCCTTAAACGACACAGACGGGGATAGATTCACACCCAAGACCTCCATGTCTTGTTGCTGCACTACCATCATCCCGTCCGGTCTCCTTTCATTATTAACACATGGTTCTTTTTCATGATAGCAAATATAGCCAACCATGACCAGAGATCATCCTACATCTCGCAGGTGACAAGAAATCACCCGACTTCTACCGGTCTATGCATAGCTAAGCATCATTCGATCCTACACTTAATTAGGATTCACAGGATTTTATCTGGACAAGGTAGGGATATAATGCAACAATTGGTTCCAACCAATTCCTATACTTAATGCATCATCAACAATAAGAGATACTCAATATATTTGTAAAAACATGGGAGACTTAGAATGCTCTGGGGCTTGACTGGAATCCAACACAAGTCAGTTCAGTTAGCCTGCACCGTCTTGGTGACACCTTTGGTCCTAGCACTTGCTTAGTCCTTCCATCTTCGGGATAGGTCCATCAAACGCTGTCTTCGGGTTTGGCTCCAACATCGCATCCTTCACGTGGTGCATCTAGCGTACCTAGATGAGATGCAATATACAAGTGCATGAATTATGAAGAAGAGTACCATGAGACGCATCACAAAATAGCAAGCAAGACAAGCATAGTTTACACTAACACACTTAAGCACTTTGCGATGCTTAACTTAAACATCACACAATCTATCATGCTAAGATGGCAAAGAAGACGACAGCACCAAGCATGACACAAGTTTCCCAAGATCTCAGGTACTCTAACTCAACCATCATCAAAGGTATGAGCCACACTTAGCAATATACAAGCAAACAACTATAATTGGAATCTACCAATTTCTGAATACAAACAGTAGCTACAAGATTTAGCTATAACTGGAGTTACACAATTCCAAATGACTTGCAAGAAGACATTTTGGAAAGATTATTAAATTATCTACACTTCATCTGTAACCATCATAGCATGATTCACAAGTTAAGTAGGTCAAAATTATATATTTATAGAAACTGGTCCACAATTGACAGAGAGCAGCCATTTCTGAAACCCAACTTTAAACAGGCGTAACTCACAAACCACAAAACCAAATAACACCAAATTTTAACAGCAGCTAGGTACCTGAATTATATACAACTTTGTTATTATCACCAAAAGCTCATTCAAACCCTAACTAGATCAAACACTAGAATCTTTCAGATCTGCTCAGAATACAATCAAAACCTGACAGAAGACTTAAAAGTCATGTAACTCCTACACTATCAGGCCTATGGCCTTACAATTTGAACACAAGCAAGATCATGAAATTTTGTACAACTTTTGTATTCACTACAACCTTAGCAAATATCATTTACACCATGAAAATAATTGCACAAGCAAAACTGCAAATGCAACCCAACAGCAGTGGTACAGAAAACAGATAAGAAATTCAGAGAAGCATAATTGGAGTTCTAGACCTCCAAAAAACATGAACCATAACTTTTTGAAAAGATTAGGAAGTTACCTACAACTTTCTTATTCTCATATTAAGATGATTCTATAGTTAGAAGGGTCAATTAATTCAATAATTGCATCTCTCTCCAAAACATAGATAGAAACTGACATGCCACTTTAAACAGCTATAACTGGAGTTATACATGTCCAATAAATGTGGTTCTAGACTTTTAAGAAATCTTATCAAATTATAAACAACTTTGTTGTAAACACCTAAAGCTAATTCTACTATTAAGAAGGCCCCACAATACCAACAAGGTAACCCTGTCAGAGTTTGGGCAGAAACAGCCACTGATATTTAAGCAAGTATAACTCAAGATATACTTAACCAAAAATCATGATATTTAGCTTTTTGAAAATCTTAACAAAATTAATACAACTCATGTATTATCACAAAGTCAAGATTCATAACCTAACTAAGCCAATTAATTTAATCTTGCAGACCTATGCAGAATAGGGGTAAGGCAATATAGGTAATTTGTTATTTTTATAGATCTTAAACTATCAAGACTAAAATACTGAAATTTTTACCAGACATCACTAATCACATCAGTAACACTCCATAAAAATTTCACATTTAATTGAGTAAAATAACTGTAGTTATAAAAAGAACAAGACATGACTAGCATTAAGAACCTAACTGCCTAAATCTATTTTTACAGCTAAACCTTTAAACTAAAACATGTAATATTATTGATCTAGTACATAAAGAATTTCACAAGGATTCCAAAAAGTCCTCATTTGCTATTTTACGATTTTTCTACAAATTGCTACGAATTTTCAAAGTTGAGCATAGAAATCTGCAATTAATAGATTAAACCGAAAAAAAACATTTTGCATCGGGAACCCAGGAGTTTCCACAAATCAACCAAGCCCGGATTTGTAAATGTATGTGTCTGGCTATTTTGCAAAGTGAACACGGTAAAGAGTTTCTATTCGCATTTCACCCCTTCTTCACCATAGACCGAGCAGGTACGAGGACAGGCCGCCGTCGGGCGTTGGGGGCCGTCGTCGGGCCGGCCAGCGAGGGCTTCGGCCGGCTGGGGAGTGGCTCCAGCGGCCAAGGGGAAGGGCCACGGTGGCCAGCTTGGCGCAGCCAGCGGCAGGGGCCGGAGGTGGCTAGGCGCGGTGCCTGCTGGGCGGCCAGCCATGGCGGCCTCGCCGCGAGCAGCAGGGAGCGGAGGTAGAGAGTGAGAGGGTGAGGGAAGGAAGTGAGGGAGGAGAAGTTTGTCAGGACTCCTGAGTGTGATGCGGCTTTCCATACCCTGCGAACTCTTCTAACTTCGGCTCCGGTTTTGGCACAACCGAATATCAAGAAACCTTTTGATGTGTTCTGCGATGCATCAGGTATTGGGCTAGGAGGTGTTCTTATGCAAGAGGGTAGAGTCATTGTGTAACACCCCAGGTGTTTGGCTTCCACATTTGCACTACATTTCATGAACATGAGCATCATGCATCCATTCGTGAACTTATATCACATGAAACATGATTTCGAAACATTGCAACATGTTGTATATTTCATGTGTATTGTTTCTTTTATGAAATGTAAAGTGTGCAACACTTAAGTGCAACATGTGCCACTCACTTAGTGAAACAAGGTTAGTTAGTACTGTGCAACACACTCATGAAACATATGAAACATGGCCTTGAAACAAAAGTAACACTTCACTTGTTCTTCCATGTTTCAATGCCTGTGATGCCTGATTCTTGTGTGACCAATGTATGGTGTGGCTAATTATTCTCCTAAGAACCTTAGTTATACTTAGGATGTCATTTGGAACATTGTTCATGTTGATCATTTTGCCTAATTAGGTTTCCAAGTCATGGTTGACCAATTTGGACCCCTAGAGCTCCTGTGTTTGACTGTTTAAAAAGTGTAGCTTAGGATATTTGCATGTCTGAGCAACCTAAAGCAAAGTTGTAGAGAATTATATAAGGAACAAAAGTTGTAAAGGTGCCAAGCTTTGAAAATGTGCAAAACATACTCAAAATTGGATTACAACATGAAAGTTACCCCTGATTTCAGAGACAAAATTTTTCTAAGTGTTAACTCAGAAAAAACAGTTTCATGTACTCGACTTGTCAGCCCTGTAGCTACCAAACCAAGCCGAACCAGCTCGAGCTCCATTTGGCAAAGTTGAAGATCTCACTTGGTACTACAACTTTGTCAACTACACCTTAACCTGGTTCATCATGGATTAGGAGATTTATCATCGCAAACTTGCGCTGTCAGTCGGCACAAATTGTAACTGAATCGAAGTTTCTGACCTGCTACAGTGCCGACCGGCAGCAAAGCTCTGTCGCCGCGTGGCCGCCACGCGCCGTGGCCGACCTGACGCCGCTGCCCGGTGTCCTCCGCTTGAAGCCGTGTCCTTCTACCCTCCCTGCTCACTCTCATTCACCCTCCTGCCTCCTCCGCTCGCCCGAAGCACCGCAGCAGCAGCACAGCGGCTCCGCCATCGCCATTGACGGCATGAGCTCGCGCCTTGCCACTCTATCGCCGCCACAGCAGCTCCTTAGCACTCCTACTGCATCACCGAGCTCTCGCTGGCTAGCCTAGTGCGCTTGGTAAGGTCCAAACGTCGTGCGCAGCTCGCCGGAGTGTCACCGCCGTGCCCTGTCGTCGTGGTCGGGGCACTTCCGTCGGCCTTTTGCCGTGTTAACTTGTGCGCTAGCTTCGCAGTAGCATGTAGGAGCTCGACGTGTCGGTTGATTGGGCTATCGTGGCCGGCTCCGGCGTCACGCCGTCGAGCTGAACCCCCGTCCGCCATTGCACGTCGCCGTCGGTGTTCGAGCTCGGTAGAGGTTGCGGGTAGGACATGGTTAGATGCGGTTCGTCAAGGCGAGCATGCCGGTGCCTTCGGTTCCGCCGGAGTCCTCGTCGTCGGCGAGCTCTGCCAGTCCCCATCGAGCGAACCGTCGTGCTCTGTTTTTCGTATCGCTGACGCGTGGGCCAGCTGACATGTGGACCCCCCTGTCAGTCACTATGAATAGAAAGTCAGGTCAATTATTTCCTGTTTTTGTGTTGTTTTGTAAATTTCGTAACTCCAAATTGGTAGATCCAAATTATGTGGTTCCAATTTTGTTAGACTCACAGTTAGGTCTAGTATTTAAGAAAAATATGTGTTGAGCACATTATGTAGAAATTTTGGATGAATTAAATAGGAACTTGAAAAGTGTTTTTGAATGAATGCAAACTTGTTTAAATCATATCTTGAGTTTCTGTGATCCAAAAATTATGAAATTTTGTGGGTAAGCTAGTCTTGTATAGTAGAAGCTCTGGTTAAAATTTGAGAGTCATTGCATGTGTAGTTTTTGAGTTATAGATTTTCTTTTTATCATTGGTAGATACTTGGGTGAATTTTTGTAAATTATCTATGAATCCAATGACCATAAAATTTGTTGGAGAATGTCCTAGTACCTTAAGGATGCTAGAAAAAATATGTAATCTGTTGCTTGACATTTTTCACTAAGGTTTCCTAATTATGCCATTTTAAGCCATTCTATCTTACCATTTTTGTGTAGGTTGTTATACTTACTCAAATGGTGTGAAATTTTTATGGTAGTCTACTTATGGCATGTAGTGTCTACTGTAATTTTTGTAGAATTAATGGTGTAGTTTTCATATATGTTTACTATTTCCACTAATTAATTAAATAAATTAAGAAAGGTATTAAAAGAAATGTTTTGGTGATGGACACCCTACTTTATGGTGTTCTTGTGATATGTGTGATATGTCAGTAAAGTTGGTTTTGTCCAATTAAGTGTTTATATCATAAGTTAATAATTATTTGTTTGCATTATGTCCCTCTGGACAGATCTGGGGACTTTGGAAAGTTCCCCATGATAATTTAGTTTTCTGTGATTGTGATGAATACAAGAGTTGTAGATAATTTATGTATCTAGCTCCTGTCAAAATTTGAGGGCATGTGGCCTAGTAGTTTAGAAACTACAGCTGTTTAAATTTAGGTTCCAGTTTTGCTTACTCTCTGCCTTGTAAGGATAGAGTTCTGTTAATTTATGAATTAGACTTGGTAAAGTGTTGAATCATGCTTTGAGGTCTAAAAATGAATTGTAGAAAATTTCATAAGCTTTCCAGATTGTCTTGTTGCATGTCATTTGGAATTATAAATCTCTAGTTATGGCTAGTTTACTGTACCGCTACATAGTCTTCATTTTGCTGAAATGCAAATGCTTGAGTGTATGTTGTTGCAATGTTCTCGTTGATTGTTTAGGGGTTATCCTAACTTGAGACTATGCCTAGGTGTAGGTGCTAGGCCATTAACTGAAGATGAGCAATTATACATTAGGTTGTATAAACTTGGTAAGTAAAGTGATTTGAATAGGGCTTAAGTTGGAATATGCAAACTACAAATGAACATGTGCATTCCCCGAGCATCCCCGACATTCGCTCATGTGCATCCATGATATTTATCTTGCGCATTCATGCAATAGGTGTGCCGGAGGGAGTGACGTTGCTGGAGTTCGAGGGAGCCAACCAGGAGGAGGAACCCGAGGTGCAGGAAGCCGACGAAGCAGTCGCCGTGGAGGAATTGCCCGAGTGCCCTGACCACCAGCCTTCCTCGTTCCTGAAAGGCAAGCCTCGAAGCATATTAAGCCTCCCATGTTTTTACAAATACTTTGAGTGCCTTTTATTGTTGATGATGCATTATGTATAGGAATTGGTTGGAACCAATTGCTGCATTATATATCCTTCCTTGTCTAGATATCGCACCGAAATTCTATTTAAGTTCAGGAACGGGTTAAATGCTTAGCCATGCTTAGTGTGGTAGAAGTCGTGATTTCCTGTCACCGCGAGCTTTAGGATGAGGTGGATCACGGTTGGCTATATTTGCTATCATGGAAAAGAACCATGTAAATAATGAATTAAGACCAAAGTGGGTCTTGTGTAGGTTTGAACATAGTGACTCTGTCTCGAGTCGTTTAAGGACCGATACTGTAGACGTCCTCATGTCATGTTGAACGCAATTTAACACTTAGCTGGCCGGATAAGTCATTTCGACCACGAAGCCTAGTAGCTCGACTCAGCCGGGATGCGAGCAAAGGGCGGCATTCTAGAGGTAGTAAGGATGTGCGAGAGAGCCATTGGCATAAGTCCAAGGCGGTTAGAGTCCCGAACAACCTTGGCAGAGTGGTTCTCTCGAGAATGTTGATCTGATCGACTCATGACTCTTGAATCGCACTAAAGGTGACTTGTTTGCGACTCGACGGGAAGCAGGGTTTGTGTTTAGGAATACCCCTGCAATTTGGATAGGAATCGATTCGAATCGCCGCCTCTCCCGGATAGTGAGAACTTGACCGAGCAATGACAACGTAGATTCAATTAATTTAACGATATGGTTAAATGGATGATGATGATAAGGTTGCCACAATGAATACCGAATATGGTTATTAATGTTTGCACCCTAATAAAATGATTGCTTAGTACATGCAAGCTAATATAGTTGATGTGTTAATGGCTAAAAAGTCACCGCTAGTTCAAAGCTAAGAGTTGCTCATTATTACTTATGCTTTTCTACAAAAAGAAAGTGTCACCAGATCCACTACATTAAGCTATGCATAATCCTTGGTGTCATTTATTTTGGTTTTCGACGGGTAGAGTCTAGTCGAGTACATTCCCGCACTCGTGGTTTATTCCTCTTGTTGCGTATGACCTTCTATATCGTGGATTCTGTAAGTATTGTCTCCACCCGGCGGGTGATGAAGACTAGATCATGGGCATGATCTCTGTTATCTTATCTGAATGCTTTTTAGGGCTGTGATCAGCGAACCAGTATATGTATTTGAACTCGGGTGTGTAAGTTAAACTATTTGCTTCCGCATGTTTTACAAGACTTGTTTTGTAATAACGATGACTCTGTGATGATGTAATCTATTTGCGAACGTCTGTGAAATGTTGTAACGTACGATATGTTATGTTGAATTACTGTGATCTTGGTTGTATGCAAGTTGGTTTGAAATCCTTCGAGATTTTAGTTGACTACCGGGTTTATATGGGCTTAAGTTTGAGAATTTGATCGTTTCGGCGATTGTTTTTGTACTTGTGCTCTTATAAATTGGTCGATTCTGTGACACTCAGGCTCTCTGACAGCAGAAGAGCCATGCATCAAAGAAAGAGATACTCATGCAAAGCAGCAGCTCCTTGGATTTATGCAAAGATGTAGTGACACCATTGGGGCTCCAATCCGACCACCTTCGCTTCACTTGGTGGTCAGCAAACCACTACTTCGATGACTCCAGCATTACAGCCTAGTGGGCTTCAGAGTCAGGGACAGCCACCAGCGCCGTTTGCTTCTCCTACAGAGCAGGTGTCCTAGTACTTTGCTTCGCCAGCGCTAGCCCTGCAGTTCACTCCCTTTCAGACGGGCTTCACACCGGTTGGGACATCCTCGCTGCTAGTGCCAGGTTCCACAGTGTCTAGGAGCCTTGGTGCTTCCTTTAGTGAGTTGACAGGGATGCCTACTCCTCCATATCTACATGTCTCAGGTCCTTCTATAGTTGCACCTGTTACCAGGACTACAGAGACGCTCCCTTCCTTAGTGGCATCATCAGAGCCTACTATAGTCCTACCAGCTCAGTCTACAGCAGCTCCAGTTCCTGATCCGACCCAGAATGCTATAGCACGATTACAGCTATAGAGGGTCAGACTACTCAGATCTCAGGGTCAGATGATGACGGCACCCAGTTTTAGCTTGCTCCTCGTACCTCAGCGCCCGGCACGTCCGTTGTAGCCCCGCCGACCGACCCTTAGGTTTTGGTGTTTGACGCCAAAGGAGGAGAGGGATCGAGTATGATAGATTTAGGGAGAGCGATGTATTTAGAGGGAGCTTAGTTATTATATTAGCTTATATATTACATTTGGAGTTTTTATTGTGTGATACACTATTATGCATTTATTGTGTGTTTACCTTTATGCATTGAACTATATATATGTGATAGTGATATCTATGTGACCGTAATATATGACATGTGTGCTCTCTACTTTGAATTATTTATATGTCATATCACTTGTGTTATGATCATTTGCCTTTCATTTGCCTTTGCTTTCACGTTTTACTCCGATGCAAATGAGCTTTATTACTTGTACTCATGTTTATTTCATATCTTTTGAGTACATCATGATGGCTTGGCTCATATAAGCTTGCCTAACACTGTTGTTCTTATTGACAAAAGCTTATGTGATCCAAGCATGTTAAAAACCTCAACTCTTTCACATACTCGAGGTGGTATTGTCATCAATCACCAAAAAGGGGGAGATTGAAAGCATCTAGGCCCCTAGTTGGGTTTCGGTGATTAATGACAATACAAGATTACTATGACTAACATGTATTTTGCAGAGACAATTATGTTAGGTCATGGTAATGGAGATCGATTGGGCAATCAAGGTGGTCATGCCCCTACGATGGAAATCGTTTCGGTTTTCAAAGGATGGACTAGTTCTAAGTGTCGATTGGAGTTGAAGAGACACTTAGAATAGTTTAGGACTTTGTTTTTCCTTTGGCCGTACTATTAAGGGGGGTATGGACGGGTAGCTTGACCTAGGTAAGTCTAGTGAGTTAGGTGTGGTGCACACTTGTTGAAACTAGCACTAGGTAGCTCCTAAATATGCCTAAGATCCATTGGAGCAAACTTCATTCACATATGATCGAGAGTTGGAAGTGAATGGAGGGTCAAATACTGACCGGACGCTAGCTCCGGTTTGACCGGACGCTGGCTCAGGGTTCGGTCAGTTCATTTGACCAAGGTGATTGCGTCTAGCGCGACCGGACATTGAGAGGTCATGTGACCGGACGCTGAAAGGCAGCGTCCGGTCAACTCCAGTAAGGTTCCAGAGAGGAAAAATCACGACCGGATGTGTCCGGTCAGTGCTAACCGGACCAGCGTCCGGTCAGCACTGTAAACACTGGAGTTCGGGGTATACTGATCGGAGCGTCCGGTCACCCCGCAGAGGCACATAACGGTTTGTTTTTTAGCCCTTGTTATAAATACCACCTTCACTCGTGTGTGGGGGTAATTTTGCTCATTCCAACAGCTGAGAAACACGTTTGAGAGTGCCAAGAAGAGCAAGGTCCTAGTGAGGTGATTGAGATTTGAGAATCCCAAAGAGAGCCCTCATTAGTGAGATCAAGAGTAGCAAAGTGTGCATCCACCCATCTCATTAGGCTTGTTGTGGTCAAGTGAGAGTTCGTGCTTGTTACTCTTGGTGATCGACATCACCTAGACGGCTTGGTGGTGATTGGGAGCTTGGTGATCATCCGGAGAGCTTGTGGATAACCCAACTCACATTGTGAGCGGTTGTGGGTGATTCACCACGACGGAGTGTCGAATAATCAACCCGTAGAGAGCATTTGATCCTTGCGCAGATCAAGGGGGAGCTACACCCTTGCGCGGGTGCTCCAATGAGGACTAGTGGGGAGTGGCGACTCTCCGATACCTCGGCAAAACATCGCCGCGTTTCCTCTCCTCTCTATTTACTTTGAGCATTTACTTTGAGCAATTCAATTCTTATTCTTACATTCATAGAATTGCCATGCTAGAGTAGGATTGGAACTTAGGTTGCAAGTCTTTTGTGCGATAGAACAACTAGGAACACTTTCTAGGCACAAGGAGTTAATTGGGCTAACCATAGGACTTAATTATTGTGAAGAAATTTTTAATTAGCCCAATTCACCCTCCCCCCCTCTTGGGCATGTTGATCGTTTCAGGTTTAAATTCATTATACTTTTAAATTTGAGTTAATAGGAATGTTGTACTATTAAGAGGGATGCATCATGTTGATAGATAATGTTTCATAAGTGCTCAAGCCAACCTATGTGAGTTTTGAGTATTTGAGAGACAAAAGAGCTAACCTGTGTTTTGCTGATCTGGCAATACCGGACGTGTCCGGTATGTGCCCAGCCACGATTAATTTTTTGTTGCTCTCGGGTTGGTTCGACGGGAGTTTCGATGTGAGTCGTAAGTTCCAAAGGTCGGGAGTTCCGACGTCTTGCGCTTAACTGACTTAGATGGTTCACTGTCCTGCTCATACCAGACGTGTCCGGTATTCATACTAGACATGTTCGGTATGGACGACCAGAGGCCAACGGCTAGTTTTCAAATGCCTTCAGGGTTGGGAGTTCTGACGTAAGTCCGGAGTTCCGACGGTCGAAAGTTCTAGCATGCGTCGGGAGTTTCGACACCTCACAAACTTCAACTCAGTTACTTAGTTCTTAAATATGCTGAGGGTCAGGAGTTTCGACGTCAGTCGGGAGTTCCGACAGTCGGGAGTTCCGACATTCATCGGGAGTTCCGATGCCTCACATTGTCACTGTAACTTAGTTACCGTTGGGGCAGTGTAAGTCATATCGGACGTGTCTGGTATGCATCCCGTATGGCAACGGCTATAAAATGGCTAGTTTTTCTAAGGGGGCTATAAATACCCCCAAGCCTCCACCTTTGGAGGCTGCTGATTCTGCTGGTTGCAATACACGTTTTTGAGCCTTGCCAACTCTCCCAACCCTCTCTTAGTGAGTGATTGACCAAATTTGTCAAATCAATTAGTGGGTTGAGAGAAATTCAAAAAGAGATCAATCCAACCACTTGAGCACTTGTGCATATTGTCAATCTCATGATTTGTATTTGTTACTCTTGGACTCTTCGGTCCTAGACGGTTAGGCATCACCGGAGAGCACCCGAGACATTGTCGTGTGCCTCGGAAAGTTTGTAACGGTCGATTCTGCCGCCTCGGAATCAACTAGTGGAAAGAGGAAAAGGAGTTGGAAAAGACTCCGGCTAGAGTGACCTTCGTGGTACCCTCTAGGGCTGACCTTCGCTGGGTCATCCGTAGCCCCCTCAACGGAGAGTAGCACTCAAACGAATTTGAACTTTGGTAAAACAAATATCGTGTCTCAATTCGCATTTCATTTGATATTTGTGTTGCTTCAGCTCTTGTGCAGGCTCTCTGTGTATATTGTCATCTCTAGTAGGTGCCTGCAGTTTGGTTTGAAGATAGAAATCGTAAGGAGCAAGTTCGGGGCTGATCTGCAGAAATCATGTATACCGGACACGTCCGGTATTAGAGCTCAGTACTAAAAATATTTATTTTCTGTTCTAACTTTGTGTTGCAGAGTTGTAGCATCTAGATATATTGTTTATACCTTGTTTATTCTGTGGCTAACTTGTGAGGGGTGGTATTATTCTTAATTTGGAGTTTCCATTTTGGAAACTCCCTTTTCTAATTGTTTCATATTTAAAGGTGTTAATTTTCAGAAATACCTATTCACCCGCCCTCTAGGCGCCATCCTAGGTCCTTTCAAGAAGGCGAGGAGAGATATGTAACATCCGATCTACTTTTGAAACATCCAGATGCAACCCTTGCAACATATGTCTAAAGACAGATGAAACATTTGAAACAGCATGCATCTAAAACACTTGCAAAAACACCTAAAAACCATTGTAAAACATACGCAACATCTAGATTAAACAATTGCAACATATGTGTGAAACACATGCAACATCCAAATAAACACACTTGCAATATACGTCTGAAAAAAACAGATGGAACATTGAAAACAGAAGCTTGAAACATACATGTATAACCATTACAACATATGTAACATCCCGATGGTTTATCATTCTTGCAATATGCAGATGATACAATTATTTTTATGGACCATGATATTGAACAAGCAAAAAATATTATGTTGCTCCTTTGTACTTTTGAACAATTATCGGGTCTAAAATATACTTTCATAAGAGTGAGATTTTCTGCTTTGGGCAAGCAGAAGAATATGAATATCAATATTCACAACTCTTTGGTTGTAAAGTAGGATCCTATCCCTTCCGATATCTAGGAATACATATGCATTTTAGAAAATTAAATAACAAAGACCGGAGGATCATTGAAGAAAGAATTGAGAAAAGACTTTGTGGTTGGAAGAGCAAGTTTCTATCAGCAGGTGGCAGGCTTGTGCTAATCAATTTTGTGCTATCCAGTTTACCGATGTATATGTTCTCTTTCTTCAAGGTACCTCGAGGGGTTCTCAAGAAAATAGAATATTATATATCAAGGTTTTTCTGGCAAAATGATCTGCACAAGAAAAATATAGACTTATAAAATGGGGTTTAGCGTGCAACTAGGGAACAAGGAGGTTTAGGAATTCAAAATCTAGATTTATAGAATAAGTGCCTTCTAGGTAAATGGTTATACAAACTTTATAACGAAGATGGAATGTGGCAAGAATTATTACAAAATAAGTACCTAAAAAATAAAACACTTTCCCAAGTTCTTAAGAAAGCTGGCGATTCTCATTTTTGGATGGGCTTAATGACAGTGAAAGATCAATTTTAAATTTGGTGAGGTTCAACTTAAGGGACTCAAATCAGGTTCTAGGAAGATACTTGGTTAGGGAACCAACTCTTAAATTACAAATTCCCAAATTTGTACAACATAGTTCAAAAAAAAAATGCAACAGTAGACAAAGTATATATTCAACACTATTCCCCTTAATGTCTCTTCTAGACCGGCACTAATTGGAAATAAATTGCTGGAATGGTATAATGTGATTGCAACTATTGCGAATGTAAACCTACAAGCAGGAAGGATACTATCACATGGACCTTAAGTAAAAGTGGTAGTTTTATGGTTAGGTCGATGTGCAGATACCTCATCACTAATGAGATCAAAGTAACACAGGAAATTTGGTATGTCAAGTTGCCACTTAAAATCAAGATTTTTCTTTGGCTCCTCAAAAAGGGCATAATACTAACTAAAGACAAGCTAGCTAGAAGAAATTGGCAAGGAAGCAAATATTGTTGCTTCTGCAGTAATTTTGAGACTATTCAACATCTGTTTTTTGAGTATAGATATGATAAATTTCTTTGGCGTGCATTGCATATGGTGTTTGGCATTACCCCATGGCATATTGTAGCAAACCTTTTTTGGGAATTGGTATAAGCATTGTGGAAAAGATTTTTATAACTACTAGGGGCGGCTGCCTTCTGTTGGTCCTTATGGCTCACTAGAAATGACAGTGTTTTTGATAAGTGCAGTCCTAAAAACATTTTTGCAGGTCTTATTCAGGGGAACATATTGGTTTCGGTTTATGGTTAGTTGTAGCAAAGTGAAGAAAAGAAAGATTGTCTACAAAGCTTGCGAGACCCTATAGATATCAACTTTGGTATTTTTTCCTCTTATGGATGGCCCATTATGTCTAGGATTGCAAATTGATTTTCTATCTTTTTAGTGAGTCTGCTTTAAAAGTAAGTGTGAGAACCTCTTGTAATAATTTGGTCTAATTCCACACCTTTGAGCGAGGATGAAGCTGGATGTTTATTCCATTATCTTAAAATTTACAACATCCCGATCTATTTTGCAATATCCATATGAAACGACTGCAACTTACTTATGAAACATTTAAAACACTTAAAACATAGGCTTGCAACATGTGCTTTCAAGCACAACATCTACTTGCTGCTTGGATGAAAAAGGAGGATTGTCGACGCGAGCTTGACAGCGGCGTGGATCTTGATGCCACGAAGTGGCGCGGAGGTCACTGGTGTGGAGCTCGTCAGTGGCATGGACCTCGATAGGGGCCACGGCAAGTGGATGGAGTGTGGACGCAATGGGAGGCGCGAGTCTAGGCGGGGACACGCGGCCCAGGTGAAAAGTCCTAATGGCTAGAGGGGGGTGAATAGCAATGTGGTTAGTCAAATAAACGGCAAAGCGAGTGTAGCGCTAGCCTACTAAAAATGCAAGCCACCTACCATAATTCTAGTTGCTATAGTCTCTATCCACATAATGGCTATGTCACTACACTAAGTCAGTGAGCTCTCAAAGACTAACTAAAGAGCCTCACTAACCACTAGTCCCGATGGAAGCTAGCTCTCAAAACTAATTACACTAAAGAGCTTAGCTTACACATTAGGAATATAATACAAAAAGGATGGCAATGATTATACCGATGTGTCGAGGTATGAGCCAATCACAAGATGGAATCAATCAATCAATCAATCACAAGATAACCATTGAAATCCTCGGACAAGGTGACACAAGATTTTTTACCGAGGTTCACTTGTTTGCCGGCAAGCTAGTCCTCGTTGTGGCGATTCACTCATTTGGAGGTTCACGCGCTAATTGGTATCACACGCTAAACCCTCAATAGGGTGCCGCACAACCAACATAAGATGAGAATCACACAAGCCACGAGCAATCCACTAGAGTACCTTTTGGCTCTCCACCGGGGAAAGGTCAAGAACCTCCACAATCACCACGATCAGAGCCGGAGACAAGCACCTTCCTCCACTCGACGATCCTCACAGCTCCAAACCATCTAGGTGGCGGCAACCACCAAGAGTAACAAGCGAATCACACAGCTGAAACACGAACACCAAGTGCCTCTAGATGCAATCACTAAAGCAATACACTTGGATTATCTCTCAACCTCACAAAGATGATGAATCAATGATGGAGATGAGTGTGAGGACTTTGGCTAAGCTCACATGGTTGCTATGTCAATGCAAATAGCCAAGAAAGTGAGCTTGAACCTGCCATGGGCCTTAAATAGGAGCCCCCATGAAATAGAGCCATTGGACTCCTCACTGCACACTTCCTCGCGCTGACCGGACGCGCGATCAAAATGATCGGATGCATCGAGCCAGCGTCCGGTCAATGGATGGCTACCACGTCGCCCCTCCTTCAAATGTTAGCCGCGCGATCTCAACGGCTAGTAGCCGCTTACGCGCCACTCAAGTGACGACCGGACGCACGCCATGTAGGACTAGACGCGCCGATCGCTCACGCGCATGCCACGGCCACGTCAAGACCGGACGCACCGCTCCATTCCACTGCCCAAACTCAGATCGGACGCGTCAGGTCCGCCCTGACCGGATGCACCCAGCGTCAAGTCCTCCTTCTGCTCACAGCATGCCACCATGTCAGTGTACGTCACCTGTGACCGGACACAGGCCCTGCGCGTCCGGTCACTTTCACTGTGCTGAGTTCGGTCACGAACCAACAGAAGCCGAGCGTGACCAACAAATTTATAAATGACCGGACGCTGACACCCCGAGTCCGGTCACAATGTAACCTGCGTTCGGTCACTGTTTCACAGTGAAAAACACCTCCTTCACTTCACCAACTTCTCCACCCTTGCTCAATTGTGCCAACCACCAAGTTTATCACTTTGTACACGTGTGTTAGCATATTTTCACAAATATTTTCAAGGGTGTTAGCACTCCACTAGATCTAAATGCATATGCAATGAGTTAGAGCATCTAATAGCACTTTGATAACCATTTTCGATACGAGTTTCATCCTCTTAATAGTACGGCTATCGATCCTAAACGTGATCACACTCGCTAAGTGTCTCGATCACCAAACCAAAAAGCTCCTATCAAGTTTCACCTTTGCCTTGAGCTTTTTGTTTTTCTCTTTCTTCTTTTTCAAGCCGAGCACTTGATCATCACTATGGTCACATCATCATCATGACCTTCACCATTGCTCCACCACGTGGAATAGTGCTACCTATCTCATGATCACTTAGATAAACTAGGTTAGCACTTAGGGTTTCATCAATTCATCAATACCAAACTAGAGCTTTCACCAGGCATGCGGCGCGAGCGAGGGCGGCGTGGCCAAGGGCACCCGCGAGTAGGGGCAAGCAACGTGCAGGGCGAGTGGGTGGCACGGACGGGGTCAGCGCGGGCGAGGGCGGGGTCCGTCCACGAGCGGGGGCGCGCAGTGCGCTGAGCGAGCGGGGGCGACGCGGGCAGGGTCCGTTCGGATGAATGGACGCCCTATAAGGAGCATTACCGGGTTTTTTTGGTAATGCTTCAGTTAGGGCGTCCGTTCATCCGGACAGCTTCTCCATTAAAAATAGTAATGCTTCAGTCAAGGCGTCTGTCCATTTGGATGGCTTCTCCATTAAAAAAACTTGGACGCTTGTTCGCCCATCACGGCCTTATCCACCGTGCCCAACTCCACCGCGCTCATCTTCCTCACCTTGGTCTCACTTTCATGGTCGTCGTCCTCCATCCTCGATAGCTCCGGCACTAGTCCACCGCCGATCTGGCCGACATGACCTCCCATTGGCCGGATCAGGAGATCCACCGCCGGCTATGGCCCTCCTCTGCCCTGACCAGCGCGACCTCCCATATCCCCCACAGCCGATCATCGTCCTCCTGCCTGCGCGCTCGTCTTCCTTGCCTTCCCTTGTGCTTCAAGGCCATCATCCTCCATCCTCGGCAGCTCTAGCGCCCGGTCCGCCGGTGGCTTGGCTGATGCGACCTCCCATCGGCCGTCGTCCACCATCCTCAGCCGCTGGCTTGCCAAAACCGTTCGTTCCCCCGCTCTACGCTGTGTCCTATGGAAGAAGGATGAAAAACACATGTTGCAAGCCTATGTTTCAAGTGTTTCAGATGTTTTCATAGGTATGTTCCATTTTTTTGATGTGGATGTTGCAGAAGTAGATCGGGATGTTGCATATGTTGTAATTGTTGTACAAGTATGGTGCAACCTTTGTTTCCAATGTTTTATCTGTTTGCCAGATTTATGTTGCAAGTGTGTCTATTTGGATGTTGTATATGTTTCACACATATGTTGCAAGTGTTTTATCTAGATATTGCGTATGTTTTTGCAATGGTTTCAAGTGTTTTTCAGGTGTTTTTGCAAGTGTTTCCGATGCATGTTTCAAATGTTCCATCCGCCTTCATATGTATGTTGCAAGTGATGCATCTGAATGTTCTAAAAGTAGATCAGGTGTTGCATCTCCTTCTTGCCTTATGTTGCCTCGCCTCGGTGTCTCCTCCTCCTGGCGCCGGCTGGGCATCCCCCCCCTCCCCCTCTTCTCGATGCTGGTGACGTTCGGGGCGGCGCGGGCCCCGTGTGGTCTCGCGAAATGGTGCGGGAAAAGGACTATAGGCATGGGCGTTCGGACACCCCGACCATTCGGACGTCTATGCGCTAGCAAGCCCATTTTTTTTCTCCTTTGCTCCTCATGGTTAAGGGCTTCATGGATAAGGGCCTGTTCAGATTAGATCCATTAATTTTAACAGATAATAGATAAAATTAGCACATGTGGATAAAAAGGTCCAACAATAGACTTGCTAACTAATAGCAAGTGGAGGGGCTAACAATTAGTTCATAGTTGATGAAGAGCTGTTAATAGATGCTAACAGTTCATATACACCTCTAGCCAACTATCCAATCACCTATTAGGAGGTAGATCCAAATTCCAAACAACACACGATTAACAATTAGCTAATAGTTTATAGTTAGTAGCTGTTAGGTAACTAACTTTTAGTAATTGGGATCGAAACAAGGCCAAATCATTGTATTTAACTATTTATATATGATTTTGTGTGCTCAACTTTCAACATTTTGAAAGAAAAGTTTCAAAAATTCAAAATGTGCTTCAGGTTTTTCTAAAGTTGTTCATATTTTGTGAATAATGCTGGAATGTGATATTTAGGGCCTGTTTGTAACTGCTTCGCTCCAGAAACTCTACAATAGAACTGCTTCATGGTGGACTTGGTGGAGCAAAGCTAAAAAAATTAGAGCAGAGCAGTCCGAAACAAGCCCTTAAGCCCCTTTTAGTAGAGCTCCCACTAGCTTTAGCTTCTTGATGCACGCACTATCTCTCTCTTCTCTCCTCTCAAAGAGCCAGTCCAAGATAAACTAGCTCCACCGCCTCGGAGAGAAAGAGAAAGGAGAGAGAAAAAGAGCTTATGTGAACAGCCAGTGAAAGCTGTACCAAAGGGGCCTTAAGATGTTGCAATAGCATTATGGAAGCCCATGAAAGGTACTCATTTCAAAATACTATATGAACAATAAACTGTACGCATCTGTGTGCTAAACAACATTGTCGTGAATATTAGGGTAACACAGCATTATGTACGTTTTCTGTACAACAATGTGAGCATAATCATCATGTCAGAGGTACACCACATAACTGCAAAAGCCTGAACAGAATATGGCACCCATCCCACACTCAACATTTTCTTACATGAGGTGCTCCCTAAACACACATTGGACAAGAGTGAAATACAAGTGCTACCATCACATCAACAATCCCAGTTAATTACAGTGTTTCCAAAACAACTGTTCTTGGGTGTCATCTTTCTAACGCTATCCTGGATAAATTGGAACGTGCCTGGAGAAATGTGAGCTCTGTCCATTGTATTTACCTTTGGCGCCTCCAGTATCGACCTTGGAGGCGACAAGGCCCACTGCATTGCCCAGATTGCAAGGGGGCGCATATATATCAGTGACCTGTAGTGACCGTCAATTGTCCATGCTTCTGGAGTTTGGAACCAGTACCTGAATTTGTTTCAAGGAAATTGATTATTAATTATTAGCAGAATAGATCGAATGAAGTGGCTCCATTTCTGTTACAAGATAGATTGATGACTGTACCAAATCCAAGAAAGTGTGGTACCCATAAAAGAACTAAATCTATTGCCAAGAACAAACAGAACATTACAATAAGTGACCAGTTTTACTTAAGGACTGGAGGGAAGCTATGATTTTGAGATTTAAACAGCTATTTGAAGAAACAAAAATAGGCTTTATATAGTGAGTCTCGAACATCATATACCAAAGGAGAATGCACAATAACATCAAAACCCTTTATGACTATGTCACACATTACTTGACATTTGGATATCTCAAAGGAACTATGTGAGAATCCATTCACATTACTGCACATCTCATGTACTGCCTCCACCCAAAAAAGAGTGCAATTCTAGCTTTTTCCAAAGTCAATCAGTCTCAAGTATGACTGAATCGATAAAAAAAAAATTCCTTAGATTAATCATGGAATATGTTTTCATAGTAGAGAGACATTAATGTTGATACTATTTTCAATAAACTTAAGAAAATTTTATAAGCCAACCCTAGAATTGTACTTTTTTTAGACTGAGGGAGTATTGAGAAAAGAAGCATTACCCATAGCCCTCTTCAGACCATCCTGCTATATAAATGCCTTCTGCAGTAGTGAAGGCCTGATGCTCCATTCCATGGAGAAGCATCGTTGCTGCTAAACTATATGTTACTCCAGTCCAGATTTCTCTTGACTGCATACAGGTTTCATCTACCTTCCCATTTGGATGCATACCATTCACGGCTCCCATACGTCCTCCTTTCACCCTCATCACATTATAGTCAAATATTTTCTGAAGCGTGCATTTTATCCTATCCTCATCAAATAGAGGAGGTAAACCTGACGATGCTGTATACCATTGTCCAGCCAGCTGATCTGCCTGGATGGAGCGGCTATTATAACTTGTACCACTGTCATAATTGAAGTATGAACCATTCCATAACCTGGCTTCAAATACAGATTTAGCTTTTGCAAATCTTGTCATGCACCTCTCAGCATAATCATCATGTCCAAGGCTTCGGGCCAGTGCCGCTGCAGCTTGAAGGGCAGCAAGCCAGAGGCAACCACAATACGCACTTACTCCTTGAACTGTCCAAGCATCGTAAGTTTGATCAGGAAATCCATCATTTTCAATCATACCATCACCATCATGATCAAATTGTTCCATGTATTCCATAGCAGTACAGACTGCAGGCCAGACATCCTTGCCAAATGACTTATCACCTGTTGCAGCAAAATCCCTGTAAATCTGAAGCACGAACTTGGGATTAAGATCTTTCCATCTACTTGTATCATGTATGTTGTAAGCATTCAATTCATGCCAAGGATCATGTGCTCCAAGATCATGGGCGACAGCACCGATTACTTTACGAATACCCCAGGTACCATCAGCAAGAAATCTGACTCTTCTGTTATCTTCCCGCAAAACAGCTCTAGCAAAATCACGTTGAATGCTCAATTCAATCTTAGGAAACAGATCCAAAAGAGCAAAGGAGGCATAGAAGTGTACATCATAGGTGCACCACATGAAGTATTCTATTCCTTCAAGGTACAAAAACTTCCCAACATTTTCTTTGTCATCGATCTCATGTGGGTCAAAACCGATGAGTGGAACTGTAGAATTGCATGTGATATCATGAAATGGCAAATTACTGTCTTCTGGGGGACTTGGATTCAACTTGTTATCAGCATCAGACACCAAAGATTCACTATCTGTCACGTACAGAAAAAAAAATGATTCACTATCTGTGAGTAACAAATACAGATACAAAAATTGTAAAAAGAAGACCAGAATATTAGTAGTTGTAAAAAATTAATATGTAAAAAAATTAATCATTTTTGTATTATCACCTTCTAAGAGAAGATATAATCAGACCAAAAATTGACCATCCAAAATATCAGAACAATGGGACTTGTATGCTCAGTGTGCTCTTGGATCAATCTAATATTATGTTCCTCATTTCTTTGTCCAAAAGCAATTTGATCTTTAAAAACGACTACACATCAACAAACACGCACAACTTCAACACAAAATTTACAAGCAATGCTTTCATTGTTACAGAATGTTTTTTTGGTGAACATGGATCAATGAAGAAAACGCAATTCACATATTGCCTATTAATTTTATACTGTTGTCCAAAAGGCACCACTCAAACAGAAGGTAAACGGAGGATGATTTCTTAGAAAATACTAGGTTAATTATTGCCGAAATCCAGTAATGTGTATACCAATATCATTCAAGCTCATTGTGTTAGTTGCAGACCTAAATATGGCGAATAGGACAAAATTGGAAGGGAAAAGTGTAACAATATGCAGAGATTAGTACCAATCCAAACGGTTCCACCGGCAACTAGGAAGTACAGCTCATTAAAGAGTGTAATCTTGTACCTGCAAGAGTTAAAGATGATAAAGTACATACATCTTACCATGCAGATCAAAATCTAATAATACCAAACTAACTCATATGGTCTCTATAGAAAATATAAACTACAAGCATGAATTTCACATAATTGATAATCAGGAAGTACAACTATGTAAGAAGCAATCAAACCAGTGGAAGTCATGCACAGCACAAGCACATACCATTCTGGAAGCCTCTCATCTCGGAGAATCGGGGTCTGCCACTTATCAATCGCTTCTTCCCAATGCTTATACTCTGAAAGTCACATTAATAAAGCAAATTTTCTCGAGTAAGAAAATAACTAGTAGAGAAATAAATACACCACAAATTAAAGGAAGCAGTAGAATTAATGAATGAATCAAACCAGAATATTCAAATATGAGAGGAAAGCTAAAAGGTATAATCATCATATGTTAAATTCATGACACGACTTGGGAACAAAAGTATATGTTGTGCAATATATGTTTACAGGAAACATACTCATCAAAGCGTCCTCTACCAAATTGACGGCTGATCTTGGAGAAGTTCCATAGAACTTTGTATATCTCCTGTTAGCCAGCATGAAATAAATCTTATTAAAGTAGCAGAAAGCTAGGAATCCAGGAGTTTTGCTATCAATAATACAAACCACATCACTACAGATACCTTAATGAAAGATAGAAGTATTATCAATGTTTAGCTCTTGTCAAAAGATAAGCTGATTAACAGACTATTTACTATTTAGAGTCTATGCACTGCATAGTAAAAGCTGAATGGCAAATGGAGGAAAAGATTAACAGAGTGCAAAGACTATTCCCATTTGCATTGCCCAACAACTTCAAGGTTTGAATGAAAGGAATCATAAAGTGTTTTTAACAAGTGCTCTGAGTTGTGTCGATCTTGGATGCGTCATGATTAACAGTTGTCGCCAAATAAAAGTTAGGAATAAAGAACTTACCTGTAGTATGTACTCCCCTTTTTAAACTTAACCTTAGGAGAAGACCAAGCCAATGCAAATACAACTGTACATCTTCCATGTGGTTCAACCCAGGTGGAAGCAGAAACTGCTGCACAAACTGTATCGCCCAGCAAACAAGGCATGCTGGGACCAGCATTGAAATTATCTCGGTCAAAGGAACCATCCTTTAAACAATTAAACAATCAGATGGTATGATATGCACCCACAGTCATCGAAATGGCAAACATTTGGTTATTTCAAAACAGTTCCACAGAAGGTTAGCCTTCTATGCATACAATAATCTTATCTAAAACAGGGAATTACAGGCAGGGAAAAACAAGGAAGAAAAGTAAAGATCACCTGGACCATTGTGCCCCACATTTCCCTAGCAGTAACAGAATTTTCTCCAGAAAGCCCAAAAACAGGCAATACTGTGACATTTACATTTTGATTTTCACATGCCGCAATTGCAAATGTTACAGGAGGATTGTCATTGGCTGTCCTGTGATGTTATTAATAGAGAATTAATGCTAGTCTTTAAGTAACAAAAAAATCATGTTGGAAAATATATGCAGAAAACACCATGTATTGAGCCATAGTTTCTTTATTTTTTAGGCAGAGAGTATGGATGACTTTAGATCAGCTATAAGTGCTTAGTTTCAAGATTGGACTAATCTGAAATATCCAAGGAAGTTCGCCAAAAGAAGAATAGAAAAAGAGTGATCAGTTGTTGACTTGCTTGTGATGTAGAAGAACACCAGAAACTCCATTTTTTCCTCTGCATGTCAAACAGAACACAAATCATTTCACTACATGGAGCACTGGCAATAGAGAACATATTAAGCTTTTGTGACATCATACGAACATGAATGGCTCATTTACGTGACCCCCAGAATGATGTGAAAGTCCTCCTATAGAATTCTAGCATAGCATCAAGAATAGAACATGATCAGATCCAACATATCATAAAATACAAATTTGGTGCGAACACCCAAGGAAAAGTAGTAGCTAGTACCGCCCAAGTCATCAATAGGCTAACTTTTGCCCTTTCCTTTCCAGTATTCACTAGCTGCAAAATATCAGTAATAAAAGTAAGAATGATGCCCTTGCTCGAATTGGAAGCTAGATCTTGGAGGCTGCTGTTCATAGCTCGAGGTCATGTGTGTTTCTTTGTTAAACTGTGAGTGTGTTGGGCTTGTACGGATTCTAAAACCCTTTCTTCTTAATATAATGATACACAGCCTGCGTGCTCGAGAAAAAAAAAAGGTGAAAAACTACAGTTAATATTAAAAAAATATTTGATCAAGGGGAGAGATATCCCCTTGACTTTAGTCTTAAGAAGGGGCCCACCGAACCTGGGAAACAGGCAGGAACCTCACGCGCGCACGCTTCTTTGGCGGACGCGGAACCATCTGCGTTGTTTCAACCAGGGAGGTGGCCACACAACCATGCAGCACCAGGGATCAAACCCTGGCGGGGAGCTCCACACCTCATGTGCTCAATCACTGTGCTATCAGCACGTCTAACTACAATTAATAATGCAACAATAGTCACAGTTTAGTGACAATGCCAGTATGCCTCAGTGATTAAAGAGAGTTATGGATACTCTCACCGGCTCCATAAACATAAATAAGTTGGTATGCAGAGAAACATAGGACTATTTAGAGCAAAGATTTTAGATTCACAGCTATATGAAACATAAAGTCAATGTTGTTTTTTCATCAAATTTACTCTGGAAAAGAAAATGAAGACTTACAGTATATACAAAAACAGAGGTAGGAAGACTGCTCTCTTGGTAATCATGGGGAATAAATGGAGATATTTGACGGCAGGATACTTTCAGTTCAGGATCTGGCTCGCCTTTAAACCAAAAGAATAATAACATGTGAACCTCATTGCATGTTTGCAATATTTTAAATGGTGTGCTACTTATTGAAGTAGTTAGCAATTATTCATCCTTGCCCAAATGAATATTTTTACAAATCTTTAGAAGTATCCTTCAAAAATTACCACTGGATGTTCTGGGTCTGTTTCAGGAATTATTTTTATCTTTCCAATTTTCAATAATGTTTACTTTTTTCTATTTTTCTGTACGTCTGAATTTTTGTGCGCAATTAGTATTGACCTAGTGGGAATGGCCGAAAAAACGAATATAGATGGAGCAGTGGTAAAAGAGAAGGTGGAAATTTTGTGATAGTGTGAAGGAGATTAGATCTCAAACTAATAGCAAAATAAATCTTTTCTCAGAAATAATAAGCATCATTACCATCATAAACAGTCCATGCTCGAGGAAACAAAGCATGATATGTTGAACGATCGCCCTTTAATTTCCAGTCCCAGGACGATATACCATCATCAGTAGATTTCCTAAGGACCAGAAAATTGAATAGAGGATAATTTCAGGTTGAATTGGTACTAGAAAAAGGAAGAAAGAAAAAGAAAGCTGGATGAACTCTAGGAAAGTATAAATTAACTGAATATATACAGTGATAAGACTAGAGCAATTCTCTTTCAAAAAAAATAAGACTAGAGCAATATCTTGATATCCTACCATGGACGATTCATACACCCATCCAGTCCTATGCACAGAAATATCATGTACAAACATGTGGGCCATACCACCACTAAAGCGGAAGAATATTGTTTGTGTGTTTGTCTCTAAGTGCTAGAGCCTGGCTATCGTGTGGGTGTGCAAGTGTGTCATGTCTTTGTACTGAACTTCTCCTCTTCTTAATTGAGAGGCAGACCTCCTGCCTTTTCGTTCAAAAAAAATCCACCATAAAGCGGAAGAATACCCTTCTCCCATAAAATCCTGGACAAACCATATATTTCCTCACCAAACTCTACTTTTCTCAAGCACCCCATAAAAATCTCTAACAAAAATCCACCACCCACAATAAACACATTAACTTATAATGATTTTTAGTCCTATAATTCTCCATTTTTCCTAGCAGAACTTTTACCTACATCTAACATAAATATTTTCCATGGTTTCATGCCATTCCCTATTCATCTGCTAGTCAACACCACCAAACAAAGCTACAGAAGGCTATGGCATAATCAGGCTTGGTCACTGCCTAACGAGGCCACTTTTCCCTATCTCAATTTCACCATAAGCAGCACATATGATCTCAGTAAAATAAGCCATCTGTGTGGCATCGCAGCATGCCACGCAGTGGCATGGCCAACAGCATGGATGCATGGTATAGACCAAACATATTGACATGAGAGAGGAACTATGCAGATCAGGGCACAGCTTAATCAGGTGGAAATGTAAAGCAGACATTGCAGTACAAGAGGAGCTCAAGAATTGCTGCTCAGCATGCAGGGTAATGATACGTCCAGTCAACAATATATGACGTTTCAGACCAAGAAAACAAGCTGTTCATATATTGTTGGCTTGAGGTAGTATAAATATTTTAATCCGTATAAAATCTGAAAGTATTTACCCTAAGAAAAATAAAACACAATGGTGGCACATTAGAAAATGTCATATCCTTCTTGCAAATAGAAATGTTAATGAAGATTACAAATATGATAAATGAATAGTACATACATCACTTGCACATATATTCTTAGTTGTGAAAAATGAAGAGAACATTCCAGAGTTATGTCTATTTTGGGGAAAAATACCAAGCATAAGACAATATAAATTAAATAAACGTGGAAAACAAGATTATGGTGCCCGCAATGAGAAGGATAAATAAGAACATCATACTTCAAACCACCAAGTTGACCAGGGCCCAAAACTGAAGCGTATTTCTTGTTTCCTCCCCGAGTGACAAAGATCTGCAATAATAAGAAAAACATGATATGCTTGTCAGTCAAAATTTAGACTTCATAGCAAAAACCTGCACCAGTTGATTATATATACAAGCAGCAACTTAGGCATGTAGATAATAGTAACATCAGGAAGCTTAGTCAATACTCCAGACAGTAAAGGAGAATAGATTTCAAACTGCTTTGATATTTTTGAAGGATCTCAACAAAACAGATTTTTTTTTCGAGATAACAAAACAGAATTGTGATGTATTGATGTCTCTTTTCAATGAGTTCATAATCTATAAGGGCCAGTTTGGCAGAGCTCCCAGAGCAGTTTACAGGCTGAATCCAGGAGAAGTTTTGCCAAATAGTTTTTTATTGAGAAGTGATTCTTTGCTGATTCTGTGAAGTGATTCTCTAAAATGAACTAAGGGGCTGAAAGCTGAAAAAACTAGCTTCTTCCGATTCACTTCACGAACAAAATCACTCTATGCACATAGTTTATCGTAGAGAATCATAGGGAATCAATTTCAGTCAAAGAAGCACTTCTCACAGAGAATCAGCTTCCATAGAGCATCTAAAGCAGGAAGAGCTCTACCAAACTGGCCCTTAGTATTGTTATTTTTATCCAGAAGTGCTATGCCAGTCTTGCAGTACAATGAGATTGTTGGCAGGAGTGATCAATCATTTCAGGAATACTAGAAGATTCAAATCAGCAATTTGATAATGGGAAGAGAACTAAAGGAACGATTACCACAGAGCCTCATTTCAAAAGTACCGCCTACTTCTTTCTACTAAAGTATCAATGGAACAAGGAGGGGCATCTTGTGAAAACAAGCTAAGTGTTGAAAATCAAGTTTGAAGGCTTCAAAAATTAGCAAAGAAACTGTCTGGTGAGTCCATCTTTCTATACCTAATCAAAAGTTTCAAGGCAGAATGCTAGTCTGTTTGCAGAAAGTCTGAAAGGACACACTCGGCATGAAAAAAGTTCACCAAATCTATTTCGTATAATGAGCCAAAATGGTTGGGTTTGAGCATGCCCTCTGCTAAAATTAGTATTTTTTTCTGAGAACTTGTTTTCACAAGCTTTCATTGTAGAATATATATTTTGATTGAGCTTCTACCAAGAACCTCTAGTTAGAAAAATCTAAAGATACAGCAGAAGAGTGACAAAGTTCCGGAGTTACCGAAAATTGATTGGCCATCACAGGTGACATTTCACAAGAACCAGGAGTTATCTGCCAATGCTTGAATTCTCCTCTAAAGCCTCTTGAAATGCTACCACTCCTGCAGAAGGAATGAATGTACACACTAAATGTTCATGAAAACAGAATGACACAAAGGCTGGCTGTAAACCAATAATCACACACCCCATCCCACCAAGAGGTACTCCTTGTGAGGCTGAGGGTCTGTTGCCCTCTCTAGTGAATGGATCGATTGGTGCTTTCTGCCAATTGGTAAGTTGTCAAGCTAAAAGTGAACTCTCAGAATAAAAGATCAACTGTAAAAGAAGAGTAACTTATAAAGTACATATGGATATATGAAATGTGAAATCTACATATTACCCTTCCATGAGAAGCTTCTTCCCGAATGTATGACCAAAGTCGGAGACCAAGTTTCATCTAACAATCAGGGGGGAAACACATAATTTATAATGTTGACTCCCCATGCATCACTTGAAGACTTCAGCAGGCTTAAGTAACAGAGAAGACAGGTACAACTTCCATTAACAAGGAAAGCTGAAAGCTGCATTTTTCCATACCATTCTAATTGCTTCTCTGAATGTGACATTGAACTCCTTCAATCTATTAGCATGACTACTTAGTTTCCTTCTCCATGCATGCTCCGGTGGTGAGCCATCATCAAAGTCCAGCTGAGCATTCCCAAAAGCAATGATCAATAAGAAATAATAAAGGTAGTCACAGCAGAATTCCACACCATACCCTGGACTACTCATATATTTTACTCAAAACTAAACCAAATCAAATGGGAAAATTTCTCCACAATCTTGTGATGCTTTCAACAAATACAAATGGTTAGGCAATTTGCAGTTTAATTTGGTAAGCCAATAAAATTCTTAATACAGCTATTAATGATGGAGAAAAATACAACTTTTTATCTGCAACAGTCAGTTAAACAACTCAGCATATTCATCGAGCACAACTTCCGAGCCTTTTAAAAAAAAAAACATTTCAGAAGACCCTGTATATTAACAATCACCATAAGCAGCAAGATAGCAGAAATAAGATATCACAAATAGATTAGCTCACTAGAATCAGCCAAGGCAGATATTACAGTTTTGTCATCACTTTCCAATAGGCGAGGCAATGTCTGCAGGCACTAGCGGTTTCAGGACCAATTAAAGGAAGGGGAGGGAGAAGGATCTTACCAATTGCAGCGTGCTCCGGCTCACGAGCTCATCGGCACGCCACGAGCGCTTCCTCCGGTAGAGTAGATTCCCGCTCACCATTCCGATGGGCTCGCTGAAACACCAAGTTTAGGGTCCCGGCTAAGCACAGAGCCGAGCTCCAACTTGAAGAAGCACTTGGAAATTACTCAAAGTTGGGAGAAAAATCGTGTTTTTTTTTCTTTTTGGTGTGTATAGAGAGAACGACACGAAGAAAGAAGCGACAATGTTTGACCCCAGGAGAGTACGATTCCCCCTAATCTGGACCCGAACTAACCAAAGTTCCAAACAGATTTGAAACCAGGAGGACAGGGAACGACTGTAGCTGAGCTTGTGCTATTAAAAGCCCCAAAATCGTACCAAAAGAAATCGCCACGACCACGAATTTACCAATAAATAAAACAAAAAAAACCGGCAAATCCAGCAAGAAGAAACCAGCTGCCCGCCAGAGACGAGGTGTCTACAGCTCGACGGAATTAATGGCTCACCGGCGACAGGACAATCGCCGGTTTGTCCAGGAGAGGCTACGAGAAACCTTTAACCTTTATCTTTATTTCTTTTCTATCTAAAGAAGAAGACCGTATAGGCTGATTAACAATCCGGCGGTCGCTGTCGCTGCAGTTCTCCTTGCTGAGTCGCCGGGCCCGGACGGGACGGCTAGTCAGCGACGTAGCGAGTGGACGGCGGCGCCAGATCAGCAGCGCAGGTGTCCTCTCCTTGTTCTTTGCAAAGCGAAATCTTTGGTTCAATGAAAAGAAGAGCAAAGCAGACGTCTCCTCGCCGGACGGCGGCGACGACGTGGCCAATTGAAACGCCTGTCGGCGGACGGCAAATGTGCCTTGTGTAGTTGTGTTCGTCGTTGGGATACGCTGTCGGCGGACGGCAAATGTTGTTGCACGGCGAACAAGGAAGACATATGTTCCTGCAGATATGCCGAGGGGAGGAAGTTGCTTCTTGTATCATAAGAAACGAGCGTACGCGTACCTGCCTTACGTGTCATATTAGCTTGGTTCCAAGTTAAACATTATTATCTTTAATAATTATTTATTTAGAAATCCTTATTTATAAATTAACAATATATGAATTATATATTATAAAAGTATTTTTATAGTAAATCTAAAAACATAAATCTTATGTCTTAACTCTATATGAATCTTTTGAAATTAACGATTAAAGATATAAATATTTAATTTAGGACAAAGCTAATACGATAAATAAATAAAAAAGATGTCCACGGCAGGGCAACTGGATTTCAATAATGTCAGTCACCCGGAGCTATCGGATGCTCACTGTCGAGGCATCCTTTGTACAACAATGTAGTTGAGCCAAAACTCATCCATTTGTGCTCCTGTCACTATATACGCTTAAAAGAAGATAAGGCAGTTAGCAAAAATGCTTGGATTAGTGCTTATGCTAGTTAAAGGTCATGTTATGTGCTTACTTTATGTTTAGGCCTAATATTTTGTGAGGTTTATATATGTTGGACCGTGACGCCTAAAAGGAAAGGTGAATTAGGCAATGAAAAAATCTAACTCTAAACTATGACATCTTTTTCTACCCTTAGCAAAACGTATGTAAAAGATAAACTATCTAAATGTGCAACTACGGTTTTGCTAGTGTGTTGCTATCTCTACCGCAAAAAGAGTTATGCAAATAATATAAATGCGGAAGCTAAAGAGTAAGGTAGAGATATGCAAACTCCCGTCAACGACTCTAGTGTTTTTACCGAGGTATCAAGAAGCACGCAAGCTTTCCCTAGTCCTCGTTGGAGCCCCTCGCAAGGAATCTCTCGCAAGGGCCAAGCTCCCAGTCGGGTCACTCCGTGGATAGCCCCAAGCCTTCCCCACGCGCAAGTGGGTCTCCGGTGTGCCTCTCCCAGACCGTTCATCGCCGTCTTCACTATCAAGCTTCCGGCTGAACCGCCGCAGGCCTTATTCCCTTCGGTAAACGGTGGCGGCCACACCACAAACGAGGTTGGTGTGATCTCGCAAGACTACAAGCCCCTCCGGTGTACAACAATGGTGCGCGCAAACACCAAGTGGTAAGAGGTATGCAAACCTCACTAAACACTAGGCCTCAATCTAGAGCAAGCGCATAAGCGTAATCAACCTAAGCACTTCTCAAAGCACTTACGCTAATCACCTAATGAATCACTAAGCACCATGCAAGTAGAGATCAGTAAAATGGTGTATCAACACCCTAGATATGTTTCCTCAGCTTCACACATCTCAAATGGTCGGTTAGAGGGTCTATTTATAAGCCACACTGAGAAAGTAGTCGTTGGGGACGAAATACCGCTTTTCTGCTATTGACCGGACGCTGCTTTCGTCCTGACCGGACGCGTCCGGTCGTCCCGACCGTTAGAGCCGCGATCAACTGATCAGACGCTGATGGCGTCTGGTCACATGCCACTGGACGCGTCCGGTCGCAATTTCACCGCTCTAGAACCTCTCTGTACTCGATCGGACGCTGCAGTCCTACGTCCGGTCGATTTGCCGCCAGCGTCCGGTCAATGCTGAATGTGTTGCCGGGATGATGAACAGTGCCATCGGTGCGTCCGGTCACTTTACTATTCAGCGTCCGGTCGCTGCTGCTGACACCTACTGTTGCCGAGCCTTTTGATCGGAGCGTTCGGTCGATCACCTTCCAGCGTCCGGTCACCTCTGTGAGCTTGTTTCTTCGTGATCTTACGTCCGGCTTGGTTCCTATCTTTGTGCTTGAACTTTGCTTGATACTTGGTTCCTCTCTTGTGCTTCTGGGTCTTACTTAAGGTGTTGATCATCGGATCATCACATCGTCTTCATCCAAGTCACGTCTTGCACCCTATTAAACTACAAAACAGTCACTTACAAATTCATTAGTCCAATTTGGTTGTGTTGGTCATCAAACACCAAAATCCAAAGTAAATGGACATATGGTCCATTTTCCTTACTGTATACTTTCAAGCTATCGATGTTTGCACATATAAAGATATGTATACACAGGCGTGTAATCTTGCGAGATCATATCAATTGTGCTTGTGGTGTGGTCGTCATTATACGAGGGGCGTGAGGCCTTGACGTTTTGGCCTAAGCTCACCTAGTGAAGATGGGTGGAAGGAGTCTCGGAGAGACCACACGAAGACCACTTGTGAATGAGGAGGACCCATGGGCTATTCACGGAGTTACCCTACCGAGCACTTGGCCCTTGCGAGGAGCTCCAACGCGGATTAGCGGAAAGTTTAAAGTTTTCTATACCTCGATAAAAAATTGCATTGTGAGGAAGTGTACATTCCCTAACCCTTTATATTTTGCAGCTATTTTCTTGTATTTTTTGGTTGTGTGCTTTTACTTTTCTATTCTAACTTGCTACTACTTTAGTTGGTAGAATTAGAATCTAGGGAGTAAAATTATTAGACGTTAGAGATAGCAACACTTAGAACCTAACGTAGGGTTTTATAAATGGGTTATTAACTTAGTTTTCAAATGGCCTAATTCACTTTCTCATATCCTTGAACTGTCATCAGTAAACGGGCATGTTCGCTTGAACTTATCAGCCGGCTTATCAGCTAGAATCTATAGTATTTTTCTCTCACAACAAAACAGCTTCAGCCGGCTTATGAGCCGGTTTTAATACCAGCCGAACATCCACAAGCAACAACAACAACAAAGCATTTAAGTCTCAAACAAGTTGGGGTAGGCTAGAGTTGAAACCCAGCAAAAGCAATCAAGGTTCAGGCACGTGAATAGCTATTTTCCAAGCACTCCTATCTAAGGCTAAGTCTTTGGGTATATTCCATCCTTTCAAGTCTCGTTTTATTGCCTCTACCAAAGTTAACTTCGGTCTTCCTCTGCCTCTCTTCACGTTACTATCCTGGCTTAGGATTCCACTACGCATCGATGCCTTTGGAGGTCTCCGTTGGACATATCCAAACCATCTCAACCGGTGTTGGACAAGCTTTTCTTCAATTGGTGCTACCCCTAATCTATCACGTATATCATCGTTCCGAACTCTATCCCTTCTTGTATGACCGCAAATCCAACGCCACATACGTATTTCCGTGACACTTATCTATTGAACATGTCATCTTTTCGTAGGCCAACATTTTGTACCATACAACATAGCAGGTCTAATTGTCGTCCTATAAAACTTGTCTTTTAGCTTCTGTGGTACCCTTTTGTCATATAGGACACCAGATGCTTGGCGCCACTTCATCCACCCTGTTTTGATTCTATAGCTAACATCTTCATCAATATCCCTGTCTCTCTATAGTATTGATCCTAAATATCGAAAGGTATCCTTCCTAGGCACTACTTGACCTTCCAAACTAATATCTTCCTCCTCCCGAGTAATAGTGCCGAAGTCACATCTCATATACTCAGTTTTAGTTCTACTGAGTCTAAAACCTTTGGACTCTAAAGTTTCCCTCCATAACTCCAGTTTTTTATTCACTCCTGTCTGACTTTCATCAACTAGCACTACATCGTCCGCGAAAAGCATACACCAAGGGATGTCCCCTTGTATGTCCCTTGTGACCTTATTCATCACTAAGTGAAAGATCCTAATGGCTAGAGGGGGGGTGAATAGCCTAATAAAATTTCAACAACAACACTTAACAAAATGGTTAGACAATTATGAGGCGAAACAAGTGTTGCGCTAACCTACTTAAAATGCAAGCCGCCTACCGCAATTCTAGTTTCGATAGTATCTAATCACATAATAGCTATAACACTACCCTATGTTAGTGTGCTCTCAAAAGCTAACTAAAGAGCCACACCAACCAACCAACCAATCTCTCACAACTAACTACGCTAAAAAGCTTGACAACTAGTTTGTGGTAATATAAAGAGAGTTATCAAGAAAGTTATACCGCCGTGTAGATGAAGGAACCAATCAATCACAAGGATGAATAACAATGAAGACCAATCACCTCGGAATCAATGATGAACACAATATTTTTTTACCGAGGTTCACTTGCTTGCCGGCAAGCTAGTCTTCGTTGTGGCGATTCACTCACTTGGAGGTTCACGAGCTAATTGACTTCACACGTCAAACCTTAAATAGAGTGCCGCACAACCAACATAGGATGAGGATCACACAAGCCACGAGCAATCCACTAGAGTACCTTTTGGCGCTCCGCCGAGGAAAAGTCAAGAACCCCTCACAATCACCACGATCGGAGCCGGAGACAATCACCACCCTCCGCTCAATGATCCTTGCTGCTTCAAGCCATCTAGGTGGCGGCAACCACCAAGAGTAACAAACGAAATTCATAGCGAAACACGAACACCAAGTGCCTCTAGATGCAAACACTCAAGCAATGCACTTGGATTCTCTCCCAATTTCACAAAGATGATGAATCAATGATCGAGATGAGTGGGAGGGCTTTGGCTAAGCTCACAAGGTTGCTATGTCAATGCAAATGGTCAAGAGAGTGAGCTTGATCCGGCCATGGGGCTTAAATAGAAGCCCCCACGAAATAGAGTCGTTGTACCCCATCATCATCATCATGCTATGATCTTCACTTGCTTTACTCCTTGGAGTGTGCTACCTATCTCATGATCACTTGATAAACTAGGTTAGCACTTAGGGTTTCATCAATTCATCAAAACCAAACTAGAGCTTTCAATCTTTCCCTTTTTGGTAATTGATGATAACCCTTATACAAATATATGAATTAAAATTCAATTGAATCCATGTTGCTTGTCCAAGCATATTTACCATGTGTAAAATGATATGGACAAGTTTCATGAATCCTATATGGTAGCAATTGCTCCCCCTACATATGTGCTAAGAGTTTGGATTGAAGCTTGCATATATGCTTAGATAGGAAATATAGGAGATAATGTCTACCAAGTGATGCTAAGGTATAAAAGATGGACCTTTGAAGCGTGATACCAATCGGAGTGCACCAATATACCATCCTTAGCATCATGGTTAGCTTGATACCACTTGGAAACAATACTTTGAAAAGAAATCACTAGATAACTTATGCATGCTAGTTTTTCATTTCATCATTCAAACCTACAACTAGCATACACCACACAAGCATGGATATTAAAAATTAAAACTTATGCCATACAAGTAAACATATGAAATACACATTCAAATACACCATACAAGTTCATGAGCTTGCTCCCCCTACTTGTGTGCTCAAAATATCAATTGATTCCTTTCCTTTATCATATCTCTCCCCCTATGTCAAGTTCTCCCCTTCGTTGTATTTTCACCATCTTAGTACACTAATATCACTAATATCTTTTGTTTCTCTCCCATGTACTAATTTCTTTGTTATTTCTCCCCCTATCACTTATATCTTTGTTTATCTCCCCCTTTGTCATCAATGACCATAAAAGTTTAAAAGGTGGATAGGTTGAGATTATCAATGTCAATCAATGGGGTGAGGATTATATTTCCAAATTTAGTTCAAACTAGAATATTTGCCAAAGATATTTAACTCGGTTTGATCCAAGGACAAGCTTCTTCACACCTCCTAATAAGGGTTATCTTGTACCATGTTGAGTTAAACACTTAGAGCTCATTTTTTAGATTAAACACTAGGTTTACAAGCCCACAAACATGTCATATGCTATCACTAGATCAAGTCAAGCATAGAAGCAATAGTGATACCATATAAACATCAAATTCATTTGTTTTCATGAATGAGCCTAATAAAATGGAGAGATGACTAGATGCACTAAACATGTCCTTAGCAAGGATGTATGTCATACCAATCAACTTTTACCTTGGATTGCTTGAAGGAGAGGCATGTCATAAAAGTGAGGGGTGCATCAACATATATTTGAGAAATCCAATATATTCAACTCATTCCTTAGCTTGCAAAACCTTTTCTCATCCAATGGCTTGGTGAAAATATCGACAAGTTGATCTTCGGTGCCTACACTTTCAATACAAATGTCCCCTTTTTGTTGGTGATCTCTTATAAAATAGTGGCGGACATCAATGTGCTTTGTTCTTGCATGTTGAACCGGATTGTTGGTTAACTTGATTGCACTCTCATTGTCACATAGTAATGGCACTTTCTTGAACTTGATTCCAAAGTCATTCAAGGTGGCCTTCATCCAAAGAATTTGTGCACAACAACTACCGGCGGATATGTATTTGGCTTCGGTGGTTGATAATGCAACACTATTTTGCTTTTTTGATGACCATGAAACAAGTCATCTTCCCAACAATTGACATGTGTCCAAGGTGCTCTTTCTTTCAACCTTGCATCCTGTATAATCCGAGTCGGAGTAACCAACTAGCTCAAACTTTACTCCTTTGGGATACCACAAACTAACATTTGGTGTATGCTTCAAGTACCTCAATATTCTCTTTGTAGCCTAACTTTCTTTTGGTGAGGCTTGAAATCTTGCACACATGCATACACTAAACATGACATCCGGCCTTGATGCGGTCACATAGAGTAGACTTCCAATCATAGACCGATATAACTTTTAATTCACCATATTTCCACTTGCATCACTATCCAAGTTGCCATTGGTTCCTATTGGGGTGCTAATGACTTTGCTATTACTCATGCCAAACTTTTTGATCATGTCCTTGATATACTTGTCTGGACTCGCAAAAGTACCATTCTTCAATTGCTTGATTTGAAGACCAAGAAAGTAACTCAACTCTCCAATCATGGACATCTCAAACTTATTAGCCATCATCTTTCCAAACTCATCACAAAAATCTTGATTGGTTGATCCAAATATGATGTCATCAACATAGATTTGCAATACAAATAGATCTTTTCTAATCTTCTTGATGAAAATAGTGGTGTCAACCTTGCCCATCATGAACCCTTTAGAGAGTAGGAAGTCCATCAATCTCTCATACCATGCTCTAGGTGCTTGTTTCAAGCCATGCAATGCCTTCTTCAATTTGTATACATGGTTGGGCTTCTTGTCATCTTCAAAACCAGGAGGTTGCTCAACATATACTTCTTCATTAATGTACCTATTGAGAAATGCACTCTTGACATCCATTTGATAGAGCTTAATATTGTGGGCACAAGCATAGGCTAGTAAGATTCTAATTGCTTCCAATCTAGCAACCGGGGCATATGTTTCTCCAAAGTCAAGACCTTCCACTTGTGTATAGCCTTATGCTACTAATCTTGCTTTGTTCCTTACTACTATCCCATCTTGATCTTGCTTGTTTCTAAAGACCCATTTGGTTCCAATCATATTGTGTCCCTTTGGTCTTTCTACCAATTCCCATACTTTGATAACCGCATTCCGATACGAGTTTCACCCCTCTTAATAGTACGGTTATCGAACCTAAATGTGATCACACTATCTAAGTGTCTTGATCACCAAAATAAAATGGCTGGTACAATTTATACCTTTGCCTTAAGCCTTTTGTTTTTCTCTTTCTTCTTTCCAAGTCCGAGCACTTGATCATCACCATGGCATCACCATCATCATGTTATGATCTTCATTTGCTTCATCACTTAGAGTGTGCTACCTATATCATGATCACTTGATAAACTAGGTTAGCACTTAGGGTTTCATCAATTCACCAAAACCAAACTAGAGCTTTCACTAAGGCAAACAGATAAGGGCTCAAAACTGACCCTTGATGTAGTCCTATCCTAATCAGGAAGTCATCTGTGTCTCCATCACTTGTTCGAACACTGGTCACAATATTGTTGTACATGTCCTTAATGAGTCCGACGTACTTTGTTGGGACTTTATGTTTGTCCAAAGCCCACCACATAACATTCCTTGGTATTTTATCATAAGCGTTCTCCAAGTCAATAAAACCATGTGTAGGTCCTTCTTCTTCTCCCTGTACCGCTCCATAACTTGTCTTATTAAGAAAATGGCTTCCGTGGTTGACCTTCCAGGCATTAAACCAAATTGGTTCATAGAGACCCGTATTATTGCTCTCAAGCGATGCTCGATAACTCTCTCCCATAGCTTCATAATATGGCTCATCAACTTAATTCTCTGGTAATTAGTACAACTTTGAATATCCCCTTTATTCTTGTAGACCAGTACCAATATACTTCTCCTTCACTCGTCAGGCATCTTGTTCGATCGAAAAATATAGTTGAACAGCTTGGTTAGCCATACTATAGCTATGTCCCCGAGGCATCTCCACACCTCGATTGGGATACCATCCGGTCCCATCGCCTTACCTCCTTTCATCCTTTTCAACGCCTCTCTGACCATGGATTCTTGGATTCTCCGCACAAAGCGCCTATTGGTGTCATCAAAACAGTCATCCAACTGAAAATGTTGTGTCCGTATTCTCACCATTGAACAATTTGTCAAAATACTCTTGCCATCGATGTCAGATCTCACCCTCCTTCACCAAGAGATGCTCCCTTTTATCCTTAATGCACTCAACTTGGTTGAAGTCCCTTGTCTTTCTCTCACGAACCCTAGCCATCCTATAAATGTCCTTCTCTTCTTCGTTCGTACCCAAATATTGGTAAAGATCCTCGTACGCTCTACCATTTGCCACACTTACAGCTTGTTTTGCAGTCTTCTTTGCCACCTTGTACTTCTCTATGTTGTCCACACTCCTGTCATGGTACAAGCGTCTATAGCATTCTTTCTTCTCCTTAATAGCCCTTTGGACTTCCTCGTTCCATCACCAAGTATCTTTAGTCTCGCATCCACTTTCTTTGGTTACTCCACACACCTCTGAGGCCACCTTTCGAATGTTGGTTGCCATCTTCTCTCACATGTTGTTTATGTCCTCTTCTTTCTTCCAAGAGCCCTCTTTGATAACCATTTCCTTGAATACCTTTGACGTCTCCCCTTTTAGTTTTCACCACTTTGTTCTTTCAATCTTAGCTTATTTATCCCTACGGGCACGCACCTGAAAATAAAAATCTACCACCAAAAGCTTATATTAAGAAACAACACATTCCCTCGGTATCATCTTGCAACCCAAGCATGCTCGTTTATCCTTTCTTCTTGCGAAGACAAAGTCAATCTGGCTAGAGTGTTGTCCGCTACTGAAGGTCACTAGATGAGATTCTCTCTTTCTAAAGAAAGTGTTGGCTATCATCAGGTCAAAAGCTACCGCAAAGTCCAGAACTTTCTCCCTCTCCTGATTCCTACTACCATACCCAAAACCTTCATGAACTGCCTCGAAACCTGCGCTTGTAGTACCTACATGCCCATTAAGATCTCCTATAAAAAGCTTCTCACTACTAGGTACAGCTCTAATCAGGCTATCTAAGTCTTCCCAGAACTGTCTTTTAGCACTCTCGTCGAGGCCTACTTTGGGACATACGCACTAATTACATTCAAGACCATATCACCAATGACAAACTTGACTAAGATAATCCTATCTCCTTGCCTTCTCACTCCCACCACACTATTTTTAAGGCCCTTATCAATCAAAACTCCTACTCTATTTCTATTCGTGACTGTCCCTGTGTACCAAAGCTTGAAACATGTATTGTCCACCTCCTTCTGACCCTTCCATTTAGTCTCTTAAACACATAATATATTTACACGTCTCCTAGTCGCGGTATCAACTAATTCTCTTAACTTACCTGTAAGCAACCCTACATTCCAACTACCTAAATAGATCATAGTTGGTTCGACTAGTTTCCTTACCCTTCGCACCCGTCGACTCAGATGTAAAGACCATTACTCATTTTTCACTACACCCGGGCGCCGATGTAGCGCGCCACTATAGATGCAAGATCCTTGCTCATTTGACACCGTGCCTAGATCGCGACACGACGCGTCACGAGGGTGACGACCCGGCCCTTGCTCATTTAACACCATACCTAGGTTCCGATATAGCGCGTCGCTAAGAGGGTTACGCCACAACAGTTTTCTTTCGGGTTTCATCTCCATTAGAATGACTAAGTTTAACGTTGGCTCGCCACGCCTATCACAACCTTCTATGTTGAGGCATAGACGGAGTTCCGAACATCCACAAGCACAGTGTTTTTTTTAAAAGGAGATCAAGCGCCTTTATTGAAGGCAAGTAGCAATCACTTGATCTGATCCTTGGGCCTTCGATACAGAGCTCTGAATACGGTCATCCAACTGTAGCATACTATGCTACTGCCGTACAAATTGGATGGGCCCAACTCGTCCAATCCAAAGTCAATTGACATTTATACACTGTAATAAATACTACAATACATCTCAAACACCGATCAATCCGTTCCATAAATACACCCACAATATAGCTCCTCATCGCCAAAAATAAAAACCAGGTTTACAGCTATTACAAACCACCCTCAATTAAAGAATGAAATAATTATGTTAAAATTGAAAGTATAACGCCATGCCATTGAAAGATTTTCCATCACAAACCTTGGAAGCAGGCAATGCTACAGACCAGCCATTTCCTTTTTCTGTACAAAGAAGCCTTTCGAGATGCCATTCATGGTTCTAGTAGGTAGGTAGGTTACTGGGCTAGCGAGTGGCACGCTGGATTCAAGATATTCGGTTCTCCATCTCACGTCAACTCATGACATGCTTCTTCTTCGTGAATGGTCTGCACCAGTTGGCTTTGGATTCAAGGAATGCTCTGCCCCAGCAATGCTTTTGGGTTCAGAAAGCCTCTTCAGTCGATCGCTGAGTGATTCAGTTGTTCCATTTTTCTCCTTTTTCAACCCAGTGAAGTTTGGAACTGATTTACTAAGTCCATTCATACCATTCGCTTTAGGAGCATCATTCCCTGGACCCTTTCCATTACCTCTTGCGGTGATCCTCTTTTGCCTCTCCAATTTAAGCCTCTCCAATCGCTTTATTTGCTCTTCTTCCTGAAAATAAGAAAAGTTTCTAGCAATCAACTACACAGATGATATCATTGTACAGTTTGTCAATCAGATTTAGAAACATGCCCTAAGAATGAAACAAACTCTGACAAACTCAGCTCCAAATATATGCGTGGGAAAGTAATCGCATGCTCGGTTTTCTTAAGCTTTTTTCAACAATGATAAAACATCAACTAGGCAGATTATCATATTAAAAAATTAAAAAGTAATGTAATACAGAGTTATGGAGTAGGATATATATCCCCTCTTTTTTTCTGGATGCAGAGTACATTATACATAAAACTCATAAGATTTCTGAAATAGGGAAACTATTGCTGAGGTTAACTATTTGAAATTCTGCCTTACAAGAACTGCTAGCAGGCATGTAATATTTCAAGAAACTGTACTGAATTGTGTTTAAACTTAGCTAGTTGGCCATTTGAAAGGGTGATCACAAAACAATAAAGCCTTTTATCCCAAGCAAGCTGGTGTAGGCTAGAAATGGAACCCACGGAAGGGAAAATGGAATGAAATGTGAAATACCTGTTCTTTCTTCAGTTTCTGAAGGTCTGCTTTATATGCACGCAGGTTCTGTGCACGTTTTTGTGCATCATTCAGTGGGGTCCTTGGTGCTGATAGCCTCCTCAATAAGGCATCTTTCCTTCGTTTATCTGAACCATCCTTTGCATTCCTTGGCTTCTCTTTCTCTACCTTTTGTACATCACCCTCAGTAACTGGCACGACATCCTCTGTTTTTGCATCTTCCACCTTCACAGTAGTCTGCATGTGGCTGTCATAATCCATTGCTGGATCATATCCAAATGAAACATCTTCAAATCCACGCTCTGGCACCAATTCATCAGGTTCGTAAAAAAGCTGATGCCCAGCCTTTTCATCTGATGCTTTCTGAATTCTAGAAGGAAGCTCAACATCTATGTCAATAGTAGTTCTGCTTTCTGCTCCGATATTATCCTGTGAGCTGGACCTAAGAGGAATCATAAAGGACTCATCCGCCACACCATTCCTATTCTTGTCCTGCTGAACAGGATTCTTGTACTGGGCCTCTGCAAGAGGATCCAACAAACTATGTCTGTCTATCTGACTTCCCTGACCATAAACCATGAAGTCATCACCTGTCCCTCTCCTGTACCTTCCTCCACCCGCTTCAATCTCCTTTATTTCACCATCCATATAGCTTCTCCCTTCTCCAGACATAATAAGTTCATCATTGGACATGACCCGGATAGCTCTAGTCCTCCCATTGGCTGAATCAAAGCCTACTTTGTTCCGCTCATAGACATTGCCACCATCTCTGTCAGCTAAAAGAATAGGATCTGCTGTGTTTACATTCTGTTTTCTCCTTGACGGGGGTTCTTTCTCACCAGCAAACAGGTCTGCATCACTAGATCTTGTTTTTTCTTCTGCTCTCAACAAGAAATTTTGGAATGCACTCCAGTTACCTTGTTCAGCATCGTGGCCATTTGACGTTTCATCCTTGCTATACTCATCTCCCGAGTCAAAAGTAGTTCTCCTACCCTCCTTTTTCTTTGAACTTGTGCTTTTATGCTTCCTTTCTCTTGATTTGGAGTGTGAATTGTCACTGTCCGCAGACTCAACTTCAGAACTTGATTGTGATTCACTCTCTGATGAGCCATGCTTTTTAGATGTTACATTCACATTCTTGATAACAACTACACTAGGCTTCTTCTTTCCAGACCTCTTCCCCTTTCTATGTGACTTGCGACCTTGAGAACTTCCTCTATCTGAACTGCTATGGTCACTTTCAACATCAAGAGTTTCTGAGTCCTTACTATCCGAGGAGTGCTTCCTCGAAGATTTCCTTCCTGAGTAGTGGTACCTGGGATCATCCACTGGAGGATATGGAGGGTAGTATGGATTCACCCCAGGATAGAAAGGCATGCCTTGCATAGGATAAGGTGGGTAAACAACTGCACCAGATGGATGCATTGCCCATGGAGGATATGTAGCATGAGATCCCATCTGCTGGCTTGACTTCTGATCTGCAAAGCAGAAAGAAAATATTTTCTCAAAAATGGGCAGTAAGAGAATATCTAAAGTGCTTAACAGAGTGACAAGAAATGAACTAAATCCATGATTGCACAACATTTAAGTATAACTCTGCTTATTATTTAAATGATTTTTCTTAATGCTTGAAATAACTTGGTTAAGGCAAAGCTGGATAAGCATTGCCAAATGCCAACCAAGAGAAAACTACAATCTGGTTCATTCTTGAATAAGAAAAGTAGGATAGCACATCCACCTTAAAACAGGAATATAAAACTATAAATGAAATGCTGATATTTCAAAATATTTATTTTCCCCTTCCCACAAATAGAAGGAAACTAGAAACATAGAAGAATATTGTTTTTTCTTTACTAGTAATGTTAGTGGTGCTTCATTGGTAACATTCTTAGCTTAAAAGAAAAGATATTTTTTTTTTTTTGTGTGTGTGTGTGTGTGGGGCTACTTTCATTCAATGTTCAAAATTCAAATGCCATGCTTTCTTTTGGGAAAACGCAACAACTTATACCAGCTTTAGCTCCATCCTCGCCATTTGCCTCTCCATTAATAGACCCTGATTCCAGGTTTGGCTTCATGTTGTCTCCCATGAACACAATGCCAGATGCGTTAAATGGAGGAAATTCAGAGCGTGTAGACATTGCTTCAGGTTCAACTTCAATCCATTGTCCAGCTTCATGCTTCTGCTTCCACAGTTCGATGAAATGTGAACATGCCTTCCTGCTCAATTAGTGAAATTGAGGCAGTTAAACATGTAAGATCTATTGACAAAATGTTATTAGTTTGATGACAGACAACTGACTAAAACTTGTGCAATAGTATAACTTGATCAACAAAGTTCGATAACACTACCAAGGAAGGGAGCGTGCAATAGTACAGCTGTTCACATCTGAATAAACCAAAACATCTGAGCTATCCACAGTTCCACACTATTCTGATTTTATGACATGCTACAAAATAAAAGCGCCAGATGATACAAGCTTCATGGGCAGCATCTCTAAGGTCAAGTTACAACTTAAAAGCACAGAAGATATCAAGACAACTAGTTCAGTCCAGCATATAAAACCACCGAGTAATTGTAAGGCTATACTTACATCAGACGTGCAGCACCAAAGCGCTCTGCAAACGCAATCAAGTAACCCAAGTTGTCAATGTCAAACCCAGCAGCCACAGCATGAGCGAAAGCCATAGCCTGCTCTTTTCTTAACACATTTTTGCGGGTTTCAAGCACTCTGAGCAATTGAACTCTGCAATTTGTAATGCAGTTCTGTTAACAGCTTTCTACCGTAGAAAGACACTTACAATAATAAGAAACTAAACATGATCTCAGAGTATATACGCTGCTTGTAATGGAGATCAAGACAATAGAACAGTGAATGAATAACGATGTTCTCGTATATTTCTCCATTAGATGCCTTTAATTCATTATTCATTTTGTAGAGTATGACTTTATACAGCTCTATTAATGAGCCGAGCCTAGTTCAGTTGGTGGGTGATGTGGGCAGACACCCCCATCATCCAGGTACAAATCCTATTGGACTCAAAAGCGGGTGCCTATTTCTTCTTATTTACAACGCCACCTGGTTTCCTCCTAGGTTGGTCTGAGTTTATACAGCCCTATTAGCCAAAAAAAAATGTGAAGACTAACAAATAACATTCTACAAGAAAAACTGAGATGTGTAAGTACTTTGAATTCTCCTCATGTGCTGTTGTTTCATTCTGCATTGGTGGCATTGAATTTGACCCAGGCTGTCATTGATCAAATATCCCAATCAGACTGCAGCGTTGTACCATAATACAATTACAGAAACAAAATTTGGCTTGTCCATATATTCATACCTTGTAGACAACAATTGCCGTGGCTGAATCAAGATCATAATTTGCCCGTCCACCTATTAGTGGATGGATAGTGTCAAACATGTTGTAGAAATAAATAAAAAGATATGGCAGGCTGTGACAGGTAAGGGCATAAGGCGAATAAAAGGATGAAACAGCTCGATCCATTCCAGTACTCCCCTGAATGCAGAACATAATAGCATCCAGAATTCTCTGGTTGGAAATAAGATATTACTAAATATTCAGGACTTTAAAAAAAATATAGCTTCATATCGACTCCCTCTATTCCAAATTATAAGACGTTTTGGCATTTCTAGATACATTGTTTTTACTATGTATCCAGACATGGTGTATATATCTAAGTGCATAGCAAAACCTATGTATTTAGAAAAGCCAAAACGTCATATAATTTGGAATGGAGGGAGTAAATTATTTTGATCACACAGCAAACTCAACCTACTTACTTCATAACATTAAACGATAGTAAAGGTTGTCCATAAATCAGACTATGATCCCTAACGTTTTGGGAGTTAAATGATAAGTACCAACTTAATGATGGCCCTTGATGTGATGTCGCATCAAACTCCATGATGACTAGATTCTAAAATAATCGTAGTGGATTGCACCTTACTTTTCTTTTTGGTAGCCCAATGAAATAATGTTTGAGATTTACACAATCCTCAAAGGCATGCAATATTCTATACAACAGGCTCACAGAAAGAATCAGGTTGGTACGGTGTCATACTACCTTCATTGCTTTCAGTCAACTTTCTTCCATGGTCTTCGACCTTTTAAATGGCACAGCAAGAATATGTCATCTTTCCACAAAAGAAAAACACACAGCAACTACCCATAAGCTACAAATCTTCTGCACTTACAGATTTTAATCCAAGACTGTCGTTGCTCTGGATAGCAATGGCATCCTCAAGCTGCAGGATCTCAGACTCTAGTGTTGTGACTCGCTCAAGGACCTCCGGAGTACTCACGAAACGCACAAATCTGCGAAGAGTTGACACAAGAATGACCCAACAGGCAAATAGGCAATGCCAGGAGTAACTGTACTACAGTAGTATAGAAATCTAGACGCCAACCTCTCCACGGTGCCTCTCGTGAACCACGGCACATCGAACCCTGAGTTTGGTTCAAGTGTGATCAAGTAGCCTCCCTTGGCAATCTGATCCTGGGCGACCTTCAGGTGAGCCAGGAACGGTTTCAACAAACCAGATGCAAACTTCTCCTTCCGGCCATTCGCTATCAGAACCAAATCGAACCTGAAAGGCGAAAACAGTACCAGGACAACTTCCGTCAGAGACCTTGGACAAAATAGTAAATTCCATGACAAAACCTGAAAGAGATCTAGTCTACTCGTCAGAGTACCTTTTTTAACATTTCTCTAACAAATGTCTAATATGTAGTTACTACTACTACTACTATACAAGAATCGCCGGATCTGCTACTATAATTTTACAGGCAACGGAGACAACCAATCGTTTGTTGGGCCAAATTCCAGTCCTGACATGGACAAAACCATCTTAGGACAGTGTAAGTAAACAGAACTGTTCTCCAAATGGAAGCTTCCGAGTACCAAACATCAAAATGCACGGCACATGAACTGTCACAAAGACCAAATTTTGTAACCGCAAAATATTCGTAAAAATCTGTTCTTGCTCCCATTCCAGAAATCAAAACACAAGGAACGAACGAACGATCGATCCCCCGAATCAAAAGCCGCTTCATGAGCAGATCTATAGGATGCTCTCACCTGGTCCGGGTGGGGGTGAGCTGGAAGACCACCGAATCCAGACGGGCGTCGGGCCTCATCGCCGAAGAACTCCACGCAAGAACCTCTCCTCTCTTGGCTCTCCCACTCCTCTTTGTATCAGATCCTGCGGCCAAAAAGCGAGCGCGCAGAAACTGCGACAAGAACCCGGCGCTTTGCTTGTGCCGGATGCTAACCTCCCCACTAGGGGGGAAAAAAGGACAAGCAGAAAGGAGCAGCAAAAGCGGGGCGGTTATAAATCGCGAGCAAATGCTGCCCCGGCGCCGAGGGGAGGAAAATATCCCAAGAAATTCAACAGCGTGGAGGTGGATGGAGGCAGCAGAGGGGAATGAGCAATCAATTTCCCCGTACTATGAACCTCGATGCGGTGGCAATAAATAATTCCTCCGCACAAGAACAGTGTGCCGCTGCTGCTGCTGTGCTGCGGAGTGTGAATGGCGAGCGACAGAGAGAGAGCTGGCATTTACTTATGGGCAGAAAATAAATTGGCTGCAAAACCATGGGCCTTTTTGGCTCTGAGCCCTCCGCTTTTCTTGTATTGTTGCTAGTATTAGCACTAATGGCATTGGCATGCAAAGCTGGTGCTTCGCCGATGCTTGCAAGGGAAACTGCACTCAAGTGTCAATTTTCTCAAGCCGTGAACGTGAACCACCGCTCCACCCTGCCACTGCCAGCCGGAGAAGAGCTTGACATGAAAGGGACCTGACAAGTGACAAGGAGGGTTTTTTTTTCATGTATCACGTTCACGGCTTGAGAAAATTGACACTAACCAGCAGGCACCAAGCTTTTCTTACCTTTTTTTCTTTGTCCTGTCACGGTAGGTGCTTTGGCGGGGGCGCCAAACTGTTCTTGTGGTGTTTGGTCTTCAAATTATCATTTTGCTACTTAATTGGCATTATTTTTTGTCGGATCAATTCATGTTTTCCCATTATTTTGCAATTGCCTGTTTCTCTGATGTGCAAGACATGGTTGAGTAAATCATGCAATAATAACATGCAGAAGGGTTATATACTTATATCCCGAAAAATTTTAAGACTTATTTTTCCTTCATCTCATATAGGGGTTGAAAGTCATTCACGGCGTAGGATATTTTCAATTGGACTGTTCAAGTAAAAGCATGCTCCCTAGAAGACCGGGATCCACATAGATGACTTGCAACAAATTTAAATTTTCTTTTCTCGTGATATTTAGATTGCTAATCAAGAGTAATGGTCCATAAAGGGTTACTAAGTCGAGCGGAATACAAATTATGGTAAACAACAAATGTGCGCTCGCAATGTTCGTGACTAGAAAATTTTAGCCAATAATGAATTCTAAAAACATCAATGTCACTTCTATTGTAGAATCATTTACTAGTCTTTAGTTATTTGTTTTTTTCCCATAATATATAGCATATCAAGTGTATGATTGCTGCGTCCTAATTATAAATTTATCATTGGATTAAGGAAGCGTTGATGCTCACAAAACTAAGTGAGTGGACAGTTCATCTGTTAGTATCACTTATATATCAGCTGCCGACAAAACAGAAACGGCTGTGTAGTGACAATTTTCAAGAGCCAGTTGGACCTCTACCTTTTTCTGTTGAGATGTCCAACACCAAAAAGAAAAATATATACAATCAGCACGTAGTAGCAGGATGATATTATTCAGAGCAAGAACGAACTAATAACCAGAGGTACCTTTCATTCTTTTTAAGATGATTGGGTGGCGCCTCATCATTTTTTTTAAATGGTGGTACTGTACCGACAAGTGCATCAAGTTCGCTGGGAGCATGTTCGTTTGGACGGTTTGACTAAAAATATTGTTGGCTGGTTTGGTGTGAGAGAAAAATATTATTCATTAACCGATAAGATATAGCTTATAAGCAAATACGACTAAACAGACGTGCTGTCCCACGTGGTGTTGTGCTGTTCTTGCCAAGTTGCCAATGGCCACGTACGGCTGCCAGATGCTGCAGCAACTTGTATATATCCGTATATTTTTAGCAGTACAAAGAGAAGCCAGCTAGTTGGAGTTTAGCTAGCCAGAGATTCATTTGGAGGCGGTCCTTACTACGCATTAATTATAACGACTATGCTGATAGTGGGCGTGTTGGCTCGGCTGATCCCTCTCAGCAAATATTATTCATCAATCAGCTGTTACAGTATTTCTCTCTCATAAAATTAGTCAATTTCAGCCAAATTTCAGACCAGCGAACTTATTTCATATCAATCGGTATCGGTTCTAATAAGATCACACAGTTGGTCCATTACTTGCTGCAAATGAATGTCTTTCATTCGTCACACACTACGTACAATCCGGATTTGATGATGTACGCAGATACTTGCAAAGTCACTGTCACAGTCACACTCACCTCGAATGTTTTATCAGTACAAATACTTGTATGTGTATATCCCTCCTCAAAACTTTGGGATATAGGAGATATGGCACCTCCATCACATCCCCTACCATATTCCATTTCCCTATATTTTTTAAGAGATCTCTCCTAATTCTATCCACATCTTTCCTAAAGATAGGAGACAATCCTTCATCTCCTATCCGTAGGTCCCACACTGTCCCTTCCTCCTGACGTGACGCCACCGCACCACTAGTCCGCCCCCCCGACACGCCCGAACTTGCACAACATGCTGGCACCGCCGGCACGCGCAAACCTGGATGCCACCATGGCTGCCCCGGAGACGCCGCAGGGATCCTCTCGTCTCCATGGCCACCTCCGGAGACACCTTAAGGGATCCTCTCATACTCGGAGAAGATGAGTGTCGGGTGGTGCCCGTGGTGCTCCCCACCCTTTGGTCCGAACAGGGGCGGATCTACAGTAAAGCGTCGGGGTCCACCGACCCCGATGACTTCCGTAGAACCAGCGATACCCCTGTATTCTCACCATGTTGGACCCCAGTGAAATTAAATATTGACCCCAACAACTGTGCAGCCCAGTGCAAAGGCCAGCAGGCCGCAAACGCAAAAGCCCAATATGAATACATGGATGGACATCGTGTAGCCAGTAAACAACAGAAGCCAAGAAGCTAACAAGCCCAAAAATCATGCCGTCGATTACTCTCGCCTAGACCGCCGCCACCGATGCTTTGTCTTTCCGATTCAACTTCTAGGTTTCTTCCTTTATGCGATCGCCCCCATCATCGCAATCAAGAATACCTTCTGACTGCGCAGATATCGCCAGATCTTGCAGCGGTGGTCGTGGCGGCGTGACATTGGTGATTGGAGCAATATCAACATGTCGTAAGGAAATATACGCATGGTATGCAGTACGCTCATTGTTATTCAATATCTACTTTAGTGTTTAGTTGTGTTCACTAATTTTATAGCCAATCAAAGCACAATGGAAGGATTCTTGAAAAGAAAAAATCCCCCCTGTGATGATCACTACAAATATGATTGCTTGAACTCAATTATTGATTTGCAGCTTACATAATTTAATGATCGTTTTAATGAGGTAAATTCTGAATTGCTTACCCATGTTGCTGCTTCCAATCCCAATAATTCTTTTGATGCTTTCAAATTTGAGAGTTCGATGGAGTTGGCAAATGCATATCCTAGTGATTTGATTCAAATGAGCTAGACGATCTTAGTCTTGAGCTTCATATTTACATTGATAAATGTGCGAGCCGAAGCAAGATTTGTCCAATTGGATACTATTTCTGAACTTGGTAGATTCATGGTGGATACATAAAAACATATTGCTTTTCCTTTGGTATATCGACTCCTCAAACTTGTGCTAGTTCTTCCTATCGCCACAGTATCAATGGAAAGATGTTTTTTAGTAGTGAAAATTGCGAAGACAGGTCTACGGAACCGTATTGGGGATGAATTTATGAATGACTGTGTCGTTTGCTTTGTGGAACAAGAATTTCTTGATGCAATCCCAAATGACGATGTCATAGTTCGTTTCTAGAATTGGATGATCGTACTCGTAGAGTGAAATTATAAGAGGTAACCACTATTGTAAAAAGTTTATTCTTATCTTATTATAATATTATTAATTTCGCTCCTATATATGAATCCTTGATTTTTGCAGCCTGGCTTCACAATTATGCCTATATTTTGCATGTATTATGGTGTTAGATTACTATAAATTTCTATCATGAGTTTGCGCCGACCCCGATCATAGTTTTTTCTAGATTCGCCACTGGTCCAGAAGTTTGGTGCCCTCGCCCTAGACTTTCCCGACACACTGTCGCTCATAGAGAAGTGGAGTAACATAGAGAGGATTGGGAAGGGAGAAGGAAAATTGATTTAACTATGACATATGGGTACCACTTATCATGATAGGTATAAGATCAGTATTGGGTAATCTGTTGCAACACTGCCCTCCTATATGTTCAAATTGCTTTTAAGAGATCTCCTATAGCTGATTATGGGAGAGAGTGGATAAGACATCGGGTAGAGATGCTCTTAGCCTCAATAAAAAGTTAAGCTCCACGTTGTATTGATGGGATGAAACCAACCTAGAGCCTGTTTGGTTGGCCGCATATAGCCTGACCTGGCTCGTGGGATACATTTGGCTTTCTATGCTTCTCCCAGGCAGGCTCGGTGCAAGCGTCCCCTGTAGCCTAGCTCACGGGAAATAGATTTAGAATTTGTTTCTGGGTAGCCTGGCTCGTGCTAGGCTATGTGCTCGTGCACGCGAGAGAGCGACAACATAGGTGCGAGCCAAGGATCAATGCAACCAAACAGTTGCTCTATGCATCCTAGCGTTGTAAATTAAGGCAACCGAACAACAACGGCTTGTATGGCCATAGTCTGGCCAGAGGAGGCTTGGCTAGCCAGATGCGATACATGACCTCGAGATGGAAACCAAATAGGCCCCTACCCCTTTTTCTTGTCTTGTACCCATCGCTTTCAACATTCTCTCTCATCTTCTCTTCTCTCCCACTCTTTCTCCTTGCAATGCTATGGTCCCCCACATTTTCATGGTTTTGTCAAGTGAAACCATCGGTACCTCTGGAAGCTATTGTCAAATTCTGCGAAACCACTCCCTCAAAATCACTTGGAGACTCAGTGCTTATGTGGAGGCTAGGGCATACAGTCAACCAGGTGCATTGGGGCTAGCCTTATACCACATACTTCAGTAGAAACGATGGTGTTGACGTTTTTCTCCCCCTTCCTCCCTCCCCTCTCTCAAGATACATTGCAACTATAAACAAGGTGGCAATGGCAGATATAGGGGGACGAAAGGGGGAGACTCCCCTAAGCTCCTGCAAAGTTTCCACTAAAATTTTTAAAATTAAATTAATTTTTGAAAAATTATACTGTTGGACCCAAAAAAATAAAGAAATTCATATCTCTATCAGCAAATTTCTTCTAAAAAATCTATCGGTTTTTTAACCATTGGAGGTAAAATCTAGGGTCTAGATCATTCTCTCCTCCCAACCTTATGTTTTCCTTCCTCTCTCCCATTGCCTTCTTCCCTTGACCTTGACCGCTACCGAGTTTTGTGCCAACCCTGGCGACCACCACACACTCTGCTCGGGCTACCGCACCTCCACCTTTGCCACACGCGTGTCTCGTTCCTGCCCCTGCGATGACCACACCTCGCCTTTTGTTCTTCGTGCTGGTCGCCGTGCCCCACCCCTCTACTTTCATTGTGTTGGCCACCTCCTCTTCCACGCTGGTGACAAACAACCATGCCCCACCTCTCTCCTCTATGCCACAGCCCTCCTCCCCACCTACATAAGTGGCCTCACCTTGCGTCACTGATCGAGTTTGTCCCTACCCGCATCACCGAGATCCGCAATGCTCATGTCGGTGGCCCCTCGGAAAGACTCTCGTTGGTGGTGGCCTCATCGACTATGACGCGGCCGTGGTCGAGCAAGAAGGGATGGGTATGGGAAGAAGATAGGTTTGGGAGGAGAAGATATCTAGATTATAGATTTTTGTATCCAACGGCTAAAAATACGACATTTCCAACAAGAATTTGTTGATAGATAAATTAGTACTCCCATCATTCTACAATATAAGACATTTTGGTTTTTTTAATTAGATACATATCTTTTTGCTATGCAATTAGATATATATTATATCTAGATACATAGAAAAAAACTAGAAGAATTTCCCGCTCGTTGCTGCGGGAATTTCTTAAAAATAAAACCGTTGTATGTATTAATTTGAGCTACATGTTGTTGCATTGGTTCTAGTCAAAATTTATCAAGCTAATGAAATAATTTCATAAAAAGTATCACAATATTAGATCAAATTATAAGACGTGCTTTGAGGATGCAACGACCCATTACCTAGCAATATATGTTTTGCTGCGCATATACATACAGAGTGATCGTATACAGCCCGCATTCCTGTATGCTTGGTAGAACATTGAATGAATATACCGTAAAGTTTGAACTAACATACGTGCCACCATCTAAACTAAATTAAGAGAAAACAAATTAGCAGTTAAGAAAATCCTTAAATTTGTGTATTACAAAGACATAGAAAAAGAAAAATACATAATAAAGAATCTCTCTTAAAGCTTGCAACATGGAAGGGTTATAACAAACAACTACAATTAATTAGTAAAATCATCGTAATCCTTAGCTGGCTGAATCGGCCGCTTCACAGAATCGAGAGTCGCTGTACCCTGTACATATGCTGCTTAAATAGCTGAGATGGACCATGATTATTAGAAGGCAGACTGTTTCTTTTGGAATATCAGGACGACATGTGCTTACCGGTCTATATGGAAATCTCAGCATGAAAAAATGTCAATGACCAAGAACGTGCACAGTTGCACAGAAGTAGTACTTGGCGTGCTGTAGACAATGGCATATCGGCTTGGAGAGGGCTTGCTTGTGATGCTAAAGCAAGAGATTGGAAAGAGAAAGGCGATGTGCTGCCACTGTGCTACATATCTACTCCTTATATGAGAGTGGAAGACGTTAGACAGAGGGACTGATCACCGAGGGAGCTGAACAGATCCTCGTCTCTTGGTTCGCTTGGATCTTGAGTTGAAGCGATGCCCTGAATAACTGAGTTGTGCTATTGCCTTGGTGGAGTGCGGTTCCCATGGGAGTGGAGGATTCGAGAGTCATTGATGGAGAAGGGTAAGAGATAGTCTAGTAGCAGCTTAATTAATCCGGGGAAAAAGTTCATTTTTAGGCCTCAACTATAGCTGCAGTTTGTTTCTAACCTTCTAACTCGAAAACCAGACACACACAGTCCCTTAACTCTTAAAACCGTTTAAAATTAGCCCTCGCGCCCATTCGACCGTGGTTTCGGCCCAGTCAAACCCGCCACGACCGCGGTTTCGTTCCAGTCCTCGTCCCTTCGCAACTGCCGCGCGGTCAATGAGCGAGAGCAGAGAGGGAAGGAGAGAGAGCGCGCGCAGGGCGGAGCGGAGGGGGTAGAGGGCACTGGGGCGCCGGCGGCCGTCCTGGGGCCTCGGCGGAGCAGGCTCCGGCGTGAGCTGGGCGGCAACAGAGCTCGGCATGGAGGCGGCGTCCGTCTCGGCGCGACGACGGCTTTAGTCGCGGCGGCGTGACAAGCGAGGGTGGCTACTAGCGGGCACGGCGTTCCTACGGGCCGCCAGGTCCGAGCTCGCCCCTCCCCCATGGCTGGAGCTCGAGTAGAGGTCGTGCTCGCCTATGCCAAGGCCTTGCGTGCGCGTACAGTGCGAGTAGAGCTCGCCCTCGCCGTCGGTGCCGAGCACGCCCGCGCCGGCAAGCTCTCTCGCCGTAGGCAGTCTACGTCGAGGCCGTGCTCACCATGGCTGCTGGGGGCGAGCTCTCCGGGGCAGCCTGCGTTGGGGCCGAGCTCACTGGGGCAATCTGTGTTGCTCCCCATGGCCGCCACGGCCGAGCTTGCCCGCGACAGTGCTGCGCTCGCCATGGCCGCTAGGACCGAGCTCGCCCGCGCCTTGGACACTGAGGCTGACCTCGCTAGGGCAGTCTATGCGGGACGAGCTCGCCGGGGCAGCCTGTGTCGGGGGACGAGTTCGCCATGATCGGGCCGAGCTCCCCATGGCCACCGGCGTCAAGCTCGCCATGGCCGTCGGGGCTGAGCTCACCCCGCGGCCGTGCTGCGCTCGCCATGGCCGCCGGGGCCAAACTCGCTGGGGCCGTCTGAGTCGGCGCTGAACCCGCCATGGCCGCCGGGGCCGAGCTCGCCTGCGGCCGTGCTACGCTCGCCATGGCTGCCAGGTCCGAGCTCGCCCCTCCCCCATGGCTGGAGCTCGAGTAGTGGTCGTGCTCGCCTCTGCCAAGGCCTTGCGGGTGCGCTCACCCCACCACAACCTCCGCTCTCCGTGGACGATCTAGTCATCACCGTCGGCAGTGCCCGGAGACGGGGGTCGTCGGAGCTGCTCAGGGTCCGTGGCCGACGCCATAACCAGTTAACCACCGAGAAAGAGGACACCCGGCCATTTGCCCGCGCCGCGCCGCACCGCGATGCCGCGTCCACGCCCAGAGCCGCGTCAACACCGCGTGGCCGCCGTCCATCTCGAGCACGTGAAGAATGCAGCGGCCGACAACTCGCCCGCTTACTTACTATGCCGAGGTCGCTGCCGAGCTCTTCTACGCCGAGGCCGCCGCTGTCCGTCCGCTCGCCGGAGTCCCGCGCCTCCGCCGCCTCCTCTGCTCCCTCTTCTTCCTCCTCCTCTCCTCTGCTCTCTGCTCTGCCGCCGCGCCGCCGCTTCCACTCCCCTCGCCTCTGCTCTCCTTTTCTCCCCCAGCTTCTTCCTGCCCTTTCTCCCTATTTGCTGCATGCGGACAATGAGGAAGGACGGAAGATGCCGTCCATGCCGCGCCCTCGCTTTGCCAGCCGTCTTCTGCAGCAAGCACCACTGCTTGCCATCGCTCTGCTTCCCTTCTCCCTCCTCTCTCTCTCACACGCCAAGCGCCGCCGTGAAGAGAGGGAGGGGGATGACAGGTGGTCCCAACTCGGCGGTGAGAGGGAAAGGCCTGACAGGCGGGTTCGTGGCGGGTTTACTGTGCGGAAACCACGGTCGAATGGGCGCGAGGGCCAATTTTAAACGGTTTTGAGAGTTAAGGGACTGCGCGTGTCTGGTTTTCGAGTTAGAGGGCTAGAAACAAACTGCAGGCATAGTTGGAGGGCAAAAATTGACTTTTTCCTTTATCCGACATGAATAATCACCCAGTTCGCTGGTCGATATCTGGGCTGATTTGGGCTGGCTGGTGCTGGTTTTTTTGAGAGGAAAACACTCTTAACTGATTGAATAAGTCTGGCTGAAACCAACAAGCGAACATGGTGACCGCATGCGTTCGTCTGGTTCCAACAGGGCAGTAGACGACCTGGATGACGTGGCTTAAGAAGATGCTGGAGAAATAAGTGAGTGGGATTTTGCTTTATAAGAGTATAGGATAATATATTTAGAAATATCAAAACGTCTTATAAATTGGAACAGAAGGAGTAATAATTTCTAACAAAAATTATATATAAAAAACACATTTCTGGATCCACTTGTAGAAATATCAAAATGTCTAGAGAGAGATGTCGGACTCGATCGTGCGATCGCTATTGCATTAGAACTAGTTGAAGTAGAGAACTAAGTACTATGTAATACCGTAATTGAAAAGGTTGAGTAACATGTGGTTGACTTGCTTTCATACACAGTACAGTGCTGCGTGGCATCCAATCCACCCTGGCAGCTCTTCTTTGTTCATGTGGCCTCTCTATTTCCACGCCTGCAGATCGGTACGGACCTGATAGATCCAACCTAAAGTAAGCCCCCAAATCATTAGCGCATCTGAGACTGAGCCCTTATTTATTAGTTCGCGAAAACTTTTCTCAAAAGTACTGTAGTATTCATTACATCAAATTTTATGATACGTGTATGGGCATTAAGCATTAAATGTAGACGAAAAAAACTAATTACACAGTTTGGTTGAAAATTACGAAACCAATGTTTTGAGCATAATTAGTTCATAATTGAACACTAATTACCAAATAAAAATAAAAATGCTACAATAGCCTAAATTCCCAAATTTTACGAACTAAACACAGGGTGACGTCCGAAATACACAGCGACTCGAGGTGGTATGCGAGAAAGTGGCAGTGACAGGGGCAGCACGGCACGCGGCCAGTGCCTGCGCCTGCCTAGGATTCCCAGCAAGACAGGCCTGGAAATCGATGAGGGGCGGTGCAGTGCAGGGTACAAGGGCTGGACACCACCAGCTGCGCTGATGCGTAATCAGATTGGAAATCTAAAACAACAATAATGGACAGAAAAATGGAGGCCCGTGACGACGACCCGTCGTCTCATGCCTCGTCCCCACACCGGCCACGGAGTTTTTTTTGTTACATATAAAAAAGAAAGATTTTTTTTTTGCTAGATTTAAAGTTGAACTCTACAGCATATGAAATCTACATTGGCCTCGGACAGGTTGAGGATTAAAGCCAGCAATAATCCCCTTTTTTATCAAAAATTCAACTCCCGAATAGAAAATTTAAAAAAAATCTTTAATTTGTTCATTAGTTAAACATGTTTTGTTGTTTTGTGTGGGTGGAATTTGTGTGGTGCGTGTAGGTAGACTCATGATCATATCAACCGGCGTAACAAACATGTGTAGCTCACACAAAACAAAATTCTAAGAATACTCGGCACAACATAGTAAGGACCATGAATACTTTAACCATGAGAGGAATAAAAAGATACCCTAAAATAGACCCAAGCAAAAGTTGAGATGTGCCAAGTCTGCAACAATTTCGACTAGTTTTGGGCCTAGAATATGTGCCCCTAGGCCCTCTTAATCGGCAGGTAGAGGCTTTACATTTCGAACGGGCCCTAGGCTTAGGCAGGCCATCTCGAGTTTTTAGCATAAACACAAATGAAAATAATGTTTGTGACCAAGCTCAGTTGAGAAAAAATTTTTAAGGCAACGATACCTATATCCAAGCTCTGCTACTAAGGTGAACGGGCTAGCTTGGCGAGCCAGGCTAAGTAGCCCGAGTTTGCTTAGGTCTACCCCAGAATCCCTCTAAGATCATGGTAGTAGTGGCTAGCAGAGTCTAATGAGCACATGGGACACAATGCCATCTAAGACATGGTGCTAAAATTTGGGGTGAGTGACCTTTCAAAAAAATATCAACACAGAGAAGGATATGGCAGCACAACCAAGGGATCCTTGGGTTCCACCTAGGTGGCTTAACAATTCATCGTCCTTCCTCCTCCTTTGATGCCAGGAAGGTTCGTCCACACGTCATCTACTTCTACATTCCTTCCTTCTTCCGCATGTGACCTTCATGTCCTCATCATCCACTATAGTTGTTAGGTGGGTGGGGGTTTGGGTTCTAGGTTTGGTGCTCGACGATTGTCAAGGTCAATCTAGATATCTCTGAGGATGGATGATGACTAGGGTTGTAGCCGGCTAGAAGGGGGGAGGGTGAAACCATTTGAGTGATAAAGAGTATATCTAATGAGAGGAATAGGAAGTGGGGTAAGTTTAAGCTCGTTTACGGTAAGATAGGGTTAGAGGCGGAAAAGGATGACACATGGAGTTATGATCGAGGTGGCACTCGGTGCCAAGTGCAGATGAAAGTGGTGGCCATATCTAGACAAGAGGTCACAATGTTACAGAGCCATCAATGACTAGGTAGATAGTCCATGGGTTGTGGGTAGCCGATGATAACCAGCATGTCAATGGGCAGATAAAGAATGAGGTGGGGCTGGGTGGCAAAAAGAAGTGCCTGAAAGTGTGGAACATAAATAGCCTTTGCATAACCGGGCTAGGAGTAGCGACAAGGAGACCGCTTAATGGTGGTGGTGATTTATGAGAGTATGTGACATAAGGGCACCCACAATGGTTAGAGCTAGTTACTAGCTCTAAGTCAACTTCTCCAATAGTGCTCACTTTTAATACATAACTTTTAACATAGATGGCTCCACATGACATTCTCATATAATCTTGAAATGTGTGCAAGAGCTTAGCTCTTGATCAAGAGCTAGTTAGAGCTAGCTTAAAAGCCAATTGTTGGAGCTGCCAAAAGAAGCGTTTTTTAGTCGCGGAGAAGCAAATAATCAAGAATAAATTGACTCAATAATGCACCATCACAGAACGGAGGGTATATATGGACCTACTTTGTTGGAGTGTTGTTGTTTGGTTGCATGTTAGCTTGATCGGGACTGCAAGGGTAGGGGATATGAGAGGGAGGAAAATAATCGTAATTTCACATGCGAGGGAAAACAATAATCCTAATTTCAGAAGGTGGGTACTAGATAGTGTGGGATGGATGGAAGGAGATTACTTGGTGCCCCGAAGATAGATTGTATGATTGAAAATTTCAAGTGACATTTAAGAATATAGAAGAGTTGAGTTGTAGAAGCATTAACTGCAGTTAGTGGAAAAAGTTATAAACTATATACTGATATTCTAGATTTCCTGTTCAATATGTAGCCTTTTCAGATCCAACCCATCGCCCCTCGGCTTAATCATTTGCAATGGTACCATAGAAATATCGAGATAATTAATTTGGTGGGGGGTTTCAAGACAGGGCACTTCCCTACACGTTCAAATTATTTACATGTTTTGGAGCTAGCCACTGCATGGATTTTTTGCGCCTTATAATTTTTAGATTAGCAAGAGGACAAATTACGGCAATCTCTTCCACAATGATTGTACCACACAGGCACACTGTCGGTGTTGGTCTAGATCGGCGCAGCTGCTGCCTGATTTGGGCAACAACTACTTTGCCATCACCAATTGACCATCAATCGTAGCCCTCCTGCTGCGACCTGTGATTGGCCCATAAAAGAGATCAACACATGCAGCGACTAGCGAGTGCTCGCCATGTCAGAGCACGTTGATGCTTAATTATTGGTTAATTTACTTCTAAGTCTCTGTAGTAGGGTCAGGTCAGGAAGAATCTGGGAGAGTTAATGATGAACAGTAATGATGCTGTTTGATGCCATGATCTCCCTTTTTGCTGAAAAGAAATCCCAAAGTACTGATGTGATTATTGTTCCCATGAAGATTATGAACGAGATGATAATCATGCATGCATCTTGCTTCAGAAGCTTATTAGAGCCTTAGAGGTCCCAGCTGCCTTTCTGAGGCTGGGCGGGCCCTTGGATCCTCTGGTTTAGCCTGCTCCTCCCTCTTTTTAATACCATGCAAGTTAGTATTTAATCAGGGCTTTCAGGGTTTTGTGATCGACCTATGTAGGTCTGAGTATTTAATCAGGGCCTTCACTTCAGGCAGTAACAGGATTAGACGAGTAACTAAGTATACGGGATACTGTACTGAAAAATCCCTTACTACAGTCGTTGTACACGCATGATCGGCGACGTGCCGTCCTGCAATATGATCGAGGTGGCAAACAACTCTGCTGCCCATGCCCATCAGCCCATGTTTCAAACGAGAGGGCCGATGAGAGATACGGTAATATATATACCACCATGAGGCCCGGCCCAGTTCATCGGCTCCCACGACAGGTCCCACTTCGGCCACCCAGACACACGTCTCCTCCATTTCTGAGGTCTTCTTTCTGCACCCAAAGCTTCCTCCCCATTCTTTTCTCTTTTCTTCTGTCGTCCATCTGAGTCCTGAGTAGGTGAGTGCACTTTGTAAATTTGCATTGCACTGAATGGCTCCGTTCGGCTTGCTGAAACTTGGCTAAATTGGCTGAAAAACACTGTTCTGGCTGAATTGTTGTGAGAGAAAAACACTGTTCCGACTGAAAAAACAAGCTGAATAGTGCGGATTATAAGATAAGCCGAACGGGGCCATTTGGAGGAGGCTACACGTATGCTAATCACTTCTATCAAGGCAATGAGGCTCTGGGATCGGTGTTGCTAAATGCTAATCTTTTGCAGAAATTGTTGGTATGATTTCTGTTTACTTGGTTGGTTAGGAGCAAGTCAAAGTAGTAGCAAGCCTGTTGGTTCATTAAGGATATAGTACTGAGGATTTTGTTTTTCAGATTCCCTTGGTAGTTTTATTGTGATGAGATTCAGTATTCAGCGTGGAACATTACGTGTGGTCTGATGATCTTTCAGTACTAGTGTCAATCATTTCATTGATCGTCTAGCCGCTTCGATGAAGTTAGCGTGATAATCGTGTCTTCTGTCTTGTTCCTCTTTCTGGTGAACCGAGGTGATCGATTGGCAGTTGGCGCAATGCCTGTTCCTGGTTATCTTCCTAATTCATTTCTGTAACCAACGTCGTCATGCAGAAATAAAATGCAGATGGAGGGGACCATGTTCACACCCTCCCTTGAGGGCATTAAGCATGTCAAGTCGGAGAGTGGCGTGATCCTGACCAAGCCGTTTCTCCAAGTATGCAAGCAAATCCTTCCAGTGCTAGGTAAACGAGAGATGTTTTGCATGGAGCTCATCACCGATGAGCATTACTAGTACCTTGATGTGGTTAGAGAAATGGCGTTCTGATTCTTGGATCATTATTGCAGAGAAGTTTGGGTCAGCCATGTCGATCGTCAAGACGGACATAGGAGGCAATATCACGGTAAGGTGAATCCGTTCCCGTTGCAAGTTTCATATATGTGCATCTGACTGGCTGCTACTGCAGTTTATGATGCCACATTCTTGATCTTGTGCAGAGGCTGGAGACAAAATATGCGTCTGATCCTACAAAGTATGAGCACTTGCACAGCTTGGTGAAAGTTGAAGTCAGCGCCAAGACAGCCAAAAGCTCTAGCAGCTGTACTAATGGCCTCCTCTGGCTGACAAGGTAATAACTCCCCAAAATTTGCGTATTTCAGCATGTTTTTGGCGATCGTATTTCAGTGTTTCATTCATCAGCACAGCACATATCAGTATTGAACTGTTTTCTGCATTTGTTTGTCGACAGAGCCATGGACTTCTTGGTTGCACTGTTCCACAATTTGGTACAACATCCAGATTGGCAGATGTCACAAGCTTGCAGTGACGCTTACAGCAAAACACTGAAGAAATGGCATGGCTGGCTGGCGAGTTCGAGCTTTTCGGTACTACTCCTTACTAACTTCTAAGCTCCGGATGAATTTATCATACCTTCTCATAATCTATCAACTCTCCAGTAACTACGACTGATGATGTAACGTGGATGTTAATTTTGTTTTAACGCCTGAAAACTTCAGTAACAACTTGTTGTGCCATTAGCTGGTGACAGGCACTTTACAAAATCTAATGCCACATAATCTCAGGTTGCCATAAAGCTTGCACCAGACAGGAAGAAGTTCATGGAGATCATCAGTGGTTCAGGCGACATCAACGCTGATATTGACAAGTTCTGCGCAACATTCTCCCCTTTGCTTGCAGAAAACCACAAGTTTCTGGTAAGTTCAGCCCAAATGACTCCACATTTTGTGTAACCAACCCAACATTTTCTGAAGGTGAAGTTTTATGATATACACCTGTGTCTACTTTGCAGGCCAGTGTGGGCATGGACGATCTTAAGGCATCCTAATCGTTTATCATTCATGTTCTGTGCTAAACTTACACAGAAACAAGCACCTGTTGAGAATTTGTATCGTGGGTTCTGAGTGTTAAGTGTAACACATGTTATACACTCCTTGTTATCCATAAATTCTGTTCACCTCTGTTTTTTGTTTGCATTAGATCGTGGTTGTTTCATCCTCCAAAGTAATAGAGTCCGTAACCAGATGCCGTGACATACAAAACCAAGTCCTCCTATCAAACTCCCTTGGTTGTTTTATTATAGCCACATAAAAAACCACATTTTTGCTCTATTAATTATTTATACAAATGCAAACACAATGTTTTGGGCTGATAACATCTCTCCATCATTTTTTATAATGATTGTTGTGCTATCCGCAATGTTTTGTTACAAGCGTACAATTTTTTGTTCCTATAATTTGCATGATTTTGTTATAGGTGTTCAAACATTTTGTTCCTCCTGTATTTTTTTGTTCAAGAATAAACCACAATCACCATCTCCTCAATGTGATCACCTCCATCAATAATGTTGGACCCTTCGTATAAAACTTGACGTCTGTTCCATGCATCATTAATGCTCTTTTCATGACATACTTGGTAGAAAACATCTTCACTCAAAGTAAAATATTTTTTTTAATAAAACGACAGGGACGAAAAGTCCCCACCTTATATATTAACCATAGATTCCAGTCAAGACTAGTGGTGGAGGGCAGACAGGGGTGAACCCTGAGTGCAGATATAAGGGCCTGTTTAGTTTTCAAATTTTTTTGCGCAGTCCATCGCATCGAATCTTACGGCATATGCATGGAGTACTAAATGTAGACGAAAAAAAAACTAATTACACAGTTAGGTGAGAAATTGTGAGACGAAACTTTCGAACCTAATTAGTCTATAATTAGACAATAATTGTCAAATACAAACAAAAATACTACAATAACCAAAAACTCAAAAAATTTTGCATCTTAAGCGCGCCCTAAGTCGTGAGAGGGACAGGTTCAATCGTAGCTGTTGCGGGGCTCGACAGCTCCATGTCTGCAGGCAGCGAGCAGTTATTATGCGCCCATACCTTCACAGCGTGCCGGAGAGCCTCTTTCCATAAGCTATGAATAAAATTACTATTAGCTGATTTATTATGAGAGAAAAAATTGTTCGTTGGATGAAAAGTATGGCTTATAAGCCAAGCAAATAGGGCATTGGCCGGGCCTGTTCACTTGAACTTATTAGCCGGCTTATCAGCTAGAATCTATAGTATTTTTCTCTAAAAACAAAACAGCTTCAGTGACTTATCAGCCGGCTTTAATACCAGCCGAACATGTCCTCTCAGTTAAAATCATGTATTCTAGCAGTCGACGGAAGATAATTTCGAGGCTAACGTAAAAAATCAAGACGGCTTTGTCCTGATCCCATCTTAGACCCTGAAAATCCATTGTTTTGGACACAAATCTACCCCGAAAGTTGAGATCCCAATTTCCAGTTTTTCTTGTTTTTTCTCTCAAATCTTTCCTTCCTTCCTTTTTCTCTATTCTTTGTTTCGAATTCGTATATTCCAAGGCATGAAAAAATAAGGCTAACATGTTAGCTCAATAAGCATCTGACTTTGACATCGGTGGGCTTAAAATTGGCTCAAATTTTACTCCAATGAACTTGAGCCGATTTGGATAATTGCAGGACTCCCATTATGGATTATTTAAGTAATCCAAGTGCTAAAATTGATAAAAGTATTTAGCAATTGGCAAGCAACTCTATTCTGGTCAATGGTTATTTGGATTGACTTTTTGCTGAATGCTTGTTGTTGAGATGCTTGAATTCAGGATGATGATATCTACCAGAAGCTTGCCACGCTTTAATCTATCTATATCTATATACTCTTGTCGGTGTCTTGTAAACCGACTAGCGAATTTATACGTGTGTCGCGCTGCTCTAGTAAGACGATGGTAGTACTCAAAGACATAAGAAAATTATACTGGTTCAGGCTGGAGCCCTACGTCCAGTCTCAGAGATAGTTCGAGTTCGTGTTACTCGATTCAAGTGCTCTGAAGTTTTACAATAGGGTGTGTAAGCGAAGGGAATAAGGTAGTAGGAGTGAGGTGAACGAATAACCGAATGAAGTCTCGAGAGTTCATCCCCTCGGAAGGGAGGCCTAGCCGCCCTTATATAGAGTTCAGGGTCCATGTTACATATAGAGAGGGGTTCTTTCGACCGAGCGGTCGTGAGCCAGAGGGAGGGAGAAACAAGTAAACTTGGCCTGCAAGCAAGCCTATCTTGTCCTGCCGTCATCCACGTTCAGGTATGGTCATCGTCCTGGTCGCTGTGGTCTTGCTTCCACGTCACGGCGTGGCGTGCCGTGATGCTACAGTGTCGATCGTGACGTCACTATTGGTGCGGTGGTGGTTCACCAACTATCCTACGTGACGTGGTCTTGCTGTGGCCTTCGTCATCGTCTCCTGTTCTCCCGGTGGCGTCGTGGTGACAGTGCGGGAGCAGGTAGCCGCTCTCGGGTCGTCGGTCGCCTTTGTTGGTCATGATGCCTATGGCCTCGACCCTGGATTGCGAGGTCAAGGTCCCTGGTGGCCTGGCCGGTCTTGAAAGTCAAGGCCAGGGTCGTGCGCCCCATCCTGTAGCGGGTGGGGCCGTATGCCCATCTTGTCAAGCTGGATTTGAACGGTGCGGTGCCGTACCGGTTGTCACCACCTGGCGGTGTTGTCTTGTCTGCGTAGGGGCGCGTAGGGATGGCGTCTGCCTCTGAGATGGCTATCCTTTCAGCCTTGGCGGAGTGAGTGGAGCGTGCTTGTCTTTGCCAGGGCAGGCGTACTTGACCGCGTCCGATCTCTCCTCGTCCCTCCCCGGGGTCGAGACGAGGGAGAGGTCGAGCGCGGCTGCATAGCGTGTAGTGGAAGAAGAAGGGAGAGGTCGTGGTGGACTAACTTGCAATTTTTTCATACAAGCTAAGTGTCTCTAATAAAGCTAAACCTCACTACATGTTTTATCTCTTCATGCAAGGTGTCCACATCATTTTGTCTCACTAACTTACAATTTTTTTTTCATGCAAGCTATCCATGTTATCCCTTATTAATTATAAAAATTGTCCATGTCATCTCATTATGTGTATTACTTTTAATCTTTTATAATCTATCATCATATAAGTCATGTACATATGTTATTTTTTTCATCATCCTGTCCTTCTAAAATGTAATCTAATATTCTATTAGCTTTTCTTGTACTGATTTTTACCAGATCCGTTGCAATAAAATAACTTATAAACCAAACTCATATATATACACATAGTAGCTATGGTACCATATAGTAATGCTATATATATGCAACAAATTTATTTATGAGAAAGTCCCACAACAACGCGTGAGGTATTCTTCTAGGACATCATATTGTCAAGCTATGGTCTTTTTGGGAGGATATCCAATTCATTTATTTAGACAATATGCTAATTCATACATGTTGGGAGACTAAATTTAGTAATCTTGTTTTATTGAGGGGCAGCACAAGGACTGCAAATTGATTGTGTCAAACTCAGTTTTGGGAGCAACGTCAGAATTATCTTAATAGTGGCAATTGATCGCTTTGTGCATATGCAAGAATTGATGAAAGAAGCTAAGGACATCACTTTGAAAAAGTTCACGACAGCAAACAGAAGATATCAGTGAACGTGGGAAGTAGAAGTCACCTCAAAGCAGAAACTGAGTTTTGAGTCTGACGGGGATGTTTTTAGTACGCAAGATTTACTAAAAATGGGGGGGGGGGGATGTGTTGACACCTAAAATTGTCCAAAGTGCATAATGAACTCTCCATCATGTGTCTATCGTCGAGACAGTCAGAAAACATATTTGGATCATCTCATTTGGAGCTCTGACCAAGAAAACAACTTTTTTCGGGGGGAGGGGCGACCAGCTGAAACCGGCTAGGCCGGATTTTCCAACCTCCTCAAATGGAGGAATGGGTTTCACCATTGCGTTCCTCTTATCGAGCTAATCGAAAAACATATATGGGTCGCCTCGTTTAGAGTCTGGATAAATTTATTACGATTTTTGGAAGGTTTTCTACCCTGGATGTATATGAAAACCTGCCAGGCCGGTTTCTACGGTCCAGTTCGGATTTAACTTGTGCTTTGACATGTTTTGGAAAGGGTTTCGACCTCTTGATGGATAAGACCACCCTATCCTTATAAATATAAGGATCACGGACGATTGTGATGCCCAACACACACAATCGACACAAAAATCAATCTACTACCTCTCTTTACCCTCTTTTACCATCTACTTCTCTTGTTGTTCATCGACGTTGCATGGCTGGTGGATCAACGAAGACGAAGTTTTAGAGCGGTCAGGCCGGCTAGGGCAGTGCATAGCTGCTGCACACCCCCGACGGATCCCTCCAGGGTGTGTGGGGTTTCGAGTTTCATGAGACCTCATCAGCATTGTCTTGCATACTGCACTACTGATGAGGCTCCTCTGGCGACGTGTCATGTGTATCGCGCTCATCGCTGGAGGCATCAGGTTCGAGTGTGAACAACCCTAGGCGCTAGCTGTCCTAGAAGTTAGCTAGACTCTACATTGAGTGATCCAGCTCCTTCTCGATGTAGTGATCTAATTAAGCGTCAACACTAGCATCAACACTTCCATGTCCATCCATCATCATCTCCATCTTCATCACGTTAAGCACTTCAACACATGTCCATGCCATCTCTCCTTCATAGCCACTATGATGTCCAACTTCACTTTTGGACTAAGCATCTATTCACCTTACACGAAAGTAATTAGTTTACCTAAGTTATCACTCAATTATCAAAACCACACTGGACTTTCAAAGGTTGGCATGGCCCCCTTCTACCCTGGTGGATTGGCCACCGATGACTAGCAAGTAGTAAGGTTCTCATTTCTTCTGGCTTTGTATAAATAATACTCCCTCCATTCTAAATTATAAGTAATTTTAACTTTCTTGGAGAATCAAAGTATCTCAAGTTTGACCAAATTTATATAATAAAAAAATAACATTTATGATACCAAATAAGTATCATTAGATTCTTCATTAATTATATTTTCAAAGTATACCTATTTGGTGTCATAAATATTTGTAATTCTCTCTATAATTTTGGTCAAACTTTGAGATGGTTTGACTCTCAAAAAAACTTGTAATGACTTATAATTTGGGACGGATAATTTGGGACGGAGGCAGTAATTATGTATATTTTGTATACATGGTTGTAACTTAGATATACTTTTGTAAGTCCTTCAAACTACCATTGTTTCATGGCTTAAAAATTAAAACAATTATAAAAAAGTATATCTTAGACTTTGAATAGAATAAATTAAATGAGAAGAGTATATAGCATCACAATCATGCCTACAACAATGTTGTTTTATTGACTTAGTAGTTGCAAATTTGTCTTTGAATTTCAAATCAATAAACATAGCATGATTTAACCAAACAATGGAATAAATAGGCATAGTTCTCTAACTTTGACCAAATTATGTAAAAATGTATTAACATTTACAAGTTCAAATAAATGTTCTATCAAAACATACTTCATGGAAAATTTAGTCATACAAATTTGATGTTCTAATAAGTGCCAATACATTTTCCATAAACATGGCCCAACGGATGGACGGAAGTAGAACATGTGCATATAAAAGTTGAAACGCCAAAATCATGTGATGCGCCTCCGTTCGGCTTACTCCATATTCGGCTTGTTCGATTTCTTTTTTTAGCCGGAACAGTGTTTTTCTCTCACAACAATTCAGCAAAAACAGTGTTTTCATCCAGTTTCAGCCAAAATTCTACCAGCCGAACGGGGCCGAGACGGTGAAAATTAACAACCACGCATTATTTCTAGCACTGACATCTTTGCCCAAATGCCTATCTTTAGATAGACTCGTCTGCATCCTCCATCCAGTTTCCCATAACCGTCTTCTCCTTAAATAGCCAAAAGAAAAGGACAGGTAGCCTCTTCCTACGCCCATGCATGGTTGAATAATATTAGGAGAAGAGCTCAAAGGGTTCTTGACCCTCCAAAAAATTAGGCATAAGATAGATCTCCTCTTCTCACCCTCGAAGTAACATTGACCGCAAAGGGCCATCTGCTGCGGTCAGTGTAAGTTTCTGAATCATATTTTGGCAATGCCTGAGGCTAGACAATATTGAGCTAGCCTTTACAAAGAAAGAGACTGAGAGGGGAGAAGAATGGCACTGGCGCATTGAGGAAGGTTGAGAACCAGTTAACAAGAATTGCCAGCATTTGGACAATCTTGTTAACAGTGTTTAAGGTTCCCAGCAGAGTAAGCATTCCAATGCGACATTCTGTTCAATTTTATACATAACATCTAGTATGAATATGTATAGGCTTTTCTTTTCTTTTCTTTTTGGTCAATCGTATCGTTTCACTGTATTTTTTGTCGATTGATCCGATCAGCAATTTGCGAGTTCAAGAAGAGTGCGTGCATCCACATTAATATAAGCAAGGTTTAAGAGAAGAAACATGGGCACAAAGATGAAGAAGGGGATCCTGAAGCCGTTCCGCTATATCTCAAACATGATGGGTATGCCCAATCACACTATTCATTGACCTTACACTGATTTTTCATAGCGCGGGTGGCATTGACCTCATCATTTCATTTCATACTGAATTGCGACCACAAGATGGTAAGGAGCCTGAAATGCAAATTGGGTTCCCAACGGATGTAAAACATGTGGCACACATCGGTTGGGATGGTCCTGGCTCCAACAACAACAACAACAACAACAATAATGCCGGAGGAGCACCTAGCTGGGTAAGCCGGCAACAATATTTGACAATGGCATAGAGCAAAGAAAATGTTTAACATATGCGCAGACAATCTTTTTGTCTACTTGATTCTAACAATGTCTTCCTTGTTGACCTGAAGACAGTAAGATACTCAATCATAATATATAGTTATGTCCATGTAGCAAAACAGCGCAAGAGTCCAATTTTATGTAAAAAAATTCAACCATAATAGTGGATATTGTAGCATGACAAAAGAAGTTGGCTTTGACAGATGAAGGATTACCATTCGGCACCGCTTGACTCGTCCTCTTTTAGGAGCGAGAGTGGGGGCACGGCTGCTGCAAATCCCTGGGCTTCTCAAGGTTGTTTTTTGACACTCATATATATAACTTGTTCTTCTTTGTCATCCTCTTGTTGCAAACCCTCAATTGATCATGTCATTGTTGTTGTGGAAGTTGCATGTATGCTAGCAATGAAGTCGCCTTAAAGAAAATTACTTGATGATACAGAAAAGAGAGAAATACATTTTAGCAGAAACAAAGCCAAACTTGGTCTGAAATTTGAAGTAATGCGTGCAGAATGATGATCATAAGAAATTACCTTCCAAAGGAACACAATACATACATATACTATGCACCAAGGGATTATTAATTAATTAATGCTTTGGTTTGTGCACAAAGATATGGACTGAACTATCATATGTGCCTAACAGAGATAGTCATGGATGGAGGAAGCAGCATCGGAGACACCTCCTTCAGGGACACGAAAAGCGAGGCAGGCAGCGCCGACGTCGGCGGCGGCGACTCCCCACCGTCCCCCGGCACCCGCCGGTCGAGACGACACCGCTCTCGGGGCTCCGCCACCTCCTCCATGGACGTTACCGGCGCCGAGGGCGCCGAGGAGAAGAAGGAGAAGGGCAAGAAGGGCACCCGCAAGAACCGCAAGAAGGACAAGTCGGGCGGCGACGACGCCTCGGCCACCTGCCAGGACCTCCCCGCCGTCCCCAAGAAGTCCAACCGCCGGAAAAACAAGGGCAGCTCCGAGGGGAACGGTGGCGCCGCGGCCAAGGACGCCACCACGGCCGCGCCGGAGGAGGGGGCGGCGGCGGCGACCCCACCCGCCGTGGACGACGACTAGAGGGTGGTGATAATCCAAGCGGCTGCGGCCTCGTATACGAACTTAATTTTGGAGATGAAATCAAGATGCCGGAAAGTACTTTGAGCCCAATTCGTAAGATCAAGTGGCGGTCGATCGATATATATGTACATGGTACTCATCAGAAGGGCACATGCATTGGGGAGGGAGTTCAAGGTCACGAACATTTAGCGTTCTCAGGAGTGGGTGTGCACGCACAAATGCCATTCTTTTCTCTGTTTCTTTCTGTATGTAATATTGATCCGCTTTTCTGACCTGTTATCTTGTTCAAGATTTCATATATAAATTATACTTTGTGCGAGATATTTCTGACCTGTTATCTCGTATATAAATTATACTTTGTCACGTACTAGAATCTTATTAGGAGACACATATACGTACTATAATCTCTATACGGTGGGAACAAATGATGTGTTAGCGTGCACGTAATACGTTGAGTTTCCTCTGTCAAATATTTTAGGTGTAGTTGTATTTTTTATAAACATAGAATGCTTTACAATTAAGCTATCAACTTAGATATATTAAAATATTTTAGTTAAAAATATAAATTTATCTAAAATAACAACAAACTTTCATGATTTATATCATGGAGTAATATATATTCGAAATGAACAAGTGTTACTTGTATTCTCACATTTTTCAGGATTGCTAAACTTTTGCAGTATATTTATTTCTCATGATTTATTCTGTTTCCGATACCATGTTTGTCAATTCAGCCTATTCAAGCTCGGTAAATATAATGATGCATGTACAGAACCTCAGCTAGCACAAAAAAAAAGTGATGGTGGTGGCTTGGTGGGGGTGTTTACAAGCTCGGAATAAAATGTATTATATGCAGAACAAAATTTTGATCGTGGTTCCAAACTTCCAATGGTGTAATTTTATTTAGGCTCGAAGAGAGCAACAGCCATTCTACGGCTTAATTCATTGCAACACGCTTTAACTGATGAGACGAGCATCCGGCGATGCCACTATCTTGGTTATTGAAAAAGCTCCAGCAACTGTAAACGTGAGTTGCAACTTGCAACAATACTTCTTTTTTTATAGAATTGTCTTGTATGGAGTACCTATGTACATAAGGCGCCAGCCCACATACATTACATGGAAATCATATTTTGCAGTGCATACTTGCACAATTTTGAGATGGAAACGACTTTCCGGACCCACCATTTCAACTCCTCAAACAGCATAGAGCCGAACAACTTGGTTAATCGTGGCACGGCAGATAGGGCATCCCCACTTCTTCGACTCTATATCCTTCAAGCAGGACATGCAACCAGCCATGTGACCGCATGGGATGCAGGCGCCTTCCACAGGGGCATCCAAACATATAACACAAGTACTGGAGGAAGTTTTGCCGCTGTCGCTTGCATCAGCTTCATTTCCCTTCTGTTTCGGAGGTGCTGCCGTTATACTTGCTGCTGTACCGCCTCCGGTGGTAGCCGGCATGGTTACATCAACAGGCGTGGAGTCTATGGATGGATAGTGAACAGGACCATTGTAGAAGGTTTCTTCAGCGAATGGTGGCGCAGTTGGGGTTGGAAGAGCCTGAAGTGCTTCCTGTGGAATCAAGACTGGAGGGTTGGTTTCGGTTTTGTGGGGTTTCGAGCTTGTTCCAGGCACATCCCATCCATTGTACGTGCTGCTGCTTGGGGCATCTACCCGGGCTTGGGATTGGCCGCTCGTCTTTGACGGTGCAGGAGTGACTGGTGGTCCCCATCCGTTGTGAGAATTTCTTGGAGGGATACCCCAGACATTGTTGTTGGGAGTGGATGCATTTGGTTGAACATTGGGCACTCCCTCTGCAATAGCTGATTGAATGGAGGCATTGATAGCCATTGCTAATTCAACATCCTCCTTGCTGGGTGCAGATAGTTCTGAAGGCGCCACAGATGAAATTGCTGGCGCTGGATCTGGCATTGGGAGATTTGCTGGTGGTACTGGAGCCGTGTTGAAAACCTAAAAAGAAGGGATATATTATTATTGTTACTGTTTTCTGTATAAAAATCCAGTAACTTCTTATTCATTGAAACAACCTCAACCTCGAGCATCTTATTGAAAAAAAACTCGAGCAAATATTGTTCAAGGACATGCCTCCATTTAACCGAATTTATTTAAGAAAATAGAAGAAAGAATTGTCCAGATCTTAAGGATGTACCACAAATAAAAAAAAAAGAGCAAGAAAAAAATTCTGGGCAGTTACCTGTGCCATGCCACAACATGCATTATAAAACCATTGAAGCTGCTGTTTGTCACCTTCATAGGCCGGTAAGATCTTGTATCGAGTCTCTGCAAGAAGATTTCAGTCAAATTTAGCAATGGAATGGCTACCTATTTTTCTTGGACGGATTTGGGAGAAACCAATGTATGCTCATAAACGAGACTAACTGATTGTCATGAGCAAGACAAGATATTGCAAAAAAATCAAAAGAAATGTGCATTACTCAGATCAAGGTTCATAAAGAAAATTTTGCACAGAAATTGAAACAATAGTAACACACAATTATTCACATTTCAGAAATAACATACAGAAGAACTACTGCAGTGATTAAGCGGATCCATACAACAAAGGAAATGAATCAAGTTAGCTGCAGCCTTGCTACTGATAATAATGTTGTCAAGTTTCTATTACCAAAAATTTGAATATTAGCAAAAGATAAAGGGGATGGATAAGAACATAAGAATGATATTCGTAATGAGATTCTTGCAGCATGATTTATGGTCCTGGTATAGATTCATAAAGGGTATATGGTTGAAGTATATTGATCCCCAGTGAGCACATATATTAGTTATTTTACGTTACACAGTACAATTTGATGCTCATCGCCATTTTCACATTCAAGGTTTCTTCCTTAAATAAGTCTAATGAAAGAACATCAACAGCTGAGAATTTGTTAATTTAAACTGTTTTGGTAAGCCTAATGGTTGCTTGTAGCCAAACAGACACAGCGTGAGTCCTACAAATAGAATGATAGGCTTGTAATTGTCGATTTGTGTTAGATTTTATCCATGGCCTCTAAGTTGGACCTTAAGGACAACTAAGATAATCGGCCGCTTGCTTATAGAAGAGTAAAGGAGTGATCGAGCATACATTTGTATATGTATATGGGTGTAACAATTCATGCTGTTTAATATTCTGCAGGCAGAGATATATGCAGTCATGAGTTACATGACAAAACATGTCTCCTAGTCCAAACTCAGTTGGAATGTACCAAATAAAACAACACATACTCATTTAACTTTGAACACGAACCAGTGAGTTGGCAACATTCAGCCTGTTCGGGAGGCCGTATCGTATCGTGGATTATTTACTGCTGGCTGGTTTGGTGTGAGAGGAAAACACTGTTCCCGGCTGGAAATTTACGATCATTTACGAGCAAGCGAACAGAACCTTCAAAAACACAAGGCACTTTTTCAAGAAAACAGCAAATATATGTAAGCATCATGTACACACTACAATGTAAACCATATCAACAAAGCAAGTAGCCAATATCATAAACAAGCATTTAACTTGCCAAATCTATAGATTGAAAACTAAACATGGTACATACTTGTTCCTTTGTCAAAAATGATAATGGAAGGGTCAGCCTGATTAAGCTTTGGTTGCTCAATTTGACATTTCCATAGTTTAAGTACAGCACGTGGTTTAGAAGCCTGCATGTTCATTAAGAAAAGGAATATCACAAACAATAATAATTTGCATAGAGCCATCAAAATTTTACAAGAAAAATATCAGCTTCAACAAAAGAAGGACAGCATTTACTGCTAATTGCTGAGCAGAATACTACTGTAAAAAACAAAGGAAATGATTGCACATGCGAACTGTAATAACAGAAAATGGAAGCACCAGTGTTTTACCGTTTACCCCCTAGATTCCCGCTTAGGCCTTGTTTGGCTGCACTCTAATCCACCCAAATCCTCATGTATTGGGGTGGATTGGGTGGAAAACTAGTTAATTTCCACCCCAATACATGTGGATTGGGGTGGATTGAAGTGCAGCCAAACAAACCCTTATACTCAAAAGTTGTCAACTTAGTCAAGCAAGGAAAAAGGGGGAAATGCACATGCATGAGCTTGATCAAAATAGTCCCACACACAGAGTATTTAGCCCTTTTCATTTTCAAATAAGCAATGCCAGCTGTATTGTCTGACCATTGCTACCAAGATGCAACAAGCCAAAGGCACCAGAGTTCCACTCCTTTCAATTAAAGTGTGAAATGGCAAAAATGTACAGGTAGTTAAAGTTCAGTTTCCTCCAAACAGAACTCCATGAGCATTTAGCAGCAATTATACACAAGTTTCAAATATTTGATAAATGGTACTACAGAACCTGACATGGGAGAAGGAATACATTTTAAAGGCGAGAGAGGCAGTAATGCCATTGCTAACCCAAGTAAATAATAATCAATTACAAAAATAGCATAGGAATTCAATGTGTAGGAGATATGTCAACATATCCATCACCATAAACAGTAACTACATAATAATTGAAAAACAAAGCAGAACACATTCAAACTTTAAGTTCCTATCAGTACCTGTAATTCAGGATATATAGCTAACTCTAACTTAAGAGGCCTTGTTGGAGTTCGCACTTCACGGGGTAAAATAACAGCCCAACTGGGAAAGAGAAGGTAAGGATTAGAATTCATAAAACACACAGCACAATTATTATCACAACTGTGCTATATGTATGTATCCAGATGTGCCAACATAAATGAAAATATTACATTTTTCTTGTCATGAACTGTGGAGCAATTGCATCCAAAAAAGCAGGAGCATAATTCTCCCTCATCCATCCACAAAAAAGAGAAAGCCGTCCCTAAAATTAATTGAGTGACAAATATTAAAAAATAAATATGAATAAACTCCACAAGTATTATAATATACAAAAATAGGACAGCAAAGAAAAATATACCTCTATGGCACGTACAACATTCACATGACCCTTTTCTCTTGCCAATTCAAGGGCAGTATTGCAATCATCATTTGGTATGAACGGATTAGCTGCGCGAATGTAGCAATATATGCATTTAATAGAGATCTACAACAATAAACAAGAGATGAATGAAGCGTTTCATAGTATTGTTCATCATATACCTCGATGTGAGAGTAGTAAATGGACAGTCTGCTGAAGCCCTTTCTTGGCAGCATGGTGCAATGCTGTCCCACAATGTGACCCTGGCAATGGCAAAAAGGTGGTGATCAGAACATAATAACGAGCACAGCCTCCTCTTCAATTAAGCATGCGTCCAGGGATGGTTCATAACAGTGTCAGCAACTTGGATGGATCACGTCAAACATTCATTTGAAACAGAGTTTGAAAGATGTGTACCAATACAGTATTACTGTGATGTTCTGATTTGATTTGACAGAACATATAATACACGATACTATGTAAAGTGAATGCTGAGATAAACCTTGTCTTAGTTGCCTGAAATCTACCCTAATTGCCTATTCGAATGAGAAGTTTAAGCACCTTACTAACTTTAAACTGCCGCTTTGTTTCCAATCTACGCACAATTTACAGCCCAATTAAATTACTTTTTGCTCAGTGAGCCAGATAACTTTTGACTTGAGCTGATTTCACAGATAGAAGCAAACTAAAAAAAGTAACAAGTCGATAATAAGAATGATGAGAAGAATACCAGACCGGTAGGCATTCACATTGGCTCCCAACTCGATCAGCACCTTGGCCACGTCGAACAGATCGGGCCGCAAACAGGCAAGCATCAGGGGTGTCTTGCCTTCCTTGTCAATCCACTACAACCAACCAAGCATTTGCCGCAACAACAACAACAGTAACCCAATCAGTTCAGAGGGACATAAAACAAGTGTAAATTTGTCATCCCTAGCCCCTCAAGACCAGCGCCCTGCCCCGGAGCGTGCGAATGCCATCGACGTTGCCGTAGTTGACCTGCTGGTACAGCAGTTCGGCTCGCAACAGATCGAGCTTTCAGAGACCCAATTAGCGGGAGGTTCCGCGGGCGATCGTGGCAAGGTTGTGCGCCGCGCGGGGGTTCGGGGGCTTTGACGCAAACAGACGGGTGGTTCCTTCCGGGCAGGTAGGGATTGGATTGGGCGCTGGCAGTGGCAGCAGCAGGAAAAGGGGAGAAATGGGTGGGAATTGAAGGCGAGACGATCAGGGCGAAGCGAATGTTTGGGGGGAGGAAGGCAGCACCGCTGCAGGTAGGGCTTCCTTGTATGTCAATCCACCACCACCATGTAAGATGATTTTTTAAGCCACAACCAACCATTTTAGCATTTGCCTGTCCGAAACAAGTTGCCCGCAACAACAACAACAAGTAACCACCACAATATAAATACAAATAGTTCAGAAGGACATAAAACAAGTGTAAATTTGTCATCCTAGGATACATAATAAAAAGTGCACTAAATTGAAGTATGCACCTGATAATCTCCTAGGATACTGTTTTAGAATTCCAAAATTACTACACAAGTAGATATTATAACATAGACAAGAATCGTATTAGAAAAATATAAAATTAATTTAATCTTTATGTATCCTTAATAATTTTAAATTAATACTAAAAGTTATTTCTAGATATACTATTAAATGGATCCATCATTAAACAATAAAATTAAATAATCGGAAGAGAAACTCGGATAGAGAAAACACTGAAAAGCAAAAAGCAAATTCGGATATATCCATTTAGTTACCACATTAGAAACGGATACGAATATGGATATCCATATTATAAGTTTTAGCGGATACGGATATCGGATAATTCGGATATCCATTTTTATTTTTCATCCTTACGTGAAAGTTTCATGGGCATTAAATGTGTTGAAATGGCACTGTATTGATGAAGAGAGATGAAGAAAGTTTTATATGAGTAGAGATAGTTTCATGGGGATAAAACTCTTCAGCACTGTTTTTCAAAATATGAGTGCGTTGATAACTGGACCATGAAACCCATACCGGAACTAGCATAAAAGAATGCAATTATGGTATACGTGCTAGTTAAAGTAATTCACGTTTGACCAAGTTTTCAGTAAATAGTATTCACATTTATGACGTCAAATCAATTTATTATAAAAATACATTTTATAATTAATCTAATAATATTTATTTGATATTATAAATATTTATACTTTTTTATTTATAATTTATTAAACTTGGTATACTAAAATATGATACTGTTCTAGAATTGTATTATTTTGGGACGGAGTGAGTACATTTCACCGTAGCTACCTAATCGATCGGTTGAAATTTCAAACCCGAAGTTTTTTCTTAAAAGTCAACCATTTCAATTCAAGAAGCTAGGGACATTCCTCCGTTTTCTTCAAAATGACGTCGTTAACTCCGGGGTTGTTAGCTGTCACTTACCCCATCCAACTTAGCTAGCTGGTAAGTTTATTTTCACTCCAACGTACCAAGTTTAAGTCTTCTATGTACAGTATTAGCCTAAACCTTTAAACAGACTAAATGGTCACCAATTGTTTAGCTATTTATTCAAGCTAAATAGCCACTTAAACAGACCAAACGGTGATTAAACGGGATAAACAGCTAACTAAACAGACACTGCTCGTACGTTTGCAACTAATTATTGATTTAGTAGTAGACAAACTGTCTATCGACTATCATCAAAATGCACTGGTCTTGTATTCATATGGGGTACATGTGCTTTTGTGTGTCTAAACGAGTATCTACATATATAGGGAGTGCAGCTGCTAGGCTCAGGCGCACGAAAACGGTCACCTGGGGATGCAACTGCTGGCTTGCTTAGACTAATCACCGGTCTAATCGCATGTTGCCTTATTTTTTGCTATACTTTGTGTTAGCTGGTACCTTGTGCACGAAATTCCATGGAAAACGTGCACCAATAAACCTGCACTAATCACAAGTTCAAATTATGTTCTTCTTTTCAGTTCTCTATCAAGTGTTTTTTGCTTTGTAAATAAACAATGGGAAAAGGATTCATATGAGAGGGTTGATACTACCATCTTTTTCATCTGATTGTCTTTTTATGTAATCCTTAAATCACATGTGTATTTGCCTAAGTTCAGTTAAGCTACAAATAATTCGAACTAGTGCTTGTGTTTACAGAATAAGTTATAAGACATATACCACTTACAATCTCAAGTCCAACAATAAGTAATAAGACATATACCACTTAATCCAATCTCAAGTCCAAGTCTCCAACTAAACAGACTTTTTCAAGTTTGTCTCGCAAGGCAAAAACATCAAAATTCTAGGCAATCTCCGGGCAACACTTTTCCCAGGCAACTCAAGCTGCCCTCCAACCAAATAGTTGTTCAGACAGTTGTGGCTTGAATTAAAGCAGTCACTGAGGGTTAAGCCTAGTGCTAATACCTCAATTTATCTAGTTTTATCAATTTAAGCTATTTATTACTATTCACTGTCTAGGCTAGTTACTATTCACTGTCTAGCAATTATCAGATGCATCAACATCCAAGGTAGCATCTGCTTTATGCAGTTAGAATATGTTGTAGTGGTTGTGACTTTCTTGTATCCCAAGTTTGCTACTTCTATTTAATACAATGAAGCGGCCTATGGCCAAGCTGCCCTCTGGTAGATGAAATTCTACTTGTATTCTTAGTTACCTGTCCAACAATTGGTATCTAGAGCCTAGGTTTGGTTAGAGCAGAGCAGAGCCATGTCCACCTCCAGCGAGCGCGCTCTGCGTGCAGCCGCCGCAGCCAACGCCGGCAGAGGGGCGGTAATCAACCCCTATTCGGACGCCGATAGCGCTCAGCGCTTGGCCGCGGCTGAGGCCGTAGCCACGTAGGCGATCGAGGCGGCCAGGCAGGCAGCGCCAGCGGCCCAGGCTACAGCGAACACAGCTACCGAGCTATGCGCAGAGATGGAGCAGCAGCCCAGAGGATCGCGGAGCCCGGTACGGCACCGCATACCTTCACTGTTGTCGGAGCACCGTCGCGGGTCACCTGCGGCCGTCCAGACAGTGTACAAGGACTCCGGTGTGAGCACGCCGTGGCCGATGCTGACCAAGACCAACTACCATGAGTGGTGTCGGGGATCTAATACCAGGGTACCCCAGAAGGTGGAACCGATGACCACCGAACGTGAAAAACTTCTAGATGCATAAGGGCTCCATGTCATCCCTTGTTCGAGTAACAGGAGTTCGGTTCCACCTCGCCCGACGCCTTGAGGGCGGGCTCGGTCTCGCCCGAGGGCTGAGGGATGAATTCCGTCTCGCCCGACCCCGGAGGGGCGGGGTCGACCTGCCCGACACCTTTGTAGGATAACCCCGCCGCCCCCAAAAGCTCAAGGCTAATCTCCGTCTCGCCTGACGCCTATAGGGCGGGCTCGGTCTCGCCCGAGGCCGAGGATAAACTCCGCCTCGCCCGACGCCTTGAGGGCGGGCTCGGCCTCGCCCGAGGGCCGAGGATGGATTCCGTCTCGCCCGACCCGGGGGCGGGGTCACCACCCGACGGCCCGAGCGAGCCTCGCCTCGATCGATATCTATCCCTCATAATAATGGGTGCAGGGGCGAGACAAGACGTTCGGGTCAACCATGGCTCCAACGACCATACCTGCGCCTGGCGAAAAAGGACCGCCGAGGAACGACAGGATCGAAGCTTTAGACCCTCCCGGCGCCAGAGCCCAAAAGGTATTACAGGTCGTGCACCTCACCTGTAGAGTTGTAGGCGCCGCCTTGCCTCTGGGACACGGAACCCGGCGAAGATATACGACAACCGCTACGCTCCGGAAAGGATTTGCTATCTCCACGAACGATGGGTATTCCGTCACCACACGGTGGACCCGAGGAGCGGCGCCCGCTTCCCGACCCCTCGGTCTTCCCATCGAAGGCCTTAACCATGGCGTTACACCGGACCCCGACCCGCATTCTCCCAACGAGGACTCATGAGAACTCAAGGCGTGCGGAGCAAGGTGGGGAGGCTCATAAGTCAAAACCAGCATCTCAGCAGCCCATACCTGCAGCAGGCGGCATTACTGTGACTAACCCGACATCCTCTGAGACATCGACAACATTGTAAAACACTTATCTTCCTTCGCACTCATCGAGTGGAGGACACGACCGTGTGAGCGTGAGCCACAAGACTAAGTAGAGTACGCGTCCTAGAGCCCTTACCCTTGTAAAGCCGGCCCTTCGTCTATAAAGGGGATGCGCTTCTTCCATCAAAGGGGACGGAATAAAAGGAGGACAAAACAATAGAACGCACTCACACACATTCAAGCGGCGACGAAGCTCTTGACCACCTTTCAATCCTTCGATCGAGAGACTTGGGACCAGTCCCTCTCTCGGCGGTTGTATCCCTTACTACGGATCGTTACGGTGCTAATAACACAAGCGAAAACAAAGCCGGGCGTAGGGACGTTTACGCCCGAACCAAAGATAAATCCTGTGTCCTTTAGCGCACCACCATCCGAGCCTAACGCGCATTACTATAAATTCACTTGCCGGTGCTTGTACGAAACACCGGCGGGTGGCGCCGCGCCGGTAGGGGCTTTCGCGCTCCAAACCAGGTCTCGGATGACCACCCACGCAATCACACAGGCCCCGGCGCACACGCGCGCGTTCGGTGACCTGGATTTCATCATCACACTAGAAGGAGAGCTGCACCGACTCACCACCCGCCCCATCTCCCCTTCCATCAACCTCACCGTCTCGGGCTTGAGGGTCCACCGGGCAACTCCCGGGGAGTCCCGTCACCCAAAGAAGCCTCTCACAACGCCACCATGTGTCCGTAAGGGTCCGTATGGAGCGCCCCGACAGCGTTTCCGTTCGGTCTCCGCAACATTGCGGCAACGGCTGGCCGTCTTCTGGCGCTACGGGTGGTTCAACCACCCACGGACATCGAGTTCATGGGGGCGATTGAGCGGATATCTGAGACCCTCTGAGCTCCTCAACGAGGAGCTCAGACGCTCTCCAGCTCGGATTCCAGCAGGGGGAGCCACCACCCTTCCCGAGAATGCTACATGACGCAGACCCCTGAGGGTCACGTCGAAAGCGCCTCCAGGGAAGAGGCCACCCCTACGAACAATCCTGACAGCAGATCCGGGAAGAAGGGACAGCCCCATCTCGCTTTGAGGATGGAGCGACTAAGGGCTCGTCGGCAAAGAGATCGATGAGGCCGGGCAAGGGCTCGCAGACGGGAATACGCGGACATCAATCGCGAGATTGAACGCCGCAAAGACGGCGAAGCGCGCCTCCTGTACCGCCGCACCGTACATCAAAGGATCCTCACCGACGATGGGGCCTTTCCTCACTTTGCTCGAGCCACCGAACATCATCACGCGGCCGACTTCCTTGCCGCATGGTCTCCGGAGGCCACGACGTCCGAGGATCAACGCGCTTATCGGGAGATTCGCCGCGTTGCTCGAAGCGCGCAGCGCCAAGCAAAGGCGGAAAGTTCGTTGTCTCGATGACGCGAACCCGACACCAGCCAATAGCGCACCTTCGGTGCATCCCACCAAGGACGCATCCGTACACCAAACACCGCCGGCGGCGGCAGCAGCCCTCCGTCGTCCCACAGACATCAACGCCTCGGCGTGGCGCGCGCGTCGCAATAGCATCATCGATGCTGGAGACGTGCCCACAGCGACGAGGGAGAAAGCGGCCGCCGCGGCTATCATCCCCGACGTGGTGGGCGCTACGACAAAGAACGAGGACCGAAGCTCGAGCCCCGTCCCCGCCAGCCCTCGGGCCTTTGGCGGCACATCCTCAACGCAGCTGCGTTCCCTCTAAGGTATCGACCGCCACGAACATTCCTAAATATTCGGCGAAACAAACCCGGGCTTTGGCTCAAGACTATCGGCTTGCATGTCGGGCCGGTGGTGTTAGCGATGATAATTTCATTATTCGCAATCTCCCGCTGTTCTGGCCGACTCAAAGACGAAGCGTGGTGGAGCACCTACCGTCAATACTATTCGAGTTGGGCGGATCATCGACCGAGATCTTCGTGGGTAATTTCTGAGGCACGCATAAACGCCTCGAAACCCATGGGACCTCAAGAACTGCCGTCGAAAAGCTAGTGAAACCCTCCGCGGGTACACATCCGGCGCTTTTCCCGACAGTGCAATGAGCTCCCGAACGCCGCCGACGCCGACGTAATAGGAGCCTTCATCCCGAACGACCTGCGAATCCTGGTCCACAAGTTGGGACACGGGGGCCCGCGAACTACCAAGGAACTCCCGGACATCGCCACTAGTCACGCCTCGAGAAGAGGCGGTCGGGGCCATCTTTGATCGTCATGAAGACGGAAAAACAAAGCGCGGACGGGGGGCCAGTGGGCGCCTCAACCGTCCCCGCCAAAGGGAAAAATAAGAAGCAACGGCGCGACAACTTACTCGCGGCCGCTGCCGACCGCAAAGGTGGCCGGAAGCCCACGGAGGGCACTCCGAACCACTTCGAGAAAATGCTCGAGGGGCCATGCCCAAACCACGCCTTCCCGGCCAAGCACCTATACAAGGAATGCGGCCTTATGCGCAAATACTTGGCTGGGGGCCTTAACAAGGAGGGAGCAGGGAAGGAGCTGTTCCCACCACTAACGACACGGAGGCAAAGGACGACACCTTCCCAACTCCGACCGGTGCCCTCATGATCTTCGGAGGATCAACGGCCTATGACTCCAAGCGCCGCCAGAAGGTCGCGTCGAGAGGTCTATACCGCTGGACCGGCTATGCCAACCTATCTCCGGTGGTCGGAATCCGCCATAACCTTCGACCGAACCGACCATCCGGATGCCATCCCACACCCGGAAGGTATCCGCTTGTCGTCGACCCGATCGTCGGTCCAAAGCGGCTCACCAAGGTACGATGGATGGGGCGCGGCCTCAACATCATGTACGCCAAGACGCTTCGACGAGATGGGCGTCGACCGAACGCGCCTCCGCCCCGTCCGAGCACCTTTCCATGGCGTCGTACCAGGAAGGCAAGCCGTGCCACTAGGGCAGATTGACCTGCCCGTCACTTTTGGGGATCGATCCAATTACCGGACCGAGACCCTCACCTTCGATGTAGTGGGGTTCCCAGGGACTTTCCACGCCATTCTGGGGCGACCATGTTACGCGAAGTTCATGGCCGTACCCAATTACACATATCTGAAGCTGAAGATGCCGGGCCCCCGTGGGATCATCACCATCGGCACCTCCTTCCAGCGCGCTTACGAGTGCGAGGTCGAATCTTTGCGGACACGCATCCGCGGTCATCGCATCCGAAGAGCTCGTCACCCTCAGGGAGGAGGTCAGTGAGGGGACACCCGACGCAAAGAAGTCGTCCGGATCGTTCGAATCGGCAGAGGGTTCCAGGGACGTCCTCTTGGATCCCAGTAGCTCCGAGGGCAAAAAAGTCCGAATCGGGACCGCGCTCTCCTCCGCATAGGAAAGCGCGCTCGTCGACTTCCTCCGCGCCAACAAGGACATCTTTGCGTGGAAACCCTCGGATATGCCGGGCATCCCGAGGGAGGTCGCCGAGCATACTCTCCAAATCCTTCCTGGCTCCAAGCCGGTGAAACAACGCCTGCGCCGCTTCGACGAGGAGAAACGCAGGGCCATCGGCGAGGAGATAGCCAAACTACTGGCCGCAGGATTCATTAAGGAAGTGTACCACCCAGAGTGGTTAGCGAATCCTGTTCTTGTTCGGAAAAAAAGCGGGAAATGGAGAATGTGTGTTGATTATACTGGCCTCAACAAAGCGTGTCCAAAGGATCCATTTCCTTTGCCATGAATAGACCAAATAGTCGATTCCACCTCGGGGTGCGAAACCCTCTGTTTCCTGGACGCATACTCAGGCTACCATCAGATCGCGATGAAAGAGTCCGACCAGCTCGCGACATCTTTTATCACGCCCTTCGGATCATTTTGCTACGTTTCAATGCCGTTTGGTTTGAAGAACGCTGGGGCAACGTATCAAATAATTGTATGCTTAGTTGCTTCGGAGACCTCATCGGGCGAACCGTTGAGGCCTATGTCGACGACATCATAGTCAAATCCAAGCGGGCTGACCACCTTGTCGCTGACCTTGAACGTACCTTTGCGAAACTCCGGGCGAACGGCATCAAGCTCAATCCCGAAAAATGTGTTTTCGGGGTCCCGAGGGGCATGCTGCTCGGCTTTATCGTCTCCGAACGTGGCATCGAAGCCAACCCGGAGAAGATATCAGCCATCACGAGGATGGGCCCGATCCAAAACATAAAGGGGGTTCAGCGGATCACCGGGTGCCTTGCCGCTCTCGGTCGATTCATTTCACGCCTCGTGAACGAGGACTCCCCTTTATCGACTCTGAAGAAAATCGACCGCTTTCGAGTGGACGGTAGAGAGGCTCGTGGAAGCACTTGACATGGTTAAACGATTTTTAACTAAGCCGCCGGTCCTAGTCCCTCCATGCGATGGAGAATCTCTCTTACTATATATATCGGCCACCACCCAAGTGGTTAGCTCCGCCTTAATAGTAGAGCGAGAAGAAGAGGGGCACGCCTTCAAGGTGCAGCGCCATGTATATTTCATCAGCGAGGTGTTATCCGACTCCAAAACCCGCTACTCCCAGATCCAGAAACTCCTCTACACCGTCCTCATCACCAAAAGGAAGCTACACCACTACTTGAGTCACACCCCATGATGGTAGTGACGCTGTTCCCCCTTGGCGAGGTCGTTAGAGTAGCCATGACGCTTCGGGAAGAACCGCAAAGTGGGCACTCGAGTGATGGATCGGGCATTTCTTATGTCCCCGAACGGCGATCAAATCTCGTGCAATCGGCTGACTTCATCGTGGAGTGGACCGAGGTCCGATGCCACCAAAGAATTGGTCGATCAAGAGTAATCGATAATGTACTTGATGGATCGGCTGATGAAGAAGGGCGCCGAGCAGGACTAGTCTTTGTATCCCCCTCGGGGTCCACATGAGGTACATGGTTCGACTTCATTTTCCCTCATCAAACAATCTTTACAGAATCTGACGCTCATCAACGGCCTACGAATCGCCATCGAAGTGGGCATCCGACGCCTTGACGTCGGGGCGACTCACCGGTCAACCAACTAGGTCATGAAAGAGTCGGGCTGCCACGATACCAAGATGGAGGCGTCTCGTCGAGAGGTCCGACGTCTGGAGGACAAATTCGACGGCCTCAAACTCAATCATATCCCGAGCGCCTCAACGAAGCGGCCGATACACTCATAAAAGCACATCCACCGAGAGCCGGTTCAACAGCGCGTCTTCGCCAAATGACCAACACAAACCCTCGATGCGCTTCACGCTGGGTCGGAACAAGCCGACGATGGCCCTTCTAGTCCGACCCCCAAAGGCCGATCCACCAACTGCTCCTCCCGACCCCGAGGTCATGGAGATTGAAGAAGACCCAAAGAATGGAGTCCGATCCTCCCAATGACTAGAGAACGCTTTACATCGACTATCTCCTCCACGACGTACTACCAACCAACAAGACGAAGCTTCGACGGCTCACAGGACGCGCGCCAAATCCTTCGTTCTTGTAGAGGGCGAACTCTACAAACGAAGTCACATCGAATTTCAGCAACTTTGTATCCTCAGCGAACAGGGAAAACTCCTCTCGAAGCGACATCCACGGAGGGCATCATGCGGACACCATGCTGCACCAAGAACCTTGGTTGGGAAGGCATTCCGACGGGTTTCTATTGGCCCACCGCAGAGCCGATGCCGAGCAAATTGTACGCACTCGCCAAGGGTGCCAATACTACGCTTCGCAAACGCACCTCCGGCCCGAGCTCTCCAGATGATCCCCATCACGTGGCCCTTCGCGCGGTGCAGGGCTTGACCTGGTTGGGCCACTTAAAAAAGCGCCCGGAGGCTTTACCCACCGCTTGTCGCCATAGACAAGTTCACAAAATGGATTGAAGCTCGGCCAATATCCATAATCAAATCCGAGCAAGCTGTTTTGTTCTTTCTCGACATCATCCATCGCTTTGGAGTACCGAACTCCATCATCACGAGATAACGGCACGCAGTTCACGGTAGGAAATTCGTTCGTTTACGTGATGAACAACACATCCGAATCGATTGGGCGGCCGTCGACACCCCCCCGGACGAACGGACAAGTCGAGCGCAAGAAAGCGGCATGCTCCTTCAAGGCCTCAAACCCGAATTTTCAACCGGTTGAACAAGTTCGGCGCGCGTTGGCTTCGGCTGAGCTCCCCACCAGCTCTCGGAGCCTAAGGATTACTCCTAGCCGGGCCACCGCCACTACACACCCTTTTTCATGATCTACGGCTCCGAGGCCGCTCTCCCGACGGACCTCGACTATGGAGCGCCAAGAATCGAGCATATGACGAACAGGGGAGCCGAGGCATCTCACCAAGACACCATGGACCAGGTGGATGAGGCCCGCGACATCGCCCTCCTCCGTTTCACCAAGTACCAAGAAGCGTTATTCGGCGGTACCACGGCCCGACGGGTGCGGGGTCGAGCCTTCAATGTCGGAGACCTCGTCCTCCGCCTTGTGCAGAGCAACAAGGATCACCACAAACTCTCCCCGCCATGGGAAGGGCCCTACATCGTCGTGGAAATACTTCGCCCAGGCGCCTACCGGTTGAAAACCATCAAAGGCGAGGTCTTCACCAACGCTCGAACATTGAGCAGACTCGTCGTTTCTATCCTTAAAATAAGCTTACACTTTTCCTTATCGCTTTTATCTTAACAGAACCCCGATCCTTAGTGACTACCGACCCCTGCAAATCGCGAGGGGTCAGACCTCACTCGGGGGCTGGCATATGATCGTAACATATGTCATGTGTAATACAAGTATTACTTATTACGCTTGTAAAAATCCCTCTTATTATACTTGCAAACATTTTCTAAGTTTTCCATTCGCCTCGTGAACGAAGTTTCGAGGGCTAAGATCTTGGGAACCAATTCTGAATACAACTGGTAGGACTGCAAAGGCACCACGCCCCAAATGGTCAACCCCTTTGCTCACCAGTTCAATCAGAATTAGTTCGCCCACGTTCCTAGTTTCCTATGACTTAGACCATGAGAAGGGTTGGAAAGCGTTAAAATGACTTGCCATAAGCCAAGGATGCAATTTTGTTCATTTTTTGCACAAATTCACCACTTACAAAGCGATGTCATTACAAAAAAGGAACAATATACTCCGAGGACTGTTTACCCGGGGGCTTCCCCACAACGTTATTTCATTACAGTCTCGGCTCAGCTCTACCACAAGTGTTACTACGGTCGCCGCGCCACGCCCTCCATCGGCGATGTCCGGGGCGTGTACACGGGCCAGGTCGTCTACTGCGGTCACCGTGCCACGCTCTCCATCGGCGACGTCCAGGGCGTGTACACGGGCCAGCTCGTCTTCTACGGTCGCCGTGCCACGCTCTCCGTCGGCGACATCTTCGCCGGATCCTCGAAGGCGCCACCATCTACGATGACTCCGCCGGAACGTCCGGGGACCACGCCATCATCGTCAGCCGCGACCCTGGCAACGACGCCTCCGCCGGAACGTCCGGGGACTACGCCATCGTCGTCAGCCGCGACCCCGGCAACGACGCCTCCGCCGGAACGTCCGGGGACTACGCCATCGTCGTCAGCCGCGACCCCGGCAGCGACGCCACCGCCATGACGTCTGAAGACTACGCCATCATCCCAAGCCATAACCCTGATAACGGCATATGGGCAGGAAACGCCTCCCGCCAAGGGAGGGGCGCAGCGAACGACGGCGCAGTCAACGACGTACGACGCCCACCGACGCCTCCTTTCTTCGCCAAAGAATGACTCCTCGGCAAGGGCGCGCACACCATCTCGTCTTCACGTTGGATAACCTCCGGCTCGACATCACGCACTGTAATCACGAGCAAGTTTGTAAGTTCTCTATCTCTCTCGGCATTACTCGCCTCACTCGAAACCACCACGACGCACGGACGACGCATTTGGCGGAAAGGAAGAAGAAGGAGAGATAGCGGCTCGGAGGAAGAAGGGGAGGTGGGCTGAGAACTCCTCTCCCCCTCCCTATTTAAAGAGGAGGCGCAGTAACTAAGGAAAGGCGAAAGGTCGGACGAAAAACCCTCTCCCTTCCCCTTTTTAAATACGCAATCAATGCTGATTGATATCTGAGGGGACGCACCAGAAGTGACGGGACGAACCCCGGTCTACGAAGCGTCCCTCTTTGGTCAAACTGAACACTGCCTGGGTATGGCCAGCCACTGACCCGCTCCGGACGCGGCGATTAAGGCACCCGCATAGCGGACAAATTTTTCGCCTTCCCATGCAGGGACCACTTGGACGACCCGATGACGGGACCCTTCAGTTCTCCCGGTCGACCGTTCGCCCCAGAAGACACGATTTAACGAATCGACCAAAGAAAGATAAGCCTCTCATCTTTCACTTTTTATGCGTTAGAATTTGTTCGCAAGATTCCGACCCACCAAAAGCGAGGGACGCGAGCATCACTTTCGGGGGCATCGAGGATGACTACCAATCCAGACATCCTCTTCACCCGACCCCTCCGTACGCTTGAAACTAAGGGCGCGACATACAGGCACAAAGCTTTGAGTAAAACTGGACGAACTAGCAAACCCTACGCCCCGATAGCTACAATGTTTCTATTCACCAGAAAAATCATGCTCAAACCGCCTCTCCCGTCTCGGGTTTCGACGTCCGCCTTTCTCAAAGAAGGGATCGAAGGGTCCGCCCTACAAAGAACCAGGTTGCCCAGGTTAATTGAACAGCTCGGATCTTCACCGAGACACAAAACAAAGAATGGCAATTCTTATGCAGGTTTTTCCAACCTCGTCACAAACGTCAGGACCCGAACCCATCTGGTAGGAGCTTTTTCCGCCACTCATACCACCAAGGTAACGTCCCCACCTTTATTTTCAATTAAATCTCGCATTCAAAACATTTCATATGCAAAAAATTGCATCCCAATGATTCGTGTCGCACCACGAAACGACCGTCATATATCCGATATAGGCAACCACAGTGAGGTTCAAGGTCGGCCCGCGAAGGGCTCGAGGCCGCCTCACGCCCGAACAGAGCTGGGAGAGATAACCGAGACAAGCCCCAGCCGCCCCCCGCCTCGACCCCGCCGGCGAACCGGGACGTCTCGACCTTCTCTCGTTCAATTCTAACCTCGAGCCAAACCCACGAATCTCCATCGAGGAGAGGCCATCGGGCCCCCCAGCTTATCGAACGACTCGGGCATCTGCCGAGAGGCGGGTTAAGAAGTTGTGGAGTGCCACCGGAGGGCTCTGCCGACCCCATCAACAAATGATGGACTCGGATTCCGCATTTAACGCATTCCATTAGCGAGCTCGTTGGCGCTGGTACTCAAGCCGTCGAGGCAAGTGTCGTTCACTCACCCCCTCCGATTGCGAAAACCGAGGACGGGGTAACACGCAAATAACGGCCGACCCCTATCGACCACGACACAAGGCTCGGGGGCTCGGGCCAAACAATGCAGGGACAAAGGCCCCACCTTGCCGAGCCCATAGAGTTCCCGGTTGGGATTTCATTGAAGACAGTATGGGATTATTGCGATGGCATCCATTATCACCGTAACCACGATTCCGGTCTCCAAGAACACCCGACCCCAAAGAAAAGCGGGGGTGAACTTTACTTGGGGGCATTAAGGTACGGCTACCTCCTCTCCTTCTTTCGTAACAATCTCCTCGCATTATAATCAAATGGCATAATTCAGGGGAACATATTGGTAAGACCGTAAAAAATGAAATCGCAAAAATCAAACAAAACGAAATTAAGACGCATAAAAAGCACGAATGGCGTCCGGACTCGAAAAGTACCGACACTTGTTCACATATTACATATAAGTTATTCTCAAAATTGTTCGACTAATTACTTCCGCGGAGGGAGAACCATCTCTTTCAGATTGTCCGCCAAAGTTCTTCGCAAGGGGCGCGACCATCCGCCCATTTCCTCCAGCTCTTCATCCTCGTAGGTGGACTGAAAAGCCTTCGCTCATCACTTTCGTGTTTATTTCCTTCTCATAGTGGGCGTGGGCGACGGTGAAGGCCCTGGGTAATCCCGGCGTGAAAGGCACTCTCCTCAAGCGGGCCACCCGAGCCGTGATACCTCCGACACGAGCCAGAGCGAGCTGGCTGGTCTCCACCGCTCCGTCACATTCGTGGTGCTAAGAACAACCCCGACCGCAGCTTGTAGAAGATCGTGCTCATCACTCTCACTGAAGGGCTCTGCAGCAGATAGGCAACCTCTTTCTCCAAACTTGGTGGCGGCGTTCTCAAGACTCGACTTTCCTTTCACCGCGTCGTCAAGCTCCGCCGGAGAGCGGACCACCTCGACGTCCTCGTCCACCTTCCGCTGGAGGGTCAGGCCCTACTCTCGGCCTTCCGCCAAGGTCCCGCTCCATCTCCAGCTCCTTGAGGACTTCACTGGCCTTCTCATTGGCCATGCGGCATTCCTCTCAGCAGCTCGTCTCGCTCTTTTTTTTGAGTCCGGCAATCTCCTCTCCATCCAAATTAGACCTCGCCGACAGTCCTCGAACATTCCGTGCGCGCTCCTCCGCATCCCGACGCGCTGGGCCTCCCGCTCTCGAACAAGAGCAAGCTGGGCGGCCAAGTCTGCTTCATGGCCGGGCCTCCTCGGAAGCGATCCTCTCCGCGCCTACATTCATGGAGGAATTGGGATTTATCCCGCTCACGAGCAACAAGAGTCCGAGGAGGAAGAAGGCTGATATCGAATACGAGAACACAAAAACACATGAAGAAAGAAGAAAGTCCGTAAAAATACCGAGTGGTAGGGATAACGATCTCACGGAGGGCTCCTCTCCGGCTCGGTCCAGGCGTTCAAAGATGGTCGAGATCCCGATGTCAAGACCCTCCCGCTCCATGCTCTCGGAATGATCATCGAAGCGAGAAAAGAAAGAGCCGACGTCGGGTCCGAGCATCCATCCACCGGAGCGGGCGGCGGCTCCCCCCTGCAGGGAGCGGTTTCCTCCCAACAAAGGGGCCGGTGGCGGCTCCTCTCGACCTGTCTTGGCACCACCACCGCCAAGCACTCGAGACCTCCCGGCTGGACCCTCCTCCGTCTGGGCCGCTTCGGCGCCACGGGTGGATCCACATGGGCGCTGGCGACGCGGATCGCACTGCGCCCTCGGGTGCCACCACGACCGCGTCCGGCCGATCTGGCTTACGCAGATCCACGACCACCGTCACCGGCGGTATCACGGTCCTCGGCCGGGCTGTTCCACGCCCACCATGGAAGAGACCGCTCGCCAAGAACCTCCGCGGATGTGGGAGCCACCTTGACGCCGTCCGGTTCGCCAACGCGCCCGACATCGGCACCACTCTCGCCCAAAATGCAGGGTGGCTCCGGCGACGCCGTCTGTCCCCACTTGAAGGGCGAGACTTTCTTGGGCGCCACTTTCCCGAGGGTGACCCGTCGCAAGAACATGCGCAAAGGTAATAACCATTAAGTCAAAATAAAAAGGGAAAAGGATGAAAACAGAGGAATCAACAGCTTACGTTGACGCCCTCGGCGGCGAAGCGTTTTGGGGATGGATCCCCGCACCGCCTGGCTCATCTGGGCGGGACCGTTTCATGCCTACCCCCGCCCGGGCAGGGGGTCCATCTCGCCGGGCGCGGCCCGAGTCGCTCCTTTCCATCGTCTCGTCGGGCGCGGCACCGGAGCCGCCCCCTCCATCGCCTCTCGGGTGCGGACCGAGCTGCTCCCCCTTCATCGCCGCCGGATGGTGGCGATAGGTTCGCCTTCCCCATCCACCGGTCCTCGGCGGCCGCGCCGCCGCGAAGAAGAGGCGGACTCGCCCGGCCTCCACCGACCTCATCGATTCACTTCCCTCCGCATGAAAGGCGAAGGCCCCTCAGTGCGGTGGGTGGCCACTTGTCGGCATCTCCTCATCCTCCAGGGGCGCCCCAATCCACGCCGACGGCTACCTCGTCGCCGCCGCCGTCATCATCATCATCATCGCCATCCTCACTGCTCCGCCCTCTCCCGATCCCGTGCCTCCTGCTTGATCGTTTACGCTTTCTTCATCTCCTCCTTTGCCTCCTTGTCCCGCTTTCGGCCATGAAGTCGATTCGCCGCCGCCATAGCCTTGTCCTTCGGCAATGGGATCTGGGCTATCCTTGAAGACTAGCCCCTCGGCTAGCCCCAACATTACGAAGCAAGTGTTAAAAGAGGGAGATTTAGGAGAAAGAAAAGAATGCGGGAGAAGAGGGCTTACGAATTCAAGAACCCGAGCTCCGGCCAAGATTGGAGGATGCCCGCACCGGATACACGATGTCGAGGACCTGCCGGCGAATCCTCTTCGTCGGCTCCGTCGCCTCCTTGACACGCCGCGCCACTTCCGAATAAGGGAGCGCCAACGAGCACACCGCCCCTCGAACGATATCCCTGGCGTCATCCGGTGCAGGGGGAAGCACACGCTGCCATCGGTGGCGCCACCCTCCTCGCGTGGTAGGCACCGATAATCCCCGACCCTTTACACCCCGACCCTTCTTCAGTGGCATGGAGGGCGGAGAGAAGGTCGGAGATATGCTTCTTGTCTTTAGTCTCGACCCCCACTTCACGACGCGCCGGGGCACCCACAATAAGACGTCCGGTGTACTTCGGTGGGATGGCACTCACATCATCCCTAACATAAAACCACTCGAATGCCATCCCTTGTTGGATGTAGCCGACGCATGTACGGGTAACCTTCGACCGGGTATGGAGCGGTGAATGCCGGCACACCCCATCGGCGCATCCACTTCTTTCCCCCAATCTTCCTCTTCGACGGACTAATTCTAAAGAAATACCGCCACAGATCAAAATGGGGATCGATCCCAGAAACCCTCGCCTGAGGCAAACGAATGCCGCCATATGTCAATCCCATTGGGAGTGAGATGCTGCAGCTCTACCTCATAGTAATCTAATAGCCCCGAAGAAATCTATGCGCGGGTACCCCAATCCCGCTCATGGAAGATGGCAAAGGAGACACATACCCTTTAGGCGGCACCGCTCACCCTCGTCGCCGGGAGTAACCACTCTGGATGGCGGATAGTGGGCGGAGAAGGCCACGGCACGAGGCCCTCGGCGCGCCGAGAAGTGATGCTTGATCTCGCCCCACAACTCCATTGAAACAGGAGGGGGAAAGGCGGCGCGAGCTTAACGGGCGGCCAAAAACACAAACGCAGGCCGGTCGACGGTGGCGATCGGGCGCAAAGAGGTCAAAGATTGGCGGCGGATGTTTCGTAACGCAAAGAAAGGGGAGTGAAACACGGGACCACGGGGTGAACCCAGCGGTTTTATAGGAGGCGACGGACGCGAGAAGGGCAACCGTCCGCCTCGATCTCCGGGTTCGCCACGCACGCCATCACGTCACGTCATGGACACGCGCTGCAAGCAGTCCCTATCCTCTCATCCCAAAAAATCTCGGCGGACGGTTAGCCTTCCCCAAGCCAATCCGGACTCTCCACCCACCGGGGAAGCACAAGCCACAAAGGCCCGTTTCTTTTCTCTTTGGCCCACCTAGGGCCCAAAGAACTCGCCGCCGGCCCAACTAAGAAGGAATCCACGAACAATCCGCCACCAAGTGCGTAAGCACCAAAGTGAGGGTGGCCCCGAATCAGTCCCCTCAAAGCACAGACGCCACGACCCACTCGGAAAAACACCCTCCAGCGGTTCTACCCCCAATCACCGAGTCTCTGGGGCTACTATCGGGATCTAATACCGTGGTACCCTGGAAGGTGGAACCGATGACCACCGAACGTGAAAAACTTCTAGATGCATAAGGGCTCCATGTCATCCCTTGTTCGAGTAACAGAGTTTCGGTTCCGCCTCGCCCGACGCCTTGAGGGCGGGCTCGGTCTCGCCCGAGGGCTGAGGGATGAATTCTGTCTCACCCGACCCCGGAGGGGCGGGGTCAGCCTTACCCGACACCTTTGTAGGATAACCCTGCCTCGCCCCAAAAGCTCAAGGCTAATCTCCGTCTCGCCCGACGCCTATAGGGTGGGCTCGGTCTCACCCGAGGGCCGAGGGATAAACTCCGCCTCACCCGACGCCTTGAGGGCGGGCTCGGCCTCGCCCGAGGGCCGAGGATGGATTCTGTCTCGCCCGACCCCGAGGGGCGGGTCACCACCCGACGGCCTGCCCAGGCAGGCCTCGCCCCGATCGATATCTATCCCTCATAATAATGGGTACAGGACGAGACAAGACGTTCGGGTCAACCATGGCTCCAACGACCATACCCTGCGCCCTGGCAGGAAAAGGACTGCCAGGGAACGACAGGACTGAAGCTTTAGACCCTTCCGGGCGCCGCAGAGCCCAAAAGGTATTACAGGTGCGTGCACCTCACCCTGTAGAGTTGTAGGCGCCGCCTTCAGCTCTGGGACACGGAACCCGACGAAGATATACGACAACCGCTACGCTCCAGGAAAGGATTTGCTATCTCCACGAACGATGGGTATTCCGTCACCACACGGTGGACCCGAGGGAGCGGCGCCCGCTTCCCGACCCCTCAGGTCCTCCCAGTCAGAAGGCCTTGACCACGGCGTTACACCGGACCCCGACCCCGCATTCTCCCAACGAGGACTCATGAGAACCTGAAGGCGTGCGGAGCAAGGCTGGGGGAGGCTCATAAGTCAAAACCACTGTACTGCAGCCCATACCCTGCGCAGGGCAGCATTCTGTGACTAACCTGACATCCTACAGAGACATCGACAACATTGTAAACACTTATCTTCCTTCGCACTCATCAGAGTGGAGGACCTGACCAGGTAGACGTGAGCCACAAGACTAAGTAGAGTACGCGTCCTGGAGCCCTTACCCTTGTAAAGCCGGCCCCTTCGTCTATAAAAGGGGATGCGCTTCTTCCATCAAAGGGGACGGAAGAAAAAGGAGGACAAAACAATAGAACGCACTCACACACATTCAAGCAGCGACGAAGCTCTTGACCACCTTTCAATCCTTCGATCAGAGACTTGGGACCAGTCCCTCTCTCGGCAGTTTGTATCCCTTACTACAGATCGTTACGGTGCTAATAACACAAGCAGCAACAAACTGGACGTAGGGACGTTTCGCCCGAACCAGTATAAATCCTGTGTCCTTTAGCGCACCATCCGAGCCTAACGCGCATTACTATAAATTCACTTGCCGGTGCTTGTACGAAACACCGACAAGTGGAGTCTGCTCATGAAGGTCAAGATGTAGGCGCGCCAGCTCTGGGATGCCATCGAGTACGGCGACCTCTCGTACCACGATGATCGGCGTGCGCTCGACGCCATCATTGCTGGAGTACCGCCGAAGATGGGTGTGACGCTCGTAGACAAGGCCTTTGCCAAGGAGGTGTGGGACTCCATTGCCGCGACGCGCATCGGCGTCGACCGCGTCCGCCGCGTCACGTTGCAGCGGCTGCGCAAGGATTGGGAGAACCTCGCCTTCTGCACCTGTGAGCAGATTGAGGATTTTGCTCTTCGTCTCTCCGCCTTAAAGCAGCAGATGGCTCATCACGGTGACACGGACCTGATAGAGGAGCGGGCGGTGGAGAAGCTGCTTCGAGCCATGCCGAAGAAGTACGCCCAGCTGAGGATCGCGATCAAGACCCTCCTTGACTTCCAGGACCTCACCATTGACGAGGTCGCCGGGAGATTGAAGACGGTGGATGATCTCGAGGAAGAACCCCCCACCGAGCCGATCTCCATTGGTGGGAAGCTGATGTACACCGAGGAGCAATGGCTCACTCGGCAGAAGGAGAAGAAAAAGGGTGGAGATGGCTCTGGCTCATCCAGTTCATCCAAGGAGCACCGCCGATGTCCCCACGGTGGCAAGAAGCAGAAGCCAAAGGGTGGCCATGGCGACCGTGGCGGCGGCGGGCAAGGAGAGAAGGCTAGAGTCACTGGCGGCAAATGCAAGGCGAATCGCGATGACACCTGCCTCAACTACCATCGCGCCAGCCATTGGGCGAAGGACTACCCTCAGCCTCGATGCAAACGTGGCGGCGCAGCGCACGTCGCGGAGGCAGATGATGGTGAGGCAACGCTCTTCCTCGCCCATGGCTTCCTAGAGCTGGATGCAGAGGAGAACGTCTTCTGCTCCAAAGCCGACGCTAGCCTTGACATCGAGGAGCCTCGAGCCCGTGCATTCCTCAACATCGGCTCCGACGAGGACAAGCTGGATGGTTGGTACCTCGACAGCGGCGCCACCCACCACATTACCGGCCGTCGCGAGCTCTTCTCTAGCCTTGACACATCTATTCGTGGCTCGGTGTGGTTCGGCTACGTGTCAAGGGTGGAGATCCATGGTGTGGGCTCGATCGTGTTCCAAGGCAAGACCGGCGAGCATTGCATCCTCCATGGCGTCTACTACATCCCGACGCTGCGCAACTCCATCATGAGCCTTGGCCAGCTCGATGATGGCAGGTCCAAGGTGGAGATCGACAAGGGCATGCTCTAGATCTAGGATCGACGTGGGTGACTCCTCATCAAGGTTTGCCACAAACCCAACCGCCTCTATGTCCTCCACCTCGAGATGGCATAACCCCTCTGCCTCGCCGCAAGGAAGGACGATGAAGCCTGGCGCTGGCACGAGCGGTTCGGCCACCTCCATTTTGAGGCGCTTCACAAGCTTGGTAAGGAGGCCATGGTGTGTGGGATGCCGGTGATCAAGCACATCGAGCAGCTCTACGACACCTGTGTCACGACAAAGCAGCGACGGCGCCTATTCCCTCAGCAAGCAGCGTACCGCGCGTAGGAGCAGTTCGAGCTGGTACACGGCGACCTTTGTGGACTCATGACACCGGCGACTCTGGGAGGGCGGCGCTACTTCTTGTTGATGGTGGACGATGCATATCGCTTCATGTGGGATGTCTTGCTGCCATCCAAGGATGCTGCCGCGGACGCCATCAAGCAGGTTCAGGCCGTAGCAGAGAAGGAGAGCGACCGCAAGCTCCAGGTGCTGCGCACCGACAACGGCGGCGAGTTCACCATCGTGGAGTTCACCGTCTACTGCACCGGAGAGGGCATCCAACGCCACTTCTCGACGCCTCACTCGCCACAGTAGAACGGCGTGGTGGAACGCCGGAATCAGACCGTGGTCGCCATGGCCCTGTCACTGCTGAAGTAGATGAGGATGCCGGCCAAGTATTGGGGGGAGGCGGCGCTCGCCGAATCGGAGCTTGCAGGGCAAGACCCCCTACGAGGCCTGGCATGGGCGGACGCCGGCGGTGAGCTACCTGAAGACCTTCGGCTACGTCGCCTATACCAAGGAGTTGAACCAGCTCCACAAGCTCGATGACCGCGGCAAGCCCAGCGTTTTCATCGGGTACGCAGAAGTAGCGAAGGCGTATCACATCCTGGACCTGGTGACGCAGCGCGTGAAGGTCGCCTGCAACGTCGTCTTCGACGAGGGGCGCGGCTAGGACTGGAGCTCGGCCTCAGCGGTAAGCGACTTCACTGTCGAGTACTGGTGGCCTAGAGGAGCAGGGGAGCACAGAGTGCTTCGACGGCGGCTAGAACTACATCACCAACGCCACCACCGTCTGCGCCGCGCTCACCGTCACCAAGTCCAGGGGAGCCCAAAGGGACATCGGTAGCTGCGCCCACTCCTCCAGCAACCTAGCCGGCCTGACCAACACCAACACCTGCATCCCCTGCTGCCCCTACCACTTCACCTACCTCACCGACGATAGCAGCAGTGACCGGTGATCAAGTGGAGTTCGCCACTCCGCTGGAGGATGATGAAGAGCGACTCAATGCCTACTATGACAATGAGGCCCTACGCTACCGCACGATGACCAACATCATCGGTGATCACCCTCCACTGCCATCGCTGCAGCGTCTCTTCGCCGAGCTGCACCTAACGCACGTCGGCGAGCCTGCCAATTTCGTCGAGGCAAAAGATGATCCGGCATGGCGGGCGACGATGGAGAAAGAGATCAATGTCGTGGAGCAGAATCGCACCTGGGAGCTGGTGCCACTGCCCAATGGTCACCGCCCATCACCTCGAAATGGGTGTTTAAGCTCAAGAAAGATGAGCTGGGTGCGGTGATCAAACACAAGGCCCGATTGGTGGCGCGCGGTTTCGTCCAGCAGGAGGGGATCGACTACGACGACGCGTTCGCTCTCATGGCGCGCATGGAATCCGTTAGAGTCCTCCTCGCGTTGGTGGCTCAAGAAGGCTAGCGCGTCCACCACATGGATGTGAAATCCGCCTTTCTCAACGGCGACCTCAAGGAAGAGGTGTATGTGCAGCAGCCGCCTGGCTTCACCGTCGCCGAAGAAGAAGGAAAGGTCTACAGCCTCCGCAAAGGCCCTCTGCAGCCTGTGGCAGGCTCTGCGTGCCTGGAACGCAAAGCTGGACACCACGCCAAGGACATGGGCTTCGAGCAGAGCGCTCATGAGGCGGCGATGTACAGGCGGGGCAGTGGACGCTCTGTCCTGCTCGTCGGCGTCTACGTCAATGATCTCATCATCACCGACGCGGAGGAACGTGAAGTGGAGGCGTTCAAGGTACAAATGAAGAAGATCTTCAACATGAGTGACCTCGGCCTCCTCAGCTTCTACCTCGGCGTCGAGGTGCGCCAAGATGCCAGCGGCATCACCCCCGTCAGACACACTACGCCAAGTGCATTCTGGAGCTTGGTGGTATGGTTGGCTACAACCCTGCCCATGCTCCAATGGAGGAACGGCTGAGGCTTAGCAGACACAACACGACGAAGGAGGTCGAGCCCACGCACTACCGGCATCTCATCGGTAGTCTGCGCTATTTGGTGCACACTCGCCCAAACTTGGCGTTCACCGTCGGGTTCGTCAGTTGGTTCATGGAGCGGCCTACGGTGGAGCATCAACTGGCTAAAAAGCGCATTCTCTGATATGTGGCTGGCACCCTCGACTTCGGTCTGCACTTCACCAAGGCACCCCGCACCGCACGCTTCGTCGGCTACTGCGACAGCGACCTCGCCGGCGACATTGACACAAGCGAGAGCACGAGTGGAACATTGTTCTTCCTTGGCAACTGCTTGGTCAGCTTGCAATCCATCAAGCAAAAGGTGGTGGCACTTTCAAGCTGTGAAGCCGAGTACATTGCCACCACTATTGCTGCAACACAAGCTCTGTGGCTGTCAAGACTGCTAGCAGAGCTTCTTGGCAGGCATGTCGAGGTGGTTGGGCTGAAGGTGGATAGCAAGTCAGCCCTCGCTCTGGCCAAGAATCCAGTCTCCCATGAGAGGAGCAAGCATATCAGGATCAAAATACCATTTCATCCGAAGCTGCCGGGAAGATGGAAGCATCAAGGCCAAACATATTCCAACCACTGATCAGCTTACAGACATCCTCACCAAGTCTCTGGGCAAGGCCAATTTTGAGGAGATGAGGGAGAGGATTGTCTTGAAGCAGATCACCTCCAAGGTTGAGCACAAGGCTAAGGGGGAGAAATGAGGGTTAAGCCTAGTGCTAATACCTCAATGTATCTAGTTTTATCTATTTAAGCTATTTATTATTCACTGTCTAGGCTAGTTACTATTCATTGTCTAGCAATTATCAGATGCCTTAGCATCCAAGGTAGTGGCTGCTTTATGCAGTTAGAATATGTTGGAGTGGTTGAGACCTTGTATCCCAAGTTTGCTACTTCTATTTAATACAATGAAGCGGCATATGGCCAAGCTGCCCTCTGGCAGATCAAATTCTACTTGTGTTCTTAATTACCAGTCCAACAGTCACATCCATGCTCCAGTTGATTACAGGGAAAATTGTTTCCACCGTAGGGCTTGTTTGGATACGCATGTATTCATCTTAATCCTCATATGTTGAAGTGGATTGGAGTGGAATTAAACTAAGTTATATTTCAATCCACTCCAACACATGTGGATTGAAGTAGATACACATGCATCCAAACAAGGCCGTAAGGTTGGTTTGCAACAAATATTTTTCATGTAATCAACTCGAGTAACAAGCTAATAATACTATGAATGACACCATGCAGTTAAACTGTGGCTAGATACAGTACGAGATACCAAGAAAATGATTTTAGTTACAGTAGAATTCAGGGTGTGATATCGTGTACTCAAAACTTTGATTACACATAATACAAGAAAAATACATAGAAAAGATAATAACGGTAAGAATGTTACATATTGGAACTACATCATACACATCACTACAGCGCTAAGTTTGTGGGAACCTTGTTCAGGTTCCAGAACCGGCAGATTTTGCTGCTTCTGTGATTCACGCTGAAGGCTTACGAGGAGGGCATGCCAATTGCCGGGCCGTAATTTGCGCCTTGGAAAATCTGTGCCTTCAGGTGGCTGAAAGAGGTTCATTAGAAAGCAGTTAGAAACAAAAGAATTCATTAGCATGACCACATAATGAAAGGTTTAGGAGTTCCTAATATGACTACTGAAAAAAAAAAGTGAAGTGACTGCAGACTGAAAAGCAACAAATGACCCACAAATCTGTTTTTTATATAAAAAAAAGATCCACAATGATGTGAGAAGTGGGTTTGTAAATATTAAGCAGCTACTTCTTTATCAGGTCATTATCCTAGATTGCTTGGGAGATCTTTTTTTCACTGTTACAACTTACAACCCCTCTGATCGACTAGTGGAGTTAGAGTGGTTTGATTGTAAAGGCCATTAAGGAACCATGTCCGTCTTCTCTTTAATATAAGATACGTGCTCTCATGCGCGTTCGAAACAAAATATCAACCAGCTACTTAAAGTGCACATAAAATTGAAACTTTGACAAACATATAGCAAAGTAGATGATAATTTACATTTTTTACTATCCAACCGAAGCTTAGCTCAAAGATGCTCATGGATGAGAACAGCAGCAGATTTAGTATTTGTAGTCAACTAAACACCCCCCGGTTGTTAGCAAAGATGGACAATCCTAAGTCATGCCAAAGTTGTAAACAATGAGCCCACACCATCTAGTGCTTAAAAAGAACACTAAGGGATAGACTACATTTGACAAAGTAACACACTTTTCAGCAAACATTCCTTATGAAATGAGTTCAGCTAACATTACTGTAACAACAATCAAACCCACACTTAATGTCGAAAATCAGTGCTTGATTGACTGGCAACAATACATTCGTAGATCATAACGTTTTTTGTTTCAGTAAAACCTTCATTGCGGCAGGGTGTGTTGGAATATTTGCTATCAATATAAGAAAATATCTATCTAGCTTCACTGCTGAATTACACTAACACTGTCCAAATGTTCTTAAATGGTTGGCTGAGTTAGAGCCTAAGAGCTTGCTCATTCCAACTTCCCAGTTCTAACTTCTAAATAGTGATTATTTTCCTATTATTCTCTTTGTTTTCAGCGCACTGAACTTTTGCCAATAAAACTGAAAGTAGAATACTCCCCTGCATTCATACTGTTTTTCTACTTAAAACCGATTTAACAAAACTAGGAACCTATTTCGCAATAAGAAATACTCGCATGTGAGACATGCACATAGCTAGGTGCCCACTGCACAGATAACAAAAACAAGAAAAATATCAGACATCACATTGCAATTTTCAGACTTGCTAGGAAACATGAACAAGTTTGTGTTCCCCATTTCTCGAATTGGGAACTTAAGGATCTAGAGTTTAACATAAATGTAGTGGTAAACTCTGTCTGTTTGGATACCTTTCGAAGACGTCGGTAGCGAAGCGGGAGCCATTGAAGCAGATGAACCAGAGCAGGATCAGCACCAATATGTCTACTCTTAGTTAAAGGGAGAACATTGTAATAACAGGAACATAAAATCCAGTTTACTTGGAAAGGACCACCGAATGAGAAACCTTGCCCAACAAATTCGAAGAAATGATGGTACCCCCTCCGAAATCAACGGACTGCCTGGCCGATAAAACGTTTCCGCCAAGAACGAATCGAAATAAGTGCCTACCCAAACCTAAGTCTTGTCGAGATACAGATACCCAAAATCAAACGCGGATCCAACATAAGCAAGGTCGGAATTTGCAAAGTGAGAGTAACGAAAGAACTGAATCGGATGGAGACGCAGCGGAAGGATACTGAATAGGCAGCGCTCCCACCAATCGAGCATGTAGAGGCCCATGGTGACGTTGTAGAGGTGGATCTTCTTGCCCACCCAGCTCATCTCGCCGGCCATCTTTCTCTGCAGGGCTAGTTCTTCCTGGTTGCGGAGCGCTAACGCTAACCTCTCCGATTCCGTGGCGCCTGTGTTGTGTTCCTCTGGTTCTTCTTCTGGATCAAGTCTGAATTTTTCCGAACTCTGAATCGATGTTGCCCTTGCTCTATCGGGGGATACAGAGCCTGTCCTTGTCGTTTATATAAGAAGACAGAGAAAAGGAAAGCCTGTGTTGTGTGCCTCCTTTGTTTACTTTTTTTTTTCCCCTGCCTTGTTTTACTGGACCGATTCCTTGTCGTTTTAGACCCAGCCAGCCACTCAGCCACTCAGGTTTGAAGTCAGCGTCAGCCGGGGTCCAATTTGGCCGCCCAGTGCAGCTGCAATCACTGGACTTTTCCAACTAGTATACAGCACGACGGAGATCATGGCTGCAGCCTGCAGGGGAGGAATTTGCTAGGAACAACACTGGAAAGCTACGTTCTCTGCCCTCAAGGAGAAGTTGAAAGCTGTTGAGCTAGAAATGAAGAGAAACAAGACTAGTGGCCTTATTCACATGTTCATCATGACCCATCGTCCACCAACAAACTGGACCGAAACCATTTTCTTGCAAATGTTGCAACAGATGAGAGGACACAAGACTAGTTCATGTTTGTGTTACCTGAATCATTTTGAGCATTATGTCTTTTTCTCCTCTCAACAAAAAAAAAAAAGAAAAAGAAGAAGAAGGCACAACACGGCTGCTTCCAAGGCCCACTAGTTTATGAAGTGTGGCCCCATGCTCGGTTTTGGAGTTATTTTCTCTAAAAAAAGGTTGCAGATGTTCTAGTTGGATCCGGTCAGTTTTGGTCGTCGGTGTCCTGTTTTCAAGAAGCATGGATTTTTCTGTCATGGCAAGCTATGAGTCCAAAGTCACCTTATTTTGACTTGAATTCGGATTTTCTTTTAGAATTATTAAGGAATTCAGGTTTCATCCAAAGCTTTTTACAAGACACAGCAGATGTCCATACAGGGTACGTTGGAATGCCCAATTCTCCCTGCTCTGCAATATCTTGTGTGCACGTTTCAACATTTTCACTTTTACTTAGGATTTGTTTGGATCTTATAATAAAAATGAGAATAAAGTGGGGAAATGAGAATAAGATCCAAACACTTGGATTTTAGATAAAATTCTAGAATCCAACTATCTACCAAAAACCTACTATTTGGAGAATTTTTCTATAGAAAGGTAAGCAGCGGTACTCGCGCTTGTATGATGTACCTTTTCCTCCTTATTAATATTATAAGCTGATCAACCGGATTTTTCAAAAAAAAAAATGCAAAGGTAATATATAATAAGATCCAAAGACCTATCATTTTCTTTATCTAGATTCTAAATCACTATCTAGAATCACTATAAGAATAAGATAGAATGAGATCCAAGTGGGGCCTTAGTTTCATGGATACCTTGGATGAATCTTATATTATAAGAGTGTGTTTGGTTCATGAGATGGAACGATCAATGTTTGGTTGGGGATCCTAGAAGGATGAGTTCATTCCAAGGAATATACTCATTAGATTTAGGGTGAACAATCCCCTAGAAACGAGCGAAGGGGGATCCCTGTTCGTCCTCACACATCATGCGCGCATTGCACTTGCAATGCCCGTCACCATCCTGCTTGGCTAGCACACCTCCTTCACCTATGGCAGGAATCATGACCCGCCCAAGTCGCACAATTCCTTCACTGGTGGTGTCATCCCCCACTCTCGGTCCTACGAGAGAAGTAGATGGGCGGCAACACATACATGGGCATGACGTGGGCGAGAGGCGGCACAAGCACCGTAAGAGGCTGTGCTAGACTATGACTACGAGCATGCGGTCTAGAACTAGAAGGGTTAGAGCAAAAGAGTCGAAGAGATAATGTTAGGCAACGAACAATGCATATTGCAAAGTGGTCTATATAAGTGGGCCCAAAAACAGTAGTCTTTAGCTATAAAAATTGTCTCACAAGACTAGCTAAAAATTGTCTCACAAGTCACAATGCATGAAGACCAAGTGGGCTATACAGTATGGTCCATGCCAGGCCCTAAAAATATACTCCATAGATCTTGCTATTATTGACTTCTTCCACTCATAAGTACTGGGTGGGATAAGATGAAAAGAAAAAATATTTTTTATTTCATATGGCTAGCCTATAGTGGTATAGACCGCTTTAGTTATTTCACTTGCTATATTGACTCCGTCTATAGCGTTAAGTTGGCTTTTATAAAGCTATATGGACCACTTTTTCCCCATATTGTGGCAATCCTTAAGGGCTTTGGGCCCATGTGTGATGAGAGAGAGAGAGAGAGAGAGAGAGAGAAAGAGAGGGGGGGGGTGGCCACCAGGCCGGATAGGCATTGGACCAAAAGCTAATTTACTTTAGTATTTTTTTATAAAAAAGTTAGTTCAAATATGGTTTATTCTAGTCATGGTCAATGTGACTAATTAAAATTTTAATTTTAAGTATAAACTGCTATTATGTCGCTTTAGCTTACATATTTAATAGGATTACCTTACCAATTTTGTAAGGAAGTAAACCTCATCTAGCTATCTCATCTCTATTATAATGTTTCATCCAAACAGAACACAAGGGCATTCAATCTCTTGTCATCCCTCAGAACTAAACAAAAAATAGGAATTATCGCATTCCTCTAGGTAAACAAAAACTAGACCATCCCATCCCACAAACCAGGGACACAACTGTCTCATCCCATGTTGCATCCAAACCGAACACAATCAATCTTTATGACCCTCGTCACTCGTCATCAGGGATAAGTAATGCCATCTAGTACAAGATGAATCCATCTTATGATATATCTTCAAGTTCTTACCACTAGCCGTTTTGTTTAATTTTACTATGTTCTTGTTTTCTCTCAATTGCTTATGATGAAACATGGCCACATTTATGGCTCACCATTTATCAAGCGTTCCTACATCAAGAAAGGCATAATGGTTGAGGATAAAATAGCTATGTACATTTACATGGTTTCGTTTCTCAAATGTACTATCCAACTATCATAAGTTCATTAAAAAATATAATATAAAATAAATAAATGGTCAAAATATAATTTAGGAGACCATGCCATGACCAGCTACACCTTATGACAATATGGAGGTAGTAGTTAGTATTTCTGAGAAGTTGTATTTGTTCCTTTCGTCACGAGTTTGCAATTCTCTTTCAGTGTTTGTAAAACAGTGTACAATATGCAGACGTGCAGTAACATTTTTCTCAACTCTCACTTAAGCATACATGTACATTAACACTGAAGAGAAAGCATGCCTAATCATAGCATAGTAACATTACTTGGGTATTGAAGATTCTTAATTTTTTACAAATAATTGTTTAGCACACACACTTCTAACACCACCATTTTTCATATTTATGCTTTTGTGTACCGACCAATATAATTTAGGACATCGCCACCATAGAATAGTTTCTTGTGCCAAGCTACATGTTACTCTTGAGATGGCTGAAACATAGAAGAGAGATTGTTTTGTCACGATGATAATACTTTCTTGCTTTAGTCAAAACAATGCACAAAATTATAAGGATGATGTGGGGGGAAATGCAATTGCGGCCTCGTGTTTAATATAGTTGATTCATTTCTGTATTAATAAAAATTGAATGAAGCTAAGATTAAGGAGGAGATAAGGAACTTACTTGTCAAATGCCTGCCACATAGATTTTGTTGTATTGTAGCAGATGAACCACAGGAGGATTATGATAATAGAGTCTATATAGTAAGTTAAGGTGAGACAACAGTACACAATTAAACAAGTAATTTTAACAATCAGAAGTACCCAGCTCATTTTTACATCATAGCATGATCAGCTGTGATTTTTCGTGTCGTGGCTGCAGTTGCATATGGTCTTATAGATATAATACAACTCAGTTCACTATTTGATTGTTGGATCACCACAATTATTTTTATTCTGAGTTTGATCAAATTTATTGGAAAAGGAAACAATTATGATACCAAATTAGTATCACTGAATACATCATAACATATATTTTCATAATGTATTTATTTAGTGTTATAGATGATATTATTTTTTCTATAAAGTTTGTCAAACTTAAAGATAGTTTGATTTTAGACGATTCTAGAAATTGATTTATTTTAGAACGGAGAGAGTAATAGTTTCGATAAAATTTCCCATATATAAATTTCAAAATAACTTTCAAAAGTAATATCTTGGGTGTTGTATCTTTGTTAAAAGTTCTAACTTGGTCAAATCTCTATTGAGGCAACAAACGATAGTCCCTCCAGTCATATTTACATGAAGTTTCAGACATTCTGTTGTCTGAAACGTCATGTAAAAGTGACAAGAGGCAGTAGCACATACTGTACCATCTCAAGCAGAGTCTAGCAAGTAGCAAGATATACTAGTGGGCTTTGTTTCCTGGTTGCATCAATGACCCGCCATTATAAGCCGGTATTTGTTTTTTTTCCATTATTTGACGTGGGAGTATGGAACTAAGCCACTAAGGGGACAATTGATTGCAACTTGTGCAATATGTCACGCAGATAACAAGTAAATATCATTTCCGCACACAAACATATTTGTGGATAAACCTGTAATTCTTTTACAAAATACAACATATTGCAATTAGTTTCAAAGTTGGGGTTTCCCATTTGAAGACAAACTCACTACGGATGTCTAGAATATCAACAAGCTAATTCAGAACAAAAACACAATAAATACTTTAATAGCGCACTACCCATAATGTTGTGAATAGAGCTGAGGTGTGTGTGTGGCATCTCGTGCGTGTGGCGGCTGTAGGCCGGTCAGTGTGGTCAGATTTCTGAATCTTGAGTTTTTTTCTTTCTCAATCTTGCCTAACTACCCACTGCACCTACCTAATTTGGAGCTTCCTAATTCGCCACATCAGCAAACCAAAGGTGACCTGAGCACATGGAAATCTGGAAATGGAGCTCCTACCAGCTTCAATGCTATGGAGCCAAATTAATCAAGCAAAAGAATAATTAATTTGCAAAGGTTTAATGAAGAAAATATATAGTCTGATCCATGAAAATGTCACAATTGAGATGCATACTTTGTCATGACATACACAATTGGTCACCTTGAGTCCCCTTATTGTTCCCCGGAAATTTGCCAAAAGTTAAATGAAAACTTGTACCCTGGAGCACCCAAAAATATAATCTCAATGCTGACTCATGGCTATAGGAGAGAAAAACCCCAGAAATTGATATCCAAAACGCAAAACATGAAGAGGATCAGAACAAGGTAGAGGCGCGATCACCCGAGAAGACTCTAAACAAACAGAGCTACTCCTATATATCTAGAGAAGAAATTAGGCATTTTGTGGAAATGAAATGAAATGAAGGATACTGAAGAGGTATCTCTCCCACCAATCCATGGCGTAGAGGCCGATGGTGACGTTGTACAGGAACAGCTTCCTGCCGATCCAGCTCATCTCTTCTCCTGCCCTTTGCTTCTGCTTGCTCCCCATGCTTAGCCCTCAGGCCTCAGTGTTGTGTGTCAAAGAGACAGAGATGCGAGAGTATTTGCAATGCTTTGGAACTTATAAATCTTTGTACTTGGCTTTATGCATGCAGTGCAGGGAAGCTGAAGAGCCTTGCTAGCTGCAGCTGTTATTTATAGAAGGAAATAAGCCAAGCTAAAGCACTACTAGAACCTGTTTACACGGGAACACGCCCACTTTTTCTTGGTTGCACACTCACACTTGGATTGCGCTACCACCCATCCAGTTGGCAGTGGCCGATGGCAGACGACTGCAGCTTGGATTGGGCGGCGGCGATTAGCTAGGTGCACTATGCATGCATGCATGCCTTCCAAGTCCAAAATTAATTATTGCTAACACATAATTACCATTACCTGAGTCTTCTCCAGCGAATTTATTTTCGGCGAAAACCGGGACACAGTTGTTAACTTAGACTGGGTAACTAATAATACAAGTCAGTCAGGCTGATTTATTAGCTTTTGTGTAGACGATATATGCTGATGACACTATGCATCAGCCTAACTTCTGCCCCAGGTATCAGATTATAGGATCAGGTTCTCATTCGAAGAGGCTGACAGCCTCACAAGTCACAAGTGTCTGACGTAGCCACTGCACAGTGGCACACGGTGGGTATATAACACCTTCACGAGCTGATGGATTGGTCAGATTTGATGCGCAAACGGTCTCTGTCTGAAATACAATGTCAACTTGCTGCCCCTGTGCCAAGGAGCGGTATGAATTATGATGTGTACATCGTAGTTGGCTTAAGAGCAACTATCAAAGAATCTCTATATTCTTCCTAATTGTCAGAAATACAGACTTTGGTGAAAAATGTCTTCCAACAACTTTTTTAATTGGCTATCAAATATAGCCACCCTTTATTCCAGACTTTTCGTTAGCCAAAGATAAAGAGCAATGTTAGATAATTAGGCATTTTCATAGTCAATTTAATCCAGAAATATAACATCAGCAGGTTTGTGACGGCATATATGTGCATGTGTATATCTCTAACGAACGCTATAGCATGTAGAGATGACATACAAAGAAATACAGTAAAAGCGCAAAGTACAGTAATCACAGAGATTAGATTGTACACAGCGGAGGGTCCCATGTCGAGGGCATCGGAGGCTCCATTCGCACTAGTCGACATAATGCGTTGCTCGAAGTCGTGAACCACAGTCGATGCAGGACGATGTACGTAGTGCAGTCCCACGAACGGATCACCAGGAAGAAGACGCCTTGCTGTTCTGCAGGCAAGCACCGAGAAGAAGACGGGCTCCGAGAGTAATCACCACCAGGAAGAAGGCGTACGTGGACGAGCAGTCGCGAATCACTCCCCAAAAACCTAATCGCCGCACACCCCGTGCAAGGTTCTCAGGCAGACGAGGGTTCTGGAGGCACCTGCTCTTCTGCTACTCCGTGCGCGTAGAGGTACGGGACGGGGAAGCTAGAGGGCTGCTGAGATGTGGTTTCTCTCGGGAGCGGTTGCTTAAGACGGAGATCTGGACTGACGGAGGACTACGGATATATGGCTGCGACGGGAAGGGAGAAAGACAGCGGAGAATCCCACGAGATGGAGAAGTGGAAGGGACAGTAACTGACGCAATCAGTTCACCTCCACCATCAAAGAGAGAAACTCCCGTGATTATGTGGATTAAGTGGCAAAAGACTTGCCACACCCGCCCACCTGCCACGCCACGCCACGCCACACCCTCGGCCTCGGCCTCGGCCCGGCCCACGCCCACGGCCCGGCCCGGTCGGCGGCGGCGGCAGCGCGCGCGTGTGTGGCACGCCTATGTCATTTTCTCAGCTTCTCAATTAAGATGAATAATTTTCAATCATATAAGCTGAGTCAACGTTCAGTCAAAATCTCGTATGGTATTAAACCATACAACGCTTAATGTTACGTACCATAGAGTTTTATTTGATTTATTAAGTATTATACGGGCCAAGCCCATAATATATTCAACAATCCCCACCAAACTCTAGGGTTTTTAACACAGTAGTCTCAGAACCATATTTCTTTTATATACCAGTGTGTTTGATGGAGACTGTTAAGTTGAACATCCATCTAGAGCAATAGTTTCGCTCAGTCACAACTGAACAATAGACTGACTAGGCCTTGAATTGCCAGTTTTGTGTGAGGTGAATGTCACTAAAGTCCTTAGCTGATACTTGGTTGCAAAAGGCATCCCCTCTATTTGAAGCATATAAGTCATACTCCAGTGCCTTTCATGAGTATTTAGAGATCACCCAAATCTCATAGATCGTGACCAAAGTAGCTTTGACTCATATAGGTGTGCTTCTCAAAAGATGTTCAGAGGACAACATCTTTGCTTTATCAAGCCACTTGGAACACATTAAGGTAAAACCAACCACTACACCATTAACACGCTTCACCGCCGGACATCCGACGCTAAAATTATATTTGGCAATGGATGATCTAACGCTAAAGATAACTCGTAGACCATCCGACGTTAAATCCTCATTTAGTGATTTAGTGTCTGCATCGCTATAGATATTCATATTTAGCGTTGAACCGCTTGTCGCTAAAGCCAAGTGTACCGTCAATGCATGCGTCGCTAAAGAAAATGGGCCCACGCCGAGCTCGCGTGCCCCCACCTCTATCTAGCTCGCTTCGCCGTGAAGCAATTTCACATTTAGCCCATCGCTGATTCGGCCTGTCTTAGCCCATCTCGGAGCATATACTCGCATTTCGCCCCGATTGACTTTCAACGGCCGAGATACACGAAATGATGAATAAAACACAACGCTCTCTTCTTCTCGAATGAAACCCTCTGCCTCTCTTTTTCCCCTCACACACGGTCCCCCCACGAACTCCTGCTCCCCTGCTCTGGCCGGCGCAGCAGTAGTATGGGACGAGCCCCCATCACCCTCCGGTGGCATGAGCTTGCAGGCCATGGCCCTCCCGGCACACCACTCCGGTGGTGCGTGCGCAGCCGGGACGACTCCCCGCCTACGCATTGCCACCTGGTTCCTTCCCTTGCGTCTTCGTCTTCATTTGCCGGTGGTGGTGGGGGCATCTAACCCGGGCCGCCAACCCTCATTTCGCCCAGCCCGCCTCGCCAGTAGTCCTCCTCCTCTCCTTCTTGATCCTCCACAGACGGCACGCCTCCTCTCTCTCGCTTGAGCGGGCTTGAGATCCGTCCGTCCCGATGAGTAGCGATCTCTTCCTTCCTGGTAGTCCTGGCTCGCTTGAATGGGGGGACGGATTCCTTTGTTGGAAGCACGAGATTGGTTCCGTTCTGGGTCAAATTTGGAACCTCCTTCCTCTCCATTTAGATTTATTGTTTCGGTGTGGATTTGTGTGGCACCGTAGTGTTTGTTGCCACTAATGTTCCAATCCGCCCATCCATGCGTGGCCCTGTTAGAGATTGTAGTATTCCACAAAATATTTTTTGTGCCCAACTGAAAACCACCCCTCTTTGCTGCCCCTTTTGTTTTGTGTCACATTCTACCAGGGATCATTTGCTACGGAGGTTTTGCTTGGGAAGATGGCAAACATATGTGCAGTTCTGGTCGGGTAAGATTTTAGATGATTGACGCTGCCGACGAATTTGTGCAAATTTTGATGCTTTTCGAGATAGCTATTTGACGATGTGTAATGTTGATTGCCCACAGCTTGTCATGGGCAAGAGGTTCCTTAGCAGAGGCGGGCAGATGTGCGTCCACGAGGTATATCATTGTAAACTTTACCTCAAGGGATTGTTTGGTTTTCTACTGTTGTGTTAGTTGTTTGTCACTCCGTGGACTTATGCTGCCACCAATTTTAACTCTAGGGTTAACTGATAAATTGTGAACGTGGACCAACAAAATGCTTTATTTACTTGCAACTGATGATTGTTGGAATATGGTTTTATTTATGAAGTATATTGTTTTTCTGAAGTATGATTTCTTTCCAGGCCATCACTTCTAGCATCTCCAGGCGCTTTTATTACAAGGTAGGGCCAAAATACTAATCCTTTTCATCCATTAAAATTGCTAACTTGCATACTTATGTGGGCGTCCTTATTGCAGATCCCTATGCCACCCGCTGGTTCTTATGTACAGTATAACCACATGTCTATTTGGAATCGGGGTGCATGCATTGGTCTCAGATTTTATAAATGTAACCTTAGTGGGTTATAGTTGACCATGCTTGTTCTCATATTCATATGTATCTGCGCCCACTTTATGACACTCTCGGTATGTTCACAACATAGAATGACTATACTATAGTTCTCTTGTTCATTTATGATTTGTCTAGTGATAGTTTTCGTGTATTGTACATTTGTACTTTCGTGCCCAGATCTTTGTTTAATTCATTGTGAACCATGCAAATGGTGGAAGTAATATTATTCGTGTGCCTCAAACTCTAAGCATTGTGAGCTTTAATCACTTCTCTCTTTCAACCTTCGACAATTAAACTGAAGTGGATACCCTTATTTCTCAATGTACCGAACTTAAGAAAATTTTGATACAACTGCATGGCAGCCATTTTCATTGTCATTAATCTGGAATGGCCTAAGTCGATTTGTGGATGCACTCAACTATAAGTATCCCATGTCTTTTTGGTTCCCTGTTTTCTTCTTGTTCTTTTTCCTTGCCTATGTGCTTCAAGAGTTTGGCCCTTAGAAAGTTGGTGTGATTTCACACCTAAGCCACACATATGTACTTATGTTATTTGTATTATGTTCCTAGATTTTATACGTGGGATGCCATGATTTCTTTACCATCCTTTGTTGAGTGGAAGTTAGATATGTGGTATGAATCCAAACTTATATGCTTTGTGAAATCTGGTTTCTTTATATACAAAATATGTCTATGGCAAAGGTGCACAACCTACCCACAACAATACATAGGTCTGTTTCTCTGCTCGCTAGCTAGGCATCTACAAATACATAGTTTTTATAGCTTTCCCCTCAGTTATATAACACTTGAAAATATGAGATATATTACCTTTGTCTAGCCTGCAACTCCAATGGAATGCAAAACAGCTTTACGTGTATGCTTATATTTGTCATCGCTTTTGTCCATGCTAGCTCTGTTCTTAGACATTGCATACATATGTGCTGATGCCCTTGACACAGTTTATATTTTGGTTCAGGTTGGTTGGATCTGTGTTCCATTTCGAGAAATAAATTGATAAGGTAAGCCAACTAAATTAGGAAGTGACATGAACCTATGTTCTCCCATTCAGTTCATCTCAGATTTTAGGCTCTAAGTTAACCTTATATTGTAAATCAAGATGGTGTACATTTCAAAATTTGGTTATCTGGTTTTATCTTGCTACACATTGGATGATTAATTCATACAATATTTTAAGTGTCATCACATTTTTTCTAAAAAGGTTTCTATATTGCCAAGTGAATGCATTATTAGAAATTAACAAATATAACTTGGAAGTTCTGACTAACAACAAAGAATTTACAATCTATAGATTTAGCATGAGACATGGTACTCCCAATCAAGTTAGCCTAAGCTGTTTCATTCGGTAGAGCTTATGGAGTGTTGTATTGACCAAGTGTGCTCTTGATAGATTGACGTGGTCTGGTTTGAGTACTTGTGACATGGGTTTTTTTGTTTGGTGCCATAGGGGGTAGTGTAGTTGTGTCACTTTGCACTACAAAAGGTATATGCTTTCATGAAATTGTTGTGGGCAGTAGTCTGCAGTCAGCAGTCATAAAGTGTTGCTAAGTGCTGAAAAATAAGCTTCTTTAATTTCTTTTGGTGGCGATTGGTGATTCTGTGCAGCGGTTATGTTCCTAGCTATTTATTAGAGATTGTTAGTTCTGAATGTATGCATGTATGGTAGCAATTCTGAGGCTGCATCACACGTGCAGCTATGTGCAGCTTTGGCTGGAATCAGTAGCTAGTTTGTGTGTTCTTTTGTTAAAAAATTCTTGTTGAAAACGTAATGATCACCAACTTTAGTTGGCTGCTTTCTGTTTCTGTCAAGTTCAGTTCGGTCACTCTATGCAGCCAGAGTCAAGAGTCAGACATGAGTTTTGTTACTTTGTCCTTCATTGCTGAGACTTTTCTCTTCCTATATGTTGTTTGAGCTATCCTTACATGGTTTTTAGTTTATGCTAATGTTGCTTGTCTCGGTTTTGCATTGAATTGGCTTCTTTGTTGGTAGCAGTATGTTCTTTTGCATATGCAGTCTGTATGCACACATGAGTATTTAATTCACTGAAATTTTATAAACCTGACAGATGCTTGGATCTGAAATTTTATAAACCCCAAGTGGAGGCTAGTTTGTCATACTGCGAGGTAATTGCATGTCCTTAGCCCTCCCTTGAAGCCTCCCCTTTCTTCTTGCGTGGATCTTTCTTCTTGCATGGATCTGATGACCTCCCCTTTGGCTGAATCAATACTTTTTAGTGATTAAATAGGAAACCTGAAAAGAGAAGGCTGTGAAGATATAATTAGTGTTGCTCTTGAAGAAGACGCCACCATGGACTAACAAATGAAATTGCAAAATTGTGGGTGGGTCGTTAATGATGAATTTCTTATTTTGTATCTGACATTCATTTCTTTGTACTTAAGTTTGTTGTACCCCCTTCTCCCTGTAATACCACTCTCTCCTACTGTTTTAATTCACTTAAAAAACCCTTCAGTTATGGGTTATAAATTATAATCTATTTCCTTTTTGATACTTGTGCAAATCGATCATTTTTACACATTACATTTGTTTTTCTCAGTTAAAAAGCTAATTGTTTTCCTAACTTGTCCATAGTTATGATACTTCCCATTTTTAACACATTACAAGAATTGTTGTTTTTGTCCTTTGGAGAAGGTAATTGCAATGCTAGTTTATGTAGCTTGTCAACTGTATTCTCAGTGCTTTTCTGTGCTTTCTTCATAGGATTTCTTACATGAGATGTCACATAAGGACGACAAAATTGATTCCTTAGTTAAAATGGGTTTCCTGAAGACGAGGCTGCACTGGCTATTACTAGATGCGGTGTGCTCTCTGAACCTTTGTTCCATGCTCCTCTGTTTGCCTTTAGATTCCTGAGCAAAATAAACATCAATTTCCAACCTTGAAAGTAGGATATGCTCTATATAGAATAAATCTGTTGAATAATAACATTGCCATTTTTAATTTTATGTCAAACTTTCTATTGGTTTATCTCTGGATTTTGAGAATTTTCCTCAAATACTGTATGTTGGAACTCGTAAATTGGCTGCAATCTTGAACTAAGATAACCTGGAATGGTTGATTCTTGCTGTCAAATAAAACTGTTTTTGCATTTTCATGCAACTTGTACCACTCAGATTCTGTCCTTGTCCCTGTTTTATTTTAACTTATCTTCAAAGTTTTATTATTCGAACTTGTCAAAGTATGCTCCAAATGCCCCTGCTTCACCGATCATGCACCGTCGTCTCTGTGGGTTTAAAATTACTCGGGCTGGATGCATCTATTTCTATTCTGGTGGATTCAATATATGCTTCACAGACCGCAGGAGATGGTTACTATGGCAATTTGTCCGACTATGAGGTTCGCCTTTAGGTGAACTGTCCATACAAGTCTGCAATAAGATTTAGTTCTAATTTAATGGTCTGATAATGGAACTGTGTTTGCAATACTGCAGGATAATTCCTATGATGGGATAAACAAGGGAAGGTTCATGGATGGGAACAAAAAAGAGAGAAAGAGATATGGAGGTCAAGCACAGGGAAGTAGAGGCCCATTAGATGGTAGCGCTGATGAACCCATGCCGCTCCCAAATCCAATGGTTGGATTTAGCTTGCCAGATCAGTGGCCAAGACCAGTGAACAGGGATCTACCTTCACAAGCTATGGGTCCACCATACTTCTACTACGAGAATGTTGCTCTTGCTCCAAAAGATGTATGGACTATCATATCAAGATTCTTGTATGATATTCAGCCGGAGTTTGTGGACTCGAAGTACTTCATCTTCAGCCACCAGAAAAGAGGTTATATACACAATTTGCCACTTGAGAACAGGTCACCTCTCCTCCCTAAACCTCCAAGGACAATATCCGCAACATTTCCTCGTACCAAGAGGTGGTGGCCATCATGGGACCCAAGACAACAGTTCAATTGCCTCCAGACTTGTGTGTCTAGTGCAAAACTGTTAGAGAAGATTCGTGTAACCCTTACAAATGATTCAGATCCACCTCCTCCAAGAGTTCGAAGTTGGTGTTGGAGGAGTGTAGGAAATGGAATCTCGCTTGGGTTGGCTTAAACAAGGTTGCTCCTCTAGAGCCTGATGAGATGGAGTTTCTACTCGGCTTTCCAAGGATCACACCAGAGGTATCAACATGATGAGAGGTATCGATCTCTAGGAAATTCATTTCAAGTTGATACTGTTGCTTACATACTTTCTTAAAAATGCATATGTACTTTTATGTAGGCCTTCATAACATATTTATACACTTTTGAATTTATAGCTTCTTCCCTGAGATTTCCACATAGATTTCCAGGCTGTCTATGTCCTCATTCTGATATATGTCCTAAACAATGCAGGCCAAGACTTGGGAGTTCCAAACCTAAAACAAAGATCACCAATTGCAAAGCTCAAGAATTACATATCTACTTTTTGCAACAGGTCAACACAAACCTGTTAGGCCTCTTGTTTGTGTATTATATAGGCCATGTACTCTAAATCAGTATTACTTTAGGTACAAGTAGTACCATCAGTACCATGTGTAATATAAATATGCATAAGCTCTTTGGAAACATCAAGATGTGTAATATACATATATATATGTGTAGGCGCTCGATGGTGCGCGCCATTCACTAGTGTATGTTTGTTCTTAGTTGTGTAGTGACATTTGTATTATTGTGGCCAATTGTTGATGGATTAATTTTTATTTTTTTAACCATTTAAAATTGTCTCGTTGAACTGTCTGTCGCTAAAACCATATGTACCATCGCACAGTCTGTCGCTAAAAAGTAGCAATGGACTATCTGTCGCTAAAAAGTAGCAATTGACTATCTATCGCTATAAATATTTAGGGCAGCAGATTGTCTGACGCTAAAAGTAATCTTCTCGACGCTAAAGATTTTAGCGATAGCACTTAGAGCGTCTGCCGAAGTCTGACGCTATAACTTTTTAGCGTCAGATTGTCTGTCACTGTAGCCGCTTTTAGCGTCAGACCGTTCATCGCTAATCTTGGTGTTGTGGTGTAGTGAACCTGCCTTACAGAAAGGAAAGATATACATCAGAAATGAGTCTTACTAAGGATCTTTCCTCACAATTTACTACTAGCTTGTTTCACCATTCTACTTCATGGGATCTCCGATCATATAGAACAGGTTACCACTATAGTAAATTTCATGTGGGTCTCAAACCCATATCTCTCGATGCACTTTCTATCACATTGTGTGACAGACCCTTAGTGAACTGATCTGCTAGATTGTTAGACATGTGAACATAGTCCAACGCTATTACTCCGGAGTTTCTCAATTTTCTGACAGATTTTAGTCGTCTCTTAACATGCCTTGTGGACTTCATGTTGTCCTTAGAACTATTAACCTTTGTAATCATAGTCTGGTTATCACAGTTCATAGAAATAGCCAAGATAGGTTTTTCAACAACCGTAAATCCATAAGGAGATCACGGGCCATTCGCCTCGTGAGCCAGCATAGTGTCTAATGCTATGAGTTCGCTTCCATTGTAGACTTCGTTAAGATAGTCCGCCTACAAGATTTCCGAAATAGCACCACCTCCAAGCGAAAACACATATCCACTTGTGGCATAAAGCTCATCAAGATCGTGAGATCCAGTTGGCATCACAATAGCCTTCCAAAGACTTTCGGATGTCCCAGATAACTAATACCATAGCTCATGGTGCCTTTTAGATAGCGCATCACTCTCTCAAGAGCACGCCAAAGTGATCATCTCCTAGGTTTGACACAAGCCGCTCAAATTGCACAAAGCAAATGAGATGTCGTGCCTTGTTGCACTAGCAAGATACATGAGCGAACCAATGATCCGGGAATATCTCAACTGATCCCTTACTATTCTCCGATTTTTCCTCAATAGCACACTAGGGTCATAAGGTGTAGGAGCAAGTGCACAGTCACTAAACCCAAAGCGACTCAGCACCTTTTCCACATAGTGGGATTGTAACAGAGTTACCCCACCATCACCTTCTCTCAGAAGCTTGATATTAAGAATAACATTAGCCTCTCCCAAATCTTTTATCTCAAAATTATTAGTTAAAAATCCCTTCACCTCCTCAATCACTTTGAGGCTAGATCCAAAGATCAGTATGTCATCAACATATAAGCACAAAATGACTCCTTCACCCCCACCATACCGATAATACACACATTTGTCAGCTTCATTCACAACAAAGCCAGCAGATGTTAAAGTTCTGTCGAACTTCTCATGCCACTGCTTAGGAACTTGTTTTAGGCCATATAATGACTTTAATAATTTACACACCTTGCCTTCTTGACCATTTGCTACAAACCCATCTGGCTGATCTATATAGATCTCCTCCTCCAACTCTCTATTTAGGAAAGCTGTCTTAACATCCATGTGATGAACGATGAGACCATAAGAGGCTGCCAAGGAAAGCAAAACTCGAATTGTGGTCAATCGGTCGACCGGTGAATAAGTATAAAAGAAATCCTCACCTTCCTTTTGAGTATAACCCTTGGCCACAAGCCTTGACTTGTACCTCTCGATCGTACCATCAGGGTGCCTAAGCTTTTTCTTGAACACCCATTTGCACCCTATAGACTTGCACCCATAGGGACGATCAACTATTTCCCAAGTTCCATTATACATAATGAATCCATCTCACTCCATCGCTTCCTTCCATAAGTCAAAGATTAGGAGAGGAATATGCCTCTTCAATGGTCGTTGATGTATCATCCACAAGGTACACAATATAGTCATAACCAAAAGACCTTGCAGTCCTCTGTCTCTTACTCTTTCTAGTGACTATAGTGTCATCCTTCTTAGGATTTTGCATATAGGGTTCCTCAGTTTGTTCTATCGGAGTAAAATTTTCATGCTCATGGGGAATTATAAATTCATGACCAGTCGTGCTAGGTGCATTTTTTATGGGAAACTTATTCTAAAAAAATATAGCGTCTCTAGATTCCATGATTGTATCAACAGCCATCTCAGGAACACTAGAATTTATAATTAAAATCTATAACCCACGCCGTGAATAGCATAACCAAGAAAAACACAATCAATAGTTTTTGTCCAAGCTTTATTTTTGTTTAATGACACATTCACTTTTGCCAAACAACCCCAAGTTCGCAGGTAAGAGAGATTTAATCTCTTCTTCTCTCATTCCTCGAATGGTGTAATTTCTTTGTTCTTTGTGGGCACTCTATTAAGGACATGACATGTTGTCAATATAGCCTCACCCCACCATTCCTTAGATAGTCCCGCAGTCTCTAACATGGCATTCACCAAATCAGTTAGAGTGTGGTTCTTTCTCTCTGCAATCCCATTGGACTGTGGTGAGTATGGTGGCGTCCTCTCATGAATAATTCCATGCACCGACCAAAACTCAGAAAATTCATTTGAGAAATATTCTCCCCCGTGATCGGACCGCAAAAGCTTGATTTTCTACCTCAGCTTTATAGACTTTAAAATAATGCAACGCTTCATCTTTAGTTTTCAATAAATACACGTAGCAAAATCTAGTACAATCATCTATACATGTCATAAAGTATTGTCTCCGCCTTTTAGTCAATTCGCCATTCATTTCAAGATAAATCGTAATGAACGAGTTCTAATGGTGCCAAGTTCCTCGCCTCAAGCCTTGTGAGGCTTGCTTGCTTGTTTCGATTGTACACACACACCGCACTTAGAATCTTTGACTAAGTTAAATTTCAGTGATTAAATTCAGATTTGCAAGTCATGCGTGAGACAACCAAAAATTAATGTGACAAAGTCGTGAATGCCATATATTCGACTCATCCAAACATTAATATTGTTCACCACTTTATTACACACATCATCAGGCAAAGATAAGCGGAACAAGCCTCCGTAATCATAATCTTTCCCAACAAATATTCCATGTCTCGACACAACACACTTATTGGACTCAAGCACAATTTTAAAGCCATCGCGACACATCTGAGAAGCGCTAACAAGATTCTTCTTGATGGAGGGGACATGCTGCACGTTCTTTAATAGCACCGTCTTTCCCAAAGTAAACTTCAGAACGACCGTACCAACACCAAGAACACGCGCATGCGAACCGTTTCCCATCAGCAAGGCTCCAGTCCTGCCGGCCTGATAGGAAGTAAATAAAGAAACATCAGCACACACATGGATATTAGCACCACTGTCCATCCACCACTCAGGTGAAAGACAAACTAAAAGAACAAAAGGTAAAGAATTACCATACCCAGATGTTCCTCCTCCAGTCTCGCTAATTACCACGTTTGCTGATTTCTTTTCTTGCTTATATTTATGGTCTGGGCATGCACTTGCCCAATGCTCATCACTCCCGCAAACAAAGCAACCTCTACCTTTCTTGTTGTTTTTCATCTTAAACTATGCAGTTTGCTTAGGCTTTGCATTGTTGTTCTCTTGCATGTTCTTCTTCTTTTTTATTATGGGATGCGAATGAGTTTTTCTTACGCATCATATTGGCAAATGGAAGACTTAACTCCTTTTCCACGGTTGTCCTTTGCTCTCGCCTTCTCCTCAACATCAAGAGACACAATAAGCTCTGTGTACACTAAAGTCTTGTCTCTTGTGTTTTAGAGAAGTAGCAAAATCCCTCCAAGAAGGTGGTAGCTTAGCGATTATACCGCCGGCCACAAACTTGTCGGGCAACAAACATGGAAATGTTCTAATTCATTTGCTAGCTACCAGTATCTCATGAGCCTATTCGACTACATAACGGTTTTAACCATTTTGTAGTCATACAAATTGCTCCATAAGGTATGACTCACTTTGCCGAGATCGAAACAACAAACTTTGCCTCAAGAGCATCCCATAACTCTTTGCCTAATGTAGATATGTAGTTTTTCTCGTACATAGGATGAAGTGCACTAATCACGGCGCCTCGAAAAGTTATCGGCAGCTAAGAAATTTTGCTCCTCCTCGGAGTAAACTGTTCACCTTCCCCCACGCTGCGTAATAGCAGCTTCATCGCATGATCAACCACAATACCATCTTGGCACGCCATATCATGAAATTCTTGCCATCAAAATTATTTGGCTTCAAAGCGTGACAAAACCAATCGATAGAAAATTACTTAAGATTAGGTTTTTGGATTGTTAGATAATTAGGCATTTTCATAGTCAATTTAATTCAGAAATATAACATCAAGAGGTTCGTGGCGGCATATATGTGCATGTGTATATCTCTAATGAACGCTATAGCCTTGCGAGAGATGACATACAGATGAATACGATAAAAAGCGCAAAGTACAGTAATCACAGAGATTAGATTGTACCCAGCGGAGGGTCCCATGTCGAGGGCATCGGAGGCTCTATTCGCACTAGTCAACATAGTGCGTTGCTCGAAGTCGTGGACCACAGTCGATGCAGGACGATGTACGCAGTGTAGTCCCACGAACGGATCACCAGGAAGAAGACGCCTTGTCGTTTTGCAGGCAAGCACCGGGAAGAAGACGGGCTCCGAGAGCAATCACCACCAGGAAGAAGGCGTACGTGGACGAGTAGTCGCGGATCTCTCCCTAAAAACCTAATCGCCGCACACCCCATGCAAGGTTCTCAGGCGGCCGAGGGTTTCGGAGGCACCTGCTCTCCCGCTACTCCATGCGCGCAGATGTATGGGACGGGGAAGCCAGAGGGCTACTGAGATGTGGTTTCTCTTGGGAGCGGTTGCTTAAGACGGAGATCTGGACTGACGGAGGACTACGGATATATGGCTACGACGGGAAGGGAGAAAGGCAGCGAAGAATCCCAGGAGACGGAGAAGTGGAAGGGACGGTAACTGACGCAATCAGTCCGCCTCCACCATCAAAGGGAGAAACTCCCGTGATTATGTGGATTAAGTGGCAAAAGACTTGCCACGCCCGCCCGCCTGCCTCGGCCTGCGCCCGCGCCCACGGCCCGGCCAGCGGTGGCGGCGGCCCGCACGCGCTCGTGTGGCATGCCTATATCCTTTTCTTAGCTTCTCAATTAAGATGAATAATTTCCAACCATATAAACTGGGTCAACGTTCAGTCAAAATCCCGTATGGTATTAAACCATACAACACTTAATATTACGTACCATTTGATTTATTAAATATTATACGGGCCAAGCTCATAATATATCCAACAAGGCTAACTCTCTAGAGGGTGCACAAGATATAAAAAAGTTGTTGAAGAGTCAAAAGCTATAGGAACCGGTTTTCATTCAAATGGTGGCTCTCCAAATGATGATTTCAAGAGTGAGTTTTCAAAGGGCTTTTGAAAATGCTCTAACATTCGCATCCAAACGCAAACTTCCGGCCTCTCTGTTTGGTGATGGTTTAGCCAGACAACCAATTGTGAGACTATTGCAATGATTTAGAAAACGTCAATAATTTCTGAAGCGAACCTGCGTAAACCAGTTTTTTTAGAGTATATAAACCTAGTTCAACCATTTAGAAAACCATGCAACAGTATATATAGAACCTATAGTTCAACAATCTGTGAAATCAGCTAAACTTCATTCCATTTAAGACATTTTGACCTTTCTAGATTCGTATATTTTGTTAGCACTTAGAGATATATACTATGTTAGGATACATAGTAAAATCAATGTAACTAGAAAAAAACAAAACATATTGAAATGGAGGTACTTGTTTTGAAAAATATAATCACCTTTTAGCAAGAGAACCATATGATTGTCATCGGTAAAGCAGATGACAATATCTATACTCATATGATGGATACATAATATTGTATCGGGAAAAAACACGCTGGCGGCGGGGTCCACGACTACGCCCGGCGACAGTCCATGATCGCACGCCGCCCATGGGTCCGCTACTTACGCCCGGAGGCGCCCACCCTGTGGCCCCAGCCAAGGCTGGTCTGCACACTGGCGGCGCCTCGGCCTCCGCGCCCCACCAATGGCGGATCCGCGCGATCACGCTGGTGGCAGTCCGGCAGATGGCTCTGTGCTCCCGGCGGGAGACGCGCCACGCACACCATCGAGAGGAGGTGGCCCTCGCGCCAAAGACAGCGACACGCTGGCGATGCCAGCGCTGGCGAGCGGGCGGTGCATGGCTCCTTCATGCGTCGGCGCCCGTGCCCTACTGGCCGGCGGTCCTCATGCCCACGCCGCGCTCCTTCACCGAGCAGGGGGCACATGCGAAAAAATTGCAAAAATGACACTCGAAAGATTGACTCCTTGATTATGATGACACTCAGGTGGATGACAAGTGGGTCCATCTGTGTCTATGAATGTGGGTCCAGTATCAAATCTGCAAACGGCCGATGTTTCGAGTCCTATTTTTGCAACATACATTCTTTTGGGTTTTGTTGGGTGAACAGGTAGGAGATTAAGCTAGAATAAACTACTTTTTTTTAGCTTTATCTCATCTCATCTCCTTGTGAGAGAAAAAAAAGCTTTAGCTGTTTTTGAAAGAGTGTGTTTGGCACAAAAAAAAAGCTCACAACAGTTCACGAAGTTGTTGATGAAACTATGCCAAACATAGCCTTATTTGCATTTCAGTTATATATTGTTTGCCACAGGACTTTGGACGAGAGGAGGTCAACTAATTTATGCGATGGAAGGGACAAACGTGCATGCAGTCCGCATAAATGAGACTACTGATCATCACTCGCAAGTCAGCGCGAGACGGCAACGTCAACTGTCACGTAGTAGTAGTATTCTCGGAGCCACAAATTTCCATGCAAATGCAAAATGCCGGCTCCCTCCTTGTTTGACAAAATCCTTGGTGCACGCCCAATTAATGGGGATCACGAGCTGCAAGCCCCCGGCCCCTTGTTTCAGACGATCGATACTAGCACATTAGCACTCGGTAGTCCGTACATACTGTACTTTGCTATACTGACGGGCCGCTCAAGTCAGGGTGACGCATTGATTGAGCTCTGTTGTCAATCTTTAGATCAGTTTTGTTCGCACAAATGAGAAAAATAGGCAGACCCGCACGAAATACACGAATGGCACCGGACAGTCCGGTGCGCTAAGCTAACATCTTCAGTGCGTATCTCCCAATTTGAGTAAAGAAAAAGGTCTATTTTCATGTTTGAACAAAGATCGCCAATTGCAAAGCTCAGTAACTGCATATCTACTTTTGCAACAGGTCAACACAAACCTGTTAGGCCTCTTGTTTGTGTATTATATAGGCCATGTACTCTAAACTGTATTACTTTAGGTACAAGTAGTACCATCAGTACCATGTGTAATATAAATATGCATAAGCTCTTTGGAAACATCAGCATGTGTAATATACATATATATGTGTAGGCGCGCGATGGTGCGTGCCATTCACTAGTGTATGTTTGTTCTTAGTTGTGTAGTGACATTTGTATTATTGTGGCCAATTGTTGATGGATTAATTTTTATTTTTTTAACCATTTAAAATTGTCTCGTTGAACTGTCTGTCGCTAAAACCATATGTACCATCGCACAGTCTGTCGCTAAAAAGTAGCAATGCACTATCTGTCGCTAAAAAGTAGCAATTGACTATGTGTCGCTATAAATATTCAGGGCAGCAGATTGTCTGACGCTAAAAGTACTGTCTGACGCTAAAGATTTTTAGCGGTAGCACTTAGAGCGTCTGCCGAAGTCTGACGCTATAACTTTTTAGCGTCAGATTGTCTGTCGCTGTAGCCGCTTTTAGCGTCAGACCGTTCATCGCTAATCTTGGTGTTGTGGTGTAGTGAACCTGCCTTACAGAAAGGAAAGATATACATAAGAAATGAGTCTTACTAAGGATCTTTCCTCACAATTTACTACTAGCTTATTTCACCATTCTACTTCATGGGATCTCCGATCATATAGAACAGGTTACCACTATAGTAAATTTCATGTGGGTCTCAAACCCATATCTCTCGATGCACTTTCTATCACATTGTGTGACAGACCCTTAGTGAACTGATCTGCTAGATTGTTAGACATGTGAACATAGTCCAACGCTATTACTCCGGAGTTTCTCAATTTTCTGACAGATTTTAGTCGTCTCTTAACATGCCTTGTGGACTTCATGTTGTCCTTAGAACTATTATCTTTGTAATCATAGTCTGGTTATCACAGTTCATAGAAATAGCCAGTATAGGTTTTTCAACAACCGGTAAATCCATAAGGAGATCACGGCCATTCGGCCTCGAGAGCAAAGCAGTGTCTAATGCTATGAGTTACGCTTCCATTGTAGACTTCGTTAAGATAGTCTGCCTACAAGATTTCCAGGAAACAGCACCACCTCCAAGCGAAAACACATATCCACTTGTGGCATAAAGCTCATCAGCATCAGAGATCCAGTTGGCATCACAATAGCCTTCCAGCACTTTCGGATGTCCGGTATAACGAATACCATAGCTCATGGTGCCTTTTAGATAGCGCATCACTCTCTCAAGAGCACGCCAGTGATCATCTCCTAGGTTTGACACAAGCCGGCTCAGCTTGCACAAAGCAAATGAGATGTCAGGCCTTGTTGCACTAGCAAGATACATGAGCGAACCAATGATCTGGGAATATCTCAACTGATCCCTTACTATTCTCCGATTTTTCCTCAATAGCACACTAGGGTCATAAGGTGTAGGAACAAGTGCACACATCTAAAACCCAAAGCGACTCAAAGACCTTTTCCACATAGTGGGATTGTAACAGAGTTACCCCACCATCACCTTCTCTCAGAAGCTTGATATTAAGAATAACATTAGCCTCTCCCAAATCTTTTATCTCAAAATTATTAGTTAAAAATCCCTTCACCTCCTCAATCACTTTGAGGCTAGATCCAAAGATCAGTATGTCATCAACATATAAGCACAAAATGACTCCTTCACCCCCACCATACCGATAATACACACATTTGTCAGCTTCATTCACAACAAAGCCAAAGATGTTAAAGTTCTGTCGAACTTCTCATGCCAACGCTTAGGAACTTGTTTTAGGCCATATAATGACTTTAATAATTTACACACTTGCCTTCTTGACCATTTGCTACAAACCCATCTGGCTGATCTATATAGATCTCCTCCTCCAACTCTCTATTTAGGAAAGCTGTCTTAACATCCATGTGATGAACGATGAGACCATAAGAGGTCGCCAAGGAAAGCAAAACTCGAATTGTGGTCAATCGATTCGACCCAGGTGAATAAGTATAAAAGAAATCCTCACCTTCCTTTTGAGTATAACCCTTGGCCACAAGCCTTGACTTGTACCTCTCGATCGTACCATCGTGCCTAAGCTTTTTCTTGAACACCCATTTGCACCCTATAGACTTGCACCCATAGGGACGATCAACTATTTCCCAAGTTCCATTAGACATAACAGAATCCATCTCACTCCGTCTTTGCTTCCTTCCATAAGTCAAAGATTAGGAGAGAATATGCCTCTTCAATGGTCGTTGATGTATCATCCACAAGGTACACAATATAGTCATAACCAAAAGACCTTGCAGTCCTCTGTCTCTTACTCTTTCTAGTGACTATAGTGTCATCCTTCTTAGGATTTTGCATATAGGGTTCCTCAGTTTGTTCTATCGGAGTAAAATTTTCATGCTCATGGGGAATTATAAATTCATGACCAGTCGTGCTAGGTGCATTTTTTATGGGAAACTTATTCTAAAAAAATATAGCGTCTCTAGATTCCATGATTGTATCAACAGCCATCTCAGGAACACTAGAATTTATAATTAAAAATCTATAACCCACGCCGTGAATAGCATAACCAAGAAAAACACAATCAATAGTTTTTGTCCAAGCTTTCGCTTTTTGTTTAATGACACATTCACTTTTGCCAAACAACCCCAAGTTCGCAGGTAAGAGAGATTTAATCTCTTCTTCTCTCATTCCTCGAATGGTGTAATTTCTTTGTTCTTTGTGGGCACTCTATTAAGGACATGACATGTTGTCAATATAGCCTCACCCCACCATTCCTTAGATAGTCCCGCAGTCTCTAACATGGCATTCACCAAATCAGTTAGAGTGTGGTTCTTTCTCTCTGCAATCCCATTGGACTGTGGTGAGTATGGTGGCGTCCTCTCATGAATAATTCCATGCACCGACCAAAACTCAGAAAATTCATTTGAGAAATATTCTCCCCCGTGATCGGACCGCAAAAGCTTGATTTTCTACCTCAGCTTTATAGACTTTAAAATAATGCAACGCTTCATCTTTAGTTTTCAATAAATACACGTAGCAAAATCTAGTACAATCATCTATACATGTCATAAAGTATTGTCTACCGCCTTTAGTCAATTCGCCATTCATTTCGCATAAATCAGAATGAACGAGTTCTAATGGTGCCAAGTTCCTCGCCTCAGCAGTCTTGTGAGGCTTGCGCGGTTGCTTCGATTGTACACACACCTGGCACTTAGAATCTTTGACTAAGTTAAATTTCAGGATTAAATTCAGATTTGCAAGCTGCGTGAGACAGCCAAAATTAATGTGACAAAGTCGTGAATGCCATATATTCGACTCATCCGAAACATTAATATTGTTCACCACTTTATTACACACATCATCAGGCAAAGATAAGCGGAACAAGCCTCCGTAATCATAATCTTTCCCAACAAATATTCCATGTCTCGACACAACACACTTATTGGACTCAAGCACAATTTTAAAGCCATCGCGACACATCTGAGAAGCGCTAACAAGATTCTTCTTGATGGAGGGGACATGATGCACGTTCTTTAATAGCACCGTCTTTCCCAAAGTAAACTTCAGAACGACCGTACCAACACCAAGAACACGCTCATGCGAACCGTTTCCCATCAGCAAGGCTCCAGTCCTGCCGGCATGATAGGAAGTAAATAAAGAAACATCAGCACACACATGGATATTAGCACCACTGTCCATCCACCACTCAGGTGAAAGACAAACTAAAAGAACAAAAGGTAAAGAATTACCATACCTAGATGTTCCTCCTCCAGTCTCGCTAATTACCACGTTTGCTGATTTCTTTTCTTGCTTATATTTGCGGTCTGGGCATGCACTTGCCCAATGCTCATCACTCCCGCAAACAAAGCAACCTCTACCTTTCTTGTTGTTTTTCATCTTAAACTATGCAGTTTGCTTAGGCTTTGCATTGTTGTTCTCTTGCATGTTCTTCTTCTTTTTATTATGGGATGCGAATGAGTTTTTCTTCTGCATCATATTGGCAGCGGAAGACTTAACTCCTTTTCCACGGTTGTCCTTTGCTCTCGCCTTCTCCTCAACATCAAGAGACACAATAAGCTCAGGTACACTAAAGTCTTGTCTCTTGTGTTTTAGAGAAGTAGCAAAATCCCTCCAAGAAGGTGGTAGCTTAGCGATTATACCGCCGGCCACAAACTTGTCGGGCAACAAACATGGGAAATGTTCTAATTCATTTGCTAGCGCCTGTATCTCATGAGCCTATTCGACTACATAACGGTTTTTAACCATTTTGTAGTCATACAGCTGCTCCATAAGGTACAGCTCACTGCCAGCATCAGAAACAACAAACTTTGCCTCAAGAGCATCCCATAACTCTTTGCCTAATGTAGATATGTAGTTTTTCTCGTACATAGGATGAAGTGCACTAATCACGGCGCCTCGAAACAGGTTATCGGCAGCTAAGAAATTTTGCTCCTCCTCAGGAGTAAACTGTTCAGCCTTCCCCTACGCGGCGTAATAGCAGTTCATCGCAGTCAACCACAATACCATCTTGGCACGCCATATCATGAAATTCTTGCCATCAAAATTATTTGGCTTCAAAGCAGCAGCAAAACCACTGATAGAAAATTACTTAAGATTAGGTTTTTGGATTGTTAGATAATTAGGCATTTTCATAGTCAATTTAATTCAGAAATATAATATCAGCAGGTTCGTGACGGCATATATGTGCATGTGTATATCTCTAATGAACGCTACAGCTTGCAGAGATGACATACAGATGAATACAGTAAAAGCGCAAAGTACAGTAATCACAGAGATTAGATTGTACCCAGCGGAGGGTCCCATGTCGAGGGCATCGGAGGCTCTATTCGCACTAGTCAACATAGTGCGTTGCTCGAAGTCGTGGACCACAGTCGATGCAGGACGATGTACGCAGTGTAGTCCCACGAACGGATCACCAGGAAGAAGACGCCTTGTCGTTTTGCAGGCAAGCACCGGGAAGAAGACGGGCTCCGAGAGCAATCACCACCAGGAAGAAGGCGTACGTGGACGAGTAGTCGCGGATCTCTCCCTAAAAACCTAATCGCCGCACACCCCATGCAAGGTTCTCAGGCGGCCGAGGGTTTCGGAGGCACCTGCTCTCCCGCTACTCCATGCGCGCAGATGTATGGGACGGGGAAGCCAGAGGGCTACTGAGATGTGGTTTCTCTTGGGAGCGGTTGCTTAAGACGGAGATCTGGACTGACGGAGGACTACGGATATATGGCTACGACGGGAAGGGAGAAAGGCAGCGAAGAATCCCAGGAGACGGAGAAGTGGAAGGGACGGTAACTGACGCAATCAGTCCGCCTCCACCATCAAAGGGAGAAACTCCCGTGATTATGTGGATTAAGTGGCAAAAGACTTGCCACGCCCGCCCACCGCTTCCTCGCTGCACCACGCCCCACGGCCCGGCCAGCCGGTGGCGGCGGCCGCCGCACGCGCTCACCGTGTGGCATGCCTATATCCTTTTCTTAGCTTCTCAATTAAGATGAATAATTTCCAACCATATAAACTGGGTCAACGTTCAGTAAAATCCCGTATGGTATTAAACCATACAACACTTAATATTACGTACCATTTGATTTATTAAATATTATACGGGCCAAGCTCATAATATATCCAACAAGGCTAACTCTCTAGAGGGTGCACAAGATATAAAAAAGTTGTTGAAGAGTCAAAAGCTATAGGAACCGGTTTTCATTCAAATGGTGGCTCTCCAAATGATGATTTCAAGAGTGAGTTTTCAAAGGGCTTTTGAAAATGCTCTAACATTCGCATCCAAACGCAAACTTCCGGCCTCTCTGCTTTGGTGATGGTTTAGCCAGACAACCAATTGTGAGACTATTGCAATGATTTAGAAAACGTCAATAATTTACGAAGCGAACCTCATGTAAACCAGTTTTTTTTAGAGTATATAAACCTAGTTCAACCATTTAGAAAACCATGCAACAAAGATATATAGAACCTATAGTTCAACAATCTGTGAAATCAGCTAAACTTCATTCCATTTAAGACATTTTGACCTTTCTAGATTCGTATATTTTGTTAGCACTTAGAGATATATACTATGTTAGGATACATAGTAAAATCAATGTAACTAGAAAAAAACAAAACATATTGAAATGGAGGTACTTGTTTTGAAAAATATAATCACCTTTTAGCAAGAGAACCATATGATTGTCATCGGTAAAGCAGATGACAATATCTATACTCATATGATGGATACATAATATTGTATCGGGAAAAAACACGCTGGCGACGGGTCCACGACTACGCCCGGCGACAGTCCATGATCGCACGGCCGCTGGTCCGCTACTACGCCCGGCGCGCCCAGCTATGTGGCCCAGCCGGCGGCCGGTCTCACACTCTGGCGGCGCCTCGGCCTGCGCCCCCACCAATGGCGGATCCGCGATCACGCTGGTGGCAGGTCCGCAAAGGGCTCTGTGCTCCCGGGGAGACGCCGCCACGCACACCATCGAGAGGAGGTGGCCCTCGCCAAAGACAATGACACGCTGCTGCGATGCCCGCGCTACGGGCGAAGGCGGCGCGCGCATGGCTCCTTCATGCGTGCTGCGCCCGTGCCCTACTCGCCAAGCGGTCCTCATGCCCACGCCAAGCTCCTTCACCGAAAGCAGGGGGGCACATGCGAAAAAATTGCAAAATGACACTCGAAGATTGACTCCTTGATTATGATGACACTCGGTGGATGACAAGTGGGTCCATCTGTGTCTATGAATGTGGGTCCAAGATCAAATCTGCAAACGGCCGATGTTTCGAGTCCTATTTTTGCAACATACATTCTTTTGGGTTTTGTTGGGTGAACAGGTAGGAGATTAAGCTAGAATAAACTACTTTTTTTAGCTTTATCTCATCTCATCTCCTTGTGAGAGAAAAAAAAGCTTTAGCTGTTTTTGAAAGAGTGTGTTTGGCAAAAAAAAAAGCTCACAACAGTTCACGAAGTTGTTGATGAAACTATGCCAAACATAGCCTTATTTGCATTTCAGTTATATATTGTTTGCCACAGGGCTTTGGACGAGAGGAGGTCAACTAATTTATGCGATGGAAGGGACAAACGTGCATGCAGTCCGCATAAATGAGACTACTGATCATCACTCGCAAGTCAGCGCGAGACGGCAACGTCAACTGTCACGTAGTAGTAGTATTCTCGGAGCCACAAATTTCCATGCAAATGCAAAATGCCGGCTCCCTCCTTGTTTGACAAAATCCTTGGTGCACGCCCAATTAATGGGGATCACGAGCTGCAAGCCCCCGGCCCCTTGTTTCAGACGATCGATACTAGCACATTAGCACTCGGTAGTCCGTACATACTATACTTTGCTATACTGACGGGCCGCTCAAGTCAGGGTGACGCATTGATTGAGCTCTGTTGTCAATCTTTAGATCAGTTTTGTTCGCACAAATGAGAAAAATAGGCAGACCCGCACGAAATACACGAATGGCACCGGACAGTCCGGTGCGCTAAGCTAACATCTTCAGTGCGTATCTCCCAATTTGAGTAAAGAAAAAGGTCTATTTTCATGTTTGATTTGGGGTACCTCGGATAGACCTCTCATAATATATAAATATAGGCCCCGTTCGGCTGGTCTGAAAATATAGGCCCCATTCGACGATGGCAGAATTTCAGACCAGCCGGCTGATCCGGCTGCTTCTCCTCACATGGCTACAGTATATTTTTCAGCCGCTACAGTATTTTTCTCTCACACAACCAGCCGCTACAGTGTTTTGGCTTCTTTTTTCAGACAAACGAACAGGGCCATAAAGGACTACGATCGATTAATGGATCCAATCACACAAAACAGAAATCAATCTACTATTTTACTCTTTTGTCCTAATCTTTTCTAACCTCAGTGTTGTTGCTCCTTTCCTGATCCGACGATTAAGGGAGGCTTCCTAGCTGATCTAGGGTAATCCATCGATGTCCTCGCCTCAAAGTTGTCCCTCCCATGTAAGAGTTTCGACGGTTTCTTTACCAATTTGCTTGAAAAGTAGTCATTCTTCATCACGTAAAAATGATACTTATCCTTTGCTGGGTTGTTTGTAAACCTTGTCACTCTTCATAGGCTAGCATGATAGTTACCTTTCCCGGGCCAGTGTTCGATGTTCCTCATCCAAACCGGACGGTCTGATTGCAAGAACTGGACGATCTGACGTGCTCAAACCGCCTCCATCGAACCGTCGTAGGGCGAGACATTCCATTGTTGCACATCAGTTTGTACTGTGTGTGTAATTCTGCCATCGTCGAATGGTCTCGTCAGACACGCTATCTAACACGTCTTTGTTCAATTGTGCGGTGAGTTCAATTGCGTCACCACCGACGATCGAAATGCTGCCATTTTGATCTACCTAGGATCAGCGCGTGCTATCACTCAACACACTTTTTTGGCGACTCTGCTGAGGAACGATTGTTTTGACTTTACCTTACAACCGAATCTTTCTACACTAGCTAATTGCTTATCTTGTGTTTGCTATCACCATTGCATCTGGCCAAAAGGCCAGTCCCATCTAGTATTGGTCACTTGATAAGTTGAGATTTTGCTTGTTGTACTACATGCTACTATCGCTATTGTGAAGATTAACAAGAAGCTACTAGGAGGTCAATTCTTGTCACTGATCACGGGATATCATGGTGTACTTCATCGTAATACTACAACAAGCCAGGGGTACAACTTGCAAATACATCTTATGATTCTAATAATTATAATGTTTCAAGTACCATGAGTTCTTATATTGGTGTTGTTAGTAATGATGATAGAGGTATGTTGTATCGGTTGATAATTATTCTACTACTAATGATCTTCGTCATATAAATCATAATTTTTGATATTATGTGAAAGCATCTAGGCCCCTAGTCGGATTTTAGTAATTAATGACAATACGAGATTACTATTACTAACTTGTGTTTTGCAGAGTCAATTAAGTTAGGTCATGGTAATGGCAATTGATTGGGCAATCATGGTTGTCATGCCTCTACGATAAAAATCATTTCAGTTTTCAAAGGATGGACGATAAGGTTAAGGATGGACTAGTTCTAAGTGTCGTTTGGTATTGAAGAGACACTTAGAGTAGTTTAGGACTTTGTTTTTCCTTTGGTCGTACTATTAAGGGGGGTATGGACTAGTAGCTTGACCTATGTAAGTCTAGTGGGTTAGGTGTGGTGCACACTTGTCAAATGTAGCACTAGGTAGCTCAGGAGTAGCCCTAAGATCAATTGGAGCAAACTTCATTCACATATGATTTTGAGTTGGAAGTGAATGGAGGGTCAAATGACTGACCGGATGCTAGTCTGGTAGTGATCGGACGCTGAAGGGTGAGTCCGATCAGTTCATTTGATCAACTGGAGCCGTTTGGTTGCGATCGGACGCTGAGTGAAAAGTGACCGGACGCTGGGTGCCAGAGTCCGGTCAACTCGAGATAGGTTCTAGAGAGGGAGATTCCTGATCGGACGTGTCCGGTCAGTGCTAACCGGATCTTCGGTCGTCGATCCGTGAATCGGACGGACGACGAATAAGCAGATGAAGTGATCGGACTCTGGGCGCCAGCATCCGGTCAATATCAGTAAGGTTCCAAAGAGTAGTTTCCGTGACCGGACGCGTCCGGTCAATGCTGACCGGACGCAGGTTAGAGTCTGGTCACAACTTAACGTCTCTATGGCGGGGATAACTGACCAGAGCGCCCGGTCACCTTGACCGGAGCGTCCGGTCATCTCGTAGAGTGCTGACTCAACCTCCTAACATTTCATTTTGAATGAGGGGGGTATAAATACTTCCTCTATTCATCCAAGGGAGGTCTCTTGCCCATTTGTTCAGCTATGAAACACCCTTGAGAGTGCAAAGGAGAGCAAGAGCCTAGTGAGGTAATTGAGATTTGAGAATCCAGGATTAATGTCTCATTAGTGCAAGGAGAGTAGCAAGTGTGCATCCACCCTTCTCATTAGGCTTGCTGTGGTCAAGTGAGAGTTCGTGCCTGTTGCTCTTGGTGATCGCCATCACCAAGATGGCTTGGTGGTGATCGGGAGTTTGGTGATCATCCGGCGAAACTTGTGGATGACCCAACTCAAGTTGTGAGCGGTTGTGGGTGATCCACCACAATGGAATGTCGAAGAATCCGTCCGTAGACATCACTTGATCCTTCCGTGGATCAAGGGGGAGCTACACCCTTGCATGGGTGCTCCAACAAGGACTAGTGGGGAGTGGCAACTCTCTGATACCTCGGCAAAATATCACCGCGTTCCTTCTCCTCTTTTTACTTTAAGCATTTACATTTGAGCAATTCAATTCTTGTCTTTACATTATTAGAATTGCCATGCTAGAGTAGGATTAGAACCTAGGGTGCAAAACTTTTGTGCGGTAGATCAATAGGAACATATTCTAGGCACAAGGGGTGAAGTGGGCTAAGTGTAGGGTTTAATTATTGTAAATTTTTTTAGAATTAGCCCAATTCACCCCCCTCTTGGGCATCTTGATCCTTTCAATTGGTATCAGAGCCTCGTGCTTGCTTAATTAGGCTTAACCGCCTAGAGAAAGATGTCCCACAGAGATGGACCTCTTCCTATCTTTAAGGGAGATGATTTTTCTTATTGAAAAATCTATATGGAGGCTTATTTAGAAGCCTTAGATGTTGGAATACTTAGAGCCGCCTCACAAGGCTTTCCAAAACCTAAGGATCCCATCAACCTTCAAGGCGATGAAGTAAATTACGAAAAATGGAATGCAAAGGCTAGAAACACCATCTTTAGAGGCCTTTGCAAAGATGTGTTTAATCGTGTGCGGAACCACAAGGACGCCCATGCACTATGGTTGGATATTTGTGCGCTCCATGAGGGAACAAAGAGTGAGCATAAGGAACGCTATCATCTTGTCATGAAAAAGCTTAATTCTTTCAAGATGCTTCCTAAAGAAAGTGCAAATGAAATATACTCACGCTTAAATGTTCTTGTAGAGGAAGTCAATGGGCTTGGACTTACACAAATGCAACCATCCGATGTTGTAAGAAAGATCTTGAGTGTCCTCCCCATCGACAAATATGGGCATATTGTGATCGTGCTCCATCAAGGTGATCTTTCCACCGCTACACCAACTCAAATATTGGGAAAGATCAACGCACATGAGATGTATATGCACATCACACCACAAGATGGCTCTTCTTCCACCAAGAAGAAAGACTTAGTATTCAAGGCTAGTCAAGAGAAGGGCAAAGCAAGAGTTGAATATGAGAGCTCAAGTGATGATGAAATTGATGATGCAAGTCTTGCTCTCATGATGAGAAGAACTACCAAGATGCTTAAGAAGTTCAACAAGAAAGGTGTCAAGTTTGACGGCAAAAAGAAGAAGTTCTTCACTAGCAATAGAAGGAAGCCAATCTCCGAGATGGATTGCTATAATTGTGGAGAACTTGGTCATCTAGCACACCAATGCCCCAAGCCAAAGAAAGACAAATACAAGAAGTATAAGGGCAAGAAAGATGACTCAAGCAATGAAGATGATGATAAGAAAAAGAAAAATAAGCCATACATGAAGAAGAAAAATGGCAAGGCATACATCATCGGTGATTGACTCACGGATATTGATTCATCAAGTTGCTCATCCGATGATGATAGTGAGAATGAGAAGATGGCCGCTATTGTGATTGACTCTTCATCATCTTCACCGACACCACCGCCACCATCCTCTACACACCTATGTCTTTATGGCCAAGGGTGAATGAAAGGTACAAAGTGATGATGAAAGTAGTGGTGATGATAATGCTAGCAATAATGATAGTGATAGTGAGGATGAATTTGAATCACCTTCTTATGATGATCTTGTCAAGTTTCTTAACCAATATACTAAGATAATTAGAAAGACAAGAGCTAAAAATGAAAAGCTAGAACTTAAGAATGACTCACTTTTAGCTAAATGTGACATAGCGGAAAAGGCTAGTGTTGAGCTTAGAGAAGCAAATGAAGCTATGTCATCCAAACTCAAGGAACTCAAATCTTCTAAGAAAGAGCTTAAAGAAAAACATTATAAACTTAAGGGGATACATAATGAGCTCATCACTAGCTACAATATGCTAAAAGAAGAATATACAAATCTCAAGATCAATCATGATAATCTTGTTGTCTCTCATGAGCAATTATCCAATGAGCCACATGATGCTACTAACCATGTTATTAAGATTGATATAGCTACATCATGTGATGATTTGATTATTGAGAGCATTGAGCAAGGTTCTAGTAGCAAAGGCAAGTAAGTGGTTGAGTCCGACAACTATGATGAGTATATCAAGATCAAGAATGAGAATGAGAATGAGAAGCTCAAGAAAGATCTTGACAAGCTATCAATCACCAACACTATTGTGATAGAGAACCTTGACCATGATAGTGATCTAGCTCTTGAGAATGAGATGCTCAAATAAGAGAACAAGAGACTAAAGAAGGAGAAAAATCTTGATGAGTTCAAAGAAGAGAACAAGAAGCTCAAGTTAGAAAAAGAACATCTCAAGACCGGGTTGAGCAAATTCACAAGAGGTCAACATCTTCAAAGTGAGCTACTCATGAACACCGTCATGAAGATAGATAGAAGTGGCATTGGATACTTGGCACATCAAGAGAATAAGGCTCAAGCTCAACACCAACAACAACACAAGCCAAAGCCAAAGCCAAAGCCAAAGAGGTGTTTTGAGTGTGGACAAGAAGGTCACTTTGCCCATGAGTGTCAAACTCCACCACCACAACCCTTACCCAAGCATGCTAGACCCTTTGCTTTCAATGCTCATTACATGCTTAGAAAGGACTATAGTGGAAAAATGAAAGTTATGTTCCTAGGACCTCCCAACAAGAATATGTCTAAGAAAATTTGGGTTGCAAAGTCACTTGTTGACAATGTCAAGGGCCCTCAACAAGTTTGGGTCCCTAAACAAGCTTGATCTCTTGTGTGTAGGTGAACTACAAGACCGGTGGAAGTCATTGGGTAATTGATAGTGGTTGCACTCAACATATGACCGGTGATCCTCGTATGTTCACCTCATTAGATGAAGAAGTTGATGGTCAAGAAAGAATTACATTTGGTGATAATTCAAAGGGCAAAGTCAAAGGATTGAGCAAAGTGGCAATATCAAATGATCATTCAATCTCAAATGTGCTATATGTTGCTTCGTTGAGCTTCAACTCGCTTCCAATACTTGTTTATCGAGAAGGAAGTTGTTGTATCTAAGAAAGATAATGATCAAGTTATATTCAAGGGATTTAGATACAACAACCTATATCTAGTGGACTTCACCTCCGAAGATGCTAACTTGAAGACATGCCTATTCACCAAAACATCACTTGGGTGACTATGGCATAGAAGACTTGCTCATATTGGGTCGAGCTCACTCAAGAAGCTTATGAAGAATGAATTGGTGAGAGGGTTGAAGGATGTGAAATTTGCGAAGGACAAGCTTTGTAGTGCATGTCAAGCCGACAAACAAGTTGCAAACACTCATCCTACAAAAGCTTTCATGTCAACAACAAGAGTGCTAGAGCTCCTTCACATGGACTTATTTGGACCAAAAATCTACAAGAGTTTGGGTGGAAATCTTTATTGTCTTGTGATTGTTGATGACTATTCTAGATATACATGGGTGTTCTTCCTTCATGACAAGACCGAGGTTGCATCATGTTTCAAGAAGTTTGCCAAGAGAGCACAAAATGAGTTTGAAGTGAAGCTCAAGAAGATAAGAAGTGATAATAGAAAAGAGTTTGACAACACAAACATTGAAGCTCATTGTGATGAAGTTGGGATCAAGCATGAGGTCTCCGCAACATATACTCCTCAACAAAATGGTATAGTTGAGAGAAAGAACCGTACACTTATCACACTTGCAAAAACAATGCTTGATGAGTACAATACACCTGAAGCTCTATGGGCGGAAGCTATCAACACCGCATGTTATGCATCCAACCGTCTATTCCTTCAAAAGTTTTTTGGCAAGACACCTTATGAGTTGCTCAATGGGAAGACGCCAGACGTCTCTTTCTTCCGGATGTTTGGTTGCAAATGCTACATCTACAAGAAGCGGCAACACCTAGGGAAGTTTCAAAGACGTTGTGATATTACCTTTCTTGTTGGTTACTCATCAAAGTCCAAAGCATATCGAGTATTTAATCATGCCGCTGGCTTGGTTGAAGAAACATATGATGTGGAATTTGATGAATCTAACGGCTCCCAAGGAGCACATGAGAATCTTGATGTAGGTGATGAACCATTGAGGGAGGCCATAAAGAATATTCTAGTTGGAGACATCAAGCCTAAAGATGATGAAGATGATGCACAAGTGATTGATCCATCTTCTTCATCTCATGTGCCACAAGATGGTGATAAAGATGGGAGAGTAGAAAATAAAGATACTCATGTCTCTCATGATCAAATGGTAGCACAAGCTCAAGATGTTGATGCTCCACAACCTCCCCCTCAAGTGGGTGATAGAAAAAATTCACCTCTACAACAAGCTCATCCACAAGATCTCATCATAGGGAGTCCTTCAAAGGGTGTAATGATTCGCTCTCAAAAACTTGCTTCATTTATTGAACATCACTCTTTTGTCTCTTGCGTTGAACCTAAGAATGTAGAAGAAGTTCTTCAAGATTCGGATTGGATAAATGCCATGCATGAAGAGTTGAACTACTTCACTCGCAATGAAGTTTGGACTCTTGAAGAGCGACCATAAGGTGCAAGAGGCATTGGAACAAAGTGGGTGTTCTGCAACAAGCAAGATGATCAAGACGTTGTAGTGTGGAACAAGGCAAGACTAGTTGCAAATGGGTTCTCTCAAGTTGAAGGGTTGGATTTTGGAGAGACCTTTGCACTGGTTGCAAGACTTGAAGCCATTTGTATCCTCCTTGCATATGCATCGCATCATGAAATAAAATTATATCAAATGGATGTTAAAAGTGCGTTTTTAAATAGCTTCATAAATGAACTAGTCTATATTGATCAACCTCCAGGATTTGAAGACCCTAGATATCCTAATCATATTTATAGGTTGTCCAAGGCGTTATATGGGATTAAGCAAGCCCCAAGAGCTTGGTATGAACGCCTTTGGGACTTCCTCATTGAGAAGGGCTTCACCATTGGGAAGGTCGACACTACACTATTCACCAACAAGCTTGATGGAGAAATCTTCATTTGTCAAGTATATAATGATGATATCATCTTTGGATCATCAAATGAAGATTATTACAAAGAGTTTGGTGAATTGATGTCGAAGGAGTTCGAGATGTCAATGATTGGAGAGCTAACATTCTTTCTTGGTTTTCAAGTCAAGCAAATGAGAGAAGGGATTTTCATCTCTCAAGAGAAATATACCAATGATTTTCTCGAGAGGCTCAATATGGATAAATGTAAGCCAATAAAGACACAAATGCCATCTAATGGACATCTCGACCTAGATGTGGGAGGTAAAATGGTTGATCATACTCTCTACCGCTCTATGATTGGTAGCTTGTTATATTTATCCGCATTTAGGCCCCACATCATATTTAGTGTGTGTATGTGTGCTAGATTTTAAGCTAATCCTAAGAAAGCTCATTTAGTTGTCATTAAAAGAATCCTTAGGTACCTTAAGCACACACCAAGCATTGGTCTTTGGTATCCCAAAGGAGCTAGATTTTAACTAGTTGGCTATTTTGATTCGGATTATGCCGATTGCAAAATTGATAGAAAAAGCACATCCGGAGGGTGTCATTTGCTTGGTAGATCACTAGTGTCTTGGTCCTCTAAGAAACAAAATATCGTGGCTTTGTCCACCGTCAAGTGGAATACATTGCCATGATTGCTTGTTGTGCACAAATACTTTACATGAAGCAAACTTTGCTAGACTATGGTGTAGTACTAGAAAAGGTACCTCTTTTGTGTGACAATGAGAGTGCGGTAAAGCTTGCTAATAATCCAGTTCAATACTCTCGCACCGAGCACATAGATATCCGCCACCACTTTCTTAGAGATCATGTGGCTAAAAATGATATTTCACTAGAAGGTGTAAGAACCGAGGATCAATTGACGGATATCTTCACTAAACCGCTAGATGAGGCAACTTTTTGTCGGTTGAGGAATGAGCTTAATGTGCTTGATTTTAGTAACTTCACTAGAAAATGAGCTTGTGTTGTCCCTTACATTGCATTGTAATATACAACATGTTTAATTTTTGGTAATACATTTAGGGCTTGTCTAACATGGTTAAGATAATCGCCGAAAAGCGTGTGAAGAAGCTTAACCTTGGATCAAACTTGACAAGCAACTAGAATTAATTTCAAATATTGCATTGCACATGCATGTGTGTTGTTTTGTCGTTTCCTTTCTATTACCCTTTTATTGCCTATTTTCTTAAAAAGAAGTATAGCTTAAGGCAAAAATATATTGAAAAATTTGAGGGTTTGAGAGAGGTCACTCACATCAGGCCCAATTGGTGTTTATTTGGGTCTTATTGAAGTTGGGACTTGATTGGGAACAGACAGCACGAAGAAACATTGAAGATTTGCTGAAAAAGGGCGGCCAAGGAAGCGCCGCACGAACTCTGGATTCCAACGTCGATCGAGTTCACGGAGATGAACATAAGCGCCGTCGGTGACTAGACGCTGAAACTATACCTTTCCTGCGTCTAGTCAGATGGTGTCCCTGAGTCCAGTCAAGCAAAGAAGATGAACACAGGACTGACCGGACTCTAGCTGCATTCGGTCAAGGGTAACCGGACGCGTCTGGTCGTGACTTGAGGGGATTTGGACATCTTTGTAGTTGACCGAACTCTAGGTGGCAGCATTTGGTCGTTGCCACCGGAGCGTCCGGTCAATAGAAAACGAGTGGATCTAATACTTCTTTCCTTATCCATCACATGGGGGCCACCACAAATAGTTTTCACACCCGTGCCACCCGTACCATCTTCGCCCGTGCCCTAGCCAAACCTCTGCCGTCACGCGCGCCTCCGCCGCCGTGTCTCTGCCTGCCCACGCCGCCGGCCCACGCCGCCTACTCGCATCCACGCCCGCTCCATATTTTGCTCGACGCCACCGCGCACTGCTCACGCCGTGCCCGCGCCGCCCGCCCTAGTCGTCGTGCCGTCTCACCCGCGCCATGCCTTGCTTCACGCTGTCGCGCCACGCAGCAGCGGCACACGCCCGTGCCCTAGCGCCGCCATGCAAGCACCTCTACCTTGTCGTGTCCTAGCCATGCCTAGTTGACCCCATCCACTGCGTCTACATTGCATTGCTCGGCCGCAGCACCACTTCGCATCACAAACCCTAACCCTAGATGTTCGATTACTGATTCTGGTGGTGCCCCGTGATCCGTTCCTCTGCTGATTCATCGTTGGGTCATCAAAATTTGTCAGGTAGCAAGCCATCGCCTCTAATTTTGTATCCATTGCTTGCTTCTTAGGGTTTCGTATCTCTAGATGTATATTGTAATTATTCATATATCTGATCTATTCTATCGTGCAGCGAGTTAGTGTTTTTGAGGTTGCTTTGGCAGTTATCAGTTAACTTAGGGCCAAGCCTACGAGTACGCATCGAGGCCAAGCCTCGCGAGTGTCAGTTGGCAATTGGTTCTTGTCCATAGCAGCAGTTTGATTCAGCTCCAGCAATGGCATGAGTCAAGAATGCCGGAGGTGGTCCCAATGATGAGGATCCGAGGCCTTCGCCTCGCCTATCTGCTAAGGTGAAAGGCAAGGCCAAGAAGACTATGATGAAGAAGCGAAAGCTCATTGATGTAGAGGCTGAGAGAGCAGCAGCAGTGGCAGCCACCGTTGAGCGAGCAGAGAGAGGTGGATCTCGGAGTGGTGTCCGTATTGTAGACCAGCTATCACTAGCTCAGAGGGCCACCATCGAGAGGGTTGAGAGTCTTCATGGTAGTCCAGCTAGGACTGCCATGCTTGGAGGATGGCATATCACTTTAGAGGAGGGTCAGCCTCAGGGAGAGCTAGAGCAGCAGACGTAGCCATCAGTGTAGTCAGAGGATTCTCAGCAGGCTGACCAGACTGAGCAGGCAGAGCAGACCAAGGAGACAGAGCAGGCACCTCAGCCATAGTTACGACGCTCTAGTCATACTTGTGCTCAGGTGACACCAAGGCCTGAGACACACAGGAGGGGTTCTCGTCCACCTCCTAGACCACAGGGTCTGCCCCCAGTGACTCACATTGACTTGAGGGCAGCCACAGCCAAGCAGGTGCAGCAGCTCTATTTTGTGTAGTTTGAGGACTGGTTTCCGCCGAGGTGGGATGAGCGTGCTTTAGAGCACTTCTATACACCACTGTAGGAGGATTTTTGTCATGCATATCTTAATAGTGGAGTTGCATTCAGATCACAGAGAGTTTGCTCTATTGAGTCACTTGTTGCAGCAATAGGCAAGCAGATTTGTCCCCATTTATCATATCTACTAGGGTTGATAGACCTACTTGGATGGACTGGCCGATATGTTCCATCATGGGTCCATGAGTTCTACTCTTCGCTTTGGATTGACCTGGGGCATAGGTTCATACACTTTGCATTCAGAGGCTGTGGCTATAGGTTGCAGAGCTCGAGGGCCAGAGAGATTCTCAGCATTCCAGAGTCACCCATTTGTCTTCATGAGGTTTGCTATGGTCAGACAGAGCCTCCTAGACGCCCTCACGGTGGTCTTGTGCCTCCCTCTGAGATCAAGTCGACCTTGCTTCATAGAGCCTTTTCGGTGAAGGGTCGAGCGAGACACCGCATGATCTTACTCCAGTAGCTCGGCTTCTTGATGCTATCATGAGGAGGACCCTGCTCCCGAGGATGGGTTATCGTGAGGGATTGACTTGCATTCAGCTATGGTTGGTGAACTCTCTAGTGCAGCAAACAATATTTGATATTTGGGATGTCATACTAGCAGATATGGAGGACACTCTTGTAGAGGGGTTCAGAGGTCACAGACAGCTGCCCTATGCTCACTAGATCACATTCTTGATTCGCAAGGCAGTTATAGTGAAGTCTCCTGAGATGATGGCCGAGTACACATGTGCCACTATAGAGTTCCCTCCTTATAACATGACTCAAATGCTCTATCATAGTAGTGTGAGGACACCTAGTTAGCTGAGCCATCACCTAGAGGTGCCAGAGGTAGCAGCCCAGCAGGATAAGATCATCAGGGGCATTGCAACGATAGAGGAGGAGCAGCTAGATGCTCAGTAGGAGGGTGTGGTCGAGAGCGACCCTAGTGACAGTTCAGATGATAATTATTAGGCTATTCCTTAGATGCCTCCTTGACCACATGACAGAGAGGCCAGTGGCTCTAGCTTAGCTCCATAGCCATCGTAGACAGACCCCACTCTTCTAGCTATTCTTGAGCGGATGAGGTAGGATCAGGCACGCCAGGCTCAGGAGATCGCAACTGCACTAGCATAGGTTCAGGCTAGATAGGATGGGTTCCAGAGACAATAGCAGTCCATACAGCAACAGCAGTAGCTCTTGATCTAGCAGCAGTTGCTTGGTTTTATGCAGCATGTCGTCACTGTTATTGGGGTTGCACCGCCACAGTCTACACCTTAGATCAGCCAGCCTACCACCACTTCAGTGACTCTAGCTATATAGCCCAATGGGCTTTAGAGTCGAGGACAACCAGCTAAATGGTTTGCTTCAGCGATGAGGCAGGTGTCCCGGTTTTGCTTCGCTAGTGATAGCCTAGGGTCCTCACTTCACACCTATTGTTATGGGCTTCACTCCGGCTCAGAGTTCCTCGATGCTTGTGACTGACACCCTAGTTTCCAGGAGCCTCGGTGCCACTTTCAGCGAGCTTATAGGGCGGCCTACATTGCCAGAGTTGTGAGTCCCTGTATCTTCCATAGTCGCTCCAGTTACTGGGACTACAGAGATGCTCCCATCATCTATTGCATCATCAGAGCCACCTGCTACAGTGATACCTATAGAGTCATAGGCCATGCCAGTCCCAGAGCAAACCCAGACTGCTTCAGCTTCACTTCTAGTGATAGAGGGTTAGACAACTCAGAGCTCCGGATCAGAGGATGATGCTACATAGTTTCATATCGCTCACCGCACATCAGCGCTCGACTCGTTAGCTCCTGCCCCACCGACCGACCCTTAGGTTTTGGTGCTTGACGCCAAAGGGGGAGAGGGATCGAGTATGTTAGATCTAGGGGGAGCGCTATATCTAGGGGGAGCTTATGATTTATTACTTTTGGCTGTTTATGTGTGATACGTTATTATGCATTCACGTTTACTTTCATGCATTGAACTACATACGTGTGATTGTGATACTTATGTGATATGTGACATGTGTGCTGTCTACTTTGATCTATATATATGTCATGTCACTTCTTTATGCTCATTTGCTTTGCTTTCGCGTTTTACTCTGATTTAAATGAGCTTTATTTCTTATACTCATGCTTGTTTCATATCTATTGAGTACACCATGTTGGCTTGGGTCATATAAGCATGTCTAACTTCTTTGCTCTTATTGTCAAAAGCTTATATGAACCAAGCATGTTGAAAACCTCATCTCTTACACATACTCGAGGTTGTATTGTCATCAATCACCAAAAAAGGAGAGATTGAAAGCATCTAGGCCCCTAGTTGGGTTTCGGTGATTAATGACAATACGACTAACGTGTGTTTTGCAGAGGCAATTAAGTTAGGTCATGGTAATGGCAATTGATTGGGCAATCATGGTTGTCATGCCCCTACGATGGAAATCGTTTCGGTTTTTAAATGATGGACGACAAGGTTAAGGATGGACTAGTTCTAAGTGTCGTTTGGTGTTGAAGAGACACTTAGAGTAGTTTAGGACTTTGTTTTTCCTTTGGCCATACTATTAAGGGGGGTATGGACTAGTAGCTTGACCTAGGTGAGTCTAGTGAGTTAGGTGTGGTGCACATTTATCAAATCTAGCACTAGATAGCTTAGGAGTAGCCCTAAGATCAATTGGAGCAAACTTTATTCATATATGATTTCGAGTTGGAACTGAATGAAGGGTCAAATGACTGACCGGACGCTGGTTTGGTAGTGACCGGACGCTGAAGGGTGAGTCCGATCAGTTCATTTGATGAACTGGAGCTGTCTGGTTGCGATCGGACGCTGAGTGAAAAGTGACCGGACGCTGGGTGCCAGAGTCTGGTCAACTCCAGAGAGGTTCTAGAGAGGGAGATTCCTGATCGGACGTGTCCGGTCAGTGCTGACCGAACGCTGGTCAGGATCCGGTAACTGACCGGACGCTGAACAGCGAAGTGACCGGACTCTGGGCGCCAGCGTCCGGTCAACATCAATAAGGTTCCATAGAGCAGTTTCCGTGACCGAATGCATCCGGTCAATGCTGATCGGACGCAGGTTAGAGTTCGGTCACAACTTAACGGCTCTGTGGCGGGGATAACTGACCGGAGCATCCGGTCACCCCGCAGAGTGCTGACTCAACCTCCTAACAGTTCGTTTTAAATGAGGGGGTATAAAAACTTCCTCTATTCATCCAAGGGAGGTCTCTTGCCCATTTGTTCAGCTGTGAAACACCCTTGAGAGTGCAAAGGAGAGCAAGAGCTTAGTGGGGTAATTGAGATTTGAGAATCCAAGATTAAGGTCTCATTAGTGCAAGGAGAGTAGCAAGTGTGCATCCACCCTTTTCATTAGTGCACGGCCGCGGGTCCGCTACTACGCCTAGAGGCGCCCCGGCCCTGTGCCCCCAGCAGCGGCTGGTCTGAACTCGGCACCGCCTCGGCCCTACTCCCCCACCGGCGGCGGATCCGTGCGACCACGCCTGGTGGCGGGTCTGGCGGTGGCTCTGTGCTCCCGGCGGGGAGACGCGCCATGCACACCATCAGAGAGGAGGTGCCTCTTGCGCCTAGCACAGCGATCTTGTGGCGATGCCAGCATACTGGCGGCGGCGGCGCGCCTAGCTCCTTCAGCAGTCTTGACGCCCGTGCCCTACTGGCGCCAAGCGGTCCTCATGCCCACGCCACGTGCTCCTCCCCAGTAGGGGCACATGCAATCTTTTGGGTTTTGTTGGGTGCACGTGGGAGATATATTAAGCTAGAATAAGCTACTTTTTTTAGCTTTATCTCATCTCAACTCTTTATGAGAGAAAAAAAGCTTTAACCATGAAGTTATTTTGAAAAAGTGTGTTTGGCAAAAAAAAAAAAAACTCACAACAATTTATGAAGTTGTTGATGAAACTATGCCAAACATAGCCTTATTTGCGTTTCAGTTATATTGTTTGCCACAGGGCTTTGGATGAGAGGAGGTCAACTAATTTAAGCGATGGAAGGGACAAACGTGCATGCAGTCCGCATAAATGAGACTACTGATCATCGCTCGCAAGTCAGCGCGGGACGGCAACGTCAACTGTCACGTAGGAGTAGTATTCTCGGAGCCACAAATTTCCATGCAAATGCAAAATGCCGGCTCCCTCCTTGTTTGACAAAATCCTTGGTGCACGCCCAATTAATGGGGATCACGAGCTGCAAGCCCCCGGCCCCTTGTTTCAGACGATCGATACTAGCACATTAGCACTCGGTAGTCCGTACATACTATACTTTGCTATACTGACGGGCCGCTAAGTCAGGGTGACGCATTGATTGAGCTCTGTTGTCAATCTTTAGATCAGTTTTGTTCGCACAAATGAGAAAAATAGGCAGACCCGCACGAAATACACGAATGGCACCGGACAGTCCGGTGCGCTAAGCTAACGTCTTCAGTGCGTATCTCCCAATTTGAGTAAAGAAAAAGGTCTATTTTCATGTTTGATTTGGGGTACCTCGGATAGACCTCTCATACTATAGACTACGATCAATTAATGGATCCAATCACACAAAACAGAAATCAATCTACTATTTTACTCTTTTGTCCTAATCTTTTCTAACCTCAGTGTTGTTGCTCCTTTCCTGATCCGACGATTAAGGGAGGCTTCCTAGCTGATCTAGGGTAATCCACCGATGTCCTCGCCTCAAAGTTGTCCCTCCCGTGTAAGAGTTTCGACGGTTTCTTTACCAATTTGCTTGAAAAGTAGTCATTCTTCATCATGTAAAAATGATACTTATCCTTTGCTGGTTTGTTTGTAAACCTTATCACTCTTCATATGCTAGCGTGACAGTTACCTTTCCCGGGCCAGTGTTCGATGTTCCTCATCCAACCCGGACGGCCTGATTGCAAGAACTAGACGATCTGACGCGCTCAAACCACCTCCACCGAACCGTCGTAGGGTGACACATTCCATTGTTGCACATCAGTTTGTACTGTGTGTGTAATTCTACCATTGTCGAACGGTCCATCGTACATAGTTATCTAACATGGTACTGTTCAATTGTCTGGTGAGTTCAATTGCGTCACCGCCTGACGATCAGGTGCTGCCATTTTGATCTACCTAGGATGAGCGCGTGCTAGCACTCAACACACTTTTTGGCAACTCTGCTGAGGAACGATTGTTTTGACTTTACCTCACAACCGAATCTTTCTATACTAGCTAATTGCTTATCTTGTGTTTGCTATCACCATTGCATCTGGCCAAAAGGCCAGTCCCATCTAGTATTGGTCACTTGAGAAGTTGAGATTTTGCTTGTTGTACTACATGCTACTATCGCTATTGTGAAGATTAACAAGAAGCTACTAGGAGGTCAATTCTTGTCACTGATCACGGGATATCATGGTGTACTTCATCGCAATACTACAACAAGCCAGGGGTACAACTTGCAAATACATCTTATGATTCTAATAATTATAATGTTTCAAGTACCATGAGTTCTTATATTGGTGTTGTTAGTAATGATGATAGAGGTATGTTGTATCGGTTGATAATTATTCTACTACTAATGATCTTCATCATATAAATTATAATTTTGGATATTATGCTCAAGAGCTGATGTCAACTACATATATTTTTAATTTTTGATGCCACGAGCAACATGCATATTCTTCTGCATAGGCAGCAAATTTTAAGTATGTGGTTCCACTATAAAACATGTTGGTGAATGAGAGAATTGGCTATGCTGATGCTAATTATCCAGCCAGTTACTCTTAGTTCTCATATGCTGCACAATATGCTAATAGAGCAAAAGTCGCATCTATAAATTCAACACCATATGGAAATGCTATTACTTATGATTCGGCTTCATATGATACCTTTATCTCTAGCTGAATTAACGAAAATTCAGCAGGGTATGCGAATGTTAATATTCATATTTCGGCTTCATATGTTACTCTCAACTCCAGCCAAATTAATGAAAATTTAGCAATGCGTGCAAATGTTAGCACCCATGATTCGGCTTCATATGCTACCTTTAGCTCTAACCGAATCCATAAAAATTCTGCAAGCATTCATACATCATCATACACCAATGCAACATATAGTTTTCCAGAGTTATAGCACCCCTTTCTCTCCAGCGACAAAATCTAATGTTAGTGATTCTCAGTAGAATCTTCCCGTGAATTCATTTAATTTCTTGCACGATACAAGAGAAATTTGGCTTAAAGGATCCATGATATATTTGATAATCATTATGGCAATACTAATAGGAAGTCGGTCACCATCGAGTAAAGGCTATTGATAAAGAAGAAAGAAAGCATTTGCCAGGGACATGATTGGCGAAGACATAATTGATTTGGATACAAACAAAAGTTCAGCTGCCAAAGCCGAACAACAGAGTGTTCCTTCTGAACCAATTATATTGCAAGAAAAAAAAGCTAGATTTGACTTTTCAAAAGGGGTTGTCTATTTATCTAATGACTATCACATCATAGATAAACCTCAAATTATAGCCAAATGATGTTCGGATGATAAAGTACACCAAAATTTCTAAAGTAAACCCCTAGAGAGATCAAGGACCTACACTTCTTTAATATAATTGACAAGGTACAAAGCACAATTTTTTCTTGATTCCTAACCTGATCTTATATATGTTTTCAATTGATACATCTATTAGTGATATTCTTGCTAATAATCTTAAGAGATCAATTGAGGAAGGTAATTTACTTGTCGATAATAGAATAAATTCATACCATATCGGCCAATGTATGGTATACTGAAAGGTCCTTGTTTAGTTTTGGTAATTGAGTGACAGTCTCGGTGGGCTAATATGTACTTATGTTGAGATACACAGGTGATTAGTCCACAAGTACACTAGTGTGAGCGACTTGAGCCATGGTGATGAAGTGGCTTGGACTTGTTGAAAAGCTCAACTAGTTGTGATGAAGGAGCTTATTGCATATGAGACATGACATGGAGTCATGTGGCTAGGTGGAGAAGATAAAAAAACATGGCTTGGCTGTGATGGACCAGTTGCAAGTGTGAAGGGCAAGTCGGAGGCTTTGGAGCGACGGACCGCATGTGGCGGAGAAGCTTGAGCAAGGACTTGGTGCCGATGGACCAAAGCAACGGTGATGAGCAAGCGAAGCTGCGATCGATAAACCAATAAGGCTACATGGTGACATGAAGTGGATCATATCATTTCTTGATGGAGGTTGATGCTTGTAGCATCATTATTGGAGGAGATGAAATGGAATGTGCAAAGCAAAGGTATATTTGTAGAAAATTTCATTTCACCGATTTAAGTTGAGTAGATAAGTGCGTGACCAGGTTTAGGATAGATATTTGTACTATAAAATGGGAAATCTTTTAGTTAACAGTTATCTAGTGTCACTAAGTGTGAGTCTCATCAGCATGTGCATTGCGCTTAGTGGCGTGGTAAAGTGCATGAGAAAAGACTGGAAAAATCTTTGTGAAAATGGTAGCTTAAGTGCTAATTTAGTTGGTGCTTTTTGGGATAAAAATGGTGAAATCAGAGAAGAAAAGAGGGCTGTGAGTGGCTGCCGCTGGAATTTCTAGTTCAAGAGGACTAAATTTCCAAGCAGCCCTTCTCTGTTGCTGTGCGCGTAGACAGAGAGGATGCGCCCGGAATTATTCTTGGACCGAAACAGAAATTTGAGAGAAACGCATCAGCTGGGCACGCCTGCACATGCGGTGCATGTGCTCGGAGGCGAGCAGGAGGCCAGGAACTTGTTGAAAATAATAGCAATTTAGTGATGCATAAATTAATTCTGACAATGAGGAAAATGACAACAGCATATATCAAAGGTGTGTGATGTAACACTAGCACTACAATTTGAGATAAACTCAAACTCCCTGGTGCTAGTAACAGAAGAAAAACTAAAGCGAACGAAGACATTCTTACAGTGGGGTTGTCAGCGCTAGATAGTGCAAGAGTAGACGAAGCAGACTGTCGATGGAGATCCATGAACATGGCGTAGAGGGAAGAAGACATTTAGCAAGAAGTCACGATGGCGCTTTCCAAAAACCTGATACGGCCCCTACCCCGTACAGGGACACGAGAGGGCGTAGGCTTCGGAGACATGCTCTCTCGGCGCTGATGACACGTTGGCGACAGGATGGGGAAGACAGTGGCACTGTAGCACAGTGGCAAAAGGAGGAGATGAAATCTCTGTACTGAGGACGACGTCTCATCCCAATATATATACACGTGTCGCAGCTAAGGTAAGTAATTAGCCATGCAATCACAACACTAACATGATTGACCTGCCATTAGTCGACTAGAGCAATTAGAACAATCACCATTAATGTTAGAATAATTGCTTGCTAAAATAGGCCAGCGCAATTTTCTCCATGCATGCAGAAATATCGAGTAGCAAAAGAAAGCTGGGCACCCGCAAGGTCGAAGCGTGAAATCGCCGGACCATTCACGCGCATGTCGCGCGCCCACGCCAATCACCCCGCGAGGCGAGGCGAGGCGAGCGAGTGCGTATGTTTCTTCCTTTTCCTCTCTTCAATAGCTTCAACTAGATGGAGACAACTCAACCATTTAAGTTGGCCTCACTCCTTCTAGAGTAGCAATGTGGGACTAAAGTTGTAACACCCCAGGTGTTTGGCTTCCACATTTGAGTGCATTTCATGAACATGAGCATCATGCATCCATTCGTGAACTTATATCACATGAAACATGATTTCAAAACATTGCAACATGTTGTATATTTCATGTGTGTTGTTTCTTTTATGAAATGTAAAGTGTGCAACACTTAAGTGCAACATGTGCCACTCACTTAGTGAAACAAGGTTAGTTAATATTATGCAACAAGATCATGAAACATGTGAAACATGACTATGAAACCAGTGTAACATTTCATGTGTTTTTCATTGTTTCAGTACATACCTTGCTTGATTCTTGTGTGACCATTGTGTGGTGTGGCTAATAATGCTCTTAAGCAACTTAGTTATACTTAGAATGTCATTAGAAACAAGGTTCATGTTGATCATTTTGCCTAATTAGGTTCCCAAGTCATGGTTTGACCATTATGGACCCCTAGAGCTCTTGTGTTTGACTGTTTAAAAAGTACAGCTTAGGATGTTTGCTTGTCTGAGCAACCTAAAACAAAGTTGTAGCAAATTATATAAGGAACAAAAGTTGTTTTATGACCATCTCATGAAAATGTGCAGAACATGCTCAAAAGGGACCCACAAGTCAGAATTTAAAGCTGATTCAACACTTGAAAATTTTGCTAAGTCCTAAATGCCATTTCAGTTTGAATGGGCCAACTTTGGCTTGATATAACTCGTGATCCGTTGTGATTTAGCTGTTAATTTCTAAATCAAAGTTGTTCATGTTCATTGTTTCCACTAATTCGTCACGGTTTAAGAGATCAAACGCTGTCAATTCTTGCTGTTAGACTAATTGGTTTCACTGAATCGATGCTACAGTGCCTGACCGGTTTCAGAAAACGTCCGACGTGTGGGTGACACTCGTCGCCGGCCATCTGACTACACGGCCACGCACCGCGGACGCCCTGGCGCTGCTGGCCACGATGTGCACACCCCGCGCGCCTGCCCGACCAGCTCGTCAGCCCATTTTTCATTTCTTCTCCTCCACCGCGTGCAGCCAGTGAGCTCAAGCCGCTCCGCCATTGCCGCTCCAACTTCGCCATCACCGAGCTCGTGCACCGCTGCAAAAACGCGCGCTACACCTTCACCGTAGCTCAGCCGTGTTCGCCTCTACGTCCTCCACCACTTAGCCGAGCCATTCGAGCTTAGGTAAGGTCGCTGTGACCATTCCAGCCACCGCCGCCATGGCTGAGCTTCGCCGGAGTTGGCGCTCACCGTGGTCGGCCCATCTCCGACCACCACGGGTCCTTCTAGAGGGTGCGTTAGAGTCACGTTGGGTTGGGGAAGCTCGGTGTAACCAGCAATTGCGCTATTTCGGTCGCCGTCGACGCCTCGCCGTCGGGCCGAACCACCGCACCGCCATGGCCGCCGCCACCATCTTGGTCGTCGGCAATAGGCCAAGCCAAGTAGGTCTTTAGACTCGGGAGTTCGAGGTGGACGTGTTGGTACCACTGCCATCGCCGGAAGAGTCGCCGTCGGCGAGTTCCACCGCCGCCGCGCCGTCGCGTGCGCCTCCCTTGTTTTCGTCTCGCTGACGGGTGGGGTCGGCTGACACCCGGGTCCCACACGTCAGTGGCTGTGTATTCATATGATAGTTCAAAAATTCCAGTTTTAGTGTTGTTTTGTAAATTTCGTAACTCCAAATTGGTAGATCCAAATTGAGTACTTATAATTTTGTTAGACTCACAGGGAGGTCTAGTATTTAAGAAAAATATGACATGAACACTTATAGTTGAAAATTTGGATGAATTAAATAGGAACTTGAAAAGTGTTTTTGAATGCATGCAAACTTATTTAAATCATATCTTGAGTTTCTATGATCCAAAAATTGTGAAATTTTGTGGGTAATCTAGTATTGCTTAGTAGAAGCTCTGGTTAAAATTTGAGAGTCATTGCATGTGTAGTTTTTGAGTTATAGATTTTCCTTTTATCATTGGTTGATACTTGAGTGAATTTTTGTAAATTATCTAGGAATCCTATGGCCATGAAAATTGGTAGGTAGTATCTTAGTACCTTAAGGATGTTAGGAAAAATATGAAATCTGTTGCTTGACACTTTTCACTAAGGTTTCCTAATTATGCCATTTTAAGCCATTCTGCCTTACCATTTTTGTGTAGGTTGTTATACTTACTCAAATGGTGTGAAATTTTTATGGTAGTCTACTTAGGGCATGTAGTGTCTACTGTAATGTTTGTAGATTTAATGGTGTAGTTTTCATATATGTTTACTATTTTCTCTAATTAATTAAATAAATTAAGAAAGGTATTAAAAGAAATGTTTTGGGGATGAACACCCTACTTTCTGGTGTTCTTGTGATATGTGAGTAAAGTTGGTTTTGTCCAATTAAGTGTTTATATCATAAGTTAATAATTATGTGTTTGCATTATGTCCTTCTAGATAGATCTGGGGACTTTGGAAAGTTCCCCATGATATTTTGATTTGCTGTGAATGGGATGAATACAAAAGTTGTAGATAATTTATGTATCTAGCTCCTGTCAAAATTTGAGGGCATTTGGCCCAGTAGTTTAGAAACTACAGCTGTTTAAAGTTAGGTTCCAGTTTTGCTTACTCTCTGCCTTGTGAGGACAGAGTTCTGTTGATTAAAGAATTCGACTTGGTAAAGTGTTGAATCATACTTTGAGGTCTGAAAATGAATTGTAGAAAATTTCATAAGCTTTCCAGATTGTCTTGTTGCATGTCATTTGGAATTATAAATCTCTAGTTATGGCTAGTTTACTGCACCGCTACATAGTCTTCATTTTGCTGAAATACAAATGCTTGAGTGTATGCTTGATGCAATGTTTCCGTTGATTGTTAGGGGTTAGCCTAACTTGAGAATATGCTTAGGTGCAGGTGCTAGGTCATTAACTGAAGATGAGCAATTATACATTAGGTTGTATAAACTTGGTAAGTAAAGTGATTTGAATAGGGCTTAAGTTGGAATATGCAAACTACAGCGAACATGTGCATTCCCTGAGCATCACTGACATTCATTCATGTGCATCCATGATATTTATCTTGCGCATTCATGCAATAGGTGTGCCAGAGGGAGTGACGTTGCTGGAGTTCGAGGAAACCAACCAGGAGGAGGAACCCGAGGTGTAGGAAGCCGACGAAGCAGTCGCCGCAGAGGAATTGCCCGAGTGCCCTGACCACCAGCCTTCCTCGTTCCTGAAAGGCAAGCCCCGGAGCATATGAAGCCTCCCATGTTTTTATAAATACATTGAGTATCTTTTATTGTTGATGATGCATTAAGTATAGGAATTGTTTGGAACCAATTGCTGCATTATATATCCTTCCGTGTCTAGATATAGCACTGGAATCCTATTTAAGTTCAGGAACAGGTTAAATGCTTAGCCATGCTTAGTGCGGTAGAAGTCAGGTGATTTCCTATCACCTGCGAGCTTTAGGATGAGGTGGATCACGGTTGGCTATATTTGCTATCGTGGAAAAGAACCATGTGAATAATGAATTAAGACCGGGCGGGGTCTTGTGTAGGTTTGAACATAGTGACTCCGTCTGAGTCGTTTAAGGACCGATACGCTGTACGTCCTCATGTCATGTTGAACGCAGCCTAACACTTAGTTGGCCGGATAAGTCATTCTGACCGTGAAGCCTAGTAGCTCGACTCAGGCTGGGGACGCGAGCAGTGGTGGCATTCTAGAGGTAGTAAGGATGTGCGGAGAGCCATTGGCATAAGTCCAAGGCGGGTTAGAGTCCCGAACAACCTTGGTAGAGTGGTTCTCTGAGAATGTCGATCTGTTCGGACTTGCGACTCCTAAATCGTACCAAAGGTGACTTGTTTGCGACTCTGACGGGGGAAGCATGGTTTGTGTTTAGGAATACCCCTCCAGCTGGATAGGAATCGATTCGAATCACCGTCTCTCCCAGATAGTGAGAACTTGACTGAGCAGCGGCAACGTAGATTCACTTAATTTAACGATATGGTTAAATGGATGATGATGATAAGGTTGCCACAATGAATACCTAATATGGTTATTAATGTTTGCACCCTAATAAAATGATTGCTTAGTATAGGTGCTAATATAGATGACAGGTTAATGGCTAAAAAGTCACTGCTAGTTCAGGCTAAGAGTTGATCATTATTACTTATGCTTTTCTGCAAAAAGAAAGTGTCAGCCAGATCCACTACATTGAGCTATGCATAATCCTTGGTGTCATTTATTTTGGTTTTCGACGGGTAAGTCTAGCTGAGTACATTCCCGTACTCAGGGTTTATTCCCTCTTGTTGCAGATGACCTTCTATATCAGGGATTCTATAAGTATTGTCTCCACCCGGTGGGTGATGAAGACTAGATCATGGGCATGATCTCTGTTCTCTTATCTGAATGCTTTTGCGGGCTGTGATCAGCGAACCAGTATGTGTATTTGAACTCGGGTGTGTAAGTTAAACTATTTGCTTCCACATGTTTTACAAGACTAGTTTTGTAATAACGATGACTCTGTGATGATGTAATCTATTTGCGAACATCTGCGAAATGTTGTAACGTACGATATGTTATGTTGAATTACTGTGATCTTGGTTGTATGCAAGTTGGTTTGAAATCCTTCAAGATTTCAGTTGACTACCGGGTTTATATGAGCTGAAGTTCGAGAATTTGATCGTTTCGGCGATTGTTTTTGTACTTGTGCTCTTATAAATTGGTCGGTTCTGTGACAAAAGTCCCCCACCATACCCTGCATATTTGTGGGCCTTTAGGATTTATTTGGGAATATTATTTGGGCCAGCCCAAATCTTCTAACAATCCCCCACCAGATCCTAGAGGCATGCTTCATCCTCCTTGTACCAAAGTACTGTTAATATACCGGCTTTCCAGTGGAGACCGGTTAAGGTTGAACATCCACCTAGAGCGACAAGATAGACTCATCCACAACTTCACAATGGACTAGGCCTTGAATTGGTAGTTTGGTGTGAATAAGCTTCACTTGGTGTCTTGACTGATACTAGGCTGCCATAAGCCTACCCCGTGGGTGGAGCATATAAGTCATACTCCTGTCTCACTTCATGAGCTTCTTAAAGAATACCCAATTCTTACAAATTATGACTAACAGTTGGGCTCACATAGGTATGTTCTTACAAGAATACTCTATAGGATAGTATCTCGCTATAAAGCCTCAGAACACATTAAGACAAAGTTAGCCTTCCTTACAGAAATAAGAGTACTGCATATCTAGTGGAGTGGGTTCAAGGTAGACTGTACTCTCCCGTTAACCAATAGCTTGTTCTTCCTAGGTCCTAATTCATGGGATCTCCGATCACATAGGTTGGGTTACCACTGAGATTAACTCACATGGGTCTCAATCCCATCTCCTTCGATGCATTGTCAATCACAGCACGGCTTCTCAATTTCCTCACATACTTTAGCCTGCGCTTCACATGTTGGGTGGACTTCATATTATCATGACTATTCTTCACCTTCGTGATAACCGTTTGATTATCATTGTTTATGAGAATAGTAGGAATTGGTTTCTCAACCATAGGGAGGTCCATCAATAGTTCTCTTAACCATTCAGCTTCAGTAGAGGCTATATACAGAGCCATGAGCTCTGCCTTCATGGTAGATTTTGTAAGTATTGTCTGCTTACAAGATCTCCAAGAGATAGCACTGCCACCTAATGTGAATATATATCCACTAGTGGCCTTTAGCTCATCTGCATATGTAATTCAATTTGAATCACTATATCCTTCAAGTACCCCTGGGTACACTAAATAGTGAATTCCATAACTCATTGTACCCTTCAGATAGCGCATTACCCGATCAATATCACACCAATGATCATTTCCTGGATTAGAGGTGAATCTACTCAACTTGCTTACAACAAATGAGATGTTAGGGCGGGTTGCGCTAGCTAGGTACATCAGAGAACCAATGATCTAGGAGTATCTCAGATGATCCTTTCCTAGCCTTCGATTCTTTTGAAGTATTAGACTAGGATCATAGGGTGTTGGAGAAGTCTTGATATCCGTTATAGCCAAAGCGGCTCAATACCTTCTCCACATAATGAGACTGCAAAAGAGTAATCCCATTCTCACCCTCATTAAGTTTAATGTTGAGGATCACATCATCTTTCCCCAAATCTTTCAAGTTAAAATTTTGGGATAAGAATGACTTTACATCATTTATCTCATCGATACTTGTCCCAAAAATCAGTATGTCATCAACATACAAGCATAGGATTACTCCTTTGCCCCCACCATAGCGGTAATACACACTAGTGTCGGCTTCATTTACAGCATACCTTGCAGATGTTAAAGTCTTATCGAACTTCTCATGCCACTACTTGGGCGTTTGCTTTAAATCGTATAAGGATTTGAGTAATCTGCACACTTTGCCCTCTTGTTCTTGTGCTATAAATCCATCAGGCTGATCCATATAAATTTCTTCCTGTAGCTCTCCATTAAGGAAAGTCGTCTTCACATCCATCTGATGGACAAGAAGACCATGGGAAGTAGCCAAGGATAATAGCACTCGGATTGTAGTTAGTCTGGTAACAGATGAGTAGGTATTAAAGAAATCCTCGCCTTCCTTTTGTGTATAACCTTTAGCCACAAGCCTTGCCTTGTACTTTTTAATAGTACCATCAGGCCTAAGCTTCTTCTTGAATACCTATTTACGACCAACTGGCTTGCAGTCCACTGGTCTATCTGTTACTTTGTCAGGTCGAGATGGCAGACTAGAGGGGGTGAATAGTCCTTTCTAAAATTAATCACGTTAGCTAATCGAAACAAATGCAGAATTAAGACTATCGGTCTAGCAAATACTACACCCCTCTATCTAAGTTCTCTAGCACCTTACAAAGATCCTAAACAAGCAACTAAGGTACCGGGCTAGCTAGAGCTCACCTAACCAATCTAGGAGCAAGGTCACACAAACCTATGCCACTAGTACTTCAAACACCGGGGAGCTTCTACACATGCTAGTATGTAAAAGCACAAAGCTCCTAAGCTCAGTAGCAATGCTCAATAACAAGGCTACACAAGCCAAATTAGAGAGCTCAAATTACTTAGCTACACAAACTAAGTAATGTAACTAACAAGGTTACTAAAACCGAATTAGTTACACAAGGGAGATACTTCTATGCTACACAAGTAAGAAGGTAACTAGAAAGCTACACAAGCTATCTAATTATATGAGCAACTGCACAAGCACAATATATGAAAGTAAAGGTACAAGCTTGTGTAAAGGGGAATGCAAACCAAAGGGGAGACAAGGATGACACGGTGATTTTTCTCCCAAGGTTCACGTGTTTACCAACACGCTAGTCCCCGTTGTGTCGACCACTCACTTGGTGGTTTGGCGACTAATTGGCATCACCTGCCAAGCCCACATGTTGGGCACCACAAGAACCTACCGACAAGTGAGGGTAGCTCAATGACACGCTCTACTAGTGTTACTCTTCGTAGCTCCCACGGGGTGAGCACGGTACCCCTCACAAATCCTTCTTCGGAGCACCGCACAATCTTCTTGCGTGCTTCATGATGGAGAACTCACCACCAAGTTGTCTTGGAGGTGGCAACCTCCAAGAGTAACAAGCACCACCGGCTTGCAACTCGATCGCCTAGTGCCACTCGATGCAATCTCACAATGCAATCGCACTATAATCACTCACAAGCAATCGATTTGTACTCTTGCAAGCACAAGTGAGTTAGAGGGCATCCAAGCACTCCTACATAGGCCACATAGACGTGAGGGTGCTCATCAACCAGCACAAGGCCGGCTAGCACTTGGTTTATAGCCCCCAAGCGAATAGAGTCGTTGTACCCCTTCACTAGGCACACTGCGCGATGATCGGACGCATAGGTGTAGTGACCAGATGCGTCCGGTCGCTCCGACCACTACTACACTCAGACCTTTTATAGGCACATCGTAACCCCCATCGTAGTCCAATTTTGGCCTCATTAGTAAGTTGTCGACAGTGATAATCATAGCCATCACTGTCGTCATCTGAGACCGATTGTGGTGTAGACTACACCATCGTATTGGCTTATCATCCATCTATGATAAGGTCCTTACTTCTGTCACATTGGAGCATGACCCGTCTGTGGGTATACACTAACACCGCTGCATTGACAAATGATCTGCCTATGTGGAGGCTATCATCACCGTCGTGTGGACACATCAACCACCTGTGTAGTACTTCGACCTGACTGTCTACGGTGTAGCTTCGTTGTTGCTTCGATGACCAAGACGTGTGTGTAGAGGTTAACACCACCGTCGCTTCAGCGTATGAACCGCCAATACAAAGGTCATGGTCACCGCCACCTTGCACCATGATCCGCCTTTGATGATCGTTTAGTCGGTGTCGGGTTACTAAATGATTCTACGGTGATACACTTTTGATCCCTGCCGCATATTACGCATAGCGACGGTGATCCCATGTGGCACTCCTGCTTGCTAGGCACAAATGAATATAATTAGTGCATCCTTTGGATTGGTAGCCAATGCACCATGGAACCCCTCTTTTTCATCTCTGATCCACAACCTAAACAAAGTAGCAGAATTAATAATATTGAACATACCATTCCTTTAGTTAACAAGCCAAAATTGGCCTATATACATACATAGAATGAAAACAACTCCCTACCTAAACAAAGACTGTCATGATGATGAAATGCAACAAATGCACCTTTACTGCTCTGCTAATTACTCCATGAACAAGTAAACATAAGGAAGATAATAAGGCCTGTTCATATGGAAATGCCCTCTTGATCTACAAAAGTGGATGACACAGGCATGGATAACATGAACCTTTCTGCAGTCCATGTCATATGCAATTAGTGTTCTATCCTTCCTAACAAGGAAAATAAAATTCCATTATGGGTGAACTATAATCACTCTGTACTCCTCATCACACAGCTCAGAACCAACTTTAATATTCATGTGTCCAAACAGTTCCTCCATGTCCACAACATGCTTCAATCTCTAGTTATCAGTACCATAGTCTTCAAGTATCCACACTAAAAGCCAAGACATATTGTGAAAATTAGCACAGCACACACAGGTGACCCTGAGCTTGATGGATGGACATTTCAACACCACATGGTTTACGAATTGTCCTCCATGTCTTTCCCTTCATATCCACAGCAACTATCACAGAGTACTCAAGCATGTGCATAAAACCATTAAGAAAAACACTTCTAAATTTTGAACGTAGAACAATACCCTAGCCCCATTCAGATTCCTTAAAGATCCATGCTGTAGTTTTAGATGAGTAGATCTCCACACCTATGCATGGACCCTCCACCTCAACAAATTCAATCACATAGAAGTACGAGGACGTTGGGTCAAAACCTAAGCAAGCCTGACCAACAGAACGGATGCTATGTGGTAGTACATGCTATTTGTGGGTCACCGGATTACAAACAACATAGCGCCGTAATCCATCAGGCCCAGCATACTAGCAAACGACGAGGCCGCTGCAATAATATAAGACTAGGACTTTTTGAAGGGAGAAAGGCAAGAAGGACAAGGAGGGCCATTCACCGGTGATGCTAGTGAAGTGGTGATTGACCTTCCACTAGCTGCCATAGAAGAAGCCGACGATAGTCCATGAAAGCTTCTTACGATGATAGGAGTCAGAGATGATGCGCTTCCAGGAGTGACAGACACACTTGCAGCAGCACAAGGACCGAGCAGGGAGGTAGCGGAAGATGTCAACAAGCACATCATCTAAGAGGATGTCCACTATGTTACTCATGTTGGGGTGAAAGCTCTAGTTTGGTTTTGGTGAATTGATGAAACCCTTAGTGCTAACCTAGTTTATCAAAGTGATCATGAGATAGGTAGCACTATTCCAAGTGGTGAAGTAATGGTGAAGATCATGATGATGGCGTGACCATGGTGATCAAGTGCTTGGACTTGGAAAATAAGAAAGAGAAAAACAAAAAGCTCAAGGCAAATATGATATCCATAGGAGAAAAACAAGAAAGAGTGGGCTGCTCTATGAGCCCAATGGCTCTATTTCGATGAAGCCTCTTTAAAAGGTGTTTGGTCGACTCAAGCTCACTCTCTTGGCCATTTGCGGATTTGGCATGTGATGCCAATTAGCGCGTGAACCTCCAAGTGAGTGAATCACCACAATGAGGACTAGCTTGCCGGCAAGCAAGTGAAGCTCGATAAAAAATCTTGTGTCATCATTGTCTGAGGATTTCTTGGTATTCATTGTGATTGATTGTGATCATCTTGTGATTGGCTTAATTCCTTGACACGACGGTATAATCATCACATCCCCTCTCATAGGCCTTCCCACTTAACCCCTGACCTTTCCCTAATTAACCCGCACGCACCCCCAGCGACTCAGCGCACGGCAGCATGGTGGGCAGTGACATGGCGTGACCGCGTCGGCCACCATAGGCTCACGCTGGCCCATCGGTCGGGCTGACCTTCAACTATGGTCCAACCACCTACACCAAGCAGCAACGTGGGGCGACGTGATGCGCTTGAGCGAGCTGCTGCGATGCGCGGCGGTCCATGGTGGCGGTTGGGGTGGAGGATGATAGAGGAGGGGTGGCCACGTGCGGCCGAGCCATGTGGCGGTGCACCGTAGTGGCACAGTCGCATCAACGGTGATGGGGAGGCAGTAGCGGTTCCTCTGGCATGCGCAAGGTGGAGAGGGAGTCAAGGCAAAGCTAGTAGTGAAGGTGAATTGGTTCAGGGTGGCAGTTGGAGGGCTGCCATCGACCCCTGCCGATCATGGCCTTATAGGCCCGGTGGTGGGGAAAGCTCCAAATTGGAGCTTGGTAGTGCGTGCTTCCTGGCTAGGTGGGGTTGGGTAGCTGGAGAACTCACTGGCGGGGCCGTAGACGGGCGAAATTGATTGGAGATGACCTCTCGCTGTCTAATGTGCTGGCGCGGCTCCGATGGCGGCAGCAGAGGGAAAGAGGGACGGGTCCGAGCTTTGTCCGTCCTCACCTTGGCAGCTAGCGGTCGGTCGGACTCACGACCATGCCTACGCACTCGCTACGCGACACAAGACTAGACCACATGCGTGCATGGGAAGGCAAGTGGGGGTAGGGCCTGTGTGGCAGAACCTCCTAAGAAATTGGGCCCATGTGCACCTATCGATGTCTCAACAGACCTCAGATAGCGTACACAAGTTCCCAATAACTTAACAGGTCCGTCGGGTGTCCTCGGAAAACCCGAATCATCCACATTTCAAATAGGATCCCAATCACAGTCATTGCAGATTACAACATTTTTCAATATACATACCAGAGGTAAATAAGCGGAAGACTTAAGTTTAATATTACAAACCAGTTGTTTCAAACTTACATAACCATAAGTGTCATACAACCATAGTAGCGAGATAATATTACATTAACATTATTTATTTCACACAAACTAGTGCCTTGTCCAAAGGCCATTCATCATTCCTCATCGTCATCGACTTCATACACTAACATGCAGCAGGGACCAAAACAAGCCTGCGCATGTGACTCACCTACAACAAGGGTTAACAAACCCTGAGTACAAAAGTACTCAACAAGACTAACCCGACCAAAAAGGGCGAAGGTCTTAGGGATGCAGGTGTTGGGTCAAGGTAAGGATGTAGAAAGATTCAAAAGTTCTTTGCCAAAAGCTTACTATTCTTGATCCTATTTTCAAGTTTTACCCCTAAGTACTTTAGTTCAATATCTCCAACTAAGTGTTCATATCCCATGTTCCAATCCTTCTCATTACATTCTTTTCCTCATGTTTTAGTAACTCACCAGTCCTACATTGCTTCTGTAATGAATCAAGTCTCCATATCCGCGGAGCACCGGCAATTCGAATTGATTCAAGTCCCAGCTGGGGATTCCTTATCACACGACATATGTAGAACTTAATCTTGCATATATCAACCTCGCTACCAGATCCTCCTGTACTAAGACGTCTCCACGCCACCCGAGAGCACAGCACACCTCAAATCCGGCCACATTCAAGCCACGAGGGTACACGCTACTCCCGCCATCTCACCACTCCCAGTGCGTGGGCATTCATCTTAGTATCGGATTAGCCAAAGTAGGCTTACAAGAGTATGTGATCAGTACTACAAAGTGTCTCATTCAGAAGATCCACAATGAGTGGCCTTTAAGCGACATAGTCGTCAACATTACCCAACATTCAAGATAAGCCACCCGACTAGTCTCTAGTTCATTCTATCTTCTTTCTTTCTTTCTTTCTTTGGCCAGTATGCCATCTTTGATTGTATCGAAACTTTTACTTTGAAAGCCTACCATAAAGCATACTAAGCATTCTACGCCTTTGTAAATGAAAACATCTTCAAGGATGGTAAACAATTAACAAGGTAGGCAATGCATCAAGTAGGTAACATTTGAATTAATCAACATTACCCAACATTCAAGATAAGCCACCCGACTAGTCTCTAGTTCATTCTATCTTCTTTCTTTCTTTCTTTCTTTGGCCAGTATGCCATCTTTGATTATATCAAAACTTTTACTTTGAAAGCCTACCATAAAGCATACTAAGCATTCTACGCCTTTGTAAATGAAAACATCTTCAAGGATGGTGAACAATTAACAAGGTAGGCAATGCATCAAGTAGGTAACATTTGAATTAATCAACTTAATGCAATAAGTAACATAAGTGATGAACTTTTCAAAGTAAACAAGGTAATGGTTTAATGCATAAACCGGGGCTTGCCTTCGTTGACGATCTCAGGTTCCGGATCAGTACCACAATTACCAAATCCCACGACAACCGGGTATTCTTCCAGCACTTGTTCAACTAGAATCGTTTCACTCTCGGGTTCTACACGAAATGATAACATATGCTTTAACATGATGATAATGTAAACATAATGCTTTCACGGTACATGAAATGTAACAACACCCCACAAATGATTTTATTTCACGGTACAGTTGCAAGCCAACAAAACCAACTTGCAACCCTACCATCAAGAACCATACATGGGACTTGACCAAATGGATCTTGAAACCCTACTGGTCACACAACCTGACCCAAACAAAAATTAAACCCTAACCCTAACAATTAGGGTTGCTTTTATTAAATTTTTAATTAATTTAAATTAAGCCCAAAAATAAACTTGTTCCAAATGACCTCAAAATCTTATGTAAGCTTCCTCATAACAAATTAGTGTACCAAAATAAATTTCAAAATTTTTGGAGCTATACAAAGGGCCTACAAAAAATCATGGAAATTGCATTTATTAATTAATGGACTGAATATTTGAACATTAAAAATTTATTCAAATTTCAAGTTTCAAATTTTAAACCATACTAGAGCATGTACAGAAGCTACACAAAATTTTTCAGAATTTTGGAGCTATCATGAATTTCCTACAAATTCCCAAAGTTTCAAAGACTATTCACAAATTCGAAAATAAAAATCATCAACGTTTCTTCTTCCTCACTGCACCGACAGTCAATTCCCACCCGTTAGTGACTCAAACCTGTCATGACGGCGCTGCCCTCACCGACCGTCATAAAATGCGCCTCACGGTGACGCTCCGTGAAAACAGACCTCACCGAAATGATCTACTACTTCCCTCGAACCAATCTTAGCTATCAGAAAGGAAAAATGTGCCCTGGAGACACCTCCACGCCGGGCATGGCGGACTAGGAACGACGGTGTACGGCGTACCCACGATGACGCTGCAGTAGGGACTAAAGCGGAACGATTTTCACATTCAGAAGCTCACCGTGATCACGTAGGTAGGCTCGGTGAAGGTGGATATGTACCGAATCAACGGGACCACGTGAGACCGAGGATGGCGAGTTCGACGTCGGCCAAGAAGACGAAGTCACGCGGCTACCGACTTCCGTGAGCGACACGATCGGGCTTGGAATAAGCAGGAAGACAAGACGGAGCTTCTGGCCAAAGCAATTGGCCCTAAATACTACGACGAGAATGAATTGCGCGAGTGCGGGCAAGACACCGGCGGCGAGTAGTCGACGAAAAAACTCCGAAATGATGACGGCGTGCTCCTATTTATAGCAAGAAGGAGGGCGTGCGGTGTTGACAGCACACGGGTGAACTCACCACGGAGGTATTAGCGTGTCACTGCGCGTGAAAGCGGCGAAATCCGATCAGCGGTGATCTCCAAGGTATACCGCGGCAAGCGTAGAGAGGTGGAGGTTGATTTTTGAAAAATTTACAGAATCGCCATCAAGTCCCATTTTTTTCAAATTACTCACAAATTTTCTAAAGAAGTTGAAAATCTCCAAAAATGGAAGTTGTTTAATTTTTCAAACTCTACAACTTTGCTTCTAGAAATATTTTCAAATTCTGCCTCCATTTTGAAATTTGAATTTGGGGTGCATTTGAGCATTTGAATAATTTCCAAATTACTCCAAATTTTATATGTAAACTTGAAAAACTTTGAATACCAAAGTTGATCCTTATAAAATAAGCTCCAACTTTGCTTTTTGTCACAACCCCAAATTCCAAATGGATTTTGAAATATTCAAAAGGGGCAAAAAGGACTTTTATAATTTAAATTTGAATTCAAATTTGATTTGTCTTTCTTTTACTTTAACTTTGATTTTTGACCAGTAACATGGCCCATTAGGGTTGTTTGAGTCAAATGACACATGGTCTCACATGATCACATGAAATTTGACCCTTGTGGTCATGATCTTTGTTTAACGTTTTGAATCACATTGTATCACATAAAATAACAACTTATGAAACAAATCTTATTTAGTGAATGCATTCCAAATTTTCTTCTTTATGAATGCTTTGCAATGCATATGATGACATGCCAAGTTTTAGTTCTAGGTCCAAACACCAGAGGTGTTACAACCCTTCCCCCTTAAAGAAATCTCGTCCCGAGATTTAAAACTTAAGGCTAAGTAATGGAAAAGGAAATGTGTCAAGTTAACACATCATAACTTTATTCAAAAGACTAGTGAGGGGGTTTTCCATTCTTTTGATACAATAAACAAGCTACAATATAGACGAGGTATTGCAACTAGAGAGAAGCAAAGAAGTTAGGAAAGTTTTCTTCTAAGTAATCCTCAGACTCCTAAGTAGCTTCTTCTTCAGTGTGCTGGTTCCATTGTACTTTGTAGAACTTGATTGTACGCCTTCAAGTGACTCGATCCTTCTGATCTAAGACTCTAATGGGGTACTCGGCATAAGTCAAATCAGGTGCTAGTTCTACATCACCAAAGTCAATCACTTGGTCAGGTACTTGAAGACACTTCTTCAACTGGGATACATGGAAGATATCATGCACATCTAACATATGATCTGGTAGCTTAACACGATAGGCGACTGGTCCACATCTTTGTTGGATTTGAAACGGACCGACATAACGGGGCGCCAACTTTCCCCGAATCCCAAAACGATGAACTCCTTTCATTGGCGATACCTTGAGGTAGACATGATCTCCCACTATGAATTCTAGAGGTCGCCTCCTCTTATCAGCATAGCTTTTCTATCGGGATTGAGCTACCTTCATATTAGCTTGTATGAGTTTAACCTTCTCTTCTGCTTCCTTGACCACATCCGGTCCAAAGAACCAACGTTCTCCAACATCTGACCAATGTAAAGGTGTCTGGCATCTACGACCATACAATGCTTCAAATGGTGCCATTTTAATGCTCTCTTGATAGCTATTGTTATATGAGAATTCAGCTAAGGGAAGGCATTCATCCCATATAGCACCATAGGAGAGAACACATGCTCTTAACATATCTTCAAGAATTTGATTTACCCTTTCCATCATCCCATCGGTTTATGGATGATAAGCGTAACTACGGATAAGTTTAGTTCCCAAAGACTCATATAGACTTTTCCAAAACTTGGATATAAACAATGACCCTCCGTCGAGACAATGGTCTTGGGTGCCCCATGCGGTCAAGATTCTATTCAGATAAAGCTTTGCATCTTTGCTTATTTCGATATTTATCTCTCATCGGTAAGAAATGAGCTATCTTGGTTAGGCGATCAACAATAACCCATATTGAATTGTAGCCTGCAGATGTCCTAGGCAACCCTACTATGAAGTCCATACAGATATCTTCCTACTTCCAAGATGGAACTGGCAAGGAATGTAATGGACCCGCAGTCTTCATGTGAATCGCTTTGACTCTCTGACAAGTATCACATTTGGCCACATATTGAGCTATTTCTATTTTCATTTTGGTCCACCAATATCTCGTTCTCAGATCATGATACATTTTGTTGCTACCTAGATGAATGGAGTATCTTGTAGAATGAGCTTCATCAAGAATCTACTTTCGCAGCTCCGGATGTTTGGGTACTACCAATCTATCTTTGAACCATACGATATCTGATTCATCAATCTTGAAACATGTTGATCTTCCAGATCTGACTTTATCCTTGATATGGGCTATGCCCTTACTTTTCTATTGAGCAGCAATGATCTGATCTTTGATAGTGGACTCAACTGCAATATTGGACAGGGAACCTTGTTCTATGATTTGTAAATTTAGATGCTCCATCTCTTAACACAATGTTCGTTGCATAGGTTTCACAGTCAGACAATGGCAATGACTCTTGCGACTCAGGGCATTGGCAACCACATTAGCCTTGCCCGGATGATAATGCACTTCTAAGTCATAATCTTTGATAAGTTCTAACCATCTTCTTTGCCTCATATTCAACTCTGACTGAGTAAAGATATATTTCAAACTTTTGTGATCTGTATAGATATGACATATATTGCCCAATAAATAATGTCGCCAAATCTTAAGTGCATGAACAACAGCGGCTAATTCAAGATCATGGGTGGGATAATGTTCTTCATGCTTCTTGAGTTGTCTGGAAGCATATGCTATGACTCTGCCTTCTTGCATAAGAACACAGCCAATACCAATTCTAGATGCATCACAATAGATATCAAATGGCCTCTTGATATCAGGTTGTGCTAATACTAGTGCAGTTGTCAGTAACTTCTTCAATGTCTGAAAGGCCTCTTCACATTCTGTTGACCATACAAACTTAGTTTGATTTTTCAGCAACCCAGTAATTGGTTTCGCAATTCTGGAGAAGTCAGGGATGAACCGACGGTAATACACTGCCAAGCCCAGGAAACTACGAACTTGATGTACAGTTGTAGGCGCTTTCCAATTAAGGACTTCTTCTACCTTGCTCGGATCAACAGCTATACCTTCAGCAGATAACACATGACCCAGAAATTGTACTTCCTCTAACCAAAATGCACATTTGCTGAATTTGGCATATAGTTGGTGATCTCTTAATCTTTGTAGAACAATACGGAGATGTTCCGCATGTTCCACTTTGCTCTTAGAATAGATAAGAATGTCGTCAATGAACACCACTACAAACTTATCCAACTCAGGCATGAAAACTGAGTTCATCAGGTACATGAAGTGAGCCGGGGCATTGGTCAACCCAAAAGACATGACTAGATACTCATATAGACCATATCAAGTAGTGAACATTGTCTTCGGCACATCTTCTCGTCTGATCTTAATCTGGTGGTAGCCTGATCTCAAGTCTATCTTCGAGAACACCTTAGCCCCCGCGAGTTGATCAAAAAGCAAATCAATTCGGGGTAAGGGATATTTGTTCTTTATGGTGACTTCATTTAATGGCCGATAGTCAACACATAACCTTAAGGTTTGATCCTTCTTCTTCACGAAAATAGTAAGGCATCCCCAAGGTGATGAACTGGGTTGAATGAAACCCTTGTCTAACAACTCTTGTAGTTGCATTTTTAATTCTGCTAGTTCTTTGGGTGGCATCCTATATGCTTTTCCTCGGATACCGGTGCTTTGTTCTCGGTTTCGCATCAATTCTGAATTCTACGCCCTCGGCCCTCGTGGCAAACCAGCAGATCATCGTGAAAGACATCCGTAAACTCACATACCACTTTGAAATTTTCTCGGCTCCTTCAACAATAGTTGCACAGATCGCTTTCCATCGTACTTTTAGGAAAGGGAAGTTGGATGAGAAGTTGGGTTTTGCTGCTAGGTGCATTTACCCTTATGGTTCTACGCAAGACATCTATGATAGCCCCGTGTTGGGTTAACTAGCCATACCAAGGATCACATCTATATCTTGATCCTTTAATATCAAAGATATTGGTAGGGAACTCATAACCTCCCAAATCAATAGGTACATGCTTGAACTACCTCCCTTGTACAGATTTGTCCCCCGGGCGACTGTATATGATAGGGCTCTTTTGTTTCCCCAATAGCTATCCCATGCTTCACAACAAATGTACGATTGATGAATGTATGGGATGCACCAGAATCAAATAAGGTAATTGTAGGATGCTTATCAATGGGAAACATACCCATCATTACTAGTTCTCCTTCTGAATAGCTTCCACTTGAGTATAGAAGACCCTTCCAGTTTTCTTCTCACTGTCCCTTCCGATTGTTCGAGCATTGCCCTTGTACTGATTCTGAGCTGGAGTAACATGGGCTTTGGTTGCATCAGGATTGTTCTTCCTAGGATATGGACATTCTCAGGAAAAGTGTCCGGGTTTACCACAATTATAGCATGGATAATTGTGATTCTGGGGAGTAGCATTGGGTTTGCATTATTTGTATTGTTTTTCTTCATGCGCTTTGATGAGTATAAGGCGATAGTTAATTACAGGCTTAATAAAGATTTGTCACCGCTTTGGCTTTGTTGTGGGCGTAATGGTGCACGCCATGATTCTCGAGGATGGTAGATCACCTTTTGACGCTTTCCACTTGACGATCCGGAAGCAAATGACCTCTTTTTCTTCGCCTCCTTGTGTCGGCGATAATTCTCCTCTGAAGCGATAGCAGCAATGTTGATGATATCTCATGATAAGTTGCGCTTGCCACAAGTTGCCATCATGGTCTGAAGTTTGGTGTTTAGACCTCTCATGAAATGATTCTTCTTTTTCCTATCAGTATTCACATACTCTATAGCATACTGCGACAGGTGATTGAAGCGCCCAACATAATGCATCACCGGGTGCTCCCCTTGCTTAAGAGACAAGAACTCTTCTAACTTCATGGTCATCACACCATCTGGAATATAGTGTGCCCTGAAGGCATCCTTGAACTCCCTCCAGCTTGATTTGGTGACCAAATGGGTCTTTCGCTACCAAATTTACCCACCAGGCACCAGTAGCTCCTCAGAGTTGTTGTGCCGCAAACCTTGGTTTCTGAACCTCGGTAAAGTGAATCAGCTCGAACTTTTGCTCTATTGTCCTAAGCGAATTGTCAGCTTCTAAAGGTTCGTCTGCCTTAGAGAACATAGGTGGACGTGTGTCAGTAAAATCCACATAGGTTGACTCGTCATTTCAATTACGATGACCATGATTAGGGTATGGTGCCCGCTTTGGTTCTCAAGCCAATTCCCTTAATGACCTAGCATTCTCTCTGGCATTGCGTTGATTTGAGTGCGGCTATGGCATCTGCCATAGTCGAAGGCATTGGTGGAGGATTTGGGCACTCATCATCGCTATGTGAGCCACTAGCACCGATTCGGGTGATAGGACGAGGCATCTGTTAGAGAACACGTTTACTTACATTATTCTTTATTAAAAGCATTTAAAAGGTTTCATGCTACAAAGGGTTACTTATTTAAATTACATGTCTTATATCCCACAAGACAACCCTGGTTCACTAAGAAAGCAGTAAAGGAACTATTACTACTCCGAGCTCTCAGTCATCGGCATCCGTGCCGATATCGGATGAAACCTCACTTTCATCTGAGAAGTACACTAACTCCTCAGGATCCTCCTCCTCTTCTTCATTCTCGACTTCTCCTGGAGCTACAATCATTTCTTCATCTGTAACTTCACCATCCCCATGAGGTGGATGAAGTTAAGCGTACAGCAGGTGGACATTCTCATGAAGAATGGCATTGTCCATCTCCAGGTCTTCTACGTAGAACTCCAACTCATGGATGCGTTCATTGGCCTTATCCTCTCGTGTCCAGGCTTCATTCCTCAACTCGGTATTCTTGGTGATGTCCCTTTCCATTTCTGCCAGCTTCTCTTGATCTTTGGCATGAGCTCGACAAAGAGTGTTGAGCTCCTTGGTAAGGTTCTCAATGTTGGCGGGATTGCTTGAAGATCCTTCATCTCCTAGGATCTTGGAACTTCCTTCACCAAGCTCACGGTTACACGGTGCCAACTGATGATGAGGGACTCCGTGAGGTCTAGTGGACTTGCGTGCAGTTATCTTGGTCTTTGCCATAGCCTGTAGAATTTAGGATAGGACTATAAGGATAGCTTGAGGATAATGGAGGTTAGCAAGAATGTGATTGACATTACTTCCCCAACCACTTTTAAGGGGAATTATTATGCAAGGTGTTCAAGCATGATGCATGAATCGATCTTACGAATCCGAGTAAAAAAGATTTATACAATCAACAGTACTAGATTTTTAACACATAGGACAAACCTAATCATATTATCCGCCACAACTTTCAAATAAGATAGGATTGAGGCTAGATTAGAGGAAAGAAGAAAGAAATTTGAACTTTAAAATATCAAGTTTACTTTCTTTGATCCAAATCAATTTGAAGGTTTTCCAAAGTAACCTACAATGATCTTAGATAGGACCTGCTCTGATACCAGCTGTGGCAGAACCTCCTAAGAAATTGGGCCCACGTGCACCTATCGATGTCTCAACAGACCTCAGATAGCGTACATAAGTTTCCAACAACTTAACAAGTCTGTCGAGTGTCCTCGGAAAACCCGAATCATCCACGTTTCAAACAGGATCCCAATCACAGTCATTGCAGATTACAACATTTTTCAATATACATACCAGAGGTAAATAAGCAGAAGACTTAAGTTTAATATTACAAACCAGTTGTTTCAAACTTACATAACCATAAGTGTCATACAACCATAGTAGCGAGATAATATTACATTAACATTATTTATTTCACACAAACCAGTGCCTTGTCCAAAGGCCATTCATCATTCCTCATCATCATCGACTTCATACACTGACATGCAGCAGGGACCAAAACAAGCCTGCGCATGTGACTCACCTATAACAAGGGTTAACAAATCCTGAGTACAAAAGTACTCAACAAGACTAACCCGACCAAAAAGGGCAAAGGTCTTAGGGATGCAGGTGTTGGGTCAAGGTAAGGATGTAGAAAGATTCAAAAGTTCTTTGCCAAAAGCTTACTATTCTTGATCCTATTTTCAAGTTTTACCCCTAAGTACTTTAGTTCAATATCTCCAACTAAGTGTTCATATCCCATGTTCCAATCCTTCTCATTCCATTCTTTTTCTCATGTTTTAGTAATTCACCAGTCCTACATTGCTTCTGCAATGAATCGAGTCTCCATATCCGTGGAGCACCGGCAATTCGAATTGATTCAAGTCCCAGTTGGGGATTCCTTATCACACGACATATGTAGAACTTAATCTTGCATATATCAACCTCGCTACCGGATCCTCCCGTACTAAGCCGTCTCCACGCCACCCGAGAGCATAGCACACCTCAAATCCGGCCACATTCAAGCCATGAGGGTACACGCTACTCCCGCCATCTCACCACTCCCAGTGTGTGGGCATTCGTCTTAGTATTGGATTAGCCGAAGTAGGCTTACCGGAGTATGTGATCAGTACAACAAAGTGTCTCATTCAGAAGATCCACAATGAGTGGCCTTTAAGCGACATAGTCGTCAACATTACCCAACATTCAAGATAAGCCACCCGACTAGTCTCTAGTTCATTCTATCTTCTTTCTTTCTTTCTTTCTTTGGCCAGTATGCCATCTTTGATTGTATCGAAACTTTTACTTTGAAAGCCTACCATAAAGCATACTAAGCATTCTACGCCTTTGTAAATGAAAACATCTTCAAGGATGGTAAACAATTAACAAGGTAGGCAATGCATCAAGTAGGTAACATTTGAATTAATCAACTTAATGCAATAAGTAACATAAGTGATGAACTTTTCAAAGTAAACAAGGTAATGGTTTAATGCATAAACCGGGGCTTGCCTTCGTTGACGATCTCAGGTTCCGGATCAGTACCACAATTACCAAATCCCACGACAACCGGGTATTCTTCCAGCACTTGTTCAACTAGAATCGTTTCACTCTCGGGTTCTACATGAAATGATAACATATGCTTTAACATGATGATAATGTAAACATGATGCTTTTCACGGTACATGAAATGTAACAACACCCCGTAAATGATTTTATTTCACGGTACAGTTACAAGACAACAAAACCAACTTGCAATCGTACCATCAAGAACCATACATGGGACTTGACCAAATGGATCTTGAAACCCTACTGGTCACACAACCTGACCCAAACAAAAATTAAACCCTAACCCTAACAATTAGGGTTGCTTTTATTAAATTTTTAATTAATTTAAATTAAGCCCAAAAATAAACTTGTTCCAAATGACCTCAAAATTTTATGTTAGCTTCCTCAGAACAAATTAGTGTACCAAAATAAATTTCAAAATTTTTGGAGCTATGCAGTGGCCTACAAAAATCATGGAAATTCCATTTATTAATTAATAGACTGAATATTTGAACATTAAAAATTTATTCAAATTTCAAGTTTCAAAATTTTAAACCATACTAGAGCATGTACAGAAGCTACACAAATTTTTTCAGAATTTTTGGAGCTATCATGAATTTCCTACAAATTCCCAAAATTTCAGCACTATTCACAAATTCAGAAAATAAAAATCATCACTGTTCTTCTTCCTCACTCGCACTGACAGGCTGACCCTACCCATCAATGACTCAAACCTGTCACGACGGCGCTGCCCTCACTGACTGGCCACAAAATGCGCCGATGGTGATGCTCCGGCGAAACAGACCTCACCAAAATGATCTACTACTTCCCTCGAACCAATCTCAGCTATCAGAAAGGAAAAAGGTGCCCTAGAGACACCTCCACGCCGGGCATGGTGGACTGGGAACGACGGTGTACGGCGTAGCCACGGTGACGCTGCAGTAGGGACTAAAGCGAAACGATTTTCACATTCAGAAGCTCACCGTGATCACGTAGGTAGGCTCGGTGAAGGTGGAGATGTACCGAATCAACGGGACCACGTGAGATCGAGGATGGCGGAGCTCCGGCCGGCTCCGAAGAAGATGAAGTCACGCGGCGGCGCTGGACTTCCAGGAGCAACACGATTGGGCTTGGAATGAGCAGGAAGATGAGACGGAGCTTCTGGCCAAAGCAATTGGCCCTAGATACTACCGCGAGAACGAATTGCGCGAGTGTAGGCAAGACACCGGCGGCGAGCAGTCGACGGAAAAACTCTGAAATGACGACGGCATGCTCCTATTTATAGCAAGAAGGAGGGCGTGCGGTGTTGACAGCACACGGGTGAACTCGCCACGGAGGTATTGGCATGTCCATGTGCGTGAAAGCGGCGAAATCCGATCGGCGGTGATCTCCGCGTGGCACCGGTGGCAAGCAGAGAGGTGGAGGTTGATTTTTTGAAAATTTTACAGAACTGCCACTGCGTCCATTTTTTTCAAAGTACTCACAAATTTTCTAAAGAAGTTGAAAATCTCCAAAAATGAAAGTTGTTTAATTTTTCAAACTCTACAACTTTGCTTCTAGAAATATTTTCAAATTCTGCCTCCATTTTGAAATTTGAATTTGGGGTGCATTTGAGCATTTGAATAATTTCAAAATTACTCCAAATGTTATATGTAAACTTGAAAAACTTTGAATAACAAAGTTGATCCTTATAAAATAATCTCCAACTTTTCTTTTTGTCACAACCCCAAATTCCAAATGGATTTTGAAATATCCAAAAGGGGCAAAAAGGACTTTTATAATTTAAATTTAAATTCAAATTTGATTTATCTTTCTTTTACTTAAACTTTGATTTTTGACCAGTAACATGGCCCATTAGGGTTGTTTGAGTCAAATGACACATGGTCTCACATGATCACATGAAATTTGACCCTTGTGGTCATGATCTTTGTTTAACGTTTTGAATCACATTGTATCACATAAAATAACAACTTATGAAACAAAATCTTATTTAGTGAATGCATTCCAAATTTTCTTCTGTATGAATGCTTTGCAATGCATATGATGACATGCCAAGTTTTAGTTCTAGGTCCAAACACCAGAGGTGTTACAGTCTGCGTGGCCGCAGCCCACATAAGGCGAGGCGACGGCGCGAGCGTAGCCAAGACAGCCCACGTGCCCACGATGGCAGAGCGAGCGGCAGGAACGCAGCACAGCGTCACAGTGGCATCGGTAGCGGCAACACAAGGTAGGGTAGCAGTGCACGGATGCGATGACGAGATGATGGAGCCGGCAGTGGCTTTATCATGGCGCGGAGCGAGGCAGGCGGCAGCAGAAGCTCCGCACGGCGAGGCCAGCCGTGGCCGGGCCATAGCCAGGCTAGAGGCAGCCAAAACCGGCCACGTGTGGCAGTGCGCGCATGCGTGACCAGCGCGGTGGCGCCGAGCGCCCGAGCTTGGTGACCACGTCCACCCGGCGAGCCAACCCAAGAATGTGTCGTGCACGCATTTTAAAGCATCCATAACAACTAAATGGTTGCTTTAGGAACCAAACCATGTTCACCATGCTCAAGATGACATATGAGGCTACCAACCCGAGCTAAAACATGACACCACCTCCTAGCTCGATTTCACAAAATAAATCACGAAACATTGCATTGTCTTGCTGTTTATAAACTTGAAAATATTCTAAGTCTTTGAGCTGAACTTATTCCAAGTTGCATTTCTAGGCTATTAGAAATGTTGGCTAGCAATGTTATTTTTCTATGGCAAGTATTTCATTGTCATCTACAAAGTTCATATTCCAAACTTTATTTAAGTGCTACATATATGTTCTATAGTGTTTTTTGTTCAATAAAAATTAGTTTTAAACCCTACTTGATACATATGAGTTATGGAATAGCTTCTCATTTAACATTTTTATTGGCCATCTTAAGTTACAAAAATGTTATCTACACATTCCATCATATGCATTATCACATAAACATGATGCTCGTGACATGATTTGGTAATTTGTTTAGGGCATAACACCGAGGGTGTTACAATCTGCCCCTCCATCATCGTCGGAGGAGATAGCCGGAAGCGGGGATCGGCTCTCCGATGGCGCTGCCACCGAGCTACCCTTCCCGTCCCATCGCAGCATCGCATGAATGCGGGGATGAGTAGGGACAACCTCCGGTTACTCTTCCATTGGGCGCTTCATTGCCTGATCTGCCATTGGAAGAGATCTGCAAGATGGGGTGTCGAGGCGGAGCGCCAGGCGAAGAAGATAGAACGAGAATATAGGTAAGTGTAACGAGTTTAGAAAAGGAATCGTGTACTTGCTTCCCTGCCTTAGCCTCCGCTTTTATAGAAGGATGAGGGAGATAGGTGCCCCTTGGAGTTCCCTTCGATTGCACTGAGCGAGAGCAGGAGTTAAGGTGAGGCCATGTCTCGCACGATCTTAGTGGACCATGCTTCTCCCGGTAGAAGTAATGGTGATGGAACGGTGTTGGAAGTTGGACGGAGAAAATTGACTCAACCACGTGGCTTGGCCCCTCTAGCGCTAACCACGCGATTTGGGGGAGATGAAGTGATGAACCACTAGCCTATTTATTCTTGTCTACTGCATTGAATTATCTTTTGTAATGGCAGAGGTGGGTAATTTACATGCAAAATTAGAGGGTTCCCATGGTTTACATACACGGTTTGCGCGGTTGACACGGTTTACACCGTTGGGGCCTCTAATTAGTAATCGTAAGATAGTAAGATAAGATTCTTTTATTCTGAATTTTTGTCGCATTTTCATACACGGTTTACGCGATTCACATGGTTCGGAGGATGCCGATTGACTTTCCTGAGATGTTCGACATCCCCGCACCGTGGAACCTTCAAGAATGAAGCGATCATAAAATCCCAAGAGGTTATTTTTGGAACTCACCTTGCTCCACTCCGATCCCCCTCATCCCTAGTGCTCCGCTATGCCATGACGTCACTCCCCGACCCGAGGATCTATCTTTTGTCGCCGTTGCACGTTCTCGTTCCATGGAGAAGCTCCCGACGGATGTGGTTATTGAGATTGCTAGCCATGTCACTGCGGCTATAGCAGATCCCAAGGAAGATCTTGGCAACCAGTGGGCAACTTGTTCGCAGATGCGTAGGGTGTGCGGCGATGCCGTAGTGGGACGGAGCATGCCACTACAGCGAGTGCTGCTGTGTGGGATCCAACATGGGACCTAGAACTGGTTCTATGACCATGAGTACCACGCCAAGCTCATCGCCAGGCTTGCTAGCATCGGCAACCTAGAGGCCTGCTTCTACGCTGGGATGCGCATCGTCTTTGTGGAAGACCGCAGCACGCTCATGCCACGGCTCGACATGCTTGAATGCTCTGCCATGGAAGGCCGTGATGTTGCTGCATTTGTTCTCTCCCTTGCGCTCCACAGGTCCAATAACTGTGCCAGCAACGACAACATTGCCTGCGCGGTGGTTGAGGAAGGTCGAAGGTGATAAAGCGGGCTCGGAGGCGAATGTGACGTGGAAGAACAAGAAATGTACATGGCGCCTCCAACCGGCCATGTTTGTGTTGTAGGACTTGGCTAGGCGGCTGGTGTCGGGTGAGTCTAGTCCTCTGCCACCTCTAGCCATGCCGGTGCGTCGCTAGGACGAACATCAGTGCGGAGGCAGAGGCTGCGGCGACCATGCAGGATGGGAAGGTTGGGAGGAGTGGGCTATGTTCTGCAGCGAGGAGTGTAGGATCCACAATGCGTGTAATAGGTTCTTCACAAGTATGTGGTAGATTGTGGGTAGATCAATGTTGATATGTATATATCTGGATGATGGGGATTTGTATGATAAATCTTCATTCTCCTCAATACAATGATACACAAGTATGATTCCTTTCTAAACTCGTTACAGTTACCTTCTCGTATGATGTAGTTCAGATTCCCTTGCACATGTTTCCAATTTCTTAATACAAGTTATACAAGTCATCTCCACTAATAATCATGAGCAGGGATGGCAACATTCAAGGTCCGTGACATCCACGGCCACCCACGTGAGTCATGAGCGACGGAGCAGGGAAGACAACTTGGATCATTTGATTCCCTGCACTTTGCGAGCTAACACTAACACTGAATCACAATATGAAACGGCGACAGGAGCTGCAATAATGACAATTTTCAAACATAGCAAACCAATTTGTAAATAAACCAAGGCAAATACTTCCACCCTAGCAACATCTCAGTGAGGTGCTTTGTCTCACATCTATGTAGCCAAGTCAAATACTACGACACTTCAAAAATGGAGTAATAAGCACCACAGCCATTTAGTTATTAATTGTTTTTAAGGCAAAAACTATATATAAATGACACAGTAACAATCATCACAGCAATTTCATTGATAACTTCAGTTACATTCCATAGTTGTACAATAACAAAGGCCTATCGAAGACTATTAGGTGTACAATAACAAAGACCTATCGAGTATAGGTACATCCCATAGTCGAGTCTGGAGATAGGCAGTGCAAGCTAAGGACGAGGCAGCACCTCACACAACTTCCACCAGCATCTCAATGAAGGAAACCATTTTTTGTCCCCCTTTCTTGTGTACTAACTTCCTTGTCGATTAGGATATGGTGGTGCTCATGTTTCGATTCCTCAGACTAAACAGCAGGCTTGGAAATGGGAACACAGAGCTATTCAAGAAAGAGAAAGAAAAGGTGAGGTTAAACTTCTGCTAGCATATGCACCTCGCATGGTCAAGAGAGACAGCAAGAAGAAACTTGTGAGAGAGAATATATGGGTGGGTTGAGAGAAGGCTACAAAGATCCTTACAGCTGGTCTCTAAGCGAACCCCCTTAATCGCAAAACTTTCACTAGCACCTAGATCGAGCAGCCCCCGCTGCGCTAGATGCCGGTAGTACCCAATCTTGAAGGCCTTCTCCCAACACCGCTGCTACCGCCGGAGGAGTTGGAGAAGGAGTGTAACACCTCTGGTGTTATGAGCTCGCTTAGCACTAAGATTATGGCCCGTGAGAGAGATCTAATAAATATAGCAAGTTCAGTAGATGGGCATGCAATTTTAAATTTTGGAGAATAAATATTGTTAGCTAGTATTTTGGGGAGCGCAGAAATTGATTTGAAATTAAATCAACTCTTCTTGGTTAAGTCGGCAAACAAATAAGCTTATGTTTAAAATGCTATCTTTGGCAAATTATATTGTGGAAAATACCTAAAAAAGGTGCTTAAATATTTTGTTCCTATGGGTTAGTATGAAGTATGGACTTCTGCATGATATACTTGTTGTGTAAAGTTAAGGGGGTTTAGACCATTTAAAAATTATGACAAAAGTGTTAATGGTTGTTTAGTTCAAGCGGGACTCTTGTCCTTTCTAAGTCTATAACGATAATCGACAATGCCATTTTGACGTTAAATTCCAACAAAAATGATTAAGCAATTTTTATATGTTGGAGCACTATTGGTTGCCCCAAGGTGAGCACTCTAGAATGGTGTAGGTTATAGTCATGTTGAGTGTCACGTGGATCTCGGAAAAATTTGCCTAAGTTCATTAGAACGCGCTACGAGCTCTGTGTCAACGCTCTGTCATGGACCAGAACTTCAAGGACGAACTCATCTTGGCACACATGTATCTTCCTCTTGGGTGGCCCTTTTGTTGTGCGGATTGCTCCGTTAGATAGTTGATAAGATCAACTTTAGAGTCGTGGAATTAGTCAAACCTCAATCGTGATTGTTAGCAATTTTTGTGTTGCTTTAAAATTCGTGCAAACGCATTGGTCGGCCATTTGGCTCCGTGGGCGCGGTCACCATGTGCTGCTGTTGCCTGGCCATTCATGGCCATGGCCACGTTGTGGACCGGTCTTGTAGGCTGCCTACCATGCACTGGGCTAGGCTAGCCATGGTTGTGTTTCGCAAGGCCAGGCTAGCCATTGGGTTGCTATTGTGTGGCCGTCATGAGCGCACGGCCGGTCACGACGAGCGCGAGCCAGGTCGATGCCACGACGGCTGCCGTGTGGTCGATGTGGCGCCCGTCTTGCCACTCAATCCAACTACCATGTCATGACCCGGCATGCCCTTCTGTTCATCGTATCTGAGTCGATGACTCCGGTCGCTGTGGCGGGGGTGATGCCCCTCTGCCTCGCCTGTCCCCGCTAGCCGGCACTGATGAGACCGCTCAATCTTGGCGGCTCTAACTCAAGTGCATCGTGCCAAGCCCTCCACTGCCTCATCACTTGGGTGCACAGGTTTGCACTGTCATTGACAACCAGAGCCACTCGCTTTAATCTGATCATGTCCACTCGCCTACTCGTTCCTCAGCCGCGCCTTAGGCTGAGCCAACATTTTTCTTCCCCCTCTCATCGACCGCTCAGCTTAGCAGCAATTCCTCGCACCTGTGAGTGCATTAGGAGGGATGTAATTGGTAGCCCCACCCGTATTGAGCCCTAGCCGAGCCCTACGCCACATCAATTCAATGTTTTTCCTCGCCGTAGATCATGTCCGCCGCTGTGCCCTGCATGTTGGTGAGTAGGGTCCTGTCCTTTGGTAGGGATGTAATTGGTTGCTCCTATGAACTCGTTTTGGTTCCCTTGTGGTCATGCTCACCTCCGTTGGCCAGGAATGACGGGGGTTGGGAGCTGACGCGCTAGTGTCTGCCGCGGAGCACCGTCGTCACCGCCGCTCGCATGTGGCTGGACCACCTCGACACTCCTCCGCCTCAACCGTCACTGCAGCTCGAATCCTAGTGAGTCACTGACGCTTCCCCGTTATCTCTACCACCTTAGTAATAGCTTAGGCCACTGGAACAGTGACGCCGCCGCACGGTTTAGCCTATCTTTGAAGCTAGGCTTCGTTAGTACACTGCCGGTCTTTCCACCGCCGCTAGCCTCTGCGCGTTGGTCCACAGGTCCCCAGTGGCCAGATGAATGGGGTCACTTTGGTCTTTAGCTGGCCAATGTGGCCATGCAGTGCTAGCCATGGTCACATTGGCGAACGCGGTGGCACAGGGACCGTCTAGTTGCGAAGACGAATCAATCTAGGGTGCTTGGTGCATAACTGGTCTCTTGCGCAATAGTGAACCGAGGCGCCACATAATATCTGGATAGGCTAGGGGCTACTTTGCAAAAGGTGCGGGCTGCTCCCATTGTGGGCCGCTGTTGGGCCAGCCTGCTGTGCATGCAGCCGTGCCTGCATTGGGTTGACGGGCTGTTGGGCCGAATAGTTGCCGCCGGTCCTTCCATTTTCAAAGGCATTTGTAATTTAGTTTCTTAGGTGAAATTGTGAATTCAATATCATTTGTGTAGCTGACCAAAATTGTGAAACCAATTTTGTTAGGTTCCTAAAATCATGACATATCTGATAATGTATTTTGTTCACTTAGTTTCATAGAATTTTCTAGAGTAGACTAATTAATTTAAAGCACTTAAAATGGGTAAAACAAGAACTTGTAGGAATTATTGTGATGAATTGGTAGAAGTACTAGCCCTGAAATTTTTATAGTAGATTCCTAACAATATTAGGTGCTCACTGTAATTTTTGTAGCCCCATAGGAATTAGTTTGTTATGGTAACTAAATGAACCCTAGTCCGAAAATATATAGTTAATCAATCAAATGTCAAAAATAATTGAGGGTTTGTAGAATGAAAACATTTTCCAGAACAAGCATTACTTGGCGACGTGTATACGTAGACTAGTACATTAGTCATTAAGCTAGCTCGTTAGCTCGCGGAGCATAATCATATTATAGAGTTGCTGTTACCATTGATTAATTGCGTCTCTGTGTTGCATCCACATATATCATAATAGGAACAACGATGGATCGTGGAGTTGACCGAGGTAGTGGAAAAGATGGTGCCTTGATGATCGTGTCACCATGATGGAATGCTAACTTTTGGTTATACCTTACCTAGGTAATCCCCGGTGCATAATCCCTATTAGTCTGCACTTTAATTTATGCTTGTGCATTAAGTTTAAGGAGTTGAATGAAACCCACTTGCATATATAGATCCTTATCCTATGAGTTTTACTAGTATGATAGGATCAAGTAGATTGCTATGCTATAGGACTCCGATAGAAGTCGAGTGATTGCCTGTCACTCGTGAGAGATACGAAAAATATTATTATTGCTATCACCTAGAAAATATATATGAATGATAATTGGAGACTGGGCGGAATGGTACTTTGGATCTGGACTTGGTTGGCATTCGAGCGAGGCTTGTGTTGCACTTGTTTCTCCTATGTCGGTTAAGGACCGGCCATTGCATTGGGTTCTAGGTAGGTCACAGACTTATTATCCTGAGCACATACTTGTTTATGGGAGCAGGAAAGGCTCGTTGCTCTCTTGTCGTGGGTTCCAGCTCTTTTTGGACCAACTGATTGGAGGCAGGGATGGTGGAGGTCTAAGCACCACACTGAGTCTAGGACTTAGGTGTGGGGGCTTGGAGTCCAAGTTTGGACAAGGACCTAGACCCATTGATAGGAGAGTGATGGGTTGGTCCTGCTTGTGCCTGGGGTACAAGCGGGTCGTGTGTTTTGGGGTACCCAGCTGGGCACATTGATTTGCGAATCGCCAGGTAATCCAATATGACTTGTCTACAGTCTAGAACCATAGTAAGAACTAGAATATGAAAGATGGTAAAATGGTTCTGATTGCTTACCACCTGCTTGAAAGTAGCATAGGTGCTTACATAGAATGGTTAGTTAATGAACTAATGATGACTGCTAATAAAATTGGATATAAGGACGCACGTGTTAGTAATGCTTCCTGTAGATGAAATAAAACCACAAGCCCGATAGCCTTGCATCTCCTTGAAGTCTTTTCTTTCCTCCTGACGGGTAAGTCTTGCGGAGTATAATTGAGTACTCAGGGTTTGTTCTACCCTGTTGCAGGTGACAGGAATATGTGGTGCTAACACTTGTGTGTGGAAACCTCCTGGTGGGCTTAGCAAAGATTTCCTTAACATTGCGGACATAGAGTTTATTTGAAACTTCCACCCAAAAGGTTTTACATTGGAAAACTTATAACATGTTACAATGTATATAAAGGATCATCATGTTAATGTTTAACTTGTCATTAAATGATTTTATCTCCGCTGAAACTTTGATAACATGGTTATTTTGTGCTATTATAAACAATAAATATTATACTCTGATGTCACATGTAAAGCGATGCAAGAAATGACTTAAGAATGTTGTAAGCTTTATTCTCTCATTTGTGATCCTGATGGAAAAATGTGGACTTTTGGGTTCTCCCTTGGGGTGTACTCGACATAACTGCGTAATTTAGTGTCCTCCATTAAATACTTTGTGTCTAATGGAAGACAAGTACTCCTAGGAGGCATTAGATTAGGCGGTTTTGCCACAAGGAGCGCCATGGCGATGTAGAAAATATAGATGGTTGGCTCAAGAGCTTCTTCTGTATCTATCTGTTTCTAAGGAGGAAGGAGTGTGTGGATTGCCAAGAAGCGCATCCAGCCCCGGCTTAAATAGGCCAACCTTGAAGAAGAAGAAGCGGAGAGGAGCAGTTAATGGTGATGCAACTGTGTTGTGAGTAGTTGGGAAATGAAAATAACTCACGCTGAATTTACTACCACCGGTGCACCAAACGGTCATATAGGGCCGGCGGCCATAACGCCTATCCCAATCGGCTTGGCTTTTCATGCAACAGAGAAAATATCACTGCCGCACCTATTGTTAACCCATCGGTGGTAGAAGTTTGAACTGCCAGTTTCCTTTTTAGGGGGCCTAGCTATCGGTCCAACCGGCGGTGGAAGTATAACACCGTCGCTTCTATTGCTACGACAGTGAAAGTGGCGATAGTGATAAATCAATTTGTAGTAATGAGCAGCAAAGAGGACAAGAAAAGCTATGTGTGTGGGGGGGGGAGGGAGGGGGCGGCAGGGGTGTGGGGTGGTGTTTGGGTAGGGGTTGCTTGCTCTCTACGTAACTTTTACGACACGCGGGAATCGAACTTTCATCAGTTCCGTGCGGGAGGGTTCAAACGTGGGATTGGAAATTTTGCAACTAAGCGGCGGTGAATACACAGTACCATCATTGGTGGCTGGTTCCTAGTACCACCCGGAGATCTCCATATGATACGGTGATGAATAGTAAGGCACACAATTTTAACGTTTGGCATTAAAACAAAACGAAAACTGCGCACTTATAAAACTAAGAAAAGCACAATTCCAGTACTCAAATTGAAACGAAGCCAACTTGAGTTCGATGGTGAATAATAACACACACAGATTTACATTGAAAGAAAGCCAAATTGCGCCGGCTAATTAGGCCGACACTATGCAAAAGTTAAAAGGCCTTCATATGTACATCATTGGTTGCATAATTAATCATTCTCCATGCATATACTAGTTGACCTCCATGGGGTCGTTGTGAATCTCCATAAGATCCTGCAGATCATTGTCGACCCCCACGGGATCGTTGTCAATCTCCATGTCATCCCAAGCCTTGACTACTACAACCCTGTCCACATCCATTGGTACACTTTCATTTAGCTCATCAACTTTGTTCACAAAGCACTAATTCGGTGAACCAATATTGAGGACAATAAGGCTCACAAGCTGCACTCCACGGAGATAAAAGGCCACAAACTCTAGAATGAGAAGATGCATTTTCATCTATAGATCCAAGAAAATTATTGTAGCTGAGTTGGAGGTGGAGCAGAGAGCATGAGAGAGCAATACAAAGGAATATAGAATCCGGTGAAGGAGCAGATCCAGTGCAGTTATCTTAGATCCGAATGGAGCAGAGAAGCAGGGATGACGCACTGAAGATTTGTGCGCCGGCAAGGTTAGAGGTGAAGGATCAGTGAGCACGCGAGAGGCTGCCCTTCGTCCAATGCTAGCAAGGTGAAGCAGAGCAAGGGAGCAGAGTGGGGAATGGATGGGAGGAAGGTGTGGTAGTACCATAGGAGAGTGTTTATAAAGTTCAATAAATGGGTCGCCCCTGTACCAGGGCCTAGTGTCTAGGGAAGTAGGATGCCTCCAACACATTAATTGATACTTGGATATACTATCATGTATAGTTCAATAAGTTGAACATCTGGTTAATCACCCTGCATTTAGTTCAACAATAGTTGTACAAAAGTGACAGATTTCAGTCTGATACATAAATTAATACTTGAATCTACTGCGGTGAACTAAGCAACTTGCCAACGAACATGCCAAGAACTAAGGTAAGTACAAAATAGGTGAAAGAAGAACATGAAGCACATTTCTTTCTCAAAGGTACAAAATCTTCCGTCATCTTCGTTGGAACCCTGGCCATTTCTTCAATCTGTGGCATAATCACTTCCTCCTCCTGTGGATGTTCTTCATTTGTTCTAACATTGGCCTCCACCTTCAGCTCCCAAATCTTGTTACGTAAATCCAAAATCAAAGTCCTCAGATATCTTCCATATGGGGGATCATACCACTCATAGAACCCGCAATCTAAGATGGGCTACAAAAAAACCAAATTACCATAAGTATAGCGGGATTTCAGCATTTGCATTGCGAAAACAGAATGAACAAGAAAGAAATCGAGTTACATTATTTGCCCTGTAGCATATGTGGTATCGATGTCCTAGGTTTCCATCACTCCACGAAATCTACCGAGGCATCTTCAAGCCATAGCGACACAAGTGGTGGCTGGTATGTGTAGGGGTGGTTCTCGACACGGCATGGGATGGGCAGCCCCTCCCGTTGTAGCCTCCTCTGCTGGAAGCCGGTGTTCTCCTCACGATGGCGCCCTAGGATGGTGTAGACCACTGGGAGGAGTTGGAGCTAGATGCAGCCATGGAGCAATCAGGGTTCAAAGTGTTGCACACTCTAAGTGAAAGGTCGGCCTAGGTCTTTTATCTATGCTTTTGCCTCCCGCCAAGGCGCCAAAACGTCCTTGAAAACCCTTACACTCCTGTCAAGATGAAATGTTGTGTCACCGGTGGTTCAGGGTACTATCTGCCTATAGAAGAAGGCCTGTTTTGGATCCTCTATGCTTACATAGAGGTGTACACGTGGACCACAATCATGACCAACTGGTTCAATGAACAGTTCAACCGAAGTAATAGTTCAACGATTATGCAGTACTCATACATACTAATCCAGAGATTTCATTTCTACATATAAACTTCATTAACATAAAAGTTTCACAAATTCTAAGACTTAATGTTGAATGGGTAGGCAGTTGCTAAGGTACTCAATTGGTTGATACAGTCCCGAAAGCTAGAGGTAGTGAACCATAGTGAACATGACAGCATCTCCGTCCATGAACGCATTGTATCTATAAAGTATGTCTACTTCCTATCTAGTCCGGCAAAGCACAAAAATCTCTTAACAAATAGAGTCATGAACGATTCTTGTCAAATTTTGTCATTCGAGAAGGCAACGAACAACGTCTTCAACAATCAACAGTCGGTCCGGGTGAATGCTCCATCCCCAAGTAGCAAACAACATCATCTGGGGTCTTGGTGCCACCCCTAGCCGCTAAAATGCAAGGTTGCTCGCATTGAAATGGCTTCTTCTGAAGTAAGACATCTGTTGCAATGAAGAAATTCCTAATATGAACAAAACTGATACCGAACCCAAAACCAATTGGAACCAAATGCAAATAGGGGGTGACCGAATCCATCTAACCTTCATGGGGCGTTGTCCACGATGATAATGCAAGGTGTTCGAGGCAGGGCAAGTACAGGCGATGGGTCAAAATGAAAATGAAGCAACAGGTGGGGAGAATGAAGATGAAGCAACAATAGGTGGGGAGAACTAATGGATTCGTATTGGGGTTTTTTAGTTGGTTGAACTACCGCCAAGGTGCTTACAGGACCCGAGGGGAGTTAGGAACGGGCCAGGCACTTCTAGGTTTGTTGCCAAATGAACAGTCTAGATTGATCAGCAGCGAGAACGGATGGCACGGGATAAGTTAAACAATGTCCGTATTAAACCGACCATTGCCACGCTAATCCAACGCTATAATACGACAATTGTCAGCGGTTATGCTGCTTTTAGATTCTCCTGGAAACAACCACAACCATGCATGATAGTTTTTTTCCCATTTCATTCACAAATATACAGAAAACAGAAAAACATTCGTCAAGAGATCAAATCTGTGCACTGGCATTTTGGAATTAGTATTTGAAAGAACTTGTTTTGCATTTCATATAAAAAAGGTGGCATTGAAGAGATCAAATCTGCACGAATAGAATTTTTTTCATTGATTCATTTTATATATCTAACATATAGATACAATTTGGATGAGTATATGACTGTACTCGTTTGGAAGCATAATAACTAACCTAAACTATTAAAATAAAACTACTTATACTCACTATAAACTACTTAATCTAAATATAATCCTCTCACAGAGAGGATCATGCTCGCCTCCCTCGCTTGGGAGGAGGTGAGTCAAAGTCAGAGTCGGAGTCATCGGAGTTGGTGTCGTCATCGTCATCATCGTCGGTGTCAGCGTCGGCATCAGCCTCGGTGTCGTCCTCGTCCTCCTCCTCCGGGTCCTCCTTCTCAGAGCTCTACGGAGGACTATAATCGAACGACATCCACTCATCGGAGGAGATGTCCTCCTTGGAAGAGTGGTGGGCAGGCAAGTCATCCTCGTTGGACGACGGGCTGCATGAAAACTTGATGGGGTTGTCCGACATTTTCTTTGTAGAAGATTGGAAGAGAAGGGGATGATGGATGAGGAAGAGGGGTGGTTTCAGAGGACACTGGGCTTGAATTATATGTAGAGCAATGGGTACGGCTCTTAGGCTTCAGGCGGCGGAAGTAATGGTGATTTGATGGCCTTAGAAGTTGAGGCAATTCAACACTCACACTAAATTTACCGCCACTTGATCAAACGCTAGTTTAGGGCCGATGGCCAAAATGCGTATCCTAGTTGGCCTGGCTTTTCATGCAATGGAGCAAATGCAACCCTAATACCACTACCGCATCTATCGTTAACCCATCGGTGGTAGAAGTCTGAACTGCCGGTTTCATTCCTAGGAGGCCTCGCTATCGTTCCAACCGATGGTGGAAGTATCACACCGTCACTTCCATCGCTACGGTAGTGAAAGTGGTGACAGTGATAAATCAATCAGTAGTAGTGGACGCTGCCACGTGTCACTAGCTATTTGAACTAGCCGTTGCTACCAATGGCTAACTCGCCCGTGCGCTCACACACCTGATCGGACACGCCTCCAAGTCATGACCGGACTCATGACGCCACAGCGTCCGGTCAAGTCTAGAGAACTCCTAGAGCTGCCAAAACATGATCAGACGCATCCAGTCAAGTGTGACCGGACACACCATCGTGTCCGCTCGTCACTGCACGCTCTGTGCCATCCTCCTGTGAATAGTTTCAAGGCCACCTCAGGTCGCCTGGACAAGCCAATGTCTGGTCACAGTCACTCCACGCCCTTGCCTCGGGTCAAATGATTGGACACGTCCGATCATCCCGAACCCTATGTTCGGTCACCTTGGCCAGCTAGGCCAAGCCTAGGACTCAGCACCAGATGCGTCCGGTCTCTCCGAGGACCACGTCCGGTCACACCAGTGACCTCCTTTTTGCTTCTTTTTCTTCACCAAGTTGATCCACTTTAACTCCAACAACTTCTCCTTTGCAAATGTGCCAACACCACCATGTGTACATCACCATGCGCATGTGTGTTAGCATTTCACAAACATTTTCCAAAGGATTAGTCACACAATTTACCACGCCTCTCGATCCTAGCAACGATGCAAAGTTAGATCACTCGAGTGGCACTAGATGACTGATATGCAAACAAGTTTGCCCCTCTAGATAGTACGGCCATCTATCGTAAACCCGATCATAAACTTCTCTACACACCTATGACCAGTGAAATGAAATGCCCTACAAATATACCTTTGCCTTGTGCATTCCATTTCATCTCCTCCAATGTTGATTCAACACATGCACGAACCAATCACAAATGATGTGATCCACTTCATATCATCATGTGATCGTATTGGTTCATCGATCTTGACTTCACTTGCTCTTCACCTTTGCTTTGGTCCATCGGTGCCAAGTCATCACTCAACTTGCCCTTCACACTTGCAACCGGTCCATCAAGCCAAGTCTTGTCTTGATATTCTCCACCTTAGTCACATGACTCAATATCATGTCTCATATGCAATGAGCTCTTTCATCACATGTGTGAGCCTTGCAACAAATCCAAGCCATCTTTACCGTCATGGCATGAGTTGCTCACACAAGTGTACCTGTGGACTAATCACCTGTGTATCTCACATTTAAACATATTAGTTCACCTAGGTTGTCACTCAATTACCAAAACCAAACTAAGAACCTTTCATACTTCCCATGTACCATTTGCAGTGATGGAGTCCATCTCACTACGGATTGCATCCTTCAAATATTATGCATCAGGTGATGCATATGCCTCTACAATGGTCGTGGGAGTATCATCTAAGAGGTACACGGTGAAGTCTTCACCAAAGGATTTTGCAATCCTTTGTCTCTTACTTCTAGGAGCTATACCACTGTCATCCTCTTCATTTCCATGTGGGTTTATAATTGGCTCAATTGTGGGCGTGGGTTCAGGAATAAATTCATTTGACAAACTAGGCAAATAATATGCATCTTTCATCGGGAACATATTCTCAAAGAAAGTAACAACCCGTGACTCCAAAAGTGAATCAACTAAAATCTTAGGCATTTCTGATTTTATCACTAAGAACTTCTAAGCGATGATGTGGTGCGCATATCCTAAAAGGATACAATCAACAGTCTTTGGTCTGAGCTTGCGTTTCTTATTAATTGGTACACTAACCATGGCCAAACAGCCCCACATATGCAAGTAATGGAGTGATGGTTTCCTTCCTTTCTATCCATCATACGGAGTTATGTCACTATTTTTAGTGGGAACTCTATTTTGAACATGACATGCAGTCAAAACTGCCTCCACCCACCATGCCTTAGCCATACCGGATGTTCCTAACATGGCATTCACCAAGTCCATTAACGTCCGATTCTTTCTTTCAGCAACCCCATTAGATTGAGGTGAATATGGAGGTGTCCATTCATGAATTATTCCATTCTCTGAACATAAAAGATCAAACTCATTGGAAAATACTCCCCACCTCTATCACACCGAACACGTTTAATTTTATTTTCCAATTGATTTTTCACCTCAGCCTTATACGTCTTAAAACATTCTAGCGCCTCATCTTTAGTTTTTAGAAGAAACACATAACAGTACTTAGTTGCATCATCAATTAAAGTCATGAAGTATCTTTTTCCTCCTTTTGTCAACACACCATTCATCTCACAAATATCAGAATGTATGAGCCCTAATAATGTTGTATGCCTCTCGTCTACAGCCTTGTGTGGCTTACAAGGTTGCTTTGCTTGCACACATGCTTGACATTTAGAGCCTTTGACAGTAGAAAAATTCAGAATTAAACTCATACTAGATAGGCGTGACATACAACCAAAATTAATGTGACACAAATGAGATTGTCATAATCAACCACAGAATTGTTTGAATCACACATATGGTTCACAACTTTATTACATAAATCGGAGAGTGAAAAATGGAACAAGCCTCCGCTATCATAGCCCTTGCCAATGAATTGGCCATATCTCGAAATGACTACTTTATTTGACTCAAATACCAACTTGAATCCGTCCCGACACAGAAGGGATCCACTAATGAGGTTCTTCTTTATTGAGGGGGCATGCTTCATGTTCTTGAGCCACACGATCTTTTCTGAAGTGAACTTCAGATCGACCGAACCAACACCAAGAACAGTAGCATGCGAGCCATTCCCCATCATGATGGTTGAACCTCGTGCGACCTGGTAAGATGAAAACATGGAGGTATCAGTACAAACATGAATATTGGCTCTTGTATCTATCCACCAATCATTAGATTGACATACAGAAAATATACTAGGTAATGAATTACCATACCCAGATCCGCTAGGATCGCCAATAGTCACGTTGGCATATTTCTACCCCTGCCGATTCTTCTTTCCCTTGCGGTTCTTGCACTTCTTGGCAAAGGGCCAAGTCTCACCGCAAAAGAAGCACACAACCTCGTCCATGCTCATCTTCTTTTTCTTGAATTGAGTAGTCTAATTAGCCTTTTGATTGTTCTTTATAGCCTGCTGCATCATGTTGGCGATGGACTGCCCTTCGGGTGCTCTTGGTGGAGCATCCTTTGCCCGAGCCTTCTCTTCAACATCAAGACCAGCCAACAAATCTTCAATGGAGATTTTCTCTTCAACATCAAGTTCCTCCATGTCGAAGGCAACTTGGCAATAATGCCACCCGCCACAAACTTATCAGGCAAGACGTGTCTGAGCTGTTCGAGTTCCCTCACAATAAGTTGGAACTCATGAGCCTGTTCCACAATAGAACGGTTATCAACCATTCTGAAGTCGTGGTACTGCTCCATCATATACAGCTCACGCCCAATGTCAAAGGCAGAGAACTTGTGCTCAAGCGCCTCCCACAGTTCAGCAGCACTTTTGATGTTCATGTAAACATCACATAGCTGATCAGAGAGCACGCTAAGGACGCATCCGACGAAAATCATTGTAGCCACGGTAAACTCCTGCACCTCTTTCTCAGATCCGAGAGGAAGTGTGGGAGGATTACTCATGACCCAAACACGCCCATAGCCGAGAGCCACAGCTGGGCTCTCGTTTGCCATCTCTTGCTATTCACACCAGTGAACTTCTCCGGTTTCATCGCATCAGAAAATACAACCATCACTAAATGCCTATCAGGTTTTTGGATTGTTGGAAATAATAACAATTTAGTGACGCATAAATTAGTGCTGACAAGGAGGAAAAGAACAACAGCATATATCATAGGTGTGTGATGTAACACTAGCACTATGATTCGAGATAAACTCAAACTCCCTAGTGCTAGTAACAGAAGAAAAACTAGTGCGAACAAAGACATTCTTACAGTGGGGTTGTCGACGCTAGATAGCGCAAGAGTAGACGAAGCAGACCGTCGATGGAGATCCATGAACACGGCGTAGAGGGAAGAAGACATTCAACGAGGAGTCACGACGGCGCTTCCCGAAAACCTGATACGGCCCCTACCCCGTGCAGGGACATAAGGGGACGTAGGCTTCGGAGAGTTGCTCTCCCGGAGCCAATGGCACATCAGCGACGGGATGGGGAAGACGGCGGCAACGCAGCACAGTGGAAAAAGGAGGAGATGAAATCTCTATATTGAGGACGACGTCTCGTCCCAATATATCAATATATATATATATATATATATATATATATATATATATATATATATATATATATATATATATGTCGCAGCTAAGGTAAGTAATTAGCCGTGAAATCACAGCACAAACGTGATTGACCTGCCATTAGTCAACTAGAGCAATTAGAACCATCACCATTAAAGCGAGAATAATTGCTTGCCAAAACAGGTCGTCGGACCATTCATGCGCATGTCGCGCGCCCACGCCAATCGCCCCGACCGGCGAGGTGAGCGAGCGCGTGTGTTTCTTCCTTTTCCAATCTCCAATAGCTTCAACTAAATTGAGACAACTCAGCCATTTAAGTTGGTCTTACTCCTAGAGTAGCAATGTGGTACTAAAGTCCCCCACCACCATAACATGCATGTGTGAGTGGGCCTTTGGGATTTATTTGAGAATATTATTTGGGCCAGCCCAAATCTTCTTACAGAACTGGACCAGCTATGTCGTTGGACGCTGACCTAGAGAGGCTGCATGTCCACAAAGCAATCGACAGTGATGGACCGACGGTGAAAGTCACTTATGTTGTAGTGACCTTTTCTACGTGGTATTTATAGAGCCACAAACCAACCAAATTGATTCTAGGTGGAAGCATAAGATTTCAAATCTAGATGCAACCATTGGCTTCACTCCCGCTACTATAAGGGAGAATGTTAAAAATACATACATGCATGGCTAGAGATAATGGAGACATATACAACCTCTACAAATAAAGATAGAATCCTAAAACTAAAAAAGAATTAAGCCTCGTATAAATTGTCTTGTATTCCAAATCTCGTCCTCGTATATACCTGTATGTACCGTACGTCTCAGGCTCAATGCGATTAATGAATTTATAACTGATCTTTCCACGCATCTACTCCTCTTCTATACATTTGTCAGGATTGCTATTATTGCTTTTATATCATATCTCAATATCTGGCATCAATGCATATATACTGAAACAAACAACAAACGCTGAATTATGTCCTTGTGCGATTATGATAATTTCATCTACTGTGGTGCAATTTTTTGGGTAGAATATATGTCAGCGATAAAAAAAGATCGAAACATTTTACAGATTAGTGTTTGACCAACATACAAAGCCAAATTCTGCGTAACTACAACATATTGAGTGTTAGCCTCTGCCACTTATAATTAGGCTCTTAGGTTGCATGTAAAGTTGAAAACCGACCGGACAAATCCCGTTCCGTCCGCAACCGTATACAGTTTTTTCCCGTCCGTTTTCGTTTTTTTTCAGGATAAACGAAAATGGGACCGAAAACAGGACGGAGTGAACCGGGAGCGGGACCCAAAACGGTGAAGCGTTTGTCCGTCCGTATTTGTAGTATCCCGTTTTTTATCGGGATATTCAGCTTTTCATCCCTTTTTCTTCAATCTGGGATAAGCCCAGCCACGAACTAGGCCTTCTTGCTGGCGGCCCAGTATGTTCCGTAAGCCTGGTAGTAGGTCTCCTAGGGCCTATTCGGTGGCTGGTTGTGCTAGCTTGTTGGCTGGGCGTGCATGGCCTAGTATGTTACAGTTGCTACTTGCTGCTTGGCGCATGCTGCTGTGTGGGAACCGACCAAGACTCGAACGTGGGCCAGAATGCCCACGGCGCTCATTCGCCCAGGTATTGGGCACTAGTGGGCCCATCCCTTTCCACCCCTCACTCTAAGGGAGCCCCGGAGCGGTTGTGAACCCGTCGGAGGGCCAGCCTTCGAACTCCTGGGCCTGAATGGGCTGTAGGAGCGTTTTCAGCTTTGTATCCCTCCTTATCGGCGACGGTTCTTGGCCCATCGATCGGGCAAACCGTCATCCGGCGTGTTCTTTGAGGGCGCGGCCAGAGATAGCGTGCGCACGATCTTCGGAGGGAGGTGACGTGACGCGGACGGTTCGCCTTCTTGCCCCGCTCCGTCCTATAAATAGCGGCCTCCCCCTTCATATTTCTGCACACCAAAACCACAGCCTTACCTTCTCCATTTCTCTGCCGCCGCCATTCGGATCTGCCATGCTTGCTAATCCCACGCCGGAGCCCTAGATCTGTGGCTTCCGCTTCTCCGCTGCTGCCTTTGTTTTCCGCAGCCACCTCCATCCTCCATGGATTCGTGGTACCGCTCCGATGTTACCCATGCACGCATGGAGGGACTCGTCAAGCGTGGTCTTCCCCGCGGGAGGACCGATGCGGCGGAGTGGCTCATGCCTAGCCATGAGGATGTGCCGGCGCCGCCCGACGGCTACGTTGTCTCCTTCGCGCCCTTCCACGAGCACGGACTCGCGGTTCCCCCCACCCATTCTTCCGGGGTCTGCTGCACCACTATCAGATTGAGCTGCATCACTTGAACCCCAATGGGATCCAGCACATCATGGCCTTCATCGCGATGTGCGAGGGGTACCTGGGGATTGAGCCCCACTTCGAGCGGTGGAGATATTTCTTCTCTATCTCCTTGATCAAGAAGAAGGAGAGAGGCCGGGAGACCCCGGTGCCGATGGGATGCGTGGGCATCCACCTCCGGGGGTAGCGGGAGGCCGAGTACATGCCCTGCCAGCTCTCTAAATCCAACAAGGGGTGGCACTCGCATTGGTTCTACCTGAAGGATGACCCTACCGCACCCTTGCATGTCTTCTCCGGATGTCTGATCGAAGAGGTTCCGTCGTCATGGCTGTGGGGGCCATTGAAAGGTCCTAATGGCTAGAGGGAGGGTGAATAGCCTATTAAAAATTTCTATAACAACACTTAGCAAACCGGTTAGACAATTATGAGGCGAAGCAAATGTTACGCTAGCCTACTAAAAATGCAAGCCACCTACCACAATTCTAGTTTCTATAGTTTCTAACCACACAATGGCTATGTCACTATACTAAGTTAGTGTGCTCTCAAAGGCTAACTAAAGAGCCACACTAACTAAACTAACAAGCTCTCACAACTAGCTACACTAAAGAGTTTGATTACTAGTTTGCGGTAATGTAAAGAGAGTGAGCAAGAAGGTTATACCACCGAGTCGAGTAGTGAACCAATCAATCATAAGAATGAATACCAATGAAGACCAATCACCTTGGAATCAAATGATGACACAATGATTTTTAACCGAGGTTCACTTGCTTGCCGACAAGCTAGTCCTCGTTGTGGCGATTCACTCACTTAGACGTTCACGCGCTAATTGGCATCACACGCTAAACCCTCAATAGGGTGCCGCGCAACCAACACAAGATGAGGATCACATAAGCCACGAGCAATTCACTAGAGTACCTTTTGGCTCTCCGCCGGGGAAAGGTCAAGAACCCCTCACAATCACCACGATCGGAGCCGGAGACAATCACCAACCTCCACTCGACGATCCTCGCTGCTCCAAGCCATCTAGGTGGCGGCAACCACCAAGAGTAACAAGCGAATCCCGCATGAAACACGAACACCAAGTGCCTCTAGATGCAAACACTCAAGCAATGCACTTGGATTCTCTCCCAATCTCACAAAGATGATGAATCAATGATAGAGATGAGTGGGAGGGCTTTGGCTAAGCTCACAAGGTTGCTATGTCAATGCAAATGGCCAAGAGAGTGAGCTAGAGCCGGCCATGGGGCTTAAATAGAAGCCCCCACAAAATAGAGCCGTTGTACCCCTTCACTGGGCACTGCTCGGGGTGACCGGACGCTCCGGTCATATTGACCGAAAGCTGGACCTCAGCGTCCGATCGCCCAATGCTTGCCACATGTCATCGGCTTCAAACACTGATCGCCCAATCTCAACGGTCATCAGTACATTTAAGTAGTGACTAGACGCGCTGCTCAAAGTGACCGGACGTAGTAACACCAGCATCTGGTCGTTTCCAGTATGGTACCAGAAGCGAAAAATCATGACCGGATCCGGTCATGCCCGACCGGACACACCTAGTGTCCGATCACTCAACGTCTCCTCTATGTGCTGCCATGTCAGCAGGACCGGACGCACCCCGTCAGCGTCCGGTCACTAAGTGACCCAGCATCCGGTCGAAGACCGACGCTAGCGTCTTCACACTTCCACTGACCGAACGCGCCGGTCCTACCGAGACCAGCGTCCGGTCACTTACAGTGACCTCCGTCTTTTCTGTATAGAGCGCCGATGGCACCGTCGGACACTCTGCCGGTGAAGTTCCTAACTATTGCTCAAATGTGCCAACCACCAAGTGTATCACCTTGTGCACATGTGTTAGCATATTTTCACAAACATTTTCAAGGGTGTTAGCACTCCACTAGATCCTAAATGCATATGCAATGAGTTAGAGCATCTAGTGGCACTTTAATAACCGCATTTCGATATGAGTTTCACCCCTCTTAATAGTATGGCTATCGATCCTAAATGTGATCACACTCACTAAGTGTCTCGATCACCAAAACAAAATGGCTCCTACCATGCATACATTTTCCTTGAGCCTTTTATTTTTCTCTTTCTTCTTTTCAAGTCCAAGCACTTGATCAACACCATGACATCGCCATCATCATGTCATGATCTTCATTTGCTTCACCACTTGAAATGTGCTACCTATCTCATGACCACTTTGATAAACTAGGTTAGCACTTAGGGTTTCATCAATTCACCAAAACCAAACTAGAGCTTTTAGCCACCCATCAAGGAGAAGAAGAGGATGCGCGACCTCCTCGAGGCCATCATGTTCCTGAAGACCCACAACCTTCGTGGGGCCAGCGTCATCAGGGGGTATCACACGAGGAGGGGGGTGCCCCTGATGGCGCGCGTCCTCCCGCTATATGGGATGATGCCTAGCGCATAGCTCATCGGTACAACGCTTGCCCAGGGGCTGCTCCATGATAGTGAGGTCGCACAGCGCATCAAGGAGGCCACGGGGGAGGCCGATGATGTGTTCCCGATCCTGGGGCATCCCGTGATGCGGCCGGACGCAGGCTTCATCGAGTTGCCGGTGGGGTTAGTCTTTCGGGACTCCGTCATGCCGCTGCCAGAGCACACGGCTGTGAGGGTGGCGAACCGTGCCATGGATGAACAAAGGAAGAAGAAGAAGGACGACGAGGAGAAGAAACGACAGTTGAAGCAGCGAGGGAAGCTGCAGCAAGGGAAGCGACATCAAGGTTCATCGGAAGAAGAGGAGGAAGAAGAAGAGGAGGAGGGGGATGATGATGGCTCCATGTCGCCCACCCTGTGGGATGATCTGGCCACCGGGGACGAGGACCCGCCTTTGCCGCAGGCGGGGCCCTTCCTATGGCATGCCACGGGCAGGAGGGGAAGGACGACCCCCGGAGCCAGCGGAATCAAACAGCCCCGCCCCATCCGGACCTTCGATGGTGGCCTCAGAGCCGGTGGAATCAGGCCACCTTGCCTTGTCTAGGCCTTCAATGATGGCTCTAGAGCAGGCAGAAATGGGTCGCTCCACTCCGTCCGAGCCCTCAGCGGCGCCTCCGGAGTCGGTGGGAGGCGGTCGTTCTAATTTGTCTGAGCCCTCTGAGTCGAGGGAGGGCTCGAAGCAGCAACATGCCGACGAGGAGCGCTGAGGTCAGGCAAGTCGGCCCCAAAATGTCCTCGCATGATGGCATCAGGGTAAGTCAAGAGTTTTTTCATCCTTTTGTCTTAACGCATTTTTGCCATGAACTGACCGCCATGTCCCTTGCAGCGTCAGAGGACGTGGGACTCTCCTACGGCTCGCTTCGAAAATGATCCTCCTCTAGCAAACGCGCTAGGAGCCGGCTGGCGCCGCACCGGTGGTAAGCGTGAGTGGCGTTGGGGCGGCCACAACGTTGACCGGGGAAGTGCAGCCGATGGCTGAGTCCATGGGAGAGCAGGAGGAGGAGGGCACATCCGGGGCACCCTTGGCGGGCACGGCGTGGCCGGTCATGTACTCGACGTCGTAGGCGGAGGTGGCATGGCCAAAGCCGTTGTTCGTGCAGGTGGCCGTGTCCACGGTAGGGTGGACGGAAGGGGGCACACCCAAGGCATCCTTCGCGGATGTGGCGACAGGGCAGGCCTCCTTGTCCGTGTCACCTGCCTCCTCTATAGCAAGAGGAGCCGCTCTATAGGAGCTGCCGCCGCAAGAGAGGTCGGCACCGCTTGAGGTCGACACGGGGACGTCCCGGTGTTTGGTTCGGGTGGCTGCCCTTGATGGAGCAGTAGAGGAGAGGGAATGGGATAGCGTCCACACAGAGGTTGGGGACATGGTTCACGCCCTGACCACCATGCTGAGCTCGATGCGTGACATTGTCGCCCCAGTTGGCCAGGTATGATATGACCGTGCTTCCAACCCTCATGTTCTCTTTCTGTGCCTCTAAGTCTTGTCTTCTTCGTAGATCCTTATGGCCCATAGCCGAGAGAAGTCCCAGTTCCTTGCTGAGGAGACACGGTGGTGTGAGAGGCTAGCCGCACTGCTCGCTGCCGCCCATCAGGAGGTGGCTGAGCTTGCCCCTACCGCCTAGGAGGTGGCCGACCTCTGAGTCAGGGAGAAGGACGCTTGCGACAACACCTGTGAGGCCGAGGAGAAGCTCGTGGCCCTGATCGAGAGGGTGCGCATGGACGCCGTGGAGGCCGAATGGCTACGGAAGGAGCGGGACAATTTGCTCTGGGCCATAGAGGAGCTCCGCACGGGGACTGAGCTGGCTCGCCAGGAGCGCGCCGACGCTCAGTAGTGGATCGACCACCTCGAGGATGAGATTCAGAGGTAGAGGGACATGAAGGTTGCGGCCGAGGGCGTGTCTGCCGGGCTCGGTGCGTAGGTCGGTCAGTGCCAAGAAGAGGTCCAGCACCTAGAGGCCGAGGTGACCCGGCAGCACGATGAGGTGCGCAGGCTTTGGGCAGACGTGGATGGTAAGTATCCGGTTTCCCCTGTTGTCTTTCTCCCTGGAATCCGTGGTAAGCCTTTTGACACAGAGTGTCTTGACGACAAGCACGGGGCAGAGGTCTCGACGACTGTCGATGGGGAACCCTACGGGCCCCCCATAGACCGTACTATAGGGAAGTGGACCTTGGTAACAAGGCCCATAGCCAAATCACCAAGAAGAACACGGAGCAAAGCAACGTGCAAGACCAAAACTCCAATTTGGACTATACAAGGAAAGGCGCCCGAAGCATAGCTTAGGACTCTGACCTTGTATTTGAGTAGAACACAAACAACTCCTCTCAGCACCTGGACTATAAAGGGCTGGTGAGGATATCCCTTGTAAACGACTAAACACACCCAATACTCAAAGCAACACGACGCAAACAGGCTAACGCCAAACTGGACATAAGGTTATTACGCGACCAAGTCGAGGGCCTGAACCAGTATAAATCGTGAGTCTCTTTGCGTAACCGCTAAGTTTCACTATTCGTCGAAGCTCGAACAACTGTCCCGAGTACCCCCGTGGCAAGCTATCGGTGGTAAAACATCGACAGCTGGCACGCCAGGTAGGGGCTTTCGACGAATTTTTTCTCGAGAGCTCGGCAGACCTCGACCTCAAGATGGCTTTTCCGGCGAGAACAACCTTCGTCTTCGGATCTTGGATCTGTGAGGCTGACGGCGACGGCAAGCTACGTACCCGTCTCCGAGAAGAAAAAGAACTCGACGACAAAGTTGAATATGAACTCACCGAGAAGATGATGAAACTTTCAACTTCGGATCCAACTCGGAAAGGAGAAGAAAGCGGATACGAAACTTTCAACTTCGGATCCAACTCGGAAAGGAGAAGAAAGCGGATACGAAACTGATTCTGAGAAGGAGATGGAGTACGACTCCGACTCGGACAAGGAGATGAAGCGCAATTCTGACTCAGACAAGAAGATGAAGCGCAATTCTGACTTGAACAAAAAGATGGAGCATGACTCCAACTCGGATAAGGAGATGGAGCATAACCCCAATTCGGATGCAATTTTCAAAACAAAGGAGCCAAGCCTAATCAGACTCAGAGACACAATAACGATCGTGAAGGAATACAACCCATACAACTCCAAGAAGAACTCAGGGGCGTACGGACTATACAACACAGCATCAATCTACCAACACTTTACCCAAGACAAGATGAATTCAGCAAGAAAAATATTCCTGGAGGGAGCGCAAGAAGGGATGATCATGACAGTTACCTCGCAAGACTGTGTGGTGCATTGGTCGGGTTCTTTCGCCTCAAGCAAAGCCTAGACTAGCACGTGCATTGAAGAACTACCTTATCAAGAGGGAAAAGAACTCAGATCCAGCTCAGAAACTACCGACAGCTCAACCAAACGAAGGATGAAATACTGTACAAGAAGAGCTCAGAAGAGGTACACTGTATACATGGCGGAGCAGTTAGAACAACCTCTAGAACCACCACAGATACCAGATATAAAATCTTCAGACGAATCAGAAGGCAACATCTCACCGGATGAGAAAAGCGACAGCGATGAAAATGATGAGCAAAGGCTAGCAAGACTAAAGAAGAATAAATTGAAGGCTGGAAGAAGGAACAGGGCTAAACAAAGGAAGCAAACCTGGAATAAATATAAGGTGGAACTAACGGAATACAACAGAAAGAAGGCAGGAAGAGAAGCCGCAAAAAAGTACAAAAAGGGAAAGAATTGAAGAATTAACAAAAGAGTTGCAAACCCTCACAAATAACGGAAAGGCAAAGAAAGGCCAGAAGAAAGAAGTCGGGGGACCAGAAAAACAACCCGGCGAGGAAGTTCCACGGGAGCCACAAGGAGAGCAAACACCCAAAAAATCAATTTTTCAAAGGCCAGAACCAGCAGAAAGTGCTGATGCCAATGGAAGGCAGGAACACTACTCAATACAACAAGAAAGAGGCAAACCAGAAGTGAGCCAATGCTACCAAGAAATATCAAGAAGATTTGACAAAGAAGATGACTACGGAGAGTCCGAGTTAAAAGCAGACATGTCTTATTACAGAAGGGCAAGATCACCAGATTATGGAAGAACGGAACCATACGACAGATTCCCTTGCTTCGTAGGAAGACTACAAACATTGAAGCTAACACACAAATTTAAACCAGCAAATCATTCCAAGTATGATGGCAAAGTAGAACCAACACAATGGTTAAGAGTTTATTCCCAATCTATTGAGTTAGCTGGAGGAGATGACGACATCAAGGCTCTATTTTTCCCAATGGCCCTTGAAGCAATGCCACTACAATGGTTTGACAAATTGAGGCCAAGATCAATCAGATATCGGGAAGACTTGCAAGAAGCTTTTTGTAACAACTTCGCAGGCATTATTACCCATCCAATGACCGCAGCTGAGCTGAAAGGAGTAAGACAAAGGAGAGGAGAAAGTCTAAGAGAATACTATAGAAGATTTGGAGAGTTCAGGGCTCAAGTCCATGACATTACCGACAGAGAGGTGATAGAGGCCTTTGCGGAAGGAATCTTAGCAACTGGCAATACAAGGACTATTTCAATGAGAACCCAAGAACAAATGAAGATTTCAAGAGGGTTGTTGAAAAGCTGATTTCATCGGAAGAAAGAACCCGGCACCAGTTTGCCAGGGACAACCCAGAAAATAGAAGACCTGATTACAAACAGCAAGACAAAAGGCCGAGGCAGACAACATGGTGGCAACCACGATAACAAGAGAAGATACAATGACAACAAAGAACGGTGGCAATTACAATGGCAACTACAACAATAACAACAACAGTAACAATAGCGGGTACAACAATACTAGCAACTATCGGAGCAACAACTACCGAGGAAGAGCACCGGAAAACATAGAGAACATGTCATGTCACATACACCCAGAACCGTACACAAGTTAGTTGAATGCAAAGCACTTTTCAAATGACAATTCATGAAGAGAGAAAACAGGAATCAAAACAACTCGGAGCAAAAGCAAGAAGAATCCAAGGAGGAAAAGAAAGCTGAAGGAGATTATCAAGAACCCAAACACCAATTAGCAGTTATATTTTTAGGTGTTCCTAACACACGAAGCAAAAGGCAAGAAAAACTAGCTCACAGAGCCATCATGGCAGCTGAACCAGCCACCCCAAGATATCTAGATTGGTCAGAGTACCCCATCCACTTTACAAGAGAAGACCAATGGACCAGTGCAGCAAAGCACGCAGGATGTTACCCATTGGTACTGGGTCCAACTATCGCAGGAGTGGCAATAACTAAAGTACTCATCGACGGAGGAGCCGGGCTTAACATAATTTTCGCAGATACTCTTAGAAGGATGAATCTAGATTGTGAAGGACTAATGACACCAACAAGCACACCATTCTATGGAATAGTGCCTGGCAAAGCAGCCATGCCACTCGGGCAGATAACTCTACCAGACACCTTTGGCACACCAGACAAATACCGGACGGAATTCATCAAATTCAAAGTTGCAGACTTTGAATCATGCTACCACGCTAATACTTGGGAGACCAAATTTTAACAAAATACATGGCAAAGACCACACTATCCATATCTACTACTCAAGATGCCAACAACAAAGGGAGTATTATCATTGAAGGGAGATCTAAAGAAAGCACATGATTGCGACGTACAAGCAGTACAAATATCTGAAAGATTACAAGACATAAAGGAAGGAAAAGAGATTGCAACGCTATCTAGCGAAATGAACCCGGATGAGATTCAAATACCGGCTAAGAAGCCAAGCAACTTTGCACCACCAAAAGAAGCCGCTACCAAGACTATTGACTTATTGACTGGTGATCCAGAGAAGACGGCAATCATCAGTGCAAATCTCGATCCCAAATAGGAACTTGCGCTCACCAACTTTCTTCGGGACAACAAAGACATCTTCGCTTGGAAGCCGGCCGACATGCCAGGGGTCCCAAGGGAGTTGGCTGAGCACATAATTGATGTGAATAAAGGGTCCAAACCCGTTAAGCAGAAGCTATGAAGATTCGCTCCGCATGTAAAAAGCAAAGAATCAAAAAGAGATCACCAAGCTCATGGCAGCAGGATTCATCAGAGAAATAATCAACCCGGATTAGCTTGCCAACCCGGTCCTAGTAGAGAAGAAGAATTCAAAAGAATGGCGCATGTGCATCGACTACACAGACCTCAACAAACATTGCTCAAAAGATCCATATGTCCTACCAAGGATTGATCAAATCATCGACTCAACAGCAGGATCAGATCTATTATCCTTTCTAGATTGCTATTCAGGCTATCATCAAATATTCTTAAGAGAAGAAGACCAAAGCAAGATATCGTTCATTACACCCTTTGGGGCATATTGCTACAAATCAATGCCTTTTGGGCTAAAAAAATGCAGGGGCAACATATCAAAGAGCAATTCAAACTTGTTTGGGGAGTCAAGTCGGAAGAAACGCAGAAGCATACATTGATGATGTAGTAATCAAGACAAAAGAACCTGAATCATTGATAGAAGACCTCGAGGAGACTTTCAAGAATCTAAAAGCATGGCAGTGGAAGCTAAACCCCACAAAGTGTGTTTTTGGGGTCCCATCAGGACAACTACTTGGATTTCTAGTCAGCAACCGAGGAATTGAAGCAAGTACAAAGCAGGTTAAAGCCATCATGGATATGAAACCTCCAAAGAGAGTTAAAGACATACAGAAGCTTACAGGATGCATGGCAGCACTCAATAGATTCATCTCTCGACTAGGAGAAAAAGGGCTACCTTTTTTCAGATTATTGAAAAAGGCAGGAAATTTTGAATGGACAGAAGAGGCGGAAGAAGCATTCCAAAAGTTAAAAGAGTACTTGGCATCATCACCAGTAATGACACCACCAAAAGGCAAAGAAGACATAATGCTATACATTACAGCAACCAAGAACGTTGTTAGCACAGCAATTGTGGTTGAGAGAGAAGAACCCGGACACACATACAAAGTGCAGAGACCAGTCTATTACATAAGTGAAGTACTAACAGAATCAAAAGTGAGATACCCACACGTGCAAAAGATACTTTATGTAGTGTTGATATCATCAAGAAAGCCGAGACATTATTTCCATGAACACAAGATTACAGTGGTAACCAATTTTCCACTCCAAGACATTCTACGCAACAAAGATGCAACAGGTCGGATATCAAAATGGACAGTAGAAATCGGTGCTCTCAACCTAGACTTCAAACCAAGAACAGCAATCAAATCTCAAGCATTATCCGACTTCATTGCCGAATGGACATAAATCAGTCCAAAAGAACCCCAAACCAATACTTGATCATTGGAAAATGTATTTTGACTTGGTTCCCTAAAGTTAGGAGGAGCCGGAGCAGAGTGCTATTCATATCACCGTAAGGGAGACAGCTTAAAGTATGTGCTACAAATACTTTGGCGGGCAACTAACAATGAAGCAGAATATGAAGCATTAATACATGGTCTAAGAGTTGCAAGCTCACTTGGGATCAAAAGGCTACTTGTCTACGGTGATTCAGCTGTAGTAATCAATCAAGTCAACAAGGATTGGGATTGTACAAAAGACAATATGGATGCATATTGTGCAGAAGTCAGAAAATTGGAGAAAATTTTCCAAGGGCTCGAAATCCATCATGTATTAAGGGATTCCAACGTTGCGGCCAGAGCAAAGTAGCCAAACTGGGATCGAGATAGAGCAAAAGTACCACCTGGTATATTTGTAGAAGAACTCACAACCCCATCTATCAAACTACCCGGCAACACAGAAAAGGAGAAGGAGACAACAGATCCAATGGAAATAGATCAAGCAGAAGGACTAGACCAATCAAGACAGATCATGGTCATACAAAATGATTGGAGACAAACATACATTGATTTTATCAAAGAGAAGAAACTACCTGAAGACAAAGCAGAAGCAACCTGGGTTATACGAAGAAGCAAAAAAACTACGTTCGGTGGGAGACAAACTATACAAAAGAGCAAAGATCATCTGAGTACTACTTAAATGTGTTCCAACAGATAAAGAAAAGGAAATCTTGGATGAAATCCACTCAGACTGTTGTGGAAATCATGCAGCCTCTAGGACACTGGTCGGCAAAGCATTCAGAACCAGGTTCTATTGGCCTACAGCACTCAAAGATGCAGAAGAACTCGTCAGAACATGCAAGAATTGCCAAATGTTTGATAGGCAATCACATGTGCCGGCTCACAACTTAATTTGCATACCGCCGGCCTAGCCATTCTCATGCTGGGGCTGGATCAAGTCAGGCCACTTAAAAAAGCAAAAGGAGGCTTCGAATACATATTTGTGGCAATCGACAAATTTACAAAGTGGATTGAATACAAACCTCTGGTCAAGTACAGTGTAGAAAAAGCAGTGGAATTCATACAAGACATCATGCATAGGTTTGGCATGCCCAACAGAATAATCACAGATCTTGGTTCACCATTTACAGCAAGAGAATTCCAATACTGGGCAAAAGATTGTGAGATAAAAATTGACTTTGCATCAGTAGCACACCCACAGGCCAATGGACAAGTTGAAAGAGCGAATGGACTCATATTACAAGGCTTAAAACCAAGATTATATGAAGATTTGAAATATTATGGTGGAAAATGGATCGAAGAATTACCAAAAGTAGTATGGGGTCTAAGAACCCAGATCAGCAGAGCCACCGAATACTCACCGTTCTTTCTAGTCTACGGATCAGAGGCAGTACTACCAGCCGACTTGATATGGCTATCTCCAAGAATAGAACAATATGAAGAAGGCAAAACAGAAGAAACAAGGCGGTTAGAAATTGATTCAATAGAAGAAATAAGAGACAGTGCAATAATCCAAAATGCAAGATATCAGCAAGGACTACGAAGACATTATGACAAAAGTACTCAGCCCCGATCACTAAAGCTAGGGGACTCAGTATTACGACTAATCCAGAAGAAAGATGGACGGCACAAACTACTTAGTCCATGGGAAGGACCCTTCATCGTGAAAAACGCAACAGGACCCGGCACATACGAGTTGATGACTCCAGATGAAATACCAGTGAAGAATACTTGGCATATCAGCCAACTCAAAAGATTCTACAATTAGTACAACATATTGTACTCAAGCTTCAAGAGAAATAAAGCAGAAATTCTTCAAGAAGAACGACTTCAGATTTAAGCCCTGTCCAACAGGACAGAACCAACCCGTAATCAGGTTGGGGAAAAAGGGGCTTCCCTGTTAACAGCCAACCCGGAAACGGTTACGCTACATGGGCAATTTTTGTCACTCCATATGGAGATGGTTTGACTGACAGCCCTGTCCAATAGACTGAACCAACCCGTAATCAGGTTGGGGAAAAAGGGGCAGCCCTGCAACAGCTCAACCCGGAAACGGTTGTTGCTAAACGGGCGCAATCGCTTACCCCAAGAGCTAGTACGATTGCTTACTTACCCTGCAAACAGCCAACCCAGAAACGGTTGTGCTATATGGGTCCGATCCCTTACCCCAAGAGCTGGTACGATCATTTACTACGCCCAACAAGCGGCACTATCTACAAAAACAACTCGGTCGCCTACCCCAAGAGCGGTACGATCGACTACTTCACCCAAAGAGCGGCACAATCACTCCAACAACTCGGTCGCCTACCCCAAGAGCGGTACGATCGACTACTTCGCCCCAAGACCGGTGCAATCAAAACTACAACACGGTCGCCTACCCCAAGAGCGGTACGACCGACTACTTCGCCCCAAGAGCGGCACAATCAACAGATACAACTCGGTCGCCTACCCCAAGAGCAGTACGATCGAATACTTCGCCCCAAGAGCGGCACAACCAAGATTTCAACTCGGTCGCCTACCCCAAGAGCGGTACGATCAACTACTTCATCCCAAGAGCGGCAAGAACAAGACTATGACTCGGTCGCCTACCCCAAAAGCAGTATGGCTGACTTCTTCGTCCAAAGAGTGGCAGAAATAATACTCTAAAAGCAGTATAGCTGATTTCCTCGCCCGAAGAGCAGCAGTAATTCTACAAGTCGATTATCTACTTCAAAAGCAGTATGGCTGATTTCTTCGCCCCAAAGAGCGGCACAAGCAATTCTATAACTCGGCTACATACTCCAAGAGCAGTACAGCTGACTAAATCACCCAGCAAGTGGCGTCTACAAGTCTACAACTTGGCTAGATATTCCAAGAACAGCATGACCAACTGCCTCGGCCCAAGAGTAGCCAAAACAACTCTACGATCTGGCAAGTATGGCCTACCAATTCGCCCCAAAAGTGGCAAAAAACAACCCTACAAGGGCAGCTATCTACTCAAGAAGCAGTATGATCAACTCCTACGCCCAAAAGAGCGGCAAAAACAACTCTACAAACCATATATCAACACACAATTGATTATTGTTATCCGAAGAGCGACAAAACCAGTCACACAAAGTGGAAGGACTACTCAGAAATTACACAAATGCAGTAAAAGAAAGACAGGTCAAAGCCTGCTCATAGCAGTCAAAGACAGATTCAAAAGCAGGGCAAAGCCTGATCATATTCATAGAAACAAGTATATATTACAAGAAACCACAAGTTCATTACACAAAATGTCTAAGGAGCTGGAGGCACAGCAGGAAGCACATTCATCTGTTCCAAGATTTGGTCTGATAGACCATTAAGCTCTACTTTGGCCTCCTCCCACTGTCTTGAAATCTCAGCTATTACAGAAGCTTCAGTAATCCGCTCAAGAGGGGCATCAGGAGCAACAACCCGGACATATGAAACCACATTGTTGATGCATCGGTGAAAGCCACCCCTTACAAAATCATAAAACCAGGAAGAAAGCAATGGTATTATGCCTCCAAGGCCCAGATCTCTGTCTTCTCACCGATAGAATGAAACAATGATTGGAGCGACTGCAGCATAAAGAGCCCGGAATTGCTCATGGGTAGCTTTCAACTTCGCCTGCAGATCTTGAACAGATTTTATGGCCTGAACAAGATCTCGGTCAGCGCCAGATCGTATCAATTTTGCCTGAGCAAGAATATCTTGGGTTTCTTTCAACTTTGAATCAAGAAGGGTACTTACAGACTTAGCCTGATTTTGTGAAGTACAGAGGGTGTCAGTCATCGCCTCCCTATCCTTCAACCAGGTTTCTTTTTCACGAGCAAGAGCTGAAAGAAAGCAAATCAACAACCCAGAAGAGAAAAAAGAGTAAAACCAAGGGAAAATCAGTCGATCAACAAAAGATCAACTTACCAACCAAACCTCTCCTTCAAGTCGAATTCTCACCGAGCGGTATCACGCCTCTCTCAAAGATCAAGCACCTTGGCATTAAGGGCGCCTCAAGTCGAGCACGCCGCTCCTTCTCATAAGTCAGACAACTTGAGCCCCGAGCCACTCATCTCCCTTTCTTTTTTCAAATTGGCCTCAAAGAATGGCAAGAAACTACGCCTCATGAGGACCAAACAAGATATCTTGATCATGAAGTAAAGACTACAAAGCAAAAATATGTGAGACAGAAGCAGAAGAAACCAATATCAAAAGACAAAAAAGAACTCAGATACCTTGAGCTCGGCGCCATAAGCACCAGAAAAGGTTTCCCAAGAAGAAAACAACTTGGCCAACCGTTCAACTCAGCCAAAACGAGTTAGCAGAAGAGTATTCGGCCCAGATGTTGACGGCCGACCAGCATCAGCAGCAGAAGCAGGGGGAGGGTAGTTATCAGAACCCTCACCCACTACCTCATCAACTCAAGAAGCAGCCTCGAGGGAATACAACAGAGACGACCCAAGTGGCAGACGAGCAGCAGAAAAAATGCCCAAGGGACTATCCACAACCCGGCGCTCCTCCTGAGAGGACACCAGGGCCCCAACAGTCTGTTTCTCAACATGTGGCTCAAGAGGAGCAACACGAGGAGGAGAAGCTACAAAAAGCAGAATTATAAGTCTACAAAGATATAGAATACATAAATTACACAAGAGACAGAAAGGCAAGGCAGAACAAGAGCTCACCAACAGCAGATTCTTGTAAAGCTTTTTTAGCCCCAAGGGCTAGAGAAGACGAGGCATCCTCGGAAGGCCTACAATGAAAAAGAACTCGGGTCTATCAAAAACAAGATAAGATATCAAAATCAGAACAACCAGGAGAAAAACTTACTTGATGACCTTCTTAAAATCACCAGCCACCTCCGAGAAAATGAAGTCGGGAAGTGGCACAGAAAACAAATCATCCTCAACCACCTCAAAGGAGGGGATTGGGATGGCCTCCGGGGCAGAAGCAGAAGCAATTGTTACATTTGGGGCACAAGGAGCCCGTGCACGACTACTAAAAAAAAAACTCGCTTAGAGCAAATCTTATAAAATACAAGGGCACTCGAGAAGTAAAAACTTACGAAACGAAGATTAAGGGGACTTCATCATCACCACCTCCTCATCTACAAAAATGACAGACCGACCATCTATCGTAAGACAAGAAGAACTCGGATGAATACACAAAAGCATGTCAAATCAAGACAAAGCCAGAAAAACAACCCGGAAAGGCTCAACGCAGAAGCTCACCTACGAGAATATTACCGTTGGAGGGTGTTGACGAGTGAACGTCAGCTCTTTGGGCAAAGATCGCTAGAAGCGACCTCAATCCGCCGCTTCCTAGATAACAGGATATATCGAAAGCATTCGAGGATCGTGAACATACTCAACATAGGAGTGTTGACCTTCAAATAAACCAATAGACAACCTAGCGTAAGAAGAACCCGGCCTGAAACAACGGTTTCAACCACGTTGCCAAAGCAAGCAGCGACAACATCATCTTCATCTTCTTTAGCCTCCTCCTCACCACATCATCGCCAGCAGCGAGAGGGACAACAAGCTTAAAAGCCCGCCATAGTCCCGCATAAAAGAGACAAAATCAAGATAAGATCAATAAGACACGATACAAAAGAACTCGGGAAGGCATACGCATACCTTAGGAGGAGGATGAGCAGCATCATACTCGTCCACACGGGCGGGCATCACCGAGACACCACTAAGAATCCACCCCAACCGTTCAAGGACGATTTCTTCAGACAACTCGGCGTCCAGAATAAGCCGAGAAGGATCTGGGGAACCATTGTACTCAAAACCAAAGTGCACCTCTCGCATGAGAGGTTGCACCCATGATGTAAAATCGGCAACTATGCCATTGCCAGTCAAACTAGCCTGCTTCAGTAGGCTAATTCGAGTAAGCAAAGGCTTAAGTGCCATGAGCTCAACCAAAGAAAGTTTATCCTTCCAAATAGGAAGAGAAGTCGGAGTGAGAGAGAGATCGGAAGAAAAAGAAGGGACCGGTTTCGGGACGTAGAACCACTTCTCGGCCCAATCTCTTACAGAATCAAAAAGAGTAAGAGAAGGGAAAGTTTCTTTACGTCCCTGCCGAGATTGAAGAAGACAACAACCAAAGAAAGGAGGATTTTTAGAATCAGACAGCCGCATACGAAAGAAATAACGAAAAAGGAGAAGAGGAGGCGGATTCCAATAAAAGTTTCAAAAAGATGTGCAAAAGGCGAACGAGAGAAGAACCCCTGCTCGAGGTAAGATGATGAAGCTGAATCTGATAAGATCCAAGAAATTCTAACAAGAAATCGGACGGGCGAAAATAGAGCCCTGCTCGCACAAAAGGAATGAACAAAATAGATTGATCGGGAGAAGGGGACGGAATCACATGCTCACCAGGTAGCAAGTAATTGGAAAGAAACTTCTCCTGAATGAGTCCATGCGCAACAAGCAGATCCAGCTCCGCCTCCTGCGTCGACGGCTTCGGGAACTGCCTTTGCATCCGTCTCATGGCCGTGAACTCAGGATTGTCAATTTGCTTAAGAGTTTTCTCCTCGTCAACAAACTCACCCTTGCCCTTATTCTTCTTCACCATCAATCGAAAGCAAGGGCCAGATGCAGTAGCAGCAGTAGCAAGAGATTTGAGGCAGCGGATGCAATGCTAGGGTTTTCTAAGCAACGAGGATTGAGGAATTTTTCACCGCAAAGGCAAGTGGAGCAACAGTAACAGGGCAGTCATTTTTATAAAGGGGAAAATACACGGCCCACACGACCCAAGTGAAAACGGTCACCAAAAATTACCGTTCCGCAATCAATGACATGCACAACGGAAAAAGAAAGCAACGGTCCGTTCAGATCTCAACGGTTAGATGCCAAAACCGTTCACAAGGAAGCAACGTAGAAAAAGGATACAACAAGTCGGCAACAATACTACACTACAGCCAAAGCATGTAGATACAGAGAAGAACTCGGATACAGTAATAGACAACTCGGCCTCCAGCAGAAACCATCTTATTCATTATTTCTTTGACTCGAAGAACATTGAGATTACAATGGAGTTCAAGATCTGATAGATTCAACAAAGAAAGCAAAGGAGATCATTCTAGAGTGGCAGCAAAGAACCTAGTGGAATTCGAGGGAGACAACCACGTTCTGGACGAGCACACTGATATAGTTACCTCCAACCCAAGACCAGCAACAGCGACAACCCAAAAATTGAAAGGCAGATAGAGCAACCATGGAAGCCACATCACAAGAACTCTTCTAACTGCCAACATGAAAGTTATCAAGTATACAAAAGCCCGGGGGCTACTCAACCTCACACAGCAGAATATCTACGAATGAGGAAAGAATTGAAGAAAGAATTTCCTACTCAAGGCGGAACCACAACCAACAAAGAAGATAAGTCAAGAAACAACCTGGTTTGATCAAAAAAGAACCCCGATGAGGTACGGCAAGAACCAAGACAAGCTTAGAAAGAACCCAGATTGATCAAAAAAGAACCCCAACAAGGTGCGGCAAGAACCAAGACAAGCTTAGAAAGAACCCGGATTGATCAGAAAAGAACCCCAACAAGGAGAGACAGAGATCAAGTCAAGATCAGAAAGAACCCATATTGAAGAAAAACAACCCAGACAAGTTGGGAATAGAAATCAAGACAAAAAAGAACTTGGAGTGATCAGAAAACAACCCGGATAAGGTACATACAAGTTCAGAAAGAACCTGGACGAAGTGCAAACAACCTGGAAGAGGTACATCAAGAACCAGAGAAGTCTAGAAATGACCTGGATGAATAAAAACAACTCAGAAGAACATCACGGCTTAGTCAAACACTAAGCTTGGGGGCTCGGCATTCGCTTCAACTATGCCCGGGGGCTCAGATTTAAAGACGAAGGACCAAGAATACAAGAACTCAAGACTACAACAAACGACAACACATCAAGACCCTTCATCCGATTTCTTTTCGAAAGAAAAGAACTCGGAGTAGGCTCAGGGGCTGCGGGATACATAACCCCAGAAATTTTTGAAGACAACAATCTAGACCCTCCAACTCTTGCAAGCAAAAGCAAGAGGCTCGGGGGCTACACTCAGTGAGTGCAATTTTTACGAAAAATTGCACTCACTGAAAAAGAACTCGGAGCAACCAAGAAGACTAAAGGGACCCTCTGCCTTCTTGTCCCAACAAGCAAAAGGCTCGGGGGATACACTCACTGAGTGCACTTTTTTAGAAAAAAAGTGCACATCAGTCATGACGAACCAACCAAAAGAAGACCATCTCAAGGTTTCACTTCAAGAAGAACCCGGATCAAGTCTACAACAACTCGGCCCTTGAAGCTCAATCATGAAATGCTTGGGGGCTTGTCGATGGGGAACCCTACGGGCCCCCCATAGACTGTACTATAGGGAAGTGGACCTTGGTAACAAGGCCCACAGCCAAATCGCCAAGAAGAACACGGAGCAAAGCAACGTGCAAGACCAAAACTCCAATTCAGACTATACAAGGAAAGGCGCCCGAAGCATAGCTTAGGACTCTGACCTTGTATCTGAGTAGAACACAAACAACTCCTCTCAGCACCTGGACTATAAAGGGCTGGTGAGGATATCCCTTGTAAACGACTGAACACACCCAACACTCAAAGCAACACGACGCAAATAGGCTAACGCCAAACTGGACGTAAGGTTATTACTTGACCTAGTTGAGGGCCCGAACCAGTATAAATCGTGAGTCTCTTTGCGTAACCGCTGAGTTTCACTATTCGTCGAAGCCCGAACAACTGTCCCGGGTACCCCCATGGCAGGCTATCGGTGGTAAAACATCGACAACGACAACCTCGGGATGGAGGTGGTGAAGAGCCATGGCCTGGAGAAGGAGCTCAACGAGGTGAAGGACACTCGCTAGAAGGAGAGCAATGAACATGACAACCTACACGTCGTCGTCTAGCTGGTCTATGATGAGCTCGAGCTGGCCCCGGAGCAGGAGACAAGCTCACTCGCAGTTCACGCCACCCGGATCACGGACCGGGCATGTGATATGGCAAGGGGTGCGCTTCACTTTGGTGTTCACCGATCATTCGCAATCGCCCATTCTCATTATGAGAACATCGATCTGGCGACGATGAGCCAAGGCTTCACGCCCATCTATACCGACGCTGAGCTGGACGACATCGGGAAGGAGGTGCCCCCCTGGCGCATGCCCTTTCTACCATGACAGAAGATGAAATCATCCTCCCGATGGGTTAGTTTAGTCTGATAGGTCAGGCGGCGTATTTGTAATAAGCGGACAAGTTACAACCCTCCTATTTCATTTAAACAAGCTTGTTCTTTTCTTTTGGTTGAACAAATTTGTTCTTTCTCCCTTTTTATGTGTAAAAGGGGTTAATGTGTTCTGACCCTTCCTATTGTTTAAGACTGTAGAGCTCGAGGTGTGGGTGAGAAACACTGGTCACGTTGGTAAGCAAGAGTGTTGTAGCCGCTGGGGCATAGGTTTCTTGTAGTCCGACCAGTTTTACTCGGTGTTCATTTCCGCAAACCTTGCCTCTAGGTTTTTAATGTGAGAAAGGGTCGGGCACGGCGACTATTTTAGGAAGGGTATATATATACCCTTATCAGCCCCCGAGTGAGACCCGACACCTTGCCATTGTCGGGGTCAGGTTTCACTAAAGATCGAGGAGATGATAGCAAAACTGGTAACAGAAAGCGTTTTTTGTTTCAGAAATGTTATTCTTAGTTGTTGTACGTACCCCCTCCCTAGGATCCGAACCATCATTCTACGACCATGCATTCGGTCTCCTTGCGAGTCCAACTTCCCTCGAGCCCCCACGCGTTGCAGGGGTCCAATCGAGGGGTCAGCTCGTCTTTGTGATCGTCATCCCTCAAGCATTTTTTTGATAAAACAGAGGGGCTGAGCCATGCCACATTTTTCCTCGATGGACGAATCATGGTGCTCGGTGAGCTATTAATGGGCTAGTCCGAGTGGGGCCCTGGCTTCCTATTCATGGGGGTCCAGCATGGGTCAGCTGGTGACCGACTTCATATTCTCAGTGGCCAATCCATATAGTTCTCGGGTCCATTCGACCGGTCCCGAGGGCTTGTTGCCTTTCTTCGAGGAAAAACCAAGGACTGGAAACCGACCAAGACTTGAACATGGGCCGGGATGCCCGCGGCGCTCGTGCACCTGGGTACTGGCCGCTAGTAGGCCCATCCCTTTCCACCCCTCACTCTAAGGGCGCCCCAGAGTGGCTGTGAACCCATCGGAGGGCAAGCCTTCGAACTCCTGGTCTTGAATGGACTGTAGGAGCGTTTTCAGCTCCGTATCCCACCTTACCTATGATGGTTAATGCATTCTGACCCTTTCCGTCGTTAAGGCTATAAAGCTCGGGGTGTGGGTGAACAAACTCTGATCACTCTGGTGAGCAAAAATGTCGTAGCCGCTAGGGTGTAGGTTTCTTGCAGTTCGACCAGTTTTACTCAACGTTTATTTTCGCAACCCTTGCTTCTAGATCTTAACATGAGAGAGGGTCAAGCACAGAGAATGTTTGCCAGGTGGATATACTCTTAAATGTGTTATGACTCTTTCTGTAGTTAAGGCTAAAAAGCTCGGGTGCGGGAAAAACTCTGATCACACTGGTGAGCAAAAATGCCGTAGCCGCTGGGCCCATATGAAATGCCTAGACCCATCAGCTCGAGTGCCCACTTCGTGATTCTTCCCATGGCATCCCGGTTTTGGACGACCTCGCCGAGAGGGAAGGACGTCACGACCGTCACTGGATGTGACTCGAAGTAGTGACGCAACTTTCTCTTGGTGATAAGGACAGCGTACATGAGCTTTTGGATTTGGGGGTAGCAGGTCATGGAATCAGACAAGACCTCACTAATGAAGTGCATGGGACGCTGTAGTTTGAGGGTGTGTCCCTCTTCTTCTTGCTCTACCACCAGGGTGGCGCGGACCACTTGTGTGGTGGCCGCAATGTAGAGCAGAAGTGGTTCCCCGTTGTTTGGGGGGACCAGGATCGGGGCCTTCGTCAGGAGCTGCTTGACCATGTCAAGTGCCTCCTGGGCCTCAGGAGTCCATTCAAAGCGGTCGGCCTTCTTTAGAAGCCGATAGAGGGGGAGACCTCGTTCGCCAAGGCACGAGATAAAGCGGCTGAGCGCGGCGAGGCACCCTGTAACTCATTGTACCCCCTTTATGTTCTGAATTGGGCCCATCCTCGTGATGGCCGAGATATTCTCTAGGTTGGCTTTGATGCCACGCTCGGAGACAATAAAACCCAGCAGCATACCCCTTGGGACCCCGAAAACGCACTTCTCAGGGTTGAGTTTGATGCTGTTTGCTCGGAGTTTCATGAAGGACTGCTCTAGGTCGGCTATGACCTGGTCATCCCGTTTGGACTTGACCACGATGTCATCCACGTAGGCCTCAACAGTCTACCCGATGAGATCCTCGAAACACATGAGCATGCAACGGTGGTATGTAGCCCCCACGTTCTTCAGGCCGAACGACATTGTGACGTAGCAGAATGATCCAAATGGGGTGATGAAAGATGTTGCGAGCTGGTCGGACTCTTTCATCATGATTTGATGGTACCCGGAGTATGCATCAAGGAAGCAAAGGGTTTCGCACCCTGAGGTCGAGTCGACTACTTGGTCTATGCGTGGCAAAGGAAACGGATCCTTTGGACATACTTTGTTGAGACCCGTGTAGTCAACACACATTCTCTATTTCCCATTCTTTTTTCATACAAGAACAGGATTGGCAAACCACTCGGGGTGGTATACTTCCTTGATGAACCCGGCCGCCAAAAGCTTTGCAATCTCCTCGCCAATGGCCCTACATTTCTCCTCATCGAAGCGACGCAGGCGCTGCTTCACCGGCTTGGAGCCTAGCCTGATCTTCAAAGTGTGCTCGGCGACTTCTCCCAGAATGTCTGGCATGTCCGAGGGTCTCCACGCAAAGATGTCTCTGTTGGTGCGGAGAAAGTCGGCGAGCGCCCTTTCCTATTTGGAGTAAAGCGTGGTGCCGATGCGCACCACTTTGCCCTCAAAGCCACTGGGGTCTATGAGGACCTCCTTGGAGCCCTCTATAGGCTTGAGAGACCCGGCCGACCGCTTGGGTCGGGCGCTTCTTCGACGACCTCCTCCCTAATAGCCACAAGCTCTTTGGAGGCGACAATTGTCGTGGTGTGTTCACAGCACTCAACCTCGCACTCGTAGGTGCGCTGGAAGGAGGTGCCGATGGTGATGACCCCACATGGATCCGGCATCTTCAACTTCAGATAGGTGTAGTTGGGAATGGCCATGAACTTCACGTAGCATGGATGTCCTAGGATGGTGTGGTAGGTTTTGTGGAACCCGACCACCTCAAATGTAAGGGTCTCCATCCTATAATTGGTCGGATCCCCGAAGGTGATGGGCAGATCGATCTGCCCAAGAGGCACAGCCTGCTTTCCTAGCACGATGCCGTGGAAAGGCACCCCGGTTGGTCGGATGCGCGCTCGGTCGATGCCCATGGCATCGAGAGTTTCAGCGTACATGATCTTGAGGCCGCTGCCTCCATCCATCAGCACCTTGGTGAGCCGCTTCATGCCGATGATCGGGTCGACCATGAGCGGATATCTTCCCAGTTGTGGGACGCTTTTCGGGTGGTCGGTCCGATCAAAGGTTATAGCGGACTCCGACCATCGGAGGAAGGTAGGCGCAGCTGGCTTGGCCATATAGACCTCGCGGCGCGCAAGCTTTTGGTGGCGCTTGGAGTCATAGGCCGCCAACCCTCTGAAGATCATGAGGCAGCCATCTAGCGTCAAAAATCTATCGTCCTTCCCCTCGGCGTCGTATGTGGCCGGCTTGGGCTCCTTCCTATGCTCCCCCTTGTTGGAGCCTCCGGACAAGAACCGCTTCATGAGGATGCAGTCCTTGTATAGGTGCTTGACGGGGAAAGCATGGTTCGGGCATGGCCCTTCGAGCAGCTTCTCGAAGTGGTCTGGGGTACCCTCAGTGGGCTTCCGACCCCCCTTGCGGTCAACGGTGGCCACGAGCGAGCCCTCGCACCACTGCTTGTTCTTCTTCTTGTTAGGATGGTTGGAGGCGCCTTCGCCGGCGTCCTTGTCCCACTTTGCCTTGCCTTTGAGGCGGTCAAAAATATCCCTGACCGCCTCCTCTCTCGAGGCATGGCTGGTGGCAATGTCGAGGAGCTCCTTGGTAGTTCGCGGGCTCTTACGTCCCAGCTTGTGAACTAGGGACTCGCAGGTGGTCCCAAACAGGAAAGCTCCTATGACGTCGGCGTCGGCAATGTTGGGCAGCTCGTTGCACTGCCGGGAGAAGCGCCGGATGTACCCACGAAGAGTTTCCTAGGACTTCTGTCGGTAGTTTTTTAGATCCCATAGGTTCCCAAGACGCATGTATGTGCCCTGGAAGTTTCCCACGAAGATCTCTTTTAGGTCTGCCCAACTTTGGATTCGGTTGGGCGGAAGGTGTTCCAACCACACTCGCGCCGAATCGGCCAGGAACAATGGAAGGTTGCGGATAATAAAATTATCAGTATTCACTCCACCGGCTTGGCAAGCAAGCCTATAATCCTCGAGCCACAGTCCGGGGTTTGTTTCCCTAGAGTATTTCGGGATGTTAGTCGGCGGTCGGTACCGTGGTGGGAAGACGGCATTGAGGATGTGTCGGCCAAAGGCCTAAGGCCCCGGCAAGTCGGGGCTCGGGCTTTGGTCCTTGCCGCTGTCATAGCGTCCGCCACGACAAGGGTGGTAGCCACGGTTAGCCTCCTCCCTCATCACTGTGGGCACACCGATGGCCATCCAGGGTGTTGCACATGTCATGGTGGAGGTCAAGACGCTCATGCACCGGGACCGTGGTGCGCGGCTCGTCGCCTTGCTGCGCCTAGTGGACTGATACATCCCTATCGGGTCGCTCTAAGGGCGTGCGCTAGATGGCGTTCAGCTCGCGTTGTTAGGACAGCAAGTTTTTGGCCTGCTACGCCGCCGTATGCTTGAGTAGCGTGCGAATCTCACGATGGGTCTAACGATCCTCTGGTGTTGCGGGCTCTGGAAGCCCCCGGAGCAAGGCTACCATGGCAGCGATGTTCTGGCTTGCCCGAGTGAAGTGTGGGGGGCTTCGTCATCCATGATGATCCTTTGGTTCACATCGTGGGCCACGGACCATGCACGCCCACCGTCTCTATGGCGCTCGATCTCTCGCTCAAGCTCCGTGAGTTCCTGCTCGAGCTAGAGTCGTGCTTCTTCGAGCTCTTGGTGTCGCGCCCTTAGCTGCTCTACCCGTAGGCGAGGTGGGGCCCCTACATCCCCCTCGACCTTGTCGCTGAGGTCGTCTACTGGGGTAGCCCCTCCCTCGTGGATGCTTTCGATGTATCCCTCGGGGGTACCCGCCATGAAACATTCTCGCGAGGGGTGATGGCTCGCCCTGTGGAAGCCAGAGTCAGAGGGCGACTCCGATTCTCCTGCGAGAAGGTCGTGGAAAGATTCTGCGATGTATTCGGTCATCCCCATGAACCCATCGTTCATAGGGGATGGGGGCGTGCGTTGCGACACAAGGTGGCCAACGGTCTCTGCAGCGTTGCGCAGATCGAACGGGAGCGCTGTTTGGACGCTCTAGGTGAGGCATTCTAGGGAGAGCGGCTCTCCTTCGGCAAGCTATGTGATGACGTTGGCAAACGAAAAGGTGAGGCGGTGCAGGTCCTCCCGAGACGGTCGGGGTCCCAGGAAGGCGCCAAGCTGACGCTCTAGCCTCCTGTAATCGAAGCCAAGGAGCTGGTGGCTCCCGGGTGCGCAGGCCTTCGGTGCGTGCAGCTGCAACTCCTCAAGTGCCTCGGCGATAGCGTCGAGGCCAATGGAGTGGAGAGGCTGGACAGCGGCGGGAACCTGCGCCAACTCTCCCTCCGTCCTAACGATGAAGTCTAGGTTCTCGAAGCATATGTGCGCGCCTGGGACCCAGCTGACATCGTGACTAGCCATCCGAGGCCTGATGTGGACGTCGAGACGCGCAAAAAGCCCCTACCTGGCGCGCCAACTGTCGGTGTTTTTGGACCACCGATGAGTAAATTTGTATTTGCGCGTCTGGCTCGGATGGTGTGCTCGGAGGAAACAAGGGTTTATACTAGTTTAGGCGGAATGTCCCTACATCTAGCTCACTGTTGCTCATGTTACCAACACTTGGTTTGCAGTAGGGGTTACAAACAGGCGAGAGAGGGAAAGGATCCCAAGTCTCTGGTGGAAGGAGTGAACGGGTGCTGAGAGCTCGATTGCCGCTCAACCGTGTGCTCGTGTCGTGCTCTTGTGTTCCGATTCGTTCGGCCCCCTTTCATGGGGCGCCCTGTCCCTTTTCCTAGGTGAAGGGAAAGCGCGGGTTAGAATGGTGAAAAAGGAGAAAAACGAGAGAGAGAGAGAGATATAGAAGAGAGAGAGAGAAGAAGGCTTCCAGGATTGCCGGGTCCTTCTTCTCCTTCATGCGGGTCCCGCCGATCCTATAGATGTCAACAGGGACGGCTCCACGTCGTGGCCCTGTTCATCACTGGCGCCATGCATAGGCGTCATCTGCTGGTCATGGCGTTCCACTCTGTCCTAGCGGACGTCGTGGTGAACTAACGCGCCTGTCAGCGTCCATACGAGGATTAGGCAGAACAGTACTAGCACGCCCAACACTGTTCTTGATGTGAATCGCCAGGTATGGTCTGTCATGGCCATGGGTTACATCGAGGCGTGCCAGCCTCTTTCCTGGTGTCAGAGTTTTGACCCAGGCCCATATGCTTGGACCTGGAGTGGTTGGCAGCGGTATGGGTCCCCGTCGGACGAGACAGAACCCGCGTCCTTAGGGTCGGGCGAGACAGAGCACGAACCCAAGGGGTCGCCTGAGATGGAGCCCATGGCCTTGGGGTCGGGCGAGACGGAGCCCATGTCCTCAGGGTCGAGCGAGATGGGACCCGCACCCGAGGGGTCGGGCGAGATGGAACCCGCGACCTTGGGCGAGACGGAGCCCGCACCCGAGGGGTCGGGCGAGACGGAGCCCGCACCCGAGGGGTCGGGTGAGATGGAACCCATACCCGAGGGGTCGGACGAGATGGAACCCGCGACCTTGGGTGAGACGGAACCCGCACCCGAGGGGTCGGGCGAGACGGAGCCCGCACCCGAGGGTCGGGCGAGACGGAACCCGCGACCTTAGGCGAGATGGAGCCCGCAGCCTTGGGGTCGCTCGAGACCTTTTAATACGTCTCGAGCCATCCGGGGGAGTCAGCGTGGGCGCTAACCTCCTTGCTTTTTGTATCCCTAATAATGATACCCGACAGAAATTTTGGCACTTTAATATGAAGGTACAGATAGATTGGTTGCCTGTATTAGTCTCTATCTAAACTTGTGCAAGATGCAGTTTGCTTTGTGTTTGATTGGCTATATAAGGTCATATGTAGGCTTGCATAGTGTTCGAATGGTCAAACCTAATGACATTATTAGCGATGATGTGACCAACTTTGGTCGAGACTTATAATGTTATCGGCGAAGGCATGATCGACTCATAGGGGTTTCAATCTAACAACATTGTCGATGATGCCAATATTGATGGTGACGGTATGGTCGACTCTGTGGGTCGAGCTTGATAATGTTGTGGCAACAATGTTAGCAATGACATGATGGACTCGTCGGTCGTCTCGACGACATTATTAGTGCTGCAACATTGTCAGTTGTGGCATGACCGACTCCAATTCAGCCTAGCAATTATATTGACAAGGAAATCTAGGCTCCCGAAGCACATAGCTTGACGGGAGCAAAGTCGATGATGATCCTAATCTTGGGGAGCATCTAGATCTTGTAGATCGAATCTATGCACACTTTCCCTACCTAGAGCACCAATTGTCTGTGTTTTGGCACCCGCAATATGAATTGGGCATCATGCGACAAGAGAAACTAGATGCTAGCACATGGGATGCAAGGTTTATATAGGCTTGAGACCTTGGGAAGAGGTAATACCCTGCGTCCTTTGTTTGTGGTTGTATTGCTTATTCATCGTATGCAAGATGTATGATGAAATGTGTTAATGTGTTGCCTGCTGAAGCTATCGGATGTTCCGATTTAGGGACCCCCTGCCCTCCCTATATAGTCCGAGGGCAGTAGGGTTAGAAGATGGCTTCCTCTCCTACTTAGTTGCACTACCTATTTGGAAGTTGTTGGAGTGTGTCTTGAAGCCATTAGAAGCTAAAGCAAGTTTCGAATACTACATCCATTATATGAGAGCTTATACATCAAATACATTCAAGGCTATTTAGCTTTGGCAAAGTGCCCTTGTAATCTTCGTGAGCCGGAGCACTTGAAGCCTTGATGGCTCTCTAGAGGTGTCGACCCTCCAAGCTTGGTGTGGAGCAGTAGCGACTTAGTTTGCGAGGGATGAGCAAACCTCTTTCTTGATAGAGAAACTCCATAGTGAGAGGTGCCAAGGTGATCGAAGGAGTTGGGCAACAGGGGTGAGTTTTATTGGCTTGTGGCCTTTACCTTGAATGGCAAGATTCTTTGTGGCAAGCTCAACACTGTGACAAGGAAGGCTTGGCAGTCAGGAACATCCTTGGTGGAAATCTAACATGGATTAGAGGTTGTGTTTTGGTCATTGACACCACAGGATGAAATACATCGTCGTGATTGGGAGTTTGCCCCTATTGACTTAAGCTAATTACTTACTGTATTTACTTTCCACAAGTGCTTGATATCGTTTGCCTTTATCTTTCTTAGATTAGCATAGGCCAATTGATACGATTGGCTCTAGATTGCAACACTCTTGGTTGGTTTGATAAATAGATACCACTAGAAAACTATAAGTGCATATTTTGCTTGCTAGTTTACTATTTTTCTAGTGTAAAATCAAGTAGAATCCCTATGTTTTAGTGACCCCATTAACCTCATCCGTCCCTTCATGCAGCCATCGTCCCTCTTCACCACGCCCAATGCCACCAACAATCTTTGCTTCTAGTGTAAAATTAAGTAGAATCCCTATGTTAAGTTTTAGCTACCCCATTAACCTCCTTCCCTTCATACGGCCATCGCCCCTCTTTACCACCCAACGCCACCAATCTTTGCCACCCATGACAATCCTCTACACTACACCAAAGCTGCAAAATAAAGTCTAGGAGACCACCCTTAAAAAAAACACTTAGTATCTTTAAAAGCTCCTTAAAACAACTCACTAATTCGATTTTTTTTTTTTTGGCAAAGCGAAAATTGGCCCTCCAACAATTTTGTAAAACAACTCTCTAAATATAATCTTTCCCTCCACTCCCAGGTATGTGCGTCAGTGCATTAATTTGCTTTGCCTTTTCTGTTAGCAATCTTCAAATAATTTTACCGCAGAACGTTTACCTAATTTGTAATATGATGTATCACTATATTTTTTACAGTTAAATTTACAAAACAAGATCTCACATGATTACAATAAAATAAATAAATGACAAGTGAGTCCCACGGTCCCGTTCGGCTTACCCCATATTCAGCTTGTTCGACTTCTTTTTTCAGCCGGAACAGTGTTTTTCCCTCAACAATTTAGCCAGAACGGTGTTTTTCAGCCAAAATTCTGTTAGCCAAACGGGACCCACATGTCGTAATCAGTATGGCCACCATTATCCAATCAACAAAACAGAAAATTCGCCCACCCCATCCAAGTCTGGTCCAACCAACCAAACAATAATATTGACTCACCCCATCCAAAACAACCAAACAAACATCATGGATCATTCTATTCTAAAATCCACGAACGACCATATCCCACCTAACCTTATTGTCAAGTCATATATACCCTGAGTAATTCCCATTACGACCTTGTTCAGTTTGGTAGTGATTGGAGGGGATTAAATCCCCTCAGGTAAGGGATTAACTGAACAAGGCCTACATGGCTACATGGGAAGATGAAAAAAGGATGAAGAATGCTGAAGTCTTCTTGCGATTGTCTTACTATGAGTCCTCTTGCTAAATGCAGTGTCCTTGTTACACAAATTAACCATTACCCGTTGTAAGATTGTAACACCATACAGGAATCAATTAAGCAATCTCTTTGCTCCTTTGTTTTGCTGATGTTCCCAAATTGGCCGAACACGAGCACGTTAACATAATTTTATAGTGTGATCATTCAAACTTCCGATAGACTATCGTGCAGCATATTGAAGGACAAACTATGTTATGTCTAGCAATGTTGTATTTGGTGAAATTTCACCATCTGATTTTTCAGTGTACATGCATTCTCAATGTGACATGTTGGGCCGTTGAGCATTCCATTGTGTCTATTTCTGATAAAAGTAACACATTCGAAATGGAAGTGTTGGGCTATTTACAGCAACTCGGTGACGAACAGCAAACCACTAAAATGGATGGCCTGCCTCAATCATGCACGATTGGATGCCAAAGATCAGATGATTATTATTCTTTTGGAGGTGATGGTATCTCAGTACCTTACAAATGTGTACCAAGGCTGCACTGCTTAGTCACTAATGTTGCACACTGACAAGAACTTTTGAACCGCATTGTGGTACTGAGTTCCCTGTGGATGCATAAGATAGCTGCTTACAAGAAATGGAGAAATAATATAATACAGCCTCAAGCCCTCAACTATATACAGTAGAAGATTAAGTACCTCCCAATAGAGTTGGTTGCAATCGGTGCACTTCCAGAACTCCAGATTTCGGTTGAACAAGCACGAGGGAATAACCTGGAAACCTTTTGAGGCTTCAACAGCTTCCTCTAGGGTAAGTGGTTTCTGAATAAAACTACCATTGCATTTTGTGCACCTAGACATAAGTTGGTCCTCAGATATCTTTAATTGGAAGGTATCAATGACCTAAAACAAGCAAGTTAATAAACTGATCAGTTAGCCCCCAAATCTCCTCAGTTCCTCTGTCTAATCAAATAGAAACATTAGAAAACAAGTATGGTGCCTTTATAGAGCTTTCTACGTAAAAATACAATTTCCACTCAAGGACTACTGATATGTGCTACCACCTACCAGTTCACAGGTGATAACTGGTACCTTCATGTGGTAACACCTCATTCTTGATGAGAATGCTGTGCATCCAAATCAAACATGCTAAGAGAAACAAACACCGACTTGATTTGTTGTAATATTTGAATGGATGAATTCTCTGCAACATCGGAAAGATTATTTGGGTTCAAAAATGTCATGGTTGTGTTGCCAACATGTGGCCCCAGGGCTCACTTATCAACCTCACATATCATGGAATTTATCTTTAAGATGGTACTCAACCTATCGTTCTCTATTCAAATAATTCCAGTTCTTCATTAATTTTTTAAGTTCTAAAACTTGAATCAATTGAGAAAATATCATGTCATCTTTTTTTATCCAGTTATAAAGCATGTGTGGCTAATAAAGGAATTAAATTAAGCTTTAATCAGTAAACAACAGTAATTAAAAGTAAAATCAATTTGCCATTTATATTGATTCATGCTAGAAACTACTCGAAACTCTTTGGTCTAACTTTCGATTGGTCCACACAACACCAGTTGAAAGGTCTCTCTCCTGGGTTGAGCTGATAGTGGAGCATTTACTGTCAGAAATATGATTTATTACGTGCTACATAATCATAGGTTAACCAACATGGAAGCTAAACTTTCCTTCAATTTGGTAACCAAATCTATGGTGTTAACAATATAACCAACATGGGCATGAGCCATGGGAGATTTAGCATTAACTTGTGAAAGATATTGTATAAATCATATTTAAGATGGAAAAGGTCAAAATATGCACAAACCTCAGCTAGTTGGTCATGTTTGAGCAGGCTTTTCACTCTGTATACCTGGTTACCTGCTAAATATTGATATTTCAAGAGCTTGGCATCCCTTGTTAATAATATTCTTCCTTCCTTGTATGTTTGATTTAATAGATCCCTACAGGTGAGTAAAATAGGTGGCAAGCAGCACAAGAAAAGCTAAATGAGAACTATCAATTGAAATTACATTAAGAATGTTCCAAAATTATCGCAGAAAGTATAGGGAAGACCTTGGTTCAGGTTTCTTTGAAGATGGAATTGCAGCATCTATTCCAACACATCGCAAGTGCTTAGCTAGGCCCTCAATCTGTTCAAATTTATTGTAAGGTCAAATCCAGCAGTTTGTAAACAGGGAACATAATTGACTCGTATGGTGTTAAGTTTTTGTTGAACCTAAGTTCATCTTATTCACTGCAGAATGGTAATAAAAAAAATGAATTGTACAGTTGGGGGTAACGAGATCAGGATAACCTACCATCACATCACACAAGAACTTCGGGTATCCATCTCCACCAATGGAAGGATCCCATGGAGGGGGGCCCTGCCATTCACTACTGCAATCCACTTTATCTTTGCATTTGGCATTGGCAGGAATCTTCAGTTTTTCTTTTCGTCTTGAGGTACGTGGTTTTGCATCAGATTCTGTCAATATTATCTTCTCACTGTAATTGGTTACTATGGACATCAAACAACTACCCGAGCAAATGTCATATCCATAAGAAGGGCATTCAATTGTAGATGAACAATGCCTGTCTGAAGTAAGTTCTGTTGTAGATGAACATTTTCCTGTAATAGAATTGACAGTAAAAAAGTAAGAAAGGAAGTCAGAAATAGAAAAGTCATTCTTGGTACTAAGATGACTTTCAAATCAAACAAAAAATTGCTTAGAGAAAATAGAAAAGAAATTAAAAATGAGAACTTAATAAGAATTACCTTCCACTGTGATCTTTTTTTGGAACAGATCAAATATGTCTAGCAAGTAGTAGGCATCTGATGCTGCATATTGAATTTGCCCTTCACTCAAGGGGCGGCATGACCAATCACTACACTGGAGTTCCTATTAAAATAAAAGGGCAAGGATAATAATTAAGCAAATCAACACCAATGTTTTCAAAGATTGCTAGTGTTGTAGAGCCTTGGCCGGGCAGGAAGGTCAGGCTCAAATTTGGCTCACAAACTTAAGTGAAAATAGGCAATTCCAAGACCAGCTATGATCAACTTTAAACTTATATTGCACTTGACACTGGGAATATAAATGAACATAAAAGGAAACTACTTTCCCAGTCGCCGGAGTAGTGCGTTTTTAGGGAGCAGTTGTATCCGTGTATTTTTCCTGGCGTAAAATGTGCTTGTAAAAATTCCTTCCTGGGTCTGTGTTGTAAGCGCCCCCCTCTCTTAATATAACTAATGATACGCAGCTCGCTTGAGTGTTCAAGTTCAAAAGGAGCATAATCATACCTGTCATGTGTAACCATGCTTGCATACAAAATGAGCCAATCTCTTGCAACAAATGAGCTGAGCTTGTGCACCAGAATATCCCAACCTATATTATCTTGGCCCAGTATCTATTTATGGCACATAACTAACTGTAATTCTCGAACATGCTGAACACTAGTGTTGTAGTGCTCGAACCTTTTCATGATTTTGATAATGGCAATCGCCTCGATGAACCAGGTCCATGTTGAAACCCTTTTCCTTTAATTTGGATGGCTCAAGGGACAAAGCGCTTGATATTTTAGTTCATCAGGTACGCGTTGAACCTTACTGAGGACGATAGCCATTATCAAAACCAGAAGAAAGGCTACCAACAAACTCAAGCAGACAAGAACTTTCAAAAGGATAGACACTGATTTGAAAACAAGGAACAGTAGCCTTATTTAACAAAGCCACAAGTTTTGGACAGTATAACCTATGTGCTCTACACTCTCTTGTGAAGTACAAGTACTTAAAAAAGAATAACCTCAACGAGTACATACCACTTCTGATAAATTAAGGTTCCAAAAATAAACGTAAGACATTTTATCAACGCTGACCTTGGATAAAAAGACACTGAGCAGCTCCTCACAAATAGTTGCCAAACTCTTGGTCTCCTTTGGAAGCTTCTTCTGCCTGTCATGGCCCTTGAGATAGTAATAAATGTTGGTGACATCCAAGAAAGGCTCCACCTTGCAGAGAGGAATACCAGCACGTTATCTGAATATATAGCAAACAATGCTCATCCAAAAATCATGAAAATCAAATAAAAAGGGTAAAATCCTAGAAACACTTTCTGAATATAAAAATAGAAAACCGTGAAAGATTAGCACACTTATTTTCAGGTACCCATGCCTAATCTATCCACATTGATAATTCAGTGTATTAATTAGGAGCAAATAAATCAAACTATGATGAGTAGATGATGTAGTATGCTGATGGCTCAGTAATTGGGGAGATAACTCTGTTGTAGAGGATGAAATGCAAGTATGGAATAAGCCCTAGACTTTACCCTGCAATCAAGGATGAATTGCAGGTATGGACTCAGTCCTAGACTTTACCAACAAAAGGGAATGTGATGTGGATCATAAGATGCAATGCGTTAACACATGGTTGACCCACACAATTGGCAGTCTATCGCTAAAGCTTGGTTGGTATTTGATTTTTGCTCGCTTTGTTGTTGTGGCATAAAAAGATCCCTAATTTTTTTCAATATACAGTGGATGTACAAGTATGATTACTATTAGGCCCATGTTCTCTAAAATGTCTATTGAGAAAGGGTGGAAACTAGTAGTAATGTCCTCTGAAAAAGTGCAACTGATAACCATCACTAGCTGTGCAATTCTGCAGGCTAAGCTTCTAGTTGTAAAGCATTTCCAGAGCTTAATTCCTTTCCCTTTCCCACAGAAAAGCTGCTAAAGCCAGAGGGATTAATCCTGTAGAATTTAGTTCTAAATTTTAAGCAAGCAGTTCAAAGTTTAAGCCTATCCCAGCACATGTGTATCCATTACGCGGGGATCACTAATGTAATCCCAATTTGGAAAACTTACATCAATGTAGCCTCCAGGAAATGAATGTGAGGCTTGCCACGACATTTGGTCAACACGCCCTTACCCTATCGAATCCGGAGTCGCACCCGAGGGCGGCGGAGAAGGTGGAGGAGAGGTACATCAGGTCCTGCTTAAACCTGAACCCCAGCTTCAGCGCATCAGGCCGCTCGAACAGCTCTCGCAGCGGCGCCCACAGGTCGGCGAGCAGCACGGAGAGCAGGTCGACGACAAACACCTCGCTGCGCTCGCCCTCGCCTCCATCGCCGACGCGGCAGGCCACCTGAAGCAGCGTCACCGTCGGGAACTTCGGCGGCGCTGGAGATGCCTTGGCCGCCAGCGTCGTGCCGTCGCCCAGGGCCGCAGGGGCGGCAGCGGCAGGGCTACCGCGGCGGCGCGGCTTCCACTCTGCGTCAAGGGCGACGACGCGGGCGGCGGCGAGGGAGCGGAGTAGGAGGGCGAGCTCCGGCGAGGACCCGCCGCCGGTGACGAGGTGCACGGCGAATGGGGGCGCTGGCGCGGGGTCCATCGCTGCGGGAGACGAAGGTAAGCGAAATGGGAGCAGGACTCGTGCGATGGGGGGCTGGGGGCCGCGCCTGCGCGTATACGAAGTACGTCGAAGCGGCGGTGTACGGTGTATTCGTAGTGAACGGCGTATACGAAATTGCCAATACGGCAGTAGACCGTATATGCGATTCTGCGTAATGGCCAAACATTTTTATTTACGATAACCAGTGGATATGCACGTGCGGCACGCACGTGTCTAGTATTGCTCGACAACTATGTACGCAGGAGCACCTTACAGAGTGTGAGGTGCCTTCTATGTTAGGACTTAGGACCGTCTAGCACGGTTGAAAATGTCAATTGTGATTAACCAATTCTATTATGCTCTAAAGATCACTTATTTCCTATTTGAATTAGTTAAAGTTCAAACAATTTCAACACGTAAAAAACATTAATGTTATTCATTATATACAAAATCACCTATATATACAAAATATAAAAACTTCTAATCTGTCTATGATATCAAATCAAACATGCAAAAAATATATGTGCTACACGAAGACGATAATCAGCCGACGAGATGCTCACTCACTCCGTATCAGCCTTGTGTGCACTCGCTCCATATCAGGTATCAAGTTTAGAATAAAATCAAGTTAATAGCATAGAAAACCAGTTAATCTTATCAAATTTGTTATCGAGTTTTATTCTAGACTTCACATGAATAAAGCAAGCGTACCTGCTGATGAGTAATGACGCTGCTAAATATCCCTAACACCCTTCATGAATCTGCATTGCAAAACAGAATATAGCATCAGTAACTATCCACTATGTGCATGAATCTAATGGCATGACAACCTAGAGAAAAAGAAGCAAGGGGATAAGCAAGAATTAGGACACCATCCACTGCCACGAACAAAGTAAAAAATCCATATAAACAAGCAAATCCAACAGGGCTAATATTATGGACAACCAGATTTTTAGCTCACCAAAAAACAGTACGAGCTCCAAGAGGAGTTGATAAAGCATCCTGAATTTGAGTAATACGATAACAATCATACAAGGGGCCAATGGATGATCTGCTATCAATATGTTATCTGTAATATGTTAATTTTATGATCGATATTGTATCTTGGAGAGCCAGAAACAGAGTATAATTTATTTCTTTCTGCTTCATTTCGGTGAGCTATATATTGGCATTGTCTGTCATACTATACAAAAACACTAATATATTATTCATCACATAAAAGCATACTTGTTAAGATTGGCGTCACATACATATATTTTTATCCCCAATAAGCAGCTGAGTGATTCGATATAGCTTGCAACCCACACTCTCTACTGTACCACTGAACACTCCCTCCAATCCAGTCGTCCAGGTAAGATAGATTACCTTGTCGAGTAGGCTCGAGGTGTTGCCTCGCTTCAGCATGGCAGCGGCCAGACAAGCGACGTCCTTGCGTCACCACTTGACCAGTCGAGACGCTGGCGTTGGGCCACAACCGCAAACTCATTTGGCTTCAAGCCATGCATAGTGATCTTGATGATATATTTGTGGCACCATACAATCACCAGCTTGGGCATAGCAAGTCAACATTGTAGACCATGCAACAACATCCTTCTGATCAATCATTTTGAATATAGAAAGAGCTTCTTTAGTGCTGCAAAGCTTCGAGTAAGATGCCAGAAGTGCAGTTCCAACAATTGGTGTATACCGGTAGTTTGTCTTGATCACCTGAGCTTGAATTTGGAGAGGTATGCTGGCCACTGTTGCTGTCATAATTGTCGAGTAGGTGAAATCATTCAGAGCAACACTATCTTCTCTCATTCTGAGATCCTGGCATCAACAAGCCAACGAATAACTGAACTAAACCATTGTTGAAACCTACTTACAGAGTTTCAAGCAATGAACAACCACCAATCTCAGCATCTGAAATTAATACGAGGAAATAATGCACCATCACTATATTGAGACAACACATGGCAGACTGCCGATGGCCGTGACAAAGTGATGTTGTCACAGACACATAGCACGCCACACCACGAGCAGAAGCCCTGCGATGAGCCGTCACCGAGCCAATCGTACAGCGTGTTGCCACCGCCATGAAAATATTTCTTGATCCCCAGCAGTGTTGCACCTGGATTAGTAAAAGCAACATCAGAAGAATAATAAGCAAAATCAATTTAATAGAAAAACCAGAGCGAGCACATCACAAGCAAGACCAAGCACCCGTGGCCTTCCCCGGAATCTTGTCTATCTGCTCTCTTGAGCAGTGCAAAACCTACCGCCCGTAAAACCTCTACGGGGACCGAACTCCTCCACAGGAAGCCGGCTGGGAACCAATCGTCACCTATAGTCGTTGGCGACGACGGCGGCAGGACATGGATGAGATCAGGTGGATGGTGGATTAGCGATTTGCATCTGCGCCAATGGATCAAAGAAGGGGGATGCCGGTCCTGCGCGACGTGTGCCGTGATGAGGACCCACGCATCACGCTCCTCCAGCGGGTGGCGGCGGAGGAGAAGGCACTGCGCCCTGCCCTCGGTAGCGGCGGCGCAGGGTGGGCAGACAGGCATGGAAGATCGAGGTTTTGCTGGGGCTGCGGGATAACAGGGAAGACGGAGATTGCGCGCGTGGGTGGGGTGGAGCGGTGAAGTGGCGAGATGGGGGCGGGAGATCTAAAGAAAATCGGCCGTCGGATGTGGTTGGAGTAAGGACAGAGTAAGAGAAAGAACAAGTGAGAGTTAATTTGATGTGTACATTTTTAATATCATCTTTTTTGTGTGCGTTTTGTGGGGTGGACGTAGTTTAGATTATAATTGTAGAGAAGGGATTTGTTTAGTGGCTATAGGATAATTTGAAGTGGTGTATTATAGGGGTAGAGATGATGCCGCGCATCACACCTCACCTTGCTGTTTCCACCCGTGCCGCTCGGACCTAGGACGCTCGCCTAGCCCACGACACTGCTGCCTCCTGTCTCTCGCCACGCTCGTCGCATGCCTGGTCCGCGCAGATTCGACCCACCCACCGCACGGCTATCCCTCGCCGCGTCTTCGTCCTGTGCGCGTGCGCTGCCTCTGCCCTCCCCATCTCTCGCTTTCTATCTCGCATCCGCTGACAGCAGAGCGTCTCCCCGGCCTCTTCCCCAATCCCCAACGCCGCCAGGATGTCTCGTTGCAGGTGCTCCTACCGATGGCCGTTGGGCCCACGTGTCGGGGCACCTCGTGTCAACCCTGGCTGAGCCAAGGGCACCCACGAGCGTGGGCAGATGCTAGTGGTGCTCGTACACCGCCGCTCACCACCGGCTCCCACCCTGACGACGGGAATCGACCGGCCCAGGCCCCCTTACCCTACGTTGCAAATGTATGTTTCGGGCGTTTCAATTGTTTCAAAGGTAAGTTGCAATTGTTTCTTATCGATGTTGCAAAAGTATATTATGGATGTTGCATATGTTGCAAGTGTTTCAGAGGCATGTTACACGCGTTTGTTCAAAATGTTTCATCTGTTTTAGATGTATGTTGCAAGTGTTTTGATCTAGATGTTTGCATATGTTTCACACATATGTTGCAACAACATGTTCCATATATTTTATCTGTTTCAAACGTATATTGCAAATGTTTTATCTGTATGTTGCATATGTTTGCAATGGCTATGTTGCAAGTAAATGTTCCAAATATTTCATCTATTTCACACGTACTCCCTCTGTCCCAAAATAGAAGTCGTTCTCGTTTCCCGAGAAGTCAGCTTTTTTAATTTTAACCAATTATACATAAAAGAATATTAATATTTATAATACATAATTAGTATCATTAGATAGATCGTTGTATATATTGTCGGATATCTATACCCGGTTATCCAAGCCAAAGGATTAAAGAGCGTCACGTCACCTCATCCAATGGTTAAAGACGCAACTACGGCCTTGTCCGACTCTGAGGGCGAAGTTTCTGCCTTGTCCGACCCCCAGGGGCCGGGCCACGCCTCGTCCGACGCCGAGGACAAGGTTTCCGCCTCGTCCAACCCCCCGGGGGTCGGGCCATGCCTAGTCCGACGCCGAAGACGAGGTTTCCGCCTCGTTCGATCCCCAGGGGCCGGGCCCTGCCTCGTCCGACGCCGAGGACGAGGTTTCCGCATCGTCCGACCCCCAGGGGCCGGGACACGCCTCGTCCGGTCCCACGGGGAGGGCCTCGCCACGTTCGACCCCTATGGGTCGGATTCCGTCTCGCCCGGCTCCCAGGTAGAGATTTTCACCTCGTTTGATCCTTGGGGATCGGATCTGCTACCCGACCAAAGCAGTGGTCCTAGGGTAGGGCTCGAACCGCATCAACCACTACAGCATGGAAGCGCACGCCCGAAAGCACGTCTCAGACATGTCCTGATGCAACTGGCGGTCGCATCGGGCCATACGGGAAAACTCACGTCGCCCATCGCGTCAACAGGCCAGCACTGTGCTGCCAACTCCCTGCCCGACCATCGTTCAACGTCAGTCAATCGACGTCCGTTGACTGGCACTGTACCGCTAGCCCCCCGCATGGCTTCTGTCAGGGAACCCTCTGACCATTCCGTCCACTCAGATGGGACGGAAGACAAGAATGGTGCATGACGCCCGCACGTAAGCTACAGTGGCCAATAGGACCCCGGTACGATGCCGCTGCCACCACGATCTACAGAGTCAGTGGGACCCACGCGAAGAGGAGAACAGCGCACCTCCGGGAGCCTTATTTCTCTTTCCTTTTTCCTCTTCCCTTTGGCTGTAACCCCTGCTTTCCCTTGGCCTATAAAAGGGAAAGCAGGGTGTCCCACTAAGGACATCGACTTCTCACAGGGCGGGTCATCGGACAAACATACCACATCACACCAGAGACTTGGGAGCTACCTCCCTCTCTCGCCAGTTTGTAACCCACTACTACAAACTCGGTGCTAGTATCACGAGCAGCTCGAAACTAGACGTAGGGACATTCGGCCCAAACCAGTATAATCCTTGTGTCCTCTTAGCACACCATCCAGGTCAGACGTGTAATATACAAATTTACTAGCTGGTGCTTACTCGAAACACCAATAGTTGGCGCGCCAGATAGGGGCCTTTTGCGTGTTTTGACATCAACACCAGGCCTCGGATGGCTAGTCATGACATCAGCTGGGTCCTGGGCGCCCATGCGCTTCGGGGACCTAGACTTCATCGTCATGGCGGAGGGAGAGCTAGCGCGAGCGTTCGTTGTCCCCAACCTCTCCACTCCACCGGCCTCGACGTGATTGCCAAGGCGCTCGAGGAGCTACGGCTGCATGCGTCGGAGGTCGCGCGCCCCCGGGAATGGCCAGCTCCTCGACTTTGACTACGGGAGGTTGGAATGTCAGCTCAACGTCTTCCTGGGACCCCAACCGTCCCGGAAAGACTTGCACCACCTCACCTTCTCATTCACCAATGTCATGATGCAGCTTACCGGGGGAGAGCCGTTCTCCCCAGAATACCTCATCCGGAGCGCCCCGATAGTGCCCCCGTTCGGTCTCCGCAACGCCGCAGAGACCGTTGGCCACGTTATGGCGCAACGCATGATTCCGTCCCCCGTGAGCAATGATTTCGTGGGAGTGATCGAACACGTCGTGGAATCTTTCCACGACCTCCTCGTAGAGGAACCAGAGTCGCTCTCTGGCTCTAACTCCAGCAGGGGGAGCCATCACCCCTCTCATGAATGCTTCATGACAGGTACCCCTGAGGGACATGTCGAGAGCATCCGTGAGGAGGCTACCTTGACCAACAACCTCAATGATGAGGTCGAGGGGGGTGCAGGAGCCCCACCTCGTGCTGCGGGTGGCGCAGCTGAAGGCCCGACACCTAGAGCTTGAGGAATCATGACTCCAGCTTGAGTAGGAACATGTGGAGCTCGATCATGAGATCGAGCGCCACGAAGACGGAGGACGCGCCCACGCCAGGGCCCGTGACATGAACCGGAGGATCATCGAGGATGATTAGACGCTCCCGCACTTCGCATGGGCAAGCTAAAACATCGCTGCGGCAGCAGCCTTGCTTAGGGGGCTTTCGGAGCCCGCGACGCCCGAGGATCGATGAGCCCACTGCTAGGTTCGAATGCTGCTAGAGCGGGCGGCTGCGTAGAAGGCTGAGAGCTCGATGTCTCGACGACAGGAGCTCGACGCCAGCAAGCGCTCACCCTTCATGCGGCCCGACAGGGACGCATCAGTCCACCAAGCGTCGCACGGTGGCAGGCCGTGCATCACTATTCCGGTGCAGGAGCGCCTCGGCCGCAACCGTGACGCACGTGACACCCTCGACGCCCGTTGGCATACCCACAACGATAAGGGGGAGGGAGCCAGTCGCGGTTACCACCCTCAACGGGGCGGATGATATGACCACGAGGAGGACTAGAGTCATAGCCCCGAGCCAACGGAGCCCTAGGCTTTCGGTTGGCATATCCTCAAGGAGGCACTCCCGCCTCGATACCGCCCACCGACTAATGTCCCAAAATACTACAAGGAAACAAACCCAGGCCTGTGGCTCGAGGATTACCGGCTCGCCTACCGGGCCAGTAGTGCGGTCAGTGATGACTTCATCATCCGCAATCTCCCCCTATTCCTGGCCGAGTCGGCACGAACATGGTTGGAGCACCTTCCGTCCAACTGCATTCAGAGTTGGGCGGACCTAACAAATCTTCGTAGGAAACTTCTAGGGCTTCTTGAAGAACTGCTGATAGAAATCGGGAGAGACTCTCCATGAGTACATTCGACGCTTCTTTCGGCAGTGCAACGAGCTTCCCAATGTCACCGATGCTGACGTCATCGGAGCCTTCCTGTCAGGGACCACCTACGAGTCCTTGGTCCACAAGTTGGGACGTAAGGGCCCATGGACTACCAAGGAACTCCTCGACATCGCAACCAGCCATGCTTCCAACGAAGAGGCGGTTGGAGCAATTTTTGATCGCTCCAGAGGCAAGGCGAAGTGGGACTAGGACGCTGACGAAGGCCCCTTCGACTGCTCCAATAAGAAGAAGAACTGGAAAGGGCATGGAGGCTCGCTCGTGGCCACCGTCGAGTGAAAAGCCGGTCGAGCGACGGCCGAGGGCACCCCCGATCACTTTGACAAGCTGCTCGAGGGACCATGCTTGAACCACGCCTTCCCCATCAAGCATGTGTACAAGGACTACTCCCTCATGAAGTGCTTCTTCACCGACGGCTCCAAGAAGTGGGAGCAGAAGAAGAAGCCCAAGGTGGAAGTCGACGACACCAGAGAGGACGGTGGCTTTCCATCGCCGGATGGCTGCCTCATGATCTTCGGTGGGCTGGAGGCATATGGCTCCAAGCACCGACAAAAGCTCGCACACCGAGAGGTCTACAAAGCCAAGCCCGCCGCGCCCGTTTTTCTCAAATGGTCAGGGTCTCCCATAACCTTCGACCGATCCGATCACCCGGATAGCGTCACACACCTAGGCAGGTACCCGCTCGTGGTCGACCCTATCGTCGGCACGAAGAGGCTCACCAAGGTACCATGGACGGGGGCAGCGACCTCAACATCCTGTACATTGAGACTCTTGATGCCATGGGCATCGAACGATCGCGCATCCGGCCGACCAGGGCGCCTTTCCACGGCATCGTGCCGGGAAAGCAGGCCATACCGATCGGGCAGATCGACCTACCCGTCACCTTCGGAAATCCATCCAACTATAGGACAAAGACCCTCACCTTCGAGGTAGTTGGGTTCCCCCCAGTCTACCATGCCATTTTGGGGCGACCATGTTACGTGAAGTTCATGGTCATCCCCAACTACACCTACCTCAGCTCAAGATGCCAGGCCCACATGGGGTCATCACCATTGGCACTTCCTTCCAGAGGGCCTATGAGTGTGAGGTCGAGAGCTGCGAGCTCGCTTCGGCAACCCTGGCTTCCGAGGAACTCACAGCCATCGAGAAGGACATCGCCGAAGGAGCGCCTGATGCGAAGCGAGTGGCCAAATCCTTTAAGCCTATGGAGAACGTCAAGGAGATCCTCGTCGACCCCGACAACTCCGCCGACAAGACGGTGCGCATCAGCACCGCCCTCTCCCCAAAGTAGGAAGGCGCGCTCGTCGACTTCCTCTGCACCAATCAAGATATCTTCGCATGGAAACCCTCGGATATGCCAGAAATTCCGAGGGAAGTCACCGAGCATGCCTTGAAGATCAGGCCAGGCTCTAGGCCAATCAAACAACGTCTTCGCTGCTTCAACGAGGAAAAGCGGAGGCTCATCGGCAAAGAAATTGCTAAGCTCTTGGCGGCTGGTTTTATCAATGAAGTATACCACCTGAAGTGGTTATCCAATCTCATTCTTGTAAAAAAGAAAAGTGGGAAATGGAGGATGTGTGTCGACTACACGAGCCTCAATAAGGCATGCCCAAAGGATTTGTTTCCTTTTCCATGCATAGATTAGGTAGTTGACTCGACCTTGGGGTGCGAAACCCTATGCTTCCTTGATGCGTACTCCAGGTATCATCAGATCACGATGAAAGAGTCTAACCAGCTTGCGACCTCTTTCATCACTCCGTTTGGGTCGTTCTACTACATTACAATGCCATTCGGACTCAAGAACGCTGGTGCTACGTACCAGCGCTGCATGACCAAATGCTTTGGAGACCTCATCGGGTGAATCATGGAGGCCTACATGGATGGCATCGTAGTCAAGTCCAAGCATATCGACCAGCTCATGGCTGACCTAGAGCAGACCTTCAGGAAGCTCTAGGAGAATGGCATCAAGCTCAACCCCAAGAAATGCATCTTTGGGGTCCCAAGGGGCATGCTGCTTGGATTCATCATTCCGAGCATGGCATCGAAGCCAACCTGGTAAAAATCTTAGCCATCACGAAGATGGGACCGATTCTGAACCTAAAGGGAGTTTAGAAGATTACTGGGTGCCTTGTAGCTCTTAGTCGCTTCATTTCACGCCTCGGCGAGCAGGGGCTCCCCCTTTACCGACTCCTGAAGAAAACCGACCGATTTGTGTGGATGCCTGAGGCTCAGGAGGCGCTTGACAAACTCAAAGTGCTCCTAACGAGGGCCTCGATTCTGGTCCCGTCGGCTGAGGGAGAGCCGCTCTTACTCTATGTCGTAGCTATGACTCAGGTGGTCAGTGCCACCTTGGTTGTAGAACGGGGTGAAGAGGGACACGCCCTCAAGGTATAGCACCCCATGTACTTCATTAGCTTAGTCTTGTCCGACTCCAAGACACGCTACTCTAGATCTAGAAGCTCCTTTATGCCATCCTAATCACCAAGAGGAAGCTATGCTACTACTTTGACTCGCACCAGGTGACCGTCATGTCATCCTTCCCCCTCGATGAGGTTATCTAGAACCAAGAGGCCGCGGGGAGAGTAACGAAATGGGCGCTCGAGCTGATGGATCAGGGCGTCATGTACGCCCCACGAATGGCCATCAAGTCTCAGGTACTGGCTAACTTTGTGGCCGAATGGATCGAGACCCATATGCCACCGGCGGCCGTCGATCAGGAGTACTAGACAATGTACTTCGACGGATCACTGATGAAGAAGGGCGCCAGTGTCGGGCTAGTTTTTGTTTCCCCCCTCGGGGTGCGCATGAGGTATGCAATTCGCATCCACTTCCAAGTTTCAAATAATGTGGCTGAGTATGAGGCACTCGTCAATGGCTTGCGCATCGCCGTTGAGTTGGGCATCCGACGGCTTAACATCCGAGGCGACTCTCAACTGGTCATCGACCAAGTCATGAAGGAGTCAAGCTGCCACAATGCCAAAATGGCTACATATTGTCATGAAGTTCGGCAGTTGGAGGACAAGTTCGATGGCCTCAAACTCAACCATATCCCAAGGTGGCTCAACGAAGCAGCCGACATGTTAGTGAAGATGGCATTGAGCCAAGAGCCGGTCCCCACCAACATCTTTGCTAGCGACCTACACAAGCCCTCGGTCCGATACGAGGAATCATAACAGATCGACAATGAGCCACCAGTTCTAGGCTCAGGGGCTGACCGACCCTCAGTCCCATCCGACCTAGAGGTCATGGACCTCACCGAAGACCCAGTGGCAGAGCTCGACCCTCCGACCGACTGGAGAATGCCTTATCTAGATTGCCTCCTCCACGAGGTGCTCCCTGCTGACAAGACGGAGGCCCAATGGCTCGCGCACCGCGCCAAGTCCTTTGTCGTCATCGAAGGGGAGCTCTACAAGCGTAGCCTCACCGGAATCCTACAGCACTGCATCCCCGCCGAGCAGGGGAAGGACCTACTGGAAGACATCCATGGAGGGGTCTGCGGACATCATGCTGCACCTAGAACCTTGGTCAGAAACGAATTCTAACAAGGTTTCTACGGCCAACCACGGTGGCCGACGCCGAGCGGGTCATACGCACTTGTAAGGGATGCCAGTACTATGCTCAACAAACTCACCTGTCGGCTCAAGCGCTCCAGATGATCCCCATCACATGGTCATTCACGGTCTAGGGGCTTGACCTGGTAGGGCCCCTCAAGTGGGTGCCCGGGGGCTTCACGCACTTACTTGTCGTCGTGGACAAGTTCATGAAGTGGATAGAGGTTCGGCCGATCACTGTGATTAAATCCGAGCAGGCTGTGTTGTTCTTCACGGACATCATCCACCGATTCGAAGTCCCGAACTCCATCATAACCGACAACGGCACACAGTTCATGGGGAAGAAATTCCTTCGGTTCTGCGATGACCATCACATCCGCATTGATTGGGCTGCCGTGGCGCACCCCCACATGAATGGGCCGGTCAAGCGCACAAATGGCATGGTCCTACAAGGCCTCAAGCCTAGGATCTTCAACTATTTGAACAAGTTTGGCAGACGGTGGGTTGCCGAGCTTCCCACGGTACTCTAGAGCCTAAGGACGTCCAACAGCTGGGCAACCGGTTACATGCCATTTTTCATGATCTATGGCTCCAAAGCCTTCCTCCCAACCGACCTTGACTACGGAGCGTCGAGGGTCAAGGCCTACAATGAGCAGGGAAACGAAGCATCTTTGGAAGACGCCATGGACCTGCTTGATAAAGCGCGCGACATCGCCCTGCTTCGTTCGGCCAAATACTAGAAGGCGCTGCGATGGTACCATAGCCGACACGTGTGGGGTCGCGCCTTTGGCGTAGGCGATTTAGTCCTTAGCCGCATCCAGAGCAACAAAAATCCCCACAAGCTTTCAGCGCCGTGGGAAGGATCGTACATCATCGCAGAGGTACTTCGACCCGGCACCTACAAGCTCAAGACTGAGGATGGCAAAGCCATCGGCAACACCTGGAACATCGAACACCTATGTTGTTTTTACCCTTAGTCTTCCAAGTTCCAAAGCTTTCAATATGCTTATCAAACTAAGCGATGTTTCTGCAAAAACCGAAAAATGTTACTTCCTACCGGGTTCGCTTCCGATCTGATCGGACTGCAGTAATACCCAACCCCGGCAACTACCTGGGGTCAGGTTTTACTCGGGGGCTGATAGGAGTACATATACTCAGAAACATTTTCCCATCCGACCCTTCCTTTTTATGACGAGACCTAGAAATAAGAATTGTCGAAAACTAACGATGAGTAAAACTGGTCAAAATGCAAAAAGCCTAAGCCCCGATGGCTATGGCATCGCTTGCTCACCAGCGTGATCATTACTTAGTCACTCGCCACCTAAGTTTCTAAAACCTTAACATAAAACAAGGGTCGGATCACAACAAACTATATATATAGAGAGAGAGGGGCGAAACAAAGTTTTCGGCCACAATAAAAGTCTTTACAGAAAGACCGACGCCAGACTCGGCTATCTAACTAAACATTCTTGGGCAGGATTTCTTCTTCGAACTTCTCCTCTAGGTCCCACGCCGGGGCCTCCGCTTCCTTCTCAATTTCGTCCAGCTCGACGTCAGTGTATCTAGGCGCGAAGCCCTCACTGATCACCGGTAGGTCGATGTCGATGTAGTGGGAGCGGGCGACGACAAATGCGCGATGGACGCCGGTGTGCAGGGCCTCCAATGCGAGCGTGCATGCCCAATCTAGGATCTGGGTAACCCGCACTGCAAGCGAGCTCGTCTCCACGGCCGGGGCAACCCCGAGGTCATCGAAGACCAACCCGACGGCAGCATGCAGGGCATCGTGCTCGTCGCTCTCCGACTAGAGTTGACCCCAAACCTCAGAGAGTTGCCTCTGAAGGGCTGCCCAAGCCAAACACCAAAGAGTGTCAAAAAATTGACTTTGAACGACAACCAAAAAGGTAACTAGAGCCTCACCACTCACTTGTTCCTCGAGGACCGTCTTCGCCCTCTAGAGCGCGCCAACATCCCCAGCCAAGGCGGCGGCCAGGCCCTCGGCTTCTTCCCTTGACTCCTGCTCATTTTTTAGTGCACGCCGAGTAGAGTCAGGGGCCGGGCGAAGTCGTCCAAGCTCCGCGGCATCTTCCCCAGCCTTGCCGACCGTAGCCTTGAGCTTGTCCTCAGCCTCGTCGGTGTGTTGACGGGTTTCCCATTCCTTGGTCTAGAGGCTCGCCACTTCCTCCTACAGCTGTAGCACTTTAGCAGCAAGCCCCCAGACCTCCCTCTCACGATGGAGGAATAGGCACTTCTCCCAGCTGCGCATCGCAAGGGACTGTGAAAAAGTCAGGTTAGAATCATATAAACAAGGCTCGAAAGTAGAAAACGTGAAGACACGACAAACCTAGCCGGCCAGGGTGATGTCGTCCTTCAGCACCCCCAACGCGTCGGTTAGGGAACGAACATCGGACTCAAGTCCTGAGCGCACGCTCGTCCAGTCCTTCTCCTCCGCCAGGTCGTCGAGGGTGAACACCGAGTCGCTCGGGTCTAGCCGCCTGGCCCATCGGAGCCAGCCTCCTCCCCATGCGAGTGGATCATCGCCTAGCTAGACAAGGGACTGGGAGGACCTAGCCCCAACTGAGGGGTCGGCCGTGGCAACCATCGATGTCGGCCCGATGGGGGCCAACGGCACCCCCTCCGTCACCGGCGCTCCCTTAGGAGCGGACCCTCCAATGACTAAGGAGGCTAGCAGCTCGGGCTCCAAAGTCCGAGCTATCGCTGCTTCTACAAGGGACGCCTTGGTCGCACCTCCTCCCATCTGCCCCACCTCAGGCGCATCAACCGGCGTCGGCACCGATTCCACAAGCGCCTCCCCCGGCACAATCGGCGCCTCCGCCTCCCCCGCTTCCTTAGGTCGCGCCATGTCCGCCTCGGTGCCATCACGGCGTGCCCCCAGCACCACGCCAGCCGGCTCCTAGGGGGTTGGCCAACATGCCAGGATCTTCTACGGCGCCAACGTCAGGGGTCTGCGGGGGCCGGTCCAGCAGAAACCACCAACGTCACAAAACGAAATCCGAGAACACAATGAAAGGACAAAGAAGTCGTTAACTCACCTCGACGCCATTACCCGAGATTGTTTCAAGGGCTGGCCACTCGACTCCAACTCCGCCACATCGGTGATTGGCCGCTTCAATCCCCCGATAGGGTCGGTCGGAGCAGGGCGGGCTTGCTCCGCCAACCTCAGGGGTGCCTCCTCCCCCGCCGATCTAGGAGGCGCCTCGGGGTTGGTCGGAGCAGGGCGGACTTGCTCCGCCAACCTTAGGGGCGCGTCCACCCCGCCGATCTTGGAGGCGCGTCCTCCTTGATTCGCGTAGGGGCGTGCTACGGAATCAGGGTCAAGTTGACCTACCTCGCATCGGCCTGCTCGTCCTCAAGCGCCAGCACGCGCCCACGGAATGTTGAGGTCCTCATCCTCTTCCTCCTCCTCGTTGTCGTCGCTCTCCTCTAAGCCTTGCCGATGCCTTCCACGCTAGAGCCTCCCTCGCTCCTTCCTCGCCTTCTTCCGATCCTTCTTCGCCTTCGCCGCCTCAGCCGCGGCGTGGTTCACCACCCTCCGCGCCACGTCCTCTGGTAGCGGCGGGTCAAAATCACGGGCGATGAGGCCGGGCTGCAAATCCCGACGGTTAGAATTTGAGAATAGAGGAGGGTCGGCCAATAAAAGAAACTCGAAGAAGGCTTACCAGTTCGACGAAACCCACATCTAGCCGCATCACGGGATGCCCCAGGACCGGATACACCAAGGCAAGATCCACTGATGGATCCATTGAGAACTCCATCGCCTCCTTGAGGCATTGTGCCATTTTGCTGATGCTGAGGGCCTCGTCGGCAACCATCACCGTCCCTTCGGGCGTGGAATCCGTCATCATCTTATACATCGGAAGGGCGCGCGCCAACAGTGGCGCCAGCCTCCTAACATGGTATGCTCCGATGACGCTAGTCTCACGAAGGTCATAGTGCTTCAGAGACGTGATGGCCTTGAGCAGGTCGCAGAACCTCTTCTGCTCCTTCTCGATGGGCCCATATCTCCATGCCCCCGGCACCTCCTCGATCAGGCGGCCGGTGAAGATCGGCAAGGGGGCGGCGTCATCATTCTTCAGGTAGAACTAGAGCTTGTGCCACCCCTTGTTGGACTTTGATAAGGGGATGGACATATACTCCGATACCCCACTACCCTGCATATAGATGCTTGCGCACCCCATCGGCACCGCTAGGTCCGGCTTCTTCTTCTCCTTCTTGTTTAGCAGCTCGACGACGAAGAAGTACTTCCATAGCTTGAAGTGGGGCTCGATCCCCAGATACCCCTCGCACAACACAATGAAGGCTGAGATGTGCTGAATCCTATTGGGATTCAGATGCTGTAGCTCTAGCCCGTAGTGGTGCAGCAGCCCTCGGAGGAATCGGTGGGGATGAGTCGCGAACCCTCGCTCATGGAAGGGGATGAAGGAGACAACATAGCCGTTGGGTGATGATAGCACATCCTCGCCTCTAGGTACGATCCACTCATTCGCCATGGTCCTTGCGCAGAGAAGGCCCTTCTTGACTAGACCCTCCATGCGCACGCGGAGAACATCGAAGCGAGGCCATGGCTCCATCAAGGAATGAGGATGGCAATGCAGAAGATCCGGCGGCGGCGTAAGGCTAGAGAGCGAGAACTTCACCGGCGATGGAGTGGAACACAGGGAAATAAAGGCTGGGACTCAGGAGCGAAAGGCAGAAAGATTGGAAGGGCAAAGGATGCGACTGTGTGTACGGAGGCTGGGGAGAAACCACTTTGTTTATAAGGTAAGGGTGGAATGAGCAAGGGGCGAACCGTTCGCCTAAATTAATGCGCCACACGCCCTACCAGATACGTTTCCTTCGGGGCTCGAGGGCTCATTATTTCTCGCAGCATCAGTCGCCTCGCCGCCTCGAGAGACGAGCGCACGCCTATCCCAATCTTCCCCGTGAAGGATCCGCTGGGCGACGGTTCGACTTCAAAGGCCACGGGCCGCCGCAGGTAAGAGAGATATGGAGCTGAAAACGCTCCTACGGCCTGTTAACGCCTAGGAGTTCAAAGGCTAGCCCACTAGTGGGTTCACGGCCGCTCTAGGGCACCTTAGAGTGAGGGGAGGTTAAGGACAGACCCACTAGCGGCCAGTACCCAAAGCATGCGAAGCGCCACGGGCGTCCCGACCCTCGATTTGAGTCTTAGATGATGCAAGGTCCATGGTTTTTCCGTGAAAGAAAGGCATTGAGCCCTCGGACCGGTCGAACAGATCTAGGAACTATATGAACCTGCCACCAAGAATCTGGAGTCAGTCACCAGCTAACCTCAAACCGGCCCCGCGAAGGGGATGCCCGGGCTCCACTCGAACAAGCCCGTTAACAACTCACCGAGCACCATGCTCCGTCCAGTGAGGAAAGCACGGCCTGACTCAGCCCCTTCGTTCTAGCGAATGAACGCATGAGGGATGACGATCACAAGACGAACTAACCCCCCGACCGGGACCTTGCTACGCGTGGGGGCTCAGGGGCTCGGCATTGCAGGGAGACCGAACACGCGGTCGTAGACAAATGACGAGTGTCATACGCAACCTGCCATCCTGCAAAACGACAATAACAAACAATACTCCCATACGCCCTCAAGAAACGGACCGCAAAAAGCCTTTGCAGGAGTGTCTCACTCCTCCAAAGGCTCGGGGGCTACACCCACTAGGTGCGCTCGCGCGCACCTGGTGGAAAACGAATTACCAGCACGTGTCCTCCCCGAGGGCTAGGCGCCTATGTACGCTTTTGCCAAACTCCCACATGGAGGCTTGGTATCTAAATCCTACTCGGTTACCCTACGCGGATTAACAAACCGAGGGAAAAAACGCCAAAGTTCCAATAACGACCCGCCTCCATGGCATAACGGCCACGAGAGCAACAAATCACGAAAAAAGCCTTTGCAGGAGTGTCTCACTCCTCCGAAGGCTCGGGGGCTACTGTTGGATATCTATACCCGGGTATCCGAGCCAAAGGATTAAAGAGCGTCACATCGCCTCATCCAATGGTTAAAGACACAACTACGACCTCGTCCGACCCCTAGGGGTCGGGCCACGCCTCGTCCGACGCCGAGGATGAGGTTTCCACCTCATCCGACCCCCAGGGGCCGAGCCACGCCTCATCCGACGCCGAGGACGAGGTTTCTGCCTCGTCCGACCCCCAGGGGCTAGGCCCCGCCTCGTCCGACACCGAGGATGAGGTTTCTGCATCGTCCGACCCCTAGGGGCTAGGACACGCCTCGTCCGGTCCCACGGGGAGGGCCCCACCACGTCCGACCCCCGTGGTTGGATTCCATCTCGCCCGTATCCCAGGGAGAGATTTCCACCATGTCTGATCCTTGGGGATCGGATCTGCTACCGGACCAAAGCAGTGGTCCCAGGGTAGGGCTCGAACTGCTTCAACCACTACAGCATGGAAGCGCACGCCCGGGAGCACATCTCGGATGTGTCCTGTTGCGACTGGCGGTCGCATCGGGCCATACAGGGAAACTCACATCGCCCATTGCGTCAACAGGCCAGCACTGTGCTGCCAACTCCCTATCCGACCACGGTCCAACGTCGACCAACCGTGTTCGCTGATCGGCACTGCATCGCTTGCCCCCCCCGCATGGCTTCGTCAGGAGACCCTCTGACCATTCCGTCCACTCGAATGGGATGGAAGACAAGAATGGCGCATGACGCCTGCACGTAAGCTGCAGCGGCCAACAGGACCCCGGTACGACGCCGCTGTCACCACGATCTACAGAATCAGTGGGACCCACGCGAAGAGGAGAACGGCGCACCTTCGGGAGCCTTATTTCTCTTTCCTTTTTTCCTCTTCCCTTCGGCTGTAACCCCTGCTTTCCCTTGGCCTATAAAAGGGAAAGCAAGGCGTCCCACTAAGGACATCGACTCGTCACAGGGCGGGTCATCGGACAAACATACCACATCACACCAGAGACTTGGGAGCTACCTCCCTCTCTCGCCAGTTTGTAACCCTCTACTACAAACTCAGTGCTAGTAACACGAGCAGCTCAAAACTAGACGTAGGGATATTCGGCTTGAACCAGTATAATCCTTGTGTCCTCTTAGCACACCATCCGGGTCAGACACACAATATACAAATTTACTAGCCGGTGCTTACTCGAAACACCAACATATACTTTTATAATAAACTTATTTGGAGATATAAATGTTGCACGTATTTTCTACAAACCTAGTCAACGTTGAGAAAGTTTGACCAGCATGCATCCCATAACGACTTCTATTGTGGGACGGAGGGAGTATGTTGCAGTTGAGTGTTGCAAAAGTAGATCTCAATGTAGGGCTATTGAGCGAGGTAGAGAGAGCTAGCGCAAGAACCATGGCGGCATTGGCTGGTAAGATGGCGGCAAAGCCCACCGGAGGAGGACGACAGAAGTCACGCTCTGTCTTTGGCGCAAGACGTGGGTCTGATGACATGTTGCCTCCACTGGCCCCGCTGGAGGTCCTTGAGTAGAAGCTTGTGGCACAACATGGGGAGATGCAGAACCAGCTATGCAGAATCCACTGCTTGTCATGCGAGCCATGCCGCAGTGACGCAGCGCTGGCGATGTTGAGGCCCTCGCGAAGCGCTTGCAAGGCGGCGGGTTCCGTTATTACACGGGCGTGGAGGACGCCTCACACGCTGGGGACATGACAGGTGTGGCGGAGTCAGATCTCGACGCGGGCTTGGGGCCGACGCTTGGGCGCTTACTTATTCCCTTTTATTTATTTTCAAAAATATGGTGAAAAAAACATGCATCTCCTCAGCGTATTATTTAATAACAGAACGTATAATAAAAATATACTCTCAGTGCATGATTTTAAAATGGAAGGGCGATATTTTACAAGCATGTGTCTTAAAAAGTTTACAACCCTATTTTGATCTCTGTTATAGAATATCACCTTAGCCTCTCTAATTAATCTCACCTGTCAACACGTTTGGTGAAAAAAAGCTCATTTGGCAACCCTAATTAATATAGCCAATGCTCGACTCTCTATGGTTATCCAAAGACATTATGCTATGCTTACGTTTATGTACCGCCAAGTCACCCAAAGCTTGTATTTTTTGACAGATATTGTAATCAAGTTGACGTACTTCAACAATCACAATAAATGTTGGCTATCTTTGTGATTTTGATTTTTTTCTCTTCTTCCTAATCTTTCTTCGGTGTGGATGGAGAATGAAAACTAGCTATTAAACTCAGATAAATACTTTATTCTCTGTAAGTCAAACAGAGTTTGAATGTCAATTTTCGCTCTAACAAATATAATTCATCTACTCTGATGTTTATGGTTTGTTTAATTTTCACCAACGCTACAGCTGCTCTAAAGGCAACAAATGTTAAGACAAAACGACAACATAAATACACTATAAATCCTCATCTTGTGATAAACAATGAGGAGAGGGGCTACCATGATATCAATAGTAGAATTTTAACAATCACATGCACAGTTGACATAGTGATTTATGAAAAAAAATCCTTATACTCTAAGGGTCTATTTGGTAGAGCTCCATCTGATTTTGATTCTCTATGGGAGTTTTTTTTTGCGCCTCTCATCCAGACACACACCAACACCACACACACCTCACTCACACCTCCTGTACACAAACAGACCCTACAACTACACCTAGATTCCAAGATCGCGTCCTTGAGGAGATCACCGAAACCATCCAAGGCTCCGTAGACGACGGGCGCGCCACAATCCCTTTGTAGCTCCACGCGAGAGAGGCTGCACCTGTTAAATAAGGGGAAAAACCCCGGTGGGGATCGTGAGTCGAGCAGAGCTCAAACCCACGACTGGCTGCTGCACCACCTGCAGCATTTACCACTCGAGCTACGGCTCGATCCCTCTATGGGAGTTGATTCACTAACATAAGTGATTTTATGGCTTAAAGTGATTCTATTTTGTTCTTTAGCATAAACTCTCAAAATCACGATGGAGAATCATTTCACAGAATTAGGAGAAGCTACTTTTTTCAGCACACATCCTCTTAGTTCATTTCAGATAATCACTCAAAGAATCAGCAGAGAAACACTTCTCTAGAAAACTGTTTGGCAGAGCTCCTGCTAGATTCAATAGAGAATCAGCTCTAGGAGCTCTACCAAACAGGGCCTAAGTTTCCACTAGTCAATAATAGGTATAAGGGGTCTTCTCTAGACCATGTAGAGCATTACAACAACACATTCATTAAGTTGCAACTTGGCATCAAGTACAACAACTACATACAACCATCTAATAAGAGGAATGGTAATAGACAAAATGAAAGTCAATAATCGGTTCGTATCTCATAAACTATAGCTTCAGTGTGCGTAAATTTGGGTAGGCATGTTGCTCCTGAGTCCCAAACCATTGATAAAGTTTCAGCTTAGTCGAACACCATTTCACCACCCAAATTAACATACCAAACCTGATATGTCACACCATTTCACCACTCAAATCAAGTATACAACAGAACTAATACGTTCGAAAACTCCAATAATAACTTTGGACCAACCAATCCCTCTCAAATATAATGCCCTACTCAACCAATAATCCTCAAACCAACTGACTAGATCAATGTTTGAACTTACGATCACAAGCTTGAAAATAACCTTGCCATCAAAGCTGGTCAAATTCCTCCTTTTCTCTCACATTGTGTTTGTGTTGTGTTATGCTCCTTCTCCCTCTCCAATAGCAGGTGATAGCTAAGACAAATGAGGCTAAGGTTTTTCTCTCCAGACCATCATTGATTCCAACAAAAGTAACGACACAAAAGAGTTGGACTTGTGAGCTACGATGACCTCTATTTGCAAGGCTCCAAAGCATCCTATATGCAGACTTGATCAAACGACACGTCTGGTTGGGCCGGAAAAATATATCAGGTCAAAATCTTCGGCACGAGCTCGACCCGACATACAGGCCGGTTAGGCTATAATTCTCAGGGTCTTTTCTTTCAAATTTGCCTACTTTAGGTTGGATTTTTTCATGTGTGGTCAGGTCAGATCATGGGTTGTAAATTATGATCTGATCCACCGAGATCGGGTCGGATGACCCATGATTAAGTTTACCTATATGTAGATAGATAGGTAAAGCATCACTACCGGAATGCCTAGGTTTGCCGTGTGTCCACGGCACACGGCGAAACCTAAAAAAACACACGGCAAAGCGCTCGGCAAACGGCACTCGGACGTACACAGTGCCGGCAAAGATTTCTTTGCCGAGTGTTTTAGTGCTAAAACCGACAGTCTACAAAAAAAATTCGAAAAATATATTAAAAAGCCGCACGCGGCTCGCCGTCGCCACCACGCCGCCCGTTGCCACCAGGACGCCACCACGCCGCCACCACCACGCCTGCCGCTGCCACCATGCCCGCCACCACGCTCGCCACCACCACGTCCGCCCTCTCCTACCGGATCCGGCCTCCGGCCACCGGGATCTGCCCTCTCCCGCTGGGATCTGGCCTAGCAATATGTCTACACATAGTATAATAATACTAAAAAATTAAAATATTATCAAAATATTTTTTATATTAAAAATAGTAATTGTTTTTCTCCAACGTACATTTTTTTTGAAATTGTTGACCAAACTGTAAAGGTTTAAGCTTGGACAAAGCTGAATGGATCGAAGGAGGTAGGTTGCACCATGAAAAACAAAGATTTTAGCGTTCAAGCTAAAATTTTGTTTTTTTTTTGGGAAAACGACGCTAAAAGATTTGAATTGTTCTGTTCTTTCGATGGTGGCGAGCACACACTGAGTAGGGTAGCGAAGTTGTTGGTCTAATTTATTCGCCATGTTCGATCTCAAATCTGAGCCAAACTGAGCGTTGCACCATAATCTGAAATCACACAGGTTTAATTTCTAGGCAGATCGATGGATGGATCTCCTGCGGCGCCGTCGTCAGCGAGGAACGGGCGTGAGGACGAAGAGCTTGCACGAGTGCGGCCCGACCACCGCCGTGAGGCTGCCGGTGAACCTGCCCGGGAGCGTCTCATGCTGCAGATGAATGAATCAAAAACCATAAGCTTGCATGAATTCGAGCCACATGCATATCTGGCAGGCAAGCTAGCTCGGCCCGGATGCGCGGAACGGGAGAAATGGCCAGCGGCTGGTCCACCAGCCACCACGCATTCACGTACCTTCCAGACGTCCCTGGCCTCGACGGTGACGCCGCGGCGGATGCCGACGTCCGGCCATGCCGCGGTGATGGACGCGGAGCGCGTCGCCCCCCGGTTGAGCAGCAGCACCGCCTTCCTGTGGCGGGAGAGCTGCCCCGCCCACACCTGCGATATAATCAAACGCCACGGGATTCAGGATTTCCTACCCGAGCGAGACGTGCTGCTTGCGATGACGATCGATTTGGTAGATACTATCTCTGTACCTCGAGATCGTTGCCATACTTCTTCACTTTGTTTCCCTGGACACCCATCCGATCTGCGCCGAACACAATTGGCACACATGAAGACGAGTCAATAAGTGAACTTTTTCCTCGTGCGTGAGTAGAAAGAACTGAACACTTGAACTACTTAATGTGAAAAAGATTTTGCTGATGAGAACGAAGATGCATTAATTGTGTTGTGATGACCTTGGTTAATCGCGATGACCTCTGCGTTGGAGAGGATCCCCAGCGTCTCCTTGGAAACTCTCGTTACGTCGCAGCCGATTACAAGAGGAGCCTGTCAAAGGTTGGCGCCAAGAATTCGACCGGTAATTGTGAGCACACAGAGAGTCGGACAGACGCTCATTTCTTATGAGCCTGAGCCTGAGCCTGGAAATGATTCACGCACCTTGGCGATGGCCCACAGGCTGAAGTGCACGACGTACTCGTTGTACGCCATCCCTCCGTTCCCGACCTCCAGCATGTCAGGATCTGTGTGGGAGAGAAGCAAGCCATTGATCAGCTGACAGGAAAACCTCATGGATCGAATCCGTATGCATTTCATCCAGGAAGCTAAACAGAGATAGACGTGGACGATACGAACTGACCGTTCCAACCGCCGGGTTTGGCGTACCGGGCGTAGGCGTCGTTCCGGTCGATGTTGTCCAGCATGCTGTCGCAAGAACCCACAAGTTAACCCAATCAGTTATCAGCGAGAGAATTACTAGCTACGTACTCGAAGAGCTGATGAGCGTCACTTACCCTGACCATGTGTCGATGATGTCGCCGGTGGTCCTCCAGCTGTTGCCGTACATGCCGCCCCATTTGGGCACTTCCATGTAGCCCCTGACGAAGTTAAATAACCATCAGCTCAGGTGCATTTTTTCAAGCAAAAAGAGAAGACCAAGAAGGCAAAGGGATGCATGCCACACCATTCGCAAAGTGAGTAGAAGATGGGGCGGCCAGAGTTCTTCAGCGCGCGAGACATGCGCCCAAACCTGCATCACAATTTACAGCTGCCCGCTACATATACATCTGAAAGAAACAAGAATGGTACACGAACTGAATGTGCACCTCACGGTTTCAGGCGTGCCGTCTCTGTAGCAGTTATCATACTTCAAGTAGTCAACACCCTGCACACGTATGGTCAAGCGTCGAGTGAAGAAACGATGTATAGTAACTAAGGTAAGGTTGCTTCTTTTTGTTTTTTTGCTCTATATATAATAGAAGAAGAGTAACTGATACTGGTAGTAGACTAAAATTCTACTGGTGAACTGAAACCGCAAGTCCTAGTCAAATGCTATCAGATGTCTGAAAGACTGAACATCTGTAGTAGCATGTGTATGTACCCATGATGCAAACGTTTTAGCATCCTTGTCCTCGTGGCCCAGAGATCCAGGCATCCTGTTGCTGCAAGTTCTTGTCCTGAAATTTACGGAAGGCAGTCCGGTTTTAGTTCAACATGGATTTGCAGTGGAAACTTGTAAGCTTTTGGGCATGAGGTAGCCTGGGTGAACTTATTCCCACTTGATTGAATCAAAAAGAGCCGACCGAACTTGTTGAAGGAAAAGGGAAAATAAAAGAACGTACCCAGCTGAAGAGTAGATGCCAAGCTTAAGCCCCTTGCTGTGAACATGATCTGCCAGGGCCTTGATTCCGGATGGGAATGTCTTGGGATTAGCGATCATGTATCCCTGTCAGAAAGTCAGTTAGCCAAGCCAATTTCTTAAATTATTGACTTCTGGCAGGTCGCAGTCAAACTGATCGTGCTTGGATCAATGTTCAGCAGTGCAAGAATTTAACTGAAAGTAACTGACGAAAAAATCAACTAGCACTCGTACTACCTCTTTGGTCCTTTGGTAATCCGCCCAGCAGTCATCTGCAATAGCAATGTCATCTTTCAGTGACACCGAACACTATGATAACATCCAACACGTATGAAGTATGAACTCTGCATATATGTATAGAATACACTACCTAAGTTGACATACTTGTAGCCAGCCTTTGCAAGTCCGGTGGCGACGAGCGCATCAGCTGTGAATCAAGTTAACAGCGAATCAGTGAGCAATAGCCATATCATCAGAAAGAAACCAATGGCGCTGGTGATTTCAGATACGAGCTGATTGGGGTGGTGGTCTCTGACTGACCGGTGCGCCGGACGACCGCCTCGTTGATGTCGCACTGGAAATGGTTCCAGCTGTTCCACCTGCGAAAAAGCGACGACAAAACACAAAGAAAAAACCCACGGTAAAAGGCTCACTCAGACAACAAACCACAGCCGGGAGCGGCGGAAGCCACGCATCGCATGCATGCACATCTGAATTCGGAGTGCTGGTTTCGTTCCTCACCCCATCTGCGGCGTCAGCCCGAGCCCGTTGGCGAAGAGGACGCGCCGGGCGCCTCCACCAGGCAGAGGCACCGCCGGCCTGCTGGCGTCGTCCGCGGCACCGAGCGCTGCCACCGCGGCGGCGGAGAGGCAGGCGCCCAGCAGGAGGAGCACGGCCGTCGTACTCGGAAACAGGCTCTGAATCTCGGGCGCCATCCTTGGTGGTTCCGCGCTGCGCTGCGTCCTGCCTGAACCTCCGCGCTGCGTATGTGCTTGTCACCGACACCAAGCCCGTATCCGTATGCGCTGGAGAAGGAGAAGGGGCAGAGGAGACGGAGCGGTGCGTGTCGCGTGAGCGTGACGCACTGCAACGCTGCGGCAGCGATTGATGGAGCTACTCCGGCTTGTCTGACGCGCCGCGTGACGGGGCCGCGGTGTCTCACGTAGCCATACGCTTTCAGTTTCCGGTACCTTAACCATCTCCAGCTCACCAACGGATTACCTATCTACATCTCTTAAATAAAATCCTTATAAAAAGAAGTCTACATAGGTGATCTTCTTTCATCAGTAGCATCTTTTTCTTCTCCTCCTACCAATATACAAAGATGTTCAAGGGTTGGTTTTCAAAGGAGCTTATAAATCATGATATAGTATTTTCTCACAACAAATCAAGATCGATCGAGCTTTTATCAAATTTCTCACAAACAAATCAAATGAACAGTGATAATTCAATTTTTAGATATTAGAGATAGAATAGGAGACATGATGTGTAATTTGTTGGGGCTAACTATAACTCCCTATATTATACTCTCTCCATTCTAAGGTCATGTTTTGGAACAATTTATACTAAAAATTAGCTAGCTAATAGCTGCTATTTTTTAGCTAGCTATTTTTTTTAGTAAAGTGGCGTTTGGATAATATATGGTTGAATAGTGAATCGAATGTACATATAAACTATTAGCATCTATTCATAATTACAAACCTGCTAATAGAACTAATAGTTAGCAACCCTTCAGCTAAACCACTAGCACTAATTTTAGCTGCTACTTCCTCCTTTTCAAATTATAAGACGCTTTGGCTTTTCTAGATTTATATTTTTTGCTACGCACCTAGATACATATTATATCTACGTACATAATAAAATTTATGAATCTAGAAATACTAAAACATCTTGTAATTTAGGCTAGAGGACGTAATTTTTAGTGTTAATGTATTCAAATAGGCCCTAAATTATAAGACGTTTTTCTTTTTCTATATACTTAGATTTTGCTAAGTATTTAGATTTATAAAATAATATATCTGAAAAAACCACGTCTTGTAATTTAAAATTATTTTTTAGCATTGAATGAGCTAATCTGTTTGAGATACGCTTACCTCCATGGCAGCAAGACAGGACAGCGGCGAGGGGTGCGCGGGAATCGCTCGTAAAGCCGTGACGCGCGGGCGACAGCTTGTTGTGGAGGACAGGTACGGCGCGCAGTGGACTGCTTGGGTGCATACGATGATTAGATCCGCGTGCCTCCTGCGACCTGTCCCTACATTTGTTCACATTTTCTCCAGCCAACAGGAAAGGCGCCCCATACCGCGAAAATGTTATGAATGGCTAGCCTGTTCAGGAGACCGTATCGTATTATGGATTATTTACTGCTGACTGGTTTGGTGTGAGAAAAAAACAAAAAACACTGTTCCCAACTAAAAATTTACGATCGATTACGAGCAAGCGAACAAGCATACAAGATACAACTGAATCACGCCCCATCACATAGTTTTCATCAGTTCTGAATGAATGGATGATTGACGGACAAGTAAGGACACAAGCAATATTCCAGCCGTATAAATAGATGCCTCTGCTGAACACCCATGATTTTTGGATAGGCGGCAAACAAATTGTCAATAAATAACGCAGGCATAACACGCATGCATTAGATTCAGGCATATCATGCATTAGATTCGCCCACTTACGAGTTACGACCCATCAACATATTACTGCAGTATCTCAATTCTCAAATCAATCCCCAGTTCAAGCGTTACAGATTAAAGCTCAAGTCCAAAGGAGGTACACGACGACATTCAAACAATTAGCCTGTTCGTTTCGGCTGAAACGATCGTGGATTATTACTGCTGGCTGGTTTGGTGTGAGAGAAAAATATTGTTCTGGCTTATAATCCACGATCGTTTACGACCAAGCGAACTGGTATGTCTGACATTTTCATTTCCCTCACAAGACTCTTTACATAGGTATAGTGGCAGAGTAATAGATCAACCATCTTCAGTGTTTTCCCTTGTCTTCACTCCTCAGCGTGCTTCATATTGGACAACTATACAAGAAACATAACATTTGGTGAGGAATGCCACATTGGAACAAAGATCAAATTAGAAATACAAATCAAATGCAGATGTATTCAGTTTAATAGATCAACCATGACATCTAACTTCAGACTGAATAAAGCTAGCATTTCCGGTACCTAGAATTGTCAACCATGAGCTCCATTTTTTTTTTTTGATACCATGAGCTCCAATTTCACACTCAATTCAACTACCATTTTCAGTGTCTACGATTGTCAACCATGGGATCTAATTTCACACTCAATTCAGCTACCATTTTCAGTGTCTAGAATCGTTCCTACGTATTGTGCTGTGTTTGTCCTCTACCATATAGAGGATAAAAGCATGATAATTGTCGTTTTCCATACTTTTATAGCAACAACAAATGCAACAGAGAAGCCGAAGCAGTACAATATCTAAAAGAGCAAATGCCTGTTTTCATCCTTGATGTTGAACATATTATTTTTGCAATTTGCAGTCAGCTAAGTCCACATACAATACCTTAATGTCAGCAATAGGCGATTAGGTTCAATTGTATCGTACTGACGTACTGCAACAACTATGTCATAGCCCCATACATATCTTCAGAAGGACTAACAGCTATAGGCTAATTGCCATTTCAGATGAATTAGATTGTGCAGGAATTTTTTATTGGGTGAGAAATGTATATGACAACAACAGTTGCTACTATGTCTTAAACATCCCATATATATGTTTATAATCACCTACAGCTGCAGGTCATTATTTAATTGTTAATGAGAAGACTTTTGGACTATGCACTTAGCATTATCAACCTACAAACATAATCAAACCAATCATTACTTGTGAATGCGCACATATTCTTTTTTAAGAAAACAAATGTGCGCTACGTGCATATTCTCATTGTGGTAAGATACCCCTAAGATATATAGCTACAAAACACATCACATCATACTAGGTTACTACCTTCATGACTTGTGACGACTGTAACTAAGAATTAATGGATAACAAGGTAAATGAATTGCTGTGATCTAAGTGTAACTGTGGACAGAAGAATATTGTTATCAAAGCCACTACAGTTTCTGTTAATGCACAGGGTACCAATGGTGTCCAGAAGTTAGTAGCATAGTATCCTATATATGAGCTAAGTGCACCATGAGGACTACAAACTGGTTGCCTCACTAAGCTGTATACATCAGAAGATCTACAAGTGGAATCAGCAAAGATAACAGCATGCTAGCAAGGTAATTTGAATTTTGAGTTGAAGTACACAAAACCGAAACAATGAAGAATGTGGAAAAGAAAGCGATACACAAAGCAATATTAAACCTTTTCTTCACAATAAAAACTAAGGAGGATGGAGAGAAACAAACACATCCTTCTTACAAAATATACTAGTGTGGAGGTTAACACAGCACAAAGTCCACCAAAATTTCAGACATATAAAACTCATATAGGCGTTATTTCTCTTAATAGACAAAAGACTCCAGTACCACAGCATTAACTAATTAAACATCTAAGATCCCTTGGGAATCAGGCAGAGTTTCTTTAAGCAGGAACAAACATATATCATATCCATTAAATCATGCAAAGTTTCTAGCTGCAGTTGATTTTCTCAACTTGTTTCCCTTGTTCTAAAATATAATAAATGGACAAGAAATGTAATAAGCAGCTTTTTTTAACTGGAATACAAAAATAGCTGGCATCTCAAATAAGAAAGATCAGGGTTTAACAAATGAACTCTAGTTCACCTTGCCTCATAGAAGGTAACTGGTATTGCAATTATTTTTCTTTTCTATACACATATATGCTAATCATAGCACCAATTCCTCTCTTTTTTTTAATGCATCAAGACTTCAAGACAATAAAGTTACATTGTTTCAGAGAGAATGGCATGAGAAGTCATGGCATGAAGAAACACAAGATTACTAACAAAACTGTATATCAGCAAACAGAAGCTAGAAAAACCGCACTCGAGGGGAAAAGATGGCACCAATGTTCTTATAGAACAATCATATAGGAAGTGGAATTATAAAGACAATTGAGACATGGAAGCAATGCTATAAAACAACTCTAGCTGATTAGGCACTTGGCTAATCACTCATAATACGGTCTTTGAGTTTCTACAAGTGACTCATAAGCTAACCATCTAATCCATTATATGCCGCTACTTTGCAAAATCCTTCCTGCGACATTACTGAACCTTTAGGTTTGGAAGGTATATTACTGACAGTACAGTCAAAACGATTATGTTTTAGGCAGCACCCCCATAACAAAGGACGGTCTTTGCTTTACACACAGAATTGTTTGCTCTATCCTCAATCTAACCGACGAGGAAAACAAGGAATCGCGTATGTGAATGAAAGGAGAAGGAATGATGTGGTCTTACTCCGGCGGGTGCGCTTCTTGTAGAGGATGCGGTAGCCACACTCACGGCACTGGATGACATCTCCTGGCTTCAGGGTGTTCTCAGCTCCGCAATCTGAAGCAGAACAATAATATTTTTTCAACAAGAAACGAAAGAAAAATCAAATTCATCCCTAGGAGCCAGGAGGTGAAAAATCATTTCAAAGATAAACATGACAAGCTACTAGTAGCGGATGACTGGATGATTTTTTTCTCTTTTGTCCTTTGTATCGCAAACTTTGCTTTAACATTTATATAGATTCATTAACCAGTAGGGGCGCAAGCCCCTCCTGATTCCGATGACCGATAACGAATCCAATCATCAGATGGAGATACGGGGGCGAGAGGATTACCTCCGCAGAGGTAGCTGACGGGCTCCGGCTGCTGCGGATCCATGGGTCGGGCGCTCTAGGGTTTCCGGCCGCAGAGGGGTTTGGGGGTTTCTTCCCAGCCGTCGCCGTGTGCGGAACGGAGCACGACTTACACGAGCGGCAAGAAGTAGTAGCCCGGAACGCGGCCGCCGCCCTGGTCGTCCTAACCGACCTAGTTGCGCATCGTTTATTTGGGCCTCCAAATCCACCACCTTGCTCGGCTCAATACAGCCCGGCCCAACAAACCGTCATGTCTGTGTCTACGCGGCAACTGCCTGCCAACTAATGGCCTCGCATCTTGTCAAAAAAAAACTAATGGCCTCGCCGATCGAGAGCGCGGGACGTCAGTGGGGCACTGGGGCAGGGGCTTCCGCCGGTTGGAGTCCCTCCCCCGGATAGCCGTCGTTACGGCCAGTTGGGCGTTCGTCCTCCGTCCTTCCGTTCTTGCCGCACCGGTACACGTCGCTGCCGCCTGCCGCCCGGTTGTGATCATCCGCTGCAGGGAGAGGGAGGAACTGTCTGCGCTCGCCCGCGGCACCGCCTGGCCGGAAGCCCTGATCGATCGGCGAACAGACAGTTGCTCCGGGGGTCCTTGCGTTGCTTCCGGCGTACAATACAGGCAGCATCGATCGATGGGCTCTGTCATCGGCACGGCGGCGAGCGGCCTCGGCTCGCTCGTCGGAAACGTCATCTCGTCGCCGTTCAACGGTGTCTCCTGCGAGTACGTTCGTCTCGAGACAATCAAGAGTGGTGTATTACCACGCCGCCTGCCTTCGCTTGTTACCTACTGATCTCGTTTTACTTTTCTTTCTGGCAAAAAAAGGCGCGTTTGCTCGGGGACATGGGACTTGCTCTGCTTCATCGAGCACCTCTGCGTCACAAGCGTCCTCAAGTTCATCTTGGCTGTCATACTCGTCCTCATCGGTGAGTCACTCACGCACACCCTACATTTCCAATCCAAAAAAAAATGTAACCTCCTTCTGCTACCTTAATTAATCCTGTTCGCGCAGTGCTCTACGTCTTTTACCTCCTATGCAAACTAGGCGTCGTCAAGTGCCTGGCCAAGAACGCCTGCAAGCTGGTGTACATGCCCTGCTGGGGCGGCTGCCGCGTGCTCCACCACCTCTGGCGCAAGGTGCGCGACACCGAGCGAGTGTACCGCGGCCGGCGCGGCCAACGGCGCCAGCAGCCCGACGACATCGAGTTGGGGGGCCTCAGCACGAGCAGCTACGACGTCGACTACAGGGGCTCGTCGCCGTCGCCGTCGTCATCTGATTACAGTGGCCACCACCGTGGGGGCGCCGCGGCGGGCAGGTCGTCCAGGTGGGAGTCGTCGACGTCGTCGTCGGCGTCGGTGCGGGGGAGGAGGAAGGACAGGCTTCGGCAGTCCCTGCGCCCGAGGAGGGCCAGCTCCAAGGTGGAGCACGCCATGAGGATAAGCCGTGAGAGTGACAGTGAACGCCAGCATCCCCATTCGATCGGGGCCAGGAGGAAGGAGGCTTCGTCCCTCCACGACCACGACCGTGGCTCGGCGGCTCGTGACCATTCGCATGCGCACCGCCGCACATGAAAAAGCTGAACCACCTGATTGTCATGTTCGCATAGCTGATAAACCAAGGTTGTTGGTTAATTTATTATAAGAGAAAATACTGTTCGTTGGTTAAAAAAGTACGGTTTATAAACCAAGCGAACAGGGCGGATATAATCCCAGCCCATCAATTGAATATGAAGCATACTGTGCATAATTCTCAAATATCGTGTACTCATGAGTTGTTAATTACTTACACATTTCGCGGGATGAAAAATTGTATTTGGATTTGCTCCTATATATCAGTGGTAGAGCGTCAATATTGTAAACTGAAGGTTTGTAATTCGATCCTGCATGGGCGCATTTTTATAGAATTTGCATATTGCAAATATGTTTCCCCCCCACTTTCAGGCTTGTTTGCGATTCAAATTATGATTCGTTTTAAATTTATATAGATCAAACTTATTTGACAAATTTTATAAAAACATACTTCCATTTTAATTTCTGCCATAAGTCTAGTTTATCTATCTTTGACTTAAGTTTTATAGGAAAATACACAAACATGTACAATATGAAACTAATTTTGTTGATACGAATGTGTTTCTATAAATTGGGTTAAAACTAGACAAACTTGACTTAATACAACACTAAAACGACCAAAAATTTAAAACAAAAAAAGTATATTAACATTTGTAAATAAATACACTATCAAAATATATTATGTGGTGGATTTATTGTATCTTTTTTATGTAGTAGATGTTTATGTATTATTTATATAAGTTTTACAAAAATAGATAAGTTTGATTTAGGACAAACATACTTTATTTTGAAAATGGAGGGAGTAGTATACTAAGGGCCCATTTGGATCATGTAAGGATTATTATAATTTGAATAAAAATTTGAATTTGGATAATAATATTCTAGATTTTTTGAATCCCTAGGTTATATGTGTGTTATATTATTATTGGTTAAATTGCTTAATAGTTTAACCTCCTATCAGCGAGTTTAAGGGGAATGATTCCAATAATTAATTTAGGGCTGGGATTAGTATAATTTCTTCCATAATCTGAGTTGTTTCAATCATCTACATTTTATTTCATCATACTTAACCTATATGTAATCTTGACATGCTCTAAATTTGACGTACTATTGTCGACAATACTCTATTAAATTTGGGGTTAACTAATGACTTTAGTTCTATCAACTCAGTCTTATTTATGGTTATAGGGTCGAGATGCCGGACTAGAGGGGGGTGAATAGTCATTTCTAAAGTTAAACGTGTCGGCTAACCAAAACAAACGTGAAATTAAAACTATCGGTCTAGCCAAGACTACACCTCTCTATCTAAGTTCACTAGCACCTTACAAAGATCATAATTAGGAAACAAAAGTGCCGGGCTAGCTAGAGCTCTCCTAATCAATTCTAGTAGTAAGGTCACACAAACCTATGTAACTAGTACTCAAGTAACCGGGGGAGCTCCTATACAATTCTTAGTAAGCAAAAGCACAAAGCTTCTAAGCTCACTAGTAATGCTTAATAACAAGGCAACTAATACCAAATTAGAGAGAGTAAATTACTTAGCTACACAAACTAGTGGACAAAAGTAATGTGTTTGCAACTTTCAAATCATTTGTCAAGGGCATTCACAATGAGTTTGAAACAACCATCAAGAGAGTTAGAAGTAACAATGGTAGTGAGTTCAAGAACACTAGAATTGATGAGTTATGTGATAAATTTTGAATTAGACATCAATTCTCGGCAAAGTACACTCTATAATCAAATGGTCTTGTTGACAGAAAGAATAGAACACTCATTGATATAGCAAGGTCAATGCTTAGTGAGTACAATGTGAGTCAATCCTTTTAGGCCGAAGCTATCAACACGACATGCTATTGTAGCAACTGCCTATATTGTCATCCATTGAAAGAGAAGACACAATATGAGCTCTTGAATGGTAGAAAGTCCAACATTACATATTTTTAGGTCTTTGGTTGCAAATGTTATATCTTGAGAAAAGGCACTATATTGAGCTAGTTTGACAAGAAATGTGATGGAGGATTCTTACTTGGATACTCAACCACTAGCAAAGCATATAGAGTTTGGACTTTGGCAAGTGGTACTCTTGAGGAAGTTCATGATATTGAATTTGATGAAATCAAGGGTTCCCAAGATGAGAATGAGAACATGAAAGATGTTAGAGGCAACTTCCAAATGCCATGAAAAACATGGATGTTGGTGAATTAAGGCCTAGGCAAGCAATTGATGATAAAGATGATCAAGTGCAAGTGCTCTCTAACTTAAACGTGCAAGTTGACACTAATCAAGCAAGTGCAAGCGGCTCTCATGACAATGAAGAAGATCAAGTGGCTCTCATAACAATGAAGAAGATCAAGTGGCTAGTACATCATCTCAATCAAATGATCATGCAAGTGCAAGCAATCAAGTTCCAATACTCCAACCAACCAATATTGCAAGAGATCATTGATTGGACACTATAATTGGAGATATTTCTAGAGGTGTACAAACAAGATCAATATTGGCTTTATTTTGTGAGCATTTCTCATTTGTGTCATTCATTGAACCAAAGAAGATAGATGAAACATTGAAGGATGTTGATTGGATGAATGCTATGCATGAAGATTTGAACAACTTCACAAGAAATAAAGTATGGGAGTTAGTGGAAAGACCAAAGAACCACAATGTGATTGGAACCAAATGGGTCTATAGAAACAAGTAAGATTAATATGGGATAGCAGTAAAGAATAAAGCAAGATTGACAGCACAAGGTTATACTCAAGTGGAAGGTCTTGACTTTGGAGAAACATATGCCTCGGTTGCTAGATTGAAAGCTGAAAGCATCTAGGCCCCTAGATGGATTTCAGTGATTAATGACAACACGAGATTACTATGACTAACGTGTGTTTTGCAGAGGCAATTTGAGTTAGGTCATGGTAATGGAAATTGATTGGGCAATCATGGTTGTCATGCCCCCATCGATGGAAATTATTTCGATTTTCAAAGGATGGACGACAAGGTAAAGGACAGACTAGTTCTAAGTATCGTTTGGTATTGGAGAGACACTTAGAGTAGTTTAAGACTTTGTTTTTCCTTTGGCCATACTATTAAGGGGGTATGGACTAGTAGCTTGACCTAGGTGAGTCTAGTGGGTTAGGTGTAGTGCACACTTGTTGAACCTAGCACTAGGTAGCTCAGGAATAGCCCTAAGATCAATTGGAGTCAACTTCATTCACATAGGATTTTGAGTTGGAAGTGAATGAAGGGTCAAATAACTGACTGAACGCTGGTCTGGTTGTGACCGGACGCTGGAGGGTGAGTCCGGTCAGTTTATTTGATCAACTGCAGTCGTCTGGTACTGACCGGACGCTGAGTGGAGGTGCATCGGATGCTGGGGTGCCTACGTCCGGTCCACTCCAGAGAGGTTCTAGAGAGGTTTTTTCTTGACCGGACGCGTCCGATGGGTGCCAACCGAACGCTGGTCAGAGCTTAACGGCTCTCTCTGACCGGAGCGTCTGGTCAGCCCGCAGAGTGATGACTCAGCCTCCAAACATTATGTTTTGAATGAGGGGGTGTAAATACTTACTCCACTCATCCATAGGAGGTCTCTTGCCTATTTGTTCAGTTAAAAAACACCTTTTGGAGTGCAAGGGAGAGTAAAAGCCTAGTGAGGTGATTGAGATTTGATAATCCAAGATTAAGGACCTCATTAGTGCATAGGGAGTAGCAAGTGTGTATCCACCTTTCTCATTAAGCTTGTCTTGGTCAAGTGAGAGTTTGTGCTTGTTACTCTTGGTGATCGCCATCACCTAGACGACTTGGTGGTGATTGGGAGCTTGGTGATCATCCGACGGAGCTTGTGGATGACCCAAGTCAAGTTGTGAGTGGTTGTGGGTGATTCACCACGACGGAGTGTCAAAGAATCAGCCCGTAGAGAGCACTTGATCCTTGCATGGATCAAGGGGGAGCTACACGCTTGCGTGGGTGGTCCAACAAGGACCAGTGGGGAGTGGCGACTCTCCGATACCTCAGGAAAACATCGCCATATTCCTTTCCCTTTCTTTACATTGAGCATTTACATTTGAGCAATTCATTTCATATCTTTACATTCCTAGAATTGCCATGCTAGAGTAGGATTGGAACCTAGGGTGCAAAACTTTTGTATGGGAGAACAATAGAAACACATTCTAGACACAAGGGGTGAAATAGGCTAAGTGTAGGGCTTAATTATTGCAAAAATTTAGAATTAGCCCAATTCACCCCCCCTCTTGGGCATCTTGATCATTTCAATTGGTATCAGAGACTCGTGCTCCCTAAATTAGGCTTAACCGCCTAGAGCAAGATGTCCCATGGGGATGGACCCCCTCCTATCTTTGAGGAAGATGATTTTCCTTATTGGAAAATTCGTATGGAGGCATACCTAGAAGCTTTAGATGTTGGAGTTCTTAGAGCCGCCTCACAAGGCTTCCCAAAACCTAAGGATCCCATCAATCTTCAAGGAGATGAGGTTAACTATGAGAAGTGGAAAGCAAAGGCGAGAAACACCCTCTTTAGAGACCTTTGCAAGGATGTTTTTAACCGTGTGTGGAACCACAAAGACGCCCATGCACTATGGTCGGACATTTGTGCGCTCCATGAGGGAACCAAGAGTGAGCGTGAGGAACGCTACCACCTTGTGATGAAAAAGTTTAATTCATTTGAGATGTTTCCTAGAGAAAAGTGCTAATGAGATGTATTCATGCTTGAATGTTCTTATAGAGGAAGTCAATGGGCTTGGACTCATACAAATGCAACCCTCCGATGTTGTGAGAAAGATCTTGAGTGTTCTCCCTATTGACAAATATGGGTATATTGTGATAGTGCTTCATCAAGGTGATCTTTCCACCGCTACACCAACTTAAATATTGGCGAAGATTAATGCACATGAGATGTACATGCACATCACTCCACAAGATGGCTCTTCTTCCACCAAGAAGAAAGATTTGGCATTCAAGGCTAGTTAAGAAAAAAGGGGCAAAGCAAGAGTTGATCATGATAGCTCAAGTGATGATGAGATTGATGATACAAGTCTTGCTCTTATGGTGAGAAGAACCGCCAAGATGCTCAAGAAGCTAAACAAAAATGGTGTCAAGTTTGATGGCAAGAAGAAGAAATTCTTCACTAGTAATAGAAGGAAGCCAATCTCCGAAATGGATTGCTATAAATGTGGAGAACTTGGTTATCTAGCTCTTCAATGCCCCAAACCCAAGAAAGACAAGTACAAGAAGAAGTACAAGGGCAAGAAAGATGACTCAAGTGATGAAGATGATGATGAGAAGAAGAAGAACAAGCCATATAAGAAGAAGGATAACAAGAAGATGGAATTTCACAAGAAGAAGAAGAATGGCAAGGCATACATTGTTGGAGATTGGCTCACGGACATTGAATCATCTGTGGCTCATCCGATGATGAAAGTGAGAATGAGAAGGAGAAGGTGGCCGCTCTTGTGATTGATTCTTCACTATCTTCACCGACACTGCCACCGTCATCCTCTACACACCTATGCCTTATGGCCAAGGGTGAATGAAAGGTACAAAATGATGATGATAGTAGTGATGATGATAATGCTAGCAATGATGAAAGTGGTAGTGATAGCGATGAAGAATTTGAATCACCTTCTTATGATGATCTTGTCAAGTTGTTAAACCAATACACTAAAATCATTAGAAAGACAAGAGTTAAAAATGAAAAGCTAGAACTTGAGAAGGACTCACTCTTAGCAAAATATGACATAGCCAAAAAAGCTAGTGTTGAGCTTAGAGAAGAAAATAAAATTATGTCATCCAAACTTAAGGAGTTCAAAACCTCTAAAAAGGAGTTTAGAGAAAAACATGATAAACTTGAGGGGATACATAATGAGCTAACCACTAGTTACAATTTGCTAAAAGAAGAGTACACCAATCTCAAGATTAATCATGACAATCTTGTTCTTTCTCATGAACTATTATTCAATGAGCCACATGATGCTACTAACAATGTTGTTAAGATTGATATAGCTACATCATGTAATGACTTGATTGTTGAGAGCATTGAGCAAGGTTCTAGTAGCAAAGGTAAGAAAGTAGTTGAGTCCGACAACTATGATGACTATGTCAAGCTCAAGAATGAGAATGAAAAGCTCAAGAAAGATCTTGAAAAACTATCAACCACCAACACAATTGTGATAGAGAATCTTGACAAAGATTATGATATGGCTCTTGAGAATGAGATGCTTAAAGAAGAGAACAAGAGACCCAAGGTGGAGAAAAATCATGATGAACTTAGAGAAGAAAACAAGAAGCTCAAGTTGGAGATAGAGCATCTTAAGACCGGTTTGAGTAAGTTTACAAGAGGCCAATATCTCCAAAGTGAGCTACTCATGAACACCGTGATGAAAGATGGATAGAAGTGGTATTGGGTACTTGGCAAATCAAGAGAAGAAAATTCAAGCTCAACATCAACAACAATACAAGTCAAAGCCTAAGCCAAAGAGATGCTTTGAGTGTGGACAAGAAGGTCACTTTGCTCATGACTGTCAAACCCCACCATCACAACCCTTGCCCAAGCATGCTAGACCATTTGCTTTCAATGCTCACTACATGCTTAGAAAGGATTCTAGTGGAAAGATGAAAGTCATGTTCTTTGGTCCTCCCAACAAGAATAGACCTAACCAAATTTGGGTTGCAAAGTCACTAGTTGAGAAAGTCAAGGGCCCTCATCAAGTTTGGGTCCCTAAACAACAAGCTTGATCGCTTGTGTGTAGGTGAACTACAAGACCAGTGGAAGTCATTGGGTTATTGATAGTGGTTGCACTCAACATATGACCGGTGATCCTCGTATATTCACCTCACTAGATGAAGAAGTAGATGGTCAAGAAAGGATTACATTTGGTGATAATTCAAAGGGAAAAGTTTAAGGATTGGGCAAAGTTGCAATATCAAATGATCATTCAATATCAAATGTGTTATATGTTGCTTCATTGAGTTTCAACTTGCTATCCGTTGGTCAATTGTGTGATCTTGGCTTTCAATGTGTGTTTTCCAAGAAGGAAGTGGTTGTGTCAAAGAAAGATGATGATCAAGTTATATTCAAGGGTTTTAGATACAACAACCTATATCTAGTAGATTTCACCTCCGAAGATGCAAATTTGAAGACATGCTTATTCACCAAAACATCACTTGGGTGGCTATGACATAGAAGACTTGCACATGTTGGGATGAGCTCACTCAAGAAGCTAATGAAGAATGAATTGGTGAGAGGTTTGAAGGATCTGAAATTTGAGGAAGACAAGCTTTGTAGTGCATGTCAAGCCGGCAAGCAAGTTACAAACACTCATCCAACAAAAGCTTATATGTCAACAACAAGAGTGCTAGAGCTTCTTCACATGGATCTATTTGGACCAACAACTTACAAGAGTTTGGGAGGAAATCTCTATTGTCTTGTGATTGTTGATGACTACTTTAGATATACTTGGATGTTCTTCCTTCATGACAAGACCAAAGTGGCCGCATGTTTTAAAAAGTTTGCCAAGATAGCACAAAATGAATTTGAAGTGAAGCTCAAGAAGATAAGAAGTGACAATGGAAAAGAATTTGACAACATAAACATTGAAGCATTATTGTGATGAAGTAGGGATCAAGCATGAGGTCTCCGCAACATACACTACTCAAGAAAATGGTGTAGTAGAGAGAAAGAATCGGACACTTATCACCCTTGTAAGAACAATGCTTGATGAGTATAATACACCCATAACTCTATGGGTGGAAGCTATCAACACCACATGTTATGCATCCAATCGCCTATTTCTTCAAAAGTTTCTTGGCAAGACCCCTTATGAGTTGCTCAATGGGAAGAAGCCGAACGTATCATTCTTCCGGGTGTTTGATTGCAAATGCTACATCTACAAGAAGTGGCAACACCTAGGGAAGTTCCAAAGACGTTGTGATATTGGTTTTCTTGTTGGTTACTCACCAAAGTCCAAAGCATATTGAGTATTTAATCATGCCACCAGCTTGGTTGAAGAAACATATGATCTGGAATTTGATGAATCTAACGGCTCACAAGGAGCACATGAGAATCTTGATGATGTAGGTGATGAACCATTGAGGGAGGCCATGAAGAACATTCCGGTTGGAGACATCGAGCCCAAAGATGATGGAGATGATGTACAAGTGATTGATCCACCCTCTTCATCAAATGAGCCATAAGATGATGATAAAGATGGGAGAGTAAAAAATGAAGATACTCATGTCTCCCATGATCAAATGGTGGCACAAGCTCAAGATGTTGATGCTCCACAACCTCTCTCTCATGTGGTTGATAGAAGAAATTCACCCCCACTACAAGTACATCCACAAGATCTCATCATAGGGAGTCCTTCAAAGGGAGTAATGACTCGCTCTCAAAAACTTGCTTCATTTATTGAACATCACTCGTTTGTTTCTTGCATTGAACCTAAGAATGTATAAGAAGCTCTTCAAGATCCAAATAGGATAAATGCCATGCATGAAGAGTTGAACAACTTCACCTGCAATGAAGTTTGGACACTTGAAGAGCGACCACAAGATGCAAGAGTTATTGGAACAAAGTGGGTGTTCCACAACAAGCAAGATGATCAAGGCATTGTTGTGAGGAACAAGGCAAGATTAGTTGCAAAGGGGTTCTCTCAAGTTGAAGGGTTGGATTTTGGAGAGACCTTTGCATCAGTTGCAAGACTTGAAGCCATTCGTATCCTCCTTGCATATGCATCGCATCATGAAATAAAATTATATCAAATGGATGTTAAAAGTGCATTTTTAAATGGTTTCATAAATGAGCTAGTCTATGTTGATCAACCTCCTGGGTTTGAAGAGCCTAGATATCCCAATCATGTCTATAGGTTGTCTAAGGCGCTATATGGGCTTAAGCAAGCCCCAAGAGCTTGGTATGAGCGCCTTTGGGATTTCCTCATTGAGAAGGGCTTCACCATTTGGAAGGTCGATACCACACTATTCACCAAGAAGCTTGATGGAGAGATCTTCATTTGTTAAGTATATGTTGATGATATCATATTTGGCTCATCAAATGAAGACTATTGCAAAGAGTTTGGTGAATTGATGTCAAAGGAGTTTGAGATGTCTATGATTGGAGAGCTTACATTCTTTCTTGACTTTCAAGTCAAGCAAATGAGAGAAGGGATTTTTATCTCTCAATAAAATATACCAAGGACCTTCTCAGAGGTTCAAAATGGATGAATGTAAGCCAATTATGACACCAATGCCATCTAATGGACATCTCGACCTAGATGAGGGAAGTAAATCGGTTGATCAAACTCTCCACCATTCTATGATTGGTAGTTTATTATATTTGACCGCATCTAGGCCCGACATCATGTTTAGTGTGTGTATATGTGCTAGATTTCAAGCTAATCCTAAGGAGGCTCACATGGTTGTCGTTAAAAGAATCCTTAGGTACCTTAAGCACACACCAAGCATTGGTCTTTGGTATCCCAAAGGAGCTATATTTCAACTAGTTGGCTATTCCGATTCGGATTATGCTGATTGCAAAATTGATAGAAAAAGCACATCCGGAGTATGGGGGATATGACCTTGGATACCCATGGCAGACCACATGGGCTACGCCCCCAAGGGTGGCCCAGCCCACAAGATGAAGCCTTGCGGAGCACGACTCTGCTCAGCGCCTCCCATAAGACACCGGGAAAATATCTTGAAGATACTACGAGATCTATTAGGATATGTGTGATCCCAAGATTCCTGTAATCAGTTATTACTTTCTGGTTATCTCTTAGATCTAACCGACTTATAACCCTGCTCCCTAGACTATATAAGGCGGGCAGGGACCCCCTCCAAACACATGCAATATCATACGATAGCCAATACAATCCAACAGAACACATGAGTAGGGCATTACGTCATACTGATAGCCTGAACCTGTCTAACTCGTGTGTCTCTGTTGCCTTCTTGTTCTTGATTACACGCCTCTCTACCGATCAATCTACCTTTGTGGGATACCCGTCGGAGGACTGCCGACGATATTCTATCGACAGTTGGTGCGCCAGGTAGGGGTGTGCGTGCTGTTTCCTTATCAAACAAGATGGCTTTTTCCATAGGCTCTTTGTCCCTCCCGTAGCCCGGCCAGATCTTCATGGTCGGATCGATCTCGTGGATCATCAACGCTGACAGAGTCAGAGAGCTCCTCGAGCCGGTGCAGATCAATTCTGCGCTGATCACCCCTGCACCCATGACTGCAGATTCAATCTCGGAACCACCTCCGAGGTCACCTTCATCGACGACTCGCTGCCCGCTTCCTCTCTACCAGAGGAAGAAGATCAACAATGATGATCTGATTGCATCTATTGATCGGGTTGGTCTGAAGCTCACCGATTGTCTTTCCATCGCCGAATCGGCTCTAGACACTCTCATCCAGCGCCAACCACCCTCCGATCTAGATCTATTGAAGGTCGCCCAAGAAACTCTAGGGGTTATGGCCCTACCTTTCAGGTTCATCAATGCCGTCGCCTCTTACCAAGATGCCCTAAGGGGCAAATTCGCTGACCAGGTTGGAGATGTCTATCCTCTCGCCGACCAGCTCCCGCCGGCCGTCAACATGCTGCACGTCGGCCAACGTCCCGGAGCATCCCTCCAAACCATCCTGGAGGAGAATCCGGACTCTGAGTCCCAGGGCTCTACGGAGACCATCGTCGAAACCACCACCAAACTACTTCTTCCACCTCCGTTCCGTGGCAACGCGATCTTCAATGTCAGCGTCGACTGCCCCCCTTGGAACGGTGAAACCGAGGAGGAATGCACTGCTCGCGAGAACCGGAACATCAACCGGGCGCAGTGCCAGGCAAACGAGATTGCTCTCGCGATGGCCGAGCATTAACTTGACTCGCAAGGAAGGCCACTCCAATGCAACCTCGACGATGAGTTTGTCCATGTTGACGGCCATGATGTCTACAAGACACGAAGCGCCAATCTCACCGTGGCCACCAACGAGCTCGCCCGGCTCCCGCAGACACCTGAGGTCACCAAGGTCACCGCCATGCTTAAAGCGATGCACTGTCAGGTCAATGAGATCTGCCAGGATCAGAGACCTTCGTACTCCACCACTTTGATTCACCGATCAGTTGCTACAAGAACCGATCGCCACCAAAGTTGCTTCACCGACCAGCACCGCGACGACAGGCAACCCCTCTAGGGCAGAGCTAGGGGCAACCGCGCCGAACATCACCACCAACACGACCAGGAGGTCGACCAGGACGTCCGAGTGCACCTCAACAATCTCCGAGATGCACGATGACGTATCGACGAATGCCATTTCAGTCGCCACGAAGAAGAAGTACGCCATCGCCAGGAGTAGGAGCAAGAGTATGGAAACCCAGACTCAGCTCTCGAGCTGATCAACACTGGCAACGCCACAGATCCTAGCGCCGACCATAACCCCGAAGGTCCCCCAGCGTTCACGAGGGCGCTCTGAACACTTCAGTGGCCCCGTGGTTTCAAAATCACTGGGGTCGAGCCCTACAAGGGAAGGATGAATCCAACACAGTGGCTATAGGCTTACACCACTGCTGTCCGTGCCACCGGAGGAGACACTAGTGTCATGGCGAACTACCTCCCCATCATGCCCGTGCCAACCGTCATGAACTGGTTTACAAGCCTTGCCCTGGACTCCATCGGATCCTAGGAAGAGCTTAAAAGTCTTCATCGACAATTATATGGCTACGTGTACTCGGCCAGGCACCAATCATGATCTCAACCGCATCAACTAGAAGCCATCTGAGCTCCTTCATAGCTACATCCGACATTTTTTTGAGATGAGGAATTCTATTCCCAACATCACGAAAGCTGAGGTTATCACCGCCTTCATCCGAGGACTCCATCACCGTGAGCTTCGCTCCAAGTTCAACAGCAAGACGCCAATAGGGATTGGCGAGATGATCATGACCGCCAACCAGTACGCCGACACCGAGGAAGCCTAGGTGCGCTTCAATGAGGATGCGGGCACTCATCACTCAGTTTGCCGCTACGACGACTGCCCCAATGATCGATGCCACAACGATCGCCGCTACGATGACCGCAGTTACCATCATGACAGCGGTCATGATCGGCCAGAAGGGCCCAAGTCTGGTCAAAATCACCACCGCCAGCCAGACCACATCGTTGCTGCTGTTAATGAATCTTGCGCCAAGCGCAACTATGATGAGCAATACAAGAAGATCCTCGACGGCCCATGCCCTCTCCACAAGAATGCCAAGCACAAGATGAAGGATTATCTTAGCTTGGCTAAGGAGTTCTATGACAAAAAGCTGGATGACGACACCAATGACGGAGCCGGAGGCCACTGACCACCTGGGGGCAATAACAATGCCTTCCAGGATCATGACAAGGTGGTCGCCACCATCTTCGGGGGCCTCGCCTCCACCGAGAGCAGAAGAGAACGGAAGCTCGCCGCTCGACGGGTGCTCCCATCACTATGGAAGATGCCGCCACCAACCCTAGCTTTCGCCCATGGTCAAAGGTCCCCATCACCTTCAGCAGGGCCAACCAGTGGGCGGACATCCCCTACACAGGGCGTTTCCCCCTCATCCTCGACGCAACCGTCCAGAAGGTGCTTTTCAGAAAAGTGCTCATCGACGGTGGGAGCGCTCTGAATCTCCTATTCGCTGGAGCCCTAAAGGAGTTGGGCCTCGGGATAACAGATCTCACACCCTCAGACTCCTCCTTCTGGGGTGTGGTACCTGGCAGGGCATCCAAACCACTTGGAGAGATCACCCTACCAGTATAGTTCAGCACGACAAGCAACTACCACGTTGAGCATATTAACTTCTACGTCGCTGACTTCAACACCACCTACCACGCCATACTTGGTCGGCCAGCTCTAGCCAAGTTCATGTCTGTATCGCACTACGCCTATCTAGTGCTGAAGATGCCTTCGCTTGCTGGAGTCCTGGCCCTACGGGCCAATCTCTCCATCGCCTACGCCTACGAGACAGAGAGTCTCACCCTCGCCAAAGCCACCGACCTCTCCATCTAGATGGCCAGTGTGGTCACCGATGCCAAGACGGTGCCCACCAATGACCTGGAGATCCCATCGCTGGAGCCTCCTCACGCCTCCACCAAGTCCAAGGAAACCAAGGAGGTCGGCCTTGGCCTTGACGACCCCTCCAAGACCGTGAAGATTGGGGCTCACCTTGACCCCAAATAGGAAAGCGTGCTCATCTCCTTCCTACATGCCAACACCGACGTGTTTGCTTGGAAACCTACAGACATGCTAGGGATACAACGGGAGAAGATCGAGCACTCCTTGAATGTCTCGCCGACCGCCAAACCGATCAAGCAGAAACTCCACCGATTCATGCCAGACAAGAAGGAGGCTATTAGGGTAGAAATAAAATGGCTCCTAGCTGCCTGATTCATAAAAGAAGTGTATCATCCTGAGTGGTTAGCAAACCCTATTCTCGTTCAAAAAAAAAATAAAGAATGAAGAATGTGTGTTGATTACATTGATCTTAACAAACACTGCCCTAAAGACCCCTTCGGTCTGCCTCATATAGATGAGGTTGTAGACTCCACTGCCGGCTGTGAGCTGCTCTCCTTCCTCAATTGTTACGCCAGCTATCACCAGATCTCCCTTAAGGAAGAAGACCAGATTAAGACGTCGTTCATCACACCTTTTAGGGCGTACTGCTACACCACCATGTCCTTCGGACTCAAGAACGCCGGGGCGACTTATCAAAGGGCCATCCTGCTGTGCCTCGATCAATAGATCAGCCGCAACATTGAAGCTTACATCAACAATGTGGTTGTCAAGTCCAAGACCGCCGATGATCTTATCGCCGACCTCGAAGAAACCTTCGCCAATATGAAAAGGTACCGATGGAAGCTGAACCCTTCAAAGTGCATCTTTGGAGTTCCATCTAGTATACTGCTGGGCTACATCGTCAGTACACGTGGCATCGAGACCAATCTTGACAAGGTCTCTGCCATCACTAACATGAAACGGCCAACATGCATCAAGGATATATAGAAGCTTACAGGCTGCATGGCTGCTTTAAGCCGCTTCATATCACGCCTCTGTGAAAAAGGTCTACCATTCTTCAAACTCCTCAAGGCCTCCAAGCGCTTTTCCTGGTCGGAGGAGGCAGACATGGCTTTCGAGCAGCTCAAGTTGTTCCTAACAAAGCCTTCGATCATGACGGCGCCACGGCCAGACGAAACTCTCCTAATCTACATCGCCGCTACTTCTCGCGTCGTCAGCACGGCCATTGTGGTCGAACATGAGGAGCTCGGGCATGCCTATAAGGTGTAATGTCTAGTATACTTCATCAACGAAGTTCTTAACGAGCCCAAGACTTGTTATCCTCAGGTCCAAAAGCTGCTATACGCCATCCTGATTACATCGCGCAAGCTCCGCCACTACTTTGAGTACTATAAGATCGCTGTGGTCACCGAGTTCCCTCTGGGGGACATTCTCCGCAACAAAGAGGCCAACGACTACATCATCAAGTGGGCGGTTGAGCTTGGCACTTACTCCATCGAATTCAGAAGCAGACCTACCATCAAGTCTTAGGCGCTCGCTGACTTCGTCGCTAAGTGGACCAAGATCCAAGAGCCCATCGCTGCTACTTGCCCTGAGCACTGGGTAATGTACTTTGACGGTGCTCTCAACATCAATGGTGTTGGCATGGGTATTCTGTTCATTACGCCGACCAAGGATAAGCTCCGATACGTTCTTCGGATACACTTTTCGGCCTCCAACAACATTGCCGAATATAAAGCATGTCTCCACGGACTCCGTATAGCCGTCGAGCTCAGCGTCAAATGCCTCATGGTATATGGGGACTCCACGCTGGTCATCAACCAGCTCAACAAAGACTGGTCCTGTTCCAATGAGAAGATGGATGCATATTGCGCTGAAATCTAGAAACTTGAACGGAAATTCTACGGTATCGAGTACCACCACGTGGTACGTGATCAAAATCAGCTCGCTGATCACCTATCCAAGTTAGGCTCCTCTCACGCCATGATTCCACCAGGGGTCTTCGTTCAAGATCTTCTGGCGCCATCCATTAAGGAAGATAAGGAAGTTCAGGAAGTTCCCCCCGCCGAGCAGCTGGTACTTACGATACCTTCGCCGGTCGCCGATTGGAGGGAACAATTCATCAAGTACCTCCCCAGCGCTGAAGTACCCACCAACAAGACTGATACCGAATGCCTAATCCGTCGAAGCAAGCATTACGTACTGGTGGATGACAACTTGATGAGGAAAAGTGCCAAGGAAGGGATACTACAAAAATGCATCACTCAAGTAGACGGAGTGAAGCTACTTCTCGAAATTCACTCTAGTTCCTACGACAACCAAGGGGCCTTGAGAACACTAGTCGGCAAAGCTTTCTGAGCTAGTTTTTACTAGCCCACGGCTATCTTCGATGGTAAAGACCTCATCCGATGTTGTGAAGGATGCCAATTTTTCACCAAGCAAAGACACATGCCGGCACAAGAGCTGTAGACCATCCCAGCTTCCTGACCCTTTGCATGCTGGGGACTGGATATGATTGGGCCTTTCAAGCCAGCGCCAGGTGGTTTTTGGTACATATACATCGCCATTGACAAATTCTCCAAATGGATCGAGTATAAACCGCTCGTCTCGGCTACTGCAAAGAAAGCAGTCGAGCTCTTCAAAGATATCATCCACAAATTTGGTCTCCCGAACAGCATCATCACCGACCTCAGGACTATGTTTACTGGTCATCACTTTTGGGACTTCTGCGAAGACCGGTGCATCTCCATCAAATATGTCTTCATTGCCCATCCTAGAGCCAACGGCCAGGTCGAACGGGCGAATGGCATGATCCTTGATTCCCTCAAAAAGAGGCTATATCAGAAAGAAGAAAAGCATCCGGGCAGATGGCTCAAAGAGCTGCCAGTGGTGGTCTGGGGACTGTGCACTCAAGCTAGTCACAGCACCGGTGTGTCTCCATATTTCTTGGTTTACGGCTTAGAAGCCATACTACCAGCAGATATTGCCTTCTGAGCACCTAGGGTGGAAAATTATGATGAAGAGCAAGCCGCAGCTGTTCGGACAGAGGACGTCGACAGGGCCGAGGAAGAACGCCTAATCACCTGCATTCGCATAGCCAAGTATCTAGAAGGCTTGCGGAGGTACTACAACTACAACATCAAAGGTCGTTCATTTGCTGTCGGCGGCCTCGTTCTCCGTAGAAAACAAAAAACCGAAGGGATGCACAAGCTCTCCTCCCCATGGGAAGGGCCTTACGTCGTCAAAGAGGTTACCCGACCAGGGTCTTATCACCTATGTGACTTAGACGGAATCGATGTCCCCAACTCATGGCACATCGAACACCTCATACGTTTCTATCCTTGAAACGCCCTAGATATGTATTCTCCACTTTATGATGAATCAAGTTTTGGTCTCCATAATTTGTCTCCATTATTTCTCCACTATGTTTTGTTCTCCACTTACGATCGCCGAGCTCTAAGCTACTCCTTAACGAACTCCAATACGAAATCGCCAACGCTTTCGCCGAACAAGTTTCTCCAAATCGCCGAACACGTTTCTCCAAATCTCCAACGTATTTCGCCGAACAGTTTTCTCCAAATCGTCGAACACGTTTCTCCAAATCGCCGAACATATTTCTCCAAATCTCCAACATATTTCGCCAAACAGTTTTCTCCAAATCGCCGAACATGTTTCTCCAAATCTCCAACGCTTTCGCCGAACAAGTTTCTCCAAATCGCCGAACACGTTTCTCTAAATCTCCAACAATTTCACCGAACAAGTTTCTCCAAATCACCGAACACGTTTCTCCAAATCTCCAACGTATTTCGCCGAACAGTTTTCTCCAACTCACCGACCACATTTCTCCATATCTCCAAAATGTTTCGCCGAACACCAAGCAGCCCACGTTCTGGTCTGTTCTCTATGGAAAAGACCCAGTCTCCGATCTCTCCCTACACGTGCTACGGGCTCCACGCTCTGCATTATGGGTGGTTGGCTATGGTACCTTGGTCGCGTCTATTCCTTCTACACGTGCACGGGATCCGCGCTTGATGTTATGGACTATGGGCTAGCCAAGGCCGAGAGCTCAGTAAAGAATTAACTGCTCGGACGCCCCTTATACTACGTTTATCTCCAAGTTATTTCGCCAACCACCGAGCAGCACATGTTCCGCTTTGCGCTCTATGGAGAAGACCCAGTCTCCGATCTCTCCCTACTTGTGCTACGGGCTCTGCGCTCTGCATTATGGGTGGTCGGCTGATGTTCTTTGGTGACGCCTATTCCTCCTACATGTGCATGGGCTCACGCTCGGCGTTATGGACTATGGGCTAGCTAAGGCCAAAGAGCTTAGTGACGAACTAACTGCTTGGGTGCTACTTATACTACGTATAATTGCATTAGGGTTATTACTACAATGATTTTCGCTGCAAATACGAGCAAGCTGCATAAACATGCACTTTATAACATTTATACAAATACATAAATGTTTTATGTGCTCTCACACGCTCTAACTACCCTCTCCAGATGTTACAGATATCTTTCTCCGAGCAGGTCACCGAGCTCCGCCATCGCCATTCGTCTCGCTGAACAGGTCTATGTCACTGGCCAGCTTCTTCGTCGTGTCCTCCACCTCATCTTCCAGCTGCTGGTGCTCCGCCTCGCCCATCCCTTCGGTGAATCCGGCCCCTATCGCCTGAAGGTCAACGGCTAGGTAGTGGGATCGGACCACCGCAAGGGCATGAGTAATGGCGGTAACAACGACATTGCTGTTGAAGCTCTTGAAGTTCTCCCACGCCGCCTTGCACCTTTTGATGACGGTGTTCAAATGTGGTGGCCTGCTGTTGGGCTAAGGAGCCACTTCTAGGTCGACGCAGTCGAGCACCGGTTTAACCCCAGTGACTATTGTGTCGAACTTTTCCCTCTGGGTCCTGGCCTCCTGCTCCAGCACATCAAACTACGCCTTGACCCTCCGACGGTAGTCTGCAAGCATTATAAGGTCCCATCAGGCAAGAAAATTACTCCGACAGTTACTCCGACCAGGAAGTACTCACCTTTCAGCTCTTCGGCCAGTTTGTCTGCTCACCCTATCTCCTTCGCCTTCTCCTCTTAGAGTTGCTCGAGGGCTTGGCGTAGCTGGCTGAGCTTTGCGTCTTGCTCTACAAGCACAACAGTCACCACCAAAGATACAACTATTTTAGCATTACAAAGCACATTCGCTGATATACCGCACCTGCTTTCTGCTCGGATACGCTGCTGAGCTGTTCGGACTTCTGCTCTAGTCACGTGGAAGCACTCGCCAGCTGCTCAGACTTGCCACGCAGCTGTTCAGATACAGCCGCCAGCTGCTCGGATAGGACGCCCTTCTAGTACTCTAGGTCTCGCGCGTTAGACTCAGCAAGGTCTCGCTCGCACTGGGCCTTTTGGATGTTTCTCTCCATAAGTTTCATCGCCTCTTTGAGTTTTTCATTCTTCTCGACGAGGGGCTCCATCCGCTTTATCAGCTGGCATCGCTGCTCGGTAGTCTGAGTTATCCCCTACAAAAACGCCAAGATTATGAAGAATAACAATCTCCAACTTCAAAGATGAACATGTCATATGCAGTACAAACCCTGATCTGCTTCATCACTCCAGCAAGGGCAGACTCCAGTCTCTTGAGCTCCCTGGTGGTGTCCTCCTCCTCGACAACCACCACCTCGTCGCCGCGCTTGCGGAGGATTCGGACAGCTTGGGGTTGAGGTTCGTCACGCTCGATCTCCTCTACCTCGTCCTCCTTCGCCGTATATGGAGGCACCACCTGGGGGCTCGGTGACCGGATAGTGGGTCCAACCACACCTTGTGACACCTCGGGGGGTGCCGTTTGCTCCTCGACTATCATAGGCTTCACCGCCCTAGAGTCATGCGCGGCACCGACATCTCCTGCGTTCGCCGCTGAAGATCCGGTGTTTTCTGCCGTTGCCTCGGGCATCATCTCCAAACCTTCTGCTACCGGTGCCAATTGTTCGCCACCACCAGGTCCGCTAGCAGTGGCTGTTGACTCCTCCGTAGTCTGCCGAGCACCCGGAGACTCCGGGACAGGAGCCGCCGGCGTTGCTTCTGTCCCGGGACTAGCACTCAACTGTTTGTCAGTCTAGACGGGCGGGGTCGGATTCTCCGCATGTCTCACACTGCGTCAGATCAGTTCATCAATCGCCAAAACAGGATAAGGAAATGACAACCAAAGTAACTCTAAGGTAAGGATACTTACATTTTGGTCTGCCGGTACAATTTCTTGAACCGGCGCTGCCTACCCGAGCCTCCAGTCGCGACCTTGGGGTCGACGCCCACGTACTGGGGTGGAGGTCCTATGGTCTCTGCTGCCGGCCTCTCCTCTGCCCGCCGCTCCGGGACTTCCCCCGCCCGCTGCTCAGGGACTCCCGTCGCCTGCGGTCGGGGACTCCCTGTACCACCTCGGGTGTTTTAGATACTAAAACCTGCCATGTCATCATATGCATTGCACATCATTTTGTGTTAGTGAAAATTTTGATGTGCATACACTAAAACAAGTTTACCTTAATGCTATATGTGTTGGCTTGTATGGTTTGAATCAAGTTCAAAGCTTTGTATTGGATTGGATTTCCGAAAACCCTAATTACAGCATTTAATTTTACCCTGGAAAACCCCATTTCAAAATCTAAGCACATTTTGGGGTTGAGCTTAAAAGAAAAAGTGTAGAGCTTGTCATGGTGTACAAAGTTGGTTTTTGGAGTTTTCAAAGTTGTTATATAAAATTTGAAGTAATTTGAAAAAGGCGTTATGTACTTAAAGTGTCCCCTTTTGATTTTAAACTTGCATTTCAAAATATAGACCAAATTTGGGTATGGTTATAAAAGCAAAGTTGTAGAACTTTTAATTTGGAACAACTTTTATTTTTGGAGATTTTTGAGTTGCCACATAGATTTGGGAGTAATTTGGGATTCAAAGCGAGTGGCAATTATGTAATTTCGGTGAACAGTACCCGCGGGTGACACCTCACCGTCGGCGACCTTCTTCTAGTTTCTAGGCGTGCTCGTGGCCATCTTTGGCTCCGCGCTGGTGTGGAGAAGGCTCCTGCGTGGCTTCTTCATTCTTCCTGGCCGCATTTTAAAGCCTCCGACGTCGCCGTTCTTCTCCGTTTTCCCTGCTCTGCTTTTCCCGTCGCCTCCGCCGCTGCTCCGTTGAGCTGTGCCGTCGCCGTAGCACATTCCTAGCCTCGGCAAAGCTTGCCACAACTCCGCTTGCTCCTTGCGCACCCAGCTGACCCACCCTTGTAGCTTGACTTCACCGGGAAACGTCGCTCGGTGCCTTTCTTCCTCACGCCCGACAGCGTCACCGGTGATCCCGCTTCACCGTGGCCGTAGCTCTACGGTTAGCCTCTGCCCTTGTGAAGTGTTGCTCCATCTTCTCCATGTTGCCGTGATGCTTTGTGCCTTGTTTCTTAATCATTTCGTCCACCGCAGTCACCGGAACGCCGTCGTCGACGTTTGCTTCGCCGCCGTGTTTGCTGTGACCGACGACGAGCTTCTCCGTTGCTCCTCTAGTCCATCTTTCTGCTCGAGCGTGTTTGGGGTGAGCTCCTGATGCTTCCTGGGCCTTTAGTTTAACCGCTACCGGCCTTCCTTCGCTGGTGTATCATTGCCGCACCGCCGTGTCCACCATGGCCGACGTCGAGCTCAGTTTGAGCTGTGACTGGTGCAATTCATGCCACCAATGGGTGTGCCTTGTCGTGGTGATCACGTTGGTACCCTCACCGTCGCTGTTGATCTCACCGACGGCGAGAAATCGCCGGTCAAAGCACGGTCGTCGTTGCTGCGCATGGGAGCACTGTGCTGACGAGTGGGGTCACCCTGTCAGTAACTGTGTTGTTTGAAAATGGAATTTTTCTTTTTCAGAAATGCATGAATAGTATAAGTTTATGTTATTTTTGTATAGAATTAAATAGAGCTCCAAAAATTATGAAAATTTTTGTGCGACCTCTCTGAGATGTAAACTATTTAGGAAAAATATTAAATGTTGCTTTTTTGTACTTTTTGAATGTGATAAAAATTACTCAATTAATTAATAAATGAGTTTTCCTAATTTTTCTAGGCTTAAATAATTATCAAAAAATTATTAAAATTGTTTTGCCACTTAATTATCATGTAATGAACCTTTAAAAAAATTTTGAGCTCAATTGGAGAAAGTTGATTTATTTCATAATTTTTAATTAAATAATTAATTCAGAAAAACAAATAGTAAACCTTAATGATTTAGGTTTTGTTTGAATTTTGGTTTGAGTGATGACCTTGGGTCATTAGCATAAGATGATTCTTGGTACTTAAAGTAAGTAGTTGGGTTTATGAAAAAAGGTTTAGTTAGTTTTGACTTGTAACTGTACCGCGAAGGAAAGTTGTATTCAAGTTAATAATTTTTGCATCCATCGTCAAGCATCATGTTTTATATCTTGCATCATGTTAAACATGGCATTGTTACTACGTATAGTGAACGAAAGCGAGAACGTGGTAGTCAATCAAGTTGTGGAGGAAGTTAATCCGTCTGTTGAGGTCGGGTTTGATATCTGTGGAATGTCTCCGGAACCTGACTTTTCCGTTAATCAAGGCAAGCCCCGGATGCATTTAAACCTACCTTGTGTTTTACAAATTTATATCGCTTTTGCTTTTATATATTGCATTAAGTGATTAGGAGTTGAGTGGAAACCTAATTGGTGCATTACCAACCTTGTTCTTCTATATCAACCTTATTACCAGTTTTACTTCGAGAATGCCTAGTTATGCTTAGCCATGCTTAGACAGATAAAGGTCGGGTGATTACCAGTAACCCATGTGACATAAAAGGGTTTTTGGATATGGTTGGTTACTTATGTCGTCATGAGATATGAGCATGTGGAGTAATAAATCTAGACCGGGCGGACTCGGTGTGTGAGAGCCACAGGACATGGATGTCTTGTGAGTGGGTTCTTTTTGCCTGTGTCGATTAAGAACCGTCTGTTGTTGAATTGCATGAGGTGAGACTTTGTAGTACTAGCCACATACTCCGGTAAGCCTTAACTTGGCTATTCTATTACGAGAATGGCTACTCGCGCACTAGGAGTGGAGAGATGGCAAGAATAGCGTGTACTCACGTGGCAATAGGCTGGATTGGTGGAGTACTGTATTCTCGGGTGGCGCGGACCCATTCTTGTTTTAGGGGATCTGAGGGTAGGTTGGTATATGTAGGTCAGGGACCTGCATATGTCGTGTGGTTGGGAATCCCCAGCTGGGTTATATCGGTTCGAATCGTCGTTGCTCCTCGGTTATGGAGACTCAACTCACTGTTCATCATCGTAGTTAATAAATGAAACTTGAGTAAGGTTTGAGAACGAGTTGGATATGAAGTTTCATGATCTCAATACGGATCATGTCAGCTTTATATATGATCTTTTTGAAGATAAAAATGTTGAAATAAAGAATCTTGTTAGAGAGCTTTTACGCAAAAGAACTTTGATTATTGCTAAAGCCTTACCTTGAATCCCTGAGCCTGCATGGCTGAGTCTTATCTATTGTTACTTCGGTTAAGTCTTGTTGAGTACTTTTATACTCAGGGTTCGTTGACCCTTGTTGCAGGTGAGCCTCATGAGCAGGTCTGCTTTGGACCGTGCTGCATGGCTGTTGTTCAAATAGATGATGACAAGTAAATGTGTGGCCCTTGGGCAGGGCACTTTAATTGTGTGTTTTGTTTTATGTTACTAATGCCACTCCACTACTATGGTTTGTAATATTTATCGAACTTAGTTTGTAAGGTTTGAAACAACTGGTTTGTAAACTAAGTTATTGTAAGACTTCTGCTATTTTACTCTGATATAGATATTTGAATAAATGTTGTAATACTGCAATGACTCTGTAATGGGATCCTGCTCAGAAATCGTGGATGATTTGAGGTTCTCCGAGGACACTCGACAGTCTTCTTAAGTTATCGGGAACATATGCATAGTCGTCAGAGGTCGTTGGACAGTGACAGGTGCATGTGGGTCCTATAATTTAGGAGGTTCTGCCACAGAATGGTATCAGAGCGCTATCGTTACAAAGTCTTTGTTGTATTGTTTTACAAAAACTTCAAAATGATTTGGGACAAATAAATTTAACCTGTTAATTTGGTCCAAATTGCTTCTGGCTTATCTTATTTCATTCTCACCATTCCTTATTTGAGTAAAAAGGCTTTGTGTGGTGGAGTAGTAATCTTATTATGCCCTATATAATAACAATGGTTGTTTTATGAGCTTTGATGTTTTTGTTCGTAAGAACGATTCATGCATCATGATTAATCCAGTTGTTACTTACTTTCCCTCTGAGTCTGGGTTGGGTAGTGAGTCTGGGTTGAGTTGTGTAATCCATCCTTGCTGTTCTTAAGACTGTTATCAGATCATCTTACTGTTTTGAAATCTTGCTTCCTATAGTATGGCTCGTACCAAGGTAACACCCCATAAGTCCGTTGGACCCAAATGAGTTCCTTGTCACCAGCTTGCCCCTAGGAGTGACAGTGCTAGCAGTAGCAGCTCTAGGCCTGATCCCCAGGCAGAGATACAGAGGCTTTCAGCAGAGTTAGCACAGGCTACTAGAGATAGGGCCTTGGATGCCATCCAGGTGGGCAAATTAAAGGATCAATTGAGGTGTCTCACCACCGCTCATAAGAACTGTGAGCGTTTGTTAGTTTGTATGGTGGAAGGAAGAAATGAAGCTTGGCATAGAGAAGATATAGCTAGAGCCCGAGTTCATGAGTTAGAGTTCTATGTAGAAGACTTAGATGAATATAATACTAATCTGCATGAAGAAGTCCATAGGCTAAGCAATCTCCTGGATCCAAATCATGAACCTCAAGTAGATGCAATGGACCTTGGTGTCATCATTGCAGATGATGATGAACTTGAAGAGGAAGAAGAAGAAGATCTAGAAGAATTAGTGATGGTCGATGAAAGTGATAATGAAGGCGGAGATGTTTCCGAAATGGATACCGATCATGAGGTTTGAGGTGATCGAGGAGAAGAGTAGAGTTATAAAATAGTGAGTTCTAGTTAAGTTGGGTAGTCTTGCTTAAGTTCGAACTTGTGTTTAAATAAGTAAAACCAGTGTAATGTGTTTGTAGTTAGCTCTTTTAATAGTTCAATAAAGGATTGTGAGTAAAGTTTGGTTTGTCATGAACAGATGCGTCGTACTCGAGGTTCGACTATTCCTGGTACTTCACAAGATGAGGATGGTATTCCTGATCCGCCACCAGTTCCTCCAAATTTGGCTGATGCTATCGCCGCACTAGTAAATGTGACTGTTGACAATGCTCAGTTGCTTCGAGAGCTAGCTCAAAGCAATTAGAATATGATGCAAGGGAATCATGGTCGTCATCATCTCAGGCAAGAAGCTACGTATGTTGATTTCACCAATACACGACCACCAGTGTTTACCAAGGCCAACGAACCACTGGAAGCTGATGATTGGCTTCGTACCATGGAGCAGAAATTTGACCTCATTCCATGCACAGAGTTTTAGAAACCTATTTTTGCTGCCCAACAGCTTAGAGGTGCAGCAGGTGCTTGGTGGGCAAACCTTGTGGCTATGCAACCAGCCGGCATTCAGATAACTTGGGCCGAGTTCCGCACTGCTTTCTGTGCCCATTATATTCCAGAGGGAGTTATGGCCATGAAGCTTGATGAGTTTCTTGCTTTGAAGCAAGGTGATCAAATAGTTATGCAGTATGTGGGCAAGTTCAATCACCTTTCCTAGTACGCATCTAAGCATGTTAACGCAGATGCCAAGAAGAAGAAGTGGTTTATGCGTGGCCTTAATACCAAACTTCAGACCATGATGACTACCTGCTCTAATGTCACCTATCATGAGGCTATCAACATTGCTATTGCTTCAGAGGAAAAATATCGGCAGCATAAGAAGATTAAGAAGAAAAAGAGTGTGCCATATGAATCTTTCAGTGGTAATCAAAAGAGATAGAAGATAGTCTATCATCCAGTAAATCACTATCATCCTCCTTATCGTCCGCCGCAGTTCCAAGCAGGGCAACGTCTAAATGTTAGTCCTACCACAAGTTACCAGAACTCTCAGCAGACCAATGTTCCTGGTGTTCAAGCTCCAACACCCCAAGGCCACAATTATCCATGTTTCAATTGTGGGAAGTCAGGTCATTTCTCCAGGGAATGTCCGTATCCTAAGCAGTATAATCCAAATTTTTAGAAGGCTCCTAGAAATCAACAACAGGGTCAAGCCCAGAACAAGAACAACAACCAAAATGCTCAGAAGGGCAAAGATGAAAAGAAGACGGGGCGTGTTTTCTATATTCAAGCTGGGGAGATTCCAGAAGGGGAGCCCGTGATGCTGGGTATGTTTCCTGTCGCCGATCATCCTGTAGTTATGCTTTTTGATTCTGGTGCATCTCATACATTCATCAATAGAACCTTTATCATAAAGCATGAAATTCCAATTGGGGCAACAATGGAAAATTTCTTTATACAGTCGCCCGGGGGACGTCTGTTGTCGGTGTTTCGTACAAGCACCGGCAAGTAAATTTATAGTAATGCGCGTTAGGCTCGGATGGTGCGCTAAAGGACACAAGATTTATACTGGTTTGGGCCAAAAGTCCCTACGTCCAGTTTGTTGCTGCTCGTGTTATTAGCACCATGAACGGTTTGTAGTAAGGGGTGCAAACGATCGAGAGAGGGACTGGTCCCAAGTCTCTGATGGAAGGGTTGAAGGGATGTCAAGAGGTTCGACACAACTTGACTGTGTGTATCTGTGTGTCGTATTGTTCGGTCTTTTTCCCCCCCTTTATGGAGGAAGCGCATCCCCTTTTATAGATGAAGGGGCTGGCTTTACAAGGGTGAGGGCTTTAGGATGCGTACTCTACTTAGTCTTGTGGCTCACGTCTACCCGGCCTGGTTCTTCATTCTGATAAGTGCGAAGGAAGATAAGCGCCTACAATACTGTCGATGTCTCTGTAGAATGTTAGGTTAGTTACAGAATGCTACCCTACGCAGGGTATGGGCCGCAGTACAGTGGTTTTGACTTTTGAGCCTCCCCCAGCCTTGCTCCGCACACCTTCTGGTTCCTGTGAGTTTTCGTCGGAGGGACGCGGGGTCGGGGTCTGGAGTAGCGCCGTGGCCAAGGTCTTCTGTCTTGGTGGACCTGAGGGGTCAGGAAGCGGGCGCCGCTCCCTTGGGTCCATAGCGTGGTGACAGAATATCCATCGTTCGTGGAGATAGCAAATCCTTTTCTGGAGCATAGCGGTTGTCGTATATCTTCGTCGGGTTCTGTGTCCCAGAGCTGAAGGCGGCGCCTTCCACTCTACAGGGTGAAGAGCACGCACCTGTAACACCTTTCGGGCTCTGCGGCGCCTGGAAGGGCCTAAAGCGCCCGTCCCGTCATCCCCTGGTAGTACTTTTCCTGCCAGGGTGCAGGGTATGGTTCTTGGAGCCACGGTTGACCTGAACATCTTGTCTTGCCCTATCTCTATCATCTTGAGGGAACAGGGAAAAGTGGTCAGGTAAGATGAATCCAATCTTTAGATATGGAGCAGAGTGAGGCTTGTTCCTTGCCATCGAGTGAAGCGGAGACCAATCCCTATCTCCTGAGCGAGACCGACCCTGCTCCTCTAGGGTCGGGCGAGGCGGAATCTATCCCTCAGCCCTCGGGTGAGACCGAGCCCGCCCTAAAGGCGTCGGGCGAGACGGAGACCAGTCCTGTGCCCTCGGGCGAGGCAGAGCCACATCAAAGGCGTCAGGCGAGTTGGGGTTTATCCCTCAGCCTTCGGACAAGATCGAGCCCGTCCAAAAGGCGTCGGGCGAGACGGAGACTAATCCTCGGCCCTCGGGCGAGACCGAGCCCACCCCAAAGGCGTCGGGCGAGGTGGAACCAAGCCCCTGTCATTCCAGTGAGGGGTGAAGCAACGCTCTTATGCGTCCAGAAGTTTTTAACGTTCGGTGGTTATTGGTTCCACCTTCTGGGATACCCCGGTATTAGGTCCCCGACAGTAGCCCCCGAGCCTCTAGGTGATTCGAGTAGAACCGCCTGGAGGGTGTTTTTGATTTCGTCGAGGTTACTTTGTCGGAGGGTGCGCGCGAGCGCACCCGATGGGTGTAGCCCCCGAGCCCTCGGGTGATTTGAGTAGAGTCGCTCGGGGGGTTATTTCGGTCCCTTCGCGGGTAAGGCTGAAGGACTTAATTTTTCATCAACTGGACATTTTTCCGAGTGGGTCGTGGCATCCCGTTTGCTGGGAACTAATTCGGGGCTGACCTAACTGGTGCTTCTGCCCTTGATTTCGGATCGTCCGTGGATCCTTTCTTAGTTGGGCCGGCCAGCGAGCTTCTGGGCCCTAGGTGGGCAAAAGAGAAAAGAACAGGCCTTTGTGGCTTGCGTTTCCCAGGTGGGTAGAGAGTCCGGATTCGCCTGGGGAAGGCGATCCGTCCGTCAAGATTTTTGGGGTGAGAGGATAGGGACTGCGGGCGCGTGTCCCGCGACGTGACGCGGTGGCGCGCGTGGCAGGCCCGGAGATCGAGGCGGACGTTTGCCCTTCTCGCGTCCGTCGCCCCCTATAAAACCACGGGGTTCGCCCCCAAGGTTCTGTATTTCGCTCCCCTGCCTTTGCATTCTGAAACATCCGCCGCCAATCGTCCCAGCCTCTCGCATCCGCATCGCCACCGTCGACCGGCCTGCGTTCGTGTTCCAGCCGCCGTCAAGCTCGTGCCTGCCCTTCCCCCCTACTGCTTTAATGGAGTTGTGGGGCAGATCAAGCATCACCTCCCGGCGTCTGGAGGGCCTCGTCCGCCGTGGCCTTCTCCGCCCACTGTCCGCCGTCCAGGAGTGGTTGCTTCCTGGCGACGAGGGTGAGCCGGTGCCGCCTGAAGGGTATGTCGTCTCTTTTGCCATCTTCCATGAGCGGGGATTCGGGGTACCCGCGCATAGATTCCTTCGAGGGCTGTTGGATTACTATGAGGTAGAGCTGCAGCATTTAACTCCCAATGGGATTCAGCACATGGCAGCGTTTGTTGCCCTGTGCGAGGGTTTCCTGGGGATCGATCCCCATTTTGATCTGTGGTGGTATTTCTTTAACATTAGTCTGTCAAAGAGGAAGATTGGGGGGAAAGACGTGAACACACCGATGGAGTGTGCCAGCATTCATCTGCGCCATACCCGGTCGAAGGGTTACCCATACATGCGTCTGGCGACATCCAACAAGGGATGGCACTCGCAGTGGTTTTACGTTAGGGATGATGCGAGTGCCACCCTATCGAAGTATACTGGACGTCTTATTGTGGACGTTCCGGAGTCGTGGGGCTAGGGCGTCTAGTCCAAAGACAAGAAACACATCTCTAACCTTCTTTCCACCCTCCAAGCCCTGAAGGGTCGGGGTGTAAAGGGGACAGGGATTATCGGTGCCTACCACGCTAGGAGGGTGGCGCCTCTGATGGCGCGTGTGCTTCCTCTGCATCGGATGATGCCCGGGATATTGCTCGAGGGGACGGTGCTTGTTGATGAGGCGCTCCCTTACTCGGAAGTGGCGCAGCGCATCAAGGAGCCGACGGAGCCGACGAAGGATTCTGCAGGCAGGGTCCTCGACATTGTGTATCCGGTGCCCGGACACCCCCCAATGCGGCCGGAGCCTGGATTCTTTGAATTCGTAAGCTCTCCTCTCCCGTGCTCTTTTCTTTTTTTCCTGGATCTCCATTTTTTAACACTTGCTTTATGACATTGGGACCAGCCGAGGGTGCTGGTCTTTAAGGACAGCCCAGTTCCACTGCCGAAGGACAAGGTCGTGGCGGCGGCGAATCGACTCGCGGCCGAGCGGGACAAGAAAGCAAAGGAAGAGATGAAGAAGGCGAAACGACTGAAGTAGGAGGCACGGGTTCGGGGAGAGGACGTGAGTAGTGAGGACGACGACGATGACGATGATGATGATGATGACGATGACAAGGTAGCTGTCGGCGTGGATTGGGGCATCCTGGAGGATGAGGACACGCTGACGAGTGGCCACCCATCCGTGCAGGGGCCCTTCCCTTTCCACGTGGAGGGAAGTAGATCGATGAGGTTAGTGGAGGCCGGCGAGTCCGCCGCTTCGCACGGCGTGCCAGCCAAGGATCGGTGCATGGGGGAGGGCGGACCTGCCACCGCCATTTCCGAGGCGATGATGGAGGGGAGCAGCTCTGGTGCTGCACCCCATGAGACGATGGAGGGGGATGGCTCCGGTGCCGCGCCCGACGAGACAATGGAGGGGAGTGACTCCGGTGCCGCGCCCGACGAGATGAACCCCCCTGCCCGGGAGCAGGGGGTAGGCATGAAACGGTCCCGCCCTGATGAGTTAGGGCAGGGATCTGGGGATCCATCCCCAAAATGCTTCCGCCGGCCGAGGACATCAACATAAGCTGTTGATTCCTCTGTTTTCATCCTTTTTCCATTTTTATTTTGACTTAATGGTTATTATCTTTGTGCAGGTTCTTGCGGACGGGTCACCCCCTGGGGCTGGCGCCCAAGAAGAGTCTCGCCCTTCAAGCGGGACAGACGGCGTCGCCTGGAGTCACCCCCATTTCGGGCAGGAGTGGTGCCAATGTCGGGGCTGCGTTGGCCGACCCGACGGCGCCCATGGTGGCTCCCACGCCCGCGGAGGTTACTGAGCGAAGACCTCCTCCACGGACGGACGGTACAACCGGGCCGAGGGCCGCATCACCGTGGAGGTGGTTGTGACCGCGCCAAGCCGAGATCACCGGGCGTGGTCGTGGTGGCGCCCGAGGGCGAGTGCAATCCAGGCGACCGAGGGCCTGTGGATCCACCGTGGTGCTCGGCGGCCCCGGACGGGAGGGTCCAGCCGAGGATCTCGAAAGGGCGGTGGTGCCGCCAGGTTAGGAGGGAGCCGCCACCGCCCCTTTTGTCGGGAGGAAGCCGCCCTCCTGCTGCGGGGAGCCAGCTGCTCTAGTGGATGGCTCGCCAGACCCGACGCCGTCGGCTCTTTTCTCACTCGATGATCATTCCAGAGCATGGAGCGGGAGGGTCTTGACATCGGGATCTCGACCATGCCAATGCCCCGGGACCAGCCGGAGGAGCCCTCCATGAGATCAAGTATCCCTGCCACTCGTGTATTTTCCGGGCTTTCTTCTTTCTTCGTATGTTTTTGTGTTTTCGCATTTACGATACAGTCTTCTTCCTCTTGAGTTCTTGTTGCTCGTGAGCCGAATAAATCCCAATTCCTCCGTGAGCGTATATGGAGGGGATCGCCTCTCCGAGGAGGCCCGCCATGGAACATGGGCCTTGGACGCCCAGCTTACTACTGCCCAGAGCGGAGGGCCCAGCGCGTCCGGACGCGGGAGGAGGCCCACAGATGTTCGAGGACCATGTCGACGAGGTCTAAGCCGGATGGAGAGGAGATTGCAGACTCAAAAAGAGCGAGACAGAGCTGTCAGAGAGGAATGTCATTTGCTAATAAGAAGGCCGACGAGGTCCTGAAGGAGCTGGAGATGGAGCGGGAACTCCGGCGGGAGGCTGAGAGTAGGGCCACAGCCCTCTAGCAGAAGGTGGACGAGGACGTCGAGGTGATCTGCTCTCTCCAGGCGGAGCTTGGTGACACGGTGAACCGAAGGTTGAGTGCTGAAAATGCCTCCATCAAGCTAGAAAAAGAGGCTGCCTATGCACGAAGGGCCCTTCAGGTTGAGAGCGACGAGCACGATCTTCTACAGGCTGCGGTCGAGGTGGTCCTTAATGCCCTGAATGTGACGGAGCCGGTGGAGACCAGCCCGCTCGCGGCTCGTGTCGCAGGTATCACGGCTCGGGTGGGCCAGCTTGAGGAGAGTGCCTTTCACGCTGGGATTACCTAGGCCTTCACCATCGCCCACGCTCATTATGAGAAGGAAATCAACCTGAAGGTGATGAGCGAAGGTTTCCCGTCCACCTATGAGGATGAAGAGCTGGAGGAAATGGAGAAGATGGTTGCTCCCCTTGCAAAAAACCTGGCAGACAATCTGAAAGAGATGGTTCTCCCTCCGCGGGAGTAATTAGTCGAACAATTTTGAGAATAACTTATATGTAATATGTGGACAAGTGTCGGTTATTTTTCGAGTCCGGGCGCTTTTCCCGATTTTATGTCGTAATTTCATTTTGTTTGATTTTT